>CM034411.1:7400000-8817500 GCA_019925095.2 Dendrolimus kikuchii | reverse complement strand
TGTAAAGATTACTGATTCACAAATACCAGGCATATTATTATGTGAAAAATATATGTTTTACGCCCACCCTTTTCGCCACGTCTAGATGATGAGTTGTGACGTGATTCATAGATTAATCAGACGATGTTCAGATGTTCTAATACGTTTACTATACAGTCAGAGGGCGGTATCGCGTCAAAGACGCCGTCTGTGCTTTTTGGTCTGCTGCCAAAGTGTAGATTCAGCCCGTCTGTGAGTAACTTTGTAAGTTTGGTAAAAGTGGCTCTCTAACATGACTTGTTCATTCTTAATCTGTTTATTGTTCGGCAAATGTCCTAATCGAACCACAAGTGATGTCTCGACAACGTGACGTGTAACATATTGCATCGTAGTATTTTCTTAAGTTTTCGTGACTGGTACACATAAATAAAACTACGTTTTAACGGTTTTTTTATTTCGACGTTTACGTCACAAGTCACAAGTGATCACGGACGAAAGTTTTTTACCTCCCACCCCTTATAATATCATATATATATATATATATATATATATACATCTTAATATATATAAATCTCGTGTCACAATGTTTGTCCTCAATGGACTCCTAAACTACTTGACCGATTTTAATCAAATTTGCACACCGTGTGCAGTTTGATCCGACTTGAAAGATAGGATAGTTTTCATTTGGATCCGGTAGGTGGCGCTGGAATCGGGTTCTAAATTTTATTTCTTCAGGGCAGAACAACGTCTGCCCGGGCAGCTAGTATATATATATATATATATATATATATATATATATATATATATATATATTAATTCGCGTGTGTATCTTCGAAGTTTACGGTGCAATACTAATGAAACTAAAATGTGGCTAAGTTGGAGCTATACTGATTCCAACCCAAAAGGCATATTTAAAATAGGTATACACAAAAAAGTTACACGCAAACATAGCGGGAACAGAAACAATATCTTTGTTGTCAACCCCCCCTGAATAATTGGCTCCCTATTAATTTATTGAAAACATTAATTAATACTATATACGGTTCAACGTATAGCGTATTGCTGACGCTGCGGCCTACTTGTGCTGCATTAATAATACTATAATTATTTATAAAGAATAAATCCCTGAAAGCAACAAGATGTATTTTTTCACCCTACTACAAGAAAGCACCACCACTAACGAAATACTGCCAGCATCCACCATAACAATAGCAGAAGCAAGTGTCTAAAACTGTACAACTAATATTATACTTATTATGTAGTCATACAAAGATAATAATATTATTATTGTGTGGATATAAAATTATTAAGATTTCTTTATATCTTCGATCAAACCAATCATTGCATGGGGGGGGTACCAATAGTTACTCTACATAAACAAAATATAGAGACGAATTAAAAACTGAAGTCGGTTAAGAACAATATGAAACCGATGTCAGGTATTCGAAATATGTATGAAAACTCGTGTCAAGAATATTTGATATTATGTGATGATATTAAATCAATAACTTTGAACGGCCTCTGTGAGTTTTGGTGGGTTGCCAAAATCGACTGTGCATCTGATTTACCAAAAACATTACGTTGATGTACAGAAAGGTGGTTATATCTATATCTACTAATATAATTTAAGTGTCTGTTTGTGGTTTCAAAACAAATGCCAACATTTAAGTGAATATTACTATATTTTATACAGATGCGTAGTCAAAAGTGATTATTTTTAGAACTTTCGCTTGTCTATTTGAAAATCTATTTCAAATAGGTTCCGGAAAGGCTCAATAGATTTTTAATAAAAAGTTTTAAGAATTAAAATCACCTTTTTGTTATCGGCATCAAACACAAATTGTATATCTCCAAATAAAACAAGTTACGCTTGTTTTATGGGTATATATATACAACGCACTATTCTGGGGCCGATCCCAGACACCCAGACCATTGTAAATAACGGAGAAAATTTGTTTTCGATATTTACCATATCAGGATTAAACGCAGAGGGCGTTACAGTGAAAAATAAAATAAAATGAATGTTAAATACATTCATTTTCATTTTCAAAATGGAATCTTACAGATTACTTATTGAAAGTCATGAGTCTACCACCGCTTTCAAAACAATTTTAGTTACTGTTAAAGGAGAAGAAGCGGCGCAACAAACTCCCCAGCAACATATCTTTACTTCATAATAATAATAATTATTATTATTATTATGAAGTAATAATAATTATTATTAGTCTTTTTTTTAAATATAGTGTATACTAATACAAAGTAATTTATATGAATGATTATTGAAAAAGCTTGGTGGCGATCGCATTATACACATTTCGAGTATTCATCTAAAAAATCTTTCATCGTGTAATAAGCCTTCTCGCACAAACGTTGCATTACTAAATTTTATAATTAGTTTAGTCAAAGCTGTTGATCATTTTCTGGGTTTTTTTGAGGTAGGCCGGTAAAGCCGGCAAAGCTTAGCCCGCTCGACCACAGAGGCCGTCTCGATAATTCTTATAATTCTATTTTAAATTTTCGTGTATATGATGATATCTAAGTCCCACGTGACGAAAGTAGCGGGCACAGATTGTTAGACATAAAAACTAATTGTTCACACTATATTCTGTTACATCCAACGTGTTTGTTTTCAATGTGTCCGTTATTTAGGTTGTTCACCCTGATTATTTTATAATTGGGTTACAATATCGTTACGTTGGCATGAAGGAATAGTGTTTATTTTTCTTTTAGTCATTTTTGATTGTATCGGTTGACTGATAATGAAGAAATAGTACCGTTCTAGTTTTGTATGATTTGGTATTTTGGTGCTATAATGAAAACATCTAAAAGTTTCTAAAAAGCTTTTTTCCGTATCATAATATTGTGTTCTATCTTGTCACATCTATTAATTTTATTTATTGGGAAAAAGTTGTATCTTCTCAAATAAATACTCATTTGCTCAGACGAATAAAAGTGTAGACGGCAGCATTTTATTAGTGATGGCCTCCTTAGAACTCATTCCTTTGTAATATTTTTAAAGTTTAAAAATACGCTCGGCCGCATAGTTGCAAAAAAAATAACGAAAATTGTCTCCAGTAAGAACTAGTAAAGTGCATTTTGTAAATTTGGATATTTGTTTCTAGTATTCCTGCTAAATACTTCGTTAAGCATTTTTTTTGTGGACTGTAATTATTTTAATTAAAAAAGAAAACTGCACGTGCGTAATAAAATGAGGATTTTTAATAGGGGGAAAACCAGATAAAAAAAACAAAAGAACATCTATGTTCTAAATTCAAACATTAAGTATATTTGGTGGCCAGTACTGTGCCGTACCAAAAAAATAAAAACTATTTGTTGGAGACTCCAACAATTCGTAAAAAAAAGGGAACATCTGTGTTCTAAATTCGAACATTAAGTATATTTGGTGGACAGTACTGTGCCGTACCAAAAAAATAAAAACTATTTGTTGGAGACTCCAACAATTCGAAAAAAAAGGGAACATCTGTGTTCTAAATTCGAACATTAAGTATATTTGGTGGACAGTGCTGTGCCGTACCAAAAAAATAAAAACTATTTGTTGCAGACTCCAACAATACCTATACATATAGAATCACAGTCTACTCAGCCGTTTTCACATTTTTTACAAACTAGTGTGGGTAAACTTATGTAGTATACATGGTTTGCGTCTGTGGGGTTAATAGTAATGCATCCACTGGAAGCTATTCCACCTGTACCCATACTAATTCAATTATTTAATGCTAAGTTCTCGTAACGCACTGCGGTGTGATCGACTTCCTTCAGCCGGCATCAATCTGAAAGTTCGGGTCGGTCTACCTATTTTATTCTTCTGAATTCATTTGTTGATAAATTTAGAAATCTAACTGCCGCCTGTTATTTCATGGACTGTTTACCTTTAATTATTTAGTGGTAATAGGATAGAAGAGTTTAAGAATTCCGAGTGCGACTTTAAGAAAATTAATTTGAAATTATTAGGAAACTGTAACTTTCGCATCGTTCGCATTTATACCCCGCAGAAAATATACCACTCAAGGTTAAAATGTATGCAACGCTCATATTGGAAATTGAAAGTACATTATTATAATTTCACTTACATTTTTATATTTTCTTGTACAAAATTAACCGATGGGTTATATAAAGAATGACTTGATGATTTGTGGTGTGACAAAGGACATATGCTAAAATGAGGAGTTTGGTACGAACAGACATTGTGCCGACCCTAAATATTTAGAAGATGAAAGAAAAGAGAGATTTTATTTTACAAAATAAGGTATTTGCTGCTTTAATCTGAATGTATATCATCTAATAAGTAAATGGAAATAAACTTTCAGGCATGTCAAGGAGAGGCAAGCCACGAGGTCCACCTGGCTCCAAGAGTTTCGTTACAGCGCTCAAAGGTTGCCAAGATAAATTCTTCATCGACTTTATCCGACGGTAAATATACTTTTCATAGAATTTCATCACCTTTCGAAAGTTATTAAAATTCAACTAAATAAACAAATAAAATATAAATTGGCTGACAAACACACATATCATATATCCCCAAGCAAGTTACGCTTGTCTTTTGGGAAATATACAACGGGCTACTCTATAGCCGATCCCAGACACCCAGACCATAGTAAATAACGGAGCAAATTAATATCCGAAATTTACTATACCAGAAATCGAACTCGGACGTCTGCGATGTAGTGAGGTATGCCGTTAAAGGCTTAGCCCTCTCAACCACAAAGGCCGCCGAAACTTCAAATGTTCTTTTAATTTAATTAATTAAATATTGCAAAGATCCCAATAAAAATTCTTTCGGGCCGGCAGTTACTTGTTAATACCAACCTATATAATTTAGTGTTGAAAATGTTCATAGACAACGCTAATAAGTTTGCTTCAATTAGGCTGTTAGGCTAACTACTGTATTTCTCCAGATATAGATAAATAAAAATAATAGTATATATACTCTATGAATATAATATTAGTCTATAAATAAAACATCCGGATCAGACAAAACGTCAATCTTTGACAGCTGGATGTGTTTCGTCCGAGGTTATTTAATAATGGTCTTGGCTAGAGGGCTTATTAGAACTGTATTTCATGTATGCAGTGTTGCAAGGTAATTAAACTATTTTTGCTTATCGCATTCGGGTTTTTTATTTCCCTGTAAAAACGATTTTATATTAACGTATTTATTATTTACTTTTACCTTCCCGTTTACTGAAAGTAAAAAAATACCTTTTTTAACACCTAAAACGAAATTCTGTTGTCCATAAAAATCCTTATGCTCACCTTCGCAGAAAAACCATAAAATATTTTAAAAGCAATTATTTACGATTTGTACAAATAATTGTTTCCTTACGATGTTGTTCGTTAAATAAGGGTCAATGAATATGAGTTTTAGGAGTATCCTTTACGCGATATTTAGTGATTGGTAGTTTGTATTTTTAGAATACGTGTTTGAAGTAATTCTTTATATTTCATTGACTACCTTTGGATTGAAAGGGTAAATAATAGTAGTCGAACGCATCTCATTAAAGGACAGGGTATTGCAGCCCATTTTAGATGTTTGATTCAGGACTTTTAGTCATGCACGCAATATTTTGTTCCTGTTCCTCTTGGGTTTATCATATTAACGATGTTTTAAACTCGTGTTGGACAAGCGTCGTGGGTAAAATGTCAACCGAATATTTAAAGGCTGTTACAAAAATAGTTTTTTATAGACAAGTAAGTTAAGTTGTGGTAGGTCAGGCTATAAGCACTATCTAGGTAGATTTTCAAGCATAATGTAAATTTTTATACATAGCACCTTTTTTTTTATACGCAGGGGGAATACGTTTAGTACGCAGTCTGGGGGGATGACCGTATGCGAGGTGATCTTTAGAAAGAACCACCCGCGGCAGACTACTGAACGTGGATTCTGGTACAGGCGTTCCCAACTACCTCGCTAAACCTAAACCTGCGCCCCTTAAGCGCGCATGGACAAAGACGACACGGCCCCTGGTGCGAGTTTGGTTCACCCCGAATTGGCTATGGTGAACCACTTCACCAACAGAGGTTTATCCAACTACACTCCCCTGAGTTGCAGTCGATCCTACTCTGATGGAATCACGGGAGAAGATTCTGCGCGTATTTGTGTCTCCGGGCGCCAGTCTGACGCCGTCAGACCGGCCAGTCCGGGTGTTGCATGCGCAGACCTCTCCCTCTCTCACTCTCGGCGGCCTCCTTTTGGGTCATTACTAACTCGCAAAAACACGAGACTGCCTTCCACTGATCGTCGCTGTGGAGCAAGGCCTCTACCAAGCTCCCCAGCGAATCGATCGGCCCTACGATGAATGGCCTCGAGCTCGAACCTTTGAGGTTCCCATGCAGCGCACTCGACCAGCCTGTGAAACGCAGAGTCGATTGCGCTGCACTAGCGGCGTTGAGGGAACCATCCCACGATCTGATGCCGATACTTATCGAAGCACCCGTGCCCGGTAAGTAACTGCGTCATCCTATAGGTCAGGGTCCAGCGTTTCCACGTGACCCACCGGGCTTGATGGGGGTGAATGGATTCCACTGTCTCCACGCCGGTCTCAGGGGATTCTGAGTCCCTCTGCCAGGTTTAGATCATGGCCGCGGTTTCCCGCGCTTTATACATAGCACCTTATGTTAACGACAAGACAAAATGCGGTTAGGAAATTTGAACGTCGAGATCATCAATGTATAAAAACACCCATTCCGTAAAGAACTTGGCTGACGGATACTATAACTGCTCGTTCTCTTAAAATGGGGAGGAGAAACCCAATAGTAGTATAACAATTGGTAGATCTAAATAAAGAATAAAGGAACTGTTAAGGTTTTTCAGGGGTTGTCTTTCCCTTCTAACACACACATACAATCCACATTATCAGGACATAAGTTGGCAAACCGGCAGCTGGCTCAGCTCATGGAAAGTACTTACCATTGCATATAGCATATTGTGTTGCACATTTGCAACACCAGGGGCGAAACCAACGCGTCACCAGCCTTTAGGATGGTATAACAAGAAGGAAATACGGAGATGAGTAAGAGAGAAAGACAAGAGGAATGCGATAGTAAGGATGTGATATGAGATTGGATTAGGTGGTGGGGGAAGTGGACCGTCGGAACTCTCACTCACCGCAAGAAACGCGATTACCACACGACTAACCGTTTGACAACGATATTCTGTGAATGCGTGGTATCACACCGATTGAACCGGAGCTAAGAGCTGTAATCAAATTAATGATTCCAACATGGTGGTTTCTGTATTTTGTTTACAATACATACATGTAAACTTATATCCTAATATATTTGCTCGGCAGGTGTCTGGAGTGGGACCCGGAGAAGCGGTTGACGCCCGCGCAGGCGCTGCGGCACGCGTGGCTGCGGCGGCGCCTGCCGCGACTGCCGCACGACGAGGAGCCGGCGCCCCACCAGGCGCCGCACCGGGCGCCGCACCAGGCGCCGCACGCCGCCACCCACACCCACAACCACGTTAGTATAGCGCACCACGACAAGCGGCTCGCACAAAACAAGTGCACCGACAAATAGGTTTGTTTTCGTTTACGCTTCATTCTTTTTTTGAAGTGAAAACTTCTTTAGGCGCGCTGAGCACTTTATTTTGTGGGTATTAAATGAGACTGTGCTGTCACAAGTCACGCTCGGCTATATAACGCTCGTTCGGGTATTCGGCCAGAGACGACTAATAGCCGGTTCCCATATCTTACTATTCATTAACTTCCTTTACCGTCAGTTGAATTTTGACATCACCCACTTCTATGGAGTTTATGTCAAACTTTAACCGATAAGAAGGCAAATGAACAGCTGGTAAGACATAGAAACGGCGAGAGAGATATTGTCAACGCGTCATTGCTATACTAGCTCGGCGAGCGTTACTCGACTTGATGAAGTTTTCACTTCTGTCGTGTGGTCTTAAGCACACATTAAGTTTTTTTGTTTTGGGTTGTCTGTGGTAGTGTTACTTTTCATTACTGAAACTTCAGTCAAGATTTTTTATTGCTCAATTATCCAATAACCATCGCTACGTTTGGATTTAACTAATACCAATTAATTCTGAATTTTCAAGATTTAAAATAATCTCTAAGTCTATGAGCACCACGCGAAAGTAGGATCTACGCATATACATCACGGGGTTTTCACTTATAAACAAAGGAACTTCTTATAGCAAATCTAAAAACCTATTCATTAAACAGTTGAGATTTCTACAAAAACGCACAACTCTTGCCAAAAAATCATTACTCTACAACTATTTTTCACTTTTAACAAAATTTATATGTTCCTGAAAAAAACTCACTCCATATTATTCGTTATTTTTACATAGCACGTTTGACTGGAATCTTCCTTTGGATACATTTGAAATTGGAATTAAAAATTTGAAATATGGAACATTATGATACCATCCAATTAAGTGATGCTAAAATATCTTTGGTCATCGAATCAAGTCCTCCATGCTCATTAATGGACGGTTCCTATATTTTACTTACCGTTCATTTACCTTACTACCAGTTAAAATTTGGAAAAAACTCCATTAAGTAATGTCAAAATTCAACCGGTGGTAGGGAAAGTGAATTAACAGTAGGTTATAGAAACCGGTTATGAATAGCTTGTTAAAAGTAGTCATTAATTTTATTTATTTTGTTTAAAACATGAACTGGCTGCATATAGTAAAAGTTTTTTGTCAGCTGTCAAAGGAATTACAGTTAATTTTGCGTAAAAATTATCTTTGGTATAAATCTGTCATTATATTTACTACCACAGACAACTTTTATTTTTTAAGTTTCATTCATAATTATTTTGCAGTTTTATTTAAGTTTTCATTATTATGAAACATGTTTATTTACGTTAGAATAATTGAGGAATCTTAAATTGCGTGTGGTTATTTTAGCTTTTGCTATAGTATAAACAGTTTTCGTTTCCATTTGCTTTAAGATTTTCTTTAGCATATTAACAATATAATTTTATTTATATCAAGCTCGTGTTTGAATGCTTCAACAAGTGTAATCGTTGATTATTGTTTATATTTCTGTAAACTGCTCCTCTCTGGTTGATTAAAACGTATTATTGAGTTTTATAAAATTCGGGTGAAATAATGTAGCTCGAGTCCAGTTCGTAGATGTTACAATTTACAAATACATGACATAAATTCTTGTATAAATTAGTAACACTGGACTGTAATATCTATATATCAAATTTTATGAAAATTGGTTCGCGTACAAGAACATCAGGGATCGTAATTATTAACAGGCAAATATCCAAACTGTGAAAAAGAAAAAAACATATTACTATAAAAACGCCTAAAGTAGTAAAGATGTATATTGTTACGAGTTGCAGGACTCGAATTAAAATGCCGTTGGAATTATTATAGAGATTATTAGAACTATACAAACATGTATAACACAAGTATAAATATAACCGAACGTAATAAGTCCAAGCGTAATGCAGAAGATCGTAATTCAAATGCATGCGCAAAGTCCGTCACTTAAATAGATTACCGAATGTGCACAAGTCTTGCTTCGCTTGTGGTTATCAGTCGACTGCCGATCTCTCCATTGGGGCATTGCTTTATTCTGCACAGATGCAATATGTCTGCCTAGCCGCGTGGACCGAATTTCCTAGAATCAGTCCGACACACCTGGCTAATGACTGCCATAAAAGATTACAATACACAATGGGCTGTTTTCTAATCACAAATTTTAAACACAAAGTAAACAAAAGAAGTCCAAATGCCAAAGGTAATTAAATATGTTTTTATGGTATGCAGGTGTGAATCCATTTTTGTCGACACCTAGGTCGTAACAATATTATTATGTATCTCTACTGTTCTCTCTCTAGAAGTCATTGTTCTCTTTTTATATGGAAACTTTCATCCACAATGGTATCATTATTTGAAACGTGTTATTAAACTATAATAAATTACTTTTTCTACAGTTTTATCCGTGCAGGAACGGAGAAAGAATACAATTGTAGTATTACAAATATAAAAAAGAACACGATGGGGGATATCGTAAGAAGTGAATACTTTTTATTTTATGAAACATGTCTTCTTATCTATAAATAATATACAAACTACATAGAATATCTTAAAATATTTTTTAAATCATTCATCATTAGTTTCACGTCCTTTGTGCAATTTTGGGCATAATCCTTCGACAGTAAGGTGCAGTCTTTATAGCGCTTTATAGATGCATAGTGTAATCACGAAAAAAAAGTAGTGTAGCCGTGATTGATACATAGAATTAAGTATTGAATTTTTCCCATGTACATAGCCGTTTAGGAATAGTAAAAGCACTTATCCAATTTATTACCGTTATACATATTTACAGCTCCACCACTACTAGTATTAGGGTTGCCACCCTTTTTTGAAGAATATATAGTATCTTTGTTTTTAAACTGTAAAAATATATTTTTTATGCAGGGCAGACGGCCCATCTGATGGATAGCGGTTACCATTGACTGTGGACATTTACAACACCAAGGGCGTTACAAATGCGCTGCTGCTCTCTTAAGAAAGTCTGTAACCTGGCCACTGATGCCGGAACACAATTAAAGGTTGTTATGGCGGCATACTCTAGACCAGGGTTGGTAGCCATCCAAGCGGGTAAATACCCTACCACCTGGCTGTGGGTTGTTTAGTCGCCTCATACGACAGGCCGCCGGGTCGTAGGATATTTTTAAATTTCAAAGTAATTTATTTGTTTGAAACATGGACATGTTGCAGATGTTATGCTAAGTGATAAAAGTTACATGTTTCGCCAATTGTATTCTTTCTCCGTTCCTGCGCGGATCTTATGGGAACAATGGGGATACTTTTGGGAAATTTAGGTGAAAAAAAGAGTCTACACATTTATTTATTATATATTTTATTTTCATGGTGTATTTATTACTACTTTTTGCTTTGGCCAGCAAAAATCTATTTTTAACAAAAAGCGCGACAATTGAATTAGCGATCAAAATATAGTACATTTCGTACTATATAATATATAGTAGATACAATTGGCTAAAATATAGTACGATACTATATGTTACTAGCTGTTCCCGGCAGACGTTGTCCTGCCCTTAAAAAATAACAGCATAAAATATTTCGCGTCGTTTCTTATGTATATAAAGTTCATAGAAGATGTATTTGTTATGTAGCATCGATATATTTAAACCTCCAGCTGCATCCTAGTTTTCACTGATTGAATAAAATTAGTAATTTTGCAACGCATTTCTCGATAAACACAGATTTCCAGTTAATTACACGATCGTCATCTCCTTTTTTAGCCTTTGGAATATTCATTAAACACATCGAAGATGCTATCTAGCCTATTTTATGTATTTGTTTATGGACTTGTTAGTCGCTTTTTAGATACGAGTAGACTGGATATTAGAAGTGTGTTTTTTTTTTGACTGATTGACTGAAACCGATAGTATAAGTGAATGTAATATTTAAGATTTTGCAATGTGTATTTGTATGCTTTCAATCTATTTCGATGTTAGAGATATTCATCATACACCTATGATTTCGTAATATTTTTTTATATTGATTGTGTTCGGCAGACAGGCAAGGCGGCCCACCTGATGGAAAGCGGTTACAATCGCCTACGGGCATTTGTAACACATGTAAATGCTATCAATGTGTTGCCGCACTTTAACCTTTTTAAGTTATTATTATTTTTGTCCAAAGCTGCCCGCTGCCATCGCAACTTCCGCGCCAAAACCAAAAGAATTATATCGTCTCTTTTACTCTAATACAAATTCTATGTAGTTACAGGGAGAAAGCATCAGTTCAACGTTCGTTTCTATTATCTGTATTTGACCACAAGTTTGTGGAGCTTCCCAATTTGCCGTGTGTGACACTCGTAACAAATTTGTGGTGGTTCCGTTTTAAAGGGTTAAAAGGAGATTGGTACCGGGCCACTGATGCCGGAACACACCTCAAAGTTGTTATACTCTAGACTAGGGGTGGTAGCCATCCAGACGGGCAAATACCCTACCACCTAGCTGTAGTTTGTGTTGTCACCTCTTACGAGAGGCCGCCCGGCCGCAGGAAATTGTATTCTTTCTCCGTCCCTGCACGGATAAAAAAGTCTGTCCTTCCATCTTTGTTTTATTGTCAAAAGTAATGTATTTATTAGTGCCTTAATTAAAGGATTACGATGCATGTGTGACAGAGGCGTAAGGTAAATGAATGAATATTAAGGTATCTAGATTTCAAGAAGTCATTTACCTCGTGACTCTGCCTAGATGTGTTAACCGTGCCAAGCCAAAATTGGACAACGAAGATATCTATGAAAATCGACATTAAAGTTGCCATTATATAGTCAATGTCATTGTGTGTGTGTGTTGTCGTTGTTCTGCAGACGAGTGGGGCGTGCGGCGGTGGGGGTGGTGGCGGCGCGGGGGCGGGCGCGGCCGGCAGCGGGGGCAGGGGGGGCTCGCTCCGCACACCCCTCGCACGGACGCCTGTCACCTTCAATGCCTCGCAAGTCGCGAGTGAGTATAGATATATAGATAACACTTTAATACTCACCAAATAAACAATTACAAGAATGTACGATTACAATATTGTCATGGTAAAAACAATAGGCGGCTTTATCGCTTAAAGCAATCTGTTACAGGGTACCTTAGTATATGAATAGAGCATATTCACGAAACATTAGCTCAAGATTTGTATAAATAACACTCACAATTCCTATAGTTATGGTTTATTCTTAGTTGCATTTCACAAGCATGGATGGTTGTACTTAATTATTAGTAATTAGATTATTAAAACAGCATACAAGTCGGTTGTGACCGGAAGAGTGAAGGTGTTACCAGTCATAAAGAAAGTCATTATTAGTAGTAGTATTATTATATTTTACATTGTTCACTGTATCATAGTACAGCGGTGGCTTAATATGACTGCGCCTTATACAGACAGTCATCACTAGGGAGAGACATGTATGTATAATTTATCGATACCCATACCTTTTCATAGCATTAATATCGACACTACACTGGTGCGTCACAACGCCACCCATTAGCCCTGTAAGTGTAACAGAGAGAGAGGTAGGCGCTGTCCTATTGTCATATTTTATTGTCCCGTGCGTTGGCGAGTGTTTGACACAACTATAAGAACTACCCTTTTGTAATTTGCTATTTTTAGTACAAGTTGCGTTACTCGGTGGATGGGAGCTAGACAAAAAAAGTGTAACAGAAAAGAAAAATGCTGACCACTTAATATTATTACACGATATCGAACTTTATTACAATGAAATAAGATCTAAAATGAAATAATATCCAACAGTGTAATTACATGGTAGTAATTGCCTTTATTACTATATAATTTCTTCGATGGTCTTCGAAATCTCTTTCTAACCAGGTGTCCCAAACACACCTCATTAGTTATTATTAACATATTAGTTTTTATCCTTTTTGTTTGCAGAAGCGAAGTTGCAGGCGGCGTTATCAGAGGACAGCGGGTCGGGGGGCTCGGGCGTGGGGGTGGGGGCGGGGGCCGGGCGCCAATACTGGGGGGGTAAGCTGCCGCACCTGCCGGCGCCCTCCTAGCGCCCGCCCTCCGCCCGCCGTCTCGCCAAGGTACCACCACTATTAATAACTTCCTCTACACCGCTTCAAATCATCACATCTCTACAACAAACAGACAATGTCCCAGTCAAATTCAGTGCAGGGAACTCTTGTTGTTACTTTTTATACAAAATATCGAAATGAGTCGCACCGGAGAACAGTTTTTGTAGGTCATACAAATACGATAAAAATTAAGCCTACTCCTTATTCTATGTACAACACCACTTTGGAATGTGTTATTAGCTATTTTAAAAACATGAAACACCTGGAAAGTTACAATCAACGTTTTATTTATTAAAAAAAAATATTTAAACTTAAGTCAGTCATAAATTGAAAGTCCTAATAAGTCCTTTTCAAATAAAAATTAAATATAATTAATTTATTTATTTTCAAATAATAACGCTTTAGTTGAGAATTTCTATACATTTATTAATAATGCACTAGTGGCGCCAATTTCTTCGGGAGCGCGTGTTATGAATTCCGTTTTTACTGGGTGTTTTTATAATCTTCTATTCTCTCAATCACTTGCACATCATCACACATCTATAGTCTGCAAGGGAGCCCCGAGGAATTGGGAAGTGGGGAAACGGAAACGTGTCAGCTGCGCCCGACCGTCTTTTCACATCCTGCATCCTCTATGAGGAATTTTGGCCTTAATGGGATACCTAACTGGAGTTGGCTATCTAACTCGCCCATCATGACAAATCTGAATTGTACAAATCTCAACAACAATGTTACGAATGTTGAATAAAAATGATTCAATATCGATAGCGTTATATCGACTGAATCACTGCACTAGGTCACTCTGTCAATACAATATACATTGGAATTCCTCGGAGCTCGCGCGCAGACTACTACACCTCTTATCTTTATAACCTTAATTAGAGCCTACTTAATTACTCAATCCCGACATAAATAATTTAGACCTTATCATGGTTCACATACAATCTCTGAGGTATATGAGACTTTGTATATGTACTAGGTCTCCTCACGATTTTTTATAATTATATTCAAAAAACAAAAACTGCCAAGATATGACCATTTAAATGAGACCCCAGATCTTAAAGTAACTTGCATGATTTATTGCATGTATCAATTTAAAAATTTGTGTTCTATTTGTGTATTACTAACTACTGTCTTCTCTATTCTCTTTTTATATCAATTCTCCACTTTCCTTTGTGTTCGTCGACTGTATTCTAAAATGTACCAGTATTGCCTATGCTTCAGGTGTCGTCGTTAGAGGCGCCGCGGCGATGCGGCGGCGGCGCGAGGCTCGAACTCGAGCGGCGGAGTCTCGATCTCGAGCGGGAATTACGAGCCGAACGAGACTCGGACGCGTCGCTCGACGACCGCGACCAACTCGTCTGATCGCCGGTGCCAACCCTGCCAGTGCCGAACTTGCCACCGCCGGTGCCACATTCGAGAATTTCGAGACCGCAGTTGCAGCCCTACGCCGCACACCGCCGCCTGTTCGAGGTAGCTCGCTGCATTAGCGATGGGAATGTCACTGATTGATTGGTTGTTCTCTTACAATAGTAACGTCGTTATCACATTATTGGATGAATTAGTGATGGGGATTTTACACGTTGCGGTTCGAATTGGTAGTTCAACTGTGATCAAATTCAATGTTGCCAAATTAATACTGGTCTTGTTAGCAATATAATGAAAAACTGCTAAATTATTGTAAAATAGGTATTTTCTAAGCTTTTAATTTTTTTCAGCAGTTCTTAGTTAAATCTGAGATATCTTATATTACGAGCTTTATTTTTTAACTGAAATGGATTAATCTAGAATCGGTCAAGAACCAACTAATTTCGGTCACTTATACTGGTCGCAGTCACACTTAAAATATCACTTCGCATCGCATTGTGTAAACAGCTCTTTACTTTGTTCGTATCAATTAATGGTGTTAAAATCACGCATCACTATGTGATAATTATTATAATCTAAAATAGTGATGTTTGGTCGATAAACACACAGTAAATTTTATGTATGTAGTGTGTGATAATGATGACTGTATAATAGTGAGTGATTTTCCCATCGATATTATTAATTGTCCAAAGTCGCAAATTGCGTAATGGTCTTCAATGCGTCACTGCCTTAATTTTACCTTTTCGTATATTATAAGGGCTGCTTATATGCAACATGGAATGAATCGAATAATAATACTTTACGTTATCGTATACCAGTCTTTTTATACATTGTCGATTAAAGATTCTCTTAAGTCGACACGAGATATTTATGTGACCATATAACCATGGTGTGTCTTTTTAAAAGAATCGATTTGAAATATGCAATAATTTCGATGTTCCTATTTGTAGTGTATTTGTGTTTTATTTACTTGACTATGCAGCGATACATCTAATGGCAAATGGTTTTAGATCTTTGTACTGTTTCACCGAGCCAATAATGCTGCGTACACAATGAACCATCGAAGTGGTTTCACTTCGTTGGCTCAGTGTGTATATTTTGTCGAGCGATCGAAAGGTGAATTTCTAGAGAACGTTTGATGGCTCAATGCGCACGCGGCCTTAGGCTACTAAAGGCTCTAACAGACTATTCCAAGCTTTACCTCGGGGATCCAAGCATTGGCTTGGACTAATCCGTTGAAGTAGTCCTCCCACCCGCATACCGTTTCGTATACCTCGTGCCTCCTGATACCGTTCATAGCATGAATAAAATCGTACATGCAAACAAAATAAAGTAAAATAAAAATATCAGTAAAATTAATTATCATAAATGTGTCATTTAAAGTAGTAGACAAATATTATTAAATAAAAAAAAAAATTACTGCTCATAAACTTGTTGGTAATCATAATCGTAGATTTGTATGCAATATGTACCTTAGTTCTTTGGCTGGTGTGTATACATGGTGTTTCGTCATAGTGGTTGCCGGCGAACGTCAATTGTTGGTTGGTTATTGTAGGTGGGCCGATGTGTACGCAGCCTTACCTACATGTAAATATTACAAGGATTTAAAGCATTCCATTAAAGTTCCATCAGATGCCGTGTTCAAGTTTTAGTTAATAGTTTACTTTTGAAGTGAATTTAAGGCAGTGACGAATGGCGAATCATTTTCGGGTGGCGATAAGCGTGGCGGCGCTGCACGTAGTGCATAGAGGCAAAATTGATCTCAGTAAATAAAATAAAGACTATGTAAGTTAAAAAAATGGACTTCTAGTGGAATTGTGCGAGTAACCTAACGTGTTTTACTGTTTTCTATGTATTATACAATATAATGAATAAACGTGAGGACGTTCGGATGTGTCGATGTTAGTGCCTACAATGTCTGGTTTAGTATTTAGGGAACCTCGACCACTGTTAATAACAAAAATGAAACTACTATAATAATAATTTACCGAAAAAAATAAAACGACTTGTGAGCTTTCGAGAGCTGAATTTTTGCACTTTCGCTTTTGTAGTCTATATAAATTCGTAGAATCTTGCAGCGGAATATACAAGATTTTATTTGAATTTTGTGTTTTGTTTTTTTTCGTACGTGCATTCAATACGGCGAATGTGATGACGCCCGAAGTGCAACGTTGGAAAGCGAATATTTAATCATTTCAAGTGTGAAATTCCCTCTCGAAATCATAGTTTAAGCGAACTTTATGTGTGTGATTAAAATAACGTAACAGTTTTCTACAAAATAATTTTTTTATATTATAAATAATTTTAGTTAAATTCGATTTTAAGTTTAGTAATATTGTTTCTCTCAAGTGATATAGTGACACTGTATTTTTAACGAAATGGTGACCTTATAAGCGGAATTCTTGGATTTAAGGGTAGTTAGTAACAAGGCCTTTTAAGCTAGTTTAAGGAGCTAAGCTACGCGATTTTATTTTGTGAAACTAGCCCTATTTACATCTTAGTTAATATTTATGTAATTATCTAGTGTCCAATAGTAACTCTTCAAATATCATTTATATATTTAATTATTATCTATATAATGTGGTCTCAAATCATATTATTCTTGGGCACATATTTTAAAATAATGCTCGTATGCAAACTGGCGCTCGAGTTCGTTAAAATGAAAAAGTATTGTATCCTTATGAACTCTAGTGCATTTGAGAATATTTTTAATTTTATCAGATTATTTCCCCAAGCATCGATTTGTGTATAAGTATTGTTCTTCAATACGGGTCTTGAATCTTTTCTGCATAGTAAACATAAATCCCAGCTTCCACAAATGACACTAGCATATTCATACTAAATACTAAATAAAATGTCAACAGGGCCAATCATTGCGTAGTGAATGTTGTGATTGCATTGATACGATTTATAACAGTTATTGTTTATATAGCGCTTATGTACAGTGTTGGCGATGGATGTTGGCCGCTCTGATCTTAGTGCAGGTGGCGACCGGTGGCGACCCAAGTGGTGATAGATTTTTGTACTACTGTTACATTATGACAGAAATCGGAATTTAGTATGAGAACTTAGATTTTACAAACTGAAAATGTTGGTTCGAGAATAAAGTGCATGTAGCTGTGAATGTTTGATATTTTGTAAGATTCGAATATTTTTTGTTGCTCATATTTGAAGGAACATCCAGAGATACTTCTAATGGATGTTGTTTCAGAGGCCTGGACATGACACCATTATTTTTATATTGCAAAACACTATTCATCTACGTCTGTACATAATTATATTTTGAAATGATTGACTTCCACATCTTATTTAAAAAAAATAACGATTCATTTGAGACTTATTTCATAAAAAATTATGAAAATTGATTACATTTTAAGTCATGCTTGTTTAAAGAACACTCGGCATTGTTTCTGTCAGTGACAGAGTGCCCAAGATCCATTGCAGCAGCTACTGTATAATGTAGTTAAACATATTATATACCCTTCAGCCATATATACTCATGGATACACATATAACATATAGCGCGTTAAGTACATAATTTTATCAGCATGTTTTTTTCACTACTTAATGGATTATTTTTTTTATTTGCCGAGTTTAAACATATCACGGCGATCGTAATAAGCTTTTTGATATCGGTCAAATGAATGCTATATACATACGATCTAGGAAGGGGTGCATACATCAATGTATTGAAAAAGTTTTAATTTGTGATGTAAAAATATATAAATAATGATTTAGGTATGTCTCAAAAATATCTGTCAAATCCCTTCCTGTAAAAAATTGTCAATGTTATTTTCTATTGATAAACTGTACATATTCCAAATTATATTTTTGCAAATGACAATTTATAATAATCTCTTGTCATATCTTTGTTTATAGATAATTGACAGTTTGACATGACAGTTATATTTGACAGTTTAAATTTTGTGTACATTTAGTGCAATAATATGTTTGACTCGAAAAGAAAGTATGATTTAATCACATATTATTTGTCGTCTTCCTGTTATATGTATCGTTACAAAAAGGCCTATAACATGTATAATATTCGATTAACAAGCATTTTTATTTTTAGTTTATAGATTATAATGATTTTATTCGATATGTATGTGATTACATATTAATACGATTGTATTTTTTTATATAATGAAATGCAAGTATCGATTGTGGCTTGGCCACGCAGTTGTATGAGGCAATGGACATTTTCGAACCAGAATTAAACGATACATGCATATGTGACATAAACAATTATTTCTATTATATATATGGAATATTATAATAATTAATGTTGATATAAACGATGTGTACAGTAAGAAGAATATGTAGAACTTATTTGTTTTTAAACAAAAAACAAATATATCTGTAAAGGTCATCGCATATGCAATCACACCGAGCAAAACTCAATATTGTAAAATAAATATATTTTACAAAATTTACTTTTGTTCAATGTGATTAACATTATTATTGTTTGAAGTATATTCTTCTTGTATTTTATTTAGTGTTCGTCAATTTTGCATCGTACAGTATCTTTTGTTTCCAAAAATGTACATATGCCTCATAATACGATTTTAACCCTTTGACCGTGTCTGATTATACTCAAAATAGCATTTTATTTTCTTTTTATTGTGTATTAATTTTTGACTGCCTTTCGTTTAATATTATGCTCAATAAATAGTTTAATATAGTAGTTGTCTGAAATTCTCGTTTAAGTGACAAATCGATGGACATAGTTTATTTTTACTCAGTGATACAAATGTGGACATGTTAAATGAAACAAATCTGACATAAAGTGTTAAAAAGATTATTGGAAGTAGCTTAACTACTACCAATAACCTGTTTCTATCCTATCTAATGTAAAACTATATTTGATTTATTATTTTTTTCTGACGAATCAGTTACTTTTCAGCACTCATGATCACAAAATGACTCAAATGTTAGTTAAACTTCAGTGGTATGCCAGGTTGATTTGGCGTGTTTCACACATGAATAATTTTTATCTGCAGATTTCCTCACGATGTTTTTCTTCATCATTAATAAATGGTTGTTGTATCAATACCCATATTTGCCTAGTCTGAAAGGTGTAAACTTTACCAAAATTCGAACCCAAATTATTAATACAAGATATGGCCATGGAAGAACAATATTCTTTTTCCATGGTGTTATATCGATTTGCCATTACTTAAGAGATAAAAATGTTAAATCAATATCATAGACAGATAGGAAGAAATGCTTTAATGTCCAAGAAATTAATATTATGCCATTAATTATGATAGTTTCAAATTTTTTGTCCATATGTGTATCACTGCGTTGATCCCGATATCAATATGAAATATTTAGTCAATTATTATATAGCTTTTTTATTTACTTTAAATGTGATGGCTGACACAAAGCATTTCACTTTCAGCCTTATCAGGTTTAACTAATTTCTCGATGGCTTATGTTAACATTTTATCGCTGTAAAGCGCTGGCTTGTTTCATGGAGTCGTGGAATGTTGAAACAAGGTGAATCTTCGTAGATATCATGTATTCAAATAAAAATCTTTACTAAGGTCAAATTTTAAGAATGTTGCATAAGTATTCATTCAGGCTATGTGAGGAACAACAAACAGGTTTTAGTTTCTTAGGTAACTTAGTGAATTACAGACTCGAAACTTTATCGACTTTGAGTGTGGCTATTACGTAGTTAATTTTGTATGCAAAAGTTAATTTTCAAAAGTAACTTTCAATTATTATATTTAACGTCAATGAAAAAGTTTTAAACATTATATACTATATCTGAACGTAGCTGTAGTAGGAAGATATTTACTTACGCCACCTAATTTATACCATACCATCAGACTTGATTTTCTTGTTATTGCGAACATTTTTATCCCAATTTTTGTATAATAATTCTTAATATTGTATAGTTCGTCCGCGATTTCCGTGGTATTTGTTAAAATAATTAACCACTATTTATCTCCTCTCTTTCTCTCTTTCTATCTCTCTCCTACATACACATATATTGCCGTTTCACTCACACAATAATAATGAGCGAACGTCACGGCGTCAAATGTGTGCGTGTGTGAACGAGATGAGTAGATCATTTTGCAAAATTCTGAGTAAAACATGTTTATTATGGAGGGAATTAGGAAGTTTTAAGAAGAATTACAATATTGAAGTCTAATATAAATTTCGAATTTGAGTACTAGATAGTTCATCTATATCTGTCCATTTAAAAAGTAGAAATATATGTTAATGCAACGTGAATTGATAGCTGATGAGGATATTTATAAAATTTTCTAAGTAACGTTTTCTAATAATGCGTTAAATATTTGTTGAAAAAGTATTTAAAAAAATTCATCGGTTATTTATTTCCGACTTTAAAAATTGACTGAGTTTTCGTATAGACTGGCTCATTTCTGTGTTTCAATTTGTATAGAAATGGGACAGAATAGTTTAAAAAAATAAAACAATCTTTTTAAAAAGGTTTTCATAAGTGACTTTACTACTTCGTTTTTTCTTTTCTTTCTTTTATTGGAGGTTTCAAACTTTAGTATTTTTATTTCTATTGTCTATCTATACACTACAAAACTTTATACTTTAACACAAAATGTGCTTCAAAGTATAATCTAAGAGACGCAATTATATAATAAACAAGCAGATAAGCAATTATAAAGTCCTTTTTTACAATTAAGTTCCTTTAATTTTTAATGTTGACAATGCCTCTGTCAAAATTGAAAGACAGAATTGAACCGTCATTTTCGGCATTAAGTTCGAATTGTTCTGAATTTGAAATTCTTAGAAATCGCTCGTTTATAACCGCTTGTTTACATAGTTTACGTCGACGGCTGTTAGCAGGAAAGCGGCGAGTGAACTTGACAGTGCAAGTATTCAGTGTTCGAATAAATTGCCCTTATATAGTCGCGCTCCCCATTTTCCTGTTTGATTGTAGAAAAGAGATGATTTATAGAAAATCCTGTTGTATGTTTGCGAAGTTTTAGTGTATTTAAAAAAAATACCATAATTAAAGAATTCAACAAAGCGACAAGAAAAAAACGTAGTTTTGGAAAGCTCCTAAATCTTATATGATTCTTTCTTTTTATTAGATGTCTTTTTAGTGGATGATTGTAATTTTTAGTACTATTCTTCTATGGATTACAAACGTTTAAAGGTATGAGTGAATGGATAAGTTATGTAACATTCTTAAGATTTTTTTATGTCGAATGAAAGTATAATGTGCATAAAAACCATATTAAATCTTGAAACAACGCTACCTGAGCTCGTTTTTGAAAATAGCAACTGATGAAGGAGTTATGTACGAGGGAAAAAATTGTTGTTGTCAAGTCTTCAGTTCATGTAGGTGGAGTTGGTTGGGGTGTCGAGTTGAAACTCTTTGCCCCGGCTTCAACTCTGAGGGCAACGACCTATAGGTGCCGTAGTCTTAGCTACTGGAGGCTTCCCAACTGATGCTTACACAGCAGCTTCGATGGCCAAGCTGTACTTTTCGCTGGCCTTCGTGGGCTAGCGTAGGGTGCATCAGCGCCTTGGTCGGCCAGTCAAACGTTAGGGTCCATTTTCTCAATGGTTACATGCCTTCTTCATCCACATACGTATACAGTTTTCGCCCATCTGCAATGATAGCACAATCGAAGTCAGTTGAACTCGTCCAAACATAAGCCGTCTACTTGGCAACGATCAGTATTAATTCATTTTTCACGCCGAAGTCTCACGTCTCGAAACTGCCAAGTACATTTTAGTTATAAATAAGACTAGTTTGCTATGAAAATTGCGCGCAGACTTGACAAACGTAGGCTTTTATGAACATATATCAAAATATCGAAGGAAAGTGCTTGCGGAATATGTTTATGGGTTTGAGAAAACTAGTTCCATTTATAGATTTGATATACGCACTTATTTCCGTAGGTTTCAATGTAACTATGATTTATATTATAAAAAAAATTACAATGTTGATTAAAAAATAACGTAAGTTTGGGTCGTAGAATTATGAAGTCAACTTATTATACTCGTACAAAATCGAGAAGACTGCAACGTTTTGGTAGATGATAAAAAAGTACTTTGGTTTGACTGTAAACTACAGTTTTATTCTTTTATTAATAATAAGAAAATCGGTCAAACTAGAAATACGAAGGTAATTTGTTTGTACAGTTTCGAAAATTAGTTTACCTTCACCACAGTAACGTAGCTAGGGACTGCACAGTTTGTAGGGCGCAATCCTCACGGGCGCAATCCCCACGTGGCGCAATCCAATCCTCAAGGATTGACGACTTTTGAAGGATTGATTGTCAAGGAGACGTAATCCTCGAGCGATAACATTCATCACATAAAATATATTACTTATTTTCCCATAAATTAATTTTTGAGGGCATAATATTCAAGTTTTGCCTTGGGTGCTCATCATAGCCTTTTACGCCGTTGCTTTTTGAAAATGAATGGAAATCAACTTTTGGTATACGTTTAAAGGGTTGTTTTGATGTTCGCTCGCCTTCGTTTGTCCGGTCTGTGTTCAGCGTTACGAATAAGTATAGCAGAAAAACCTAGTTACTATAAATAATTGTTAAGCTTTCGTTGGACCGCTGCATTTCTCTTTATACCTAGTAATTTTTTTTTGTGAAATATTGTGTTCTCATTTTATATGTACAGCTGGTGTTTCACGTCTTGAAACTCGTAGCGACAATGTGAATACTATACAATTTAAATAAATGAATTATATAAATAAACAATATCGCTTGTGTTTTCTTTTATAATGTTCTAAAATACCTACAATAAATAATATGCCAAACTCAGGGAATACCCCAAAACCTGATTGGTAACCTGGTCTGACCTTTACCAGGTCCTTCTGTAGGTTTTCAAAACTCCGTAATAATACAAAGTAGGAAAATTCTAGTCTTATAACCAGCTACGTGTTTTTAACATGTTATGATATACATAATATGTAAATTCAAACTAGTACCCAGAGAAATGCTCATGGGAGATTCCTCTAAAAATAACCTGAATAGGAAATATTATCTATCTTTGAATCGGTGAAGACCATAGACCATAAGAATGGCCCGGACTTTTACAAGGTTCGAATGATCTTTTTGAAAATTTAAATGTGGTGTAAAACCGAATGGAAAACAATCCTTGGTCAGTGTACGACTATTTTGGGAAATGGGTAAAAAAATACTAAGTTATTGAAATGAAATTCTAATAGAGTTAGGTATTTGGGACTGGCGCGAGGACGTCCAATGTGCGAAGAACAGATATAGCCTAACGGCGACTGACTACTCGCTATATGGACAGATACTGACAGTAGCGTTTGGAGTATCTGCTAATGGAGTCAGGAATCCGATTTCCAACTTAAGATAAAGTCCATTTCGCACGGTTAACGGAATCCTTAGTGTGAGACCTTTGGCACGCATACTTATCTTCACTATGTTAACTATCATTTCTTGTGCCTACCTCTTTCACCTGGGCCTTGTGGTAGCGGTATTCTCAGATTGTAAAGTCGTATTAGTGTAGGCAGTTTCGGTTTGTGTGCTATGTCACGGACATAAACTCTGCCCTGATGCGGAAGGTCCTGACGCAGTCTTTCCGCCTGATTCCACCGTAGCTTACTCATCTACGTGACACACAACTTCTGCTGGTATCGGTTAGGCAATTGGGAACCCTTTATTTTTATTTATTTCGACAACACAATAGTTAAGAAAAGGTTAAGTCTAGCGTGCTGACAGCTGAATGTTAAACATACTTACTTACAAAATTATTAGTAATATCAGTAATAATACATACATACATAGATAACTTCACGCCAGTTCCTTAGCGGGGTAGGCTCGAACAACTGAACGCCATTCAGGCTTATTCTTACACACCTCACTTGCTTCTTTGACTTATTATTACTCAGAGCTATGACTTAGCTCTGAGTAATAATAATTCAATAAATAATAAAATCTAAAAAGGAAATGACTACTTTTAATAATACTTTGTCAGGACAATAAATAATAAAGAAAAATCGTTACATACATTACTAAACAAGTAAAGAATTGATTGATTTAAAAAAAAATGAAGTTTTTAGATATTCTGTAATTTACAAATTCTGAATGACTTGTTATCGAAAGTTTTAGACATGTCTTATTCATATTGAGTTAGAGGAAGTCTGCAGGCTTGTCTAAGAACCTTAAAGAAACTTACAAAGTTACTTTAATTCAATATGAATAAGACCATAAATGATCAATAATAATAATTTTATTGGGGAATGAGTTAGAATAATAATCAACTATATTACTGTTTGTTTAAAATATATGCAGATTTAATATTAGATTATAGTAGCTCTAATTCTGATCTCACTCTGATGCCGGTTTTAAAGATTTACTACATAATTCAGTACTTTTAAGTTTAGTCTGTCTTTGTGATATAAAATTTAAAAAAATACTACTGAAAATTTTCATATACCTAATTATGTATTACTTGACATTATTTTTATAACTGAGATGATCAAATCTGGTGGAACCTGCGTCCGGGACGCTTTCCTGTCCTTATGCAACTTGTGCTGGAGGACGGGAAAGGTTCCCAAGGACTGGAGGCGCGCTGTCATCGTGCCCTTGTATAAAGGCAAGGGGTCACGTATGGAGTGCGCCAGCTACAGGGCCATCAGTTTGATCAGCACAGCATCTAAAGTGTATGCGAAGATTATTGAAAAGAGAATGAGAGTTGTATCCGATGGATTACTGTGGGATGCACAAGGTGGTTTCAGAAATGGAAGGGGATGTATGGATCAAGTTTTCTCTCTCCGCAATATCGTAGAGAAGCAGCTGGCTATGGGCCGGAAGGTTTTCTGCGGTTTTGTGGATCTAGAGAAAGCATTTGACAGGGTTGTGCGGAAGGACCTCTGGGACATATTGCCCGGATATGGGATTAATGGCCAATTGATGCGTGCTGTGCAGTCCACTTACGAGGGCTGTATGGCATGCGTGCGGGTGGAAGCAGAACGAATGCAAGGATAATGGTCGATGATGTTATGCTAGAGCAAGTGAATGAGTTTGTATATCTTGGATGTGCTTTTAGCAGGGATGGAAGGTACACCGCTGATATAGAAAGAAGAGTGAATTTGGGGAATAGTGTGAATGGAGCGTTAGGTAAACTTCTAGGCGCTAAGAACCTCAGCCAGAAGGCCCAGCTCGCCGTACACAACGCGGTGCTGGTACCTACGCTCACGTATGGATGCGAGAGTTGGGTATGGAAGAGAGAGCATGAAAGTAGAGTAAACGCGGTCGAGATGCGAGCACTGCGCAAAATCTGCGGAGTGACGCTCGCGGACCGCGTTCGTAATACCGAAGTAAGAAAGAGAGTTGGTCTGAAAGAGAGTGTCGGGGTGAAGGTAAGGAAAGGAATGCTCCGGTGGTTCGGGCATGTCGAAAGAATGCAAAAAAGGTGCAAAAGTGGATGGATGCGAAGCCGTACACCTTCCATGATCAAATTGATCGTGTACTAGCAGAAGGTGATGTCAGGAGCCTTGTTAACACACTTATACTTTTTTTCTCTTCGTGAAAAATAGTGAACACGCATAGATCTATAAATATATATATATATATAGACATGCCAGCAAGTACGCGTACATATGTACGCATATCTATTTCGCCTATGAAAAGTCGCGTACCACGGGCAAAAAAAGGTCGTCGAGCCGTAATTCCGCGTACATTTGTTAACACACTTATACTTTTTTTCTCTTCAAAATAGTGAACGTGCATAGATGTATGCATATATATATATATTGGAACAACAAATAGCTATAACAGCAATATAAATGGTATATAGGTGAATTTTTAAAGTAGGCCTTCAGAGCCGAACCCTAAATTATACGAAATAGCGAAAAATAGTCGAAGGAGTCTCGGACCGATATTGGTTGTGAAACTAAAGTGGTGTTATTATTATTATCGATATCAACTCTATCTGGTGATATCATTTCCAAAACGTGACTAGTTGGACAAGTCTAAATATCCTTTAACATCATTATTCTAATAAGACGATTAATGCGTTGAAGACATTCGAAAGATCCTTTTTATTAGTATCTGATATAAACTTGTATAATTAGGCTGGTTTAAAAATTGAATAGATTATCTATACCTATTACCATCGGTGGAAATCTTTGGAATGTTTTGAGTATATAAAATTAGTTTGTGTTGTCAAGTGGTTAATTCGGTTTGCGTTTTAGTGTGAAATTTAGGAGTGTATATTAGATTTTCTATTAGTGCAAGTGAGGTCTAAGCTGTGTTATAAAATACATAATTTTTTTGTGTATAACTTTCGACAAGAAAGAAGATATAAATATTATATTCATCTTAGTTATGTATACAGGGAAAGAAACCTTTTCGTCTTAATATTACGGAACATCTAACTCTAAAATTCGTAGTATACACATGTGGTATTATTTTAGTAGTAATAATGTATATTAAATAACAAATTGACAAAATGCTCTTTTGCGAAATCGGTTAAAAATATTCTTTACATAGCACCTAATAACCTGTACATAGACAAATAACGTAGTTGTGAAGTAATGCATGGTTTTTTATGTTATAATAATATTTTATTCGGAATGATACGTTACAATCCAAGGGAATAAAGAGTGAAGAAAAAAATAAAGAAGAACAATGTCAATCAATCAATAAGAACTAAATTATCTAAAGAGGTTGATTCCAACGATTTGTTTCTAAAATGTCTATTAATTTATAAAATTCTCATTAAATCCGAGCAATTTGAAACGAACTTTTAGGCAGAGTAACAGACACAACCTTTGGAATAAGGTCAGTTATGATGCAAGTATAGCAGTTTTTGTATTTAGATATTTTGAAGTCACCAACAGTCATTTCAGTTTCTTCAAATTGTTACGAGTTTACGAGTGGCGGGACTCGAATTAAAATACCGTTAGAATTACTATAGAGTTTATTAGAACTATACAAACACGTATAACACAGGTACAAATATAACTGAACACAACAAGTCCAAACATAATGCAGAAGGTCGTAATTCATCATCCGTGCAGGAACGGAGAAAGAATACAATTTTCTGCGGCCGGGTGGCCTGTCGTAACAGGCGACAAAACAACCCACAGCTAGGTGGTAGGGTATTTACTCGACTGAATGGCGACCACCCCTGGTCTAGAGTATACCGCCATAACAACCTTGTCTTGTGTTCCGGCATTAGTAACCAGGTTCCAATGTCCCTTAAGAGAGCAGCAGCGCATTTGTAGCACCTTTGGTGTTGCAAATGTACATAGACGATGGTAACCGCTTTCCATCATGTGGGCCGTCTGCCTGTCTGCTGAACTCCTGCAATAAAAATATATTCAATAAAACGCGCAAAGTCCGTCACTTATTAGATTCCCGATTCGCTGGTGGTTCTCGCTCGACTGACTGCTCCCTCAATTGGGACATTGCTTTATAATGCACAGATGCAATATGTCCGTCCGGCCTTCCTAGAATCAGCTTGTACTTTAAATCCGTAACATCTGGCTAATGATCATAATACAACAATATGCCGTATGACAATAAGTAAATAAAAGAAGACGACTATAAAAGAATTTAAATGTTATTAGTTCAAATGCCGACGGTTAATAAATGTGCTTTGTTTCAGTTATGCAGGTGTGTTTTGTGGTTGTCGGGATCTGAGTTGTAACACTATTAATTAGACACGAGATAATTCTGTAAGCGCTACAGAACAATTTAATAAGATGATGTAATACTAAAAAGAGACAATTAAAACTAAGGACAAAATAAGAAAAATTAACGTTAATGAATGGTAATAAATTTTTTCACACGGATAAATTTTTAATTATTATTTAAAACATTATAAAACAATTAAAAGAAAACTTAGTTATACTGTATTTTACCTATAATTCCTCAAGACTATAAGTAGAAGACTGGGCCTAGGTCACAGTCTTCTATGGGTAAGGTGCGCCCAGAAGGCTGGCTACGTTACCTCGCTGGATCGCCATACTGATCTGTTGCCCGAGGTAGGCACCAGCCCTCTGATCACCTGAAGGGTCAATGAATAGTTTTGATGAATTTTGGTAGAGGCTCATGGCCTCAGAATCCCACGGTCTAAGCGTCTCAACAGCAAATGGCACAAATAAATAACTCTCACTGACGATTACACCGCCTGAGTGATTCAGCTAGCTAGTAGACACTTGGCATTTAATGTTTGTAAATATTATATACGGGCCTTAGTTTTGTAAGGAATAAAATCGAAATAATTCTCCTAAGATACCGGTTTGTTTTTTAAAGCCAACAGCAAGTTTGCAGGATGTTTTTTTACAAAGTCACGATTAAATGGAACAGATAGACGTTGAAACTCCTGCGGTTGTTATGATGTTGTTGTTGAGTTAAGTTTGAAAGAGCTGAGCTATTGAGTTGCGTTGCTTAAGTTAATTTAACTTTATTTAACTGTTACGCTGTAATAGGCATTTTGATAAGAACTGAACCTTAATGTGCCTGCTTTGTTTGGTCTTAATGTTAGTGTTAGTGACTGTGGCACAGAATTGTGACACCATTACTAACATTATACCAGATGGTGCAGGAATATAAGTCTATTTTTGTATGTCATAGTTATTTTTCTCCACTTAAGTTATTGTTTTTATATGGATAAAATTTAGAAGAAAGTTATATTCTGTATGCTTTACAGTGTGGGGGGAAATTGCAAATAAATGATAATAAGAGTTGGTTACCATAAAATAACTGAGAGATAAAAAAAATGAATGTACATAGGCGTGGCTATCGAAAGGTATTCTTCACAAGTAGATATATATACCACAAATAGTCAACGTTATAATCTCTACGGAATTCTATACCGAGTGTGGACTGACACACATGCCAAATTTTTGCCCTGTGAATTAATCTGGTGTTAGAGCTGCTCTTAATGAAAATTACGTTACAAACTGGAGGTATATAATCAAATTGTTTTATGGCCGGTTCTATAATAATAATAATAATCGGCATACAAACACACACATTGTATATCCCCAAATTAAGCAAGTTACGCTTGTGTTATGAGTAATATACAACGGACTACTCTGGGGCCGATCCCAGACACCCAGACCATAGTAAATAACGGAGAAAATACGTTTTCCGAAATTTACTATACCAGGAATCGAACCCGGAACCTCTGCGTTGCAGTGAGGTACGCCGGCAAAGGCTTAGCCCGCTCAACCACAGAGGCCGTCTAATATCTTACTACTCACTCACTTGCTTCATTCACCAATAGTAAGGCAAATGAACGACTAGTAAAGCCATTAGACAATTCTGTCCTCAGTGCTCAATATAATGTGATTCCAATTTACAAAAAAACTTTAAGAACCTATTAGTGCTAATTACCTGTGAATCACTAAGTTCATTACGAGATTAAAATTGCTCACATGCTTGAAAACGTGTTAAAGAAATTTTTAATCATAGTTTGACGAAAGTGTATACGTACAATATAAATAAATAACGCAAGTTTCACGGTTTGTCTGGCACGAAAAATACCTTTGTAGATTAATTAACCTCAAAACTCAAGTTTCCCAATAAATTCCTTATAGTTACTTGTTACTCCGTATTGCCTTTAGGGCTGGCCTTAACCATCTAGGCGCCCCAGCCAATCACGCTGTTACGAATTGCGAGACTCAAATTAAAATGTCGTTGTAATTATTATAGAGTTTATTAGAACTATACAAACACGTATAACACAGGTACAAATATAACTGAACACAACAAATCTTAAATGTAATGCAGAAGGTCGAAGGTCGGGTTCCCGATTGTACACACGCCTTAATCGTAATTGTCGCTGAACTGCCCTCCTCCCTCAATTAGGCCATCGTTTTATACTGCACAAATGCAATGTGCCTGCCCGGCAACATGGACCGAATTTCCTAGAATCAGCTTGATCTTAATGATCTGTAACACCTGGCTAATGATTACAACCGCAAGCGGCCGTAAACGATTACAATAGAACAATAGGGTGTTCTCTAGAAACGTATGCCAATAAATAAGTAAACAAAAGAAGACGATCATAAAAGAATTACAATTAGTTCAAATGCCGACAGGTAATAAATGTGCTTCTACAAATCTGTACGTGGAATTTGTCCTTGTCGGCGCCTAGGTTGTAACAATACATTTATCCCCTTTTTATATACTGCTAATATTATGTACCTGAAAGTTTGTGAATATGTTTGGATGCATGTTTGCTACTTTCCTACGCAAAAAACTACTGATTTTTTTATTACAATTATTGGCCACTTAAGGACGAATCCTGCGTTTAAACCATTATTAGCAGCTATTGTACAGCCGTTTGATATGCGTTATCATTATATGGCATAAATGGAGTTTATTTTTGTAAGCATGTTACTGTGGATAGCGTTTCATTTGACGATGCCACGCTTCATACTGCTGAAGACACTGGTTCTCCTACTTAAGTCCTTTCCAAACAAATTGATAAGCCATTTTGAAGACATCTGCTAGGCACCAAGATGGCTAGAACTTAGACATTTTTCTACAGGAGAATCTCTAGAGCTAAGTTTATTTATTAAATAAAGAAATGATTTGTAAACTGAACGAAAATATTTTTTGGGCAATTAACTACACTTCTTAAGCGCGTTGTACTGAATACGGTCTACAGATTCCAGGAGGGTTTATAATTTGAGGGAACATTTAGAGGGAATCCTTTTTGAAAAATAAAATCCACACAAATCTTCTTTAGGGAACTGGCCTTAAAAAATTAATACAATTTGTAGTTTTTTTTTTTATTTACATTTAAAATTCTAATTTTGCCACTTGACACCCTAAATAATTCCTAAATCCTTACTGCCTTTGCTATTCTCTCTCTTTTCTCTTTTCTTTCACCATATCCCAATTACTTGGGGTCGGCACAATACGTCTTTTCCTTCCACACTCTTCTATTCTGACATACCTCTTCTGTCACACCGCATATCATCATGTCATCCTTCACACAATCCATCCATATTTTTTTTGGTCTACCTTTAAATTTGTACCCATCCATCTTGTAGTATAACATTCTTTTTGTCACGTGACTTTCATCCCTCCTCATTATATGCCCATACCAACTTAATCTTCTTCCTCTCAATTTTTCAGTCACAGGTGCAACTTTCAAAGATCCCCTTATGTACTCATTTCTCACCTTATCCATTCTTGTAACACCACACATCCATCTCAACATTCTCATCTCAGCTGAGTGGAGACGTTTGTAGTTTATCACTTTAGTGGCTCAACATTCCGACCCGTATAGCATGACTGGTCGTATGATAGATTTATATATTTGTCCTTTTAGTTTCAGTGGCATCAGTTTGTCGCACGTAACACAGGTTAGCTGTCTTCACTTCAGCCATGCTACATTTATTCTTTTCCTTACATCCCTCTCTATATCACAATTATTCTGCAGTAGTGAACCAAGGTATCTGAATTCGGGGTTACATGGTAGTGTGCCTTTGCTATTCTATCAGCGTTAAATAAGATTACTTACCCTCTGATATTCTTCGGAGCCTAAGTAGTCCTATTTATTTTAACGTTAACCTATTCTACAAGATATGTAATGTGGGAAAAGTAGTTATTCTATGTATACACGTTGTGTGGGTGCATATTTATGTCTTCTTTCAATAGCGGAGATGAATATATAGGACACAGACATATTGCCATCCACGGAGGAAATGTAGTAGAATTAGTCACGCTTCCTTCACTCAGGCAGCGATATGGTATATAGTCTGTAATTAACATGTAGATTTATTTTCTTATTTATTTGGATATAGATACACCTTAATATTCACCATAGTAAAAAAAATAGGAAAATAAATGATTACAATACTTTCGTGGCAAAACAATAATAGATGCCTATTATTGTTATGCTGCGATATCGCTTAAAGTGATCTCTTAACAAAGAGGAAGAAATTTTTAACTCAGTAAATGGCTATTTTTTCATTAAAATACTGATGAAACCACATAGAAATCCCTAATGTTATGTAGACTAAACCTAAACTAAATAAGGATATACGTTTTTAGCTATATTAATAAATGACATACTTGTCGGTAAATATAGATTCAACGTTTCAATATATTTAATATCTATTTGAAGAATCGTCACAGACTCTTGGCTTACTTCGCGATAACGTTAGATGTTAGATAACTGTTTATCTAAAGATGCTGGTATACATTAATGCGTTCTATTCAAATAGAAAAATATTTTACAGTACACTACATTTTATTCTGGTATCGGCGCATAAACGTCCCACTGCTGGACTCGGGTCTTTCTATTTTACGGTATACGCACCTCGCTTGTCTAAGGTGGATGTGCTCCAGTGAGCCTAGACAGTTTAGCGCCAATGGAACGACCGAACTAGACTAGAGTCCGTTAAATAAATAACTTTGTATTATAAATTGGCTAGCATTTACATTAACTTGACCCAGATTCACTGAATCGTCCTTGTGGATGTTATGTACAAGTGCAAGTCTAAACCTTGCAAAAATAATCGCGTGTGCACATTTAAAATTCACCAACATTATATATTATATCTGTGCAGAAACGGAGAAAGAATACAATTTACTGCAGCCGGGCGGCCTGTCGTAAGAGGCGACAAAACAACCCACAGCCAGGTGGTACGGCATTCACCCGACTGGATGGCTACTATACCTGGTTTTTTTTTATTGCAGGAGATCAGCAGACAGGCAGACGGCCCACTTGATGGAAAGCGGTTACCATCGCCTATGGACATTTGCAACACCAAAGTTGCTACAAATACGCTGCTACTCTCTTAAGGGAGACTGGAACCTGGTCACTAATGCCGGAACACAAGTCAAGGTTATTATGGCGACGTACTTTAGACCAGGGGTGGTCGCCATTCAGTCGGGCAAATGCCCTACCACCTGGCTGTAGGTTGTTAAGTCGCCTCTTACGATAGGCCGCCCGGCCGCAGGAAATTGTATTTTTTCTCCGTTCCTGCACGGATATAAGTCGCCATACCAACCTTGAGTTGTGTTCCGTTATTTATGACCAGGTTCCAGTTTTCCTTAAGAGAGCAGCAGCGCATTTGTAGCACCCGTGGTGCTACAAATATCCTTAGGCGATGGTAACCGCTTCTCATCAAGTGGGCCGTCTGCCTGTCTGCTGAACTCCTGCAGTAAAAAAAATATATACATTCACTGCGACATATAACTACTCAACCATTATGTAAGGTTGTGCCTGCAAAAGGTTTTGCGTTCTCCCCCTCCATTTTTAATGCAAATACTTTAATAACTTTATCTTTAGCGATGCAACCGGCAATATCTCCGGCCTTCCAACTTATACGACTTTGTTACTTGTTGCACGCCTATCGACAGTACCGCGTGGTCCGCCATTGCTGTCACTTCATTTATCGCGACAATTTCGAATGTCGAACCCGTTTTCGCGCTATTTGTTTTAAGTTTTAGAAAGTTTTTTGTGGTGTGATTGAGTTTTATAATCTGTGGTTACGTTCCGTTTCCGGAGTTGTCTTTGGTCCGGTATGTTTTTATTACATTTATTTTTATCTGTATTGTGGGTACATTTTTGTATAATAGGTTTATGAACTCGGCATGAATTAATTAACTAGCACATCCCCCAAAAAGTATTTGAATTTACACCATAAAGACGTTAATAAGATTATATAAGTACAAATAGTAGGTACTCAGTTTGTTATGAATTACATTAGAATAAAAATGGTTATTAAAATATACATAATTTTATTCGTTTTGGGTTTATTATGCAGTATTTATTTCATAAACTATTATTTTTATACGCTATTATGGAGTTTCTTTGTGTTACATTGGCCTCTAAAATAAATATATAATTTAGTTGCTTATGAATTGTAAAATATTTTATTAATTGTATTTAATTAAACGTTCAAACTGGCACACCAAGGTCATTACAATGCAGAAGTACCTGGATTGATTCTCGGTAATGCCTCTGCTACACTTGGAATTATAATATTGTTAGTGACTGTGTCACGCATATGTAGCCAAGGGCCTAATGCCTTCTTTAAGAAGCGACATTCTTACTCGCGTTAAACATTGAGAAATAACTAATGCAGCTTGTCGTTAGGGCGTTATTTTTTAACGCTGTCGTACTTTTTTTTTACTGCCGCAGCACAGCAGACTGGCTGACAGCCCAACCGTGATGGAAAGTGGTTATTCTCGCCTATGAACATTAGCAATACCAGAGGTGCTGCCGGCCTCGAAGAAAAAACTGGAACCTGGCTATTGATGCCGCGGATCACAACTCAAAGTTGTTGTGGCGGCATATTCTAGGCCATGAGTGGTAGCTATCTAGTCGAGCAAATCCCTTACCACTTGGCTGTGGGTTATTTTGTCGCCTCTTACAACAGGCCGCCCAGGCGCAGGAATTAGCATTCTTTTTCTGTTCCTGCACAGGATACTAACGGAGGTGAAGCTATGACATAAGTAAGATTGCCAAACATACGACAATAGTGTCGTACTATATTTTAGCCAATTGTACTATATATCATAGAAAAATTATGTAGTACGAAATGTACTATATTTACATCGTTAATTCAATTGGCTTATACTTATGATTATTTTAAAAATAACAGATCTTTGCTGGCTAAAGCAAAAAGTAGTAATAAATACACATGGGAAATGCAATAATGATATAAATAAAATATATAATAAATAATGAAAAATTAATGTCTACTCTTTTTTCACCGAAATTTCCCAAAAGTACTAAATTTTACAGCTTAAAAACAAAAATACTATATTTTATTCAAAATAATGTGGCAACCCTAGGCATAAGCTAAACTTCTCAACCAAAGTTTATTATTATGTAGTCTGGGTTTAGTTAGGAGATCAATGTAGTAGTTGTGTTAGTAATTAAAAGCATCGTGAATAACAAAATCTTATCATTCGTCTTTTAAATTTCAATGTATTGTTTATGGTCATTATTTACAATTTATCGTTCGTAGAAACCTTGTTTTGTTTGTGCCATTCATAAGTTTAAAAACTTCGCTCCATTTCGAGTCGTAATATCAAATTTGCTTAACAAATTAGTACCTTCAAATGTGAGTGCTGTGCATTGACTTGTCGTTAAATAAATATTAAAAATAAATTATTTTTCCAAACCAATTTAGACCCGACTGATTTGGTTTCTATTAGGACCAGAGTGTTATGTTCGCAGTATTAATTTGTCACTTCTTGTGTATTTCGCATGGGATGTTACTTCTGTTGACACACTAGCGCCTTGCCATCTCCAAGAGTCCGAAGTTGGGGCCGGTCGCGCTATCACTTCTGCCGAACACCTCAGGGCTGATTTCCATCAAACGGCTGGAGACGATGAGTCCGTTGGCATGTGCCCACAGACTTTTTAAAAACATTAAAAAGCGGCTACTCGAAGGCACAGGCAACCGGAAGGCTGGAGCTTACTTCGCTCAAAGCATTAGTGTATGTATTCAGCGAGGTAATGCTGCCAGCCTCTTAGGCATACTAACCAGCGACAGATGAGCTAGACCGATTGTAGTTTATTGTTATTTTTACTTTTTAGTTTATATATTTTTTGAATGAATGATGTATGTATGTCGGGTTCACGCCGGGAGCGAACGGATGACGCTTCGAGAATAACAATAATAATAATTTGAAATATTATAATCTAAGTTTATTACACTAGAATTATTACAATTACGATATTAAATATTGCACAATAATACACAGAAATATTAGGACAACTCCAAAAGTTGCATCCACGCTTGTCAGGTATCAAGCAGCAATTTGCCCTTCAAGAATACTGCGATTATCAAGCAGAAAATATCGACCACATTATATTATGTGGTCCTCGTCCAAGACTACCAATGTAGACTGTCCGTCGAAGACTGTCGGTTTAAGACTGCCATTGTAGACTGTCGGTTGATGACCGCCCCTCCTCTACCCGAACACCGCGTATATAACAGGTCCTCGTAGCGCGCCGCAGTGACACCATCCGGTAACGCTGTGGCGCCACTTCAGTTACACTTCCTTCATAAAACCAACTTCCGCCATACGTATTAACTTCCAACATCCGGTTACTCCATTTCCGATATCTATTAGCTTAATAACAAATGCTTCTACATTGACATCCGGTTAAACAACTTCCGATTACTACATGAAAGAATACTCTATCCGGTTAACGACTACTTCCGTCATATGGTTATTTTATAATAACAAATACGATTCCTACATATACTTATTTTCGAAGTGGTATATTTGTTTATTTATAGACCTACTAAAACTGTTATATAACAGTGAAGAACTACTACACTAGTACTCAGGCACCTACAATCATGTTATAGTTATTATGGCCAAATGCGTCTTATTTATAGTATTAAAAATAACACCGTTAACATTAGTGTTCATATGTTATCTGTCTATATTCAACGTCATTCCCAATAACAATATCGCATTTCAAATTACGCATTAAACCCATCGTCATGCATGAAACGTCTAAGAATTGTAACATTATTCAAGGTCAAATGTCAAGAACTATATATTATTATCCCAGATGAAGCGGTAGCCGGAGATAAATAGTCCTACTTTTTCGCAGGGTGCACTTCTTTACACGTAATAGGAATAAGTAGCATTTAAAAGAAACATGCTAATAAAACATTAAAAAGTTCCACACTAAAAGAATTCCAGATATTAAAATGTTATGTAAATATGGCGATAATACCTACTACGGCAACGGTTTTGACACAGTATTTTAGCATCCATTTGCAGGTTTTATAAATTCTTACCAATACCTCTTTCTTTTGTTTCACCTTCCAATCATGTGAGGTCTTCGCAGTGTATATATTCCATCCATACTCCTCTATTCTGGCATTTGACCTCTGTCACTGTCACAAGTAAATAAGTCCAGGTCATTGTCATCTATGGGTAAAGTACCCATAATTTACTTAATTGCTACTTATCTAAAGTACTTTAAAGGGTATAATAACTTTTAAATCTGTCATCAATTTACAGAAACTGAGGAGAATGCCCTCAAAATACAATACAATAACAACATCTATAGTCTGAAATTCTCACGCCTGTTAGCGTTTGTCATTTGCCAATGTAGGTTACAAAAATTTTTCGTTCTGAAAATATAATATTGTAAAGTATCTCTCAAAATATTTTTCTTCTGATAAAAAGGCCTACATGCCGTTTACTAATCTACGAGCTGTAACCGTACAGATACAGTGCCGAGATCTTGATGTGTACGTAGAAAATGATATTCGCTCGCGATGTCTAAAGAAAAGAAGAAGAAAAGAAAATAATTTTATTTCTAATTTCTGTCTAACGAGTGAGTTGCGAGATTTGCAGTTTTCGACCGGCAAGCCGGTTTTTTTTTGCTTGTGAGGTCAAGAAATCTTGGCAATCTGAACAAGAGCTTGCCCGCTTTTAATGCAAATTTGTTAATTTATTAATTATCTAGCGAACTTGAACGGTTCGTTCGACGCGCCGTCAACCCGAATTGTGCGTTTTCTTTAATATAACACCTAGTTGCATTGAATCCAAACATGCCATCTCAGGTAATAAAACTTTATCATAAGCAGTGGCTTGAAGTACTAAATATATGAAAAATTAATTTGGCTCTTAATTTAGCATTTGATGCAAATACATGCTGTATATATTGCTGTATAAAAAGTTAGTTTTCAGTAAATTTATATGTTATTAAAAAACTACAATAGAACTTGTCCGGTTTTTTCGAACACATCTGGCAACCCTACTACCGAGCCCCCGTTGACCGCATACCTACTCATCAGCGAGCTGTAACGAAATTCACATAGATTAGAATTAAAGAAATGAAAAAATTAAGAAAAATTAAAGCGTAGTTGCTATGACGTGGTTTCGTTAGCCGCCTTGTAGAGTGTAGATCGCCATATGGAGACAGGCTTTACTCGATTTTTTTTACACAGCAAAAATTTTATTGTGGCCGAATTTTTTGGGATCAATTTCAACCCAACCTAAAATAATAATTTAAAAAAAATGAAATGTGGCATGCCTGTATAGGGGCTGTATATAATATATTCCCACAAATCAAAAAACATGTATGTATGTATCCTGCTATTTATTTGCGTTAGTTTTTGTGTGTTTGTAACACTGTATTGAATGTAGAAAGAGCTAGGGGAGCGAGAGAGTAGGCAGCACAACTAGGGATTGAGTGCAATTTCGTCCATTCAGTCGAAATTTAGAGTAAATAATAAAAAAATAATTCCACGTGGCATACTCTTTTTTATTGCCAGACAGACAAACATCAAACAGCTCGTCTGATGGAATGTGATCGACGTCGCTTTGAAATATTTACAACCCCTAAAGCATAGCTATTAAAAGAATTAAATTTTATTAATTAAATTAAAGAAAGTTTATAACACCCTTTTTATGTGTCGTCATGTAGTTCTATAGAGGAAAAATCTCGACGGTAAGTTCCCTCCAAATTACTATTGTACCTGGAATAAATATCTAAAGAACTGTTGCCTAGTTTAGTTCTGTGTTCACTAGACAATACGGTCATCGTTTTTGTTCTTTATCTTTATCCAATTCTAAACTGAGACTAATTAGACCACAAATTTCCCCACTCAGCTGAGATGAGAATGCTTGAGATGGATGTGTGGTGTCACAAGAATAGATAAGGTGAGAAATGTGTACACATATTAGAGGATCTTTGAAAGTTGCCTCCTTGACTGACAAATTGAGAAGAAGAAGATATATGAAGAGGGATAAATTCACGTGACAAAAATAAAGTTAAAATTGGAAGATTGACGGTTACAAATGAAAAAGATAGATCAAAAAAGAGATGAATGGATTGTTTGAAATATGACAGGATGACTTGTGATGTGACAGAGGACGTATGTCAGAATAGAGAAGTATGGAAAGAAAAGACATTATGCCGTTTTCAAATGATTTGGAGAATTTGAAAAGGAAGAGACATTTTCTCCTAATCATTTGGGATGTCTCTTCCTTCTATACTCTTCCACTCTGGGATACATCCTCTGCCACATCACGATTTAACATCTTATCTTTCACACAGTCTATCTATCTCTTTTTTGGTCTACCTTTACTCCTATGTCCATCAATCTTCCATTTTAATCTTATTTTTTTGGTACATGATTTTCATCCCTTCTCATTACATACCACCTTAGTCGTTTTCCTCTTAACCTTACAGCCCTTGATGCAACTTGCCCTTTTATTAGATTCGTTTCCTTTTAAACACCACACCGCGCATCCATCTCAACATTCCCATCTCGGCTGAGTGAAGATGTTTTGAGACCGTCACTTCAGTGGTTCAACATTCAAGCCTGTATAACATGACTTGCTGCCGGCCGTGTTATATATAGGACATCGTTTTTATTTATAATAGTATGTATTTTTATTTTGTTACGAGTTGCAGGACTCGAATAAAAATGCCGTTGGAATGATTATAGAATTTATTAGAACTATACAAACATATATAACACAGGTACAAATATAACCGTATAACCGTAAACCGTATAACACCAAAGCCAAACGTAATGTAGAAGATCGTAATTCCATAAAACGCGCAAAGTCCGTCACTAAATAGATTACCGAATGTAGTACACACGTCTTGCTTCGCTCGTGGTTATCGCTAGACTGCCGATCTCTACATTGGGCCATTGCTTTATACTGCACCGATACAATATGTCTGCCCGACCGCGTGACCGAATTTCTTAGAACAGTCCGACACACCTGGCAAATGACTGCCATAAAAGATTACAATACACAATGGGCTGTTTTCTAATCACAAATTTTAAACACAAAGTAAACAAAAGAAGTCCAAATGCGGAAAGGTAATAAACTGTGTTTTATGGTATACAGGTGTGAATCCACTTTTGTCGACGTGTAGGTCGTAACAATATTACATAACGTTTAACGAAAGTTGTATTTTGTAAGCTCATTTCGTCTAGCTGCACTATTGCATTATGCAAGATTTGAGCTAGATACTTTACAAATTTCTTGTTTCAAACATAAATATTATGTTGTAAATCTATGTTAGTCTATGTAACAGAAAATAAATAAATCTATATGCGGAATCCTAAAAATATCGGCATTTTTTTTATTGCGTGAGTTTAACAGTCAGGCAGACGGCCTACCTGATGGAAAGTGATACCATCGCCTATGGACATTTGTAACACTAACAGCAAAGGTGCAACTAATGTGCTGCCGCTCTCTAAAGGGCAACTGGAACATGGCCACGAATCACAAAAATCAAGGTTGTTATGGCGGCATACATAAGACTAGCGGTGGTAGCCATCCAGTCGGGCAAGTGCGCTACCACCTGGCTGTGGGTTGTTTTGTCACCTTTTACGACAGGCCGCCTGGCCGCAGGAAACTGTATTCTTTCATCATTCATTCAGTGCTTATACTAATAGGGTAGTTGACAATTAAATCAACTATTTGTATCGTCAAAAGTTGCCAGAATAGCTGCAGAACTCTAAAAATAAATACATGCGTAAAGTCATTTTACGTCATTTCAGATAAACGGCTGTCATTATTTGTAACTACGTACTTGAGTATAGATTAAGCATACATTTTCTCGTCGTAGAATTATCTTTTATAATAGCACAAGATAACATGCATACAATAAAAAGTACAAACGAAGGTTTTGTAGTGATTCACAATGTCTCGTGTCATTCATATACTAGACAAGTCCTGTGACTTAGTTTTTAGACTTTCAATACATATTCCGATAGAACTCTCATAATTTTCGGACTAAATTACGGACAGTGATACAAAATCAAAGTTTATACGACTGGTCTATTTCAGTCGTATAAACTTTGATTTTGTATCACAGTTTGTAGTAAAATTCGTGGGCTTAAAATACTTACTTATATTTAAATTACTGCTTATCACTCACTCTATTTGAGATTACTTTAAAAACATTACATTTTTCTTAATTGCATCAGTACTTGAAAGAAGAAAAAACAAACCATCCAATAAGTCACTGTTCCATTTGACTAAAGATTAAGAAACTGTGCTAAAGCAAAAGCCGAATAACAGGTGTTTTATTCATATTTTATCCTAGGATATGCCCGTGACTTCGTTTACGTTTGACTTAAAATACCCTCGGGATACCCAGGATGTAAGAAAAAGAATGTAAGCTATCGTTTAAGTGAAAACTGTCGGAATAAGATAATTTTTACGCACCCGAACAACTATAAACCGCTCACAGGAAAATTCCCGCGGGTTTCCCGGGATAAAAAAATCACATATTTTATTACATTAAATTTACTATCGATCAACAAAAACATCACATAGGAATTCAATTTTTTTTAAACTGGGTATTTTAAATAATTCCCAGAAAAATTCTCGCGGGGTTCCCAGGATAAAAAGTAGCGCAGAGTTAAGTCTAAGAATTAGCTGTCAATCAGCGAAAACACATCGAAATCGGCCTAGTCGTTTTTGTTGTAGCAAATAATACGAGATCAAAATATTGGTTTTAGCCATTTAATTTTTAGAGTGACAATTTCATTTATTTAGCTTTTCATAAAAAAGAATAATTTAGATTAAAACCTAACAGTTTTTACGTGAATACCTTTTATCCGTGCAGGAATGGAGAAAGAATACAATTTCCTGCGGCCGGGCGGCCTGTCGTAAGAGGCGACAAAACAACCCACAGCCAGGTGGTAGGGTATTTGCCCGACTGGATGGCTACCACCCCTGGTCTAGAGTATGCCGCCATAACAACCTTGAGTTGTGTTCCGGCATTAGTGACCAGGTTCCAGTCTCCCTTAAGAGAGCAGCAGCGCATCTGTAACACTTGGTGTTGCAAATGTCCATAGGCGATGGTAACCGCTTTCCATCAAGTGAGCCGTCTGCCTGTCTGCTGAACTAATGCTATAAAAAAAAATACCTAGCTTTAATGTACAGACACGGCATGTCTAGAATTAAAAAATATTATAGATATTGTAATACAGCATACATAAATGAGTGGGAGTAAAACAAAAAATAATTTATTAGTATAAATTGAAGAAAGAAAAAAATATTTATTCAGAACTACAACATACAAACCAAAACATACTTATAAATAAGACAATACAACTGTGAAATGAAGTTCTGAATCGGTCCTAACTCAGCATGATGCTGGTTGACTCAACCAGCGCTGGTCTTCCTCTAGGGCCGTTACAGTGACTCACGGATAGACAAAACGAAAAAAAATAAAAAAATATGACGAGTACTATTGGAAACAAATATAAAAATAAACTATATAATTAATTGACTCGTCTTAATAATTAAAATGATGCTTTAATTACGGTAAGTACTTGATTAAAAATAAAACAATTTTAAATAAGTACTGCATGTGGAAGACAATATTCTTGTTCCATTGTACTGTCCATAATCTTTGTTTATAAAGTAAGACCAACTTAATATGATATTTTCACTAATTTAATGTAAGACTGTGATGTATCTCTATCCGGCTTTAAGCTATTGACAACCTTGTAACGAATATACATCTCTTTCTAACAAGCAGTTAATACCATAAGTTAAAATGGTTCGGATATATTTTTAGTAACTATTATAATACGATTTCTATATCTATAGTAATTATTGTTCTAAACTTGTACTGTTCTACTAGACAGTATAAATCTTCATGTCATGCTTGCTATGGATACAATAAATATTTTTAAATCTCAAAAAGAGCAAATGAACCTGTAGTAGGTGTTCAAATTGGATCGTGGGTTCAGGCGGATAATGTCGTTTATAACCGAGCATGTCACTCACGTGTAACACGTGAACGGAATGAACACCTGTCTGGAGCATACATTGGACTTCTATCCCTAATATCGGCATTAATATTTTACTAATTACAGCGGCCCAAGAAAAAGTAGTTTGTAAAATTTTGAAGGTGTATGGATCAAACTGATCCCAGGTTCGGATTCAGCGCATCGAAATACATAAGAATAGATGGCTCTGATCAAAAGATAGGCCACTTTTTTTGTGGGCCAGCGCTATTTATAAGATTTCGTAGTCAAATAGCAATTTTGTTAAGTCCGCTCGTTCTGGCTATATGTATACAGCACAATATTATTCGGCTAGACTACTGTACAACGAAATTTGAAAGTTCAAGATGTTCAAGTCTTCAAGATTTTGTAGAAAATATTAATTTTTACAACCTTTTATTTAACTTGCAATGGATGTACCTATGTACCTATATGTATGTAAGTTCGGGTGGAATCTTACATGTTAAATTTGATCAACTTCCCGGTTTCCGACTGAGCTGCAATTTTGCACGCATATGTATATCGTTTGACAATGCAATAATATGGTACCATGGAGCTGATTTGATGATGGAGGTGGAAGGTGCCCATAGGAACTTCTGTACCAAACAAGATAGACCCGTCGTATTTGGGCTCGTGTTACTTGTCTTATCTAGCACTCTGCTGCTACATGATATCCAGGATCTCAAAAGCTTGTATTTATAAACCTTTTTAAAAAAGCTTATTTGTTTTTTAGTTTGAAATCAGTTTTATTTTTGTTAAAAAAATCCTCTTTGTTGTATGTTGTATTTTGTCCTTCGAATAGCTTTTATGTATATTTAATAAAAATACATATATACATACATACATACATAATAAAACTGTTATTTAATAAAAATAACAGCCCATAAACGTCCCACTGCTGGGCCTCCCACTATAGGGGAACGGACATTATACCCCTGGCACGCTTGTCCAAGGCGGCTTGGTAGGTTTGACACATCGGTTATCTCGATGTTCAGGTTTCATCACGATGTTTCCCTTCACCGTTGTTTTGTACATGGTAACTGTAACAATATGCACATTAGGTCGCAAGACTCTCTAAGAGGCGCAAGCGTTCCAGCTTGGATTCAAACCCGCGCCCTTTGAGTTAGGGACGCGTGCGCTAGTCGTTATGTTACTGCGACTTTTCTACAGTGATTGAAAAATTGACGTTAAATCCGTAGTGTCATCACTGTTAAAAAGTGATTGACACATTTCTAAATGTTTAATTTCTTACTTTAGGGATTAGAACTTATGATACAATGCAACTTGTTTAATAAAAGTATTTAATTTGGAAGCTTTAGATACAAATTGATTCTAAAAATGTGCTCCAGGTGAGGTTCGAACTCACAACCCCGGCATGTCTCAGGCACAAGCACTGCTCTTATAAGTACCGTGCGCTAACCAATTGCGCCACTGGAGCGGTGGCTAGACGTTACATATACTGATATCCTTTTTGCTAATACATTGCTGCCTTCAATATAAAAAGCCACAAATCGTATAAAAATTAAGATTTTTTTTTCTAAAAATACAATATTCATTACATAGATTACCATTACAAAAAACTTCTTAGTTGCCAATTTATTTATTTATGGTATTTTCTTAAGGTTTTGCGACCAGTATACGTAATAAAACTACGTTTTAACGGTTTTAAGCGAGGTAATTGATTTTATTTTTATTATTCCGACTCTTCGGCCACTTTTCAGTAGCTGTGATCACGGAAGACAAAGATGTCAAGTGTCAATGAGTATTGTAAAAGTTTTATTTAGCCTACCTCCAACTTGTTCACTTTAATTATTTAGTTTTAATTTTGTTTATGGTTATTATTTACTCTATGGGAGCCTAATCTAATTTACCACCGCTTCGCAACATGTTATGGCTTGAAGACTTAATTCTATATAACATTAAAAAAAGTTTTGTAATACAGCCCGTTTTGACATATGGCCGGTTCACATATCTTACTATTCATTCTCTTACCTTACCATCGGTAGATATTGGATATAACTTGTATGGAACTTATCTCAAATTTTAATCACTAAGACAAATGAACTATAAGATACAGGAATTTGCCACTATATGGTGCGTAGCACTAATTTTAAGCGGCCTATAAAAATCATTTTCCTGTCGACTCTCATAAAATTATACAGACCCAGGAGTTTTCGAAAAAGATGGCTGTGATATAAATACATATATTAGTATGTCTATATATATAGACTAACGAATATGATGATTATGTAAAGATTCCCTTTTTGCCAAAATGGCTACGGGACTCTAAAAAGAAAGCTCAAAATGCTTTTTGGAGAAAGTCCATACTTATTTACGAGCAGTGGACAATAACCCGTTGCATTCGTGTCATATAGTCATATATAATAATATGCACAAATGTATACGATTGATTATATTTTTTATTTGCCCTTTATTACAAGTGTTTTTACCCTTGACATAAATGTTTTGAGGTGTTGACTCGTAATATTAATTATTGTTTCTTTGTTCAACGACTTAGAAAAGATTGTAACACCACAACGAGAAAAGACAATGAACTCCATATTTGAATTGGATATACGAAATCGCCATTGAACTTGGCACCGTTAGGACATCCCCTGTGACGTGCCGCGCTCAGAATTGGCTAAACTGTTCTATCCGGTGTGAAATGCATCTCAGATACGGTTGGGATGTAATGACGTACGAGAATCCTGAACCGGTACATATTTATGATTTTCATTAGGGTTCCGTAACCGTGGTAAAAGACCTTATGTCCTCGTCATTCCGACCATGTGCCTCTATATGTCCAACTTTTGGATATAACGTGAAATTTTATAATAAGCTGTAGTCTAAATACCTAATATTTATTGAGAGTTTAATATTTTTGAACACTTTATTATCAGATCTACTAAGTACAAAACTTATTACAATATATTAAAATAAAAAAACAAAAAAAGAGAGTATAATTATAGATAAAATATTGGTCCCAAACCGCTGTCACTAACCGGGAACGTTCCTAAAAGGCTGGCGGCGTTACTACGGTGAATAACGATGCTTAACCTTTGAGCAAAATAGACGCCAGCCTTTTAGTCGCGTGAGAGGTCTACTAAACGTTCGGCGACCTCTCGATAGCGTAAGGACCCCACGGACCCAGAATTTCCACCCCAAATGCCGCAAATGTGTAACTACTTGCGATGGCGGCGTACTTGTTAAGCTTGAAGGCCTGTAGTAAAGCTGTAGTTTATATGGCACTATATAATGTTGTAGTAAAACCGCGAAATAAATAAAACTTAGAGGTGGTCGCTATACATGTAACCGAGGGTCAATATTGTTTTCCTATCTACATAGTTGAGTGGGATATTGTTAGTCCTATCTTGAAATATGTCATCCTTTTCTAATGAGGGGAAATCTGATCAAGGTCTTACCAACGCGGGGGTAGAGCTTTAGGGGCGTGTGGAATTCGCCATGTGGGAATGGTAATATCGTCTCCGTGGAAATGCTATGAACACCCGAATCAGTTACCTACACACACTAGAACCCATCAGTATTCCTTCCTTCGACTTACGCCAGGGCTACGGAAAAGCATAGGACCAATTCTGCGTTCTCTAGCCGTAAACGGCCTCTGTGGTTGAGCGGGCTAAGCCTTTGCCGGCCTACCTTACTGCAACGCAGGGGCTCCGGGTTCGATTCCTGGTATAGTAAATTTTGGAAATGTATTTTCTCCGTTATTTACTATGGTCTGGGTGTCTGGCATTGGCCCCAGAGCAGTCCGTTGTATATTACCCGTAACACAAGCGTAACTTACTTAATTTGGGGATATACAATATGTGTGTTTGTCTGCCGAATTATTATTATTATTATTATAAACAAATATGTCCTCACCCACTTCAAATTCCGAACTATGAATTGGAAAATTCTAAAAAAAATAGTGTGTGCTCGTGCAGTTTACACGCAGTAGAATCACTTCAGTCATCTTCAGAGAACATACTCATAGATAATTCTTCTCAAACTTTTATTAATATAAATATCATTCTTTTAGCCTACATCCGTCAATATGTTATGATTCAAAATAAACTTCTTAAATATCGCTTTAAATTTTTCACTGTTTTAGTCTAAAAAATATTAGTATTAGTTTTATTTCGGTCCAAATTGGACTTATGTTTAATCATCGGTTTTTTTAACTCTCTGATCTGTGCTGCACAGTGTAAAATTCGTATTTCATTCGCTCGCAGGCTTAGTCCTATAGATTTATCTCTTTTGGTTTAATCGAATTTCAAATCACAATGATTCTAAAGAAGTTTCACTTCAAAATGAAAATTTTATAGCTTTCAAACAAGAAAAATTGGTTTGAACAATATTCTTCAAGTAGTTTTTTAAGATATAGATATTTTCGATTAAATGCTTATTTATGGTAGCCCAAATAATGAAATCAGTGGACGTTGTGGCCTCTTCGTAACCATCCAGTTTATGAGCTGCTACGCACCTAATCGATTTTTTTAAATTATCATTTCATACAAGTTCTTTTGCAAAAACTTATGAGGATTAAGAATAAAATTGACTTTCTATACAAAAATGTGCGCTTTATACAATATTATACATTATATTTAAATAATGCATGACAAGAGCTATGAATGTCAAAGAAGCAAGTGAGGTGTGTAAGAATAAGCCTAAATGGCGCTCTGTAGTTCGTGCCTACCCCGCAAGGGAACTGGCGTGAAGTTATGTATGTATGTATGTATAATATTTATATAAAATATTCATAACGCTTTAACGTTTGATGAAAGGTGATATATATATATATGTGTGTGTGTGTAATCTTGCCCTACATCAATGAATAAACACAAATAGTCTAGAGAATAATGAGTAAATAAATATAGAACACAGACTTACAGTCTCATAATTTAATGCCGTTTATGATGACTATAGACATCATATAGGTATATATAACAAACTGAACAAAGAAATAAGGATATGGATTTACCTATGGATTTACCTGAAGGATTTTGACTGATCTTGCAACCTTTCTTATTACGATAACATATCGAATGAGGTTAACGAGTTTTTCCTTCTATTTTTAATCCGTTTCGAATGCTTTATCTTGGACATGAGAACTATTGAACACTTTAGATAGGCTGAAAAGAGTACTTCAGGGTACAATGAATGTTTCTGCTCTTATCAAGCGTGTCATATATTTACTCTGGCTTTTGACCTTGGTGGGTTGCCTTGGAGTTCAATTTTAATGAACTACAGAATCGCTTGAATTCGACTGAATTTCTGTTCGGGAATTGTCTTGAGAAGAGACATTGGCTTGAAGAGAAATACAATTTGAGGTCTGTTTCGAGATACGAGTTTAGGCGTAAGAGCAGGAGTGAACAGTTCCGATCACGCAATGAGATCATAGAGCGGCGTATAGACGTGATTCAGTATTCGTGTTTCCGTAATATTGCTGACATTAAAGGTATAGAGGTACGTTTATTTGATCTAAGATTGCTCACAAAGCGAACCTTACTAAAGAGTAAAGAACTAAACACTCAAAATTCGTATCCAGAACTATAGCAGCCCAATTTCATTAAGACCTTTGCCATCTCTATCTAAAAATATTGTTAACTTTTTATGATGTCCTTATTTATGTCTCTGTCAAATAAATTGTATTAACGTACTTCTGGACACCTCACCCATCGACTTCGATGACCTTTAGTTGTCTTTATTGTATTATTTTATGAAAATTCAATGTTTAATATATACTCTATACAAAAAAGACTAAGCCAGGTTTGCCTCTGGTAAAATTTAGAATTTAAAACCACCTACCTCGTTTATGTTTACACCGATAAAATATTTAAATTATTCTGTTTAGGTAATGTTGAATTTAAAGTAAATAATTTATAAAGAACGTGGAAATAATATTTTTTTTTTTTATTAATCTACATAATTTAAATATTTTTAGTAACGATAAAAAATTGGGTATTGTTTTTATTTTTTCTAAAAACAATAATAAAAGTAATGTTTCAAAATAAGTACTTATTATAATTAATAAAAAATATATATATGCATTAAAATAATCATAGCTAAAAATAAAACCTCAAAATAAATTTAACACTAAAAATAATCTACATAACAAATTAAAATTATACTATAGATAAAAGTAACTTAAAAATATATAATTATATACAATAATAATAATAAACGTACACTAAAGCCCATCCATCCCCACCAGACCACTGTCACTGGGCAGCGAAACTTTTTTTTTTGTAAACGCTGGAGGAATATGCATTTGCGTACATCCTCGAGCCCCACGGGAGGGCACCGAGGGATACGTGGGCCTCCCACCTTCTGATGACAGAAAAAGTTGCAAACACCGACCGCCAGATTACCCACTAAACCTTCCAGCGTCCCTCCACATCATAATGAGGTGCCATGGGACCGTAATCGTAGGTATGACTGCCATGGTGCCTCGATGCTAGCCGACCAGGAAGGGTGTCTCTGGGACTAGGGCACCCAGCGGCACTGGGTGTGGCAGCCTGGGGGAGTACCCCGGGGGACTGGCATTGGGGGGGGGGGGGCAGGCCCACTACGTTATCGAGAGAACATGGGCAAACCGACGCCTGCGACCCTCGCTCGCATGAGGGAAGACCCTGTCTGCAACAGCGTTTTGGATGTTTTCAAACAGTTTGTGGGCTCAAATATGTACTTTTAATTATAATTAATATTTATAATTCAGCCTTAATTAGCCTGCCTTCATACTGATAAATATATTATAATGTTACAAGTTGGGCCACCTGCATACCTATTATTACATACCGAAAAAGAAATGCTGCGCACCTTGTTTATTGCCCCTCCCGCATTCGGAGTTCTTTTGTTTACTTCGTGTTTAAACTTTAAAAACATCTATTGTTATCGTACTTATTTTATGGCTGTAATTAGAGTAGAACTAATCCTCTTTTTTATAGCCGTCGAAGCTTGCCAAGTGTGCGGGATTAACTCGGCGAAAGCGATCCTTTGTTCTATTATACACTTTAGTATAAAACAATGACCGAACGGAGGGGTGAGGAAGTCAAGCGATGACTACGATACGATTAAGACGTGTGTAGTACTTTCGACTAGCGACATAGTGAGGGACTTTGCGCGTGTTGAATTGCATTCAATCGTGCAGTGTGAACTGGTTGCATCCAGTTTTATTTTGTACCTGTTTGTACAGTTCTAATAAACTCTATAGTAATTCCAACGGCATTTATTTTAATTCGAGTCCTGTAGCTGGTAACAATAATATGTAACACCATAGAAAATACAATAGTATTGTTACGAGTTGCAGGACTCGAATTAAAATGCCGTTAGAATTACTATACAATTTATTAGAAATATACAAACACGTATAACACAGGTACAAATATAACTGAACACAATCAGTCCAAACGTAATGCACGATTCAATAACACGCGCAAAGTCCGTCACTAAATAGATTATCGAATGTACACAAGTCTTGCCTCGCGGCTGGTTATCGCTCGACTGCCGATCTCTCCATTGGGGCATTGTTTTATACTGCACAAATACAATATGTCTCTCGGCCGTGTGAAATGAATTTCTTAGAATCACACCTGGCTAGTGACTACCATAAAAGATTACAATACATACTGGGCTGTTTTTTAATTACAAATTTTAAACACAAAGTAAAAAGTAGTGTAGTAAAAAAAGTCAAGTAGTATGCTTTATGGTATATATGGGTGTGAATCCACTTTTGTTGGTCGTAACAGTATTATGATATTTATCCCCAAATTCATTTGCACTATGACACATTGTATTCCTAACTCTAAGTTGCATAACGCTCTTAGGTTGTTGTTTGTCAGTTCTCTATACTTCATTGTCATAGGGGAGCTGGAACGAGCCGTCATCAAGGACCTTGGGCCCCCCGGCTCGTTTTAGGTTGTGCGTGATTTATTGCGAATATATTAACATTGAACTGTTACTATGCGTTGCCGGTTATTATATTTGACAGTGGAATATTATTGTTTAGAGAATTGAATAATTTGCACTAGCCATTTTAAGCCATTGCGTTAGAATAAACATAGACTCTGTCTTGCAATTGATTCCCGCACCGCAGCTTTACGGAATCTCAATGGATTTTTAGATAGATAAAATAATTGTAGAAAGATTCCGAAAGTTTTAGTAAATATAACTTTTTATTTATTTATTGCATGAGTTCAGCACACAGCCAGACGGCCCACTTGATGGAAAGCGGTTACCATCGCCTATGGACATTTGCAATACCAAAGGTGCTATTGCTGCTGCTCTCTAAAGGGAGACTGGAACCTGGTCCCTGACGCCGGAACACGACTCAAGAATAATAATATAATGTAACATTTACATTAAAATACCTTGATAAAGCAACATAACGTGGATGAATTGATCTGTGTGATTAGTGCCAATTTTTTCTGTTCCAAACTTTTCAAGGACTTTCTCCGTGAGACGCACCCTATGAGTACGTCTCACGGAGAATATTACGTCATACATTATTTTAACTTTGACTGACTTTTAAACATGGAAAAAAATATTAAAATAAATAATATGTTAATTATACCAAATCGCGGTAGCTTAATAGTAAGCGCATGCGTCCAGTGCCGTAAATAGGGCGGTGCCACCGGTGTCCAGGCACAGGGCGTAAACTCTGGGGGGTGCAAGAATGGCCAGACCAGGCAGGACTATTATTTTCTCGGCTTGCACCTGATAAGTTCCCACTGCGCCCCTAGTGCTCGATTCCAACCCATACGTACCTACATGGCAGTATGATCAAAAACGTCTGCTAAATTTGACAAAACATCGCGCTCATTTTTTTGGCAGCGCACGAACGTATTTGTGTTCTAGTTCTTTTAAAAAATAGGTTTTTCTTCCAAAATATTAGATAATTGGTCCACCAACACCAATGTGCTTGTGCGTTATTTTATCACCCTCAATGAAATAAAGTAGGCCTATGCATAGAATTGCTCTAAGTAGGGTGGGTGGTACCTATAATATCTAAAAAAACAAGGGCGCAGTTATAGAAGCTCGCATAGGGCGCATAAAAGGCTATTAGGCACTGCATGCGTCCTAACTCAAAGGGCGCGGGTTGGTAACCTGGCCGAAAAGTATGTACCACTTAGGCAGTTTTCTGAACTTATGTGCATATTATTACAATTGCCACATGCTGACGGTGAAGAAAAACGTCGAATTCACATAATGTCCAATTGAATGTATGTATTTATGTAGGCTATCACATTTAATTTTCTTTTTCAAATGAGCATGTAGATATTTGGTATGGCTATTTTGCTTGTAAACTTAGTACTTTGAAATAGACAATGTATCGTGTGAATATTGATGAATTTCAATGTTTCAATACATACGTGAAAAATAACGTAATAATATCGTTTAAACTTGCAAATAAGAGCATTCTTTAGAAAAGTAGTTAGGTACGTTCAGTTCCAAATACGTTTTTGTAATATCTAACAATCGGTCGATTCTTTGTTATATATCAACCTTCATCTTTTAATGTGGTAATTGGAACGTGACCACTGTCAATGGCTTTGTAAATCATTACAACAAATGAGTTTCATGAAACGTTTCATTATTCTTCAGTCATGTGTATATAGTTCAATATGAAAGTAACGATGGCTCATAACCTAAGCCGCCTGCTTATCATTCCAATTAAAAATGTTCGAATCCTATAGGGAAAGGCATACAATGTTTAGACAGTTTACTAAGCTATAATGATGAGAAGAAACATTTAAAAATTTTTAGAATTCCCATAGTTAAGGTACAAAATATCAGTAACTACTAAAGCTAGAGATATTAAGTTTCGTACACACGTGTGTCTACTTAAAAATGGTGTCAAATTTGGGAAATGTATTTTTTAATACTGAAAGGGGAGCCCAATCGACAAGCTTGAAATATATATAATGAAAGAGTTCTATTAGTTATATGAGCGTTAGAATAAATAGTCATTTGTGACAAGACAAAAAAACTTTAAGGGACAAGTGGAGAAACGAATCGCAACGGAGAAGTGGCAAAACGAATCGCAACAAAATTTTAACTTGAAGTTTATTATATTACTATCCCATTTTTCAGGATAAAAAGTATCCTATGTTCATCCTCGGCATAGAATTTTTTATATATATATATACTGAGGTTCAGCCAATTCGGTCCAGTAGTTTTTCCGTGAATCATAACAGCCAAACAGAGAAATATATTTTTATGCCAGGAAACTATCCATTTTTCGGGATAAAAAGTATCCCATGTTCATTCTTGGAATCGAATATTTATATATAATTTTATTGACCAAATATCCAAAATATGCCTCACTGGAAACTATTTTGAGTTTGCCTAGCGATCTAACGCTTTCCTTGAGCTCCCACGCTCAACTACGTACCTGGTCTCTAGAACGGTTGTTCCACGTATGTCAATAATCTGGAGGGAACTTCCCGCCGAGATTTTCGATCTGCGCTACGATATAGTAGCTACCTTATTAATGGGTGTGTTCTTCAGAAAATAGCGCTCGATAGCTTTCATAAGCAAAATGGTGACCGCTAAATATTAGGTACATTCTGCAGTACTGGCCATTTAAAATAAATATTTTTGTTTGGCTAAGATATATAATTTCAAATTAATTTTACTTTGAAAACACGAAATTCTTTTTTAAAAATTAGTCATTTATTTATTGATAAGTGTTATGTTTTCTTCGCATTTGAATCTTTTTCGTCATCATGGATAGTTAAAAATTCGAGTACATATGGAATAAGAGTACCGTCGTGGCAGCAACGCGGCAAGAGCGACAAGCAACATCAACGACCTTTATGAGCGAACACTACAATGAACGCACTACTTGTTATTGGTTTGCCCGCTTCCATTCTGGAAATTTCGACCTTTTTTTTATAGCTGGAGTACAGCAGACAGGCTGACGGCCCACCTGATGGAAAGCAGTTACTGTCGCTTATGGACATTTGCAACACCAGAGATTTCATCAACCCGCTGCCAGCCTCGAAGAAATTTTATGACACCCTTTTTGAAAAAGGTTCTACAGAACCGTTGCGTACATGAGCGAAGCGGCTTAAGGAAGTGGGGGTGAAATCCCAACACATGGCGAGCGGTTCGATGGTAGAAAGAGGACGAATACACCATTCTATACAGTTCTTCCGAATACTCCCCGTTATACAGTCAGTAGAATACGTAGAGAGAAGCGAAGTCTCTCATAAGGCCAAGCCTATCTAGACCATCTGTGAGTGTGGAATCATCAACAACGTGAATGGCTCGACGTTGAATACAGTCTAGGGGATCGAGTTGGTAGCCAGGTGCTCCAGCCCAAAAGTGTGAGCAGTACTCCATATGCGGGCTCACCTGGGTTTTACAAAGCACAAAGCGTTGCCGCGGTGTGAAATACTGCTTGGACCCGTTTAACATTCCCAGCTTCTTAGAGGCGAGTTTTGCCTTGCCTTCAAGATGGCCCCTGAACATCGTTCGCGATGTCAACACTGAGGATCCCAATACTCTTGGTGGTGGTAAGGGGAGTTCCTTGGAACTGAAGCGATTGCTCGAATGGAGTTTTTTTGGCAGAGAATACGTAGACCTATGTCTTCTTGGGGTTGAAATGGACAAGGTTTTGTCTCCCCCATTCAGAGACTCACTCTAAGGAATACTCTACTTCAGATACAAATCTAACCCAACTTTCCTCCATAAATGATCGAGGGAAGTTTGCACGACCAGAGTACTGCGCATCGCCTGTGCTATCATCCGCATTGGAATGAATGTTGCGAATAGACAACATATCATTGATATGTAAGAAGAACAACGTTGGCGATAGCACACAACCCTGGGGCACACCAGCGTTGATGGGCTTGAAACTTGAGCAACAACCGTCGACAACGACTTGAATGCTGCGCTCATCAAAAAAGCTGGATATCCAGGTGCAAGGCCCTTCGGGTATCCCAAACGATGGCCGCTCCGATAGAAGAGCCCTGTGCCAGACCCGGTCGAAGGCCTTAGCAATATCTAGAATTCTAGACTAACTGCCAGTGCTTCCCCTTTGCTCTCAATGGCTTCAGCCCAACGGTGGGTTAGGTAAACCAAGAGATCCCGAACTGAGCGACCGTGGCGGAAGCCGTATTGCCGATCGTTTAGCAGCTGGGAATCTTCGAGGTAACACAAGAGCTGCGTGTTGATAATACGCTCCATCACCATTGAGAGCAAAAAGGTTATTGTTATAGGCCTATTCGACGTGTCTGTTACGTCCCCTTTTTTGGGGGCAAGGTGTACATGGGCAATCTTACACGAAGCGAGGACACAACCCTTGTAGTAAGAGAGAGTGAAAAGTCGGGCAAGGACTGGCTGGGGACAGCTCAGCTAAACACGTCTGCAGCACAATGGCAGGATTGCCATCAGGGCCAGAAGACTTTTTGACGTCGAGGGAGAGGAGAGCACATCGGACTGCTTTTTGAGTAAAGCGCACCTCCGACATTCTAGACTCACACTCAGGGATTGTAGGTGGAGTTTCTCCTATGTCTCAAGAGTTGAATTGGCCGCAAAGATTTCATCCAGAAGATTGACTTTATCTTTGGCGGCGTGTACCAGACGGTCGTCCACTGTGCGCAAAGGTGGAAGAGAAGCCCGACAAAAGTTTTCTTGGACAGCTTTGGTGAGGGCCTAAAAAGCTCTAGTCCCAGAAGAGTGGCTAGAGAGGCGCTCACCAATTCTGCCGATGTGATCGAATTTTGCTCTTGCGAGCTGTTTTTTGAGGGACCTGGGGGCGGCATTGTATCACTTTTTCAGGTCAGAGGAACTTGGAGCCTGACGAGCCCGCGCTGCAGTCCAGGCTGGATAAGCCTGTTTCTTTAGCTTTACAGCTTCACTGCTGTGCTTATTGAACCATTGTGGTTTACTCGTACCACCGATAGGTACAGTTGAGTTTGGAATTAAACATGTTATTCGCTGCAGTACTACATCGGCGATCCAGTCTGTGCTCGGATCAGAAGCTTCCGACGAGAAACATAACTGCCTCCATGGGTAGGATGCATAGAATTCACGGAGTCCATCCCAATCTGCTGACCTGTATCACCACACCTTCCGTCGTCCAGCGGGACGAGTCCGATCGGGAATAGGAAGGGGCACCACCAAAGATACCAGACAATGATCAGAGGTTCCCAGTGGAGCACTGATGGAGATCTGGTAGTTCTCCGGGTGTATGGTCAGCAGAAGATCCAGCAAAGAAGACTCATGATCCACTCTATCCGGTATTCGGGTAAACTCCGTAATCACCTGAGTGAATCCATTGGCGAGAGCAAATTCGTAGGCAGTAGTCCCTGACAGATCAGTTCTCGGGGAACCCAACCACTCAGCGTAATGAGCATTAAAATTCTCGAGTATGACTACCTCTGCAAAAGGATACTGCCCAAAAACTTTGTCGGTCACCTCATGAACGAGTTCAAAAAAGCGAGCTGTTTCAGTCCTTGTGCATTCCCTGCCATGGGACCGATATAAGCACGCATAGATCCGGGTGGAACCACCAAAATCTACGCGTACCTACAAGATGGAAATGGTGACGAATTGTGAAGCTTGCCACCACCCCTGTACCATGAGGACCACGACCACTCTGCCAAGAGTGTGACGACGGAGAACAAGAAGAACAAGATGGAAATATCCCTATCTTCAAGGCCGTGGAGATTAGAATAAAAAAAAATATAATAAAATTAGGTTAACTTATTTCAGAAAAAAACGGCAGTTACATAGGCAAGGACCTAATAATAATTATTATTTGATTTTTTGTGAGTATTTTATTTACATAAACTAACACCTGACGGTATTTTGTAATTTGTATTTTGTATTTGTATTTTAAATACATATACTTGAAACGCTGTATTTTGTATTTTATATTAAATTCGATATAACGATAATCGATATATTTTTATTTTGTAAAGTTTTAAATTTCAATTATGAAGAATCACTGAATGTGGAAGCCGTTACTATAGTGAGTCGAAGTGGTTTCTGCAACATTGTCGAAAATACTAAGCCTGGATCTTTTAAAGGTAAATGATTTTTTTTTGGATTAAAAGGAAATTCAATTATTTAGCTGTTGTATCCAGTGACTCTCTTCTAGTTAAGTAATCCCTAGTAGTATTCTTAGTTAAGTAATTTAAAAATACGGCGAATTTACTTTTATAAAATTATGCGGGCATTCGCCCCAATTTAAATTGAAGATGACAGATTTTTGTATAAGATTTCTTCAGTGAATGACACTATGAATCGACTAATATTATAAATGTGAAAGAAATTCTATCTGTCCGTTACCCTTTCACGGAAAAACTATGGGATTGTCTTTGCTAAAATTTGGTATAAATTATCTAGTCTCAATAATGATATTTTTTTTCTCGCAAAATAAGATTAAGCTTAATGCTTGCTTTTAAAATAAACTAGAGTTATTAACCAGGACTTAATCAAATGAAGTCTCAGGGAAATCCCTAATATAATTTATTTTAGTTGATTCCCACATATTCTTAATATCCCTTAATATCCTAGTTCATTAAAAACCACGAGTTAGCTTTTATAAAATGAATACTGCAAAAGGTTTAAAATCATGCAGTCAATCGTCGTATAATCTTGAAGACGACAGACTTAAGTATAAGGTTGGTTGACTCAACACCCGCTTGCAGTCTTTATGGCGCACGATTGCAAAAGCCTGTTTGGAAAGTCGAGGATAAAGGATTATATTTTGTAACTTGTATTGCTTGTACACTTGCTTGCTGGTGTTACATATCTGTACTAATATTAGAAAGAGGAATAAAAATATTTTTGTATGTTTGTAACGAATAAACTCAAAAAACTACTAGACTGATTTCTAAAATTCTTTCACCATTCGAATGCTACATTATCCCTGATTAATATAGTAGGTTATATAAAAATTAGGGATTCCTACTAAAACTAATAATGTAACCCATCAATCTAAACAAAATACTTGGCGCTGGAATAGGTTACTAGACTTTTATCTTTTCAGGGCTAGATATAACGTCTGCCGAGACCGCTTATACTTAATACAATTGATAACCTAAACATATTTAATCAATCTGGCGAATGCAAAGTAATGCACGAAATTTGTAGGCTTTCGCATAGGTGACAAACGTCTTAACCCTCAAACGTATTCTTACACGAAAACGTCTAAGGATCTTGTTAAAATTTTAATATTTTTCAGAATTTTTCGCCTCATGAGTTCAAGATTAGAAGGATGGGGAGGCGAACCTTTTAATATTTTGTATCTGCCCATCTATTGACTTCAAACAGTTGTTTAGCAGAATCATTATGATTAAAGAGCCCAAAGCGGCCGCTTTCGCATATTTGAACCACGAATACGACAAGCATCTAAATAAAATGGAACTCATACAATGTCTTACACCTACCAGTATATCTAAATACCTGTAACAACTAGACCCAATCGGCTTGTTTAAAAAAAATCACTTATCAGTTAAATTCAGGCATAATAAGGCTGGTGTGAATATATATATTTTAATCGATGATTAAAATTAAAAAATCGCCAATACTATATGGCTAAACAACGCTTGTTTTATTTTAACCGTCCCTTAAATGTCTATGTACACCAGCCTTAGGGCACTGTAGTTACCTATTTCTAATTTATATTTTTTTGCGATTTCACTGTACGATTATATAGCGGTACATAGAATATACTTACCTTTCTTTTAAATTGCAGTCATCATAAGACCCAGTACGTTATTAACAAAAAAATGAGGTGATGGATTGATTAATAGATGATCGGACACACATGTTGATTTTATAACGGTTCTACTTTTGTCAAAATGGCTGCGGCACCTGCAAGTCAGTCGTGATTACATTTTACACATGTTTCACTCTACATAAAATATATATAAAGTGAGGCTAATTTGCAACATTGAGGCAAAAAGGCAAAAACTGTTACGAGGACGACAGTCGAGGACCTGTTTGCCGTGGATATGCAAATCCTTTATATATCTTATAGTAAGGATAATTCTTATAATCTTTGATTATATTAATAAACCAGCGAGTGAAGCTGTCTGGTAAGATTTATTTTTAAAGGTGGGAAAATCCAAATACGAGCTATCTTTTTTTAACGACGGGAAATCTGATTGAGGACTAACATACTTGGGGGATGTGGGATCCACCATACTGGGGTGGCACTAGTACCCCCGAAGAAATACTATTGCCACATTAGTTAGGGATATCCACTAAAACTCCTCTTGTTCTTCCGTCCGTCTTATGCCAGGGTTAGAGGAAAACGGAAGCTTAACCAACCTCCCATGCCCTGGCAGGCTGGCGCCCATAGCACCACATCACTGTCGGAGGGAATCATTCTCTGTCTAACGTGGGTCGGTAAAATATTTCACCCCACGGGAGGATAAGCGCGTGCGGAAGCGTTGTGCCCTCCTCTCGACGGCACTATTGCCGGGTCGTGAACCCTTCCCTAGAATTCACAACGGATGAAGGTCAAAATCCGCCCTCCAGCACCGTCGCGTCCTCCTTTGGTGGGAACGAAACCAGATCGTACGCTCATGCTCTCGCTACGGGCTGACTTACTTTGTCCTACCTAAAATTGACAATCGTAGTATTCGTTTTCGATCTTCTTCGGCCAATCGATGCCTACTGCTGAACGTAGCCTATGCATCATATATCGCAGACTTCTGCTATTCTCGTCCAGTTCATACAGATAACCTTGCGCAGGTTTTTAATTTGCTGAGTTTTAGAGCGCCCTACATTAAGTTTATCAAGACGCGATCTCCGCGACGTGACTCCAGGATATGTTGTTACATCGGCCCTCAATTCTAACAGACGTGAATAACCCACTTCACCCTAGTAATTTTATGAGCTAAGTTCTCTTAGTACCAGTAACAGGCTAGATATGGCAAACTCAACAGTAAGTTTGCGTGTCCCTGTTGCTTTTGACAGACTAGCTGACTGGAACGCAGAGGTCCCGAATACAAATCCTGGAATAGTAAATGTCGTAAAAAAAATCCGTTCCAGTCTAGGTGTCTGTTATGGGCCCCAGCGTCGTCAGGTGTATATTACCCATAACACAAGCGTGACTTATTTAGGGATAATATGCGACTTGGTGTTTGTTTGTCGATTTTTATTTCTTTCTTTATTTATATTGGTTATTATTCCATTACCAGCTATTCTCTCGCAGAAGATATCTCTAGGTAAAAACAAACTTAACAATAGATCGCGTGCTTGTATTGCCAATACGGGTATAACCTTGTGATAAAATGATTCATAATCAAACGTTAAAATCCTTCACTGTAACTGAGTGGAGACGTTTGTAGTTTATCACTTTAGTGGCCCAACATTCCGACCCGTATAGCATGACTGGTCGTATGATAGATTTATATATTTGACCTTCAAAATCCTTCACTGTAACTGAAAATATGAAGGTTCCTCATGTTTAGTTAATTATTGATCTGTCAAAATGATTATTGTTCGTATCTATTTGCAATTATTAGTCTTCCAACTTAAACATATCAATAGATCTAAACTATTTATGACGAAAACTAATGCTGCTATACGACGAATCAACCAATTTGAAATAAGTTGATCGAAAGGCACAGAGCTGCAAGGACAGGTATCCATTGACATACAACAATACAATCAAACAATAATACGACTTTGTTTATATGGTGATCCATGTTTATTTGGTCGATTTATCTAAATTGAACAAGAGAAGTAAACAGCTGATATCGTCTCAGAGATGTTATACGCAGCAGAATGATTTGTAGTGCCCTCTAAGAAATGTAGGATTTAAGGGCTTTTTCTGATGAATTGTTATTCTAAGTAATCCTCTTATATTATTTTATTAACATGGCAATAAAACATTTATAAGCCTTAAATTATTTATTAAAATAAAATCATCTTATTATATAATGTACAGATAATGAAATCTTATTTTTCAAGTGGCGCGTAGTTGAGTAGTTTCTCAATCAAATCTACGTGTCCCAATAGCATTCTTCTGCAGCAATACCTCTTCAAACCAAGGGCGTCAAGGGCGTCACTGAAACAACAAACACTTCTTTAATAGAATTAATATAACAATAAAATATTATTTGTTCTTTCTATTACGATTATTTTTCTTTTATTTATTCAAACAATAAAATAACTTCACACATAAAATGTATACAACGACCTCCGTGGTTGAGTGGGCTAAGCCTTGGACGGCTTTCCTCACTGCAACGTAGATACTCCGGATTCGAATCCTAGGATCGGTCCCAGAGTAGTCCGTTGGATATTATTCATAACACAAGCGTAACTTGCTTAATTTGGGGATATACAAAATGTGTGTTTGTACACGGCCGGCCGATTATTTCTTTATTTATATATCTATAAAAAAAGAGGTGGATGGATTTTGTGAACATGCTTCATATAATGATTTGTGGTGTGACAAAGGATGTATGTCAGAATAGAGGTGTGGAGGGAAAACACATATTGTGCAGACTCCAAATAATAGAGATGTGAAACAACTTGCGAGTTTGATTTAATTGCTAAGAAACACGTTATCTGTGACCAGTGTTTGAGACAGCCTGATATAAAATCTGTATAATAGATCATAAAATACCCCACCCCACGGCTGCATGGTAGAGGGCTCTTAGCACACTATCTTAATTGTATGGTATGTCTAAAGTCTGTCGCCATAACAACCTCGAGTTGTGTTCCGGCATTAGTGATAAGGTTCCATTCTCCCTTAAGAGAGCAGCAGTGCATTTGTAGCACCTTTAGTGTTGCAAATGTCGATAGGCGATGACAACCGATTTCCACTAAGTGTGCAGTCTGCCTGTCTGCTGAACTCTTGCAATAAAAAAAAATTAACTAACTAGTCACACACCGACTTCGTCTGCATTTATTGTTATACTCAACTGTAACGGTGAAACACGTAGGTATTTCTTACCAAACGAAATGTTTGTCGATATAATCAGGGAAACCTAATTTGAGGAATTATGAAAAATGCCCTTAACATTTTTCATTCCCTATCACGAGTAGCTTAAGTATGTGTATTCACGTCCTCTCTAATACTCTACACTGATTTTGCACTACCTACATCGCCAGATTGGTTTAAATTATTCTTTATGTTAGGTTGTCTGGAGGAGATTGTTTTGAGCGACAAGGCCACCTATTGATTTAACCATGACAATATTGTAATCGTGAATTTTTGTGATTGTTTATTTGGTGAGCAATAAAGTGTTATCTAATTATATTCATCTTCAAAATTGTTTACGAGATAAAAGTTAGGACAACGCATACAACATTTAATTACGAGTATTATCTGGTTTAGCCGTTTACTCGTGAAGTTAATAAATACTTTCGCATTTATATATTAGTATAAAAGTGTACGACAAGGCCAAGGGTGTAATTATGATTTATTGTGTATGAAAGGGGAAGGACCAGACGGAAAAGCTATTTCCCGACATGACATGTCCAATTGCCTAAAAAGGTAGACTAAAAAACTTAATTATATCATTGAAAAAAAAAATTGTGTTCAAGCTGTAATTGTTAAGTGGTATAAGTCGTGCGCAGAAGGTTTGCCGGTGACAACCCCTCCCGCCTCCTATAACCACGACCCGCGGTCGTCTAGTTCTTAGTACTACTTAGACAAGCCCCAGTCCCAGTCTTAGGTAGCGGGAAGGGCGACCATCGGCAAATCATCTGCGCATGACTTATAAATACATCTGTTACTTATTCAAATGACGTAGATTTGAATCCGAATATAGAGAGAGCATACGCCCCTTGGGCTGTTTTTCCTGTCCAATTTGCACGAGTATTGTAATAATAACGGCCATGTTGATGGTAAAGAGGATCATTGTTAGGAAATGTATAAATAAGAATTACTAATGCACCTTGAACAAGCGTGGCGGATGTACAGTCTGAACCTCGGTGAAGGAGAATAAAACTATAAAATCATAACAATAAACAAACCGCAAAATAGATGAAAATTAAGTATTACTCATAACAGTTTCGATGCTGGGCTGACGTCTCCCAGTTTCTTAGGGGAGCGGGAAGTATATCTGCCACGCCTGTCCAAGGCGCCTTGGCGCGTTTGATATATCAATTATCTCGATGTGCAGATTACAAACGATATTGTCTTCTACCGTTAGCACGTGGTAATTGTAACTAACACATTTGCTCAAAAAACTGCCGAATGGTGCACGCTTTTCCGGCCTGGATTTGAACCAGCATTTTTTTACTTTGGGACGCGTTATCCATTAAGCTACTACGGCTATTTTTTATTATCTTTCATGTCATAAATATCACTATAGCAATATCATATTTATTGATATGAGGCCACATCTCATTATTAATATTCAGAATAAAACCCATTGTCACATGGTTAGTTTTAAACAAAAACACCTCGAGGTAAATATACATATTTAAAATATAATTCTATTTGTAATAAGTATTATTTTGGACACATGTAGCGATCTTAGCAAGTGCACAAAGCTCAAGGTCATTAAATTGTATGTGACGAAAATTTCAGAATTTATTTAAGTGGCTTCGACGGATATTTGCTTCAACTAGATGGCTCTATAGTAAATATAATATCCTTAGATATTTTAGTATAGGTTTTATTTCAACGATGTTAAAGCAAGGTAACTGCCCGATTTACTTAAACAACTGGTACTTAGTTACAACTATATACAACTATAAATCATCTAAAAATGATTATTTTTATTTCATTTTGTTAATACACCGAATGTTATTTTTGCACCTCTAATACTTTGCAATCAGGATTTATAGGGGTAACAAAATCCTTTTTCTGAAACTTGCACCAAATTAAGGTTTTTCACAAGTACACATATAAAAATATACACAATATCTGGTAAAAGCTTTATTACTTTGTAATGGAATACAAAAGGTAATTAATTAAATTATTAATAAATAATTTTCTTTCTACTCCAAACTCTTCACCTGATTGAAAGCGTTTAGCGTCGGCTATGAACATTTGCTGCTGGTCACGAAAAGAGGACTGCAACTTGGCTATCAATTTCGGAACATAACTCAAGGTTATTAGTGCAGGATAATCTAGACCAGGTGTGGTTGCCATCCAGACGGGCATATGCTCTACCATGCCACTGTGGGTTGTTTTGCCGATTCTCACGACGAACCGCCCGGTCGTGGCAATTAGTATACTTTCTCTGTTACTGCACAAATTAAATATAGTAGTAAAATACTCAATACAGTGCCATCTCGTTGAAAATGATGTACATCAGATCCCCTTAAATATACACATTCTTTGAGAACAATTACTTAGGTACCTGCATTATCACTCCTAACGCTTGTGTGTGACTATGTTGCTTTAGTTTTAACATGTTTACATTCATAAAGATATAGTTTATGGTGTTTTAAGTGTTATCGCTGGCTGCAATCCTTTGCTGATCTCATGTTTACTTTTAATACCTTTTTTTAAAAAACCAAAGCTTAATATTTTCTTAAGTTTTCGCAATTTGTATACATAATAAAACATAGTTTTATTATAAACCAAAACTTCACAATCGCAACACAAAACATTCAACTTATTATGAGTTTATAAGTGAATATATTTATCACATATTGGTACATTATTTGTCATAAAGTAACATCATTTACAATTAAAAACAATATCACATCACAAATAACACATTACATCCATTGCCACACCTGTGTGAAATGGCCCAGGTAAGGCCCCACCATTAGTATTAGCGTAATAACACTGCACTATTGTGTAACTGATAATTTTACTTATGTAACACCTGTGTAGACTTGTCGATTTAGTTGTAATATTATGTTTAAATTTCAGATTTGAATGAAAAGGAGTTTAACTACATAAAAATTCATAGTAGAATCACTTGTGCTCTGTAACTCCTATTTACATAAATAGGTATATTAGGGACCTTTTTAGAATTTTTCTAATTGAGAAATTGCCATTGCTATTCATTTCCTTCTATGCCATTAACCTCCTTATCTTCAATAGAAGTAATATAACTTCACGCCAGTTCCCTTGCGGGGTAGGCAGAATAGAAGTAATGCTAAAACTAATATCTAAAAATATTTTAAGTGCAAAGAATATCTATAAAAGTATTTTATTATTAGTCATTGTATTACATTAATTACCAGTCTTCACATGATTTGCCATTTATTTTAGAATTATAGAAAAATATTTCAATTTTATTAGTATAGAGACTGACCATAACTTGAGAATATCAAAACAGGTATATTATATTGAAAGTTTTATATATACTGTATTGCTAAAGATAACACGTAATTTCATATAGTATAGAACTAATGACAGAATGAATTGCATATTATGAGAGATGCAATCATGATTGTAAATAATAAAAATTGCAAAAGAAATATAGGTATCTCTGAATGCACCTCTAGACTCTTCTAGAGGCTGTTACAAGTATTTCCTCTCTTACATTTTGATATAGAAAACACAATTAGTATTTCATAACACATTTTATTACAGTGGACCCTCGGTCATCCAACAAACATTTTGCAAGGTGGTAGCAGACTACCGAATTTCTTGGATTTTAGAGTACTGCCACAGACCCCTTATAGTCTCGAATTTTTTAAAAAGAGTACTTTGTAATATGACAAATTACAAATCAATGATTCTATCGGAATTACAAATCATACTAGACATTAATCTATGTATATAAAAATCAATGCCACTTTTCATTGTAATTTTATAACTTGAGAACAATTTTGATGAAATTTTGTGTGTGTATTTGAGTGGGACCTGAGATGGTTTAGATCCACAATTGGAACCGGTAGGTGGCGCCGAGATCGGGTTCTACAATTCTCCTTATCACCTGGAGCGATTTTGGTAATTTTGTTTTTGTGTGTTTGAGGGGGTTCCCGGATGGTTTAGATTCGCAAAAAGAACTGGTAGGCGGCGCTGAGATCGGGTTCTAGAATCCTGCTAATCACCTGGACCGATTATGGTGATTTTGTTTTTGTGTTTGAGTGGGTTCCCGGATGGTTTAGATTCGCAATTAGAACCGGTAGGTAGCGCTGGGATCGGGTCCTAGATTTTTATTTTTTCAGAGTAGGACAATGTCTGCCGGGGCCGCTAATATATTTATAATACACATTGTCACTTAGGTAACAATACCGCACAAGTCAGAAATTAGAAATATTATGTTTTATATGTTGTTAGAAAGCTATTTTTGGCATGCATCCAATGATGGTACAAATATAATATGTTCAATTTTTTACTTGTGCGGTATTATAACCTAAGGGACCATATGTTGAAATAAATTGTAAGTCCAGTTGTTATGAACACATAATTTGGTGTCCACCCCTGCTGTATATGCTATCAATCTGAATATTGATAGCATATACTTGCATATATTACTTATGCTATCAATCTGAAGATTGATAGCATATACTTCGTATTTATACAGTTTACAATAATAGGAGTCCATGATTGCTCAACTTGAGGTTATATTTTTATAAAATAAACTTTCACAAAATTTTCAAATGTTATAACTTTGTATAGGCTTACCCCTCCGTGTATTCCGCTTGTAAAAGTCCAAGATATGCTTCCCATTTGTTGCCTATTACTTTTCCACATGTGAAACACCGCACTGGTATAATCATTTTGCTAAAACAAACGAAGAATACATTTTAATTTTTGAGGTTATTTTTTATAGTATATGTATTTGCAATAACATGAAGACAATACTTAAAGAAACCCTAAATCACCAGTAAACTAAGGTTGATGTTTAAATATTATTTTATTTACCAATAGGAATAATGTTACGAAGCAAAATTTACAAATAAATCAAATAATTACAATCGATGAAACTATTCAAAATTTCAAAGCATAACAAAAACAATGGAACAAGAATGAACGAATGAAATATAATGAATTCGCATAGAACTACAAACTACTATAGATACTACGTAAATCGAACAACATGTATTGCAACGTTCCGTTTCTTATAACTATTTATGTAGCCGGCCTTATGTCTTGTCGACTGTCAGGGTTTCCAGATTCAATTTATGAAATTCCCATATTCAAAAAAAATATCTAAAATGATACTATTTCAGAAACTTCAGACAGACAGGTGCTTGTCGGATCATGTATATTGAAGGCTATTTAAGGGGCGACACGCTTTCAATCTTTTTAACCGGTATCAAAAAAGGAAAGGGTCTCAATTCATCGAGTAAATATTATTTATTATATTTTATAATTTGATTTGATTATGACACGCAACAATTCCGAAAAAATGAGGTGATATATTATACAAAGACAGATCATGAGCTTATAAGAGTGCAGTTTTGTTAAAATTACCGCAGAACAGAACAATACTGAATAGTTTTAACTGACTTTAATACGGGAAGGAGCACTTTGATTTGTAATCTCGTTTTTTATTATAATAACGTTTTTGATCTGGATAGGTTAACATTCAAATTCAATAATATACTCAATATTAAAAATGAATGTGTTGAGATATAAAAACCGAAATTATTCAACCTTTGTCAATGGTAATAATTAGTTTATTTAAAATTTGTTTAGGTTTTACATGAAGACATTTAAATGACCATTAAAACTTTATTTTCAGACATACCTTTGCAAGATAACGTCAATAACTATAACCTTAGTAAAATGACAGTTAGCATGGAACAAAATATCGTAACAGAGGACAGCCAAATGGTAAGCATTTGATTTTCATTCTATATTAATTTGTAAGTTACAATAACAAGTGATAAGTGTTCATGACGAATAGGTAGTTTAAAGCCAGTTATTAATAAGCTCCGATCATAACCGTTACAAGTTTCTGTTAGCTAAAACCAAGTGTGTACGTAATTTAGTAGTCTTTTTGATGAGTAGAAATCCGTTTACGGCCTTGTCACCTATGGGGATCACAATGAGGTCGTGTGGAACTCGCCGGCTTGGTCCAACTCTGGTGAAGGTTGGTTGCTATTGTCAAATTACCCATTTAAACTCCCGGTGTTCCTTCCATTTTCGTATAGCTATAGGTGCGTGAAATGACCATCAACAATTCCACATGGGCCCTGGCACATATTTGCTAGCCTTCCACAAGTGGGATGCAATGCACTCATAGCAAGCCGTTGTTAACTAGCGTGACAATATTCACCATTTCTATTTGCTAGTAGGTCGGTGCTTGCGCGGGCCTTTAACCGTCGAAAACCCGAAAGTCGCTCATTTGCTTTAGTAGGAGGTACATGCAATTTATAATATCTCATCTCGGTCTCGAGTATGCATTTTGTCCACACATAGTAGGCAAAATCATATCCCTCTGTTGTAATGATATAATTGTAATAGCTGAAAGTTAACAAAACAAAAACTGATAGAAAAAACCTTTTTAAAACATTTGGTATATTGACATTAGATTTTTGTAAATTTTTTCATTTATAAATATTGTTTATTTCAAATACGACGGTATGGCTGACACATGCCATAGAACGTAACTTGTAACAATATCATATACTTATGAATTAGACAAAAAATTTAGTTATGTAGAAATAAATTAATACTAAGAAATTCGGCTCTATAGTCATGGCATCGCGCCTAGCAGGAGCGGCCTACCTCACTCTCATGGGCGACATAAACCAAATGCCCTTCATAGACAGGAACGACTTGTTCCCCATGCTATATCACCGCCCTACACCCTCGGCGAAAATCACCCGAGAACAGCTCTGTACACATCGAAATCCACTAGACGTAGCTTATGCCATGAGTGATGTATACTCAGGCATATACTCGTCCAAAAATCAAGCTCGTTCCCTGGAACTCAAACGGTACTCGCGACGGCGCATATCCACAGAACTTGCCAATACTCTTTATCTAACTCACACGCAGTCAGAGAAAGAGAGCCTCATAAAACTAGGCTGTAGTAAGGGCAAAGGGTCATGCGTTCAAACGATACACGAGGCCCAGGGTCTTACTTTCGAGACAGTGGTGATCGTGAGGTCCAAATCCAACAAGATCGACCTGTACAAGAGCATTCCTCATGCGGTCGTGGCGATTTCGCGGCACACGGGTAAATGTATTTACTACACAGCCGTATGCGAAGAGGACGCCACCGCCACCTTCGTCCTTAAAGCGGAGAAAGCCACAGCCGATGAGATCAGGGATTATAATATAAAAATGGCGATACGCATGAGAGACAAGACGGTGGTCCAACGCCTAATGGAGGGCCAATAATCCCCCTCCTAAACCATCCATCATCATCAACACCAACTGGAAATTTTTCATGTCACAACAACTAAACAATAAATTATAACACCACACAAAGTCACAAACACATAACTAACAATAAAACTTATACACATACTTAAACCTACACGCACTACCATCGCATTGCATTACACGCACACTCCACAAACAAACCAAGACACACAAAGAGCCTAAATATTAATAACCCAGGCACAGAAAAGAAAAAAACAACACACATGGCACTAGATACGACTATATATAAGTATAAGGCCAACACTGCACATGCACTTCCTCACAACACCAGCATGTAACAGATACACTCTACATTAGTATAAGTTTAGTATTAAAATTAGAATAAATTAATATAATAAGTTATTCTTAAGGTACACCAAAACAGAAAAATTACTACATATAATGTCACATACACTAACAAAAATAAACAATAAGCGTGTATGGAGTCTCAAATTTTTCATAGAAATTAAGTATTAAAAAAGGGTACGGAACTCGAGTCCGTAGAGATATATATAATAATAATAAAATAAAAAAAATACTAAGAAATATTAACTTAATTCTACTTTTTGTCTTTCTGTTTAAAAGTGACATAATTAATTAATACCTCGATTTTTTTATTTACGATATTTTCACGTAACATTTTATTATTTACCTAAGGTTTTCAAGATGAGATTGAGAGTAATGAAAAGTATGCATGTGTCGGGTTCACGCCGGGAGCGAACGGATGACACTCCGAGAATAACACAATAACAATCTGAAATATTATAATCAAATTTACGATATTAAATATTGCACAATAATACACAGAAATATTAGGACAACTCCAAGAGTTGCATCCACGCTTGTCAGGTGTCGAGCAGCAATTTGCCCTCCAAGAATACTGCGATTGTCAAGCAGTAATTATCGACCACAATATATTATGTGCTCCTCGTCCAAGACTACCAATGCAGACTGTCCGTCGTAGACTTGGTTGTAGACTGGTTGAAAACCAACTTCCGGCATACGTATTAACTTCCAACATCCGGTTACTTCATTTCCGATATTCGTTTGCTTAATAATAAATGCTTCTACGTTGACCGGTTAAAAGACTTCCGATTACTACATGAAAGAATACTCTATCCGGTTATTGACTACTTCCGTCATATGGTTATTTTATAATAACAAATAGGATTCCTACACATGGATATTTAGAGAATGTCTAGTAATCGTAAAATAAATTGAAATAGATGCTGATGAATCAAGTTATTTGTGAAATGAATGAATGTGAAATCTTGAATCGATTCATTTCAATTTTTTTTTATCAATATTACACGGTCCATACAGTCATAAACATTTTTATGCAAACGATTATTGTTCATACTCAATAATAATCGTCAATCACATAATGACACATATCATCAACTCTTAATAAGTAGAATGCCTAGTAGTACAAGTCTATAGTAGAATTCGCCACAAGGGCAAGCAATGGAATCTTTAGTCCATACAGCCAATGCCAATGTATAAGTTTCGTATAGTAGCACAGTTGTATTGTATGTTACAACTAACGCCATTCAACGGAGTTCTTGTGAAAACTCGAAAGGCCACATTTGACTATACAGTTCACATTTCTCACAAAAATACATAAATATTATTCAAAAACTATCAATATCCTACTAACTATTGTTCATTTTAGAGTGATTTTACAAATTTTTAGAAACTGCATAGCACAACGTTTCTTTTTAGTTCCCACCAAAAACTCCATTACAATGTTTTCTTTTATGAAGGGGCTATGGCTCAAGCAGAACGTCATTTATAGACATCAAATCGATGTTGGCTGTCAGGTGTCACCCAGATCATTCTGTTTGAAATAGACTATAATTTCAAAACTGTTATTGTCGAAATGCTATAGTAAAGTGAAACGGAACGTAACTGACCGGCGAACGAATGAAGATTGTTTTAATGTCAATTATCAGCTGTCATCGTGAATAGGATTTGTTGTTGTTATTGTCAAATTCAATTATTATCAAATTCAATGAAATCAGTAGAGTAAGGGGCGTAGAATTTCAGTTTTGTGTTTAAATTACTGCTATTTTTATTATTATTAGTGAGTTTTTAAAATATACGTAATTCTGTGATAATTGTTTATGTAAAGTAGATGACATAACTATATTGTCTACGATGGAAAACATAAAACGTTCAAGTTTTTCTGCCTTCATTACCTTGAGCCATTGAGATATAACATGTCTATATGATCTAAGCCTTGAGCAAATATCCTCTAGGTTTTTAGTCAAAATAATGTTACGCTTAATTTCATAAAATCGTTAAGTTTATTACTGTATTATCTTCTAGAATAAATGATGTGAATGTTTAGCAATTCGCAAAGTATATCGCGCTATATACAATTGTAAAAATATTTGTATTTCACTGTGAGTCAACGCACAATATGTTATATCCGCGACATGTATAACATTATTAGTTAGTAATGAGTCGTGTAACATGACATAAATATTCACGCTTCGCTTAATTGTGAATACTTGAAAAAAATAAGAGAAATGGATTCTGAAGATGATGTGCAACCTTTGATTGAGTATGAAGGTGAAAATAGAGAATTGTATTTGGAACTTACTGCACAAAAATTAATTAATGCTGACCCTGAATTCGATCAGGTAAGAACAAAGCTGTTACTATTGTTTGATTTTGTATGTTTCTCTACATCATTGGGTTCTGGAGATTTCTCTATAATTACTTGCTTTAATTACAGATTTATATTTCATACAAATTATCCAATCTTGTTCATTAAAAAAGTATGCTACAAAATTGTTTCGAATACTGGCTTTTTGCCACAGTAACATCTAGTAAGTGTTCATTCCACAAGGATAAAATCTTTCATTATTGTTTGAACAAATGAGTAAAATAGGCTCCGAAATATTTCATGCTTATTTTTGAATAATTTAATTCTGAAACAAAGTACAGCAGAGTGTTTAGTATTTCCATTATTACTTTAACACTGAAAACTTCCCTTCCATTCAAATACACAGAGCATTAAAAATATAATACAGAGAATTTATAATAAAAATTTGAAGAGTATTTTTAAGCTAAGATGTAACTTATGAAACTGCTCAAATTTATATATTTATGTGTATGTGTGAATGTATATTTATATAATAATATTAATAGACAATATGTAACATTTGTAAAAATATTGTGCAGCAAAACCCTGCCTTAACTTTTGTGCCATAGTTCTCTCCACCCCAAGATTGTCTGGAAGAGATCAGCAATAAGTCTGCCTTTAGTACCTAATTCTATGCTGTTTTGTATATTGTTTCATTAATTTTATTGTACAATAAAGTATATTCAATTTTACATTTTTAAAAGAACAATGTTTTTATATTTACATAACATGAACCTTAATCTAAGTCTTTTTTAATACCTTCAACAAATAGATGCAGCACATATCTATAATATTATAATTATATAAAGACAGATATCTCAACAGAAGCTGGCTTATAATTAATTCTTTGAATGAAAGAAATTTACTGTATTCATCATTGACATCAATTTAATTACTTAGACGATACAATGGTGACTGTTCATATAACAGTTAATGTTGTGTATGTCTTGTGTACCATATGGTTCCATTTGAGTGTCTGGTGAATTTAAATATTGGTGTGAAAAGTGAACAAATACATTACTTTGTCTAAATGAATTATATTATTATAATTGTATCTAAATAAACAAAAAATAAATAAAGCAGCCTTTGTTTCCACTGATTTTTTTTTTTTTTTTTTACAACAATCAGGTTGCCTCTTTGGCATAGGTCTTCTCTAGAATATACAGAATGCTGAAATTGTGTGAATAGTGAGGTAACAGAGTATACACCAAACCCGCACAAATCTTTTCTGTTCCCACCATTCTTCTTTTTCCATAGATTACTATTAATCAAAATTAAATATTTAGGGTGTGTATGTTAATTGTTAATTTTAATACATAAAATAGTTTAAATATGTATATTTAATTTTAATTATTTTAAGTTCTACCTCATACTTTGTGACATCTAGACTAGTTCAGATAATTTAAGTTAGATTGCCTAAAAGAGATTGCTGAAGTTATCAGAGACCTTATTGGTTTTATCAAGTATTTTAATAGTATATTTTTGTAATTGCTTATTTTGATGAGGAATAAATTACTTATATGTATTCCCTTTAGTTGCTAACACTTTCAATGGGGTTAGTGTAAGTAATGGTCCATCATTCATACATCAAATTTTGCTCGTTTTTCGTTTTTTATTGCATGAGCTCAATAGACAGGCAAACGGCCCAGCTGATAGGAAGTGATTACCATGGCCTATGTACATATTTAACACTAAAGGCACTATCAATGTGCTGCTACTCTCTCTGGCCACTAATGCCGGAATACAACTCAAGGGTGTTATGGTGGCATACTCTAGACCAGGGGTGATAGCCATCCAGCTAGTCAAATACCGTATCACCTGGTGGTGGGTTTTGTCGTCTTATAAGACTGTCCGCCCGGCCACGCAATTGTATACTTTCTCCATTCCTGCATGTATAGGTCTTGCACTTAGACTTATATGTGTATCCCTACAATTAGTTGAATCAATGTCGGCCTCTGTGGTTCAGCGGGCTAAGCCTTTGCTGGTGTACCTCACTGCAACACAGAGGTTCTGGGTTCAATACTTGGTATAAATTAAAATTTGTAAATTTTGGAAACATAATTTCTCCGTTATTTACTATGGTCTGGGTGTCTGGGATCAGCCCCAGAGTAGTCCGTTGTATATTATCCATAACACAAGCGTAACTTGCTTAATTTGGGAATATACAATATGTGTGTTTGTCTGCCGATTATTATTATATTATTATTATAAATGTCTATTTCTACCCATACCTCTATAGATACATGTGTATATATGTAATACTCTTAAAGTAGATTTTAATTTTCTTTTTATGAAATTGTAAATGAAACATAAGATTTGGTATAAGTGTGTTTTTGGATCAGGAAAGAACTTATTAATAACTAACGGTTTCACCCGCGCTCTGTCCCGCTCCCGTGGTATATAGCGTCATGTTATATAGCCTATGACACTCCCTGTTAATAAAGCATTCAAACAGTAAAAGAATTTTTAAAATCTGTTTAGTAGATCCAGAGATTACCCCCTACAATGTCATAAACTCACAAACTTTTCCTCTTTTTAATATTAGTATAATATCAGCCCATTAACTGCTGGGCTTGGGCTTCCTATTTATAGGGAAACTGACACTAAACCCGCCATCACCAGGTGTACCTTATCTAATGCGGATTCACTGGTTTGACACATTGTGTTGTGTTTAACATGTGATTATCTCAATGTCAGATTTAATCACGATGTTTTCCTTCACCATTAACATGTGTATCAATATACACTTTGAAACACAAAACTGCCTAAATGGTGGATGATTTATGGCTGTCATTCGAAACCACGTCATATATATACGTATACCATGCTCCTATCACATCTCCCTTTATTCCATCTTAAAGGCTGGCAAAGCGTTAATTTCGCCCTGCTATTGCAAATGTGTTAGGAGACAGTAACCACATTCAATTAAGTGGACCGTCTGTTTGTTTGCCAGGTTCGCAATAAGAATCCATGGCTTCAGGCTAGACTGGTTTTCGGGTATGGAATCAGTAGGGACAGGTAGAATAAATTGTAGGTGCTTCTGGGATTGGCACTAATGATGGGTATCATATTAATAATACAGGTGTAACTTGTTTAGTAACAATTAAGAAATATTTTGTTATACAATAGATTATATTATATTACGTGGCTTACAGTTTGGTTGTAAAATAGTTTCTTTGTCAATTATTCAGGTTGTATATGGATATCGGAAAAGTCGTTGGCGGACAGCACTGGTATACACTCTCTCTACCCTATGCTGTGGCTTGCCATTCTTGTTCTTCCATTGGGTGCCTACCTGGTTCTTGTATGCAACGTGTGTCAGATGCTGCTTTCAAGTCGCCGAGCAAGTATTAGTAGTTGTAAGTACTGTAATTTATTAGAGCTCTCCACACAAACTGCCTGAAACACAGAAGTTATATTATTTTTCAATATAAAATTTATCCTTTGTTTCTAATAAATAAACATTGAGTAATTTATTTATAGTAATTAGACATTAAAGAATTTATTTGAAACCATTAACATAGTGTACAAAAACCATTTGGTATTGCAAACAACTGCTGTAGTATAATACTGTGTTGCAGTTGTTAGCGCCCAATTCCAGACAACTCGTTTGTTATACAATTAAAAAAAGATAATTATTTTAATGTATGTATACATTTGTAAATTTTCGTGTTAATATTTGTAATGTATGTGGAAATGCATAGATGTGTGAATGGCTATGTATATATGTATGTGGTGTGTATGTGTGTGATGTGTGTACAAGTGAACAAGTGAGTGTGTGTGTGGTTACAGACTTATTAGACTGGTGTATTCAATTTAGTAAATTCTCTGTGTCGTCATAAGGGAGTTATATAGACATGGAGTAATAAGTAAATTTTCTTATTTATAATATTATTTTATTTACATTATAATGCAAAGAGGAATATAGAATAGGTGACAAAACAGAAGAAGTATGACAAAGTTAAATCATAAAGGTATATTATCTAAAGAGGTTGATACCAAAAAACTTGTGTTTCACATTTATCATATTTATATCTTCTGAACTTAAGGTATCACAACATTATTATTTATTTATGTTTATGGCTTGGCAGGTAGGCCTTTAAGCCAGATCTTAGTTTACAATATAGTTTATTCATTTTCTTAAGCCTGTGTGTAGCACAGCTGAACTGTAGGTAATCAGCTAATGCCATTCAACGGAGTTCTTGTGACAACTCAAAAGGCCACATTTGACAATACAGTTCACATTTCTCACAAAACACATAATTACTACTCAAAAACTATCAATATCCTACAACTATTGTTCATTTTAGAGTAATTTTACACATTTTTAGAAAATAAAACTGCACAGCACAACATCTCCTTTCAGATCCCGCCAAGAACTCCAGGTATCAAAACATACATAAACCTACACAGAGATTAAAAACTAAATTTCTGCTTTATCCCTAAAATTCCATTGAGCTGTTTCAAAGCCTATGTGTAAAATATATATCTATAAAGCTTGCAAAGTGAAAAACTTCTTTCGTCTTTTAAATAGTCTTAAATAGTTGATGTTAAAATTTACTAAATAAATGTAATTTTTCAGGAAACATATCAAAAGAAATGTAAAAGCTTCTACATTCACAAGATTTTAATAAAAAATATAGCAGATACCAGGTAATTTTTTTATCTTCTACTAGTTGTGAAATAATGGCTCATTTTTGATTAATAAAACTACACAGGAAAGATCACGATTTCTCACCGGATTCAGCCGAGGTTATCGGCATTTGAAATAATGTAATGACAGGTTGCCATGTCGAAGAGTTTGTTATTGAATTTCAATGGCGGTCGCTAAAAAACGCGACTGCAGCGCCATATATTTAGCATTATGGTGTGGAATTGTACCATTTATCGGGATGAAATGTATCCTGTATTCTGATCTAAGATTTTAGCTAGCTCTATGTCAAGTTTCATTTATACCATTCGGTAGTTTTCATGTGATATTCTTACGCGCTAAATTCTGAAAGGGTCTGAATTTCTTTCTTTTTTTAAGTTCATTGTACCCATACAGATTTATTGTATTACAGATTAAGTTAAATAAAATAGAGACGAATATAAGAAGCAGCGTTTTCACATAAACTAATGCTCAATATAATAATAAAAATCAATAAATTTGACTTCATATCCTTATTCTATTATCCGTGCAGGAAAGGAGAAATAATACAATTTCCTGCGGCCGGGCTACCACCCCTGGTCTAAAGTATGTCGTCATAACAACCTTGAGTTGTGTCTTGGCTTTAGTGGCCAGGTTCCAGCCACAATTTTTTTTAATTGCAGGAGATCAGCAGACAGGCAGACGACCCACTTGATGGAAAGCGGTTACCATCGCCTATGGACATTTGCAACACCAAAGTTGCTACAAATGCGCTGCCGCTCTCTTAAGGGAGACTGGAACCTGGTCACTAATGCCGGAACATAACTCAAGGTTGTTATGGCGACATACGTTAGTCGGGCAAATGCCCTACCACCTGGCTGTGGGTTGTTAAGTCGCCTCTTACGACAGGCCGCCCAGCCGCAGGAAATTGTATTCTTTCTTCGTTCTTCTAGTTAGTCCGTTAGTTGTTCTCGTTCTTTCTCCATTAAGGCAGCGGCAGCAGATTGGTAACAACTTTGATGTCGCAAATGTCCATAGCCGATGGTACCCGCTTTCCATCAGGTGGGCTGTCTGCATATCTGCTGAACTTATGCAATATGAAATAAAAATAAAGTATAATCCCTATTCTATTTTCTAGAGAACCCTGCGTACTCAATTCCGACTCGAATATGGCTATTTCTATAATAATATTATATATAAAGAGGAAAGATTTCTATTTGTGTATATTTCTAACGATTTAACTCAAAAACTACTGGACAGATTTCAAAAATTCCTTCACCGTTCGAATGTTACATTATTCTTGATTAATATAGGTTATATGAAAATTAGGGATCCCTACTAAAACTTCAATAATGTAACCCACCAATCTAAACAAAATACTTGGCGCTGAAATCGATTTCTACGATTTTGATGATTTTTTATGTGCGTGATCCGGTAGGTGGCGCTGTAATCGGGTTCTAGATTTTTATTTTTATCAGGGCAAGACAACGTCTGGCAAGATCTCTAGTATTTAATAAAGTCCTATTTTTAGTGGCTTGCTAAACGAAGGATTCCAAGACGAAGCTAGCCGTGAGAAATATACAGAGCAGAGTGCAGACACATTGCATACGCCGATACATTTGGACGATGGATCTACACTCAGTAAGTTCTTATTGGTTTACTAAACATCATATTAAGGTGATGAGCCAACCTGCGTGCCTCTTCCAGATGCCGCTATAGCCAACTAAATAGTATTATTTCAATTCCCTGTCTCATTTCTGTTATGACATTCCTCCTGTCTATACTAAAATGTGCTCAGCCTTGATGTTGCAAATGTCCATAGGCAACAGGTAACCACTTTATTAGTGGGCCGTCTACATGTTTGCCAGCTATACAATAATATATATAAAAAAGTAACTCTGTCTGTGTGTTCCGTTTTCACGGAAAAACTACTGGACCGATTTGGCTGAAATTCAGTATATACGAATTTTAGGACTCCTCCCAACCCTTGTCACACAATATCACACTTGGTCTACGCACTCCCCTTAACGTGGCCGTAATTTATGAATGGCCCCCTGTCTACCAATTAATAATATCCAGTATCGAGTAATAATAAATAAATTTATTATATGTTTAATTGTACGTGCGTTAAATTGCTGTTGTGATAACGTCCATTGACTAATTGTTTCATGTTGTTCGTCATTGGCGTTATCGCGGTGAATTTGTTACAAATTATTTATATTTATTATATTTTGTACAACCGTTTTATTATTTACGCGGGGTATTCCCTGCCCTGTCGCACGCGCTAGATACGCCTCCATAGAACATTCAACCATGATAAATTATCCTGCTTTTTAACCTCGGTGTTAATTTGCTTTTTAAATTTATCTTATCCCTTCTCGGAAAAGGAGCTACGACAAGGTTTGCCATATTGTCCGCACGAGGATTACCCCCTGGCCTGGAAATAATCATATTCAATCAAAAGCCGCCTGTATAATAGAGCGAATAAGGACTTAAAAATATATAACTAGACGAGAAACCAAGCATAAAGTCATAAATTGGCTAAAATCCTTGGGTTATGACGTGTCTGGAGCACTTATAAACTAATATTTATTACTGTTTGTCACTATATGTCCTGTTTTATACTTTATATAATTTTCGTTAATTTCTGCACACGTGATACACATTCAATCACTTTATTTCACACTCATTACGGTACGCATTCACACACTCACAGCCACACACGCACACACGCACGTAAGCATATACAATAACTTATCTAAACGCTATAATTATGTTGTTTAACCATATAGGTGAAGGGTACCTTTGATTGACTCAAAACACAGGCCTTGTTCCTAGTTTGAGAGTCGAAGGTATACCTACTTGTCTTAAATTCCATAGCCGTATTTTAAACTAACACAATTTTACTGTTTCCTAATTAACATTCTAGGTGTCTATTTTTTATGAAATTGTAAAACACTAAAGGCTATTAAAGATTTATTATTTATCTTAGGGTTCTGTAGTCACGTAGGCAAAAGAAAAGAAACTGCAGAATCTATATGGATCAAGTTTTGTACGAATATGTAATAATAGGATATGGCCGAGACTTCGTCCGTGCTTGACTTGAAATTCCCACCAGGATTCCCGGGACACAAAGTACACCAGCATTTAAAAAGAATGCAAGCTGTCGTTTTAGTGAAAACTGTATCGGAATAAGCTAATTTTTATGCACCCGAACCAATACAAAGGGCGGTCTTATCGCTAAAAAGCGATCTCTTCCAGACAACCCGTGGCAAGAATATTTTGATTAGGAGTGGCGACGGTGGTATACATAATTATTGTACGATTACTTACATTTTAATAATAAATATATAACTATACTATATATACAAATATACCCATAAGTTATATACATATACGTGGATTAAACATAATAAACCTATATGCATAAAAGTTTTATGCACCCGAACCAATACAAACCGCTCCCGGGATAATTCCCGCGGGATTCCCGGCATAAAAAGTATCACACATTTTATTACATAACATTTGCTATCGATCAGTGAAAAAATCACATTGAAATTCGTTTTTTTCTAATCTGACCATTTTGAATCATTCCCAGAAAAATTACTGCGGATTTTCCAGGACAAAAGTAGCGCAGATTTTAAGTCTAAGAATTTGCTGTCGATCAGGGAAATAGGCCCTGTAGTTTTTACGTGAATTCCGAACAAACTGACAAATAGACAGACATGAAATCTAAAAAAAATCGCATCGTGTCCTCCATCGTTTGTATAGTCTATTCTGGTTGTTTTTTTTAACAGATTCAATATACAGACACGGCATGTTTAGAATTTTATAATATTATAGATTACTCTTATATTCTTTAAAGGTTTGAGTTAGTTTACTGTAGACTAGCTGTGCCCGCGAGGTCGTCCGCGTGGAATTTGTTTTCAAAACTCCCCGATTTTGAAACATTCTTCATTGGTACTCCGCTCCTATTGGTCTATATGATGATATATATATCATCATGCTAAGACCAATAGGACTGGAGGCTATACTATAGCCTTCCTCGATAAATGGGCTATCTAACACTGAAAGAATTTTTCAAATCAGACCAGTAGTTCCTGCGCGTTCAATCAAACAAACAAACTCTTCAGCTTTATATATGAGTATAAGATTTTTAATCATAATATGACTATTTCTACTATAGCGATGGTTATCCCCTCGCATTATGTTCCTTCTGTTTTTGCTTCAAAGTAAATGTTTATGTTTTATCTTCATCAGATGTACAGACGTACAGGTATTTCCGTCACAAGAAGCAGTCGTTGATATGGGACGGCGTCCGGGCGCAATGGACGCGGCTCGCGGGCGTCGAGAGCGGCGTCACTTGCGCCCAGCTGCACGCGATGGGCGCAAGGGCGCCCTCCAGCGAGAAACGGGTGCGCATGTAAGTTGATCCTACTTAAATATAATAAGGTTTCTATACTGTAGATGAATTTCTCAGAAAAAAAGGGCTTGTCGTTATCGTTATTATTTATTTGGGAAAGCTTAGTAATCCATTTGTTTTTTTTTTTGGACACATACATATTTTAATTATTTATTCATTAATAAAGCCTAGGTAACATGTTCCTAAATTAGAAGTTATTTTGTATACCACTATGTGGCAGAATGTACTTACTGTGCATCTACAATTGTCTAACATCTCTGGTTAACTACATCCTTGCAAATAAAGATATTGATTGATAAGATTTAGACCAAATATTAGAGTATTAGAGCCATACTGTGATCATTATATTGATTTCAGCTTTTAAGGCCGGCATGATCAGGGCCCCGAATCTGTAACTCTAATTGGCAATTGGAATTGGAATCATAACTTTTGAAAATTTTGGTAGTCTGTAAACCATCTCGCCTCAATATTGAATCAATCTTGGTTTGACAATTAATAATTAAAAATATCAAGTTATGAAATTTTGTACCTTATTTTTTATGCAATAGATATCTAAGTCCAATTACTCAAAATTTTTATTTAGGTCTATAATTTTAAGGGTGCGTTTTAGTGTGAATTTTAGAGACTACGGATTTTTGACCATTAATTTGTCCGCTATTAATTATTATTAATAATTTGTCTCGGTATTGGGGAACAAAAAGTACACTCGCCACGCATGTCCGACGCGTCTTGACAGCTTCGACACGCCGATTATCTCAATTTGCAGGTTTCGTCGCGATGTTTTCTTTCACCGTTGTTGGCAAGTGGTAATTGTAACAATATGTACATTAGGTCAGAAAACTGCCTAAGCAGTGCATGCGTTCCGGCCAGGACTCAAACCCGCGCCCTTTGAGTCTAGAGCACGTGCGCTAACCATTACGCTACCACGATTCGGACTGTGCAGAGTTACATCGGGAGAAATTATTACTTGTGTAAAACTGTACCTAGAGTGTATAGATAAAATGTGTGTAGTTATGACGACACAGAAAAATTATTAGAATAATACTAGCTAAAGTAATATAATATAATGTATCACACACACAACATACCACAGAATATACATTTTTTTGTGTTTATGGTTTGGCAACTAGGCCTTTAAGCCAGGCGCAAATGTAGTATTGTAGGCTACAATCGACGCCGTATAGCGGAGTTCTTGTGAAAACTCGAAAGGGCACATTTGACTATACAGTTCACATTTCTCACAAAAACACATAATTACTACTCAAAAATTATCAATATCCTACAACTATTGTTAATTTTAGAGAGATTTTACACATTTTTAGAAAATAAAATTGCACAGCACAACGCCTCCTTTCAGTTCCCGCCAAAAACTCCGCAGTCATATCTTAGTTTAGTAAAAAGTTGGGGTTGCCTAGAAGAGATCGCTGTAAACGAGAAGGCCTCCCTTTGTTCAACATTTATTGTACCTAGTTTTCAACAGCGCAGTTCTAAGGGGACGTCCCTTTCAGTTCCCGCCAAAAACTGTCACACAGAATATACACAAATCAACACATGCATAATATAAACACATCACTTGCATATATAACATAATACATGGTCTTTAACATTAAGACTAGCCGCCCCTCCAAATAGTATCATCCTATTGGAGTCTAGTATGCAGTTTCTCTTTAACACAGGTTACTTTATAACCTAGCTAGGAAGACAGCGCCACTTTCAACAACTCGGGCAATACAAAGAACAGATTCAAAATTGTTAATGTCGATTTACATAGGTTATTTAAGTTATAAGCTGGAATGTTTAGTTTAAGTTAAGTATTATTGTAACTGCAAGTATAATTTGTAACATTTTTCAGTTAAGTAAAATTTATTATTATTATATTTGTATGTCTTTCAAGACCACGGGCCATAAAAATGGCCCGGACATTTGAAGGGTTTGCATGGGGCCCTGGGAAGGCCAACTCGTAGAGGCCTCTTGACAAATTTAATGTAAATGTGGCGTGACACTGACCGGCGATTATCCCCGTCTACACCATATAATAATGCACCCAAGGACAAACCTCGGTCAGTGTAGGACTATTGTGGGAAATGAGGACAAAAAGTACCGGGCTATTGGGGTGAACTGCTAGTGGTACTAGGGGTCTGGGAATATGGGGATTATTGCGTCTGCCCGTCGCAATGTTCAGGGAACATGGAAAAATGGGCAGGCGGTGACTCGCCACTGCATGGGCCCCAAAAAATGCCATAGAAGACAGGGGTAACATGGGTGTGAGTGGCTAAGGGGTGTAGAGAGCTGGGCTGCAGGTTCACCGAAACTACTTCTGACGTGATGCTATTTATCACTTCCACCCCTGGAGCTTGAGTCTTAGCTCTAGCGAGCTCCTCTCCGTGCCGGTTGGTTAAGGCAAGCACGGATGCGGGGGCCTTGCCTTGGCCCCCGCAGGCAGGTACGAGGTGTCGCTACTCACCTAAGGCTTCGCCACAAAGCCCCCCTGCGGGTTTATTGTTATTATTATTATTATTATAAAATGATTTGTTTTTCTGTAGGTTAAACATCTATGGTTTGAATGAGATCACAGTGCCCGTCCAGTCGATCATGACACTCATACTGCTTGAAGTCTTCAATCCATTCTATGTGTTCCAATTGTTCACTATCGCGGTGTGGTTGGCGGAGCCCTATTATTATTACTGCATAGCTGTAGTGCTAATGTCGACGTTCGGTGTTGCCACATCAGTCATACAAACAAAAAAGGTAATTATTATTGTTTACAATGAGTTTTCACCACATTTTGCTTAAATCTCACGGAAAAAGTGAATATTTTTTATAGCTCGAATTTGAGGAATTTTTATTTCCCTTAGGAATTACCCTATAATCGAGAAACGTAGATGAATAAATGACACTTACATGAATAACAAAATAATAATTATATTTAGGCAAAACAATTGAACGAACAAACATTGAACGAAATACTCTTTAAAAAAATAAATAATTTATTAAAAACCATTAACATATAAGTATACAGAAAACCTATAGTATTGCAAACAATTCCTGTAGTATAATACTGGGGTGGGGTTTATACCCCATTATAATTATTTATAGGGCGCATTTATTTATTATGAACAGATCCGAACAATTTAATATATATAAAGTTATATATATTAAGTTTAGGCTTCCTAGTTATTTTTTTATAACCACTCAAAATTAACTTTATATCTCGAATGATAAATAAATGCGCACTATAACTTTACCGCACCCTAATACTGTGTTGCATTTGTTAGCGCCCACTTCCAGACAACTCGATTGTTATACATTATTAAAAAGAAAATTATCTTAAAGTTAAAATAATATCAATTTAAAACTCTGAAGTGTCTCTACTGTGATATATTTTGTTATTCTTATTAATTTATTATCACAAGGCTACAAAGTACCAAAGTCGTGGTAGCGTAATGGCTAGCGCACGCATCCGAAACTCAAAGGGCGCGGGTTCGATCCTGGCCGGAACGCATGCACCACTTAACCAGTTTTCTGATCTAATGTGCATATTGTTACGATTACCACGTGCTAACAATGGTGAAGGAAAACATCGTGATGCAATCTACATCGAGATATCCGATGTGTCAAACCTGCCAAGCCGCCTTGGACAATCGTGGCGGGTATACTGTCCGTTACCCCCTGTAATGGGAGGCCCGAGCCCAGCAGTGTGATATTTATGGGCTGATATTATATATACAAAGTCCCATAGTTAGTAAGCATCATAAAAAAACACTTATAATTTAATTAAAAATAGTAGGTGTTGACTGCTCTTGAAGAAATAACTTGCACGGTTTATTTGTACAGATTTTTTGTTGTAATGAAGTTCACTTTGTTATGTAACTTTTTTCGATGCAATTAGAACTTTAGCATGAATAATTTGCTTAGCCCTTAGCGTAATTGATAGCAGATGACAGTCGATAGGTAGCGTCGGTCCTGGCTTGCCAGTGTTAATCAAATTTGTGTTTTGTGGCCTTATTTGTATTGAAGCAACAATATACCAACATCAATCTTTATACAACAGTATTATGAATAAATAGAGATGCCACGAATATACTGCTGCTTTTCGGTATTCGACCTATTTGACCACTTTTTTAAATATTCGATGCTTTGCTGGATACTGTGTACTATTCTGCTGAATACCGAACACGAAATCATGAAATGCTTTAACGGTGTTAAATGCGAATGTAATTAATTTTTTATTTGAATATTATTATGGCTAGTTTTTAAAATGTCAGAATAAAATAAAAAACCATTCAAAAAGCCCTTAAAACTGTTAAAACATAATTTTAATTATGTGTACCTATCATTCGCCATAACGTAAGAAAATACTTCACAAATGATTGCTTAAATACTAACCTGTTACGCGCAAATTGCTCATGTGTTACGGCGAATAATTGGCACTTCTGCCGAGAGCGGTATTCGATCAAACTAATAACCGTGGCATCTCTATAAATAACTACTTCTATGCTATTCCTAGAACCAACAAAACCTCCGTGCGACTGTCGAAGCCTACGATACAGTGGAGTTGTGGGACGGGCGTACAGTTGATAGCAGGGCTGTATCACCCGGGGACATCATCGTCCTGCCACCCAGGGGGTGTACCTTGCACTTCGACGGCGTATTGCTCACTGGCAGCGCTGTGCTCAATGAGAGTATGCTCACAGGTATATTCGTGCAGAATTATCTACTCTATGTATGTACTGTTGCGAACCAATAAAAATCCTTTACAGATGTTTTATTAGCCCTTCGAATTTATATGATCTATTGTTCGCGTTAATCCCTTTGTATTGCCCCGCAGTAAGATGTCATAAATCCTTTCTTCTTTTGTTTAAATTTCGTTGCATATTCCTCGGCGTCATTAAGCTTACAATGTTAGTATTTCAAGGAATCGTGGGCATGTTGCTAGAAGGTCATGTCAATTTTACAAATATATGTCGGCGCAAATACAACAATTAAAAACAGTAATAATCTATTTACTTACTATGAGTTTATTGTAATGTGAAATTAAACGTAAAACATCAAGACTTTATTGTAATTTCAATACTCAACCTAAAAATGTGATCAAGTGCACGTGCCCGGACACGTGCTCCAAGCCCTAAAAATACGGCCGCACTGACGGCACTCGGTCATTATTGCTCAAACCACCGAACGGGACGGACCTCTCTGGGAAGTCGTAACGCTCTTGGAATATACGATGCCAAATACTCCTGAAATTCTATTTCGAGGACTCAAATATGAGACGTCACCAAGAAGCCAACAATCGTGACGTCAGCATTGCTGGCGACAGCATTGAGTTAGTTGAGTTTCAACTGCGATCGAGGCGTTACCTAGTGTATTCCGGAACGAGTATCTTATAACGGTGGACTGCGCGATTTTGTGTCATTATTGTAAGTCGACTTTATTTGTAAGAACTACGTGTACTTCTAAATAACTTTGTGATAATTCCAACGGCATTTTAAATTTAAAGCCCATATTGCCCTAGTGCTTAAAACCCTGTCAGCTTATTCAAGACATTAATAAAACTTTATATTTTTTTGTTTTGTACCCATAGAATAATAATACTGTATGACAATAAAATGGAAAACGTTTAAAATTTTTAGTGTTTTAAAAAAATTGACAGGCTGCTGCTAATAATTTGGTCTCAAAAATGCTGCTTGCAGCTTACCCAATTCAAAACTCTTTTATAGGTGAATCTGTACCTGTGACAAAGACAGCTTTACTCAGAGTGGACAAGCCTTTTGATATGAAGGAACACGCGTCAAGTATACTTTTCTGTGGAACTAAAGTCATACAAACCAGATATTATAACAATGAACCTGTCAAGTAAGTAATGTTCTTCTTTTGTAAATATGACTTCAAACAGATAATGGAACTGAGCATTGTCAACTTTGACCGATTCTTTACTAAGGTATTGTTGTTGCAATTCGAAAAGTCGCATTTCATTAAATAGCTTAAACTTACACTGTATATAGGTACATATGTATGTGCGATTTTTGCTTAAGAGCGTTAAAAAAAATCCGCTCTGAATTTCACCATTCGAAAAAATTATTTACAATTTTTGAAAGAAAAATATTTCCTAAATGCTAATATTTTGGGAAAACCGAGTTATTGTAATATTTAAATACGGCTCAGATTAGTATGGCGATCCAGCGAGGTAACGTAGCCAGCCTTCTAGGAACTCTACCCATTGACTTTGATGACCTAGGCTCAGTATTCTACTTATAATCTTAAGGCATTATAGGTAGAATATAATATAAGCTAAGTTTCCTTCACTGTATTAGTTTAGAAATAGAAAGAAAAACTATTACATTTAATTCAATTTCACTTATATTTATATATTAATATTTTCACATTTTTTTCACCGAACTTTTATATTTATAAACATAGTTGACATATGAAATTATACTTTTTTTTTTAATTATTGCAGTAATGCTATACCGCAATGTATCCCGCTTTCAAGTCGTCATAGCAGCCAACAAGTGATATAATCATGGATATCTAAAATGTTATATAATGAAAATCGCTTTTCACTTTCGAAACTGGATTAAATAAAATTTGAACCCTCCATACGCGGATCGAACTCGCTCACGGCCACTTGTTTTAATATTTCTCAATATTGTAGAGCCCTGGTACTTCGTACTGGTTACAACACGAGCAAAGGTCAGTTGGTGAGGAGTATTTTGTACCCAGTTCCGGCTGATTTCAAATTCGACCGGGACTCATACAAATTCATTATAATACTGGCTTGTATTGCTGCTTGTGGACTGGCTTATACAGTGGCTTTGAAGGTAAACATTAATATCTTATCTATAATAATATTATAAAATTCTAAACATGCCTTGTCTGTACATTGAAGCAATTAAAAAAACAACAACTGGAATACACTATATAAACGATGGAGAACAATTTTATTTAGATTTCTTGTCTGTTTAATTTTTTTAAATTTTAACCAATAGCAAGGCAAATGAACGGTCGGTAAGATATAGCAACGGGGCATAAATCGTGTCTCACACGGGAATAGTCTCAATTTCATCATAGTTCAACATCGACTTAAAAACACAGATTAAAAAATGTCAGTTTAATGTACTAACAATTTTAATTTTATCCTTTTATTTCAGGCTTACCGTTCCTTAACTCCTGGCGATATAGCGATCAAAGCTTTAGATATAATAACTATAGTGATACCCCCGGCGTTGCCTGCTGCTATGACAGTAGGACGATTGTACGCCGTGTCAAGGTTGAAACAAGCGAGGATAGCGTGTTTGAATACGCGAGCTGTCAATGTCAGTGGATCGCTCGATTGTATTTGTTTTGATAAGGTTAGTTTTTCTTTGCTTTTTGCCTTGTAGCAGCGAGAGATAGAGGTTAAATGATACTTCAGATGGCAGAGAGTAGTATTCACTGTCGAGTGCTGATGTGTACTGATTTATGTTGGAAACGGTAACCTTAACTACTAATATTAACAAGTCTTACTGCTAATACAGTGTGTGAGCGGGATGGATGGTGTGCGAGCGAGATAGAGTAACTAATAATATGTGCGCTCCCGCATTGCGCTAGCCAGTAGTGCGTTGTTCGCTGCGATGACGTATGCAGCTCCCATAGTCTTTTAACTCGCTTCTGAATCGAATCAATACATTTTTAATTTTCGTTCTTTTTTATTTTTAAAGCTGCCTGTCCATTGAAGCGGAGCGAGTGTACGGAGAGGAAAAATATTAACCAATAGGGTTGCATAAAAATTGCGTCAATGGACAGGCAGCCAATCCTATTGATTAATATTACTCCATTTCTCTGCTCCGCAGCCTTCCTCCGCTTCAATGGACAGGCAGCCTAAGACTAGTATTTTTTTAATATTTTAAAATTTTATTTTCCTCGTTTTAGAACTCCTTAGCCCATTTGGCAAAAACCTTTTTGAAATCATCATGACCATCTGTATGTCTTTGTTTATTGTTATGATTATTATTCTGAAATATTACTGGGTATAATTGTATATTTATGAAATTTGAAAGGAAGTCATATTATATAGACGAGTTCAAATAAAAAATGCTATCTGTAAAATAGCAACTTTTATTGAAATTCCATCGTGACAAAATATTCTTATTTTGTTAATTCTAAACGGAAATCTTCAACATAGGGTTTATTATAGAGTTTGTTTGCTACATGTGTATGTATGACGAAGTAATGTGAGCAGTAGAGTTTGTACCGGTCGACCGCGACATTCTCATCATGATCAAATTGAAGATATTTTGAAGAAAGGTCATGTGAAAATCACTTTAAATAAGCGTGTATGAAGCGAAAAGTTGTTTGGATCGTAGCAGGTGGAAATCTATCGTCTCTGCCTACCTCTACCCCAATGGGAAACAGGCGTGTCTATATCTGTGTGTATGAATATTGGCAGTTTATGCTACTTCATATATAATTCTTTATACTTTTCATCCGTCGATATATAATACCTTTACAAAATATTGCAGTAAAACTGAGATTTTTTTTTTATGAGGAGTGGTGGCCGCCATGCATTTGACATTCTAACTCAGAACTTGTTACTTCACAGACTGGTACTTTAACAGAGGATGGTTTGGACATGTGGGGCGTGGTAGCGGTGAGTGGGGCTACCACGCCGCCTCGCCTAGGCAGGCCCCAAAGAGACCCCAAACAGTTGAACGATCTTCACGACCTCAAGATCGGGATGGCCTCATGCCATAGTCTCACCCTGCTCGATGGTATACTGGCAGGAGATCCGTTGGATTTGAAGGTACGCATACTTTATGATTACATATTTCATTTTACAAATTGATCTTCGTGAGTACCAGCAATGTGGTGAAAACCTTCAACGACGTCTGTCCCCACGAGTCTGCCCGTCTCCGGGTCGCTCACATATCATTGATGCGTGTACACGCTTCGTACTGCACGCGCCGTTTCTAAAAATTCAAACTAATTCTTCAAATCAAATTAATTTTTTTGTGTAAAACATCATAACGGTACACGTTAATATTTCACAGTGCATGTTAATATTTCACTGTACACTATATTATTTAACAATACACGTGAATATTTCACAGTACACGTTGATATTTTAGAGTACACGTCAATATTTCACAGTACACTATATTATTTAACAATACACGTGAATATTGCACAGTACACGTTAATATTTTAGAGTACACGTTAATATTTCACAGTACACGTTGATATTTCAAAGTATACATTATAATTTCACAGTGCACGTTAATTTTCCACTTGTCATTATATTTTAGATGTTTGAATCAACTGGATGGTCTTTCGAGGAACCCGACGTGCCTGAACAGTTGAATTACGAGATTCTAACACCAACAATAGTTAAACCCAAGAAGACGGCCAGTATTAATGTCGACGATATACATGTGAGTAGTTCTTTCTTCATTGCCTGATTTGGGCAAACAAGCAGACTGCCCCACCTGATAGAAAGTGGATACCATCGCATGTGTACAATTACAGCACCAGGAGCGAAAGCGTTGTTAGCCTATTTGATGTGATAGAGAGGATGATAGAAGGAATGACAAAGTGAGCTGCCGAAAGTCTCGCTCACCATACGAATAGTTTAATTTGGTATAGTAACAGAAAAATTAAGCAAAGAAAATAAGGAATATTTAGAGTTTAACAAAAATATTGAATTCATCTGGGTAATAATAAAATACTCCATAAACACCTCACTGCTTCATTGATAGGGGTGAACGGGCATATGCCCGCCACGTTTTTCCAAAGCGGATTGGCGGGTTTCACCCTTATCTCAAAATACAGGATTCAGCACAATGTTTTCCTTGACTCTTAGCACCTGAAAATTGCAAACTGTGTGCATATTAGATCAGAAAAAATGTCTAATTGGTGCACACTCCCTGGCCAAGCTTCGAATCCAGGCGAGTTTGAGACTAGAGAATGTTGCCTACTAAGCGTTTTTAAAAATTGATGAAGAATTTTTATGGTCGACTTCAGAGTCTAGAGCATAGACGCAAGGTCGCGGGGCTATCTATCTGTCTTCTATCGGATACATTTCGGGGAGTGTTCCTTAGAACTGCACGAGCTAGTTCCTCCATCCCCATTTTACCATCGGACAACCAGACGCACCGGTTTGCGCCACCGTTACATGGTGGAAACGCCACCACTCAGAACCAAGCGTTTCGCTTCATCTTTTCTGGTGCGCACTGCCGAAGAGTGGATAATTTGCCGGAGTCTGTTTTTTCTGACAAAAATCTTGATGTCTTCAAGTCACGAGTGAATAGGTATCTTCTAGGTACGCGTGCTCCATCCTAGGCCATCACTCAACATCAGGTGAGACAGTGATCAAACGCAAACCTATACATCCATTAAAAAAAAATGTGTGTGTGTGTGTGCAGTTCACACGCAGTAGAAGTGAAACTTCAGAGAATATACTCACAGATAATTCTTCAATAACTTTTTTTAATATAAAGTATAATTCTTTTAGCCTATATCCGTCAACATATAAAAAAAATCAATCTAAAGTTCACTAGCATAAAGTTCAAAATTCAAGGCACTGTTATGCATAATTTTCTTTGATCTACGTATAAAAGAATATCTGCTTTAATTATATACAGAAAGAGCTAAAATTCAGTTGAAATCTTTTAAGTTCTATTTAAATTGAAAATTAATACTAATGGGTAAAGAGAAATGCGTTTTATTTCGAATTAAATATGGTTGAATTTCATGTGTTTATGTCATTTTTTCGTTTTATCGATTTTCAAATCACAATGATTCTAAAGAAGTTTCACTTAAAAATAAATGGAAATTTTTAGATTAAATTTTATCTATCAGATGCCGTTGGAAGTGGGCGTGGTCCAGCAACATCAGTTTGTTTCGTCATTGCAAAGATCTTCAGTGGTGGTTAGACTGTTGGGGGAAGATGTGCTCAGAGTGTACTGCAAAGGAGCCCCTGAGATGCTCAGGACCCTGTGTCGACCCGAGACAGGTACCGAGACTCGACAGTTAAAATGCTTATGTCCATCAAAATTTTGTGATTAATACAATCAATTAATCTTTATTCGTCACCATTACCCGGAATATATGGTTGCATGCATTATGCATGTTTTCATTGCTGTTCATTCAGCGAGTTCCATTAGTAGCTCACAACGTCCAAAATACTCCGGTAGCCGTTCCACAAGGCGACCGCAGTCGTTGTGGTCGTGGCGAAAACGTCACTAATGACGTCATCATTTTCGATTCCACAACGTTCACGACCCATGTCAAGAGATGTGTCGAATAACGGTTCCACTTGGGTTTACGTAACGCCGGTAAGCAAGTGGAATGGGAAAACCGCGGTCTTGGTCATGGTCGTTGTGAGTCTCTAATGGAACGTAGCCTTTATGGTCAATAGTGATGTGCATTGTGCAAAAACTCTTAAAATCGAATGTATAATTTTAACATTATAACTAATGCAGATGACGATAACAGTGACGGCAGTGTAAATAGCAGTACAGATAAATCTGATTAAACATGACCTTGGGCACCTTTTTTCTGTTTGTTTGTTGTGCCCAAATATGATCATTTGCATTCCAATGGACTGAATTCCATTCAAATATATTTAGTAAACATGTATATCTTCGTTTTATTCATGCTTTTTAATTTGATAAATAGATGACACTTTATTGTACACCATTATAGAAGACATGCGAACTAGGGGGTCATCCATAGGTTACATAGAATAGGAAGTAAAATTAAATTTTAACTTATATGTATGACCTTCAAAAAGTGTTCTCCAGTGGAACTTTTTTGAATAAAAACTTTTGAATTTGAATTGAATTACGTCACACGTTACTGGGGGGCTTCCTAAATTTCAAAATCTAATATACTCTAGCTTTAAAACAAGAAATTTGAACTGTTACCGTAAAACTTCAAAATATTTAAGAGCATGATGTTTGAATTATTAAAAATCATTTAAATTGAAATAAAACTAATTACGAAACTGCTGTTTTAATTTAACCTTTTAAGACGGAACCACCACAATTTTGTTTCCGAGCTGTCACACACGGCTAATTGGGAAGCACCACAAATTTGTGGTCAAATACAGATAATTGACGCGAACGTTAAACTGATGCTTTCTCCCTCTAACTACATAGAATTTATATTAGAGTAAAAGAGACGATATAATTCTTTTGGTTTTGGCGCAGCAATTTTCATGGCAGCTGGCAGATTATGGACAAAAATAATATTAAATTTGGCCCCTTTTAGGGTTAATAATTTCTTGCTGTAAATTTTGAAAAATATGTGATGTCACACTAGGGAGGGAGGAAAATCTCACGAATGTGACCAGCTGTGACAAGCACGGGGGAGGGGTCATAAAATCATGAAATTCGTGTGACGTCATTTGTGGATGACCTCTATACTATTTCTAATTATGTACAAAGGGCGGTCTTATTGCTAAGAAGCGATCTCTTCCGAGCGGAGTTATAAGTAGTAACTCATTTCTTTTTTATTGCATGATTTCAGCAGACAGGCAGACCGGCCACTTGATGGAAAGCGGTTACCATCGCCTATGGACATTTGCAGCACCAAAGGTGCTACAAATGCGCTGCTGCTCTCTTAAGGGAAATTGGTACCTGGTCACTAATGCCGGAACAGAACTCAAGGTTGTTATGGCGACATGCTTTAGACCAGGGGCGGTAGCCATCCAGTCGGGCAATGCCCTACCACCTGGCTGTGGGTTGTTTCGACGCCTTTTACGACAGGCCGCCCGGCCGCAGGAAATTGTATTCTTTCTCCGTTTCTGCACGGGTGATATGATACTACTTATAACTCCAAAAATTTAGAGATGCAACTCGCACTTAATTATATTTTTCTCTATAATGAAATGACATATTCACGTCATTATTGTAATGTGTCAAACCGGCCTTCATCGCTTGCCGTACATATAGAATGGTCAGAGTTGGAAAAAAATAAAATAATAATAATTGTTATTTTAGTCCCTGATAATTTGGACGAGGTGTTGAGTTCGTACGCCGAAAAGGGTTACAGGGTCATCGCCCTCTCCACCAGAATGTTGGAAGCCACCTTCAAACAAATACAAGTTATGACCAGAGATGAGGTACTTGATTAGTTACTTATGTAGACTTAGGCTGGTGTGCATTTAACCGATAGTTAAAATGAAATAGTTGCTAAAAGTATATGTCTAAACAGCGATTAATTTATTTTAACTTTCGGTTAAATATTGGTGCACACCAGCCTTATATAGATAACTGTCTGAATGAAGTGAAAACGCAACAGCAGTGATGTTGAGACACGCATCGCTATATTACTTACAAACATTAATCTTTGTAAAAAATAGCCGTGTCGGAGTATTAAAAAAAAACCAATTTGAAGCTTGAAGTCTCTAGTTTCAAGATAAGATCTTGAAACTAGACTTCAAATATTAGCTAAAAATTTAAAAAAAAATCACGAACCTAGTACAAAATCAGCGAAAAATGGTCGTAACAAGGCTTATAAAATACAAAATTAAAGCTGGATAAACAAAATAACCTGTCCGATACATTGTGGTTTAGTCGAAAAAAAAATCCGACTAAAAAATAAAATGAAAATTTTTGTCTTCACGGTATTCATTAGGATGACGCGATACTTGTTGCTTGAATTTGTTTGTCCCAAGATCTGGAAACTAGAGACTTCAAGCTTCAGGTTGCTTTTTTTATAAGTCCGTAACAGTCATTTGAAAAATAATTTGGGAAAAAAATGTGATCCTTTAATTTATTCCACTACTTGTATATTTTGGTTGTTAATTTCGTTGCAGGTCGAAAGAGACCTGGAATTTCTTGGTTTAGTGATAATGGAGAACCGATTGAAGGCAGCCACGACTGGCATCATAAGGGAACTGAAGGAAGCTAACATACACGTGGTTATGATTACAGGTAACTTATAGTACCGGATATTTTTAAAAGCTTTTATTTAACTTGCAGTGGATGTACCTATGTATGTAAGTTTGGGTGGAATCTTGCAAGTTAAATTTAACCAACTTCCCGGTTTCCGATTGAGCTGAAATTTTGCACGCATATGTATATCGCGTGGCAATGCAATAATATGGTACCATGGAGAATGCAATAATATGGTACCACGATCTGATGATGGAGTCGGAAGGTGGCCATAGGAACTCCTATACTAAACAAGATAGACCCGTCGTGTTTGGGCTCGTTTTACTTGTCTTGTCTAGCACTCTGCTGCTACATGATATCCAGGATCTCAAAAGCTTGTATTTAAAAAGCTTATATTATAATTTAAGACATTGTTTATTTTTTTATTGCAAGAGTACAATAGACAATCTGACGGGCTCACCTGGCGTCCGATTCTGCTATTTTACCTGAATAAAATCATCTGATTTTGTCGTCTCGAGCGTAGGTTTGCCTGATTTCGGTATTCTATTAATCTTAATGGAATGGAATAAATAATCTACACAAAAAAGAGTACACATTTATTTTTCATTATTTAATATTTATTTTATTCTACTGTGTGGAACCCGTGAGGATATCCAACATCTGCTAATGGAATGCAGCAAAAATAAAGGTGGCAAAGAACAACTGATGAGGGAATTGGGACTGAATTGTTTTGATGTAGGTATTTATATAGAAATTCTGTCAGAGCCAGCCTCAAAGAAGGCTAATTTGTTAGCAAGCTCATTATTAAAAATTTAGTAAAACGAATCTTGGTTCAAATTAACCTCTAAGGCCCGGTTCCTACATCTTAAATGTTGTCGGTTAAAATTTGGCATAAGCTTCATACAAGTAATGTTAAAATTCAACCTATGGTAAGGCAAGCGAATGAATAGTAAGATATAGGAACCGGCCATATATAACAAACCTCATTAGTTTAACGAATATCTTCTAATCGAATTCACATTTGTTATATCAAGATTACATTGTATTATATTTTTATCTCAAGGCGCGGCCCTACATTGGATTTAATTTTGCGTCTATGCTTGGCTCCAATATGAAATGGGCAATATTGAACCAAACTACAGCACCACACATTGGCTTCAATACCAACTTTGTACCCAAATACTGCAAATAGAAAAGTTTATTGGACCTGTCCCAATTGCGGACGCAGAGCGAAAGACTGTGGTCGATAACTCATGTGCACTAGCGGCTTATGCACATGTTTATTATTTACAAGAAAATGACGAAAGTAAAGGCGGTTGAACTTGTTTCAAAAACCGACTCATTGCGCATCGTTATTGGGCATTAGGTCCAAAGACTGTTCCACGCATTGGAGTGTTAGCTGCAATACGCTACATTGGTGCAAATATGACCAATGTGTGGCCGCGGCATCCGATTCGGAAGTAAGATTTGAATTTTTTGTCAGGTGACAACATTCACACGGCCGTGAGCGTGGCTAAGGAGTGCGGCATATTGGCGTGCGGGGAGCGCGTTGTGCACTTGAACGTCGACACTTCGGGCAAATCGCCTGTCATATATTGCGAGAGCACGCTGCAGGGGGTGAGTTTATGTAAATTCGATCATTTTTTTTACAGGTAAAAGAATTATTCATTTATTATTATAACATTATTTCTTTTTTCAAATTAGGTAAAACCTATATAACATATTTTAAATACAACATTAGCTATGATAATTATTTCACTTGTAAGTAAAGCCGTACTGATAAATAATGACCATACAAGATTTCATACATACCATGATACCTATTTTATACATAATAATAACCATAGAAAAATGTATAGATAATATCTGTTTTTTTATTTATAAACATGTGCATTTTTTATGATGGCCGAATCGTGCCATCATCCCGCCGCTGTCACCATATTGTGAATAAAACACAAGTTAAACAAAAAGTATTTTTTTGTTATTATAACTATAATATAATAATAATATGTTTATTAGAAACCTTCATAATATACTTATATTAATACATTAATATACCACAGTGGATATGCTTACTATAAGAATAGTTTATAGATTACAATGTTTCATTTTCCATCCTTTACTTAATGTACTATGGATCTTGGTTACCGCTCTTTCGGTTTCACAACATATTTTGTCGCTTATACATATTTACTAGGAATTGTTGCGTTAAAACTAGCTAATTCAAGCGATTCTCTCATAATAAAACTACGTTTTAACGGGTTTTAAGCGCGGTAATCTATTTTATTTTGGTTATTCCGACGTTTCGGCCACTTTTCAGTCGTCGAAGTCATAAAAGTTTCAAGGCCCATCTTTAATCTTGACGTTTTACAGCAAGTATCAGGTCAAAGAAGCCCTAGTAACATACGCTATATAATATTAATATTTATTCATAATTTTTAATCATACAATAAATTAAATACATAAACTTAATTACTTCAAACTTTATATAAATTCAGTTTCATAAATGGTAAAGATTCTATTTTATGTCATCGTTATATTTAGTACCTACCTAGGCTACCACGCGCCATGAAGTGAGAATTCAAACAGAAAATGGGAACGATATATCCGAAGACTTCCAGCCCTTACTGCCATTTTAGCGATATTTGAACCTAAGAAAAATTTTGTTGCAAAAGATATTTTAAACCCTTATTTTGTTACAAGACTTTCAGTTTTAGTTAATTTAGACTAGTGAATCAAAGATGATAAAGGTAAACTAAAACTTAGGTCCAAAGTCGCTTACGATAAAATGACGGAACCGGCTGGACTGGTGTATAGTACGAGTATAGGAGTTCAAATAAAAGTTTGTTTAAAATCAAAGTTAGCTATTTATTCAAATCACCGACGTTCCTGCTTCACTCATTACTACTCTATTTCATAGCACTCTCTTCAATATTACTACAGAGGTAATGTAATATAATATAATATATATTAATCATATTTTCGTCTAGTGTCGTCATTATTATAATAATAATAATGTTACGATCTACACGCCGACAAAAGTATATTCACACCTGCGTACCATAAAAGCACACTTTATTACCTTTCCGAATTTGGACTTTTTTGTTTACTTTGTGTTTAAAATTTGTAATTAGAAAACAGCCCACTGTGTATTGTAATCTTTTATGGCAGTCATTAGCCAGGTGTGTCGAACTGATTCTAAGAAATTCGGTCTATGCGGTCGGGTAGCCACATTGTATCGGTGCAGTATAAAGCAGTGGCCGAATGGAGAGATTGGCACTCGAGCAATAAGCACAAGGAAAGCAAGACGTGTGTACTACAGTCGGTAATCAATTTAGTGACGGACTTTGCGCGTGTTATTATATTTGTACCTGTGTTATACGTGTTTGTATAGTTCTAATAAATTCTATAGTAATTCTAGCGGCATTTAAATTCGAGTCCTGCAACTCGTAACAAGAATATTCATCTTTCCTCTTATTTTGCTTAGTCTTACTGAGTATGCACTGTTTGCTACAACTTCTGTATAACACTTACAAAGAAGAGCTTGATATATAAATAGAATCTATACTAATATTATAAACGCGAAAGTTTGGATGGATATCAGCAATAACACGTTGCGAAGCGGTTTACATAGAAAAGGAAGTAAAATTAAAATTTAACTTATTGTAATAAAAAAAAATTGATATGAATTTATTATTATTGAATATGTTTTTGTGCAAGGCGTCCGTGGGTCGCCGTGCGCCGCTGCAGCGCGAGTGGCGCAGCGTCGACAGCGGGCACGGCTCGTGGCGCGGCTCCACTTCGCAGAGCGGCTCGCGGTCCCTCGACGCCGAGGCGGCGGCCGCCGAGGCCCGCTACAAGATCGTCATGACCGGCGACACTTGGAGGGTGAGTAACCAACCACTCACAGGATTTAAATATTCTTTTCTAGGTAAAATGAGGTCGTTTGAGTTGTTGGGCCTAAGGTTATTTTTTGTTGCAAAAGATATTTTAAACTATTATTTTGTATTAAGGACTTTAAGTTTTAGTTAGATTAGACTTTACTGAATCAAAAACTGGAAAAAAATGACTTAGGTCCAAATGTCCCTTAACCTTTAAGACAATTATCGACATACTTATCGATATACTAAAAAGCCGCAAGACTAAGACTATCACTATCTCGTAATATACCAAGAAAATATACCCATTTCATACAAATCATACAACTCCTATATAAACAGAGTGAGACTGACACGAGAGTTCTCAAAAATAAACTGAAGTGAAAAAATATCAATAAAACAAATAAACAGTTAAACACTCATTTTTAGGATCCCGTTTAAAATCCCACATAAAGAAAAATCTTATTGCTACTTTGTAAACTCTGTTGTTTGGTGGCAATCAAAAATCTACATTTTCGTTAAACCACTTAAGGTTATATTGGACCGCCTTTCTTTTGGTACCTGATTGTTCGAAGATTTGTTTTTTTTTTTTTTTTTTTTATTGCAGGAGTTCAGCAGACGGGCAGACGGCCCACTTAATGGAAAGCGGTTACCATCGCCTATGAACATTTGCAACACCAAAGGTGCTACAAATGCGCTGCTGCTCTCTTAAAGGAGACTGGAACCTGGTCACTAATGCCGGAACACAACACAAGGTAGTTATGGCGACATACTCTAGACCAGGGGTGGTCGCCATCCAGTCGAGCAAATAGTCTACCACCTGGCTGTGGGTTGTTTAGTCGCCTCTTACGACAGGCCGCCGGGCCACAGGAAATTGTATTCTTTCTCCGTTCCTGCACGGATTAAAAACTATTCGTGAATACTTGATACTGGCTGTGAAGTCATACGTAAAAAGAAGACGAGAACGTTGAGGTATATTTTTGCAGGTATTACGGGAGCAATATCCGCACATGATAGGGCGGGTGGCTGAACGAGGAGCTGTTTTCGCCAGAATGTCCTCGGATCAAAAGCAACAGCTCATTGTTGAGTACCAGGCATTGGGATACTATGTCGGTGAGTTAAATTGTTAAAATCACTTTAAATGTCACTCAATACACGAATGTTTGTAAGTCGTGGTAGCGTAGTAGCTAGCGCACGCGTCCCAAGCTCAGGGTTCGATCCTGGCCGGAACGCATGCACCACTTAGCCAGTTTTCTGATCTAATGCGCATATTGTTACAATTACCACTTGCTAACAGTGGTGAAGGAAAACATCGTGATGCAACCTGCACATCGAGATAACCGATGTGTCAAACTTGCCAAGCCGCCTTGGATAAGCGTGGCGGGTATGCTGTCTGTTTCCCCTATAATGGGAGGCCCGAGCCCAGCAGTGGAACATTTATGGGCTGATATTATATAATATACTTATTATACACGAATGTTTAAAAGCACCTAACTCGCTCACACGCTCACACGAATGTGTAATTGCATGTGACTTGCTAGACACAATGACATGTTTGTTTGGACCTCACTCATTTACAGGAATGCTTGCTTGCACCTCACTCGCTTACACATGTTTGGTTGCATTTCACTTGCAACTTACCGTCTCTCTCTGAGCTAAGCCATTAATTAATTAATTATAACGTCAGGATGTGTAACAGAAGTTAATTGGTATCAATGAATTACGCTCGTTTCATAAATATCATTGTATCAAAATAAAAAACTAGCTTCTCCCCGCGACTTGGTCCGCGTGGAATAGTTAAAAAAAGTAAGTTAAAAAAACCCCCAATTTTGAAACATTCTTCATTGGTGCTCCGCTCCTATTGGTCTTAGCGTGATGATATATATAGCCTATAGCCTTCCTCGATAAATGGGCTGGCTATCCAACACTGAAAGAATTTTTCAAATCAGACCAGTAGTTCCTGAGTTTAGCGCGTTTAAACAAACAATCTCTTCAGTTTTATAATTTTTGTATAGAATAACTACATATAATGTCACATACACTAACAAAAATAAACAATAAGCGTGTATGGAGTCTCAAATTTTTCATAGAAATTAAGTAGTAAAAAAGGGTACGAAACTCGAGTCCGTAGATATATCAATAATAATAATAAAAAATGAAAAAATATTTGTATAGATATAAAGCTGAAGAGTTTGTTTGTTTGCTTGAACGCGCTAATCTCAGGAACTACTGGTCTGATTTGAAAAATTATTTCAGTGTTAGATAGCCCATTTATCGAGGAAAGCTATAGGTTATATATCATCACCCTAAGACCAATAGGAGCAAAGCACCAATAAAGAATATTTCAAAATTGGGGGGTTTTGAAAGCAAATTCCACGCGAACGACGTCGCGGGCACAGCTAGTATTAGTATAAGATGACGTATACTTATATCAAAATCTCTTATCGAAAGTACATAGACATAATGTCTCGTTAATAGTGATTGAACTAATTTAGAGTTTATTAAGCTTTTTGTGTTTGGTTTATTGTTGGTCATGATAATGTTTTAAATTAATGAATTAGGATTTTCGGGACACCAAATGTATTAAATTCCTTAATAGAATCTACTCAAAGGATAAACAGACAATCCCGAATATAGTATAAAACTGATTCACATTTTCATTTGACATATTTTTCTAGGCATGTGCGGCGATGGTGCAAACGACTGTGGCGCCCTCAGAGCCGCTCACACAGGAATCTCTCTTTCGGAACTAGAAAGCAGTGTGGCAGCGCCTTTCACATCCACTCAACCTGATATTATATGCGTCTCCAGAGTCCTACGTGAAGGTAGGGCTGCACTTTCCACCAGTTTCGGTGTATTCAAGTTCATGATAGCGTACTCACTTACGGAATTCTTTTCAGTAGCCTTCTTGTACTATTTCGATGCTAACTTGACTGATTTCCAATTCTTATACATAGATGTCGCTCTGATCGTCAACTTTGCTTTCTTCTTTGGTATGACGGAAGCTTACACTGGGAAATTGTGTAAGATACCACCTTTGACTTCGCTGTTGGGTATTGTACCCCTATTTTCACTTATAGGACAATTATTATTAATAGCAGTAGCGCAATATTTAAGTTATTACGCCTTAACTTATTTCCCGTGGTATGTAAGACATACTTACGAAGGCGAGGAAGCGAATTATTGTTGGGAGAATTATTCAATTTTCGCAGTGTCGATGTTCCAATATATAATAATGGCTATAGTTTTTAGCCATGGATCGCCTTATAGGAGGTCTATAGTGACGAACAAACAGCTAATGGTTAGCATGTTGATTATGACCGGTATATGTATATATATAGCAGTTGCGCCTGCGCATTGGCTGGCTAAGTTCTTAGAACTAAAAATGCCTAAAGATGCGCTTTTAAGTTATATAATATTAGCGATAGCTGCCTTCCATTTTGTTATAGCTTTATTCTTTGAAAGGATTATAATTCAATACTTGATGGAGGGTAAAGAGTTAGTTCCGAGATTTATAAAAGAAAAGCGTGTGAGAAAAACTCCACATTTGATGATAAAAAGACAGTTGACCGATATGGACTATATGGATTTTGATAACGGAGTGAAGTATGAGAATGAGGGTAATATGACGGATTCTAGTGTCAGCGGAGGTAGATGAGATTTTAAAATCTGACGTAAGGTCAGCATGGGAAGATGTATATCAGTTCATTGGAATTTTCCTAAGAAAATCGCTTGACGTGTCTCTATACTGAAAAAGGTGGTTTAAAATTAATAATTATTGTTACGTCACGTTCGTGCATCAATTTGTTGCTGCTGAATCCTTTAGCAAGTTTAAAAGCGAGTACCACGAACGTGATCGAATCTGGCCATGTAGAAATATGGGTATTACAGTAAGAGGTGCGAAGCTAAACGTATGTCTTCCAAGAAATAAAATATTGATTTCCAAATACAACACACACATGGCAAACAAAATAGAAACTTATACAAAACTCGTACGCCACAATTTCAGAAATGAGGTTGGCACTCAGTATTTATCTCTCATGGCGTCATGGCAATGTCTAGTTTCTATATGGACAGATTTCAACACGTCCGTGGTGCTCGGGTTTAAATTTGCTAAAGTATACTGCAATAAATTGATGCATGAACGTGTCGCAAAAATATTTTAAAATAAAGTGTATTCGAATTGCTAGATTCCTTGACAGTCGACGCTTTTTGTTAATGTGGAACACCAAACAAGGAAAAAAAACTACCTATAGTTGTAAATGTTTATAGTTACAATACAGTAAACTCCCTATAACACGGTAGATTGGTTCCGCGTTATAGGAAAACGCGTTGTAGAAGTATTCCCGTATAACACTTTTTACGACCCCATATAACGCGTTACATTTTTTTTAATTTTTTTATTGCATGAGTTTAGTAGACAGGCAGACGGCCCACTTGATGAAAAGCGTTACTATCGCCTATGGACATTTGCCACACCAAAGGTGCTACAAATGCGCTGCTGGTCTCTTAAGGGAGACTAGAACCTGGTCACTAATGCCGGAACACAACTCAAGGTTGTTATGGCGACATACTCTAGACCAGGGGTGGTAGCCATCCAGTCGGGCAAATGCCCTACCACCTGGCTGTGGGTATAAATTATTCACGTTTAACTTTTCTCGCTAAAGGGGGTTTAAATCGATTATTAAGAAAAAACTATATTATGAACGAAATATGTACGTTTTAATGCATATGAACTAAAAAAACAGTTAATTTCAATTTCAATTTTTATAACAACAGAATTAACACACGTGCGAAACTAATTATGAACTGTACAAATCATTATAAATTGCACAATACAGAAATATAATGTGGGAAATCCCCGCGTTATATGGGGGAATGCCTGTGTTATACGGGGGATTGAAATTGCGTAATATGAAAATGCGTTATAAGAATACCGTGTTATAGGGAAATTACTGTATTAAAGACTAAATGTTATATGCCACTGAATATTTGAGTAAATTTTTAATATTTCCGGGATTTTAAACATATATAACATTAGTGTAATATTTAAGCATAAATTAGGTTTGTTAGTGATTTTTGATCAATAAAGTCACAATTATGCACGACACTTGTCACATATTAATAAAATTATATGTACACCGTTATCTTAGTATTATAGATAGATCAATTATATTAGTTATCTGTGGTGGTTACCTAGTAGAACTTAGTGTTAGGAGAAACCATGGTTTGTTTGCCATAATTTTTGTGTTTTTTATACCTACTATTAGGTCATAGTTTTGTATGTGTAGACATAAAAAATACCAAAAACTACAATTTAACTGTACGTATATCATTCTACTGGAAATGATAGAGGTTTGACCTACTGATCAATTTATCTTATAATAAGTCAAGTATTTAAATATTATTTTTTACTTTTATTAATCGACTCGAAATAATTATAATTTAATATGCATTTTTGAATCTTATTTAATTTAGTCTTAAATAGACTCGCCATGGAATATTTTAGTTTGATATTCTTTACAATTTCCGTATTTTTTTAAATAATAAGACGCGTCTTAAAGTTCGCGTCAAATATGAAATAGATACAATGTGATATTGAAAATTATGATATTTTATTCTAATTACGATAGCCACACATTTGTGTGGGCTTAAACATTTGTTATTGATATTTTACTAAACAATCCTATTGGTATTAAATACTTTATGGTTTTTTTATAACACGTGTATTATTATTGTATGCTTTTAAAAGCTCTTGTTTAATGAGAATCTATTATGAAATTCAGTATTTAGACCTACCGTAAGTAAACGGTAGTAAAATGTTTATTGTACCTAAGTAGAATAGGTATGTCCTGGTCGCAGTACTGCTTGAATATAGTACAATGACCCCCTACTACTTATCTCTTTCGCACGCGTACAACGTCTATCAGTGTCTCGCTCGCATAACAATCATTTTTTTTCCTAAGTTTAAGGTTGTTTTGCAATTTGACTTCCTTAATTGAATTTTACATTCAGATACAATAATGAGAATTAATATAAAATATGAAACTATGTAAATAGCAAGGAGTGAGGGAGACAACAATAAACGTGTGATACAGTAGTGTCTTTGTCTACTTTCTAAGAATTTAAGTGTAACGATATTATAATGTCGTATACAATGGAAGAAATATGACAAACATATGTTTTTAGTGTAGTAAGTCATTGTAAGCGTGTTTTTTCCTGCTTTGGGACTAATTTGTATTTACACCTGCAATAGTAGTAAATACATGTAATTTTCAAATTACATATTAAACAGGGACCATTATGAATGAAAGTAACTTATGAATATTTTCATAAATTGGTAATTCTTGTAGATTTGAACATTGTTGTAGTCTTGCTACTTGTATTGGTCTCAGTCATTATTCCGAAATAAAAAATCCTGTTAAAACAAATATATGCTTTACTAGGACATGCCCGCAACTTTGTCCACGCTTGATTTGAAATTCCTGTGGGATTTCCGGAATACAAAATACTGCAGCATTCAAGTAAAAACTGTAAGCTATCGTTGTTATGAAAACTTTCGGAATAAGCTAATTTTTATGTACCCGAATAACTACATACCGCTCTCGGGGAAATCCCCGCGGGATTCCCGAGATAAAAAGTAGCGCAGATTTTAAGTTTAAGAATTGGCTGTCGATCAGCGAAAATTGCGACGAAATCGGCCCAGTAGTTTTTACGTGAATCCCGAACAAACAGACAAGAAATCTAAAAAAATGCACTGTTCTCCAGCGTTTATATAGTCTATTGCAGCTGATTTTTTTTAATAAATTCAATTTGCAGACACGGCATATTTAGAATTTTATAATATTATAGATAATAATGACTAAGGCTTAATATTTTATGATTTTTCAGTTGTTAATAAAATTGTGATAAAAACTTATAAGTGCCTTAGTAGTTTTAAGAGATTGTCATTCCAATGTGAATTTGTGAAACGTATGTGTTGGTGCTTATTACCACAAATAAAAGTACTTTCTAATAAATCCCGTGTTTTATTGTATTGGCACATTGTGAAAAAAATTGATATAAGTTTTTAAATTATTCCAAATAATTATTTCGAGGTTAGCAGCACGTTGGTAGGCGTTTCTTTAGGTTTTAGACATTTATTTCTCAAAAGAATTTACAATTCACTTACAGAGAAATAACTGGTTACATTTAATTTACATTTACCCCTATTAGCGCATCTGTCCATTTATTATTGTAATATTTAATTAATGTTTACTTTTCGAAATGAATTTAGTTTATTATTTATAATATGTGAGGGTAGTCTTGAGACAAAAGTCGGAGCAATGCAAGTTGTTTATTAAAGCAACGGGCTTATTAAAACGCGGAAAGCGATTTCAGAGTATAGTTACTCAACTACTGACTGACAAAACACTCGTTTTGTCAGTCAGTCTGTCTGTTAATTAGTAAGTAGCTTTACAAGAACAAATGGTGCAGTGCAAACAGATAGATAGATTTATAGGTTGAATAAATAACTTCAAAATTAAAGTGATATTAATTTAGTCAAGCAAAGAGTAGTCCTTTAGAATGTGATTTTTCAATATTTTTTTGAACAATAAGAACGATTTTACTTCTTTAATATTTTCGGTAGATTATTATATAGTAAAACGCCTTCATGAGTTATGTTCTTTTTTCCGTAGTTTGTTCTGGGTATATTAATTAAAATTTCTGCTAAAAAGTTTCTGCTATCATAAATGACATTAGGCGATATTAATTTGCATCAGGTGAGCCTATCTGCTGTAGTATACCAGTAAGGTGACCTTGCCAGGACCACTCTTCTCCTTTCAAGGCTTCTTTCATTGTAATCTATAACGACATATAGTCATTAATAAAAGTAATACCTTCTGCTAAGTTCGGACCTCCCGTTTATAGAGGAACAGACCGAAACTTCCATGTTGCATCACACGCAAACCTCATAGGTTTAAGTGGTGCTTTACTACTATTTTATGATGTAAAATTATTATTATAGATAAATAAATAAAAATAAATTATAACAATATGCGTATTAGGTCAGAAAAATGCCTAAGTTGTGTATGTTTTTAGGCCCGAATTCTAACCCGCGCCCTTTGAGTTTGGTACGAGCCTATGTGTATGTATGTATGTGAGAGTCAAATAAAATACGTTATAGCAATAATTAAATTTATTATTACTAAAAAGCAATAAATATTGAACGTAGACTATTTCATTAATTTTAACAAAACATTAACTTTACACAATACATAATTTTCATCGTATTTGGCATCACAGTTGGTACTCCTGAGAATTTCGTATGTACTTTAAAATTTATAAGGAATAACTCAAGTTTAAACTAATTAATAAAGTATCTGTTTTATAATATTTCATTACATAATATATGCAAAATTATATAAACTCTATGTTGCAGTAGACTTGCTAATTTGTAATATAGTAAACAGAACTGTTTGTAAGGGCCTATCGTACTTTTAATCTGCAGCAAACTACAGAATTTAAATCCGGTGCGGAATTTCGTAGTGCACGCACGGCCTCTGTTAATACCTGATATCGTTTTGTTAATTTTTAAAGTATCCTTAGCTTTAGCTAATAATAATTTATATAAAGAGAAAACTTCACACATATTATGGTGACAAAAACATTAACCATTAAATGGACAATAAAAAATTGACATCAATAAAATTTATATAAAAAATAGGCCTACGCCATTCATATGTACACAGTTGTGTTACAGTTAGTCAAAAGGCGCCAGGATAAACTTTTCTTGTTCTTTGTGAGATTTCTCCATAGTGGCCTAAAGGCGCTTCTCATGTGAGAAACAGGCACGATGTTCCCTTACATTCGACGCAGGCCTGCTAACAATTCATAATGAAATGCTTTCATAATAAATTCACAATTATATCAAACACACAATTTCAGAACAATATAAAGATCTCAAACATGGCATAACATCTCAAATTATTTATACATTACTTTATATTTTATAATATTAAAGTTATTATGATTGTGCAATAAGTATAGAGTGAACTGTGATAATTATATTTTGTCATTATTATGTCATATGTTTGTATGTAATTGCTAGCACCAATTAATTTCGCAATATTTCGAGGAATTAGCAAAATCCAATTCAGCAAATTGTATTTTACGAAAAGCTTTTTAATTATTAACAATATAACGTCAATTATATTGCGGTAAGCATCGCTAAGATTAAAGACTTCGGAAATATACTCGATACAACGCAACGAAGTTATTTAATTGATTAAACATCATTTTAGTCATAATTTTTTATTGCTATTTAGTTTGGAGTGTAATATTTATTTTGTTCATAATCAAAAATGAATCAATGAAATTTATAAAAGTTAAATTCATTTCCGTTTCAATGTAAGTATGTATTGTGTTTAGAATCAAGTTGTATTTTACTTTCTACGTTGTGTATACCCTATTATGATTTTGCAAATTCATTCCAATCGCGAATAATTATGAAGGAAACTGATGATATCATTTTTATTTGTTAGTGTTAGTTGGAATTGCATCGGAATATCAGAGGCAAATTCTTATTAGTTAAGCTGCAGAAGGCTACGCAGTAACCAATTTCGTTTGAAAAACTGTCTAATGCATAACTACCAAAAGTATTGAATACGATGATTAACTATGCAAGAGAAAAATATCTATTCAATTTCCTTCATTCATATACCTTGGTGCTGCCGGTGGGAGCAAAATAATACATTGTACTAATCCGTTATATTTCATTAATTTTCTGATCATTACTTAAAAGCACCTCTAAATATCTACAACTTATATGGAGGAATAGGACAAAGGAATATGGACTTTATAATACTTATCCTAGGACATCTAAACATGATTCATAATGTCATGGAAGAACAGAATGAAATACTAGAAACGGCATTGGCCCAATAAAAAAAACTTAACTTTAAAAAAGGTGCTGAATTCTTCTTAGCATATTCATTTATTTGAGGATCACTAATAGTGTTTTTACATCAATTCAAGTACAATAAGCGTAAGCCTATTTATTGTACTTGAATTGATGTAAAAAACTACATTACAGTGTTAAATCTTAATTGTAAAGATTTAACATTGTAATGTAAATACTACTTAAAGGTGAACAACACTTACACTTATTATCTTTATTGTTATTATTAATAAATTACAGATGGCGCCACAGGTTTATCTCGCTTTTTGGAATTTTTATTATTTTATACATATTTTTGAAAACAAATCAGTAAAAAACTTGAAATCCTATTATAATCCTATTTTTTTTAATGTAGGATTTAGACGATTTTAAGAATTATTTATTTAATGGCTATTGACATTTCTAGTTTTCTTCTTCGTATATTTGACAATAAATCCCTAGACAAACATTTGCAATATATACATAGTATTTATCCATGGATTAGTTGTTGAATACATTTTTGACAGCGTACTTATAATATGCAACTTGTATTTTTTTACCAATTTACATATTGGGTGTATATTTATAATCATTTTATTTTTTAGAAACAGCTAGTTCTACAAAATGTACAAACTACAGTTGACCAGAGCAATTGTTTTAACATCATCTGAAAAATTATTTGACAGATTTTCCCATTATTTTAAAGGAGCTTTCTATACTATAGTTGGCGAGGGGTCGACATGGCAATTTTTTTAGTGATGTAGACTCGCATACCAGGTAGTCGATATCGATAATTTCTTTGGTACACAAAAAATATATTAAAATTATGACCACATTTTTAATTCAAGTAATATTTTCAGATTGACAGGACATTTATAACAATTATAAATTTCTACAAATTACGTAAAGCATACCGAAGCCGTCTGGATGGATAAGTTTTTAGAATTTTGGTGGGTTGCCCACCGCTAGTCAGTGGCGTCGTCTCCACAACAACTCGCCGCGTAACGCATTGCCATGTCGACTTGGCGTAATCTATGGGATACATCAATTATATTATTCTAGATAGGTTAATTACAAGTTAAACCTTTATAATATCACTTAGTATAATTTTCGCTTATCATATAAATGTAGATTCGAAGCGGTGGATTTTATCACTTCTTATCTTTTCAATGTTTGCGCCGGAGTTTGGAGAAAAAGCTGTAAAATAAACATTTAATGTAACGTCAAATAAAATGTTTATGACTAATATTAGTCGTCGTATAAATTAATACACGTAGTTTTGTTCCAAATATTATTTTCGCGTTTTGTAATAACCAAGCTTTTAAAAATTAAATGAAATAATGGACTGCTAAGTCCCAGTAAATTTTAGAACTCTTCACATCGGTTTCACTCCGATATTTGTCTGGGTGTCATGGGTGACTATTATTAAGGCTACATAAATATGATATTTGGCACACACGGAGAAGTCTTGTGTCTTAACTGTACTGTAAAATTTGAGAAGATATCTCTTAAAATATTAAAAAAGAGACCCAAAATTAGAACAATATCATCGACTAAAATAATAGTTATTTTTGCCGATTTTAAAGGTATTCCTACATATTTTTCGTTTGAAACGAAATATGTGCAAAAATAAGTCAAACTCGCACGTCCTTTAAAAGGTAACTCCTGTCCTTGAAAAAAATACTCCACGCTTGATGTCAAAATCAATCACACAGTCTTCTCATACATTGTGTATTTGAAAGTATTGTAATCTAGACGGATTATCACAACAAGCGCCCTTCTGCGATGATGCTTTCCAAAATATATGCTATAAAGCTTTTGTAGTGTTATATAGTACTAATTTATGCGACGGTTTCAAACGGCCTTTATCATATTGCAACAGAAAAATAAAAGAGCAAAAAAAACTTACCCAGTATGTGAAATGTGCAGTGCATACAGGTGTATGGTATGATTGATTGATATTAGTGCTTAATGTGCGTGCTACTATGGAACTAAAATTTTAGGAATGACAACCCCCGTACTGTAAAGTATTGTAAACTAGCTTTGATGGTTAGTTTCATCTTGTTCAATAGATGTCGCTAGTAATTTTTCGTAATATTTCATACGTAACATATGTGGAAACATCTCTTTCTGATACTCTCTTTAAAAATTAAAATAATAAAGTTATTAAGATTTTCAATTTATGAATAATTGAATCTAAAAATATGTTTTATAGTACGCGTAAAAGGTAGTTTGCATAGGTTCAGTCGAATGTTAACTTTTGTAACACCTTGCGATGTGCGTGCGGAATGGCATGCCATTCACGATAGCGGGTGAGCGAGAACGCAACATTATCTTTTCACCGCTCTCTCTGTGAAACTTATAACAAAAGTGTTCTGCGCGATGACGCGTACAAACTTCAGGGACGCATTTAAGTTTGGCACGTATTATAAATAATAAAAAAATGACAAAGTCTAGCCTGTGTTTTCTATATCAATACACACAAGAATTACTTGTGTTGCGCTCTAAACTATATTTTACAGATCCTAAGTATAATTGCAGCATCTACGTTTAAAATTACATTTGCTATTTTTTAACGCTTTTATACTGACTAAATACAACTACGATATTTAAATCAATTCTAATAGAAAAATCAAACAGTTGTATTTAGTTTTCGAAACCGACATTTAAAATTATAATACGTAGAAATAAAAAAGGATTCTCAAATGCAAGCTTTTGTAGGCTTGCTTTACTTTTTATTTTCACCTGATTATAATCTGAACAGTCAGTGTGCAATATGCACATAACAGCACGATATAAGTTAATATTGCATTTAAAGATTTATATTATTTATGACAAATTAAAGTAAAACAACAAAAATTTTGTTCAAGAATTTCCTCATATATTATCTTAGTATGTAACAACTTACAGAGAGACTAAACAAGCAACGTAAGCGCTGTTCTATGTTATATTTATAATATATTCATATATCTATGGATTTACAATGTTTTTATTCTTAATTTATCGAAGTCTTTGGACATATTTCGAAGTTACCAGCAACTTCGTTTATGATAGTTCAAACTGCGGTGGGTAAGATGGCGTTAAGTAGTATTGTATACGAATTAAATACATTATTTAATGTCACTATACACAGGTATATCAATAGCATGATTTGACGGGTGCAAAGTAAAAAAAAAGGCTGTCCATAAAACAGTAATTTTTCAGAAGAGCGCACAGTAAGATATGTGTATATGGTGCGTTTATATATATTTATATATAGTAGGTACGTCTTGTTGTTAGTTTTAATGCGAGGACATGTTGCATCACACGCAAACCTCTTAAGTTGCATCTTACTGTTATTGTATTATGTAAAATTTTAATAGAAAAATAATCAAAGATCATATTTTCTTAATCATTACAACACGAATTTATTGAAATTTTCCTTACTATATTAATAAAGTAAGTTTGTAGATGTGCATAAACATTAGTTATTTATGATGATTTTACGAGATATTGTTGCTTTTTTAACTCTTTAAATTTCTTGGATTTTTGTCTATATGGACATGCCATCCCCATCAGGCACAACCATGCTATTTATTAGGTATTTCTGATTAACAATAATATTATAAACTATTTCACTTCTTCAGAGATGGACTTTGAAGTTTTTTTACTATCTTTGCACGCGTCGAATTTTTCAATAAAGTGTATATTTTTTTAATTATTTCTGACTTCGATAATTTAAGAGATTTCTAATTAATAAATGATTTTCGTTAAGTTGTACTTTACATATTATATTTTGAACAATTTTTTCAACTTCAAATATAAATAGGAGATTGTCGCTTTGTGACATTTACATGCACTAAGATTTAATAAATAATTTCTTTGAGAAATTATTCTTAATAAATTTTATTTAATATTAAAGTGCCATCATAAATATGTCATCATAATTTAAAAATAAATGAACTAGCAGATCTATAATACACGGGAATCTACTGCAAAAATAAATAAATAATTAAATTGCAAATGTCGATAGAAATGACTAATAAAGCATTATAAATAGATTTTTATTATAAATAAATAATTGTAACATTAATAAAATTACCGAAGAACGTTTCTATGGCTTTTAATAAAATAAATTAGATCACTATATTAGGTCCTGTTAAGTTATAAAATACTAAAATTGAAAAAAGTTTTATAAATTTATAAAAGTGGGTATTCAAATAAATCTTAATATGATTCGAGTTTTGAAACTTTTCGTCATTCTATAATTAAGAATTTAATATTGTATTAATAAAACAGTATAATTTTTTTATGTCATAATTTATATAATTGAAGAATATATAAGCTATTATAAATTATTTTACACAATAGAATAGTCATATTGATTAATAACATTGATTAAATGAAATTCGATTTAGAATCGTTTTAAAAATGCGAAAATAGTCAAAAATATTAAAATACAGATCTTATTCGTGTCAGCAATATAAAATGATGAAAACAATATTTAGGCAAGACTAAATAAACACGATTACCTCATATAAATATTAAATAATAAACATTTAGAAACTTGCGTTTAAAAATCTCTTAAAATTAAGGCATCACTACACTCGTCAGCACAGGAATTTAATTTTACCGCTATATTTATTTGCGTTAAACAGCTTTTAACAGTGCGCTGACGAATGAGAGATACTACTAAACATCGAATAAAAATCGATTCGTTAGTTAAAAATTATTAAACTCTGAAAGTTATAATAATTAAAAATACTCATTAAATTGTACTCTACGGTACGTACGTTTATGACATACTATTCGAAAATGACAATAATATAAGTAATCTCTTCCTATATATAAATCGATTTCCACTGGAACAATGTTTACACATAAACAGCACTCGTATATTGTTAACAAAACAATCGCTTAATACTTGGTTAATGCTTCAAATTTATATAAATTTGAATAAAACGCTAAAACACTGCTATTTTACATTCTTACAAATAAATACGAGATCAATTTATGATGAAAGATTTATTACAATAAATATTCAGACCTAATCCACACAATTACTAATGTATCTATTGTCTGTAAAATAATATTCGCGCGTATATATTTGAATGAAAGCGTATAAGTTTAAACAATCTTTTATATACACTCGTCATCCCATTTTTCAATGTATTGTATGATTATCATGATTAAGGAGTTTTTGAAGTAAAAGCGATTGTTTTGTAATTAAAAAAAAACTTTATAACAACAATAAATAGTAAAACTAAAAAACTATATCATACATCGTAGTTCGCTGTTCGTTCGCCGCTTATTATTTCTTCCGCTTTAACTTCGGGATTCTGTAATGGGTGCGTGTGTGTTAGTGACAGGCAATCGTGTTTTAATGTAAAAAAATTATATGGAAACTGTGAAACTTCATATTGTAACCCCATTAGAAACTATGGAAGAACTAAAAAATATATTCCCTCACCATAAAGAGAAATATACTAGTAAATTTATGGGAGAATTTCCAAAACCCATGTGGCAAACATGCACTGATGATTCCAAAACCACTATCAGTCTAACTTAAACTATATTATTCAATAAAAAAATTGTTTGTAAAATGTTAACAACTTTTATTTGCATCTCCATGAGTTTCTGTATCAGTCAATCGACTTTGTTTTTTAATATCCAGAACATTTTCGATAATATTTATTTTTAATTTTTAAATTTTTTAATCCTACAGTATATTGTAACTGTAAGAAGGTTTTTTGTCATTTCACAATTTAAGACAATTGTAACCAAAGTTTATTATACCTCAGCAAGTTCGGATATGACACTGGCATGGCCTGCGGGTGACGGGGAAACGCATGACAGCGGGAATGTAGTAAGTGCGAACGTAGTCAGTAGTAATAAGAACGCTTATACTGTTTCCAAGCGTTTATTTTACTTTTGACGTTTGCACGTCTATCAAGTTACATATTTCTTGACAGTAAAGCGCACATAAAAGAAATGACATAATTGTCGTACTTTATTGTTATAGGTGACGTAATAGTAACGTTATGTGAGTTATGTAACGCATCGACTATTAAACCGTCGACACTATACGTAAATAAATCAAAAGTAATCTATTTGAAAATAAAAAATGTTCTGCTTTAAAGAAAAAATAATACCGCGATTATTATAAGTTTCTTTATATTTTGTCAAATTAAATACAGTGATAATTTATAAATAAATAAATATATGAATAAGTTAAATTTATTAAAACTTTCGAGTGGTTAACGCATTAGGACATTAACTAATTGATCCGTCATCGAGATGTCAAAAGTAAAATAAATGGTTAGAAAGGGTATAAGCTCTTATACCGAAAACTTGTATAATGATTTAGGGACCTAGTACAAAGAGTAGGCGTGATTCAGTCGGCTCTTTTTTACTCATTACGTCTTGAGAAAGGGTCCGAAAATCAATGTAGTGTAACAACTGCTTTAATTGACAGTAATGCTAAAACGGTTAATGGGCGATTTTCCTAAGGGCTACACTGTCAGCTATCATGTTTTTTCAAAACTACTGCTAGATCATTCCTTTTTGGCTAACACTGAGTAATGCTCATTATTGTTATCAACAATTAAATTGGTTTATTAAAAAAAACGTTGGTTGCGGTTAATGATGCTTGCGAAAGATTCACCCTATTATAATAACTACTTTAGCAGCAGCCTCATTTAAACCCCTGTCGCCGTAACATTTCTTTACACCCTCACGAGTCTCTCCTCGCCCGCGGACCATGAAAGTGACACGTATAAACTTGCCAGCCTATAGAATTCAAATAAATGTAAATACCTATAGTGACATTAGCTCTGTGCGCGGTTCTGCGTGCTATTATTTACATTTTTACACCATTGATGTTTTGTAGTGAATTTGTGGGTAAAATATAATAATGTGTCATTTTTGTTAACTTACCCAGAACCCTTTTTGTGTGGTGATGATTGTGCTTTTTCAGACTCCAACAGTTTGGTACTCGAATCCTTCATAAAACCTGTAAATTATAAAAACGAATTAAAACAATCCAGTATGCTTAACATGTAGTTAGGTACAAAGAGCTGCGAAAATAATTTAGTTAAGTTTTTAAATATCATCTCAATAGATGAAAAAAATCATCACCTCGTCTATGTCTACAATCTCGTCGATGTGTAATAAATGGATTTAAGTAATTCTTAAATTAATTTCTACTATATATCTACTAGATATTAACATCAACTTCAATTTGTAAACAATCAAATCATAAACACTTGAACCAACAATATATTTGAATTTACGTAAATAAATTACTAATCAAAATAAAACTATAATTATTGTAAATAACATAGAAGTACAACTTCATTCAAATCATTCTGAATTGCGAAATCGAAATACACAATATAATAAAAAGTTACAAGGCAATTAACGGTCTTATTCATATTGAGTTAAGAGTAAGTTTTCAGACTTCTTTAAGAACCTTATAGAAGCCTACAAACTTAATATAACGCAAAATAAATAGTGTAGGTGATAAACATACCTTTCCCCGAAGATCCGAAGACCGAACTTCCGAGATTGTTCAAACTGCTCGTAAACCTATCCGCCTCACTCGACACGGCCTCTCCAAGAGCATGCTCAGCATCTTTAAAACCTTCCTTTACATTCTCAGCCGTCTCTCCAAGCCTATATTCAGCCTCCTCCAACCTTTCATTCGTTGCGCCTTTAATATCCTCCAGTTTATTATCCGCGGAAACCTGGAACCCTTCAAATGACTCTTTAGTTTCACCAAACAATTCCTTTGAAGCATTCTCAGCATTGCCAACACTACTTTGTAAATCCCCAAACACTTCTCTAGCAGAATCATCAAGACTGCCAAACGTATTTCCAGCGGAGCTTTGGAAACTATGCAGCGTATCTTGTGCAGAACTGCCCAAACTGTGCATGTCACTCTTCATGTCTGCATAAGTATCACGCGTCGAACTCTGCAGATCTTCCCAAGTGTCTGTCGCGTCGTTCACTTTATCCTTAGCGGAACTTTCGACCCTATCGAAAGTACTCAAGGCCGAATCTTGAACGTGACCGAACGCTTGTTTAGACGACCTTTGTAGATCATTTGTGGTATGCTGGATATTTTCCAATCCATCTTTCCCTGCTTTTTGTGCGTCCTCAAGTTTTGAACCTAAATTAGCTTGAATTTCAGCCTTTTTATCCGCAGCGGTATTAAGCGCGTCTTCAGCGGATTTCTTAATTTGATTAGTAGTCTGTTCTGCTTCCTGCCTTATCCTGTCAATATGCTCTTGAGTCGCTACTTTTACTGCACCTGTTTTTTCGTTTATCGCTCCACTAATTTCATCTTTTTTATTTTCAATGGCGTTACCTACTTCTTGAGTTTTATCATGAACTATTTGATTTGCTTCATTAGTCTTGTTTTGTATAGCTTCTTTTGCTGCATCGACTTTTTCAATAGCAGCATCCTTAACGTGACTAGCTGTGTCTACTATTGCATCTTTTGTATCTACAATAGCCCCTTTGGCTTTAATTGCTTTTTCGCTAACCGATTCTGTAACTTTATTCGTTTTAGATTGTACAGCATCAACCATTTGGCTTGTTTTCTCAGATACTGCATTTTTTATTTCTACTGCTGAATCTGTTACAGTCCTTTTTGCTTTGCTTGTAGTATCCTGAATGGCATCTTTCATTTCTGCAGTTTTATTTACAACAGCTTCTTTAGCTGCCACAGTTTTATCACATACTGTATTTTTTACTTCTTCGGCTGAATCTTTTATTTCACCGGCTTTAACCTGAATAACATCTTTAGCTTCAAGCGCTTTCTCGTTTACGGCTTCTTTGAAATCGTTTGTTTTCGATTGAACCTGTGTTGTTGTTTCTTGTAATGACTGTTTCATACTATCTGCTTTTCCATTGATAGCCTCAGTAGTCTGTATAATCTTATCTGCGGCTGCATCGTTAAGCTCATGAGTTTTCTGGTTCACTGCAACTTTAGCATCAGAAATAGCCTGATTCGCGTCATTTGCTTTATTTGTAGCAACTTCTCGAATTTCACTAGTTTTGTCTCCAATGGCACTCTTTACCTCGTGAGTTTTATCACTTAACGCATTTTTAGCTTCATTAGTTTTGTTCTTAACAGTTTCAAAAATTTCATTTGTAGTATCATTAACAGCTGTTTTCACTTCGTCTGCTTTACTTTTGGCAGTTTTCTGCACTTCTTCTGCTTTATCTTGAACTGACTTTTCAATTTCATCCTTTTTATCGCTTACAGCTTTTCCAGTTTCTTGGGCTTTGTTAATTGTAGTTTGTACCAAATTATCAGTACCTTCTTTTAATTCTTCTTGTTTTTTGGTAACACTGTCTTTAATTTCATCTTTTATTCCTGCAGCCTGCTCTAACATATCATTAGCAGATTTTTTACCGTCATCGATTTTTCCCTTCATTTCATCTTCTATTTTTTCTTTCTCACCAAATATGTTATGAACTAAGCCAGTAAAGAAGTTCTTTCCTTGTTTTGACTTCTTTTTAACCTCTTTTTGTACTTCATTTTTAGCATCTTCAGCGTCAGATTTAAAATCAGCAGCTGCTTTTTTAGATTTTTCTTTAGCACCGTCTAAAGAATCTTTTGCTTTACCAGTTGCATCCTTAATGTCGTCTTTTACATGTTTTGTTTTATTATTTATATTCTCTTGCATATCACGTACAGTATCGGTAACGGTATTTGCACCGTCTTGAACCACATTTTTTGTATTTTCACCAAATTTGTGACTTTTATCTCTGAAATTATCCACAGTACCTTCTGCTGCGTGTTCTAGCTTAGTCACAGATTCATTTCCACGATTTTTTAATTCTTCAGCTTGTTCTCTAGCAGCAAAATCAATTGCATATGCCTTATTTTGCAAATTAGCTTTAGCTAATCCTGCATTATCAATTACATTGTTAACTAGATCTTGGGTGCCTGATTTAACATCTGCAGCGGCAGTGACGATATTATTTTCAATACTAATAGTCTTAGCATTTATATCACCTTGTACGTTATGTGCTGGTTCCTGGATATCGTCCCATTTACCTTGAGCTAAGTCTTTCAATTCTTGGATTCCTTCTTCAGTACCCATTTCAATATTTTTACCTTTATTTTTAATGTCCCCAGTTATTTTTTCAGATTTAACTATCAAATCCTCGATTACTTCACCGGCTTGTTTTTTAATGTCATCTTTTTCTTTGTCAAGTTTGTTTAAATTATCCGTTACATCTTCTGAAACTTCCTGTAATTTTTCATGCGCAGCAAAGTTGGCTTGTTCAACTCTATCTAAAACATTTGACGTCTCTTCGTGACGGTGTTTTTGCCCCTTGGCAAATTTTCCTTCACAACATCCAACATAGAACTGAAAGGGATCTGATTTTCTATTATACAAAGGAGTATCTACTGGCTGCATCATTGCATATTGATCGTACAAATCTTCTTTATTCTCACCTAACCGTTCTTCTTCATCCACAACTAATTTAGTTCTGTACATTTCGTCATTTATATCATCATCTTCTTTAGAATGTGGTTTTGTGTGCAGATCTTTAAACATATCTTCCACTTTACCAAGCAAATCTTCGTTTATGAGTCTAGGAGCCGGTCTAGGTGGTTTGTCTTTAGATTCTCTAGGTTTAGGCTGTGGTTTGGGTGAATCGTCTTTATGCTGAGGTGAGTTATCTTTAGATTTCGGAACTGGTTCTTTAGGTTTGGGTGAATCCTCTTTGGGCTTCGGAGAAGGCTCTTTAGGTTTAGGTGAATCCTCTTTGGATTTGGGAGACGGCTCCTTAGGTTTAGGTGATGCCTCTTTGAGCTTCGGAGTTGTTTCTTTATCATCGTCTTTGTCTTCACTATGGCCAAACACATGCAATACTTTATCAGCTAATCCTCCCAAGAAACTTGTTTCTGGTTTCTTTTTGCCTTTTTCTAAGGTATTCATCGGAGTCTTATCTTCATCGGAGTCGAATGTTGCTTTTGTTTTGTTCGAGTCTACGTGTAGTGAGTCACCGTTGACTAAAATAGAAAGCGTAAAGAATTGAACACACAAATTTAAAAAAACAAATAATTATAGACAAATAATCTATTATTCCTATTACTAAATAATAATCGAAATGTAAATTATTTATAAAATGCTAAAGATTATCCGCATTGTGCAATATCTATCCTCGATTTATTCAAAATACTTCAAACAACGAGCTTTAAGTAAATAGTGGTTTTAATATATTTCTATGAAGTCTCTTATGGATCAACCATAGAAATTCCATAAACTCATTAATTTATCCCATGGTAACATTAGAAGTTTGTTTTTTTAACAATATTTAGGTGAACTGAGCCCACAATTGGTACGAGGTTGTTTTATTTTGGTGCCTTTAGATACATATGTTTTTAAATATTTTAGGATATGAACCATACCTTGTGGCTTAGTATCTTTGCGATCGGTGTCTTTTGTGGAATACTTCACGTCACCATTTGTGATAATCTTGTCCTGCAAAAGAATTAGTGATATAAATATATACTTTTTTGATAGCATAGTTGAAATTGCCCTTATGTATTTGTGGGTTTGACTACTAATTGATACGGAATATTCATGTTTTATGACTTGACCCAAAGATTGTTTGTAAAATCTGGCTCGAAGGACCATTAAGTCCTGTGAGCCAATTTTTTAAGCGGTCTTGCGAGTCAAGTTTTAACAGCATACGAAGATTTTGAAAGCTATACAACTGGTAAAATAATAATAAATGAACAGTCGATTAAAATGTTGATGCTCTGTTAGTCCTGTGCTTTATAGTTAAGACAATAACTAACATGATCCATATATATCATCTCTAACAAATGTGAGGACATTAATGTAATAATACTTTATAGTTGTTATACGATTTGATAGTTTCTACCTTCATAGTAGACATACAAACACCGCCCTTTATAGATCTTTGTATGTTACAATTTAGCCGTTCTTTGTATTATATAATCCCTTGCGGTTTGCAGGGGAACGTTGTCTAGAATATAGAGTAACTGAGTTTGTGTTATTTCAATCATTCTTATCCATGATGACTCCTCATTATTGATAATATATTATGTAAGTATTTTTTTTTAATTATCCCTGTTGATTTACATTAACTTATGCATAGTTTAAAAATGTATAGATTATTTACGTTTTAGAAATATACCATTAAAATAAGAGTTCATATCGTTTTAACTATAGGTTTGTTCGGGTTTTTAGTGAGACAAACAGATTATATATTATAAGCATTACTTACGTGTCCATTAATGTGTCTGTCGTTGTGGTAAGGTAGTGAAACCGGTCCGAGGCTGTTGTTGTGGTCTCCCCAGTGGAAGCTCAGCTCATCTTTCAGAGCGTCGAAGCCTTAAAATAAATATATCATTGAGAATATTTTTCAATTAGAATAGTGTATTAATTAAATAAGTCTAATATACCACTTAATTTTTATACTTAGTACATCATGATAGATTAGTTTATAACCGCAATTATTTTTATGAAGTGCAACAGCATTCCTCAGTTGGCAGTTTTTCTAGCATAATGTGCATGTTATATAAATTAATTAATTTATACTATATTGTTTATATGTTCCATTTCCATGTACTGGGATTGTAATTTTTTGTGTTTTTTTTATGTATCTACAATATAAACATGCCGTGTCTATAAATTGAAGCTATTTAAACAAAACAAATGAAATAGATTATATAAACGATGGAGAACATGATGTATTTTTTTCGATTTCTTGTCTATTTGTTCGGGATTCACGTAAAAACTACCGGGCTGACTTCGATGCGGTTTTCGTTGGTCGACAGCAAATTCTTAAGATTTACAATCCGCGCTACTTTTTAACCCGGGAAGCCCGCGGGATTTTTTCTGGGAATGATTGTGGCCAGATTAAAAAAAAATCGAATTCCATGTAATTTTTTCGCTGATCTATAGCAAAAATTTTATGTAATAAAATGTGTGATATTTTTATCCCGGGAATCTCTCAGGAAAATTCCCATTGTTCAGATGCATAAAAATTAGCTTATTCCGAAACAGTTTCCTTTAAAACTATAGCTTATATTCTTTTTTAAATGCTGCGGTATTTTGTGTCTCGGGAATCTCGCGGGAATTTCAAGTCAAGCGTGGACGAATTCGCGCGCATGTCCTAGTAAAATAATAAGACAACAACCATACCGGACTGGTCCAAGTTGAGGTAGTCGTGGTGGCTCTTGGGGGCGCGCGGGGCGATCCGCTCCGGCAGCTCCACGTCCAGCACGCACGCCGGCGTCTGCGACTGCTCGCCCTTCGGCACCTGCGCCACGTCCGATAAATATATACTACCACAACCACACAAGACAGAACACACGCGTTCCTTTAGTATATCACACAGCACAAAATGCTCCCTCAGCCGTTCCACAAGGCGACCGCGGTCGTTAGGGTCGTGGCCAAAACGTCACTAATGACGTCATCAATTTCGATCACACAGCGCTCACTAATAATAATAAGATTTTATTGACACCAAACTTAGATTTACATGTTGTCTTAAAATTAAGACTGGGTACTAACTAACACCTAAACTAGGCCAAGCCTGTCTCTTAGGTGTTAGTCCCTTCCAGCGACTTAAGAACTACGACGTGAGTGTGTAACAATTTTAGTAAGTTAAGTATTCGAAAACAAAGAGTTACAAAGATAATAATTTAAAAGGAAGATTGAAATTATTTTAAAGCGAGTGAGAAGTACATAATAATGTCTATAATTGTCAATAGAACGAAAACACTGCATACTTGGGACTTAGGAACATTTACCACTTTAATTAGTTTATTTGTAGCTAAAAGAGTAGTTTTAGGTTTTAGCTTAGTTTCTAGGCTTTATATTTATTATAATGTTGATATATCATATTCAATTTCCATTAATTTGCATTTACTTTTATATCAATAAACATTTAGTTATTTAAAATTAATTTTTAGTTTCGTAAAATCATCATTTAGATTCATAAAACATCGATTTTATTAGGACTTTCAATCTACGATTGATTTAATATTAAAATGATTGTTAATAAATTCGGTTTTTACTTTAAGAGATATTCAAGAGTCTGAGAATATTTAAATTATATAAAAAACTAAAAATAAACTAAGTTATAAATAATACAAATTGATTGAGTTTAATACATATGCTTTAAATAAAGAATTCCTATAAAAAAAATTCCCTGATTATTTGCTGGTATCAGCCCTGGAGTGATCCGTTTGTGTAATACATATAACACAAGTACTTGCTTAGCTCAAAATGTGTATTTTTGTCAACGGACCAATAAAATTAAGGAAGAAAATAACATCATGAATTTCACATCTCTAGTCTTAGTAATTCTCGAGATAATCAGCTCTTACACACAAACGGATACTGGAGTGATACCATAAAGGTTTCTTTGTCCCTTTGGTTAAACCTGAAAAAGGCTATTTTTTTTTATTGCATGAGTTCAGCAAACGGCCCACTTGATGGAAAGTGGTTGGAAATTTGCAACACCAGAGGTGGTACAAATGCGATGCTGCTCTCTAAAGGAAGACTGGAACCTGGTCACTGCCGGAACACAACTCGAAAGTTGTTATGGCGGTATACTCTACACCAGGGGTGTTAGCCATTCAGTCGGGCAAATACCCTACCACGTGATTGTGGGTTCTTTTCTCGCTTCATACGACAGGCCGCCAGGCCGCAGGAAATTATATTATTTCTCCGTTTCTGCATGGATAAAATGAAGTCCGTAGTACCTTGGGTTCATTCATGAAGTAGACTCTGCCAGACGGATTCTCTTCGTGGTGTTTTACGCGCACTGTGAACTCCACTCTATTGTCTTTGAAAGCCTGGAGATTAAAAAATAATAAATTTATGTTTTTTGCATTGTTTAAGTTCCCGCGCATTTTCCACACTATTAATAAAATCTATAACTAGAATACAAAAATGTAGTAGGGAGAATGACAGTAAAATATACTGAGATGCTATTTACTATATGACGAAGTGCCGAGGCATGCTAGATTTCGTATCAGCATAACAAGTTATGACGTCATAGTTGTACGGAATAAAGTAGCGTACAGTTGAATTATTTTTATCGTGACAATTTAAAAGTAACAAGAAAACAAAGTATTTTAAACGCGACTTTTTTATAAAAACCTTATCTTAGAACTCTATATGTATTATATAAAATTGTTAACGTCATTATCTTAGTTTAATTGTTTTATGAATAATATGTAACTGAAAGAGACATAAAAAATTGTATATTAAATATTTGTTGTAATTCTAAGAGCATCATAATCAGTAATATAATCAATAATATAATCATAATATCTATATGTAGTCATAAGGACTACAAACGGCTTGTGACCAAGACTACAAAAAATTTGTATGCCTGTTAAGGCGAAACATGTAACTTGACACTTCGGACATAACATCTGCAAAAATGTCTACATTTGAAACAAATAAATTATTTTGACTTTATAGGCATTTTGTTTAGGGAGTTAAGAAGTGTACTATTAGTATACTCAGGGCTTCCTTTGTGGAGGCACGCAGTGTCCTTAAAGGAAATTTCGAAAATCGTGATATAAAATGAGTACTAATCAGAAAATTTAAAATGTGGTTCAAATATTTGGACGAAGGATAACTGAACCTGGTACGTACTATGGAAAAGACTTTGGAAGCGGTGAATAAACTGCCATTTTTTGGACTGGAACTACAAACAAAAAATTATAGATTTACATCTTTCGAGAATTAGCGTACCCCCAAAAAAGAAGTGACAAGAAAAGGCCTGAGTATACTTAATAAAGGTGATTAATAGGGCTCTATGGAAGGTAAACAAAAATTAAATATTTTCAAACAAGTAGTTAACGAAATTTCATAATTTAATGCTTTACTTATGCTAGCTTGTTGTATTTTTCATATTGTCACATGTGTTTACATAATAATAAACTAACCTCAAACGTGAACATCGGCTGGCTACCAGATTTGGTGACCGGTACCAAGTTTCCCGAGAACTCGAGATATATCTCTTTGCCGTCAAGAAAACGGACAGACGTCGAATGCGCCACTTCTGTGTAGTGTTCCTGTAAAAGGAATTATCTAATATATAAAATTTTCGTGTCACGGTGTTTGTTACCAAATTCCTCCGAAACATCTGAACCGATTTGTATGAAATTTTGTGTGTCTATCGGGTAGGTCTGAGAATCGGCCAACATTTTTCATACCCCAGGTGGTAGGGCATTTGACCGGTTGAATGGCTACCACCCCTGGTCTAAAGTGTGTCGCCATAACAACCTTGAGTTGTGTTCCGGCATTAGTGACCAGGTTCCAGTGTCCCTCAAGAAAGCAGCAGCGTATTTGTAGCACTTTTGGTGTTGCAAATGTCCTTAGGCGATGGTAACCGCTTTCCATCAAGTGGGCTGTCTGCTGAACTCCTGCAATAAAAAAAAACCCCTAAATGATAAGGGTGACTCCACCCCAAATTTTATTTTAAATATTTTTTGGACAAGTTTTTTTATAATTCGGCATTAAAATATACATAAAACCCTAAATTTTCAACCTTCTACCACCAACCCCTATTTTTTAATTGCGATATTAGTAGTACTTTAATAATTTTCTATTCTCGGCGTTCGACAATTAAACAGTTACCACTCGGATCAGTTATTCCCGCCAGGCGTCTACTGGTGTCATTTCGCACCCCGTAAACAGCACGGAGTAGGGATGAGAACGAAGCATGTCTCTTGTCTTTCTCACACAATAAGCTTTCTCTCACTCACTAAAGCTTAGGGCCTAAACCGTTTTCGGCCATTATTATTGTTTGTGCGTCGATCATTTAGTCCCGGTAGATGGCGCTGGCGCTGTAATCGGGTTCTAGATTTTTATTTTTTAAAGACAGTACAACGTTTGCCGGGTACAGCTAGTTTAATTATAATATTTTTCTAATAATCAAGTCTTCAGCTCAGAATGCATTATGCGTTGTGGATTTCACAGTTATGTTCTGCGCAATGACATGTGCACATTTCGAGGGTGTATTTTAAAGTTTTGCTTGTATTATAACAACGGGGATTCTACGTTTTTTTTTATTATTCCGTTCCACCGGACGTACAAGGTTATCCGGCCTTATATATCTTTTATTGTTTTTATTTTTATTTTATTTTCTTTTGTTTCTTTTTTTTCTAAGAATCTGACAATCGAGTCCTTGTATTTCCCATACAGTCTTCGATGTCGATTAGAGTTTACAATTCTTATTATATATGGATATAATAAGAATTGTATCTAAAACTAATGTAATAGATGGCTATTACATTAGTTGTTTTACATCCAAGAGGGCGGAATTACGGTGAGATCTCATGATGAAATGGCAGAGTCGACTAGCACACCCCAGCGGCGGTCACGTGACCGTAAAGGCAGTTAGGCCCGTCCTGCCACAATGGACTGCCCGGCTGCTTCAGCCGGTACCAGTGTCGAATAGGGCGTGAGGGTGAATCGTCAGGGTGCCAGCGTCGAGGACACGGCGCTGCACATTGCCCAGGACTGTTCAGCATAGAACCAGCATCGGATCTGACTTGTCGCTTTGACCAAATTTCAATACAAGTATTTATTAAGTTCCATTTTCTAGTTCCCATATACCAAAATGGCTACAGAACCGCAAAAGTAAATGTGGATGATTAATTTTAGTCTATGCGCGTTAAAAGCAGAAACAATAATATGGACCGATTCAAATGAATACCTGCTGCAACAGTGTCTCGTAGGCGTATCTGTCGGTGATGTACATGACGAGCAGTCTCCCCTCCAACGCGTCCAAGCGCTTGCCTAACACCACGATGCGCACCTCGAAAGGCACCACCAGCATGTCTCTGAAAATCACAAAAACATTTATCTCTTGTTTAAAGAGCAGGCGTTAATACAGATTTCATTGTACCTACTCTATTTTTATGTTAGTGCTATTTGTCCCCCGGAAGATTCATATCAATCAGATATTGAAATAAAGTCTGCTAGACTTTATTTCCATATAGTGATTGAATGAAAAGAAAATGTTTTAGATATTAATACGCACTATATTATTTTCTTTGATAGGTGACATAACATAAAAAAACATTAACTTAAAGAATCGAATCATACCAAAAGAATATGTCTAATGAGATTGTATCTCACCTGTATAATTCCGTGGCCAGTTTAGTTGCGTCACTGACATTTTGACAGTTCATCAACCAGAATCTGTAAAACAAATTATAATTATATTTTATGAAGACAGAAATAAGACAAAAATATACATATTATATATACTTTATGGAGATGTGCCGATTATGATTTTGGCCGACTAGCCGATTAGTCGGTTATAAAGAGGCCGACTAGTCGGGCGATTAGTCGGTCAAGCCGATCACGGTTTCGGGGATTTCCGTAACGTTTCGTTTATAGCTGATTCGCGCACAAGTCGCAACCATCGCATGGGTTACTTGATTTTTGTTTTTTTTTTAATTTTAGTCAGGGCAGTGTTTTTGTGGAAAAATAAAAAATATTTTAGTTTAAAGATAATATTGTTATTGTTCATTAAAGTGAAAGAGCTCAATTAAAATTTAATCATGTCGAAAAGAAAGTCTCGTGTATAGATTACGATTACAAAGTATTAGTAAAGTATAGATTACAAACTACCAAGTAAGAACCGGATAGTCGGCGCTCTTTGCCAAATAGCGGCGACTAGTCGCCGACTACGATAGTGGTTAGAGCACATCTCTAATACTTTACTTATAGATTGTAATTTTGTAAGTTTAGTTATATTTATATTATAGTTTAAATTTAGTTTATATTAATTTATTTACAACATTTTCTCGGTGATGGATTATATTTAGTAGAGATAGGTAAAGAAACCTCTACACAATACTTATATACATATATAATAATTATAGTAAAATTATATAGAATTACGAGAATACAGAGTGAAATTTGTAACCTGGCGGAAACCGTGGTGGTGAAGGAAGCGCAGTCGTCGGTGATCGTGAGGGGGGTGGAGCCAGTGACGTCCTCCCAGACGGCGCGCGCCTGCCCGCCCATGATCGAGCACAGCAGGCGCAGGTTCGATGTCGAATGCTTCTCGTGGGTGCCCTGAAACCCAGCACACTATTTCGTGACATGGAAAAATAATAAGAACATCAATCGCTTACTAAATAATGTAACAGAGAAATCCTCATTTGATTTTTTAGTTTATTATCTAATACAAACCTTTGCGATTAAAAGTAACTTTGTGATTTTCAACAAACTTCATTAAATTTTGATACGAATTTGTGGGATGTGTATTAAAATGCCGTTGCAATTATCACAAAGTTTATAAGAAGTACACACACGTAAATTACAGTTCTTACAAACAAAATCGAATGCAACAGAGCCAAAATCGTAATGACATAAGTCGCGCAAAGTCCATAGTTATAAGATACTCGCTCCGATTGTACACTAGATAACGCCTCGATCGCAGTTGAAACTCAACTAACTCAGTCCCCCCGACTGACCGACCTTATATATTTCTAAAAATAGCCATTCTCAATTTAGAAGCTTTATGGTTTCTATAAATTTGCAAACAATAGAAAAAATAGGATTTATGACGTCTTTCCGGGATGTGTACAAAAGGGATTAAACACGGACAATAGACTAGACAAATTCGATGAGGTAATAGGCGTTAATATCTACAGGTTACATTGTGTTAATTTTTTATGTCAGTCTTATTTGCCCCCTGAAAATTCACTTCATTTTATATTGCAAATTATCCATTTCACGGAATGAAAAGTATCTACATCAATTTTTGGTATATATACAAAATTACACCAAAACCGATCCAGGACTCCAGTACTCCAAAATGCCAATTATGGGAAAAATGAAAAAAGTGCTATAATGGTCATAACATATTTTACATTGTATAGATTTAAATTCTTACTCTATTTATATTAAATTAATTTGACTTTAATTACATAATAAGACTTAAAATCTAAATGTTTTAGTATTAATATAATTTAAAATGCAGAAGTTAACGTTAAAGTTATAATTAACACTTTAAATTTGTATGACCATACTAGTCACACTGTTTTACCAACAATTGTCGACATACCACTACCTGTATCTCTGCACAAATAAACATACATTTATTCATTAATTGATATCTTCATTCAATACCAAAGACCTCTTATTACTCAGATATTTCCTAAAGGTCGGTTCTTATATCTTACATTTGCCTTATCATCGGTTGAATTTTGACGATACTTGTATGCAGCTTATATCAAATTTTAACCGGTAGTAAGGCAAATGATCGGTCGGTAGATAAGATGAGTAGATAAAATTACCTGGGTAGTGGGCAATGGCGCTGTGAGCGTGATGCTGCGATGGAACTTGCGCCTCCGGGGCTCGACGGTGATGACGGGGGACACCGCCGCGTGTCTGGGCAGGATCCTCGCGCAGAGCTCCTGGGGGGCACCGTGGGCCTGCAGCCCCACTCGGATGCGCTTCGTTAGGGCTTGAGGGGGGAACAACGCCTGGACCTAGATACGCAGATAAGGATCGAGTTGTCATGTTAGTTGTCACATCCACAGATTTCAAGAATCTAGTTTAATTTTTGGTGAATAATAATGTTTTCGTTCATTCATTTATGTTCTCATTTTTCATTCATTCATGTTCTCATTCATTCAGTCACGTTCTCATTCATTCATGTTCTCATGCATTTATTCATGTTCTCATTCATTCATCTTCTCATTTATTCAATTGTATTATCGTTTTCATTTCAAAATGTCAAACAAGATCATGTCTATCATAGAAGATATTAAGGAATCATAATCGCCCAATAAAAACGTAACACATAACATGCGCTGCAATCGCAATTAGCATCGCCAGTCCGTTCTTGTTTTTATATATAATCCATGCAAATATGACAAGAAAATGACCTTGTTGAGGAAGGCGGAGGACAGCGATGAGTAACGCCTACATTCAGCAGTAGACTGTGATTGACTGACGATAGATCGAAACAAAATAGGAAACATTTTCATCCGTGCAGGAACGGAAAAATAATACAATTTAGTGCGGCCGGGTGGCCTATAAGAGGCGACAAAACAACCCACAACTAGGTGGTAGGGTATTTGCCCGTTTGGATGGCTACCACCGCTGGTCTAAAGCATGCTACCATAATAACCTTGAGCTATGTTAATTAGTGGCCAGGTTCCAGTCTCCCTTTAGAGACCAGCATTACAGATGTCCATAGGCGATAGTAACCGCTTTCCGTCAGGTGGGCCGTCTGCCCGTCTGCTGAACTCATGCAATACAAAAGCACTTGTCACCTGCGGTATATGGGCACTGGAGACGGTGCCGCCCTCCGGGCCGATGATGTGCACCTCCTGGCGGACGCGCGACACGCACGCCAGGTAGTGGGGGAAGTCGCACGTGATGACGCGCGTCACGCGCTCGCCGTTCTCGCCGATCGTCTCGCCGCCGCTGCCGAACTCCTGCCTCTCGCGCTGGAGCGCCTCCTTCATATACAATCAATATTTAATCCATTAAAAATGCAAACATAAGTGTAGTAAAATTCAAATTTTTGAAGTGAAACTTTTATATATAGATGGGGGGTATTTTTTCTGTCACGAAAAACCGTTACGGCCGCGTGGAGGGGGTAGAAAGTATATCGCGTGGTGTGAAGCGGTATAATATTAGAGTAGACGTTGTGAGAGGCGGCATAATTTTACAGTAGAGAATGGATGTTTTTGTTTGGTTCCGGATCGAATTCAGTTTTTTTGTTTGATAAAATAAAATGTGTTCAAATATAAAAAGCATTCATTAAAATGTACCTAACCTAACCAAATCATAATTTGCAGTAAACCTGCGAAAAATCGAAATGTGTGCTGGCATACATAGTAGAAGTGAAACTTCAACGGACAAGTGGAAAAACGAATTGCAACGGACAAGTGGGAAAACGAATGGCAACAGATAAGTGGAAAAACTTAACTTGAAGTTTAACGGGCAGGTTTTCAAATTGGACAAGTACATAAACAATCCGCCCGTAAAACTTCAAGTTCAAACTTTGTTGCGATTCGTTTTGCCACTTGTCCGTTGAAGTTCACTTCTACTATGTGTCCCAGCAGATACTTCGATTTTTTTTTATTTAAAACTAAGTTCTACAGGTTTGAGTATAGACATGGGGAGGGGAACCTAATTTGAACTTAACAGTGACTTAAGGATGTATATCTATAAACACATGTCACAATTGTGAGAAAGGTAAAAAAAACTAGATGTGTGAAATTGTTGTGGTTATAAATAAAACATAATAAGTATTTACGTCTATAACCACTAAAATTTCACATATCCGATTCTTTTTAATATAAGTCAGAAGAATTTTTCTTAATTTTTCGCGACTTGTATACATAATAAAACTACATTTTAACGATTTTAAGCGAGGTTATTTATTTAATTAATCAAATAAATAACCGCGCTTAAAACCGTTAAAACGTAGTTTTATTATAACTCAGAAGGCTAAGACGGGAGCTGGCTTCGCTTTCCTCCCTTCGTGGTATTTTTTTTTATAAAAACCAAAAATTCATTTTCTATCTTGACATAGGAATTGCAGAAGTAGTAAGTATTTCTCGTACAATTTTATATATCGTAGAAGAAAATTGCTAAAATAAGAATCGCAGTTTTTACTATGTGTGCTAGTTCTATTTTGAAGGTAAGAAGCTAACGACTCTAAAAGAACCCCGACGACCCCAAAAAGATTTAGAACAAGTGAAAGAAAAGAGAAAATACGTATTATATTTATACTAGTGTTCGCCCAGTGGCCGAAATTCGATCATAATTAATTTAAATTATAAGTTTGAACATTATTAAGGTTCTGTTGTCAAAGACTATATACTTCTATAATCACAGATTTCGCCAAGGCTACACTGTTAATTTGGCTTTAACAATAAACAAAAGAGTATATATGCGTGTGTGTGTCAAATACATGGTAGTAGTGTGTGTAATGTATTTTTATTCATTTAACGTATTTTTATGCATATTTTTTTTAAATATTAGCATTCTGCACTCCTTCTCTATATAAACTATAAGTATGCGAAATTACATACTCCTCCATTCGCGTAATTTTCGTAAAAAGGTACAAAGTTTTTGCTTCACGTATTAATATAATGATATATATTTTTTAAATGTAACCTGTATCATAGGGTTGTCGTTGTTATGAAGATAGTGGTCTTGCCACGTCTCTCCAGTGTCCGATCGGAGGATGACGATCTCTCGCTCCTTGCATGACGATGTGAATATTGGCACTTCGATTATTACCGGACTGCAAAAGGGAGAAAGAAGTAACATTATATCAGTAAAATTATATATTTACTAGTCAAGTAACTATTATTATTCTAAAGAATAATAAAAGAAAAATACAATTAAATACTAAAACTAAACTATAGTATGAAAAATAAACCTAAAATTAAAAACTAGAACTAAATAAAAAATTGGTCCCAAACCACTGTCACTTACCGGGAACGTTCCCAAAAGGCTGGTGGCGTTACCACGTTGAATAGCAATACTTAGCCTTTACTTGTTATAAAATAATATGAGCCCATAAACAATCTACTGTAGGGTTCTGGGCTCCCCATTTTTAGGCGTCTCCCGTTCCGCCTCGGCAGTCCGTTATTCGTGTTCGTTGTGTTCGTTCGTTCACCCGGTCGATCTGTGTTTTTTCTGTGACAGTGCAGTGAAAAGTGCATCATCAGGTGGTTTTTCCACCAAATCGTTCGTCCCCCTCAGGGACAATGGACGGCGTGGAGGCCTCTCCGTCGCTGTTAGAGGGTTTGCTGTCGTTTTTACGACAGCAATTCCCTCAAGCACTCGACCAATTTTTGAGGACTCCGGAGTCTCAATCAATGGCGTCCGTTGTTATCTCGGAACTTAATTCCGAGAAACCTGTGTCCCGCGAGTCACACGTGCAAAGGGCCCCCGCGCAGGCCCCCCTCCCCGCGCCCGCATCTGCCGCGACCATCGCACCCCCCGCGACCCCCGCAGCCGCACATGCCGCAGACCACCTGCACTCTGCCGCAGCGCCCGCGCCCCCCGCGTCCGTACCCGCCGTGTTACCGGTGCGCCCGCCGCCCGCACCCCCGCTCAACGACGCCCACCGTGTGGCACCAAAGTCGCGCGCCTCGTGTTCTCGCGGTCCCGCACCGGGAAAACCGCGTTCGAGCTCCGCGAGTTCGACGACATCGCGTTCGCGTTCGCCCATCCACCGCGTAATCGATTCTCGTCGAGAAATCGACTTAACCCCTGAAGGTTCGCAATACCTCAGGGTTGCCCCTCTTACACCGGCCGATGAAATTACCCCCATGGATGTCGCGCCTCCCGCGAATATCCCCTTAGACCGCGAAGACGATGACGGTTTCATAACCGTCAATCGTAGTAAAAAACGTAAGACCCAGAGGGAGGTCCCCCCCAACCCCGCCCCCACTGCGGGCACAAAACCGACAATGGCACCTTCCAGCCGCCCTGGGCCACCTTCACAGCGCCCGCCGCCACCCCTGATCATCCGCGAGAAAGCTCATTGGCTTCAACTCGCTAAGGAACTGCCAGGTAAGGCAATCTCCATAAAAGAGGCCCGTGATACCCAACACGGCATCAAAGTTATGGTCACATCTTCAAGTGACCACCGCGCCCTAACTACTCTATTATGTGACCGTAAAATCGGTTACTACACTTACGCCCTGCCAGAAGAAAAACGCCTTCGGGCTGTAATTCGCGGACTTCCTCAGGAAATTGAAAGTTCCTACATTCTAGAGGACCTTAAGTCCCAAGCCCTACCAGTGCACGAAGTGCACCGTATGCACAGAGGCGACGCCACAAAGTCGCCTCTAAACCTAGTATTGGTTGTCCTCGACCTCTCCCCAGAGGGGAAAAAGATCTTCGAACTTGAGAAGGTCTGTGGCCTCTCTGGCCTTCGTGTGGAACGTCCACACGAAAAACATACACTGCGGCAGTGTCATCGCTGCCAACTTTATGGGCACTCTGCCCTACATTGTCAATCCCGTCCCAGGTGCGTCAAGTGCCTGGGCGACCACGGGACCTCGGAGTGCACTCGCACCCGGGACTCCCCGGAGCCACCGAGCTGCATCCTCTGCGGCCAAGCGGGTCACCCCGCTAACTACAGAGGCTGCCCTGCCGCCCCCCGACCCAAACGTAAGGTCGGAAAGGGCAATGCCCAAAAAGGCACTAGAAAAGTGCCGAACAAACCCGCATTCGTGGCGGCCCCCCCCCCCAGTGGTAAACCACTGGACGGGTCTTCCCACGACGGAAGCGTTCCCTCCGCTAAGGACGCGTGCCCCAGTTATGGCCGGCCTACCCTCGGCCACCCCCGCCCCCGCCCTCGCCCCCATTTCTAAGGGACCTTCAGGGCCATCGGCCCACCACTCTATAGCGGAGGACTTAGCTTTGGCGACTAAATTCGCCAAGAACTTGCCCTTCGACCTGCAAGAGGTCCAACTCTTGGCTCGGAAACTGAGGCAAGTTTCAGAGTCAACACAACCCTCCCTCCGGGATCAACTCGTGATCGAAATGGATCACGCGTACCTCCTCCAAATACTTAGATCGTTGTAACTAAACAACCTAGTCAAATTATTGTTACCGGTAACAAATGGCGCATGTAGGTAGAAATAAACCACGCTCATTGACTCTGGCGACTTATAACGCCAATGGCCTTCGAAACCAGCGCGACTTGGTCCATGACTTCCTGGTTACCAATCAAGTAGATATACTACTAGTACAGGAGACCTTCCTGAAACCGAGTAATAGAGATCCAAAGATCTCTAACTATCGGATCACTAGACATGACAGGGTAGGCCGTGGTGGCGGCACCCTGATCTATTTCAGAAGATCCCTACACTGCATGCCTGTAGTCACCCCCCCACTAGAAGGTATGGAGGTATCCGCCTGCAGACTAGCAATGACTGGCCACCAACCTCTAGTCATAGTTTCAGCATACCTCGCATGCCAAAAAACCCTCATTAAGAAAGACCTAGAAACCCTATTCAACTTAGGCCCGGCTGTTATTATAGCCGGAGATCTGAATTGCAAACACGAGCAGTGGAATTGCAATACCACTAACCCCAATGGCAGAGCCCTAATAAATATATCAGACAATCTTTTGTTTGATATACTAACTCCCATGACCCCCACAAGATACCCCCCCAACCGCGACTGGGGGACCCCAAACACTCTCGACCTAGCATTACTGAGGGGCGTCACCCTTCAGTTCCATTCGATCGAAACGATGGACGATATCGACTCGGACCATCGTCCGGTTATCCTCAGATTAGGACCACAGACAGACCAGACATCTGAAACTAGGACCTCTGTGGATTGGTTGAGACTTGAGACCCTCCTCAAGGCAACCAGCTCACAAGACCTGGACCGCATCCCGGACCACATCGTGTCCCGCCAAGACACGGAGACGGCAATCGAGGCCCTCACCAGCCACCTTCAATCCGCAGTGCGGAACTCGTCCAGGCAGGTGCCAGTGGAGGATGACCGCCACTTATGCCTGCCGGACGAGGTGAGGGTACTGCTGAGGGAAAAGAGAGCCGCCTCCAGAGCTCACGACAGATATCCTACCGAGGATAACAGAGTCCGACTCCGCGAACTAGAGCGCGAGGTCAAACTACGTATCCGGGAAGTCAGGGAACAACGTTGGGACAGAACGTTGAGGGATATCGAACCAACTCACCAGGCGTACTGGAAGCTGGCTAGAGCTCTCAAATCAGACACCCTTACTGTCATACCCGCGCTAGAAAGAGCCGACAACACCGAGGCGTTCGATGACGAGGAGAAGGCCGAGTGCCTTGCTCAGAGTCTAGAGCTTCAATGCTCCCCCACTACGCAAAACGTCGACCAGTCACACCTGACGGAGGTAGACTCCGAGGTCGAACGTAGATCCTCCTTACCAGCGGAAACCACACTCGACACGGTCACGGTCGAAGAAGTGCAAGATCTGATCAAGTCTCTCAAACCGCGAAAGGCCCCAGGGACCGATGGCATCAACAATCGCGTTTTAAAACTCCTACCCGCCCATCTAATTATAATTCTAGTGAGCATCTTCAATGCCGCCATAACAAACTGCTCCTTTCCCGCGATCTGGAAGGAAGCAGATGTCATCGGTATTCACAAGCCGGGAAAACCGGCTAATAAACCGTCCAGCTACCGTCCAATCAGCCTACTGAGCGCACTCAGCAAGCTTTACGAGAGGGTCATCCTCTCTCGACTTAGAGATTTTGCCTTCAGCAAACATCTAATACCCGATGAGCAATTTGGCTTCCGTGCCAGACACTCATGCGTCCAACAGGTGCACCGCATCACGGAGCACATATTATCTCACTTTGCCCATCGCCCCCGCCCTATAGGAACAGCCGCACTGTTTCTAGACGTAGCAAAAGCCTTCGACAAGGTCTGGCACAACGGCTTGATTTACAAGCTGTACCAGTTCGGTATGCCAGACAGACTCGTGCTCATCTTGCGAGACTTCCTCCTAGGTCGTAGCTTCCGTTTTCGAGTGGAGGGAACGCGCTCGTCCCCTCACCCACTCACAGCCGGTGTACCGCAGGGCTCGGCTCTGTCGCCACTACTCTTCACGCTGTACACCAGCGACATCCCAAAAACTCCAGATGTGGAGTTGGCCCTCTTTGCGGATGACACCGCACTCTATACATCAGATAAAAACCGACAAATGGCTTGCGTCCGGCTGCAGGCAGCTGTCACAGAGCTAGGCGAATGGTTTCGCAAATGGAGGATAGAGGTAAACCCGGAGAAAAGCGCAGCAATGTTCTTTTCCCCGGGCACGCTTCGCTCCCCCAAACGCGCTAGCCTTCGCCTAAAAACCATTTCGCTCTATGACCAACAAATCCCCTGGGCAAAGTACACCAAATATCTTGGTGTCACCCTAGATCGGAACTTGCGCTTCAACGAGCATATCACTATAGTCCGAAATAGAGCGCGATTTGTGATGGGTCGTTTAGCACCCATGATAGACAAACGAAGCAAAATGTCCCTCAGACACAAGCTTACTCTGTATAAAACATGCATCCTCCCGATCATGACATACGCGAGTGTGGTATTCGGCCATGTCAAGCCTGCCCTTTTAGATAAACTGCAAATCGTGCAGAATAAATTCATGCGCAGAGCCGTCGGTGCTCCCCTCTATATGCGTAACGTCGACCTCCACCGCGATCTGGAGCTTCCCTCCATCAAAAACTACATTACGTCGCTCTCGCGTAAGTATTTCGATCTCGCGCCGCACCATCGAAATCCGCTCGTCGTGTCCGCGTCCGATTATAAGCCTCGTCGAAAGGCTCTTGTGCGACGACCGCGTAACGTCCTGACGGACAGAGTCGACGTTATTACGAAACGGCTGGCCCGGATCAGTCCGCCCACGGTTAGAACAGTAGGCTGGCAGGCACCGACAGACAGACACAGACGGCGGCGTCTCAGACGCCGCCAATCAAGATCTCTCCACGTCCCCGCGAGGGACGCTAGGAGACATAGCTCACCCCACAGGATAGACTAGGCGTGTTGCTGGGAAGTTTCTTTCGCCGTTTCTTCTCTCCCAGCCATAACACGTTGCGAAACGGCAGTAAGATAGCGTAGGCCACCGCAAACCACCGATCCCGGCCCGCCGTGATCCTTCCCTTCGGGCTTTATATTACTCGTCGCCCGTTCTCAATTAGTATTTTGTGTCGCCCTATGGTGGGCATCATTAAATTCATTCCCCATTCATGGCAACAGTCCAGCCGAGGTAAAACTCCTTAGGGAGCTCCCTCGAGCAAGTTGCCCCCCCGGGCTCGAGCGCCTTCGCTTCGCGAAGGCACTCGCCCCAAAGAATAAGCCTAAATTCCGCTTTGTTGTTCGTGCCTACCCCGCAAGGGAACTGGCGTGAAGTTATGTATGTATTACTAACAAGTTATAATGATCATTCAAAAGTCAACAAATAAGTCGAAAAACTTCACCTGTGCAATTTTGAAATCTAGCAAGTGGGTCGTAAGAAATTTTACAGTACAGTACCAAATATACATTCTGTCAAAAAAGTATCTGGAATGGATGATTTGTTTATGGTTCAAAATTCTTTTTTCTTAGATTGGCACAACTGTTTTTCATTTTGGCGCGGAGTTTGAGTTGCATCGGTCATTTCGATTAAATACAGTGCTGTTTTTAGTTAGATCATATCTAGTGTGTATTGCGAGTTTCATAATAGACAAAAACATAGAACAAAGAGTTTGACTTAAATTTTACATCGCCAATGGAATTTCGTTTTCGGAGACACTGAAAATGTTTCAGGAGGCTTACGGTGAACGACTTTATCAAAAACACGTCCTTGTGAGTGGTACAAAGGGGTCAAGATATGCTGGAAGATTTGCCTCGCCCTGGTGGGCCATCAACGGCTTCAACTGTAGTTAACATCGCAAAAGTGAAGGAAAGAGAGATTATTGATCTTTTCCCGGGACTTTGTTGATAGAGTAGTATATCATAAACTTCAGCGACATATCATTTCAAAACTGTTTATTAATTTATTTATCGTGGGGGTTTTGACGCCATGTCCCACTACAAAGATCTATCAAAAGAACTCATTAACTCTTCGGGTGATCAGTGGGCTGGTGCATACCTAGGACAATGGATCAGTATGGCGATCCAGCGAAGTAACGTATCCAGACTTCTGGGAAACTTACCCATTGACTTCGATGACCCAGGTTCAGTTTTCTACTTATAGTCTTAAGGGATTAGAGGTAGAATACAATACAAGTTTATTGAGCATGCTGCGGGCAAATGCTTTATCGAAACGACTCATTGACTCTTCGGGTGATCAGAGGGCTGGTGCTTACCTCGGCCAACGCATCAGTATGGCGATCCAGCGAGAAAACGTAGCCAGTCTTCTGGGCACTTTACCCATAGAAGACGGTGATCTGGGCTCAGTATTCTACTTATAGTCTTGAGGGATTATAAGTAGAATACAATACAAACAAGTTAAGTTTTCTTGCATTGTATTCGATTATATGTTTTTATAAGATTAAAAAAAAAATACAAGTTTACCTCGTTGTGCTATATTTCTTTTTTATTGCATGAGTTCAACAGACAGGCAGACGGCCCATTTGATGGAAAGCGGTTACCATCGCCTATGGACATTTGCAACAATAAATGCTACAAATGCGCTGCTGCTCTCTTAAGGGTAACTGGAACCTGGTCACTAATGCCGGAACACAACTCAAGGTTGTTATGGCGACATACTTTGGACCAGGGGTGGTAGCCATCCAGTCGGGCAAATGCTCTACCACCTGGCTGTGGGTTGTTTTGTCGCCTCTTACAACAGGCCGCCCGGCCGCAGGAAATTGTATTCTTTCTCCGTTCCTACAGGGATAAAATTATCCGCGTATAAAATATATTAATCTATAATTTATTTTATTTGTATTACATTTCAATAAACGAAATATTATTATAATACCCGTGCGCAGGTTTGCCGATAGCCTCATGATGTCACGCGTCGATGGTCAGTAGGGTTGACAAAAAAGGTTACATAAATAGTTGTTGCAATAAAATTATTGAATATATACTTCACATAATTATGTACAATAAGTAATACAATACAATAATAGTAAGTAGTCATCGGCAAACCTATTGCGCGCGACTTACACTTCTATATCGCACTTGTTAAAAAATCGTAAATATTTCTTTTTTTTTTATAAATCCATTAATAAATTTCAATTAATCATATATAATAACAGGCTATAAACGTCCCACTGCAGGGCGTGATGAAAGCTGCATATTGAGATAACCGATAGATCAATTCTGCCAAGTCACCTTGGACAAGCGTGGCGGGTATACTGTCCGTTCCCCTATAGTGGGAGGCCTTAATTAACAAATATTCCCTATACATTCTCAATATCTTTGTTATTTTCTATATGTACTCACCGGCATGTTACTCTTGTGGGCGCTGCGCAGGCGGCTGGTGGAACGATGATTCGGACGCCACCTCGCCGTTTCGCCTTCATCGCACCACCTCGCGCGTCCACCACGAACGACACGAGGAATCTGTAAAGAATCGATATTCGCAATCAAGGAGACTTAGCTGACCATGGGTCTTATTTTGACACTAAACTAAATTTAAAAAAAGCCTATTAAATACTAAATAGAAGATTAATATAGAGTATGTATGTCATAAATAGCTGCCTGAGGAAAGCGTGCGCAGATGGCTGGCTGCAATGCCAATGCTGATTCGTTGCGCGAAATAAGAATCAGCCTTCTGATGATCGATGGCATCCAAGAATTTCTTTCAAATGTATTATGTATTTAACTCCAAACAGCACAATATGTAATTCCTTCCTGGAGTACCATATTTGCGCCGTTTGAGAGACTTAAGCTTGTATTATGGATAACTAGCTATTATTTGCTATTTCTTCTTTTTTTATTGCTGGAGAAAGGCAGAAACGCTGACAGCCCACTGGTGGAAAGTGGTTACCATCGCCTATGGATAGTTGCAACATCAGTTGCCACTGATGCCGGTACACGAATGTAAGATGTAAATCAATCAAACAGGAAATGAAAATATACTTGAATTTCTAAGAAATCTGTCACATGTATGTAAGTAAAAGTGAAAAGCTTGTTTTAAGATTAAGACCTTAAAGGGTTTGTGTGAACTCATTTTCCTGTTTTGACTAACGCTCAGAGTCATAGGGCCGCCACGAATAGAACTAAAATATATAATTAAATATTTTTTAATGAATTGAGTATTTGACACATTCATACTTATTAATATTATAAAAGCGAAAGTAACTCTGTTGCGCTTTCACGGAAAAATCACGATAGCAATTTTGCTGAAATTTAGTGTATATGGAGTGTCAATACCGAGAATGGACGTAGACTACATTTGATCCAGGTAACTGGGATAGTTTCCGTGATAAAATTAAGCAAATTTATCAACGGCGAATAGTGCCTGGATAAAAATTTAATGCAATGTAACCCATGTTTCTTCGCTTTTCAAAGTTTTCCTTGATTCTACCACTTCCGCCTTTTTATGAAACCTATCGTAGTACAAAGCTATATATGTTTTTTATTGCATGAGTTCAGCAGACAGGCAAACGGCCCACCTGATGGAAAGCGGTTATCATCGCCTATGGACATTTATAATACCAAAGGTCAAATGCGGTTACAAAAGCGCTACCGGTCTGTAAAGGGAGACTGGAACCTAGCTACTAATGCCGGAGCACAACTCACGATTATGGTGGCATACCCTAGACCAGGGGTAGTGGCCACCTAGACAGGCAAATACCCTATCATCTGGCTGTTGGTTGTTTTGTCGCCTCTTACGACAGGCCGCTGGTATTCATTTACCGTTTTAAAAGATAGAAACAGAACTAACCCGATGTCGACTGGCTGCCGTTCGATGGTGGCAACCTTTTTGTCATTGTTGCTCGGCCAGAGGTGGCCGTCGGTGACGCTGTCCTCCAGCGGCTTAGCGCGGTGGAGGGTGCCTGCCTCGCTGTTCATGTAGCGGTATTGTTGCTGCTGCTGTATTGGACACTCTACTTCACCTGCAAACAAGATAGTTATCTATTTATTGTCTATAAAACTATCTTTAGTAACAACCTGATTGATATATAGATTACTGGTCATTGTACATAGTTATTTAAAAAATTATCCTTAAAGAATAAAAATCGATTCATTTTCTAAACAACCCGTAGCAAGGATAATACAGATTATGTATGATGATGTTCGTATGCATATTGAATAATTTATTATATCGAATGTTACTTAGGATTGCCACGATAAAACAATTGCATTTTCGTCTATATACATCGAGGAGTAAAGCGTTTTGCCCCTTCATACATAGATATCTTTGTATTAAGTGACATTTTAAAAATGATACAGGTGAAAAGGTTAAAGTTGGGAATGGTCCCAAAAACTCATCTATACTAATATTATAAAGCTGAAGAGTTTGTTTGTTTAAACGCGCTAATCCCAGGAACCGCTGGTCCGATTTGAAAAATTCTTTCAGTGTTGAATAGTACATTTATCGAGGAACGCTATAGGCTATATTATATTTTCAAAAAATTAGGGATCCTTACTAAAAGTACAATAATAACCCAAGGTGTAAAAAAAGACCCGAAAAAATCCTTACACGGCGTGCGCTGCGAAAACTATTGATTATAGAACAAAACAATGTACTACCACTTTGCAGAACATATAGTTGTCTACAAAAAATATCGCGTAACCATATGTCTAACTATTGTAGTTATCTCACAATAAGTGTTTTCTTTAATTTTTTTAAATAATTAAAATACCGTCGCTTCAAACTCTTTATTTTGTACCTTCATATTCATCCTTATTAAAATAAATTACTCCATATTCAAGACGAATTCAATACCTTTCTAGAACTTTTTGAATTATTAAATTCGGACGTTTCATTCAAAAGATATCGCGATATTTAAAATGTAAGTATTAGTGTTGTAGCCAAATATACTAATATTGTTTGATTGAACGCGCTAATCTCAGGAACTACTGGTCTGATTTGAAAAATTCTTTCAGTGTTGGATAGCCCATTTATCGAGGAAGGCTATATGCTATATATATCATCACGCTAAGACCAATAGGAGCGGAGCTCCAATGAAGAATGTTTCAAAATTGGAGGGTTTTGAAAGCAAATTCCACGCCGACGACGTCGTGGGCACAGCTAGTAATTAATAAAGTACCTATCATATTTATTTGCAAAAAAAGAATACATAGAATTTTATTTGGTAACTAGGTTCTTTAAATATTTGAAAAAGTCCATTATGTTAAGTTTCTTACATTTTTTAAATTTTGTATTCTATTGCGGCCTCTTTGGTTGAGCGAGCTAAGCCTTTGCCGGCTTACCTCACTGCAACGCAGAGGCTCCGGGTTCGATTCCTGGTACGGTAAATAACGAAAACGAATTTTCTCCGTTATTTATTATGGTCTGGGTGTCTGGGATTGAACCCAGGGTAATCCGTTGTATATTACCCATAACACAAGCGTAACTTGCTTAATTTAGGGATATACAATGTGTGTTTTTTTGATGATTATTATATATTTCCTTTGTTTTTTATGGGAAGTAAATAAAAAAAAATCGCTTGAAACAAGTTGCCTTTCACACCTCGATGTATCTGTCGAACAGTATAAGTATGTATATAGTCTAAATATAAAAAGCTATGCAACATTATCTTTTTCAGATTTTAAATTCCAAACCATTCACGAAAACTTGTAGTATGAATTATCTTAAGCGGATGATAGACGTGCGAACAAGTACACATACTTATAGCTAGGTATGTACTCTGTGAGCTAGGTTAGAGTTCGACTTTTTTCGCTTGTGTATCATCACCGTATGTACCTAAACTTGCATAGGCGAAAAAGACCTTCGAGCCACAAGTTTCACAAGTACGTGTATTTGCCTATCAAACGCTTTAAAATAATCGGAAAATAATACAGTATAAATCAACTTACATGCGTCTGTCTACGCGTTGACTATATACAAGTTATTTATGAGCTATGAAGGTAAAGGCACCAACAAAGCATTGAGCAATTCACCTGTTAAGGTGTCACGTAAACTTATGAAATGATGTGACTATTTACACCCGATTGACGTTAATTTAATATGAACTAGCTATGCCTGCCGCTTCGTTCGCTGCGAGGTTTGTCAGTTTTATTGATACTTTCGCTTCTGAATCATATATAAGACATCTAAAAGGTGAAAGTTCTAGTTTAATCGTTAAAATTTTTTCATTAAAATTTGATGAGCTGTTTCGAAGCCTATTGGAGACAATAGGCTTGTATAATAAAATTAACTTCTTGGTTTATTAAATATAATATAAAAACATATAATAATAACAAAGAAACTAAATCTATATAATCTGATTTGAAGTAATATAATGAATAACAATCCCGGGAAATTGCATTGGAATTCGATTTCTTTTCAATCTAGCCATTTTGTATAATTCCTAGAAAAATTCCCGCAGGATTCCCAGTATAAAAAGTAGCCCAGAGTTTAAGTCTAAGAATTAGATGTCGATCAGCAAAAACCGCAATGAAATCGGCCCAGTAGTTTTTAGTCCTGTGAATCCCGAATAAACAGACAAGAAATCTAAAAATATTGCATCGTGTTCTCCATCGTTTATATAGTCTATTCCAGTTGCTTTTTTAAATAGCTTCAATGTACAGACTTGTACATTGAAGCATGTTTAGAATATTATACTATTTTAGATAAGGACAAATAATATTCAAAATATAGCATTTCAAAACTTTGTTGCTCAGCAAGGTTAGTGGCCAAAATTTTGAGAGTGTAAGGACCAACCTGACCCCAGATTCGAATTCAGTGCATCGAAATATATAAGAATATATGAGTCTGGTCAAAAGTACACACCACTTTTTATTTTTAATGGGCTAATGTCATTATACACTTTCTTCTTCACTACATGTTTTCTTAGGAATCTCATAGTATGACTACCATTGGTAAGTATTACAGTCTTCACAAGGTTAACCCAACATTTCTTGAGCCTGCTCTTTCTACCAGAGGCTGATGGAGACACGATTGTTAGAGATTTCGTAATCGTACTAACATAGTTGCCTCTGTTGTAGACTGTATGCTATATCACAGCCACCAAAGCTACCACGGATGCAGGTGTTCCTAACGCGACCATTCCGTAGGACTCCATACATCCTCCGTACAGTGATACACAACTCCTGCTTTTACCGCTTTACCAAAGGCCACGTCATGATCAACTATCTAATGCAAAAGGAATTTACAAATCTTACTTATAGTTCCTCAGATATAAACGATTTGAAAGATACACATAAACTCTTCAACTTTATTATATTAGAACAGAAACATAAGCATACGAAACCATGGTAAAGCTTTAGGAACTCGACAAACAGTTATGAGTTTCACATAACTTTGTTTATAACGTAGCGAAGTGGTGCGCGTAGGCGTTAACCAGTCTGGTTTAGACAGACCCAATTAAATAAACTTAGCCTTGAATACGCCTGAATAGATGACAATTGGCTCACCTCCCTCGTCTTCCGAATCGCTCATGAACGTATCCTGCATGAGCTCAGGCGCTGCCACGCGGTATTTGCCTTCCAAGCCACCTGCAACAAGAGAACATTGTAAAATTAGATCAGTGTCATTCATTCCGTCATAACCCGGTTTGGGTTGTTGATCTCGAGTTAAGGTCATTTCAAGATTATCTCTAAAAATTACAGTATGTAAATCTTCGATACAGCTGTGTTTTTGAATTAATATTTTTATATGCACTAGATTGGTCAAAGAGACCTCTCAGAACTTTACCGGAGTGACAAGGTGAGCCCGGGTGCATCACGCCCGAGAGAGTCCCCTTTTTTACCAAGGTGAAATCTTTTCTGTAGACTGTCCCTGATGAGGTTACCACGGCGGGATATATGGAACTCGCTGGAATAACAACTAGAACGCCTCGTTATCAGTCCTGGCGTTCACTATCCGGACTTTGAGTTAGCATGCATATGGACATCCAGCCCGGATGGACGAGAGAGTAACCTAGGAGGTTTTACTTCAGTTGAACTGTTGCCGTAAAGGATTGAATGATGCCTGCTATTAGGCGACTGCGAGGTAGTAATTAAAAGAGGCCAACGGATGCTTTAAAGCCCGCAAGGGCCTACTCTATTTTACTGCCGTTTCGCAACGTGTTACGATTGTGAAAGAAGAAACAGCGTCAGAAACTCCCAATGAACAATTCTATTTTAAACTATGTAATGCTTATCTATCTATCTATAAGTATATCTCCTGGCATCCCACGTATGGATGTGGAGCGACCGTAATTGCGTTTGAAACACCACAGTCTGACTATCAGTATCAGTTTTGACAGAAAACTTAATTACAAAATATGCAAAATTCAAGGAAAAGTAAGTGAAATTCTATATTTAGCTTTTGTATTTATATACGTCTCTTTGACGCAAAGCAAGTAATATTGCGATCATGATGAAGATCATTTTGTAAATAAGCTATTTTTAAAACCGATATATCATTTTATAACCTACATCGAATGTTTGTTGATGCAGATTTAAGGTCGTAAGATTTAAAACACTTCTAAATGTATGTTTATTATTCTTTTAACGAAGGCGTATCAGTAAAATAATATTTATGAGGAGAAAACATGCGTCACGAAAAGCACACACAACGGTGTTGGTTAAGTTGATCGTTCCTTAAATATTTTGAGCGTGGCCGAAAGCTTTCATTAACATACTTGAAGTTAGGTTCAAATTAATTAATTAATTAAGATCTTATAGGCTACTTATTTTTATGTTTATTTTTTTAATTTTATTTTTTTTAAATCTCCAACAAAGGATTTATGAAATATACATAACCTTAATTTTTTAATAAATGTGCTCCTTCAATTATTGGAGACCACGACATGCGTATAAACTAATCATATACATTTAATGTGTAAATATATAATACTTATGTAAAATGCAAAACAATATAATATTATATATTCGTGATAGAATACACAATTACACATATAGATAAATTAGTTTATTAATAAAAAATAAAAAATTGTATATGTCATAGGTACACAGATTTCATCAGCCTTTATCGAGCAGACTCTGTAATACCTTTCTCAAGAATATAGTCTTTTTTCCCAAAAACTTAAAGCTAAAATTTATTTATCAGCAAATATTTGATTAGGATACTATAAAGATGATGCTACCCTTTTTAATTATTGAAACTGGGACTATTCGAGTGATGGTTTGAGCGTACTTCATTCATGCCTTGATAATGAATCAATTATTATAAAATGTGATCTATATATTTGTGTACTTTAGATAATATAGGATAATTTTATACTAGAAGATGGTAGTTTCTGCGAGATAAGATTTTGGTATTTCCGTGTGGAAAGCTGTGTCGAAAGTTCTAGTATAGTTATGAACATCCCTCATTACTGTTGTTCCTATCTTACACTTTTGTCCACTTCATGCGATCTTCGATATCCCTTACTGTGAGATTATTGGCATGCCATCTTTCTACCGCTTCTACCGGCACTTGGCGTAAATGTTATAAACAGACATCAGTTCTCAGCATAAATAGCCGATATAGTTATAAATATATCTATGACAATAGTAGAATAGCAATAGTGCATTCTGCTTCTGCATCCATGAGTAGAATATAAAATGCATTTAGTAATTTGGCACGTGTTAAGCAAAGATGGCCCTATGATATAAGTACAAAGAACTCCGCTTAGAAAGTGTAACCAAAATTCCAATAAGTCGAGGAAGTAAGTGCAGTTATGAATATTAGTTTGGCGGCGTGAACTGAAGGCTCGTATGCATACAAAATCCAAAAGACATTACAACTAGTAGGTGTGACAGGAATAGATATATTGTTCAATAATGCTATCTTACTCTTCAATTGTTTACGTTATGTCGTCCTACAATGTCGTTATGGTTATTTTAATATTAAGATTTGCTAATGCTTTATTAGTATTGCATATAGTCGTGATAGCGTAATGGCTAGTGCTAATAGCGCACGCGTCCTACACCCAGAGGGCGCGGGTTCGATCCTGGCCGGAACGCATGCACCACTTAGGCGGTTTCTGACCTAATGTGCATATTGTTACATTTACCACGTGCTAAGAACGGTGAAGGAAAACATCGTGATCCAACCTGCACATCGAGATAACCGATGTGTCAAACCTGCCAAGTCGCCTTGAACAAGCGTGACGGGTATACTGTCCGTTCCCCTATATAGGGAGGCCCGAGCCCAGTAGTGGGACATTTATGGGCTGTTATTATATATTTATAGAATGCTTTATTATAATCATTTGATTTGATTAAGTTATCATTTTCAATAACAAATAAACAACCGCAAATTTAGTCCGAACCAAGTCATCGCCATGGAAGAGAACAATACCTTGCCTTATTGTTTGTTACTGCTCTGTTCGCTAGATGTCACTAGTATAGATTTATCGTAATTTTGCGTATGTAACATCTGTTGAAACTTTTTTTTTCGTTCATTATCATTTACTTGACTAGAGTGCCTTATATTATGGTGAAGGAGTCAAAATAATTTGCTTATGCTGTTATTTACGTTCAAATCACTAAAACAATTATCTAGTAGGATCCATAGTTAAAAATTCAACTGTCACTGACCCTAACTGTAAAACGTTAGCTGACAAAACAAAACGCTGCATTGGCGCGTGCACATGCCGTCAGTCAGTCTGTCATTATTATAGGTCTTCCATATATTATTTTTCAATTCAATTTCGTTCACAGATGTTATCTGAAGAATAAAATAATAAACGTGTAAACATCATTAAGAGTCGCATAAGTTGGTCGTATGCTATATGGAATTTCGAATTTCCTAAGTGTAACGAAACTTTTGGTAGAGAATTTACCTGAAGTAATTCTATTACATAAATATTAGAATGACTGGTTTATCCTATTATCAACAAACTTGATGATACGAGAAAACGGTGGCCAACTTGATAGTTATACAGAGTGTAAAAGGCTAATTAGTGTAAGGCCGCTGTCTGATTTGTCGCTGCAGCAGCGGTGTAGAATGTATGTGCCACTCTCGCACCGATATAGAGTGAATCAGGAAACGGTCAGAGAAATATAGGCGCTCGGTAAGCTTTCGATACCGCGTATATTGAGCATACCGATTCCGCACCGTTGTTACACCGACTAATCTGTAAGTGACCTTAAAGTAAATAAATCAGTGATAAATATTTTCCCAAATATAGAGAAGGGATCATAAAACCAGCCTGCAGTAGGAATTACTTTATACATGATGCCAACGTTAATCTACGGATATGTCTAGCTGTCAAAGTTTGACGATTTGCAAAATTCTTCGATTAATTGTCTATTATCGACGTTTGAAATAACGCTTGGACTATATTTATCAGCGTTCGTGTTCATAGAATGACTCATCTTTGTTTACTTACATTCATTTTCATATCCCTTGGACCTTTTTACCACCTATTACGTCATGGATATAAATGTAGGCAACCAGATACTCTAGACATGACGACTCTCAACTCCTTATATACATGTATGCATCATTAAGGACCCTGATGTCATAGCAGGCTGACGTGATCATCACATGTGATATCACCTTCAATGATCAGCAAAAGGAATATTGCAAAGAAACAACAAAGAAGTAAATTAGCGTTTTTTATGGTAGGTTTGGTACCTACATCTTTTGTGAATATCAGCTTGCTATTGCTTGTGTAAGAATCTATTGTTAAAATGCACGCTTCACTCAATTACTCCTATTATATTAATATACTCTGTGACTCAACTGTATACTGTACTGTAACATACAGTTAGATATATACTCATCTATAGCCACTTCTACTAGAGCATTTCACGTGACTTTTCTCTTGAAAATTTCGTAACTGATGAAATGAATGATTTATGTAGGAATAAATTCATTCATCTTATATACATTTTAAAGACAAATTATTCCCAGGACGTAAAGAAGAAAGAAAGAAACATTGAAATAAATTCAATTCAATTCAATCAATTTCAAGATTGAGAAGAGACAAGAAATTCCCAAGCAACGCTAGTTAAAACAATTTTATTTAATTTTTGTTTTCTTATTTGTGTCACTTTTTCTCTTTTTTGAAGTGAAAACTTCTTTAGGCACGTTGGGCACTTTTGGGATGAATAAAAAGCACTGAATTTGCGTGACCGTGACGCACAGATAAAAAGTTTTCACTTCTGATCTGCAGTTTTACGACTGACAGTTTTTTGTTTAAGAAATAGAGATTTGCTATATAAATTCGTTTCTGGCAGCAAAGGGTCAGATATTGATCATAAGATATGATACTTCTTCTTTAAAAAAAAAAAAAAGTTTCTCTAAGTCTTGGCCACATCGAAAAGTTCTAATGGCATTATAATGGTTGCATAAAACTATTCTAGATTACACTATAAAGGGACTGTCCTTAACCCATCAGTTAACATCAATAAAAAAACGTTACATAGTCCAATTGAAAGTGCTTTGTCAGACCCAAAGAAACACCTTACGACAAGGGCCAATTGACTCCCCGTCGTCTGACTTTTGACCAGGGAGGATACTGTCGCCTTTTTAATTTAGAATGTTAGTATTTACTCGCATTTGGTTAAAGCGTTTCATTAGTAGTGATTGATATTAAGTAATAGGGATTTCTTCGTCACATTACCAATGAGCCAACTTTGAAAAGCTCTTTAATCCTCAGCGTCAAATTAAACAATAAAAATAAAATAAGAGCTTTAATATTGATTTGATCTAAAAGAATACATTTTGAATAATAAAATGTCAAAATGCTAGAAAAAAATACTTTGTCCTTAAAATAATATAGGATCGCGGAGATTCTAGAAGACTAGGTGATTCCGTTCGTTAGTAGTAGTTCCTCAAATACATTGCGGCGTATATTTTTTTGTCTGAATAAATCTTACATGTTGTGGACGGAGTATGCATTTATTAAATGATGAGGTCAACAAGTCAAAGATTGAATAATTTAACTTGTTACGGAATGTTAATGTGTTAATTAAAATCATAGATAATTAACAAATAACATTACAGCACATCTTAAGAATAATTAAGCGTTTAAAATAACTATGACTAACGGTTTGTATTTTAATGTAGGGAAGTAGTCAAATTAAAACTTTTATTAAGAAATTGTTGAATCAGATATATCTGGTCGGGTTTGTTTGTTTGTTTTCTTTTTCTTTTCTTTAGGATTCCGCAACCATTTTGGCAATACTGTATGACATAGTCATTTTTCTCAGAAACTGTTGGGTTTAACTATATTCGAATAAAGTTAAGTGAGTGTATTTTATATGCGCCTCCTCCTCCGCAAAACCTTTGAGTACTATCGACATATATCCAGAAAACAGAGAAAGAATTTAGAAAAACTAATTTTCTCTTCCAAAACAGAAGGAAATCTAATCTAGTCTAATCTAATCTAGCAAAATAGAAAGGAATCTCGAGACCCGTAATCAGATGCGTCGGTCCGACCAGAACAGCACCACACTCAATGACTCCGTGTAAGACGCACTACATATTGCCACCGAGCGTCACCGATGGCGGAAAATAGTCCAATAAAAAGTATTGGGGAAAGGTTACAACCCTCAGGAATAAGGAATACGACTCAAGGAGGAGGATTATTTTATATGCCCATACACAGTGGTATAGATACGTAAGAAGAATAAAAATTAGCTTTGACAACTATGCAGGTAATTGAGAGATGAAAATAAGAAATTCAAAGTACACACAGGCTTCAAAAATTATAACGAAGTTATTTATTGACTTTCTATTTAAGTTAATATGTGAGAAAACATCCGCTTTTATGTCGTGAAAACTGTATCAAAATTAAAAATGAAACTTAAAACTTTTCATTTTGACTGAACAAAAACATCAAAAAGTGAAAAACGGACATGTGACGGCTATACCTTGTGTAGAATTTAGACATTATCGAGGAATACATTTTTATCAGGAGGGATTATTTTCACATGGTGGCTTTTTTTTAAAGAAAACGAATAAGTATATTATCTAATTTACCTTGCCATACAATTCCATAGGCTTTTTATAGTATTCACAAATTGTCATTAAAATGATGATCAGCCAGCATATCTTGCAAGAATCATGTAACTAATACATGATAGTGTACTCAGTATTTTATAGAGGTTACTGCAATGTAGAAACATTTTTAGCTTTATGTAAGGACAAGTTCTGTTTAGCTTTCAATTTACGTCAATTAGCAGTCCCACCTTATTTTAAGCTCCAAGGTGAACACTGAATGACTTGTAATATGGTTCGACTATAATACATAATTTACTTTTGTTTTTATTATACCATAATAAATGCATTTGCCACGCATTTAGATTTAAGTGCACGCTTATCGTGATTTGTTTTAGTAGCCGTGTGTGTGTTTGAAAGAGATTTAAAACAGAGTTTATTATATGCATGTAATGTTTCGAATATTTTAATATAACTAAAATGAAGCATAGATAGGTCTCTTAGATTTTATTATCATTATCTATACCAATACATGAAAGTGTAAATGACTGTTTGTTTCTTCTTCATGCTTCTGTATATGAATAAAAAGTAGCAATGTGCTATTCCAAACTATAGTCTATCTCTGTGCCAAATTTCATCCAGATCCGCTCAGCCGTCCTGGCGTGATTGCAACAAACATTTATCTCAACATTCGCATTTATTATGTCAGGATATATTATCACATTTGATAATCTATACTAGATATAATTCAGAATCGGAAGAGAAATAACTCGCATGTACTAATTTCTTTTAGCAATCGTGAATCTGCCTTGACAAGTGTAACAGACATATTATCAGATCCACTGAGGTTGGGGAGACCATAGACTTGCAGTACGATTGATTATATATTGTATGTGAGAACTCCCATCTTGCAACTCACGAAGACAAGCGGGTTTTAAACTTTAGTTGAACGTGTATATGCACATTATGGTAGTATGTGTCTTTTTTTTAACAGGAGGAAATCCGTTTGAGGACTATTTATCGCGGTGGGAAGTGTGTGATTCGCCACGTTAAGGTGGCACTAGCACCGCTAGCAACTCTTATTGCCACCCGAGTTGGGGATGCCCACTAAAACCCGAGGTGTTTTAGTGGGCATGTTTCTTCCTTCGCCTAACGCCAGGGCTACGGGAAAGTTGAACCAAGAACATCTCAGCGGGCCACATCCATGCCGGGGTGAAGCATGACACCCGGCGTTGTCCCTCTCTGTCTATCGTGGGGCGGCGGGGAGATTGGCGCCCATGGAACACGAAGAGGCCTTCCTTTCGACGGCATTATTGATGGGTGTGAATCCTTCCCTAAGTGCCCGCCCGCACTGCCCGCTCACAGCGGTTCAAGATAGAAATCTGCACATTGGCGCCGGCACGTCCTGCTTTGGCGGGAGCGTAGCAGGCTGGTGCGCTCACGCTCCCGCTCCGCTTCCTGTCTAGCGAGCATTATGCGTTCGCAAGAGTGTATGTATGTGTGTCTAACCAAAATATCAAGTGCAAACGTGCCGCTCAACCATACCTGATTTTGGTCTTAGCACAAGTAAAGCCCGCTCGCCTCCGTGAATTGCGAGAACTATACCTACCGATAATTTATGTTGAGCTCACAATAAAAAAAGAAAAACACATCACTGTTGCCTTTGTCACTGATATTCAGATATTCTTTTATTTAATTCGTGACTCACAAACACAAAACGAGACTATGGTAACCAAAAATATAATATGACATAAGTTTGTTTTTGTCTTTGTGTGCATTTTAGATTCGTCTGTTGCGATGACGAATATTTGGCAACATAATGCATGTGTCCGGACTGTTTATTTCGTGGTGTCCTTCTATTTATAATGTATAAACATCATCGAATGATCAAAAGTGCTGTTTAACACATTTAGTCGATTACTTTGTACAGACAGTAGATAAACGTATGTATTTATATTATTTAAATATTATTCCCGACCTAGGGTATCTAATTTATCCTTCATTCTTAATTTTGTAATTTTTCACGAGTTTACTACATCGTTAAGTATCGGCGTGTAGTATTTATCATATACAACATTTTACAATAAATTTTAAAATTATTTTCGTATAAAAGGGCAGGCGGTAAAATATCATGATTATCTTATTTTCAAAATTACATTTTTTTAATTACACTACAAACTTTTTGACAACCTCTGTGGTTGAGCGAGCTAAGTCTTAGCCGGCCGAACTCGCTGGAACTCAGAGGCTCCGGATTCGATTCCTTGATTGATGGCATAGTAAATTTAGGAAACGAATTTTCTGTTATTTACTATAGTCTGGATGTTTGGGATCGGTCCCAGAGTAGTCTGTTGGATATTACCCATAACGCAAGCGTTAGCAGTAAGCAACTTGCTTAGGTTGGGAATATACAATGTGTGTGTTTGTTTGCCGATTATAATAAAAAAAAACAATAATGAATTAATCCACGATTTGACTCGTCTATGTTCTCATCTTGCTACGCTCATGTAAAATCTAGAATGCTTTAGCGTTTTGTAAATTGATAAAAAGTGTCTCAGTTGTCTTGACTGTTATCTACTCTATTATATAAGGCGTCCCATTTTTCCAAAATTGTTACGGGACGCACAAAAATAAGAATTTTAAATTCCAACCAGCTACTCATAAGGTTATGAATCACAGGTTATTAATAATAAATAACAAAATCGTTAATTTGTTTTTTTTATGACACAAATAACACTTAAACATAAAACACCCAAATATAGCATCCGGACTAAAAATAAACAAAAGCTGATTTTACCAACACCAAGAAAAAAAATACGGTGCAAGTAGTATAACATTTCAAGGTACACAGCTATACAATGTTTTATCTTGATACACAAGTATCACAAGTATCTCCATCAATAAATATTTTCAAAACAAGACTTCGAAAATGTGTAGGAAACCTTATTTAAACACGTAACTGACAGACAGAGGCAAATATTAATTCTTATATTTATATATCATGATTTATATAAATATAATGTAGTATACATAGTAATTAATTAAGCTGGCTTATATGCTTGACGTATACTCGATGTATTTTACTACATTTATAATAAAGATTTTTTCTCTTTAATTAAACTGTATTGTTCTTTAAGAAATACGATTTAAACCCTTATAGCTGGAGTACAACAGACAGGCAGACGGCCCACCTGATGGAAAGCGTTTACTGTCGCCTATGGACATTTGCAACACCAGAGATGTCACCATCGCGCTGCCGACCTCGAAGAAATTTCATAACACCATTTTTAAAACACTCCATATCGTAGCTCTGTGGGAAAACCATAGGTGGGAGAGCTCATTCCAACAAAACATAATTCACATCTAAAGTCCTGTACCTTGAGGACCTTCCTAATTGATGCTATTCTATTCGTGAAATAACTGTTTACGTTTACACTAGTTATCATAAGTGTGCGAGCGTATTTTTTATATGGTTATTATTATCAATATTTTAATAATTAATACAGTTGGGTAAGAAAATCAATACAGTCTGAACCCGTTTACAATAAAAACACGTGGTATTGTTTAGTTTTGACGTAATTCAGTATCTATATATTAATACATGAAGCAAAAACACAGTAAAAACTTTGTACCCCTTTTTACGAAAATTGCGCGGACAGAGGAGTATCAAATTTCGTACTTATAGTTTATATAGAGAAGGAGTGCAGAATGCTAATATATTTTTTTAAAATTATGCATAAAAAATACATGAAATCAATAAAAAAAACATTACACACATTACCATGTATTTGACACACGCACGCATATATATTCTTTTGTTTATTGTTAAAGTCAAAATAACAGTGCAGCCTTGGCGAAATCTGTGATTATAGTAGTTGTCTTTGACAACAGAACCTTAATAATGTTCAAACTTATAATTAAAATTAATTATTATGGTCGAATTTCGACCACGGGCGACCACTAGTAGAAGTAATTTCAACAACAGCTATGAACATATACTTTTTGGAACTAAAACACAATTAACGATCTAAACAAACAAAACAGGACAAGTGTGTTTGACATACACACTGCCCAACGACCTTGTAGCACGCGTGTAAACAAATAGGGGCTTGTACGCATCATGAGAACATCGTGATTTCTAATCTACACAAATAAATAAAATTGTAGTGCCTGTTTGTAATGTCAAAATAACAGCTTTTTACTAAATTCATATGAAAGTATATACAATACTTATATAAAAAAAGAATTTCTAAAATTTTGTCTGTCTGTTTGTGCCGGCTAATATCTGAATACGGCTAGACCTATTTTGACGGGACTTTCATTGACGGATAGCTGATGTTATAAGGAGTACCTTGGTAACTTTTAAAATTAGTGTTCTGCGAAAAAAAACCACACGGACGAAGTCGCAGGTAGCAGCTAGTAACATATGAAATTAGTCATTTATAGTTCGTGATCTAGGAAGTGGGCACTATATTTCAGTGTCAGACTATGTTTCGGCAGATCAAAATACTGAGTGCCAACCTCATTTCGCAAAATACGGCACACAATTTTGTTTTTAACAGGCTTCATTATATTTCTAATTATGATGTGTTTGGTGTTAAGTGTCGCATTTTTAGAAATGTTTTTTTTTTCTTTCTATTAACTGTTTCACTCCTACAGTCTGTGCGAGCGTGATATCACCGATCGATTCGGCTCTAAGACCTGTAATAAATTTAAAAATTCCAATATGGCTCTACCATGTCATAGTGAAATATGATTTATCGACATATCTATAATGTTGTTTTTGTCCCTTTACTCGAAGGGGACAGCACCTCATGTTTTGAAAAAGATCCGAACTTTCATTTATGCGCAGGCCTAAGTAGTAAGGCCTGGAAGACAAGCAGCTCAAGAATCGTGACGGGATTACACTTATGGACACCAGGATTACATGTCTATAAGTTCATTTTCATTGTACGGTAATTCAATATACAGAATGCGAAGAATCCCCGCAGACGGAATAAGAACAGACGTCTGAATAGTGTGGTTGTTATTAGTTTGGGTGGTAAATAACGTTTGTTGTGCTAGTAACTTGGAATAAACTACCATATGAGATTTTTCTACATCATTGCGATATGGAATTTTTCAAAAAATCTTATTTGACCGATCAACTGATGACTATATAGTCAATACTTTACAATTATAAATTAGACAGTAATCTGTCTGTTTATTACGCTTTCACATTAAAACCACGTTACCAATACTGTTGAAATTTGGTATATGTCTTATCTCAATACCGAAAATGGACAGAAAATACGATTTATCTCGAAAGATGGAATAGCTTTTGCGGGACAGATTGGAATATTCCAGGGGCGAATAGCGCCTTGATAAAAATTTAATGCAATGTAACCTATGTGAACGCTTGCCCTCAAAATAGTATGAAATCCATTTCACCCGGAAAATCGGGATAGCTCCTGCGGTATATGTGCAGATCGGAAAATAACGCGAGCGGGGCCGCGTTAAAACCATAGTTTACTATATTCATAAGACACCGATGGGGAACATAATAAAAATAAATATTTTGCACAAACGCTTCTTATTTAAATTTAGACTCAAAGTACAATTTTATCAACCTATTTATGGCTGAGCATTGTCTAAGCAATCTGTGAAAGGTCACACAAAACAACCGTCAACTAATAAGGGTAAGTAGTTACGTGGGTTGACACATAAAATCACTTTATTTACTCAAGGAGCGGCCGGTTGACATCATCGTGTGAATAAAAAAGGTCGCCGATGCAACTAACTGTTCATATTTATTTGCTCACGTGCGTTTTTTAAACGCGTTATTCAACAAACGACCGACTACGTGACGTTAATTTTTTATGTTTTGGCAACGCGCTGATAAGATTAAAAGCAATAATCTAATACACGATTCAATAATCTGTGAGGTTACTTTCCCGCGGTACTACTCTACTTATATACTTCTTCTTGATTCTTCACGATTTTTATTAATAAAACGTAGCTTTGCAATAGCTGAATTTTCGTAACAAATCAATAAGTACTCAGTTTTTCACAAATAATTTGAAGTGAACGAATAACTTTGACTATGATGATTATAATAAATCTAACCAGAACCAAGGTCTTTAAAAATAATTTTATTACCATATAACAATATAATTTTAGTTATATGTAATTATTTTGGAACCTAATGTGATTTCTGACGATCTTCGCATGTTGATTATTATTTATCCTCTATAATATATCACATATTTGCAAAAAGGATAGAAAAAGCATCCGAATCTCGCTCGGATGTTTGATCCTCCGGGGCGTATAAGTATCTGGCAATCACCTTCAGTTCTACACTAACTCACTGTTTGTTCAAAGACAGTAACTAACACCACATTCTTATTTAATTTAATGTCATCAACGTATATTTACGAATTAAATATTTTTTATATTGCGTGAGTTCAGCAGACAAGCAAACGGCCCACCTAATGGAAAGCGGTTACCATCGCCTATAGACATTTTTAACACCAACGGTTTTACCGCTCTCAGAAAGGAGACTGGAACCTGGCCACTAACGCCGGAACAAAACTCAAGATTGTTATGGCGGCAGACCCTAGACCAGGGGTGGTAGCCATCCAGACGGGCAAATACCCTATCACCTGGCTAATTTATTAATTTAGATCGAATTTAAATCAATTTATGAATTCGGTCGCACATTGATTAATAATACAAAAAAACGCAGTGCGTTTAATAAACGCTTTTCAACCGCAAGTTTGTACAGTAGCATCTATTCTAATCGTTTGATATGTTACCTGCACTGAATCATAATGGCCTAGGTTCTTAGCAATGATAGATGCCTCTGTTTATTGTTAGTGTTCTAATTGTGACAATTATTATCATGGGAATGCATTCATAGCCTATTAGATTTCTAATGTCTGACTATTGTGGAGCTCGCTTATTACTAAGAACTACAAAAGAAACTATAAACTATTTGAATGAGACACTCTTGATTTGATGAGCACTTGATAAATTTATAACATATATATATTGAAACAAAGATAATTATTATTGTATGATTTCGTGTCATAAAGTCTTATTAAAACTCCATTTTAATGATCATTAAGGGATCATCAAGGAGATGATTTTAATCCGAAGTCTATTTGTCGGTGTGTCATATCTGGTTATCTCAGAAAATACTAAGATATATAAAAATGAAATTTAACACACATGTAAAACTCTCGTGTGTATACAAAAACGTAGAGTGGAATATGTGTATTTTTTTCATATTCAAACGGGTGTCTAAAAAAGAAGTCAATCACCAAGTGAGCTATTAAATGGCTTCAATTTTTATTTTATTATTTTTCAAATGGGTTACTCATGAATAGTAATATAGTAGTAGTAGTAATAAAAATAGTAAGTAAAAAATAGTGATATCTAGCAAACACATTGATATAAAATAATAAGTACTTGTAAATAGGATAACAAAAATATATACGATACAAATAGATATAAGAGACATAAGAACTTATAGGAAGAAATGTGTATATAGAAAAGGACAAGACTAATAGAATTAAGAAACCATAAAAAAATGTGTGTGTGTGTGTTCAGTTCACACGCAGTAGAAGTGAAACAAAGTGTGACAAGGGGTGGGAGGGATTCTAAATTTCATGACGTCACATTTCACATATTATATCGTTATAATATATTCAAGCTGAAAAAAACGAAATTTGAAGTATTAACGAACACCTTCAAAACATATCCAACTCTATCTGTATGAACATAGTGTTTAAATTATTAAATATAATGTATACTATCTCAGTCTCTCGTAGGCTTATTTCTTTAGATTTATGTGTTTATCTCTTTTTAGTGTCGTGTTTTCGTTTCATCGAGATTCTAAAGAAGTTTCACTTCCAAAAGATATTTGTAAACGTAAAAGAACAGACGTCTGAAAGAACGAGAGAGACTGAGAATTGGAAAAGAACACCCATCTTAAAAGATCTGTTTAAACACCCTATGTTAGGGAGGGATGACGCCTGGCCTGAAGGGCCTTTAAAAAACACAATGATATATCGAATGGGTTTGTCATAACTATTTACTTCCCACGCAACACCAAAAATAGCAAAATTTAATATGAGCACATCAAAAACATCTCAGCAAATAAATTGGCAGTAAACAAACAAAATCACATGTACGTATCAATCTATGCATTGATTCAGATGACATTCATTCATACGTGAAATTTTATGATTGAAATAACCGCTTTCTGATTTCACATCTGCTTTTTGTGGTATGATTACTTCGTTTCTAGCAAAGATGTAGTCGTTTATGTAATTATCGGTTCAAATTCCAAATGCGGCTAACTAGACGAATGTACGACGCAGATAATTGTTACACGAAATGTCGAGCATGTGAGGCAGCGGCGTAAATAAACCGGAGAGGCCCGTGATAAAATCATCAAAACAGGACCCTTTCTCAATGTAAACAAGCTCAACAAATGTTGTAATTTCTTGTCAACTGTTTTTTGGTGTAATACCGTGGTATTCGGTGAGAGCGTGGTCTCGTCTCATCTCATCGGCGTGAAGCGGTTAGCTTTGAGCAAATCGTGTTTCGTGCGATAAGTGAGAGTTCAATGGTCCACTTTCCTATCACATCCCTTTCTATTCTATATCCCATTGTTAGTGTCTAATTTTCCTATCTCATCCCCTTTAACTATCTTTATCCCTTCCTAAAGGCTGGCAATACTTTGGCTTCGCACCTTGTGTTGACGAGAACCACTTTCCTTGAGTTGGGCCATATGCCTGTTTGCCAGCTTTTCAATAAAATAAAAATATAACTAGTCATCAGTTTTGTTTTATTACTGGAGTAGAGCCGACAGAGTAGTGGCGCCCACCTGATGGTACGCGGTTATCGTCGTCTATGGACATCTGCAACACCAAAGGGTTGCTATAAATGTCCTGCCGACCACGTAGGGAGAATATCAAACTGGCCACTGATGCCGGAATATAAATAAAGGTTCTTATGGTGGTATACTCTACACTAGAGTTCGTGACAGGCAAATGCCCTACATGACAATGGGTTATTTAGGCGCCTCTTTCTTCTTTCCTGCACGGATGAATACTTCATTCATTATATGCATTTTCGTTGATTATTTAGTAACTGAATTTAAATAATTTATCTCGGTGATATTTTCTTACAAATGCATAAATCTCGATGTTCCCAAGGCGTTGTATGCTCTCCCTAGCCAGGGATCGAAACACAAGAGCTTATGGGTTGTGATTCTAGATTATAAATAGCTAAATAGTATTTTGTTTTCTAGATTTAGAAAACAAGACAATATGTTCGCCGATCACCTACCTGATTCTGAAACACCAATTATATTAATTGATATTTTAAAAATGTTATTTTTTTATAATTGGACTTGTTTAAGGACTCCATAAAATAATGAAATATTAACAAATACCTATACCATTCTTTGTTATCAGTCTGCGGTAAAATGAAAGATAAATAAACTTTGCTTACCAAAATAAACAAGTCCGTGAATAGTTACAACATTAATTTTAAATTTAAAAATAGTCTAATTTGCATGTTATAGTAATAAAAACTAACAATAAACAAGTGTCAAATATAGGATATTGACAGTTTATTCATATAATTGAATAGAAAGACCTAAACCGAGTCTATTAACGACCAACCCAGTTAACCACGGTATCTATTAATGACAAGTCAACACAAAAAATATGAAAAAATAATTTTTCTGAGAATAACAAAAGACGGCCCAGCTAACGAGCATTTAAGAATAGGGCGAGTTATTTTCTGTCGTTTTAGCTAGCCGCTTGAAGTAATTTTTTTTGTTAAAAGATCATATAGACATATAATTAATATATAAACACATGAATCACAGTTTTCGAAATTGACTATTTTGTAGCGGTCGAGTTTGTATAAAGAATTTAAAAACTAAAATAATCACGGAGGCTTATTCTGAGCAGCCGATTTCAGAAATACAACTTTTTGATTTTTTGTCAATCTATCTGTAAGAGCCTTCGATCAACAATATAACTATTGTTGATCGAAGGTAAGAGCATTACGTGAAAACTATTGAATGGATTTAAATGAACCGACACAGAGTTAGTTTAAATCCCTGGTCAACACTTAAGATACTTTATCCATATCTCGATAAATGACGTCCTTTTTTTCCATAGTTATGCGTTTTTAGCAACTCGTTGCACAAAACAACTTATTACGTGCGAACGAACTGACAAAAACAAGTGATAGTTGATAGTTGTAAATATTGTGTGATTGACACTCTTTAATTTGAATATCGACCTTCTCCCAAAAAGGCTTTATATATGCACTTCTAAGAAATTTTTGATTCACGCTGGTACTGTAATCTAGCTAGGTCTGATATACGTTCGGATACGTTAAGAATTAAAACTCTCCTAGTTAAAACGAAGCAGGTGAAACCCTACACTTAATGAAGCATATAGTGCTGTTAATTAACTGTTATTTAGGTTAGGACATGTTAATTAATTGGCCCGTACTACCGACTAGGATCAGTCAACTGGGGTTACCAAAGTTTCGGGTTGTTTGTTAGAGTCAGAGTCAGTGTTCTTTCGAATACACTTTGAATTCATATAATGTTGAAATATTAAAATTCTACGAGACACGAATTATTTTTTATCATAACTGTATTTATACGAAATTTAATCAAAATTGGTATATTTCCAAGCGCCAGCGTAAGAGACAAAAAAATATCTAAACGAAGTCGCTTTCATGTTAAATATTAATCTGAATTGACATGCAAAAGAAAAGGACGTTGAAGAATAACGAATAATCAGAGCGGAATAAAAATCTGTATACAATTATAACATGAAGTATTTTAAAAAGGCAAAATCTTTCTAATTAACAATCTTTGAAAACATCTTCAAGCAGTTCAGTTTACTCTACAGCCTTGACCGAATGAACCTGTATTTTATGTTGTATATCGATTATCAACAACAGCATCATCAACTGTTTGCACAGAATGTCATTGAACAAAGTCATAAATATATGTTTACATCATGAAGCACATATGGCAAGTGACGGGCACGTGTATACTGTATATCCTCTATTGTCACAAATTATTCCATTGTGATACAATGACTGTGATCCCCATTTTGTGATATCGTTCAAAATGATAGGCCGTTATGCTAAATGAACTTGTGTTGAATTGAATAAATGCGACACTTGCATGGAAACTGAATTATTCTCTGTTGCTGTTGACCGTCCTAAATATCGCTAGAAAAATAGAATGAAAGCTGACCTGACTGAGCTTCAAGCATAGAATTGGCAAGAAACTATGCAAGCCAAAGGAAAGTAACGTACTCTCGTTTTGGAGGCCAAGACCCACTATGGGTCGTTGAGCAAACAGAGCAAGCTAGATATAGTGGATGGACACTTTTAAAATTGGTTATGTTTTTGTTACTGACACTCTTCATCTTCATTCCTTTGAGCTATCACGATAAACTACATATCAGTACTCTAGAACATTTACTCAGAGTACAATATGGATCTAGATTCTAGGGGAAACTTCCCTTCGAGAGATTCACTGTGCGGTATGGTATGCGGTTGTCTATAAAGGTTTCCATAAAATGTCTTTGAGGCCAGCAACGCATTGCAAACATCCATAGAGGGAGATGAACTCTTTTCAACAATTGCTCCGTTTGCCTGTTTGTTTGCTTTAGACAACAGTCAATAAAAGTTTTTGGTAACCTATTGGCCTTATATATAAAAGGACAACAAAATTATATGACAACTATGAAGCTGCTCAAACTTTGATGTCGCAAACACGTTGATAATATATATTGAGATGAAATATTAGAGGTTTGATGTATAAGGAATGTACGGGAATAGTCTGAAAAGTAGCAATATAAGTGGATTGGGAACGAACAAATGACATTGCATAACGAATTACCTACTTACTTTAAGACTGCAATTTTTGTTTAATGATAGACGACTATCAACGCCTAAAACTATTAAACACGGTAATGCAATGTAATAAAACAAGCATTGAAAACGCACAATTTTGTTACAATCTGTCTGTAGATCTAACAGATTTAATTAGTACAAAAACGTCAGCCATAATAACAGTTGTACAAAAACATAGCATTATGCCTTTCAACGCTCTTATATTTAAGTCGTTCCAATGACTGCATTTTAACTTTAAGACTGGTTATAATAATTGTTTATAAGTCATTGAAAACTACTCGAATGGTACTCTGTGAGAATGATCTTTAAATATTTATATGGGGACGGAGAAATTAGCATATGGCTCACAAATATAAAAAAAATACTACATATATATCAAAATGAATCAAGAAATAATAATAGTGATAATTATTATCAGAGACATCTTGTTACAAAATAATATCGAAATTGTCACTGATCTCAAACTTATATTTGTTAAAACATCTTGTTTGATAAATACATTTGCATTACTAACGGTGATCTCATCAGTCAAGTATATTACACAACCATGTAAATTAGCGTTAAAATCCACATCCTGGCCGTGAATACTGTGTTCAGCTTAGCTACGCTTAGCTTCGTACTCCTGTCAGTATTTCAGTTAAAACTTTTAAAACGAATGTTAAAGGGAATGAGAAGTTTTCATTGTCATCTATGGTTAGTTTTGACATTTAAAGGTATTTCTGTAGGTCCAGGATATGAGTTTACAAAGTTTTCAATAACCTAGCGCAGAAATAAATTCTTTATGAGGTAATCTTATATTTTTGCTAATTGGTTAGAGATTTTTTAATAGAATTCGTAAATGAAATGATTTTAGAACAGGCAATAGAGGGTATGTTTATATCTGCATTTTTATTAAACATCATAGCACTCCAGCAAAATCAGACAGGTCCACGGTCAGTGATGTGTGTCCTAATGCGGTTACGATGATGTAAACCAAAACATTCGGCCAACCTTGACTCGCGTCAGAAGGGGCCTCTTTATGATATGCTGGAGCTGTTTTACTGAAAACGTTTTGCTCTATATTTAACGGAAGAAAACACTATTCTGAGTGGGGAAGAAGGGAAACATATTTAAACAAAAAAGATGATGAGATGATTAAGAAACTATATTTCAAAATCATGTGTTTATAGCTTTCGATCTATCATTACAGTAATTATATAAATCATTCTGTTGATAGTAATATATTACTATCTTCAATTGCTATATTTTGTTCTACAATCAGGTCTACTGTTTGCATTTTGTTAATTTGAATCGTTACATTCAATGCTTTCTTCATTAACACATTTATATGTTCACGAAGTAATCATAAAATGATATAATAGACATATTTATGATAATTTGTACATAAATAAATTAAGTTAAATATAAATAGCTCAGTTTAATCCTGGCGGCATTATTCATTGCGAAGGATTACAGTGTATACAAAACATATATTTTTAATTATACTGTCAGCTGATAATCATGATAGTAATATTAGTTTACTTATAGTAAACAATTACGTGTTTCGTCTTCACAAAAAACATAAGTAGCGGAAGTGGTCGTTACTGATTACAGAATGTTTATCTTTGAATCAAAACAAGACTTTTCTTCTTACTTTACAGATTTTTGTACTTTACCGTAGAGAAAAATTAATCAAATTAAGGTACCTTTATTTATACATTCAAGATTTTGTTTCTGAACATACCAAAATACACAGCAAATGACACATTGCAGATTCTTTACGTTTTGGTCAATATCGTTATATTGTTACCTCATGCTTTCGATAGTCTATAAGTATACAATTCTACAAAATAAAATTTATTTATGATAATGTATACATATTCAGTCTATAACAAATTTTCACATTCGTGACCAAGAAATTGCTTTATTTGATTATATTCTTCTAAAAGATCTACTAACTGACACAAATAATATTATGTTTTATAGTAAAACAGATGTAACTTAGGGAATACTTTTTAGTATTAAACGATAAATTTACTAGTAAATATAGAAGAGTAAATTTTGTTAGTGGTCACCATTCAATACATTTTTAGTATGCAAATATTTTCATTCCGAAAATTACTTCGTTTAAAAAACTTGATAAGTACTATTCTAGTAAAGTGTGGTTTGGATAAAATCGCTCTATATAATATATCATGGTAAACTTTTCTGTTAGTATTATTTTGATGTACAATAAAGAGCTATCTATCTATTTATATAAGGTGTGAATTAACAGAATACTATTCCGTAATCGTAACTCAGAATCGCTAACAATTTATCCAAACACAAAAGACTTTAGTATACATAATGTGGGTGTATATGTTTGTATTATCAATTATCAGCTGATACAAATTTTGGTTGCAGAAACAGCTATACTTTTGCCAGAATTTAGGATCGCGTAAATAAATTCCACATTTGTAACTTTACGGGGTGGGTGATGGTTTTCTTTACTCAACACTTTTAATTATTTAAGTCTTGTTATTGAAATAAAAACACTAATTTACTTATAGTACAAATTTTAGAAATTTCAAACATTATTGCTGAATACCATACCATTCTCGTTTGACTTTTACTATTTGGAAGCCTAACCTCATAACTCGAAAAGGTCGTTGAGTATTTTTTTTCTAATCTTATTTCTTTCATCCCTTAACTACATTATATGGTATCATGGGGGGATGGTTACAATGATAGTCCTATAGTTTACCTTACTAGATAAAAAACAAGCGACTTTAAGCGAATGTCTTGTCGAAATTTCCTCTTCACGTTACAATATGTAAGTAACTTAAAATAGTACGGTAGATAATAAAAAAAAGTCATAATATCTCTTCGAGGTCGACAGCACGTCAGCAACGCCCCTGGCGTTGTACACTACTATTGGCGACGGTGATAACTTTCCACCAAGCAAGCCATCTATTTGTCAGCTATATGGCGGCAAAATAAATATATTTAGAAGTTTTGTCTAACCGTCATCCATTGTACTTCACCTAATTCTATAGCGATTAAACAACTTTTCTCAGCTGATGGTGGATTTATCCCGTGATATTACGAAACAGATGCTATTTGGGACGTAAACATCGGTATTTAGGTCGTAATGACGCTAATCTGAATGTCTGTTTTATCGATCATAATCAAAATGTAAATAAAATAAAGCGCTGATGGAGATACTGAGATCTGCTTCATGTTTTTAATGATGCATCTTTCATGTTTATCATATTTTTTTTACGATGCAATGATTTTAGATCGGTGGTGTTTAGCGAAACTTAAAATTTTGGATTACTACAAATTCAAATGTTTTTATTCAAAATAAGTTCCACTGAAGAACACTTTTTAAAGGTCATAGATATTTTAAATTTACTTCCTATTCTATGTACACCGTTTCGTATTGTGTTATTGCTGTTAAGGAGAAGAAGCGGCAAGATACTCCCCAGCAACACGTCTCTAGTTAAAAATTGTTTTTCTTTATATTTCTTATACTATTTATACCTCAAGCTCTTTTACTACTATTACTACTCTTTAATCGACTTCAAAAAAAGGAATACGTTCTTAATTCGTCGGGATCTTTTTTTTTATGTATGTTCACCGATTACTACGAGGTTTATGATCCGATTTACGTGATTCTTTTTTGTTCGACGCGAAATAGCTGCCATTTGGTCCCCTAAAAATTTGAAATAGTTTGGCCCAGTAGTTTTCATTTTATGAACATTTTTTATGAAAAAATTGTATTCCGTTCCGTATGTACACCGATTACGCTGAGATTTATGATCCGATTTACGTGATTCTTGTTTAGTTTGGTGCGGAATAGTTGCCATTTGGTCCCCTAAAAATTTAACATAGTTTGGCCCAGTAGTTTTCATTTTACGAACATTTTTTTTGTTCCCGTTTCTTGGGAACTATATTTTTTAAGGAGCGCGGCATCTTTCGTAGGTACATAGCTAGACACTAAAAAGTAACAAATAAAATAAAAAAAACTTCGTTTAAAAAAACTAACTTCAAAAACTAAAAAGTATAAAATAACTTATTTCTAAAGCTATTATTATTAATATATATTATCTAAAACATCTTGAAGTCGGTGCAAAGTAAAACATAAAAATTACTATATTTTTTTGAAAATTACTAAACACCGACTTTAAGATGTTTTAGATAATATATATTAATAATAATAGCTTTAGAAATAAGTTATTTTATACTTTTTAGTTTTTTAGTTTTTTTTGTTACTACATTTTGGAAACATTTTTACGGGTAATATAGCAAGTATAGTATAAGAAATTGTAGATAAATTAGGATCTAGTGGTCTGTTTTCATGTTAAAATAACTACAATCAAGGATATACTATAATATTGTAATAATACACGATTGAAATTAAGACATGAGAGGACAGAAGAATATATAAATAAAGACTATGACGGTGACATATGAGGTGCCAGCACCAAGTTAAACGACGTCATTATAACAGATATAAATGATTAATAAATTAATAAACCATCAAATCTAAAGAACTTTTTCCTTTTTTAGTGTCCCGTTGTCATTTCGGAAAAACGGACGCATTCTGAAATCATTATGCTCATCTGACTTTGTATGTCACAATCGTTTTGCTCGGAAATTACTAGGTTTAGGATGGATATTTCAATCAGCAGATAAAGTTATTCATAGAATAAAATACAGCATGGGAAAATTAAAAATGACTGTTGCGTGAATAAAACAGTTAACATTTTTCACTTTTAAATTTAGTCAGATAATAATTTATTCCAGTGATAACTTTTATCTAACAATTGAAAAATTGGCCCTAATAGCAATAAAATTGATTAGAAATATGCCCTTGCCCTATAAGTCCTTATATCTACAGTTCCATAATAAAACTGCGAAAAGTAAAGAATAGGGGATAGCTGCCATACATGTAACTGAAGATTTTATAAAATTGAAATATGGCCTTTTCTATTAAATTGCTTTTTTGGACTGCTTATAATTTTTTGGCATTTACCAATTTTGCATCTTTTATCAAAAGTTATCCAGATTTATGCTTGTTCCAAAACGATATTATGCATTAGCAACTATAAGACGCATGCGAAGTACAGATTTTATAAAAAAAAATACCGCGCATGTCTCTAGCTGAATTGGACTCGCGTTTGAATAGAAACTTCAGCTAATGCTTTCTCCATTGAGCAAGAGCATTAATAGAAAAGCACTACATATTTTAACGATTGTGGGAAATATGTATCCCATTGAAGACAGGCATTTGCACTTATTTTAAAACGGTGGGTAGTATACCCGTATATTTAATAAAAATAGAAGCATCTTTCGATAATTATAAAAAAATGTGAAAATTTAACTGAAAGCTGCTACTTACACGATCATAAAAATAAAAGGTCCTTTTTAAAATTTTTGACTGTAAATTCGTTTCGAATAGGCTTTGAATCAGTTGAACGAATTTTAGCGAAAATATAAGAAAAATCAATCATAATTTGTAACTTGAATTTTCATGTACGTATATTTCGATATTTTGCATAGTTCAGAAGATATGGTGGGCACAGATAGTTCTCTATTAAAACTGCACTCTACTTTTCAAATGATACCCACTCGGTATTGTGTGACTATTATCGTAAAGCTGTCCTATAGTTAATAAATGCATGAGTCCGGATGTACTCAGCTTGGCAACAAATTGTTTAGTACTGTACATAGTTTCACTGTATGTTTAATTGTTTATGTATGTTTGCCAAAAGGAAACCATTCAAATATTCAAAGGAATTAAAGTAACCGATTATTCCGTAAGTCTCGCTGTTGCCAAATGTTTTTCCGTTTAGGATTGTTGTTGTTGATCAATTCGTCACAGCTGAAGGCAAAGGAACTACGTACATGCAGCCGAGTCGAATGTGAAGTATTAGTATCAGATCACCAATATTGATCTTTGATTGAGGCTAAACAATGGAGTTTATGTTGAATGTCGAAAAGCCACATTTTACTAATTAGTTAAGATTGTCCACACAAACATAATTGTTGCTTGAAAGCAATTAATATGTTACAATTATTATTTTTTCTAACTAATGTTATACATTGTTTGAAAATAAAACTGTCCATTAAAACATCATCTTACAAATTGCTTGCAAAAAGCTACTTTGAGCTTATATATTTTAAATAAATGATTAGTTATTAACTAAACACAGTATAAAATACTCTAATACCATCGTCAACCGGCTTGATGCACTGTAAACACGACACTAGTTTTTTCTTTTTCACTTTCCCATTTTCGTTACTTTTCTGTTTTCCGTTGGAAACATTCTTTTTCAGATCGTCAGATTTCGTTTTATTTTTCTTCTGTTTCACAACACCCATTCTGTCGCAGATTAAAAAATTGTTCGCACGTTATTTTTTCAAATTTTTAAATTATCGCGTTCTTTTTTAATTTTTTTAAATTCCGCGCATTATTTTTTCAGTTATTTAAATTTCGTGCGTTCTTTTTTCAAATTTTTAAATTTCGCGGTAACTATGATAGCGCGCGCGTGTTGCAGATGCGCGTTCGGAAACTAGTGCGGGACTAGCAACGCTAACTGCATTCGTGTGCGGGCAAGGAAACACTGGCCGGCGAGGCCAGCTCTGTCTGTTTGGTGTGGAGACGTGGTGCTCACGCACGCGGCAGTTGGCGGCAGTCAGCGTTCGCGGTCTACGATGAGGTGCGGCAGTGAGCTCACTCGTCCGCCAAATCGGGGTGCCCGATTGGGAATCAAGGCCAATACATGGATTAATATTCCGAGTGTGGCAACTTCCTAAATTAAATGTTAATTTTCTCCTATATATTATTCCTATGGACACCTATTCCGGCGTGAAATTACCCGAGGCACTCGACCATAAATTATTCGCTTGGTAGAGTTAAACAGGAGGGCCTAAATGTCTAAATAGACGCGTTTAACCGTGGTAACTTAATGAATCTTATTTTAATTACGTGAATTCTAATCCGGGCCTTAAAACACGAAACACTTAGATATTTTTTTCTAACCTAATGTACATATTGTTCACGTGATAATGGCCTTTAAGTCCGACCAAAGTCCGATTAGGACCAAAGTTTTCGGACGACCACGAGTTTCATTTTTCAGGTCGAAATTTCCAGAACGGAATCGGGCAAACCAATAACAGATGGTGCGTTCGCTTTTAGTGTTCGCTCCGTAAACGTCGTTGATGTTGCGTGCTGCTTGTGCCGTGTTGCTGCCACGACGGTACTCATAGTCCATAATTACTCGAATTTTTAACATATCCATGATGTCGAAAAAGATACAAATACGATGAAAACATAACGCTACTCAATAAAAAAATAATTTATGGTGAAAAAAGAATTTCATGTTTTTAAAATAAAAATAATCTGAAATTAAAATTCTTGGCCAAACAGAAATTATTTTGCTTTGAAATGGCCAGTAAGTACTACAATATATTCTGTGTACTGCAGAACAGAAATTTCATAGGTAAAGGACCTATTATTTGGGGTCGGCACAATATGTCTTTTCTTTCCACACTCCTCTATGCTGACACACGACCTTTATCACACTACAAATCACCATGTCATCCTCCACACAATCCTCCCATCTCTTTTTTGGTATTCTCATACTCATCCATCTTGATTCTATTATATTACTATCATATATTATTTACTCCTCTGTCTAGTGGTTACGAATTAATTTTCTCAAGTGTTCCAGTTCAAAACGTTCTAAATCTGGACCGGTAATCAATAGGATGAACCGACTTAATTATAGAACGGATAGTGCGAGTCTATCATCAAGGGCGTAGATTCTATATCCTAAAGAAAGTCAAGGAGATGCGTGACTAACATAGATAAGTCTTACTAGTAATACTGTTAATCGTCTGTCGTATTTCTAGCACGGAAATTAGGTGTTAAATTTACACCTGCCGATTCAAGTTCAAGTAACACGTGAGTGCTAAATTAAGTAAATGTAAATGTTATTCAATAACTAGGATATGCCCGCGGCTTTATCCACGCTTGACCTGAAATTCCCGGGACACAAAGTATCGCAGCATTGAAAAAATTGATTGTAAGCTATCGTTTTAGTGCAATCTATGTCGGAATAAGCTCATTTTTATACATTTGAACAATTTCAAACCGCTCCCGGAAAAATTGCCGCGGGATTCCCGGGATAAAAATATCACACACTATATTACATTAAATTTGCTATCGATCAATAAAAAATCACACTGGAATTCGATTTTTATAATCTGGCCATTTTAAATCATTCCCAGATAAATAGTACCGCAGGGTTTAATTTTAAGAATTAGCTGTCGTGAATCCCAAACAAACCGACAAAAATACAAGAGATCTAAAAAAATTGCATCGTTTTCTCCATTGTTTATGTAGTATATTCTACTTGTGTTTTTTTCATAGCTTCAATGCACAGACACGGCATGTTTAGAATGTTTTAATATTATAGATATTGAGTTAAATATAGAAATGAGAGAATAACAATCCCAATAGTGATTTAATATTTATTACATATATACATTTTATAACTCTTGTTTCCTATACGGGGGTAGACAATGATGATAGATCTCCATATTATGCTCTGATAAAGCAAACGTATACACCGTTTGCTTCATCTACTTTCATTGCGCTCTTCAGACATACACGTTTATTACGAGTATAGGTGCATATATGTGATAATTTTTCAAAATGTGTGCGATTTGATCGTGGTAACTACGTATGTGGCAAGCTACCATTTTTTTTTTTTTTTGGCCAGGGGAAATCCGTTTGAGGACTAAGCCGCGACAGGCATAGAAGCCTGGGGGGATGTTCGCGACCCGTGTGAGTGTGGGATTCGCCAGATCGGGGGTGGCACTAGCGTGCCCGGTCAGAACCGGTGCCACGCTATTGCCACTCCCCAGTTAGGGATACCCACTAAAACCCCTGGGTGTTCCGTCCTGCGCCTTATGCCAGGGCTACGTGAATGCGGGATTCCCAACTCCGCGTGCCCTGGCAGATGTGGTAAGCTACCAGCACCAAATCTACCGTCCACACTGCTGTCATATGCATGCATGTCACTGTTTTGCAAAGTTTAGTAATATAAATAGAAGCGATCTACGTAATTATATCGCAAGTAAGTCTAGTATGTTCACAATTAAATCATGGTAGTTTAATGCGACGACTAACAAGCATTTGATGACGTCTTGATAAAGATTCTGAACATCAAAACTCCACGGACCTATTTATTTAAAAGAAGTTCTGATAAAAGCTTGAAAGGATATACAGGACTATAATATATATACGTATGTATATATAATAACATTTCTAACTCCCACTTCTTTACGTAGATAATGAACTTTATGTGAAAGGTCACGAATCGTGGGTTGCTTCCTTTTGATTTAAATTTACCTATTTGCTTTTACTTTATATCTATCTAATATAAACAGTTTTAATCTTATCGTGAAGTTACGGATTACCAGTGACTTCAACTGTACTTAAAGAAGTATAATTAAATACATTTTATAATTTTTATTCCTACTATTCCTCCTCCGGGGAAGATTTTGCAAGAAAACGTTGAATCGCTTATTCAAATTCAAAAAAATTTAAACTATGTTCCACTGGAGATCAATTTTTGAAGATCATACATGTAACTCAAAATTTAAATCTACTTCCTATTCTATGTACACCGGTTCGCAACGTGTTATCGCTGTTTAAAGGAGAAGAAGCGGCAAGAAACTTCTCAGCAACACGTCTAGTAATTTTTTTTGGTTCTTCATCATTCAATTTTATTTCTTCATCATCTTTTACCAAGTAATCTAAATATTAATTTTAATATACATATCTAATTGGAAGAATTATGAGTGGCTCATACAAATGTTTATCTCCCTACGTCACTTATTTTTAGATTAATTTTTGAGACCAAAGGTAGCTTCAGCGTCCTTCACCAGGATACAAGCTGTTTACTTGGACAAATTTCATTACAATCTGCTTAGCTGCTCAATTGTGAAAATTTAAAAGGTGATAACCAAAACTCATTATGCATTTATAATATTAGAATGGAAATATGACTAGCTTAGTTACAATTATTATAATGTATTGACGTTAAAGATGAGTTCTTGATAAAATCTGTGCATCAAGATTGTCGAGGTGTATAGTATGCTAAACTGATTTGAACAAACGGGGTAGATAATGCTAAAAATCAACACTTTTATGTACAACTTTGACTTTAAAATCTATAGAATAGTTGTTATATCAGTATCACATGCGTTAAAGTACTACTACGACTATATTATTCTTGTATTATAACGTGATATTACATAGCTAACTATTTTCAACAATAATTGCTATCTAACCCAAAAAAACTTATAAATTAGATTGGTAGTACCCAAAAATAAGCATGTTCAAGTGTATAGATAGATATAGACAGACACAATATGCGTTTACCTTTATTATAGCACGTACTGATAAAAAAGTAACACGAGAAGGTTGGTACGTGTTCATCTTATTCGCGGAAATTAAAAGGATGGTGGTAAGGCGTGTATCCTGAGTATCCACCGCGGCTTTCCGGTAATACTGTCCGAGGTTGATTTAGGTGTCAGCTTACATTACGGTAGGGAACGACTTGATATTACTACCCATAGTGAACGCTATGGTTGATAGCCACGAGGCGCAAAAATAAGTAATCCAGGCTTTCTATGTACATAATGTCACCCAAGGAATCGGTTCAAAGGAAAGATGCAGCTTCTTTAGTACCGATCCGTCGTCGCAGACCAGAGGGTCGAAGGAGGAATTATCAACAACACCTTCCGCTGTGCCAACGGTCTGGAGCGGTTAAACGCAGAATGTTGCCGCCTTTAATAAAAGCCCTGAAACAGTGGACGATATAATGCTACACACGAATCCAGTAAAGTATCAAACAGAGCGAAACAATCTCCCCCCTTACGTAACGGGCTTTATGATTAGTGATTACATATAGTCACAACTCAGCAGCTCAAGTTCGTGCGATCTCCATCTTTTGCACGGTTTAGAGCTGATTTACACACTTGTAAGCCCTGTACCTTGTACCATGCTTTCTTTATCTATGATCTTTAATATGGTGAAGGTACAGGAAATTTCCTGGCAGCCAGCAAACTTCATATAAATCGTTTAAGTACCAAGATTGTAAAGAGCGAGCAAATAAAATCCAAACATAGCCACTTTTACTTTTTATCTAGAATACAATGAAATTTGTGTATTTATGTCGGTTATGTAGATATATACATATATGCGTTTAAAATCATATTAGTCATGAATCATGAATCATTGAGGTTATGAATTACGACATTGTATTGGCTTCTGTGTTTGGATTCAATGTCAGGGCCGTAACATAAGATTTATGGATGCAAGAGTTCATCTATACACAGTGCTTTTTAAATATCCCTAGTTGTACTAATATGAATGGTTTTTATAGCATACTAGCTGTCCCGGCAGACGTCGTCCTGCCCGGAAAAGCTTCAATCGATATGCCGACAGCAGCGCCACCTACCGGGTCCAATTGTGAACCAACTCAGAAACCTTTGGCTCATGCACAACAACTTTGCTAAAGATCATCACATGATCAAATGTATAGTTTACGATTCTATAAAGGACATACAAACATTCATTTTTATATATAAAGATAACATACAAAAATATGTGCTAATAAGTTGTTTGGGAAGAGGACTCTCCCCAAAGTACTGGTGCGGAGTACCGGGTGTTTAAATACATACATACATAGCTTCACGCCAGTTCCCTTGCGGGGTAGGCACAAACAACAGAGCGCCATTTAGGCTTATTCTTACACACCTCACTGTTTAAATACAGTGTTAGCTTATTATTGTAACTAGATATAAATATAAAATAATAGCTTTATAAGAGTATTAGATAACTATAGTTCTGAGAGAATTGTCATTAGGGTCATTCGAAGTTAATTCTTTAACTATAAAGAGAGAGTTAGCATGTCTTGGGTTCGATTCGATATAAGTCTGATGTATGTTTTCTTGAATAATCATGAATACTTAACATTAGATCCAGAGACTATGCGAAGTTATTCAACAAATAGACCTGCCTTACGTATATGGTTCTATTGTCTCTGATTGGCCTCATTATTGATTTAACATGTAACCGGGTTGTAGTGCATTTAATTTGCACTGAAGTGTTTGTAAGGCTTCTGTTGCAGCCATATATAATTACGACATACCACAAACATCGCTACTAGCATTTTCCCGTGGCTCCCTTATATATTTAAAATAATCTCACACCAAAACAATCATATATTGAAGAGAAATGTCGTGATACTTTCAATTTATGGTTGATTTGGTTAGACCGAAAGTGTTTTAAATAGACCAAAAGATTGTCGTGGTAATGCAATCAGCATTTTGGGTACGTTCCCAATTAAAGGTAATTTGAAATTCATTTATTAATTGTAATTCTTTTTTTTTTGTAAATTAAACTGTTTATATTTTTACGATATTTTAAATTTTTTATGTACGTACGTAAGTATTGTGACAAAATTAACATCATAAACATTAAAAAGCACAACAAAAATAGCCTGGGCGCCATCTAGTTATCATCGGTTTAGGAGATTTACAAAATTAGATTTTATACTAGGTGAGTATTATTATCTAGATTCTAGTAGATATTTTTAAATAATACGTTTATTCGTTACTATTTGCTGATACGTATACATTCGTTGTTTATCCATTTAACCACTAATATACTATAATACACTAGTAAGTAATAAGACGCAAAAGGAAAACTTAGCGCTATAAATAAACCCAATCAAGTAGGAAAATAAATTATTAATGTTGTACTGCTTGACATATTACTGGTGTTACTGTTAATTATGCATTGTAGACATGCTACAAAATCACATTAATATTAATAGGATGAGATTAAAGAAGATCATTGTGTATTTCAAATAAAAATTCTTATACTTTGATATATGGTACAACCAACGTTATCTAGCGGCTAATGAGGGAACTATTTCATTCTGAAGCGCGCGCAGTGATTCAATCGAACATACTCAAATCCCCGCCAACGGCGCTAGTGTCTATGTAAATTGATAAATTCATTGATGTATGAAAATTTTGTTTTTCTTTTAGCTAGTGAAGTCAATTCAAGTCGTTAGAGATATAAATATAACATACCTATGAATATATATGTATTTGAATGCCCAGAACAATGCTATCAAAGATGGGAGCTGTTTCTATTATTTCGTATGGATCATATAACCGCTTTTCAACGAATGCATAGCACAAATAGATAATGAACGAAGAACTAACTAGACCAAGTTCAAGGCGGTTTATATATAATTGATTATTATTCTTATTGGTTTTATGTATACATAACTATATAATTTAGTTTCAGAAATTGTATAATTTACTTAAGACAAAAAGATTTACGGAGAAGATTATCCGTGCAGGAACGGAAGAAGAATATATTTCCTACGGCCGGTCGGCCTGTCGTAAGAGGCGACAAAACAACCTACAGCCAGATGGTAGGGTATTTGCCCGTCTGGATGGCTACCACCCCTAGTCTAGAGTATGCCGCCCTAACAACCTTGAGTTGTGTTCCGGCATTAGTGGCCAGGTTCCAGTCTCTCTTTAGAGAGCAGCAGCGCATTTGTAGCACTTTTCGTGCTGCAAGTATCCATAAACAATCCAAAAAAATAAAAGAAAGATATTGTAAGGTTGTATTTTAGAGATAGATGTGGCAACACCGGCAGAGAGATCAATCAAAGAACATGGAGATTAATACATACAATATAATTAGTGAAATGTGGTTTTATTTCAAACATAAAGTAACATTACAGATATATTCTGTTTATATCAACGAGGCGTTAGGCGACGTACAGGAAATATATATGTGTGTATAAATAATTATATTTTACGTTACTTTTTTTATTATTCTCCATGAGCATAGGGAAGGAAAAAGATTAATGATTTATGTTACGGCAGATTTGGTACGGGCTAGCAACAGACAGACAGACACGTGCATTTTAACATAGTATATCATATTCATCAGTACTCGTTTAGCACTGTACTCAGTCAGTAGGTGAAACAGCCTCTGATCCTAGCACATTCATAAGCACAATCATTCCATTAGCATAATTTTAGTAGCAAACAATGTGCATCTACAAACTTCTATCATTAGCACACCATGTAGGAAAACCCTCTACAATTATGTAGTATTGAAATATTTGTAAAGCACTTTTTTCAACAACAGTGTAACGCCTGATAGAAAGTGGCTGTAATTTTTCATGCTCACCTGTAATCACTGAACTGTGAACTGGACCATTCTGACAACAATCCAAAGTGGTAGAGCTTAAGTGTTTTCAACGAAAATTGATTTGATCAAGATCTATTGAGTAGTGTTTGAAATTTGGTATATTTCGATTAAATATTATTTATTGGTTTATTTATTCATAAAAAAACCAGCGATGCATATTATGATTGTACAAACAAAAAAAAGCACTTAAAAAGAAGAGGCTAATAACAGGTTGTTCCATTAAATTTGATAAAATTGGACAGAGCGAGCTAATTTCGTGTAAACGCATAATAAGTATATACCATATGCATACATATTAATATTGTTAAAACATATTTAATTAAGTAATATCGTTTAATAATCAATATAAATTGATTTTAATATAAAATACTATATACATTTATCTATCATGATTCATGAGGCATTTATTGCATTCATTAATTTGATGATTAAAATTTTAAACATACGTTTAGAGCAACTAGACAAGTTAATATCACTAGATTTGGTATGATTGATTTTATTATCATTCTCTAGTCAAGTAGCGAAAGCAGTGGTCATTTGCCACTTCTACCGCACCCTTCATTTTACATGCTCTAACAAACACTTGATTGGACTTCTGTCTATCATTTAAAAGCTATATGGTATTGTCGGTTGAGTCTCCTCCAATCTTCTCTATTATGGGTCTGTGGTTTTACTACTTTGTACGACACTACATCCACGTTTCTTTTATTTGATCCATGAATGCTCGCCTTGGGCTTCCCTTCCCTTTCCTTGCTTGCACTTTGCCTTCCATGAAGGTGTCGTGCAAATGGCCAAACATCTTCCACCTTATTTCCTTCAGTTTTAAAAATTGTGCGTTTTCCTTTACTATATCCAGTGCTCCTTCATTGGTCTTCTTTTTTTTTCTTCCAGACTTATTTTGATCAAAATCCCAAAGGTATTTCCATCGTAATAAAAGAGAGATTAGGATAAAGGTATTTTGTCGATTATTTACAAAACATGCTCCGGTGGTTCGGGCATGTGGAAAGAATGCATGATGAAAGAATGACTAAACAGATATACAATGCAAAAGTGGATGGATGCAGAAGTCGTGGAAGGCCACGACACACCTTCCATGATCAAATTGATCGTGTACTAGCAGAAGGTGATGTCAGGAGCCTTAAGAACAGACGAGCTTGCATGACAAGAGTTATGAATGTCAAAGAAGCAAGTGAGGTATGTAAGAATAAGCCTAAATGGCGCTCTGTTGTTCGTGCCTACCCCGCAAGGGAACTGGCGTGAAGTTATGTATGTATGTATGTATTTACAAAACAATCCTCCTTGTATGACTCCGTTTGGGACACAACAGTTCCAAGCCTTCTTAACTTCAATAAATAGCATATTTTATGTCTAAACAACGAACAAACACACGCACCGTATTGACTAGATGATAACACGCACCGGGCAAAGTACGACGGGCCTATTTTTAAAACGATTTTCGCTTACAAAAAGTCACGGTTACGTTGTTCTATTTGATAGGACTGTCACGATTTCGTCGGGTATTTTTACATAGCAATTTATTACTGTAGTACACCAGAGAAGGTGAAGTCCCACCTGATAGAAAGTGGTTACTGATGCCAGAGGTCATTTAAAATACCAAAAGTGTTAGCAATATGCTGCCGGTCTGAAAGGGGGTGACTAAAACATGGTCACTATTGCCTAAGTTATTATGGCGGCATATTCTAGACTAGGGGTGGTAGCCATCCACATGGGGAAATGCTCGTATCTCTTTCTATGGCAATGAAATGTATTAGAAAATAAAACACGTTTTTATGTTTACAGGTAAGCAAAGTAGACGATTCGCCTGATGGTAAGTGGTTACAGCTGCCCCTGGACATCTGCAACACGAAAGTAGCCGATTCCTACATCCAATCGAATATGGCGCTATAGTGTAGTAAAATCGCGAATCAACTAAAAATTAAGCATGGCCATCATTTTTCATTTCTACGGAACCCTTCATGTGACAGTTTATACAATAAATGTTTATTCTATTCTATTCTATTCATTCTTTGTGAACTGCCGCGCCACTTGTCTAATTTCTTGCAGTTGTATTGAATGAGACTCTATCGACATCATAATTATAGACAAACGCTTCATGTGCATGCGAGTCCTACTCGCACACGGCTCTTCGTTTATTCAATTGCAAAACTCAATGTTAGGTTTAGTCATGTGTAATTTGAATACATTTATTAGAGTGTATTTTAGACATTGTTAATTATTGTTACTAAAATTGTCATATAAATATATGGCTCATATTGCGCCTGCCACATTCTCGCGAATAAAACTCAATAAAAAAGGGAGTGAAACGAGTTCTCGTGTTTTTTTTTTCACATTCTTGCCATAATATGAAGCGCGAATGTAATATGTATATATTAGCCAAATTCTGTATGTGAAATAACAGTGTATGGATAATTATCAAAAAATGTTTATCAAAATGGCAAGGAAACCAAACCGCTGAGACTCACCACGCAAATGATAGCGAATTAATCTACATTAACCACGAAAACGCAAAATAATAATACTTAATTAATATTATGTAATCATTCTTTGATAGCGATGTTTTGCTTATTTCATGTACAAAACATTAACTTGAAACCTATATCTTACATAGAAAAATAGAAACAGCTAAAAAAAGTTATAAAAAATGCTGTGAGGCTAAAATTAGTAGTTATTTTATCCATTGCAAAAAATTAAGTAAGTGCTTTACAGTCCACGAACTACAAAGGGTTCCGCAGAGGTTAAACAATCCACTGTTTTCGTCATTTGGCTATGAAACTTAAAAAGAATTTAGTCGAAAATATTCCATCAAATATCTATTACTCAAAGCATATTGCTGAAACTAATTTGAAAGTAAATTTGAAGTTTAATCTTTTTCAGAATTTTCAACTTCATAGTTTAGAAGTTAGAAAGAACACAAAAAACTAAAATGTACCCACAGCAACACCAGAGGTGCTGCCAATGTGCTACCGGTCTTGAAAGAGAAACTGGAACCTGGCCACTGATGCCGGAACACAACTCAAAGTTGTTATGGCGGCATACTTTAAACCAGGGATGGTAGCCATCCAGTCGGGCAAATGCTCTACCATCTGGTTGTGGGTTGTTTTGTCGCCTCTCACGACAGGCCACGCGGCCGCAGGAATTAGTATTCTTTTTCCGTTCCTACACGGAGAAATATACGATGGAAACTAGTAGTTTCTAGTGGTTTCGCGGTTTTAATACAGCATTGTGTAATGCCATATAGAATTACACCTTTCCATCACATTGCATCTATATAGACCCAGTAAATTTTGAAAAAAATATCTATAATATACAAAGATAGACAGATGGACGGACAGGTTAAAAACAAGGAGTCCATGTATGCCAAAATAGCTCCGGAACCATAAAAACTGTATGCGTACCTAAATAGGTATTAAATGTTTATGATATTTAATTAAACTACTTTTAATAAAATGTATGAAATAGGTGTAATTTACATCAGTACCGAGCAGATGTATTATTTAATATAAAATTATGACTCATACTTTAGCATTTGTATGGGTTCGATAAACATTACACACGTACCTACTCGTAATTCATTTTTTCTTTCTAGTTGAATAATCATTATTCTATTATGGCTTAAAATAAATAATTTAAATTTTGAATGAAATCAAAGCGATATCACTCCACTGTAGCGAAGCCGAAACTACGTTAACACTCCCGTTTAGTAAATAGGTGGCAATGGGTCGGTCATGTTTGTCGCAGCCCTGAGCTGAAGTGAAGAAGTAGACTGAATCTGATTGGCATTACCTAATACAAGTCAGCAACAGCGGCGTGGACTTCTTATAACACAATTCCCTATAGCCTACCTTTAAGAATGTAGCGACTAGCGACCAAAAGGTCGAAAGCACCATGCATTCATAGGCGTTTACGCGTTCTGTTCAAACATATTACTACTATCTCTATTAATTAACTAGCGACCAAAAGGTCAAATGTGCCGTGGATTTATTGGCGCTTACGTTTTTTAGTCTTGCAGATATTATTAATGTATGCTTATCTGGAAACGCTCGGCGGCTTTCCACACGTATTGGATGAAATAGCAACTCATAACCCGATCGGGCACGGACTTTTGTTTCAAAATATGCGGTAAGGTTGCAAAATTAAAAATACAAATTTTAATAAGAAAATAAATATATATTATAAAGAGGTGAAGTTTGTGAGTTTGTGACGTTTTAGGGGGTAATTTCTGGATCTACTAAACCGATTAAAAAAAAAAAATTACTGTTCGAAAGCTACGTTAAGAGGAAGTCTCATAGGCTATATAACATGACGCTATATACCACGGGAGCGGGACAGAGCCCGGGTGAAACCGCGCCGGGCCACTAGTAAGAAAATACATCGGGAGTTAGACGTTTTTTCAACAGCGGTGTAGTCGGCGCTTGCATCGTAAGGTATGTTTTTTCAACCGGCTTGCTCTAGCCGAATTTCCACCCCCGCCACTGGCCAACAGGTGTAAGATATCTTATCTAATGATGTACCATAGAGTAATATTACAAAGTGTAATGCGAAGATGTATACAAAATTACGCACAAATTATATAATGAAAGCAAAAAATAAATTATATGGTATTGGCATAATTGTGAGGCCAATTTGATAACCTTCAGTAAACACTCTAGCAGTTTAGCTATTTACCATAAAAAATATATTCCAACTTTTCTGTGGTGCAATAAATAACATTATTTAACGTTTAAAAAAGACTTATGTAGTATTTACTTGTGTTGTATAGATGGTTTCAAAAAGATTAAATCATTGTGGCAAGACAAACACTTGGTCTAGCCGTGACCGTCAAGTTTATTATCAGGCGTTTGGGGAGTTATGAAGTGGCGGGGTTTCCGATTCCGGCTGCATGATAAATTACTCGTAAGTACATACTGTAATACGTTCCAATATTTTTTTCTAAAATTAAAATGTTGAACATCGTTTAAATATTTCTGGTAAATGTCACCTCGCATGTCAGTGAACTTTGTTTAAAAATACACACTAAATATAAACTGAACGTATGAAAATTTTCGCTTGAAAATACTGAATAATGAAACGAACCTGACGATTTTAGTTTAAGACTAGCGGCCCGTCCCGGCTTCGCACGGCTACTTTTTTACACCTTGGATTACGTTATTGAACGTGTTTTTAGTAGGAATCCCTAATTTTATTCTAGTAGTAAAATATACTAACTATAGCTTATGTTACTCAGGAACAATGTAACATTCTAATAGTGAAAGAATTTTTGAACTCGGTAGATTTTGAGTTTATTCGTTATAAACATACAAAAATGCAAATGTTTCGTCTTACATACATACATAACTTCACCCCAGTTCCCTTGCGGGGTAGGCAAGAACAACAGAGCGCCATTTAGGCTTATTCTTACACACCTCACTTGCTTCTTTGACATTCGTCAATAGACCTTCGTCTTAATAAATAATATTACTATAGAAAATCACAACACTTGATAATGTTATTGTTAGTACCTATGGCCAAATGCGCCTTGTTTATAGCGGTACAAAAAACGCCGTTAATGATCAGCTACATTAGTGTATACGTTAATTGTCGATATTTAACATCATACCAAAATATTAACCATATATTTAAAATTATTGAATTCCACAATTATTAAATGATTTTTATCTACAAAATGAAATAATTATAAGTGGGTTGTTGCAGTTTGTTTAACATGATCAGCTTGCTCAAGTAATTTCAACAGAGCATTGCTCTGCAGATTAACTGATAAGGCTTCCTTATCCGAGTCTATATACACAACAATATACATGTCAATGACTGTAAACAAGGAAAATTGATGTGTTGTCGTATTCGTTTTTTTTAATTAATATTAACTATTAAAATTGAATAGATATATTTCTAATCTGTTTAAAATGGGTCGATTATGTGGGATAAAATGTACATCATTGACAAAAGGACATACATACATACATAACTTCACGCCAGTTCCCTTGCTGGGTAGGCACGAACAACACAGCGCCATTCAGGTTTATTCTTACAAAGGACATAATACTAAATATCAAGGTAACTGATTAATTACTAAGTAAGTTTGAGGAGTCTTTAAGGTTCTTAAAGAAGCCTACAACCTAACTCTAACTCAATATGAATAAGACGGTATGTCATCAACGTTTAAATGTTTTTGACATTTAGCACAGTATTACTCACATTTTAAAGATTTCAATCCTTACTTAAAAGTTGTAGTTGACCCTTGTGGGTCGATATAGACAACTTTGACTATCATTGCTACAACTAATTGAGAATGTTCGAACATTAACTATTAATATAATGTGGTGCATTTTTTTTAGATTTCTTATCTGTTTGTTCGGGATTCACGTAAAACTACTGGGCCGATTTCTATGCGGTTTTCGCTGGTCGACAGCTAATACTAAGCCTGAAACTCTACGGTACCTTTATCCTGGGAATTCCTCGGAAAAGTTTCTGGGAATGTATAAAATGGCCAGCTTAAAAAATATAATTCTATTGTGAATTTGTGATTTTTTTACTGATCGATAGCAAATTTAGTTATTATTTATTATAGTTATTTAGTTGTTCGCAAGCATAAACATTAACTTATTCCAGTTTTCACTAAAACGATAGCTCACATTCTTTTTTAAAATGCTGTCCCGGGAATCCAGCGGGAATACCAAGTTAATCGTGGACGGAGTCGCAGGGATATCCTAGTTACTTATATAAATATTATTTTCGCCTCTGAGTACTTATTGATAAAGCACGTAATGTTCGTCTAAAAATTTCATTCTACAGGTGAATAAGACGCAATTATTTATAAAATATGTTTAAAGTGTTATTCGAGACGTGCTTTGACAATATATGGATTGCGACATAGAAATATAAATAATGTAATTAAAATAAATGCCGTAGTTGATTTTATGCGGAATACAGATTGGTAACGTAAGGAAATAAATGATAATCAACAAACGTTTTCCCGTAAACAACTGTAACTGTAATAATAACTTTGATACAGTCGACTCTTGTTAATTCAAACCTGCGATAATTCGAACCTCTCTATAATTCAAAGTTATCATGAGTTCCCCAGAAAATCTCTTTATATTTCGAACTAAATCAATATATTTTTATGCACTTGGTAATTCGAACAAAAAAAATCATTGCTACGTAACAAAACGACTAGTTAATTCGAACTCATCGGTGTCAAACACTCGACAATTCATAAAGGATCAGATCCTCTTATAAACAAGCCCGAGTAATCCATCGAGTTGAGTACGTGTGCCCGCTGCTGACAAGTTCAAACTTGTATCATCGTACACAGGCTTTTGTATTTTTTTTACAAGCTTTTATTTAACTTGCAATGGACGTATGTAAGTTCGGATGGAATCTTGCAAGTTAAATTTCACCAAATTCCCGGTTTCCGATTGAGTTGAAATTTTGCACGCACATGTATATAGCGTGACAATGCAATAATATGGTACCATAGAGCTGATCTGATGATGGAGTCGGAAGGTGGCTGTAGGAACTCCTGTACTAAACGAGATAGACCCGTCGTGTTTGGGCTCGTTTTACTTGTCTTGGCTAGCAGTCTGCTGCTATATGATATCTAGGATCTCGAAAGCTTGTATTTAAAAACCTTTTTGTAATGATTATATAGTTTGACACACACTTCCGCACGGATTGGTTTGTGTAGTTAAGTTTCAGTTACTGTTACTCTTTCGTTGTTGTTTTCATTGTTAAAGAATAGAAGTTAATAAATATGTATATAATATATAATTGATTATCAACATCAATAATTCAAAGTTTTATTTCTTTTTGCTCAAAAATTTCGAATCATTTGATATTTCAAACGCTCGATAGTTCGTAATATTTTAAGAGTCCCTCGAGTTTCGAATTAACGAAAGTCGACTGTATTATGCTAATGTTAAAAATACTATTATAAGGGACCGACGGAATAAAATCCATCTATGTTCATCCAAAGGTTGTCTGGAAGAAATCGCCAATAGCAATAAGACCGCCTATTGTAATTTTGTTATTTCTGTTAACTATATCTTTGAACACACGATAAAGCACATTCATTCATAATTTACAATGCGCTTTCTGCTTCATAAAGTACATACATGCGACAAAAAATATTTTTCTAAGGTGTAAAATTCAATTACCGGCCATGTTATATTATAGCATGACCATTTTATACATTTTTACTAAAATGGCCACGGAAACCTAAAAAATGTCGAAGGAAACGGATACGCTTTCATACATTCTTGGCGTCTTGGCCCAAGATTGTAAAGAGATAGTGATTTTAAGTTTTTTTTTAATCATGTTGATATTTTTTATAATTGTAGTGGGTTTAGCTTTAGTTATTTGGACAGACATTAGTTATTTGGAATGAATTAGTCGTCGGGTGTTAGTGTTTTCATATTATTAATTGCTGAAATTAATTGCCATAAATCAATTATTATTTTGATCATGGATAACTTATTTTATTTGTGACCTTAAATTTAAGATTTTTCTTCATCCAGATAGAATTTTGGGCCGATGTTTTTCTTTTTGTAATATAAAATTGGAACACATTTCTTCGGCCCAAAAGTCCCCATTTTTAAATAATTTATAATTGTAATTTTTTTTAATTTATTTGGACAAAAAAACAGTATTGTACAGAATGTAGTATTATGCATCTTATACATAAGTAGTTTCAATTAATACAACACCAACATCATTTGCCACATATTGTATAATTGAAAATATACTAGCTACAGTAAGTAAAAACAAAAGAGAGACAGAAAAAAGTCTGTATACAATAACTAAAAAGAAGAAGAAGAAACGGAGACCTCACCAGAACGCAGAGCCGGAGCCAAGATCACACCGATTGCCTGCGACCAGCCGCAAGGAGGACGCTAATTGTCAGAAATACTTGATATAATGGTTTACTTGTTTTTCAAACATTCAAGGATCATTTGTTTATAATTGCTGGGCCTAGTTGCCGCTATATCTATTAAGTAGAAATTGTGTTTATATGAATGCACTAGCTGTTATTAAACTTAATCGTCATTAAAGGTCTCTGAGTGGGCAGCAAGAGTCAACCGATTCGCCAAAGCAAAAGGCAAAGTTTTGAAAAACCTTCCACGGTTGTATAACACATTGTAACTTCACATTTGAGCACAGCCTACATAGTATCGACGAAACAGGTTCCGAGTCAGAGGAACTCACACACATGAAAAACTTGAGGTCGGACTGGCCTTATTACATCACACGATAGCTATTAGCCATAACCGACAAGTATATGCTGTGGAGGCCGTGAGATTTTTATACCTTTGGCACTTTACGGAAAAGTTCACTAAACTAAAAAGCGAACTACTTCAAAAGATTTACAGTCTTATTCATATTGAGATAGAGAAGTTTGAAGACTTCTTTAAGAACCTTAAAGAACCCTACAAGCTTACACTAACTTAATATGAATAAAACCGCGTAATTAAGCAACTTTTTATGAACTAGGCGCTGATTTCAGTTTTTGACAGGAATTTGAAGGATGATGTTTGCTGTGCAGTTTTATTTAACGTGTAATATTGGTTAAAAATTAACAGTAGGTTCAGGACATATTTATTGTTTTAAAGAATAGAGCCTAGCCTAGCCAAATAAATATTTCATAACATTTAAATAAATAAAAAGAAGACGAAGAAGCGCTGATTCGATGTTTCATTTATTGACGATAGACGACGAACTAGACGATAAAGCTGCAATGGTGTGAATCCAGTCACATTCTAATGTTATAATTAATAAGATTAAATTTTGCAATTTTAATCACATCGAATATAATTACGTCACATAGAAAACATATCACTATAAAAGTTGACTATGAAACAGGTCACCAAAAATAAAATTAAACAATTTATCGAGAGTCAGGGTGACCATAACGTTTAAAAACAGAAAAAGTTTATATAAAAGGTTTTTGAATTATGAATGAATTAAATAAATAAATAAATTCTAAATTAAATATATTTTGAATCCATTCTAAGCCTGTAAAGCTCATTTCTTCATTTTTGAGCATAACCACAGACGAAATCAGTTATTTAAGGAATTTATATCTTTACCCTACGTCTTTAGAATGAGACAACCAGCTCATGGTTACGAAAATAAAGTACAAACATGATTTGCTCATATCGTGTTTTATGGTTTTGTCTCACACTGTATTAAGTTTATTGCGATTTTAGTATTTTAATTAGGTTTTTACTGAATATTCATTGTAGCAAACCAAGCGTGATGATATGTATATCAAGTATTATATTCAATATTTGACATGGAAATTATGCAGTAACTCTATATTGGGTATTGTGGTGATTCATACTTTGAATATCAAAGCAAAATGTGTCATCTACTCTCAGGACAATAGAATTCAGGTACATTAACAATACATGTAACCAATACATACATTAAATTGGTTTTGTATAATATAACTGAATAAAAATATTAAGTTAACAAATATTAAAACGTCATACAGATGTTTAAAATAAGTTTTTGTATAACGATAGTTTCGATTCTAGAATATTATTATTGTAAGAATTTTAATTAATTCATATGGAATATTTAGTCGTAAATTATCATGATATAATTGCAAATTAATGTATTTAGGTGCACTCTATTTACAGTATGTATAGCAAATCTTAGAGTATGAAGTTCAAAACAACCTATTTTGCAAACTCGTATAATGTTGTTAATAGACAGAAGAAGTAGCTCAAGCGTAGGCTTTTATCTGAATTGATATGGAATTTGCAATGCCATGGAATGTACAAGTTTCACGAGTTGAAACTTGGTCACATTTCAAAGTATATTTAATGAATGTAGGCTACGTAGAATTGCAACTTGATTTTTAATTACTAAAATAGTTATTGAAAATGTAGTAAATTTTTGCGAATTTGTTAGTGAAGATTATAACTGCTGAACTAGTACATAAACTAACACATCTTTAGCCAAAATCCGTTTAGTATATTGCAAGAGCTATATTGTTCGATATAGGTATGTATGTAGTCTTACTAAAATAATAATATTAGATCGCAAAAGTTACGCTGCTGGTCCATTAAATTAAAAAAAAGTGTCTACACGGTGCACGCTCCCGTATTAAGATTGCAACACACGTCGTTTGAACGAAATACAGGTGCTTTACCCACAAGTACAACCATTTACCAATATATATTTTTCCTAAATTAGATTCAATTGCCCTTTTAGACTTATACGAACATAACAAATACGATTAATAAACTAAACATTATATAATAACAATCATTCACAAACTAAAATTGAAGGAATCCAAAAGAAATAAAACAAAAAAGCGTCTTACTCATTGAGTATGATTTGTCGCAAAAATAACTTTCGCTTGCCGTGTGTTCTGTGTAAAATTGAGATTCCAGCTACCGGTTTAATAATACCTTTTGGCGATACGCCATAAACGCCGTACCAAGAACACACACACAGTAATCCAGAAAATTAATCAAAAACGAACAAGCAGATTAGGAGATAACACACTTAAGTATTCAATTACCGAAACATACCAATCCAGCGGCGGGAATAGTTCGAAAAGTTCCTTTTTAGCACGTCACTAAATCACTTTCTGTCTCTGTGTACACACTACAAATCACCGAACAAAAGATCCAAACAATCCTAAGTTACATCATCGAATTGAAATTAACTGAACACTATGAAATAATTAACGTAAATACGAGAATTCTTTTAGCATACACAAATTATGGGCACATTAGTCTGTTAATTTTAACGCGCGAATTTTCACCGGTAATGTCACGAAGTGTCACTTTTTTGTTTTTTTATAATTGTTTTTTTAATAATCTTTTATTGGTTAATGTAGCATTGTGCGTCGTGATAAGCGCTGAGAGGTCGCACCGCGACTGGTCTCGCCCGCTGTATATCATTCACGCCGGTTCACGTGCGCTTGCATGCAAAAACTTTTACACAGAGCTTCCAGTCTCGTAGAGTTCCATATAAACCGGTAATCTGTTTGGAATTTTACATTTGGTTTCAAGGACAATGTTAATACGACTTCATACCAAGGTCAATATAGATAATTAATAAATTAAACAATAAAAAATGTATATTTTAAAAGAACAATACATAAAGCTAATAAAATATATTTATTATAAAAATGGGCTGTTGAAGGTATACAATATTATAGTCTTTAAAAAAGTTATTATAATAAGTAGCCAAGTGCGTGTCGGACCAGACACAAAGCACACTGGACGAAGGATAACATGTTCACCATTTGTCCAAACACTGACAAAAATTCTGAATTTGCACAATAAATTAACTACATAAAACTAATCATTCAAGTAAACTCTGTGAATATAGTTTATTGCATTACTTTCTTTAACATTACGTGGCGTTTTAAAATAGACATGCTTCCAATACATTTCAAACTCTGTTGTTTAAAGGTCACTAAACATAAACAATTAAAATTAAGTTCGGTTAGTTATTTTACTATTAAATAACGATGACGTCAAATACATAAATACTATTTTAATATGTAAAGAACCACGTTTATTATATTTAGTACTAGAGATGGCCGTGACTTCGTGTGCGTGTTGTTTCTATGTCTGCTTGTAAACAAATGGACAGACGGTCCACCTGCATGTAACTACCGTCGCCCATGGACAATTGCAGCACTAAGGAATCCGATGCGTTGACCAGAATTGTCAAACCAGAATTACTCAAGCTATAGGTTGCGACCCACAGTAGTTGAGAATGAATATTAAGTGAGTACTAGTTTATTTTCATGATTAATATCAAAACGAAATACCGAAATTAATTGTACGTATCAAACTTATTGCGATTCAAAGTAACTAAAATTGAAGTTGATGCAACAAAAACATTCTTCTAGTTAAAATAGCACTCTTGTAGTTCATTATTTGAAAAAAATGAATGTAATTGATTTTTTCTAATAATTTGAACAGCCCTTCATGCATACTGATACGCTCCTTTTTTTAACAACAGCCAAGAGATAAGTCCTGAATTTGGAAGTTTAGTATCGTGGGGTCGCAGTAAATTCAATTTAGGGAACCACTGGTCCGCACTGAATAAATATATATTAATGCATTCTAAACCCTGTTGGTCGAAATGAAATATAAACGACAATTTAAGATAAAATTCCTCTTTTAACACCTAAAATTATCATTGAATTCATTGAGTTGTTTCTGACTATTTCTGAGCCTATTGAATAAAAACTTTCAGGTAGACATTAATTATAAAAAACGGTCATTAATGATTAAGCATCGCATAAATAGGAGTATTCACATAAATCACATTTATTTTTAAACCACAGACAGATACTTTAATTATATTTATTAATACAAATGACCCAATGATAACATTAAAATCACAGAAACATAAAATGTTCAACACATTTGCATGAGTATCAATTGACTCGAGTGATACACGACTGTGGTATTGATTTAATGAATCAGGATTATTATTAAAATCATTTGGATTACTCAAGGCTTCGGCTTTCGGAAGTAAGTCACTGTACTTATAATGTTTAGCTAAGTTTATATACTTCTTACTATACTAAAGTTCGTAGACATTTTGGAGAAACATGGTGCCGTTATTTATTTTATTTTAGGAAGGCTTACTGTACAATACATACAAAATATAGTAGCAACAATATTTTTTTTAAAGATGCTGGTAACAAGCTTCCACCTATTGGTAAAGAAAAAATATATATACGAGTACATACACGATATCGAGGGATACTAATATAACAAAATTTTAGCTGTTAGTTCTATCAAAAAATTCTTGAGCCAGATTGCGCTTAACAGAATTTATAATTGTGCAATACAGATCTAGATTTCAGTCTACTACTATTTTCATTGAAAGAGTTTGAGCTTCGTATGATAATTTGTCATTTGTCTGTAGTTGCTATTGACTATAGGTATATGGAGTAATATTCTCTCCCTAAGGCCAAGTTGATTAGTCCTTTTGAGTTCAGATCTGGACAATAAATGTCACGTCTAGCCAACTTCATCAAAAAAACAACTTATGTTACGTATGGCATTTAGAGGCAAGAAATGATATTTTTTTCAACGATCCTAGTAGTCGTAGTGTTAGGCAATCTTTAGGTCCGTATGTCAGTTCATTCTTTTCAAGAAGTACATGTGCAGATTAAACTTTACAGAACGTACTATTTATTCTCTATGCCGCCAAACTTTATGTGTTAATTATGTATCGAAACTACAAAAAAAAAATGAGATAGCTCATACGTTTAACTGGGGGAATATTTTTTATGGCATTTCAGCCTCCCAAAACTAATAATGTTCCTAAATACCATTTCTTATTTATTTAAGGCATTATGAGGAGTTATTCCCATCATTTTTTTTATAAAGGATACACCCCTCTTTTGACGTTTGAACAATGAAGTAGAAAATTCTAAGAAAACTTGAGATAGTAGGACTTCAAAAACTTTAAACAAAAATTTGTTTGAACAATATCCGTAGACTAGTTTTTGAGATATGGGTTATTTCTGATAAAATAATTTTGTATGGTTCTGCTACCAAATGACGAAAACAATATACGTTTGCTAACTCTTTTTTAGAGTCTCAGAATGGGGGAGATAAAACCTTGTCCATTTCAACCCCAAGAAGACACAGGTCTGAGTATTCTCGGCCAATAAAACTCCATTCGAGCAAGCGCTTCAGTTTCAAGGAACTCCCCTTACCACCTCCAAAAGTGGAATCCTCGGTGTTGACATCGCGAACGATGGGGCCATCTTGGAGGCAAGGCAAAACTTGCCTCCAAGAAGCTGGGAGTCCTAAACCGGTCCAAGCAGTACTTCACACCGCGGAACGCCTTGTGTTTTATAAAGCCCAGGCCGCATATGGAGTACTGCTCATACCTTTGGGCCGGAGCACCTGCCTACCAACTTAATCCCCTGGACTGTATTCAACGTCGAGCCGTTCGCGTTGTTGATGATCACTTACTCACAGACGGTATAGATACGCTTGGCCTTAGGAGACTTTGACTAGAGACTTTGCTTCTTTCTGCGAATTCTACCGACTGTATAACAGGGAGTGTTCCGAAGAACTGTTTAGAATGGTGCCTTCGTGCTCTTTCTACCATCGCATCGTTCGCCATTGGTTGTGAGTTCACCCCCCACTTCCTTGAGCCGCTTCGCTCATGTACGCAACGGTTCTGTAGAACGTCTCTCTTGCGTACCGTGAGGATTTGAAATGAGCTCCCAGCCGAGGTTTTCCCACAGCGCTACGATATGGAGTTTTTCAAAAAGGGTGTTATACTTCGAGGCCGGCGGCACGTTGGTGACATCTCTAATGTTGCAAACATCCATAGGCGACGGTAACCGCTTTCCACCAGGTGGGCCGTCAGCCTGTTTGCTGTACTTCAGCTATAAAAAAAAACTCTACCAAACTTTTCATAGCTAGTGAAGTACTACGCAATTGCCAGATTTATTTTTAAAGGTGTACAATCAGCACCAGTCCGCTTGTTAATTCAGTTGACTGATGGATTATTGTATTTTTTAGTACCCATACAATATTCGCTTGGAACCCGTGAGTGGGTCGCGACCCGTAATTTGGGAAATCCTGGTTCAGTCACCCAGTTTTGTTGACCATCTGTTGTCGCCTGCCCTGTAGAGCCTCCGTGTTCAAAACAATAATAACAATATAATTACACGATTTCAATATTCGCTAGGAACCCGTGAGTGGGTCGCGACCTGTACTTTGAGAAATTCTGGTTTAATCGCCTATTTTTTGCTGAGCTGTTGTTACCTGACCTGTAGAGCCTCCGTGGTAAAGCAATAATAGCAATATAATTACGCTATAATATTTAAGACCTAAATGGACATGAAACTTATTCAATCAATTAAAAACACATCAATTTCATATTAATTTATATGTAAGTTACTGTTAGCCAGATATAACTTGTAGATCTAAATCTAATAGAATTTTAATCTATTTGTCTCTGATCGTCCTTTCTTTTACAATTTGTCGAAATACATGTTTATACCTAGTCCAGCCATAAGTTCTGTTGCAAATGAAAATGCATTTTTTTTAATGAAGTAATGTAATATTATTATAATTTATACCTACATATTAATTAGTCTCAGCAAATAATAAAAAAATATTCTATTCGAAATGGCCACCTTTGGCTTTCATACAGGCCTTTAATCTGTTTGGCCACGAATCTATGGATTTACGCACTGTTTCCAAGGGAAATTTCGCCACTGCTTGCTCCAAAATTTTTTTAAGAGGCTCAATGTCGCCGTGTCGTTTAGAGCAGGCCATGTCATCTAAAACTGACCGTAATTTGAAGTCTAGAGGGTTGAGGTCTGGGCTAGATGAGGGCCAGTCTTCAGCTCTTATAAAGTCCGGAACGTTGGTTTCAAGCCAGGCTTGGGTAGTTCGTGCCTTGTGACCAGGTGCAGAGTCCTGCTGGAAAGTGCATGGTATATTTTTAAAAAGTGTATTGCTGAGAGGTTTCACAACATGATCCAAGACTGTATCTTGATACACTTTGGCTCAAGTTTTCACTCCTTTTTCACAAAAATGTAGTTTTGTGACTCCTTGATAAGTCACGCCCCACCAAACCATCACTGACGCAGGATGATGACCACGTTTTACCTTTCCGACCACTTGAGTAGCTTCTTTAGAACTGTGAGCGTACACTTTATTATTTTGCTTATTGTAGTGTTCTTCTGTCGTGAAATTTTTTCATCGGTAAAGAGGACATTTTTGTGTCTTTCACCTGCGTATCGCGACAGAAGGCGTTTTGATCGATCCACTGTCTTTAATTGTAAAGATTGATTTAGGGCATGTCCTGTATATCGACGATAAGCACCGAGCTTTAGGTCTTGTTTTATAATACGCGACAGAGTCCTAACGATAATCTTCATTTCTCGAAAATTCATATCTCTTCGTTTCGACAAATTCTGGATTTAACTGCATAACCACCCTTTGTAGTTCTAACAGCACGCGGCCGCCCCGATCTTTTCTGGTCTTCGACAGACGAAGTGTTGTTGTGTCTGTTGATAGTACGATATACGAACATACGGCTGATACCAAGCTTTTGAAGTGTCTGGAATATGACCGACGGCTCCATACCCACTTTGTGCAAGGCGATCAGTGCAATCATATTTTCTTTAACACCCCATTCCATATTGTAGTTTGATAATGAACACGAAAAATATGTAAAATGGCGCAAAATCGAAAGAAGTTTTTAGAATAATATACGTGTTCCAAATTCAAAATAATTAAAGTTTTTATGTAGCAGTATTTATGGCCAGACTAGTTATATATTTCTGACTCATTCCCATGACGTGGGTTCAAATTCTGACCAGAAAACATGCACGGTTTAGTCAGTTTTTTTATTACCGGAGTACAGTTGTGGTTACCGTCGCCTTTTTTTTGACTTAATGAACGTATTATTACAATAGCTACATGCTGATGATGGAGGTAAATATCTGACAGAACCAATACACCGAGATTGTGATGAGTGAAATCAGTGAGTATTCTTTATCCGTGCAGGAACGGATAAAGAATACTCATTCCTGCGGCCGGGCGGCCTGTCGTAAAAGGCGACAAAACAAACCACACCCAGGTGGTAGGGCATTTTTGCTCGACTGGATGGCTACCAACCCTGGTCTATACTATGCCACCTTAACAACCCGGAGCTGTGTACTGGCATTAGCGGCCACGTTCCAGTTTCTCCTTCGAAGCCGGCAGCACGTTGGCAGCACCTCTTTTATTGCTAATTTCCATAGGCGACGGTAACCATTTTCCTTCACAGTTGGGCCGTTAGCCTGACTCCTGTGCTTCAGCAATAAAAGAAAATACCGTAGGTATTTATAATGCGGATACCCAAGTTCAGCAATGGGTAGTTTATGGACTGATTAATAGGAGTCTATATTGTGTACAAATGAGACGTTATAAACTAATACAATAAAATATCTGCTTTTAAATTAATGTAGAGAGAGAGACCTGAGAGAGGAAAGTATACGATAACATCGATATAAATAATATTAAACGTTGAAAACACTGTCGTAAGAAATTAATTTTGCACATACTGTTAGAAGTTAGGGAAGCTTGAGCACTATTATTACATGCTGATGTCATATGTAATTTCTGTGCTGATATACTTTACTTAAATTTTTAATAAAATTATATAATAACTTAGATTATATTGTACGTATAATCCCCTAAGACTATAAGTAGAAGACTGAACCTAGGTCATCAAAATCAATATGTAAGATTTCCCAGAAGGCTAGCTACGTTACTTCACTGGATCGACATACTGATCCATCGTCCTAGGTAGAAACCAGCCATATGATCCCCCTGGGCTAATCTCATTTAATATCAAATTCTAGACTAATATATTATCTGTCTAAAATCATAATAAACGCCAACACATAAGAAAAAATTACTATTCATAGGATGCATAACCATATTTAGAATTTTATTTGTCAGTCTGTCTGTGTGCTACTTTGTCTCAATTATGCTCCGAAACGGCTCTACAGATCTTCATAATTTTCTGTATTAAATATTATTTATTTTGTGGGAAATATGAAGTATTAAAATTATACAGCAAGTAAGTTTGCAGCAAAACAACACTAAAATGTATCTGACCCTGATAAAGGTAAACTTTTAGCCACGAATCATGATTAAGCATACACGATTTAACCTCGACAAAGACACGATACGAATTCGCCCAAAAACAATGGCAGTATGCCAAAAAGCGACCGACGATGACGCGAGTTTAAGTGCTAGCACACATCAGTGGGCGACAGGCAGTATTGTGGATCAGTTGCCTATCAACGCTCACTGAAGAGAATCTTTTGAGATACCGCGAGCTTTAGCCATAGTATGTTATTATGTGATATAGGTATAATTTCATACGCAATCAAAAAGTTGCGTTTTAGAAAGAGCTGGTGGTAGGTTTTATAATGGTAGGTTACAATTTGATGTTATTGGTGGATAATTTGATGGCAGTATTTCAATAATGGATAAGGTGAGCACGTATAGGTTTTTGAAAATTGCACCAAGTACTGAAAAATTTAAAGACTAAGACTATGAGCATGTAATGAGGAGGGATGAAGCTCATGTGATATAAATAATGTTAAACTGGAAGATTGATGGATAGAAGTGTAATGGTAACTAGACCAAAAAGAGAAGGATACATTTTGTGAAACATTTGCCAGAAAGCGGTGTATAGAAGGAAACCGAAACCACATATTGTTCGGACGTCAAATGATTGGCAGAAGGTGGTTGAAACGAAATATAAATTTGTAGGGAAGCATAAACAAGTATCAATCGATCATCGAGATCAGCGTTGGTCCAATAGACTAACAATAATGCCGAGGTTGATCCAATATTTCCGACTTACATTAAGATGTTTTTGTAGTTTGTAACTGTTTTTCCTTTATTTCTTTCATTTTGTTACCTTAAATATGCTTGTTTTACCTATGTGTGTTCGTCCGAGAAATAGACCTATTTTCTTTCTTTCTTTCTAATCGTAAAAAAAGGATTACTAGAAATTTTTGGCTCATAGCGGTGCAGTCTGACAAATTCCGACAGCTACTATTCGGCCACCTACCGCTCTTTAGCATACTCTTCGAAAACGCAAAGAAAATCTACTATGATACTCCGAGCATTGAAATATATGTCTTATTGAGGGTTGAATTAGTATTAAATATGAATTGACAAATATAAAATCCTTTTCGTTTCCGTTCGCCGATTTGTGCAGGCCCTAACCATTCGACTAGCAAGTTTGATACTCCAAAACACTGCTCGAAATATTCCGAGAACAGAAACACATAAAGCCAATATTTATCTTAACAAAATTATTCCGCAAACATTAACATTGAAAATGCACGCTAATATGCCAAGATGCGATGTTTCTGACGAAGAATGTTGTGGAAACCGTAAATCATAGACGTCAATAACAGTCGGTGCAGGTCTGCGGTTAAAAATAGATGAATGAATGCAGAAGTAAAGACATAAAAAAGTTTAGGACTTATACTAAGTGTTACTCTGTATGTAAAACGCGTTATAGAGGGTGAAAGTGGACTAGCTGTAGATACCGGCTCTCTTTTGATTATGACACGACCCTCATTTATGGAAAGAGCTTCCATATAACACATGGTGTAATAATACCGCATTAAGGCTAATATTTTAACCGAAAAGCATGGAGGGTAGGGAGTAAGGAGAATCGTCTTGTATGAGGGACAAGTTGAGAAAGTGTCCTGTCCACCTGTAAACAGCAAATTATTCTTCGAAACTCACCGAAATAGAGCTAGCGTAGCAAATGAAAATTGTATATATTTATAAACAAAGTGAAGTGTGCTGAGTCGACTAATTTAATATCTTTGATGACTTGTTTGGTTGAGAAAATTAAATTATATATTTTTACTAATTCTTTTCTTAATTAACAGTTTGTAACTTTTATAATTATCTAGATAAATCATCCCCTTGATATCTATTTATAACTATCCTACCCTCATAATTATTGGCGCCGTTTTTAAAATCTTTCCACTTGCTAGCCTGGCTCCACCTAAATTGCCTGCTTTTTAACAGACACTTTTTGTTACACTGAGACAGTCCTGCTTACTTCTACCCTCCATATCATAAAGGGAGTATTATTTAAAAATGGCATAGATAAAAAAATCGACCAAGTGCGAGTCATTTCACCCATAACAAGTGTATATGTACGTAAAGGTAAAAAATATTTATACAGAAAACCTCATAACTCCAAAATTAGTCAGCATATTATATCTAAAGCAATTTTCTTTGAAAGCATTTGTTAACTTTAAACGCAAACCTGGAACCTGTTGATTTAAATTAAAAAGTCATTAAAGAAAAAGCTCTTTGATTTGTTAAACCTGACTAACGGTACTCCATATTCTTATGTATACTGAAAAATAAATATTTATCCATGAGTTAGATATAGAGCCACCATTTACTTATTTCGTGATTTCACTAAATCAATATTTTTGTTAAGGTAGACCAAAAAACAGATGGATGGTTTGTGTGAAGGATGATGTGATTTATGGTGTGACAAAGCATATATATATGCCAGAATGGAAGAAGAAGTATGGAAGGAAAAGACATATTGAGCTCACCTTAAATGATTGGGGGAGAATGTGAGAGAAACTAAATCGGTATTTAAGTAAAATATAATGGGGATACCCAACACGTGCCGCTGTTTTTACCATCCCGCACTCATTCATAGAATTTACAAGTGAATTATAATCAAACGGTATAATGTGGGTTTAGACAAAACAAAATAGTACGGCCCAATGACTTGTGACACGCGTGACATGAATAGTGCATTGATTAGATAACGTTTAGTGAATAACAGATGCGCGTGCGCAAGCTTATAACACATTGAAATTAGGGCCACCGTAATGCCGTTCAAATGGGGGACAATTTTAATTACAATGACTTATTTTGATAGTTATTTTTTTATATTTGATTACAGACTCACCTCACCTAAAGAAAAATAGTTATCGTCACCTATGAATATTTCCAACATTAGAGTTGCTACCAACGTGATGCCAGGCACGAAAGAATTTAATAAAGTCCTTTAAAAAAAACCATAATATCGCAGCTCTATGGAAAAATATCCGCTAGAAGTTTATTCTAAAATCTTAAGATGCGCAAGAGAAAAGTTCTTGAGAAACTTTGCTTACAGGATAGCGGCTCATGAAAGTTGGGGTTAATATCCAGTCCATGGCGAATGGTACGATGATAAGAGGCCGACGGCACCCATCTGAATACTGCTCATTATACAGACGGTAGTAAACCCAGAGGTGTAAAATCTCTAGCCAAGTCTCTGTCGATCAATACTATTATACCTGAGAAGCGGTTTGTGGGACCCCAAAATGTGTAGGTATTTCATATTTATCTTATATGATAGCCTACTAAAGCTCATGGATCATTAGAGCTACCCACCATACCACAAATACCGTTCTCTACGACTGGACGCCGCATTGTCAACCTGTGAACCTTACGTGGTTACGAGTGAACGTCGCGTGATCCACGAATTGGTGGGTTGTCATCTCAAATGGTTCACTCGACTTCCGTACGTGGAGAGCTTGCCAGCGATTCGGTGTCGCGTGGCTCCACTGAGGTATGACCTTAAAGTCGCAGGGTTTTCTTAAATTTGATTTATTAATGGTTCGAATTTGGACGTGTACGATATCTCATGATATCGTTACATAGCCATACAAGATTGTATTTGAAAAACGTGTTCTTTATTTGCGGATATGGGCAGATTGACCTTTTGAGACCGGTAGTAAATTGTTATCTAATTTTCAAGTATGAACTATGACACTGAGATCAAAATTAACAAATCATTATATATGTATTATTATAAGACTGAATGTCACGTTTAAAAATAAAAATATAGTGAATAAATCACAAGGACCGTGGTGTTCCGAGGCCATGAGCCTCTACAAAGAGCTCTCAAAACGCTTAATCGAATCTTTAGGTGATCATCGTTCGTTTTGTCCGATCAGTCCGAAAGAGTCAAAGACATTTTAGAGACAAGAAAGAAAAAACAAAGATTTCTTTAAAACTACAATAATATACTGTATATAACACAAAAATAAATGAACGTACAATGGAAAATGTATTTAATGTTAAAAAAAAACAAGCATAAAAAGTTCTAAAACGAAATGAACGACGAAAGAAGTTTACGAGTAAGCTCTCAGTATGGCGATCCAGCGAGGTAACGTAGCCTGAAATTCTGGGAACCTTACCCATTAACTTCGATGACCTAGGTTCAGTATTCTACTCATAGTCTTAAGGGATTATAGGTAAAATACAATATCAGTTTACTTTGTTGTACTAGTTTATAATTCATGTATATTTTGATATAAATAAATGTTATTAGTCACTAATCATTTAAGTTAATTATTTTGTATTGCGAAAGTGAAAAAGACTTGGGAGCTTTGTGACAAAGGCACTTCCATCTCGTTCAAATGATTGGGACTCGAATCCTGGCCGCGGAGATTTGTTTATTCCTTCTTTACAGTTTCGAAAATTAATGAATCGACTAAGCTAAAGTAAAATCTTGTTTTTATCACCATCTATTTAGCCTATAGTAATATTTTTTTATTTTTCTATGTTTATTTTGCTAAGATCTAAACTCAAAGATGAACAACATAGCCAGATTCGTCTCTTAGCTTCAATAACGTGTTTTTATTATGTCGATACAAAAACTTTTTTTACGGTCAATCTATAATTTATTATAAAATAAACCAGGTTTTTAATTATTATCTGGACTTATCACGTTATTGAAACAAAGAGGCAAGATATTGTTGGTAAAAATGTAGCTTTTGAACAAGCTGTTTGAAATGTTATCACGTCTTCCCTCTGACATTTCATAATAAAACAGCAATAGAACCTTGACCTTCGTCACGAAACTAACGAGGAAGAAAAACAACCTACAAATGAATATTTATCTTGACAGCATTATGCCGTAACGCCTTATTTTAATGGCGCAGAATTCAATCAGCATAAGAAAAGGGCAGTGATTAAAACAAAACAAGGTTTCTTATATTAAAGGCTAAGACCATAAACATACGAGAATACAAAATCTAGAGATTTCCAATGCTATGTATAAATTAGTTAATTTATTTATTGCAAATATTTTTCGTTGTTTTGGATACATGAATGAAAGTAATATCGTATAATGAATAGTATCGATTTAAAAAATTACGACGTAAGATTATCAGTAATGATATTTTATTCTTAGTCATGGAAGAAGAAAACTAGGGCCGCGTTCCACAGGAGTCTCAAAACGACCACGCTCACTACCGCCATTTTTTCCGTTCCACTTGCTTGCGAGCTTACAATCAAAAATTCTAGTGGAATGGAGCGTTGATGTCATTATCGACGAAATACACAAATGTCATTGATTGATGTATGTCAACGTATTGATAGAGATAATTAATTCTCTATGATCAACGCCCTACCACCACCTCTGGACATGGATCTGAGCGCTACGTGACCGAAAATTATGACATCATTAGTGACGTCTTCGCCATGACCCTAACGACCGTGGTCGTTATATGAAACGGCTGAAGGAGCAAATTGTGTCGTTATGAGCTAGGAATCAGACGAGTCGCTTAACCTTCGAAAGGACTGGATCTCTCTGCGTATTCTACCGCCTTTCCAACGGGGAGTATTCCGAGGAATTTTTTGATCCCATTTTTATAACTGCACCGCTCGCCATCGACGGGTTGTTTACCCCATTTCTTTGAGTTCCCACGCTCAACTACGCAACGGTTTTCTATAAAATTTCTTCCGCTTTAAACCATTATCTGGATGGAACTTTTCATCGTGGTTATCCCTCTGCGCTATGAAATGGTGTTTGTTTAAGAAGGACGTTAAAAATTTCTTAGATGATAACAACGCGGTAGTGACGTTTCTGATGGTAGCAATGTCCGTAGGCGCCAGTAGGAATTTTACATCAGGTAGGAAGCCTGCCTGTTTGCATGGTTCAGACAATAAAACATATTTAATACGATTTTTTTAAACTTATAATTAGGTTACCCTACAAACAATAACCTATTTTGAAACAACCAATCGTATCACAAATACACGTACAGCATACACGCCTTGTACATCAATCACATTAGGTACGGTAATAAAAGATTAAACACGTATGAATTATGCATTTCTGCATCGGATACATGGTATTGTTAGCAAATATTAGCCTATTTGCTTACAATAGACAATCAATGACTACATTACTAATAAATGTTTACAAGTTGTACGTCCATATTTTTCTTCTTTTTTTAATCTTAGTATAGGTTTTAATCATAATCTCCCCAACCCTAGCCTTTACTCAACATTTACTGTACTTAATTGTAATTTTTAGTGAACAATTACTTAATTCATTCATTTATTCACTCGCCTAATGTCGACCGGAGAAATAGGGCCTAGGACGGAGCATGTTTCCCTAGGTAAGCTACAGCCGAAATAACAGGGGTTCTCTTCCGTCTTTCAATTTCCATTGAAATGTTCGATAGAATACCTTTTTACTGGGACATTGTTATTCCCAGAATTGTTCTTTTATTTATAGGTCAAAAAGCCGTATTCAAAGAAATTAGTAAGTAACCTACTATTGTCCACACCCACTGTCCGGGTAACCGTCCGGCTGACTCCACGGCCCACTCTGGAGTGAATCCTAGACACCCCACTATAGTAAATAAGGGAAAGTTTGTTTACGTTTTTGCCTTTCAGTTACTTTTCCTCCACTTTGACAAACTAGACATGTCAGGGTTTTTTATCTTTTTTATTCTTTTTGGAGTTTTTTCGATTTTGTACTACCTTATCTATTATTACAGTTTCCATCTTATTTTCTAGTACATCATTTTTATTTACATTTCCTCATTCTCTTACGGATTCTGCCTTTCAGTTAGTTACGCCGGCGTCATTATTAATAAGGGGGTTATTGTTAGACACTTGTATTCACAACTTTCCTTCTTCTAAACAAATTAGGGAACACAATAAGCGACCCTGAGTTCTAGGTTGCTTATGACGTAGGCATATCAACACGCGCTCAATCTCAATGCGAATAAATTGAAACATACATCATATCAAAACTATGAGTCATTGCAAAATACTTGATTATAAGTGTTTATATTTTTATTATTATACTTTTTGTTTTGACCGTTTGGTCATGGTGCTTTTTTGGGTGATGACTCAGGAGTCATGAGTAATCGGCACAAAAAACATTAAATAATTATAATATAGGTAGTAGAATATTGTAATAATCAAAAACATTACAATCTTTATTTATAGCTTGTTTATACGATGTTTAAATGAATTTATTAATGAATTAGAATTTACTGTGACAGATGATAAAATCAAGGAAGTTCCATATTGCCATACACAGAAAATTTAAGGGACAATCAATTTAAAGAGAAATTAAAATTTCAAATATTTGATATATTGTGATTAAAACACGTTAGTGCTTATACTACGAATTTTGTTTCGATTTTTTTTATTGCAAGAGTTCAGCAAACAGACGGCCTACCTGCTGGAAAGCGATTACCATCGCCTATGGAGATTTGTAACACCTAAGGTGCTATCAATGTGCTGCCATTAACTAAAGGGAGACTAGAGCCTGGTCACTAATGACGGAACACAACTTAAGCTTGTTACGGCGGCACACTCTAGACCAGGAGTGTTATCCATCCAGGCGGGCAAAGACCCTACCACCTAGCTGTGGGGTGTTTTTGTCACCTCTTACAGCAGGCGGCCCGGCCATAGGAAATTGTATTCTTTCTCCGTTCCTGCACGGATAAAAAGTTTATGTCTATATGGATAACTGTGATTGATTCACCCAAATTGAAAGACATAAATGAACCGTCTAAAAGCAACTGACGAGCGGTACTAAAATTAAACCTTGACTATATAACGTGAAATCTATTAAAACGCTTATAGCATATAAAAGGGCGGACATCGAAGTAGCATTTTCTTTGAATGAATCAAGTTCTATTCTTAAGAATGCTCTCGTGTAGTGTTACGTACCAGAAGTAACAATGAAATAATTCATCAGAAATCGTAACAGGAAGCCAAATCATGTTAAAGCACAGTACAAATGTATCAACACACTTATCAAATGAATATCTACCTAATAGCAAACTATTTAAAATTGAAATTAGTTTGTACGGACGATAGTGAGAAAACATAAACAAGCATTGGATATCGGTGACGTTATACTAGCAAACTGGTTTTAAAAGAATTGTGTAATACTCATTAATATTTGCGTTTCAATTTACAGCAAAAACATATTCCAACCACAGTTTTGAGGGTTCAGTAATCAATTTTGCAAAAGGAGTCTTACGAACAGATCGCTTCTGCAGCGTGTCGAAGAGGTTTTTCGCTGGACGTACCACCATCTGGTAGAAGAAAACCGCTACCCCGCTGAGCAAAATGCGTGAGAGCAAAAACAGCATCCTGAACGTAATCTATACTAAGATCATAAAGGGGTAAACTTTGTTGTTTGTTCATTGAAAGTAATTTCTTGAACTACTGAACCAGTATTGAAAATTCTTTCACTGACTGACAAAACACATTCGGAATGACATAGGCTATATTTGATTGTGACTAATAATGTAAGTAAAAAAAAATCACGCCCAGCAAAGAGAGCACGGGTCAGCTAGTAGTTGATAAACACAACAATCTAAGATGTGTGTAATAATAAAATAACGACTACTCCTAATGGAATCGTTATGTCTGTTTGCCTATGTATGTTACGGTCACTTTTCTCGAAAATTACTGGGTCCAAATGGGTAAAACTTAGTCAGAATATGCAATCTATAAAATTTCCATAAACAAACAAGTACTAAAATCGCAAACAATACCGATTAAGGATTAGCCTTGCATATAACTATGTGAAAAATAATAAACATTGTTTCTTAAGTTTTTTTATTTTATTGCCGGAGTACAGCAGAGAGATTGACGGCCCCCCCAATGGGTAGTGGTGTCACTCGTGGACATTTCCAACACCAATGGTGCTACCAACGTTCTGACGCCACCCAATGGATTTAATGATACCTCTTTTAAAACCCCCATATGGTAGTGCTCAGAGAAAACCTCTGCTGGGAGCTCATTCCAAATTTTTAAGGCTAGGTCCAGACTTGTAACATTTCATCGAAAAAGACTCCATGACTGTGGCGTAGCGCGTGTCAGTACTGGTAATGTGGACGTTATTTGTCACGCGAACAACTGTTACGATACGACCCAACCCAAACTTCCGAAGACGCGGTTCAATGGGCAAAATATGTACGGCATAACAAGTGGGAACGCTGATTTTTGTACTTTTACGCATTAATGATACGTGTTACGGGCAGATCCATTCAAAGTTGATCTTCTCAAGGAATTTTTGCTATTATCAATGTGTCTAAGATACGTCTATATTTGTATTTATGTCACGTTTTCAAATAAGCTGATGCTACGATCACGGGATCGTGTCGCTACGTCCATTTGCCCGCTACCTCTCCCCTTGACGTCGCTCGCACGCTTCCCCATTCGCTCACTAGCTTTGTGCCGGTGGAGAGTTTTTTGTATTTTATTTTAACGTAACTATCAGCTTTGTTCAAAATACAGTGGGGTGAAGAAACTGTTTTAAAACTTATAGAAATATATCTCACTAAGAAAACATTGTAGAACCCACGACATAAACCTACCGAAAACCGGAATTAATACCGAATATGTTTCGCCGTGACATGGTTCGATGCCGTATCCTATGTCCACATTTCGCGTAACAAATCTGTGGATATGTCTTGGAGTCTTATTCAATGAAATGTTACAAGTCTGGACCCAGCCTAACGCGAGCAAGAGAAACGTGTTTTAGAATCAAATGGCTTAATGAAGCGCGATGAAAGCCCAGCTTTATATGAAAGTTTCATCCATGGATATATACATGCTTGAACTTTGGTTCATTCTAAAAATTAACATAAAATAATCAAACATGAATACTCGTTTGACAACTGTAGGGTAGTATTTTACCTTAAATAATATATAAATATATTAATGAAGTGTGGTAACTTGGCAGATTTCCAGTTTCCAATTTATGCATGTTTTGACAGATATACATTCAAATTAGTCGCGCTGCGATTCTGAGACTTGTATTCGAAACGTATTTAGTTCAAAGACTTTATATTATATAGAAGGCGCTGCTCTATATATTAAATAAAATTTATACATACATACATATTATCACGCCTATTTCCCATGGGGGTAGGCAGAGGCTATGATTCTCCACTTGTGACGATCCTGACAAACAACTTTTCCTTCATTCATTTTCATGAACTTCTTCATACATGCACGTTTATTTGAAACGCTTTTTACCTGACCTCTCTTTAATACTTCTCCTATTTGATCATGGTGTGATCAATGCTGCCATACAGTTGTTTTGCGATTCTACTTTCATCATCTACCATTCCCTTTTCGAATCTTGTTATTACATCTTCTTTCATGAAATGAAATTCATACGTTCCTTAGTATAAAAAATACAAAAATTATGAAGATTTTAACTTTAATACCTTTCAGATAGAAGAATATTTTTTATAATGCAGATAATTTTTTATGTTAACAGAACCAGACAAACAGCCAGACGTCCAGATGGATAGTGATAAACAGATTTAATTTAATAGTGTTTTTCGTTATACATTAGCAAGAAAACTTGTAGTGTACATTTATCGGTCAAAAAGTAAAAACCAGAATTTTGTGCTGAATTTTGTGCAAGGTTCACTAAATTCAATTTGATATACCTAGAAATATAAAATAAATATTTGCACCCGAGTAAAAGAGACAAGTAGCGATCGGTAAAAAAAAATCCCTGCACTACACTTTATACAATCTCTACTCCCTGTGTTGAAATTTACAGACGCGAACTGCACTAAAATTTAATTTGTATTCATGATTAAAACATAAATAAATTCATAGATATTTAAAACGTATTATAAAACAGACCGGTTGCAGAGCATAAAGCATTTCTTATAACGATCCAGCCACTACTTCTCTTTTCCACGCTCATATTTATATAGCTATCTCGCCCACTCGTACTATTTATGCGAGCGAGAGAGAGAGAGAGCGCTATAATTGATCAGGAGTAAAAGAGATCAGTAAAGAATATTTAACATCTGTACTCGTCACCAAGTATTCGAGTAGAATATTGTTAGTATATAGGTACTTACCAGTATCACCGACAGCTTGGCTTAAAGTGTTCTCAGTGACAGGTCTTAATGCTTCCACTGCACTGATGTAACCTAGACGATCGGCGATAGCACACGCAGTTTGGCCATTCTATGACAAAAATAAACTTATTATTCTGCGAACTACCGTCAAATCGATTACACAAAATCGATAATAAAATTTAGTAAATAAGGTTTGTAAGTTTCCACAAAAAAAAACTTTATTCAAAAGTACGCGCTCAGTGTGATTTCGGAGGTAAATGGTTGCAGTGTTAATCAGGGAAATGCTTAGCTGCAATGTTTGTTCATTATCATGTCGACTGACGTAAAAAAAGTAGTTACAAGTTAGAGATGCCACGAACATTCGGCTTCTCTCTATACTATGGCCCAATATTTGTGTCATCTCTTAACTATCAATAATTTGTGATTGACTGTGACATTTTTGAGTACTATATACTTTTTTTCACGATTTGGTATTTGGCATTAGCCTGAATACTACGCAGTATTCGGCCAAATACTGCGTGTAGTATTCATACCGATTACTGGCGAAAAGTGGCCAAATACTGAATAGAAGCCAAATATTCGTTGCATCTCTAGCTAGAAGTATAATATATTGTGAGCCACGACAACGTTGCCGACAAACTGCATTGCAGTTTGGCAAAGTAAGTATTTGTAATTTACTGTAACTTTGTGAAAATTTAAAAAAAGAACTTGCTATTCTTATATTTATCTTAATTAGTAAATACAACATGTGATTTACTTAAGAGTTGCATTACACTACCAACCTTATTTAGAATATATCAACATGTAGAAATAATAGATTGATGAATTAATGAAAAGCCAAAAATTTGCCAATTAGCATAAGTTCATTAACCCCTTTCATCAACAAAATAAGTAGAGGTCTGAAAAACTTTTATTAAATCTTTGTAGTTAACATATAAAACCACTCACCGCGGACAGCGCATTGGGATCAGCTTCACTCTTGAGCAGCAGTTGTATGATGAGCGTATGACCTTGCTGAGCTGCTTGGTGTAGTGGCGTGAACCTGATTTAAGGTGCTGTTGTCAAAGACTATACTTCTACAATAACAGATTTCGCAAAGGCTACACTGTTGATTTGACTTTAATAATAAACAAAAGAGTATATATGCGTGTGTGTGCCAAATACATGGTAGTGTGTGTAATGTTTTTTTTTTATTGATTCAATGTATTTTTATGCATAATTTTAAAAATAATTAGCATTCTGCTCTCCTCTATATAAACTATAAGTATGCGAAATTTCATACTCCTCCGTCCGCGAAATTTACGTAAAAAAGGGTACAAAGTTTTTTTCTGAGTTTTTGCTTCATGTATTAATATATTGTTCGTGCCTACCCCGCAAGGGAATTGGCGAGAAGTTATGTATGTATGTATTAATATAAAGATTATCTGTAATTTAAAGTGGTAGAGCCATTTTGGAATCAGTATCTTCATTATAGGTCTTAGGACCGACTTGATCGGTGTGATACCACGAACTCATAGAATATTGGCGTGAAACGGTTAGTCTTGAGCGAAAGGTACTTCGTAGAATGAGTGGGGCTTCTGGTGGCTCCCTACCCCTTTGGCATTCCCCTATCTTATACTCTCTATTGCATTCCTTCTTCTTTCCTAACACCTCCTCTTACTTTACTCCGGAGAGACACGAAATGTCAGTGTCAGGGTTTTGTCTTTCTTTTTTATTTCGCTTTTTGTTTATCGCATTCCTTCTGTCCGATTCCTCTATTCTATCCTATCTCCTTTATAACAGCCTCTGTGGTTGAGCGGGGTAAGCCTCAATCGGCCAAGCTCACTGGCACGCAGAGGCTCCAGGTTCGATTCCTGGCATAGTAAATTTCGTAAACGAACTTTCTGTTATTTACTGTCGTCTGGTTGTCTGGGTTCAACCCAAGATTGGTCCGTTATACATTACCCATAACATAAGTGTAACTTGCTTGGGGATATACAATGTGTGTGTTTGTCTTATATCTTAAAAGCTGGCAATGCGTGGCTTCGCATCTTGTGTACCAAAGGTACACACACGGTGGTAACCACTTCCCAGTAGATGGGTTGTCTGTTTGCCAGCTTCGCAATTCATAAATGATTGTAATATGATCGACAGAAATAATAAGTGTAATACGAGTATACATTAAAGAAGTTTCTCTCAGCTTATGCAATTGGGATATTTGTGAAAACGTGTTTATGCGTGTGTGTGTGTGTCTGTGTGTGTGTGCGCGCGCGCGCGCGTGTGTGTGTGTGTACAGTCGCGGTATGAAAAGGTTCATCACCTTTAAGTTGATTTTTGCTGGCACGAGCTTGCCCAAGAAACAGTACCGCCAACATTTTAATAAATATTACGTTTATAAAATATAGAAACGTGGAAAAACAAAATTGCAATGTTGACAATGACAGACACCGAGATGAACAATACTTTTACTTATCAGAAACAAAGAGGATATGATCACTACGCTTATCATAACTATTAAAACCAATAAAGTGGTTTTACATCTCTAAACAATCTTCTTAGAAAAGATAGAAAATCGAACAACTTTGATCTAAGTAATTTTAAACTTTACTGCCAAATAGTTAAAAACAATTTTCTGTAACTTTTATCAGACATTTAAAGAAATTTTTGCGGAATACTCTGTTCTGTGACTTAGTTTGAAAAGGTAACATTAGCTCGCGGAACGTTAAATGAATCAATTTGAAAACTGACGAAACTTTTCATACTGCGACTGTACATACAGGCTTGTAATTAAAAGTACCCAAAAATATTATAAATAAATACCCATGCGCAGCTTTGGCCGCTACATCCGCCTTCGCGGTGATGAGCGCACGCGCAGCCGCGTGGTGGCCGTGGTGCGCCGCCGCGTGCAACGGCGTGTAACCGTCGCGCGTGCGCGCAGAACAGTTCCCACCGGCTGATAGGAGGGCCTTGAGGACCGCTGTACGACCTTCCGAGGCTGCTAGATGCACTGGTGTCAGACCTATGAAAAAAAAACCCAATGAGGTATCTTTGGCACATGGTTGAAACGAAGTTCTCCTAAAGTCTTAAAATTCTGAAAACGTCTCAAAAGGTGTTAATAAGGTTAAGTATCCATAACCATCGAAGACCTTTGAAGATCATCGAAGTATACCATCAACATCAGAGTACAGTAGATAGATAGATAAATCTTTATTGTACACCAAATCATAGACAAACAGAAGTAGAAAAATAAAAACGATAGTACACCGGGCGACCTTATCGCTAAAAAGCGATCTCTTCCAAGCCACCCTTGGCAGGGATTAATAGATTTTTAATACTAACGGTGGTGCAGTTTATTAATATGTGTCATGCGTGGCCGAAATCTCTGGCAGAGAGTCACATGTCACGTGTTTTCATGTAATGGGCGGTGAAAAAAGTATACATACATACAAACATAACTTCACGCCAGTTCCCTTGCGGGGTAGGCACGAACAACAGAGTGCCATTTAGGCTTATTCTTATACACCTCACTTGCCTCTTTGACATTCATAACTCTTGTCATGCAAGCTCGTCTGTTCTTAAGGCTCCTGACATCACCTTCTGCTAGTACACGATCAATTTGATCATGAAAAGTGTGTCGTGGCCTTCCACGACTTCTGCATCCATCCACTTTTGCATTGTATATCTGTTTAGTCATTCTTTCATCATGCATTCTTTCCACATGCCCGAACCACCGGAGCATTCCTTTCCTTACCTTCACCCCGACACTCAAAAAAGTATGTTCGCATATAATCATTCATTCAGTCAGCCATTCAAAAACTTCAAACTTTATGCAGCGAGTAAACCCCTATTTAATTTTATATGGAGAAGAGTAGAAAGAGAAAACACATAAAGTATAAAATGAAATAATAATATAAAGTAGGTAATTTAAAAATGTTTCTACTGAAGACCAGCACTGGTTGTAAAACCAATATTATGTTTAGTAGGATCCTATTTAAGACAACGTACACAGTACATATTATCCGTAAGAGTTAACTTGAGACCTGAGCGGAATACGCGCTACCCTCCCGACCCCCGCCTTCTTACCGCTCTCGCCATCGACGCGTACGATCGAGTCAGTACCTCGCGCTTACGTCATCCGAGCGAAGTCTCAAGTTAACTCTTGCGGGTTGTACATATATAATTAGTATATTTATCTCTGCTGTATTTTCTATTGTCTCTGTCTTAAATAATCATGTTTCGTTTTTTTTTTCAAAAGAAGTAGAGCATATTTTACGCAATGATAGTTAGTGAGATTATAGACAAGACTATTCATGTTGATCACAACTATGTATGTATCAGCTTGGCATCAGTCGTCAAAGGTACAAATCCAAATTTATTTTTGAAAAATGTCAGTTTAAAGTATAAATTGATGTATATTTAATTATTACTAACCATTATTAGCAGGTACGTTGACATCGGCGCCCCTTTCGACGAGCATCTCGACGCAGTCCTCGTGGCCTTCTTGCGCCGCCATGTGCAATGGCGTGAAGCCTGCCTTCGATTTCACACCAGGATCAGCATCTGTGAGAAATTAAATATTCTTACAGCTTTTTTACACAATATTATATACATTAGAGATATTTGAATTCTAAATAAAAGAAACTAACATAAACAAAACCGAATCAAACTAAAAAGCAAATAAAAATATTTTTTTATACAACATACTGAAGTCGTTGCGTTTTGCAATTGTGTTATTGTTTTTTATGTTTTACCTGGCACCAACTTCAAGATGTAGAAAATATATTATTTTTTTGCTTTGTAGTTTGAAGTCGGTTTTGATTTTTTTAAATCTTCTTTTTAGTTGGAGTACGGCAGACAGGCGACGGAACACCTGATGGAAAGCGGTTACCGTCGCCTATGAACGTTTGCAACACCAGAGATGAAACCAACGCGCTGCCGCCCTCGAAAAAATCTTATGACACCCTTTTTAAAGAACCCCATATTGTAGCTTAGTTATTTAGTTGCTTGAATAGATTTGAAATCATATTTTAAACGCCTGTAGAAATTGTACTACACGCACGCGTACATAAGTTTTGCCTGTCCAAGAGTGTAGGCGTTCGGCGCTCTTCAACAAGGGTTGTTCTCGACTTCCCTGAGATCCAGTCATCAGATCCTGACTTGGTAACAATGCGATCACCTTGGAAGCATACTCTTTCGAATAAAAAATACGGAAATTGGTCCACAACTAACGGAGAAATCACGTAACAAACATTTAAAAAAACCGTCATTTTGGAATAAAGAACAAAAAATTAGATATATTTAATAGCTTTAAAAAAATTGGTAATTTCTATGCTGAAAGATCACACCTCTTCACTTGTTTAGTAATTTGTTTAATGCTTTTTTTTCTTCGTCTATTATCCTCATATAATGTATCACTAAACATTTTAAAATTATTACTGACATTAGTTAGATAATTTTGTTAGCGAAAATATAATTTTGTAGCATCATGCTTGGATTTCAATCTAGCCGTAGTAATTTTAAAACTATATTATATAAATAAATTACTGATTGTTATCTGTTGTGTTGTCCAAATAAATAAATTGAATCTCGATCAAAAAGTTTTTATTGGGCTAATAAGCTTTGTTACTGGCCAGAATATCCTATTTTTAAAGATGTTCTTTCGTTTTTTTTAATCTGTATATATTTCTCTTCTTCCTTAATGGAATCGTCATATATTTCTTAGTCTTTTATTATTAAATTATTTACAGTCCGCTAAGTTACTAATACTTAAAGTGTTTAACAGTCGAATTGAGAACCTCCTTTTAGAAGTCGGTCAAAAATACTTAATATTGTTACTTTTATGGTCTTACCGTGTTCGAGTAAAGCAAAGGCGATGTCTGGATGGTTGTGCCGGCATGCGATGTGAAGAGCCGAGTGGCCATTCTTCGCCAAGGAGTGTGGGGACGCACCTAAATGTAGACAAAATTACAAAACATCTAGCTTACTACGAACTACAGCTATCTATTGAGAAAGTAACAAATTCTGACTAGCAAAGTTACACTTCCTATACGTTATAGCCATGGAGTTCTATGGCAGCAAGTGGCAAAATAGTTAAGGAGGTGGGTAGTGCGAGTATGTAAGCACTATTTGTATGATCATTTGATACTCACGCTGCCCCCTGGAAGTGGAGCAGTGTGTATAATGTAAACGAAGGGTTTTCGTAGCTGGTGTACAGCAGACAGGCAGTCGACCCACCTGATGGAAAGCGATTACCGTCGCATATGGGTGTTTGCAACACTAGAGATGTCACCAACGCATTGCCGAGTTACGCACGAAAAAAGAATACAAGCAAAAACAATCGCTCATTAAAAAACCTAATTATACCAATACCTAAACCCTACAACCCTTTTATACATTTTTTTAAAGTGAAACTTCTTTAGCATCGTTGTGATACGAAAAAGTTCGAAATAAAACACATTTCTTTTTATCCGTTAGTATTCATATTCAATTTAAATAAAATTCAAAAGATTTTCGCTCTATCTGTACTTAAGGCAGATATTCTTTTATGCGTAGATCAAAGGAAGTTGTGCGTAACAGTGCATTGAATTTTGAACTTTATGCTAAAAAGAAAATCGTTTTCGAAATTGACCGTGCCAGGAATCGAACCGAGGGGTTTAGCCCAGTCAATCATCGTAAAATTTACCACATGGACTTTAGAGAAATAATGATTATGTTATTTATAATACCTTTGTCCAACAACAGCAACGCAATATCAGGATGTCCGTAATATGTTGCCATGTGTAACGGAGTGATGTGACTCTTTCCTGGCGCGTCGGGCTGCGCTCCACGTGCCAAAAGCAGCCTGGCAACCCCAATATCCCCATACTTGGCTGCCAAGTGGAGTGGTGTGAAACCTTTGCGCGTTTCAGCCTCAATTGGCGCTGTGTTGTCTAGAAGAATTGCTGCCACTTCTTCTTTGCCTGGTAATAAGAAGAATTATAAAAACATACGAAAAACAGAACAGAAACTTGCAACATTCTGGAATAATAATTGTCAGGTAGAAATATTATACGAATCTGAACTAAATAAGTCAGGAAGCCTAGACCTTCATCCAAAAATGAAGATATTGTTTCATGCCGACAAAAATGATTGCACACCTGCCTGCCATAAAGCACAGTTTATTACCTTCCCACATTTGGACTTCTTTTGTTTACTTAGAAAAATAGTCTATTGTGTGTTGTACTAGTTTATGGCCGTTCGCAGGAATAATTAAGCAGGTGTGCGGATTACGTATTTCTAGGAAATTAAGTCGACGATACGGGCGGGCACACTTATATTTGTGAAATATAAAACGACGGTAGGATGGGGAGGCAGTCTAGCGAGAACCGCAGTCAAGCGACGATTACGATACGAGCAAGACGTGTGTACATTCGATGAGCTATATAGTGACGGACTTTGCGCGTGTTATTGAATCGTGCAGTTTGTACTAGTTGTGTCCAGTTATATTTGTACCTGTGTTATACGTGTTTGTATAGTCCTAATAAATTCTATAATAATTCCAACGGCATTTTAATTCGAATCCCGCACTCGTAACAATATAATACCATTTTTTATTTCCATGCAAAAATTGTGTAAATTGGGAATAGAGAACTAGGGATAAAGTTATTTATTGCCTATCAAAATAAACAGAATTTAATACAAGGATATAACAATTACAACATTTCTAGGGAAAAAATAGACAGCCTTATCACTCAAAGCAATCTGATCCAGGAAACCTAATTTAAACAATATTCTCCTAAGGTTAGCTAATCTGACGATGCAAATATCTGCAGGATTTATTTTTAAGACTTTGACAGCTTCTTCACACATGTGCTTTTAAGAGAAAAATATTCAATTTTTCAAAGGATAAAGGACAGAGAGACGGACGGACATGATAATTTCATAAAACTTTTATGAAAACAGCTACGGAACCTTAATTTAAAAAAATTGGTCTCATATGTTCAATATTGAACCAGTAGTATTTATTTCTCTTGTATATGGTTAAACCCTTAGGTGTACATATAAATTTTCTGTTAATCTTTTTAAACAATTATACAACCTTTATTTTTTTTTAAATTTGTTTAACAAAGCAATGAAAAAGCAATTTACGATTGATCGTTTCATAAATGATGGTAGCTTCTTACCCTCTTTAGCGGCGATGTGCAGCGGCGTGTAACGGTCTTTGGTTGTTGCAGCAACATCCGCCCCGTGCTGCAGTAACAGCGCGGCGATGTCCGCGTGACCGAGTCGGGCCGCAACGTGTAAAGGCGTTTGCTCTTCTCTGGCACGAGCCTCCACCTGTAATAGAATACAATACAATACAATACAATACTCTTTATTGCACACCAACGTAATAAAATGTAGACAAATTAGCTTCGACGCGTTTTTGCGTTTGTAATAGTGTACTGTCAGCAGATAAATAAATAAAGTAATACTTTTTATATATTTTATAGGCAGGTACCTACTTAATAAGAAAATAATAATATTAAACGATATTGAAACAATAAACATTAATATTAAACATAATTTTTAATACTACATTTTAAGGTAGTTTAGATTTAAAGTTTAGTAGTCCTGTCCTCCATATAAATATTACTACAAACGCAAATTTGTTATATCACGAGAGAGAGAGAGAGATTATACCCCATTACAGACAACACAAAAAAATCTTATAGCCTAAAAAAATTCTAAATGTGCACAAAGGGCGGTCTTATCGCTAAGAAGCGATTCTACCAGACACTTTATTGTGTTTAAATGCTATAAAGTAGTTCAGCGGTGTAGAGCCATGCTGGAATCATTATCTTGATTATAGTTCTTAAGGCCCGCTCGATCAGTGTGATACCACGTTCTCACAGAATATCGGAGTGAAACGGTTAGTGAGCTAATCGTGTTTCGTACGGTAAGTGAGAGTTTCGATAGTGCACTTCCACGCAGGGCCGGATTTACCTTAAGTGCCGCCCTGGGGCACCGTGAAACATACCGCCCTATTATCTATATCCTGCACTATTTGAGTAAAGGACCGAAAAAATAAATAATGCACTGTAACTAGACTTCAAAACGTAAATATTCAATGAAAAACTCGATTTTTAAGATTTGGCATGAAACTAATAACTTCCCAATTTTTGAAAATCATTCCTTTTTATAGCAGAAAGTTGACTTTTTTGCTGACACTCTAAATTTAAATGGGCCATCTGGCTGTTTGCTAGCTTCGCAACAAAAGAAGAGTATGATAATAAAGAGAGTTATGAGAACTAAGTTTTTGAAGTGAAACTACTTTAGGATCGTTGGGATTTGAAACTCTATGAAACGAAAATGCCACGCAAAAACAGATTAATAGATAAATCTATAAGACTAAGCCTGCGGGAGAATGAGATATGAGTTTTAGCTTGTGCAGCACAGATTAAACATAGGTCCAATTTGGACCGAAATAAAACTGATAATATTTTTTTAGACTAAAACAGTGAAAAATTTATACTTAAGAAGTTTATTTTGAACTATATATAATATGTTGACGAATGTAGGCTAAAGGAATTATATTTATGTTAATACAAGTTAGAGAAGAATTATCTGTGAGTATATTCTTTGAAGTTTCACTTCTACTGCGTGTGAACTGCACACACACACATTTTTTTTAATGCACTATAGACTAAAAAAATTGCTTCTTATGTGGATCGATTAATTATTCGATTTAATAAACATTAAAATTAGCTTAAAGTCAACTCTAGCTGTTAAAAATTGTAAAGAAACATTGTTCAGATTTTATTATTAAATAATTGTTAATGTAATTTATATAAAAATAGTCTGAGTCAAGGCTAGAAAGCCGTTAAAAAGATTCGAATCGATCACAACCTAGGTAAGTAGGAACTTTTCTTTTCGGTTTTATTCTCACTTTAAGCTTAATCAACCGGTTGTTGGTAACAAAGTTCACACTTCTTCCTTGGTAGGGAATTCTTTTGCCGTACAGGCTGTTCGACTGTGGAACTGCTTCCCCTTTCCAATCAGACAGAACCTAAATCAACTACTACATTTAAACGTATGGTCACTGACCATTATTGGTCTATTAAATAAAAATTGTTGCATTAAATGAATGTATCTATTGTTCGAACGTATAGATATTTATAATTTCATCGTATATCTAATTATATCTGTATATAGTACTTTATTTATATTTAATTTTTTATAATACACCAACAAAAATCTTATATTGAAATTTCGTTTAAAATCTTAGACACTGGGTTGCCTGGACGAGATCGCTATAAGCGATAAGGCCACCCATTGTTCTAATGCAAATGTATCCGTATCAATTGTCTAGATTTAAGTTTATGGTGAACAATAAAGAGTTTTCATTCATTCAAAGTTCGCTAAATAGGTTTTTGTTGAATAAACCGGTTTCGAACACATTCAAACGGTTTTTGCTGCACACCTTCAAAACGCATCCTTGTGGTAGAGCAAGTTTTCAGTCGCACTCGAACACATGTTGAGAGAAAGATCTTCCTCTTCTCGGGATAGAAACTGTTTAATCCTGTTTTATATAACACTCTCTTTAAGGTTTACACACTGAACGATACAGTTGACTGAAACCGATTATAACTAGTTCATTTTCAACCGGTTCCATGCCTTGGACTGTGTAGCAGTCAGCCTGTTGCTATACGTCGTACCGCACAGTACCTTAGCATTGTTCCTCAGCAGCACCCTGACGAGGTCGGTCTGGTGGGCCCTGGCTGCCAGGTGCAGGGGTGTCTCCCCCCGGGCGGTGGCCGCGTCGGCTTCCGCCCCCGCTCCCAGCAGCACCAGAGCGATATTCATGCATCCCATGAACGAGGCCACATGCAGGGGGGTTAACCCAGACTCCGTCGTAGCCGATTTACCTATAACATTATCAATTTTAATTGATTTCCCGAAAATTCATATTTAAATTATGATCACGTTTATATTTATGTAATAAATCTATAATATTGTAACATTCTAAACATGCCGTGTCTGTACATTAAGGGCCGCTTGCATAAGGTTGCTTAAATCTATTTAAGAAATTAACACCCTTAAATACAATTAGCGTCTTTTTTTTTAATCTTTATTTCATAAATGGGGTTTTGTCACTTTGTAATAATGTCACCCCGTCCAATCTTACAATTTATTTCTACTTCCTTAAACTAAGTACACAGGTATAATAACCGAACGAGCATTCTGGCCTCCCCAGAAAATGGAGAAGACAGAATACTGCTCCAGTTACCCACATTATAATCGACCGGAAGCTGACGCCGCAGCGCCTCGCCCCGGACACACTCCGCCAACACGTGATAGATATCTTCAATTTTTTGGCATTCAGAGCAATGTGGTGAATTAGAAACCTTCATCATATATTTGAACTTGTTTGAAGGAATGTGTCCGGAGCGAAGTCTTAGTAGAGCTACAATAGTTTTCCTGTCCAATTCTAATTAGCGTCTTACACAACGCAAAATTTGCCGCTAAATATGTTTAAAGAACTGTCAATACGTTTTGTGCAAAACGTATTTAATGTGATTAACTAATTTTATTTAAAGGCGATCGTTATGCAAGCGGCCCTTAAGCTATAAAAAACTGGAATAGACTATATAAACGATGAAGAACACGGTGCAATTTTTTTTAGGTTTCTTGTCTGTTTGTTCGGGATTCACGTAATAACTACTGCGCCGATTGCGATGCGGTTTTAGTTGATAGATAGCCAACTCTGCGACTTAAACTCTGCCCTACTTTTGATCCTGGGAATCCCGCGGAAATTATCCCGGTAGCGGTTTGTAGTTATTCAGATGCGTAAAAATGAGCTTATTCCGACAATTTTCACTAAAAGTATAGTTGCGGTACTTTGCGTCCCGGGAACCCCGTGGGAATTTCAAGTCAAACGTGGAGGGACTCGCAGTCATATCCTAGTTGCAATATAAAGCCACTTACTTGCACCATATTTGAGTAACAATTCCACAACTTTGAGTCTGTTCTTTTTGCACGCAATGTGAAGTGGCGTGAATCCATTGAGGGCACGCGCGTTGGCATCTGCATTTCTGTCCAGCAGAAGTTTTGCCACCTACAAAAATACTCATCTATATAAATGCCACTATATGGGTGTCGGTAAAATTAAACGAATCATATATTATAAACTGTATTGTATATATTAGAAGTAACGGTTTACATGAGCCTTGAGTACTTAATTACTTAACTAATAATTTGGACGACAACGTCGCGTTGTTTTGTCTGGCATAAAATAGGCTTCCCTGGCGCGTGCCGTGGGTGCGATTGCGCGCGGCCTTACGGCGTAATGGTATACCCAAGACTCCTGTCCTCCAGGACTCGGCTACGGGAGGGGTTCTGCGGTGCGTCGGAGTTCGATATCGCGGAAACAAACGAACATTCCCGAGCGCACGTCGGCTGTATTTACCTCGCCACACATAGAAATCATGTACTCGCATAGCTTGAGAACGACTACCGATTTTAATGATTCTTTTGTGTGTTTTTGAGTGGGTCCCCGGATGGTTTAGATTCGCAATTGGAACCGGTAGGAGGCACTAGAATCGGGTCCTAGATTTTGAATTTTTTTAGGGCAGGACAAGGTACCTGCCGGGAGCGCTAGTTATTAATAAATATAACTTGAATGAGTACATAAGTAAGCCGTAACTAAAAAGTGAAAATAAGAAGACGCACGTGGTGTGGGAGTGTAATGAGGAGATATATGTCATCTGACAAAAGAAAATTAAACTTGAAGATGGATACATATCCTTACTTCCTTCTAATATTATAAATCGGAAAGTTTGTAAGAATGTATGGATGTATGTTTGGTACTCTTTCACGCAAATTCTACTGAATGAATTTTGATGAAACAACAATAATATAGCTTACACATCAGAGTAACACATAGGCTATAATTTATAAAGATAGATCAAAAAAGGATTGTGTGAAGGAAGACATTTATGGTTGTGTGTAACAGAGGACTCATGCCAAAATAGAAGAGTGTAAAAGGAAAAGATATATTTTGCGACCCAAAAAAATGTTGAAAGATAAAGAAGATAATAAAAATAACTTGGACACCCAGAAAACAATGGCTGAATGTCGTTTAATAGAACATGTGAGCGTATAGGTTGGCAATTAAAGGCGTAAAACATTATGAAAGCGCAATAGTGATTCCTTCCTATGATTTTTCCATAGCGCTACAATATAGAGTTCTTTCAAAAGAACTTAAGCAGATATCTGAAGCCTCGACATGGTAGGCAACACATCAGCTCCCTTATTGTTGCGAATGTCCATGGGCAACAGAAATTACTTATCATCAAGTGAATAGTTTGCCTACAAGCAAACATAGAAAAAAGAATAGACTGGCACACCCCAGGCACACCGGATATCTATACACATAATAAAATTGTAGAGATCAAATTTCTGTCCAATGAAAAAAGAATGCTAAAAACCGAGTCAGGCGGTTGTCAGAAGTGAAATAGAACTAATTTAGATTTTTTTCAAATTTTTTATTTCTCTGTTTGTCTGTCTGTTTGTACGGGCTAATCTCCGAAACGACAGGATTGATTTAAATGAAATGTATGGTGGTAGCTTATATCCCTGGTCAACATATAGGATACTTTTGATCCCGAAAAATTAAAGAGTTCCCGTGGGACAATTAAAAAAAAATTCCACGCAGACGAAGACGGGGGCAGAAGCTAGTTATTAATAATCAGTCAGTCAGAACAGAGGGAAGGGTACTCCCTGTTAAAATTATATGAAATTTACATAAACTACATACGTCCATATTGTCACGCCTGTTTCTCATTAGGTAGGCAGAGACAATGGATCTTAATCTGCTATGATCTTGACAAATACTTTCTTTCTTTCATAAACCTTCATGAAATCTCTTCATACATAAACATTAGTGTTTTTTACCTCTTCAAAATATCTTCAATTTGATTAAGGTGAGACGTCGCGGTCAAACAGCACTGTCTTTACCAGTCAAATTGCTGACATATATATATATACAAGTAATTTTTTACGTGGGCCTCAGGGCCAAATTTTAAACTATATCAATAGATTTTTGAAAAATCAATTACCCTAGTCAGGACTTGAATTCGCTGATTTTGGGAAAAAAATAACACCTGTATTACTTCATCAATCCACAGTGTAGCTTGTAAGGATCAATTTCTGTAGCAATTGATTTACTTGTGGTAATTGATTTTTCAATAGTCTAATGACACCCTTTTAGTTTTCATTATAATCGGCCTCGAGACTCCTTTGAGCATATTTTGCTATTTTAAACTTCAAAAATTCATCCCTATTAATAGTATAAATGCAAAAGTAACTCTGTCTGTCTGTTCCGTTTTCACAGAAAAACTACTGGACCGATTTAGCTAAAACTCAATATATATATTTTTTCGATGCCGAGGATGAACAAAGGATACTTTTTATCTCGAAAAATAGGACAGTTTTCGGGATAAAAATATATTTTTCTCTTTGTTTGTTATGCTTTTACGAAAAAGGTACTAGATCGATTTGACTGAAATTTGGTATATATGTAATTTTAATTTCGAGGATGGACAAGGGATACTTTTTATTCCGGATAATGGTATAGATTTTGGGATAGATTTATGTAAAAGTTATCCCAAAAAGTAGGATAAGTTTTTTTGTGATTTGCCATTTCCGTAAATTTGGTTATTTTGGTCCTCTTTGTTCTTTTTGTCCTTATTGTCATTTATGTAGTTTTCATAGACGAGGGATAGATAAATAAAACTAGGACGGTTTAAAATAGATGATGAAAGTTTGGATGAGACTCATCATTTGTCAAGTTTATAGATATAAAATTCATTGTATATAAAAAATGTAACTTGATTTGTCTTTCTGTTAAGCTTTTACGGAAGACTACTAGGGATACTGGATCGGTTTTGCTGTAATTTTGTTTAAATGTAATTTTCATACCGAATATGGGACATAAATACTTTTAATTCCAGGAGATGGGATAGTTTGCGATATAAAATGAAATTAATCTTCCGGGCGCATATAGCACTAACATAAAAATTTAGAACAATGTAACCTGTATTAATGCCTGCTTTTTAAACAAGAAGTACGTCGTTTAAATCGCACCTTTACATGTCCACAATGGGCAGCGACGTGTAGCGCCGTTAAGTAGTCAACTGTGACGTCATCGATCGGAGCACCTTCAGAGAGCAGCACCTTCGCAGTTTCCACGTGCTCCCCTTGCACTGACATATGCAGGGGGGTCAGACCATTCTGGAAAGAATAAATTTTTAATGCATGCCAAAAAGAACACAACATACACTTTCATCATCAGAAAGATCCAATTTCATTAATATTGGTCCTTCGAGACGGATCTAAATGACTTCCTAAAAATACTAGAATAGTAAATTATATTTAGTATTAATATTAATAAGTAACAAAAGTTCAAAAATGTTTATTCAAGGAATAGAAAAAAGTAACGAAGGGGTTTATAAACCGCGTATTAAATTAATTATTAAATTATTAACAGTATTACACGGTCTAAATATATTTAAAAACAATGTTTAAACAACATTATAAGATATAGGAATAATGATCCAAATATAATAAAATATATAATAAAATATATAATAATTATATAATAAAAAGTCTCTATATAGCGTTAAGTAGTAGGTTTTCGGAAAAACTGATGTAATAACATACACCCAAAGACAGACAAACAAATAAATTTTAAGGGTTCATTTTCATATATGCCTATGGATCATTAAAAAGAAATTTGATATATATTGAACCAGCCTGCATCTTCTAACCTATTTGTTTATTGGAAGAATTTTCGCATTTCTATTCTATTATAGACGTCTCTATTCTTAGGTATTTTGACCCTTATTCGTAATAGTTCAATCTAAATTACACTTTAAATCACTAGCATCAAGTTCAAAATTTATTTCACTGTTACCCACAATTTCCTTTGACCTACATATAAAAAATATCTGCCCGAAATATTTATAGATAGAGGTAAAATTAATTTGAAGTGTTTTAACTTTTATTTAAATTGTTTTTATTTTATTTTTATCACGTATAGGTTCGCGTTTGACCATTATTTCGCTCGATTTGAGCGGATATATGGTCTAAGGTCGAGCAGATAATACGATAAATAATACTAACGGATAAAGAGAAATGTGTTTTATTTCGAATTGAATAAGGTTGAACTTTATATGTTTATCTCTTTAGTGTCGCGTTTCTTTCGTTTCACCGAGTTTCAAATCAGTACAATTCTAGAGAAGTTTCACTTCAAGATATATAACAAAATATCTCACTTTCGTTTTGCTGGTAATAGGAGCACCATGTTGCAATAATCTGGATACAACATTACTGTGTCCGGAACGCGCTGCACAGTGCAGCGGAGTGAGACCGTCGCGAGTGACAGCTGCAATATTTGCACCTGAAATATTTTTTATATATATAAGTACTTATACACTTTCGAACACATCGATAAACTGAAGGAAACTTGGAAAATATCTTAGCCACTTATCAAATAACTTTATCTGAATATTAAACTATAGAAAAAAACACCAACACTTGTTTTAATATTTAGCTTATTAATTAATTTTATAATGAATTATTGATATAGGAAATTCTAAAAAAATACGTCAAAATAAAAAAAATACTTTCAATCATATAGTATTTTAATATCTGTATTGGATTTTTTGGTATTTATTGTACATTATATATTAGCGAGGTAGAGGCCTGCTGGAAACACTATCTTGATTACAGCTCTTAGGGCAGGCTTGATCAGCATGATACCCCTACCTCTACCTACCTTGGTGGCGATGTCAAACGGAATGATATCGACTTAAACATTTTATTTTAAATAAGAAAGTATTATAATTATAAAATTGCAATACTTGTGTATTCTTTCTATAAGCGTCTCTTTGGGTTTTGGCATGCTTGTCAAAGCCAAATGTAATTATATTGTGCCAGTCGTATTAATATTACTAGTGGTCGCCCAGTGGTCAAAATTAGACCATAATTAATTTATAGTATAAGTTTGAACATTATTAAGGTTCTGTTGTCAAAGACTACACTTCTATAATCACAAATTTCGCCAAGGCTACACTGTTAGTTTGACTTGAACAATAAACAAAAGAGTATATACGCGTGTGTGTGTCAAATACATGGTAGTGTGTGTAATGTGCAGGAACGGAGAAAGAATACAATTTCCTGCGGCCGGGCGGCCTGTCGTAAGAGGCGACTAAACAACCCACAGAGACGCCACACACACGCCCCGCCCGTTCTCAAAGAATATCGGCGTGAAACGGTTAGCCTTGAGCTAATCGCATTTCGTGTGATAAGTGAGTTCCAATTGCCCACTTCCTATTCCTTACCCATCCCTATCCCATCCCGCTATTCCAATCCCATAGTCCTTAAAACCAATCTTTTCCAAAAAATATTTTTCCCAGTTACATATTTTTTCATGTAGAATCCGAATATGTAATTATATATTAAGAAAATCTCCCGCAAATATGTGTAAACTAAATTAACATAAGATAAAATGTAATAATTTACATAAGTATATAAGAATTTATTTTTATATACTTATGTAAATTCAGTGAGTGAGTAAAGTGTAGAGTGCCAGTGACTCTGAACAGCAACTCATCAGAGACGTCAGTGCTTAAATAAAAAAATCATATCCCATCCTAAAGGCTGACAACAGGTTGGGATTACCATTGGTGTTGCAAACTTCTATAGGCAATGAAAACCAGTTTGTATGAGCCAGGCTGTCTGATTGTTTGGCTGCTTTGCACTAAAAAAACTTATGTGTGTGCAGTTCACATGCAGTAGACGTGAAACTCCAGAGAATATACAATCAAACATAATTATATCTACAACGCTTAGTAGTGAGAATGCTATGAATCACCGCACAAAAAGGAGACCGAGTAGTATGAAACGCTGTATAATGTATTCTATCTCATTCTCTCGCAGGCTTAGGCCTATAGATTTATTTGTTTACCTCTTTTTAGTGTCGCTTTTTCGTTTCATCTAGTTGCGAATCACAAGGATTCTAAAGAAGTTTCACTTCAAAAAGTCCAATATACATACATTGAATTTTCGTTTATGGTCCTTCGAGCCGAATTTAAAAGTCCCAGATAATCCAATAAGAAATAAAAAAATATCACTGACTCATCCATGTCTAGCAATCTCACCATTTTCAACAAGCAAATCGACCATAGCCAGCTGGCCCCATTTGCTTGCGACATGCAGCGGAGTGATGTTGTGTTTCGCGGCTCTGCCCGAATCGGCGCCTGCGCTCAATAACGCCTTCGCAACACCTACATTTCCGTAGTGCGCTGCGATATGCAGTGGAGTGAAACCGGACTTCGAACAGGCATCTGGGTTGTGTTCATTCTGTAAATAATAGAAAACAAGTGTTAATGAAATAATTATATCTATCCAACTAATTGTTACATAATGACACTATCGCAATGGAAGTACTTCGAATATCTTCGCAACGCCAAGATATCGAAATTTTTGAATTTTAGTGTATAATGAGCAAGTTTTCTTATACATTTTTCATTTTTTTTCTTTGCTTTTAGTTCTCTGATCTCTAATTAGATATCTTAATTTATTTCTATCTGTGGTGCCTTGTTAATAGTTCTCTATCACTTCTTCAGCCAATCTCAGTCCACTGATGGACATAGGCCTCTCCCAAGTACGCGCCACATGTCCCGGTCTCGCATCTTCCACATCCAGCCCCTGCCGGCGACCTTACGCAGATTTTCAGTCCACCGGGCGTCCTACACTACGTTTCCCGAGTCGTGGTCTCCACTCCAAGACTCATTTGCTCCGTCGTCCTGAGACAGACGTGAGCGGCCCACTGCCACTTTAACTGGCTAATTTTGCGAGCTATGAGGGTTACCTTCGTTCTCTTACGGATGTCTCTATCACTAATGTGTTGTTATTATTATAAAGTAAATAGCTGATAGTCATGCAAAATATGTAAAATAAAAATAAATAAAATAGCAGAATTGGGCCCCAGGAGCATTGTTTTTGAATACCTAACTATAACCTTGGAGTAAATAATTATCATTTTAAATTACATTTCCAATACTAATTGAATTCACCTCTAGAAGCAATGTGGCTGCTTTGACATCATTCTTTTTGGCAGCTATGTGTAGGGCTGGCAACCGCACCTTCCCCCTTGTGTCAGACTCCAGTAACTCAGCTACAACTCTGTCGTGTCCCTGTTGCATGGCAACTGCTAGGGGAGTGAAGCCATCCTGAAAATCACAATTATAGTTATATAGATTTTCTCTTTTACAACGTGGTAATGCGGCCAGCGTTTTGGGAACGTTCCCAACTGACGGTGATTTGGGACCTATTTTCTATTTGTAGTTTTTATCTTTTATAAATTAAGTTGTGTATATATATACATACATACATACATATATATATATATATATATATATATATATATATATATATATATATATATATATATATATATATATATATATATATTATTAGAATAAGTAAATTATATAAAATAAATTCATGTACATGCAATAAATAAACAAATAATAAGAGTGAAAAAAAAATATCTTCTGTTGTATATATAATAATAACAGCCTATAAATGGCCCACTGCTGAAAAAAAATACTGCAAACATTAACTTGTTTTATGAAACTATTTTCTTGGCAAAAGGGGCGGGCCCGAAAAAGTTAAGCAGTTTAATATCTGTTCTAGATATTTAAATGATTATACCTACCAAATTCTAAAAACACACCTCGTATAATTTCGTGCTAAGCAAGTGATGCCTGTGCTATGGTTACTATACACTAGACAACTTTTGGGTACATCCCAGCCACTCCTATATTAGAGTATATAAAGGAACATAAACAAAATTTACTCTACTAGGAATCGAACCTGGAAACTGAGTCTTAGACCACAATAGTCGTAATTTTTTTTTTAAATAACATAAGGTGAAAGTTAGTTTTAATAATATTGTAATATCATAGGGCATGCAGAGACAAAAATATAAAATCTTTCGAACACTAAAGGGGCATAATCTTAACTTCTGTCTTCTTAATGAAACAACTTTTGTATTCTTAGTAAGTTATTCCTTATTATATATGAAAATGCTTGTGACCATGATCTCTATTTAAAAGGAAAGACTTGTTCGTTGAGGATCTGTCATCTGTCTCAATACTTATATTGACATGTGACACAATGACGTTTGACATTTCATAGATTAACAATGACATTCTGTTATGCAGACATAGTAGAGAAAAAAACTAAGATTTACCTCAGTGGCAAGAGTCTGACTGGCACCAGCCGCGAGCAGCATTTTGACGCATCCCGCGTGATTCTCCTGTGCTGCCATGTATAAGGGAGTGAAGCCAGCTGCAGATTGCGCATCGGCTTTGGCGCCCGCGGAAAGCAGCGCACGTGCGACCGCTTCTTGTCCGGCTAGACATGCTATGTGCAGCGCTGTATTGCCTGGAAATTTTACAAGTTTGTTTCATGAAAAAGGAGAAAATCCTTGTAGAGAACCAAAATAACCTCACCGACGCCGGTAAATTTAAAATATATCCGTGCAGGAACGGAGAAACAATACAATTTTCTGCTTTGGGGTGGCCTAGCGCAAGAGACGACAATATAACCCACCGCCAGATGGTAGGGTATTTACCCGTTTGGGTGCCTACCACCCTTGGTCTAGAGTATGTCGCGATAATAACCTTGAGTTGTGTTCCGGCATTAGTGGGTAGGTTCCAGTCTCCCTTTAGAGAACGGCAGCACATTGGTAGCACTTTTGGTGTTATAAATTATCCATGGGCGATGGTAACCGCTTTCCTTCAGGTGGGCCGTCTGTCTGTCTGCTGACCACATGCGATAATGGAAAATATCCCCCCAACCACTGACTGAAACCACCCCTATTAGACGCGTTGAAACGCAGATAGCATATCACCTCAACTCAGGGGGTATCTAAGGGGTTATGTGGGAACTTCTGGGCATTGAAGCTGCCCAACCTACTCACTTAAAACCGAGCATACCGGCAATGTTTTATGGATGCGCCTTTTGGCGCAATGATTCAGGCCCTTGGTTGTTAGGGGCAGCCCCCAAACATATGTTTAAGTGAAAGCACCAAAAATATTCCGAAAACCTCTAGAAAACCCTAGACTGGCTATAACAGTTTGGATAATTTAAACGAAGTTTGTAAGGCTAAGGACACCCATTTAGTATCCTATTTTCGGAATTCGGGTTGAAAATCAGTTCACAATATTGAATTAAGCATCGAACAAAATTTTGTGTGTGAAAAGGCCCTAAATTTCGTAAGAACTTGCTGTCTTCCAAGTTTCAAATCGATATTCCAAATCTAAAAACCGTATATGGCCAGCCTTAATAAATAAGCTGATCTAGGGTTGCCTTAACAAAATTTTTGTTAATTTTTTTGGTATTGATAAACTACTATAGGATTTTCAGAACACCGTGCATAACAAGCACTTGGAGAAGACTACATCCAGTAGTGGACTTCGATTGGCTGAAAATAATGCATGACTGCTTATAACTCGAAAATATTTGAGAAACAACGTATGACTTACCTTTCTTTGTAGCGGCGTCGACCGTGGCGCCTCGTTTGAGCAGCTCTTCCACAACTGATATATGGCCATCTTTAGCTGCCAGGTGGAGAGCATTCAGCCCATTCTGAAATTGGCATAACATTCAAAATTATTAACATCGAAAAATGTTTATAACAGTAGGTGGTGCAGGTAAATATTCTGAGGAAACCAGTACTTCGATATAACCGTGGTGCAAAACCCGCCAATCTGGCTAACAACAATGAAAGGTGTATCGGCCGTACTCCTAAAACCATAAAAAGTGGCCTAAATTACTTCTTATAACATCAGCTATCTGCCAGTGAAAGTTCCGTCAAAATCGGTTCAGCCGTTACAGAGATTAGCCGGAACATCCAGACAGACAAAAGATTAAAAAATAAAAAATGTAAATTAAAAAATATGCATTTAGTAAAAAGCTGTTATTTTGATATTACAAGCATACACTTCAATTTTAATTATCTGTAAGATAAGTTGTATAGAAATATTATGTGATGAAATGTAATGTTTAAAAATAGCAAGTTCATTAACTACTTTACAATTAAAAATGCGTGAGAATTTTTAACTGTAATTTTTTTACCTAACTTTTATACACTTTTTATTCCTTGACGAACCGTCAAATGGCCTGGCCAGTTGCCGGTATCATAGGAATTTTAAGACTCTCTTCTTTCTTCCTAATATTCCAACCCATGCCGCGACATAATAGTTTTCTTTATATTAAGCAAGTTATGTTTACCTTTAAGAGACTGTTCATTTAGTATGTATATTTAATGTGTAAGCATATCAATGTATCAGTTGTTGTCAAGCTTAATAAATTAAAAAAACAAAATATTATAACTCAATGCCTATAATATTACAAAATTTTAAACATGCCGTGTTGAAGCTATTTTAAAAAAACAAGTGGAACAGACTATATAAACGACGGAGAACACGATGCAATTTTTTTTAGATTTCTTGTCTGTTTGTCGGTTTATCTGTTTGTTCGGGATTCACGTAAAAGCTACTGTCCTGATTTCGATGCGGTTTTCGCTGATAGACAACAAATTCTTAGACATAAAATCTGCGCTACATTTTATCCCGGTAATCCTGTGGGAGTTTTTCAGGCAATGATTGAATATGGAAATGGTTGAATAAAAAAATCGAATTTCAATGTGATTTTTTGTGTGATTGTTTTATCCCGGGAATCCCACAGGAATTTTTCCGGGAGTGGATTGTAGTTGTTCGGATGAATAAAAATGAGCTTATTTCGACAGTTTTCACTACAACGATAGCTTATTTTTTTGTAATAGTACGGGGTACTTTGTAGCCCTGGGAATCCTGCGGGAATTTTAAGTCAAGCGTGGACGAAGTCGCGGGCACATCCTAGTATATATATAAGATTGAAGTGTCCGGCTGTGATTTCAAAGTAAATGTCACTAACTCTGAAAACTGCTACTTATACAATAACTGGAAAATATATACAAAGATATGATGAAGTCTTACGAGTTACGTTTTTGCCAAAAATATCCGCGAAACATTAACAAAACTAATTAAATCATTTTTGTAATAAAACGATTAGCATTTTTCTTCAATTTATGGCGCATTATATACAAGTAGCGACATACCAATCGCAAGTCTGCCATAGCTTGGGAAAACTATTCTCATTAAAGTTCAGCGGAGCGGAACGTTTCAATTTCAAGGCCTGGTATTATTTGTAGAATCAAATGATATTATATTATTTATATGGGGCCACACGCAAATCTATCCGGTATTGTGGAGTACCGTATACATTTTGATCAGAGCTGTAGCTAGAGTCGAATTTGAGATAGGGCAGCATTGGTTAGGTAGGGCGGAAGTAAAAAAAACAATTGCATCGCTTTTTCACTAAAATACTCTTTACCGTACACTTCACTTAATCAACCTATAAACAATCATAATCAATCTCTAGTTAATATTTATTTTACTTTAAAAGGGGATTCCCCATACCATAGATTGCAATATAGCCCATATTGCAATCTATGGTACTGGAAATCCCCTCTGCATCGCAGATATTATTATAATTAAATAGACCCATCGCTTCATATGATGGAGTTTCAAATGCCATCTATACACAGAACAAAGAATTATTATAATTTGAAATGATTGTCACAAACTGTGGTATGTTCAGAAAAGTTTAGATACCTATATCACTACAATTTTTTATATCTCAAACTATGAAAAAACAATTAAATAATAATAATTTATCTTAGTTTTTGGTATTTTTAAGGTAGGGCATTGTGATTTCAAGGTAGGGCATCTCCCCACAATGCCGCCCCTACCTACGGCCGTGATTTTGATACTTGTAATAACGGAACACTTGAAAACTCATATCGATCCGTCAGTTTGACTATATTTCTTACAAAATAACCCCAAAGACTACTGGATAAATATGATAGAAATTAGCAGGAAGGTGTATTCTATATCCTCCGCGTTAGCGCAGGACCTTTCAACTTCAATATTGGTGAATTTAGTTTATTGTCAAAATTGTTCGTGGATCCGCGTGGAATAGTTTAAAAAAAGTAAGTAAAAAAAACCCGATTTTGAAACATTCTTCATTGGTGCTCCGCTTCTATTGGTATTAGCGTGATGATATATAGCCTATAGCCTTCCCCGATAAATGGGCTATCTAAGACAAAGAATTTTTCTAATCAGACCAGTAGTTCCTGAGATTAGCACGTTCAAGCAAACAAACAAACTCTTCAGCTTTATATATTAGCATAAGATGGAAACTTTTAGTAAAAGGCTATAGGCAATAGTAACCAATTTCCATCCGTTAATACATCTGCCTAGTTCAGGCAATAAAGGAAATTAGAGCAGAGAAAACTTAAACTTATGTGCACACTATATATACTACTTTCACTATGACCAATATGAACCTTCACTGCTATCAACAACTAATCTGTTAATAGATGTTGTAGTAACTAGAAGTAGAATACTGTCGGTCTTATTCATAGAGAGTTACGAGTAAGTTTGAACGCTTCTTTATGTTCCTTAAAGAAGCGTTCAAACTTACTTGTAACTCTCTATGAATAAGACCGTTAGTGGTTAACCTACGCTGAAAGGCTGACCATGAACATAATAAAACGTACCAACATACGCACATACATATACGCCAGTTTGTGATTACCGCACCTGCCAGGATGTCCTCAATAGAGTACTATTGATAAGCATCTGTATTCCACGTGTTGTAATCAAAATTGTATAACTTTAATTTGTACTAACTGTGGCCGCCACTTCGTTTGCGCGAGACTTGCGACTTGAACACATTCATAGAGTTCACACAAACATTCATAGACTTTGGCTGTCTACGAAAGTAGACACTCGAATTATTAATAATAAAAAAAAAATGACATGCCAATACTAGCATAAATGTCAATGTTATTTTAACAAAACAATGTAGTCGTTGTTTCGGTGTTATTGTGAAACCACAGAATACATAAACATTAATGTAACAAGAGGTGTAAAACCATCGAAAATGAACTGTGGAAGTTATTGTTTAGCATGATTTTCAGATTTGAGGAAAAGCGACAAAAGATTAATTAATATTTTTTTACTCTATGATCACTTAGGGGTTGCCATACAGATATTTTTTAAATTTGCTGCTTTCATTAGCCAGACCACAATTATCTTCTGGACCCTGCTTCATATCGAAATGAAAGGTATATGAACATTTAAGGTAAAATTCCTATTTAATACCTAACGTTTTTACTTAAAGCCGTCCAGCAGTTTCACATGATAGTCTAACAGGCAGACATAAATTGTAGTTTCGGAATCTGCTAGCCCGAATAAGAGCCCCCTTGACTTTTCTCGCGTCCGATTATAAGCCTCGTCGAAAGGCTCTTGTGCGACGACCGCGTAACGTCCTGACGGACAGAGTCGACGTTATTACGAAACGGCTGGCCCGGATCAGTCCGCCCACGATTAGAACAGTAGGCTGGCAGGCACCGACAGACAGACACAGACGGCGGTGTCTCAGACGCCACCAATCAAGATCTCTCCACGTCCCCGCGAGGGACGCTAGGAGACATAGCTCACCCCACAGGATAGACTAGGCGTGTTGCTGGGAAGTTTCTTTCGCCGTTTCTTCTCTCCCAGCCATAACACGTTGCGAAACGGCAGTAAGATAGCGTAGGCCACCGCAAACCACCGATCCCGGCCCGCCGTGATCCTTCCCTTCGGGCTTTATATTACCCGTCGCCCGTTCTCAATTAGTATTTTGTGTCGCCCTATGGTGGGCATCATTAAATTCATTCCCCATTCATGGCAACAGTCCAGCCGAGGTAAAACTCCTTAGGGAGCTCCCTCGAGCAAGTTGCCCCCCCCGGGCTCGAGCGCCTTCGCTTCGCGAAGGCACTCGCCCCAAAGACCCCGGTAAAGTTGTAAGGTCTTCGGACCAACAACATAAAGTCAAGTCCAATAAAAAAAAAAAATGACTTTTCGGTTTTTTTAATTTCTTGTACAAAATCGACCCCTCTAGAGATTTATTATATTGTAATTACAAATAGAAGACCAGGCACATCTCATCAAAATCGCCGGACACTCGTCTCAATCGTAGGTTTGCATGATTTCAATAATCTGTTTATGCCAATAGCGTGCCCGTGGCATACCACTCTATCTTTATAAATATTTATAAGCGAATACTCGCGTAATAAAAGTTTAAAATGTTGGTAGCTTTTCAATATTCATTTCTGCTAATTGTAATACCATATTTTTCTACTATTACTACTATCGCTATGGAATCGTGCTTTAATATCTTCTTCTTCTTGAAATAGCAGAGTTCGAACCCAGTTCTTGTTATACAGTGTCTTTGAAATCTTATACTAATTCACTATTTCAAAAAACATGTAGAAATAATTTAAGACAACCTTAGAGTTATTAATAAATAACCTATCGATAGTACCACCACCAAGTGCTTCCCTATCCAATAACGAGCACGTTGTGAATGCCATTTCCATAAGTAGGTCTATGTCAAGTCCCTGTTGCAATACTGACGATGTTTACCCTCGCCCTAATCCCTCGGGAGCCTATTATCGTCGATAAACGGTAACTGCGCAAAACGTGCCTCATAAGTTATCATGGAATTTTCTTCGAGTGTAAACAATCCGTTTGCCAATTGACTGTGCTCAAAAATGATTATTAATTAAATACGAGAACCTTCTTTCTTTTATGTTCTGAGGGCCTAAAGCGGTCGACTTTGGAGAATTGCTTAGTGAAATGGACACGTGGCTAGATATATTGGTTGTAAGACCGCATAAGTTGACCTTAAGGTTGATACTTGTCATGTTCATCATATGAATCTGCGAAAACGATCTCTTCAGAACCTCTGTTTGTTTTTCATCGACATTATTGATAAATGTATAAATGTTTCTTGCCTATGTATTCTTCAGCATAAGAGCAATAAATACGTTACGCAGCAGTGTACTTATAGTAAGAACTAAACTTAAGTGTTAATTATTTAAATGTGTGACTTTAAAAAAATGATGATTAGCAAAACTTAATAATAACCTTGAGATTCAATTTTTTTATCAACAAACTAACAGTTTACAATGTTTTTGTTACAATAGGCAATATCAAGCCATCTAATAAAATGGTAAAATGAAATTCAAACTTCTCAAGACACCAAAATACCCACAATAAATGAAATTTACACCATATTAATTTATTTACACAAACATTTTAATAAAAAAAACGACTGTTTACGTTTAAGAGAAATTCAATTCAAATACAGTATAGCTATATATAGTGATGCGATAGTCGGTATATAATGGCCAAGAATATTATGTAAGTAGAACATAATATTGGTATTAGCGGAACGTTACGGTTCTGATTTATTGCACTTGTTGTACGATTCGATAAGACCGGCCGCGGTCATACATGAAAAAAATGATAAATTGAAAATAAATGAGTAAGAATGGGTGTGCTTTCAATTTATGATGACAATTGTAGTGTAATGGATTTGGTCTAAAAAAAACCTATAACGCTATCTAGTCATATAGGGTTTAGGAGCTTTTCATAATTGATTTCTTAATGGTTTATTGTCAATCCTAGTATTCTTCTTCCATGAAAAATAATAACCTAGTTTAGAGCATAATATAACAATTTTGAAGTAGTAGCGAGTACTTTACTAGATATACAACTCTGAAACTGTCTGAAATTACTGAAAAGTCGCTACTTTGGACATGCTGCCTGTTATTTCTCACCACTAGACATACATATATGCACTAAAGATTTCCAAATGATGCATAAATAATTAACGTATTCGCAGCAGTCTTCATGTCTGTGACACAGCAGATAAAGAGCAAGAGAACCGTCTTAAGAAAACCGTCTGTGGAGATTGGGGAATAAATGTCTAACCATGCCGCCCTCGGCAGATCCTGGTAGAAGGAGTAGACTAGATGGAATGCTCCTCCGTCCCAAAGGAAGATCTTCCAGCGGGGTTATTGTTGTTCCTCACAGGCCTAGGCCCATCTATTATTATTGGAAATTTGTATATATTCTTCGTACGTGTCGGGAATTCGTTTGCGACCTCAATTATTGTACAGCGCCATGTATTGGCTTGTAAGTGTTCCACTACAGACTCAATAACTGCTGGTTTAAGGTCGTGACGAATAACACGCGTGCCAATGGAATAAAAGTACGAACTACCGAACTGGAGAAGCAAAACTAGGGGAGCGGACCCCGGGCTCCGGATCGGACGCTCTTAACCCAAATGAGATTTAACGCTAGGGGCTAGGATACGACGATAAAAAGCAATTAGACTTACTGAGTTGCATGTGTTTATGTCTTTAACTGCCCCGGAGTCTAATAAGTCGACGACTGTGTCGAGCTGACCGGCGCGCGCTGCACGCAGGAACGCTGTGTTTGGGTCTATCTGAAAGAGAAAAAGAATAAACTATTAAAGCAATATTCACTAAAAATATTATGGAGGAGTCTGATGAGAATAATTACTTTCTGTATGAGCTATGAAGAAAAAAATACATGCATCACATTTTATTATAGTAAAAATGCCAAGTGCGGTCAGTTCACGCACAAAGTGTTCTGTGGAGGTGACCGACATCCACTATTTTTGTCCTAAGGCTACAGAACCCTAAAAAAACATTCAATTGAAAATTCTCGTAAAATCTACTCTTCAGATTGTTTTTCTTTATTGTAGTATTTTTTAAGGTGTAACACTTTCATTTATTCAGAATTTTCATCACTACACTCTTATTTTTTATTGCCTGGACGAGCTGCAATCGACCTTTCTTCACGTTGTAAACTTGAAGCAACTCGCCAATTTACCACTGTAAGATGAACCCTATGGAATTTCTATAGAAATTCTTTAGGATTCAATTCACAGTTGTGAGTTGTTAATTCAACGCATATCAACTAATATCGTATCACAAAATTCACTTATAAATCAAAAATAGTTCTATCGCAGCTGTCATTTTAGTCCAGATAATTAAAAACCAGAGTATAGTTCAATAAGAGTTCGAAGTGGTAAAAGGGGGATGTCCCTTTTTAACCATTTCGAAAATACCTGTTTAAAACCTTATTATAAGACCTGCCTTAAAAGACCCCACACGCCTATTTACAATGAAAAAAATGATCATCCTTCAGTCACTGTGTGGCAGCCATCTCTAATTAGTTAGTAGTTAATTAATAATGATTGTGACATACATAGACAGATGGATGGAAGAATATAACGATTATATTAAGATTTCATTATTGCCAAGGTTTTTCTTTTATTGTATTAGTTCTGCAAACAGGCACACGGCCCACTCGATGGAAAGCGGTTACCATCGCCTATGGACAGTTTATAATACTAAAGGTGCTATCAATGTGCTGCCGTTCTCTAAAGGGAGACTGGAAGATGCCCACTAATGCCGGATCACAACTCAAGGTGGTTATGGCGACTTATCCTACACCAGGGGTGATAGCCATCCAGACGGGTAAATACCCTACCATCTGGCGATGGGTTATTTTGTCGCCTCTTACGATAAGCTTCCCCAACGCGGGAAATTGTATTTTTTCTTCGTTCCTGCACAGATAGGTGTCTGCGGGAATTTAACAACGAAAAGGCAGACGCAGATTGATTAAAAAAATATGAATTTTTACCTATACATGTACAACACAAATTATGCCTAAGCGGCGCGTACTGTTTTCCCAGATTCGACCCAGAACATTCGAATAAAATACATTCGCTTCAACGAATGACCCAACACGACTTGTTTATCGGCCTCTTACTGTAATAAAAACTGATTTCTGCTATTGTGAAGTAAAAATACATTGTTTGCAAGATTGCACTTCAGAAGTGTCACGACCAGATCGCAATCCTAAGAGGCTGCGTATTATCACGATGTTCCGAAAATGTCAAGAACATGAACGACAGAAGTATAAGATAAGCTTCTGTTATAACTTGGCTTCCGAGTACAACGGTATGTTTTTAGGGTTCCGCAACGATTACATAAATACAAAAACCTTATAAAAGTGTTGTGTCTATCTATCTATATATGTACTTTCCAATACTTTTAGTTGGAAGCTACTGGGTCTCTATGAGTATTTGACATTCAGATTTATGCTTTTTAGAAACCGCTAGAACCTGATAGAAATCGCGAAAAATATTAATTAATTAAAATCATAAGAATGTTCCATAATAAGTTTTTTATTTAAATCAATAGCTTTAGATATTCGAGCTCCTAGATGCGAAAAATTTGCAGTTACGCTCGAACTTAAAATAAGGACTAGAGACGGCCACCGTATACCAACTAGGGGTTGAAAAATTGCCTCTACATTTTGAAACTAAGAGGTGGGAAATTCTGAAAAAAGACTGGATGTAGAGCTTCAAAAATACTTTCAACGGAAATTGCTATTTGTAATTTTTTAAGGTAATTGTACTTATAGTCTTGAGAGATTATGAGTAGAATACAATACAAATAAGTTAATTTTTCTTGCATTGTATTCGATTATATGTAATATCTTATATAAGATATTATATTTAAAGGTTTACATGTAATAAAATAAATCGAAAAAAAGGTAATTGTATATAAATTACTTTTATACAGTGCTTTAGAATTTATATTAAAATGAGTTTCCTACGCAAATTCTATTGTATCTACACAATTACAGGAATACCTTCAATTATTTTAAATCTTTTTAGGCTTCAGGTAGGTATATACAGGAGTTGGCAACATAACTCTGATTTGACGACGTTCGTGCCTAACAATTTCACGGCCCGACCATTGACCCGGCGCCGGAAAATCCGATAATACATGGAAAAAAACCATTTTTCGCTCCACTTCGCCCTCGGGGCTCTCGAAAACTGAATTTAGTGTACGAAATTGGTTCAACATATATTGAAGTGGTAACACATTAATGTCTGTTTGTTTACTATAGAAAATCATGTCGCATGCTAATCCAATACTGACACTATCCAAAAATTTTTCAAATCGACTTTTTAATGCCGTCTATCGTAAAACAGAGAATTACGTGTAATAGCGCTAATCCTGTTGAAAACAAAAATATCCACTAGTGAAGACATTGTAATAATGCATATAATAGTACTGATATAAAACGGTCTTTGGCTCTCCTGTAAAGTTCACTTTTTTTACAAGCTTTTATTTAACTTGCAATGGATGTAACTATGTAAGTATGGGTGGAATCTTGTAAGTTATAGACCAACTGCCCGGTTTTCGATTGAGCTGAAATTTTGCACGCATATGTATATTGCGTGACAATGAAATAATATGGTGCCATGGAGCTGATCTGATGATAGATTTGGAAGGTTGCCATAGAACTCCTGTACTAAACAAGATAGACTCGTCGTGCTTGGGCTCGTTTTACTTGTCTTGGCTAGCACTCTGTTGCTACATGATATCCAGGATCTCAAAAGCTTGTATTTAATAACCTTTTTGAAAAAGCTTATTGGATAGTGTAATTATTTGATTAAGCGTGTGATATGATTGTGGGATATAAAGGTGGACGACAGAAATTTTGTAGTAAAAAAGAAACCAACTACGGGGGTAACTAAAAAGCAAAATATACCTAAATATTTTTCTAAAATATCTAGAAATATTTTGCACAAATAAATAATTTGAATTTGAAATATTTAAGAATCAAGGGGCTTACCTTACTAAGGTAAGTTTTGTATCGATTTCACCGTTACTAAAAAGATTAAGAATTTAGATAACAGTAAAGTTACGAATACATTGTTACGTTTAACGCAATTTACATACTTACATACAGTTACTTTTTTACGTCTTACTTAATGGTTTTGTTATTCACGTTTTCTTCTTTATACAACGTATTTGTAATATGCAAAACATTTTTAAAGTAATAATGATATTATTAGTATGTATTTAATAGATATAAGGTCAAACTAAACATACTATCGGCCATTTTGTGCACAATTTTGGTTATAATGCTATTATGGCGGAGGCTTGTTAACATCATTTATATACTAGTTTCTTTACTTTATCTCATATGTATTAGACTGCAAGCCCTCTTAAAATAAATCAATTAATTAATAAATACTATGAGAACATATATAAAAAAAAAACATTTTGCACATAGATCTTTCGTTCCAAACATTATTACTCAACTTTTAAATTTCAAATATATTCAGGCCCTCTTTGAAATATTCAGAAAAATATTTACCCTTTGGCGCTATAATGTTACATTTATTTAGTTGCATAGTTGTTCGTGTCATGTTTCTTTTTAAGGTTAATAATTAATTTTGTTACGTACCCTCTTATTTCTAAACGATATAATCGGCCATTACCTTGATTGAATAATAATATTATATTTTTATTTATTCTGTGATTAGCGTCCGTTTTGTATAGAGTAGTTCTCTATAATTTACAATAATTTTATGTAACAATATTTATCTCTAACTAGCTGACCCGGCAAACTTCGTACCGCCTCAGGATCAATAAATAAAAACATTGATTTCTGAACGACTGGACGAACATCAAATGTTTGACATTCAAAACAAAAAAAGTGAAAAAAAAAACTTCACTTTTAATTTTAATTTGAGTTCTGAATGACTTATAAATTAAATTCATTTGTAAATGACGGGACAAAGATCAAATGTTTGACAGGAATAGTTTCTAAAGGAAAGCGAAAATTTTACTATATTCCAAGCATTTTTTTCATATTTACTCACCTTTTAAACCTTCCCTGGACTTCCAAATATAATTCAAAACTAAAATTTGCCAAATTTGTTTTAGCGAGACTAATGAACAGCAATTGATTTGTATATATATACATATGCTGTGGTAATTGTGTAGATTATAATTCAAAATCTCTCAATTGTACATAGACGGTATTCACTACATTTTATTTTCATGTCGGCAGACGTGATAGATTTTTACGATGTTCGATTTATTTTATTACATGTAAAACTAAATATAATATCTTTTATAAAATATTATCTAGAAATTCCAAACAATAATGTATTAAATTCTTGTCATTCATAACCCTTTTAATTAAAATACTGTAAAATTGTTGGAGGGATGGCGAGGTGTTCTAAAAATGTATGTGTAGAGTCAGTGTATGAAATGTTTTTAAACATTAAGGTTCTCTGATAATATAGTATAGAGGTATAGTGACCAGTTGCTGTTCTTTTATTACCATAAATTATTCTGAGTTGTTGCAAGTATTACAATATTTTTTACATACTTCGTATCTGTACAAAACTTCAAATATCTAGCTCTACGGGTAGTTCCTAAAATATTCAGCGTTTAGACAGATAGAGGGACCCTGGAGTGAAACTGTAAGGGTTCCATTTAACCATTAGATAACGAAACCTTAAAAAAAAATACCTTTAGTCGAGTCAGTGATGCACTAAGAGTACGTAATATAGACTCGTAGCCAAGTACTTACATATTTAATACGACTTATGCCGGCTTCCTATAACTTAATTGATACTATTCTTAATTGGCTGGTCGAAAACGAATTAAATAAAGTATAATTTTAATTTAACTCAATGCAAGCATTGTCAATTTACTACCAATGGTAATTAGTAGACGAAGCGCTGAAGGTAGTTAGGGAGCGTACCCATACTACGTGACCGTTCAAGGGAGGGAGGGAGGTGTTCACTTCAGCGTTTGGCACTTGTTAAACGGCTTAAAGACAAATATGAGCAAAATTAATATACTTTTTTTAACTTTCTATTTGCAAAAATATATTTAAAGCCATATTTATGACGTCAAAACTAGAGGGGGAGGCGGGAACCTTGGCATATACTACGGGTAATCAGCCGGGTGAGGGGTGTAAAAATTGTTAAAAATTACTCACGTGGTATGGGTACGTAACCTTAGTTGAGTATGCAAATATATCATTATCCGCAATTAGATTTTTTTACAACTAGTAATATAAGTACTAGCAAATGCTTTGAAAGGGTATAGTGACCCTTTCCAAGCATTTATTTTGCTTTTGATAGCTCGATGACGGATCAATTAGTAATGTCCTAACGCATTACCGACTCGATTTTTATAAAAATCGACTTCATTGATAAATAAGTTATCAGTTAGTAAGTATCAGTTAAGTTAACTTACCAATATATTTTTGATAAAAATACTATATCATATAATGAATATATATCCACATTTCAATGAACATATTTTACATATATTAAATAAGCCATTTTTGTAATAAAGTTTTTTTTTAAATAAAGTAAAACATTTTTTATTTTCAAATCGATTACTTTTGATTTTTTACGTTGTGTCGATGGTTTAAGTCTGTGCGTGACATGTCTCACAGAACATCACTATTACGACACCCACATCAGTAAAGTGCGACAATTATGTCATTTGTTTCAAGATACATATTTCTTGACAGTAAAGCCTGTGGGCTTTACTGTCAAGAAATATGTAACTTGATAGACGTGTAAACGTCAAAAGTAAAATAAACGATTGGAAACAGTATAGATGATTCATTAACACTGACACAAACTATTGCTTGTTATTGTTATGAACAAGGAACTTGGCACGGAAAAATATTAAAAAATAAAGGATTTACAAAAATAGTTTCGGCCTATGATGCGCGTGAGAAATTCATCTATTTAATATTTTCAGCTTAGAAAACCTTGCAGATTATATTATGATACGAGATATTTTCAGAAACATTATTTATCCATTTTTATTACACCCCTTACAGGATAGTAAGATATAGTAACCCAGGATCTAGAGTGTTTTAAATCAATAAACGACAAAGGAGTACATATTGGGGTCGTATTTTTCGTAAATAACCACAGCATTTAGAAGGCGGTATAAATTAACCCTTTTCGAGGGTCAATGGCGTCATTTTCATTTAGTTGAATAACCCGACCTTTCACGATTTAATTTAATATTGCTCGCGCCGATTTTTATGGCGGTTTTTAACTAGAGATGACACGGAAGGAATCTACTGGGAATGTCAATCGACTACTCAAAAAAATGAGCCTGAAATCGATTTTAAAAGGGTTCCGTTTTATCCGTAATGGCTACGAAATTCTAAAAAGCTACATGAAATTTTAAAATCAATTAATAAAATTACAGTGGAGACTCGATTTATTAATTATTGATTTATGAAAAAAAAATGTTTTTCATAAACGCATTATCTCTATATGTCAATACGTGATGCAAAAACTTTGTACCCCCCTTTTTACGAAAATTGCGCGGAAGGAGGAATATTAAATTTCGCACACTTATAGTTTATATAGAGAAGAAGCGACAAATGCTAATATTTTTTTAAATTATGCATAAAAATACATTAAATCAATAAAAAAACATTACACAACACACTACCATGTATTTGACACACACAGGCATATATACTCTTTTGTTTATTGTTAAAGTCAAATTAACAGTGTAGCCTTGGCGAAATCTGTGATTATAGAAATATAGTCTTTGACATTAATTATTATGGTCGAAATTCGGCCATATGTCCGCTAATAATATGAAAAATACTTTATTTTAATTTCATTTTAACAAGCCGATAGATAAACCTCGTATAACAATGTTAACCAATATTCAAAATGCGAATGTAAGTTTGTAACGTTTACACGTCAGGAGTATAGAAAACGACACAGGGTACGATCATCCAGATAAAGGTACTGTTCCCGAAGGATAGACGAATATAGCCGAAAAGTTCTACCGATGCAATTCACTAATAAATAAATCATCATGGCAACGATATTGACAATTTTATTTTAATGTGTCGCTCACATGGCCATGGTTAGTTCCACCTTCGCTAGATGGTCTTACGGGTATTTCGAATTACAAATAAAGTTTGACATTTGTAAGGAGGGCGACTGAGGGCGCGTGGGATTCCCAACTGCGGGTCTTCCACTCTGTCTACAAAATTTACATTAACGCGAGCGAAACCGCGGACAAAAGCTAATTACGAATAAGAGGGTTACATGCTACACAATGGTATATAGTAAAACTGCAAAACAATTTAAATTCCGAGTGGGGTGAAAAACATTTTTTTTATTGCACAAGTTCACCACACAGGCAGACGGCCCACCTTATGGAAAACGGTTACCATCACCTATGGACAGTTTTTGCAACATCAAAGGTGCTACAAATGCGCTTCGTCTCTCTTAAGGGAGACTGGAACCTGGCCCCTAAGGAACACAACTCAAGGTTGTTATGGTGGCATACTCTAGACCAGGGTTGGTAGCCACCCAGACCCTATCACCCAGCTGTGGGTTGTTTTGTCGCCTCTTACGGCAGGCCACCCGGCCGCAGGAAATTGTATTCTTTCTCCATTCCTGCACGGATAATATAATAAAAAATACCTCATATTGTAACTTAACGAATATTTTTAAAATTAAATTTTAGCATTTCAAAATTAAAGTATTTCAACCATTCTCATAAACCCACAAATTCTCTCACACGTAAAGAACTTATTAACTTAATGAAACTTAATGATCATAACGCACCACTAATGTAATGGAGTATACGCGTCTTTCGAGCGGCCGAATGCGCGCGCCGCACCACACCGCCATCGCGGCACTGGCTGCGCAAGCGCACGTTTCGCACCGACAATCCCAGGTGGGAACTGAGAAGACAATACTACCCAGGTAGCTCGGAGATAAGGAAGTTACGGAAGTATTTTGCTGCATGACCTATTGAACCTTGTATATATAATTTACTATTGTAGTAACTGTTTAAAGTTAATATATGGATTGTAAATAATTGTAACTCAACATTATAATTGTCACATGACAAAAATAATGATAAATTGGAGATTGACAGGTACAACTGTAAAGGTAGACCAAAGGAGAGATAGTTTGATTGTGTCATGACATTATTTGCGGTGTGACAGAACGTATGCCGGAACAGAGGACTACGGAAGGCAAAGACATATTGTAAAGACCCAAAATAATTGGGAGAAGATGAATGAAAAGAAAGATGCTTTTGTGACATAGATTATCAGAAGATTGTACAGTATATTATAATCAAATTTTCCCCTAACGACAGAGCACAGGATCTCACATCTCTTGGGAGCCCAGTAACGTCGAAAATTAGTACAAAATTATTTTTAATTTAATGAAACAAAAAAATCCAGTTTTTATGTATGTAGATAGTATTACAATGAATATTATAGGTAGAAACACCGAGCGAACACAGTAGAACTAACCATTAAGCCCACAAATTATCATTAAGTACTGGCATTGTCATTTCTATCACTCTGACGGAGTTAAGACTTTTTTGACAGTGACGTCACATTCTAGCAAGTCACTTTCCAAGAACACAGTATTCACCAAATAAGCAATTCACGTTTGGTGCTGCTATTCGTTAAATAATTTGTAAAAAAATCCAAGGTCTATACGTGGTCATGCTAAATAATTGTATGGCGCTGATCTACTTGCATGTATAATTATCTAGGCGCGATAGAGCCGTGCTGGAATAATTATCTTGATTACAACCCTTAGGGCCGGCTCAGTCGATGTGATACCACGCTCTTCCAGAATGTTGGTGTGAAAATATTAGCCTTAAGCTAACCGTTTTTAGTGCGATAAGCGAGTTACAGTGGCCTACTTCCTCCTCCCCCTGTCATATCTTCCCTATTCCGTCCTTCTAATCCATTTACCTTCTAGAACATTAAGTGAACGTAAATTGTAATAAATAAGAAGTAAATAAATATAAAAAGACAAAAAGAAAATAATTAGCAAAAAAACTTAACACGAAACTTAAAATACTCGTACCCCTTTTTTTCCAAAAAACAGCCTGCCAGATGGAGACTACGGAGACTCGCCGGCCAGATGGGCTGCCAGAATAGCCAGTAAAACCCCGTGGTGTCCTTCTATCGCCATATGTCAGGGTCCTTGGACGTGCGCGAGCTTTTCGCCGCGACCCCGACTGGCTTTGGCCCGCCCCTACGGGCAGGCCTCTCCTAATTCAATCTGTGACCACGCGGTACACCGATGCGCCCATTACTCAGCGGCTTGGACGCAGGTGACGACCTAATGTCTCCGCGGGTCGTCACCCGCTGCCGCTCTCTTACGGCTACCGAGTTCTATTGTTTCAGCGGTAGATGAGCCCGGCTGACAAAAAACTACGTCAGGAGAGTGAGAATTGAAAAATCAATTTCCCTATCCCATCTTATATTTCATTCCTCTTGTCTAATCCCTCTATCCCATACTTCGTATCCTCTCCTCTTACGCCTTCGCTTCATACCATCCCCCTACCTTTCTTTTTTTAAGGCGGGGGAAATGCTATTTACGCACAATACCGGGTCCTTTGCAAGGGATTAGACCATAGTTGATCATGGAGGCTTTTCCCTTTTTAAGGGGCAATCCAAGCAGTAATCAAACGGCTTGTGTGGAGACTCCGAGAAGTTGCACGGGCAACAACCACTAAAAACCACCTTCCTCCCATGTGCCCCGCGCTTTTTATGTAGGAAAGGCTGAGACTTAGAACGTAGTTACGCCCAGTCCGATCCAGCGCAAAAAGTGCCTGAATGTGCCCCGGGAATCAGAACACATCCACTTCGTCAGCGGGGGTGATGAATCCTTTGCTAGTCCCCCTAACCTATTCTAAAGGCTGGCATCGCGTTGGCTTCACTTGACGCTAACCACATATCATTACGTAGGCTATCTGCCTGTTTGCCAGCTTCGCAATAAAAAAGAGAATTATTATACTGCCGTTAAAAACTGCAACTTGAAAGTCCCGGGACTTTCCGTTATTTTTTATAGTCTGGCTGTCTGGATCGGTCTAGTGTTTGGCCATTGATTATTAACCATGACTTGCTTGTCTGTCTATTTATTTCATACCACGGTATATTACCGGGATATGAAATACCCGATAATTACGAGATGCAAGTTTCTGCACCATATTTTCATTCACCACCACGGGGTTAATATGTCAAAAAACTGCCTAAACAACACATGCTCCCCCCAGCTAGGTTTCCATCCTACAACGATAGAACCTGGTTTCTTAGGTTGATATAAGACGGTTCATTTCTATCTTTCAATTTTGATGAATCGACATTTATGTACTTGAATTACTCGTTCACTGAATTTCGTCGTGTCTATTTAGTTTTGTGACTTTCAACCAAATTAATTCAATTTGGTTGATCCGTCTAATATGAGTATTAGCCATTAAGTCACCACATACATACATACATACATAACTTCACGCCAGTTCCCTTGCGGGGTAGGCACGAACAACAGAGCGCCATTTAGGCCCATTCTTACACACCTCACTTGCTTCTTTGACATTCATAACTCTTGTCATGTACACTCGTCTGTTCTTAAGGCTCCTGACATCACCCTCCGCTAGTACACGATCAATTTGATCATGGAAGGTGTGTCGTGGCCTTCCACGACTTCTGCATCCATCCACTTTTGCATTGTATATCTGTTTAGTCATTCTTTCATCATGCATTCTTTCCACATGCCCGAACCACCGGAGCATTCCTTTCCTTACCTTCACCCCGACACTCTCTTTCAGATCAACTCTCTTTCTTACTTCGGTATTACGAACGCGGTCCGCGAGCGTCACTCCGCAGATTTTGCGCAGTGCTCGCATCTCAACCGCGTTTACTCTACTTTCATGCTCTCTCTTCCATACCCAACTCTCGCTTCCATACGTGAGCGTAGGTACCAGCACCGCGTTGTGTATGGCGAGCTGGGTCTTCTGGCTGAGGTTCTTAGCGCCTAGAAGTTTACCTAACGCTCCATTCAAACTATTCCCCAAATTTACTCTTCTTTCTATATCAGCGGTGTACCTTCCATCCCTGCTAAAAGCACATCCAAGATATACAAACTCATTCACTTGTTCCAGCATAACATCATCGACCATTATCCTTGCATTCGTTCTGGTTTCTTCTCTTTCAAACACCATAACCTTTGTTTTCTTCGCATTCAAATGTAAGCCTCTCGCCTGACAGTCATCTTTCATCATTGTGACTAGTGTTTGCAGTTCTGATGGCGATTCGGCTAAAAGCACGATCTCTTCCAACGTGATCTCGGATGCTGACTCCTCGGAGTCAGTCACAGACTCAGTCGTGGTGCCAGCATCCGGGATATCATCATACATTTCTCTAAAATATTCACTCCATCGCGCTAACACCTCTTGTGGGTTAGCAAGAACGTCCCCTGCTTTAGATTTTATTCTTTCCATTCTGGAAGCTGACGAACAACCCCGAGACTTCTTAACCTCTCTCCAAAAGAGTTTGGTATTCGCCTTGAAGTTCTCCGTCAGCTTCTCTTCTTCTTTCAATTTTATACTTTCGCGCTTCTCTTTCACTAAAGCTTTGGTTTCGTTCTTGCAGAGGCGATAAATTTCTTTCTTCATCTCTTTCATACTGTCATTCTGTTGCAAAGAAGCAACATAATCCAGCCAGGCTTTTCTCTTTCTCTCTACGCTGGATTTAACATCCGCGTCCCACCATTCATCACCTTTCGTTGTTATGTGCCTCTTTGCGCATCCACATGCTTCTTTTGCGCTTTCCACTATACTTTCTTTCATACTATCCCAGTCATTATCCACATCTAAGTCGGAGAAGTCCGCTTTTGCAAGCCTTTCTTCGACTAGGCGCGCATACATACTCCTTACACTAACATCTTCCAATTTTTCACACTTTATTCTTTCAAGCTCCCCGAAATTGGTACGCACTCGCCAGTGTCTCCACTTCCTGAAAAGGCCCACAAACCGGCTTATCACCAGGTAGTGGTCCGTTTCAAGAGTGGGGCCTCTGTAGGCTCTTGTATCCATTATTGTGTTTCGGAGGCGACTATCTATTAAAATCAGATCAATCATACTTTTCTGATCATTCATTCCCCATGTATACGTGTGAATATCCTTATGATGGAATAAGGTGTTCGACACAAGCAAGTTTCTTTCCATGCATACGTCTATGATTGGCCTACCAGCATCGTTCACTCTCTTGTCACCATAGGGTCCAAGGACAGCCTCAAGGCCGTCTCGTTTGGTGCCCACCCAGCCATTAAGATCACCACACATAATTATTCTTTCATTCCCTTCAGCCAGATCCAGAATTTCTCTCACAGACTCCCAAAACTTCTCGAGTTCTTGGGGATCCGCTGAGCTTACGGGAGCATAAGCTGCGACCAGAAAAACTCGCGTAATCCCCAGTTTTAGACGGACCCAGAGAAGTCTCGGGTTCACCAGACAATAGTCTTTTACTCCAGACACAAAGCGGGTTGAGAGTACGACGCCTACCCCCCCACTTGCACGCTCGTCCAGGTCCACGCCGGACCACAGAGCAAGCATGCCACCGGGGAGGTCATCGATGTCGCACCCCTTCCGCTTTGTCTCTGTCAGACATAAGGCATCCAGGCTTCTCTCATTCATTATATCAATCATTTCGTCCATCTTATCTTTCATTCCACCTCTCACATTCCACGTGCCTATACGGCACTCTGCTCCTCTCGACCCGCCAGGTTTGGCGCTGCGTGAAGGGTGGCGGCCCCCTTCGCCGCATGCGCGAGAGTTCACACCGACGGGGGCGCATCGGTGAGCGTCGCCTGCGGGGGACGCCCTATCGTGCACTGCACGTGTGTGAACTCGGGTCAGAATTGTGGCCCTCTGGGCCAGCGGGGATCGCGACGAGCACGCTTCTAAGCAGTAACAGTGCTTAGATGAAAGCTAGACCATTATTGTCTACGAGCCAACGCGTAGATCTTGAGATTTCCTTTGCACCAACGACTTGATAATCACACGTATTATCACTTTTATTATGGAATGACAATACTAGAAATAACAATTGTCCAGTTCCAGTCTCCCTTAAAAGAGCAGCAGCGTATTTGTAGGACCTTTGGTGTTGCAAATGTCCATAGGCGATGGTAACCGCTTTCCATCAAGTGGGTCGTCTGCCTGTCTGCTGAACTCCGGCAATTAAAAAAAAGGACAATTATATATAAATTTAGTTGTTATTCGATACTATATACGTAGTTTAAAAGTGAAAAATAAAAAAAAATCTAGAAAAAGGAAGAGTAATTAAAGAGCAGAGCATGAAATAAATATTTTTACACCTTGAAGTTGATGCCAAGTAAAACATTAAAATTACTTACATACATTGCTTGAACAACAATATATTGAAAATATAGTCATTTTCATATTTATTTCCCACCGAATTCAAGATATTGTAGAAAATATTTATTGTGGGGAAAAGTATGTGAGTATTTATTGAAAAGACAACAATAAACCTATTATCACTCGTATTATTTCTTAAAAGCAAAATTGCATAGAAATAGATAATGAAATTTAATAACAATTACGCTAACCCAAATACGCTGTTATTTCGTCTCGTTCTTCCAAAGACACAGTCGAGTGCCTTCCTTAAGTTCTTAGGTCCAGTGATCTACATTCAGACACCGTTACTTGCGATTAAGAGTGGAATAAAAAAAGAACATTTTCAATTGAATCTCGAATGAAAACGCGGCCCTTGTTAGTTTGTAGGGCGTTTGACAATAGCGTGTTCAGTACTTCGCTTTGACACAGTCCAGTTTGTAGCTGAGTGGGTGTGGTCACTCACTATAATGGTTGCTAGTAATCGTATTTTTTGGCTGTTTTTACTTCAATTTACTTAATAGGGCCGCGCGCTTAGGAATATAAGCTGATTTAGATTGATCCAGCTAAGCTAGTGCAGTGCTGACTTCATGCAGGCATCGTATAAATTTATTTGCAGTCAGTACAGCCCCACCAAGTCTGACTGACTTTCATATTCCCGATCAAATATTTTGAACTTAGAGCTCGGGTCTCGGTTTACCTATTTGGTTCGTCTCAGACAAGCATTAACGTGAGTTTTAGCACAAATTCTATAACATTAGGTAAGGTTGGCAAAGAAGACAAACAGGCAGACAGCCCAGATGCTGGAAGGCGACTGCCGTCGCCTGTGGCCATTTGCACCAAGGGCGTTGTCAACGCATTGCCACTAAGAAATATTATAATGCCATATCATAGCGCAAAGAGATAACCTCGACGAGAGTTCCCTCTAGATCATTGTCGTACGCAGAACAAATCTTTTAGAAAACCTTTGCGTAGTTTAGTGTAGCAGTTCAAGGAAATGGGGTTGAACGTCCCGTCGATGGCGAGCGGGACGGTTATAAAAATGACGCGATAGCACCAGATCGAACAATTCCTCGGAACACTCCCCGTTGTGACGGTAGAATACGCACAGCAAAACGCAACATCTCTCCGAAGGCTAAGCGATTCTAAACTGCCTATTAGTATGGAATTATCATCGATACGAATGGCGCGACGCTGAATGGAGTCGAAGGGGTAGTCTGGTAAGCGGATGCCTCGGCCCATGAGTGTGAGCAGTACTCCATATGCGGCTAACCTAACGGTATTTCCAAACGTATAAGTATACATTATACACAATCTGAAAGATTAATTTGAAAATATAAGAGATGCACTGTGATTAACACCGTATCATAACAACAGTTTCTAATTAAGCCCACGAAAGCCCTGCGCATAAAGCATATCTAATTTGAAATAACTCATTACGACTTGAGCTTTCAAAAATGAAATTGTGCATCATGTAACAAAGCAATGATCAAGTTGTATGTATCAAAAAGTTATCATAACTTTAACGGCTGGCAATCTCAAAGTTGTCGCTTGGGTAATTAACTTTTTTCGCTGTGTTAATTTAGATTCTTGCATTTCATTATTCAATTTACTATACGTATCTATTGAAGTAATTAATATTATTGGATCAGTCATTCAGAGCGTATCTTGGTCTTCGAAACGAAAACTGGTTTTTTTTTTCATGTCCTTCGAAGTTTTTTGCCAAGTATACGCTTGGAACTTGTATGGGTCCGCTTCCAATTGGACAAACACATCTAATGAGCCAATAAAAACCTGTCACTTGACATCTCTCTTCTTTTCTATATAAACGCTTATTCTAAAAGCGCTGACATAATTCTCATGCCAAATACCAAAAAAATATTAAACATTAGTATTGTGTGATTTCTCCAGTGTACATGAGTGTGGGGTCTCGATCAATAGATCTTGAAAAATTATAATGATGCTTTTTGATTATTTCTTATTTGAGTAAATAAATGCAATATTTGCTACCAAAAGTCGTTATATATTCTATATCGCATATTTCAGTTTTTCACTTTTGAACTAAAAGATGTAGAAAATTTTGAAAGATTTATGGTGCTAAAGATAGGAAATTAAGTACACTCAAAAAAGAAAAATGAACAACTTGAATTATTGCCCTGAAACTGATCAGCTAATTACAACTCTAATAGACCAACGATATTCTTCCGCTTTGATTAAAATGAAGTCGCAGCAAATATAAATTAAAAACGTATGTGAAGTAAGGTAAATGTATCTAATTCTACCTGTGCAGGAACGGAGAAAGAATACTAATTCCTGCGGCCTGTCGTAAGAGACGACAAAACAACCCATATCCAGATGCTAGGGAATTTGCCCGATTGGATAACTACCACCCCTGGTCTAGAGCATGCCGCCATAATAACCTTGTATTGTGTTCAGGCATTAGTGGCCAGGTGCCGGTCCCATATATGAGTCCAGCAGCACATTGGTAGCACCTTTAATGTTGCAAATGTTCATAGGCGACGGTAACCATTTTCCATCATAGTTGGGTCGTCAGCCTGTTTGCTGTGCTCCAACAATAAAAAAATAAAACAATCAATCTTATAAAAATAAATGATTTGCCTTATAAGTCACTTTATTGGTAGTTTGATAAATATAAATATTGTTCATTGGACACGGACCGCTACGATCGCTCGCCTTGGTCGAGAATCGCATTACCTCCCATGGGTATCGATTGCCACCTGCAAGTATCCGGTGTCTTCGTGCAATAAGTGTAATGTTTTATTATTTAGTTCTTAGTTCATTCTAACCGTTCGCAATGGTGCCTTCGTCCCCTTTATAACACCAAACTTCTCGCTATCGGCTGGAGAGTCTCTCCTCAATTCTTTATTTCGATAGTCTTAGGAACGCAAACTTCAATATTTTATTTTTATTTGTTCTAGAATTCCTTCGAGGCTAGTAGCATGTTAATATCACCTTCTGTGCCCCGATTCTGCTATTATAATTGTTACTACTGCTTTTTGTTCAAAAAACTCATAATATAGTTGTTTATCAAGAACATTTCTCGTAGATGCCTTAAAAAATTGACGTAATGATTTGTTGCGAGGTTACCAGAGGCCCAATCCTACTATTACTATTTCGTCAAAATCGCCGGACACTATGGTCCCAATCGTAGATATGCCTGATTTCGGTATTCTGTTAATTATAATGGTGTGCTCGTAGCACGCCACTCTATCTTTTCAAATTACAAGCATTTTACAAGCAAAAACTTGCGAAGTGTTTAATTTTTTTGGTCCAACTTTTTTCTACTATTATTTTGCCGCGACGATATCAAGAAGATATTGTAAATTTAGTAGAATACGAATTATTGACACTATGGCAATGAAATCGTACTTTGAATATCTTCGCAACGCCGAGATGTTGAAATAGTAGATTTGGAGTACAGGTAAGCCTAAAACAGTATGTTTTTTACAAAGTGGTCATAATATTTCTTCGGTAGCGACATCACGTTGATAGTATCTGCGATGTTGCAAATAACACAGGCTAAACATAATGAATATAGATTTTAGAACGTACTTCCATAACATCTTCCGAAGTAGAGAAGTATTTTTATCATTATTACTCAACAGTAAACATTATATAAATTTAATAAGTAAAATAGTATTGTTTGATGGAGTTGATTATATTCTTGTAGACCAAATATTAAATCAAAGAAATCTACAAGCAACGTTAACCACTGTAAAAAAAGGTAGAACGTCAGCATATTTTCTGTACAGTAATACTTAATACTAATAGGGGGACTATAAAATATGTGAACTAATACCACAAATGGCCAATACTTTAAAGTAATGTCTTTCTCTCTATGTTTTTACGGCTTGTTTACGACTGTGAATATGAACTAATGAAGTGTTGAATATAAAATTATTTAAGTTTGTCTTATAGTAACATTTTAAAGAGATTATTTTCATGAATAGCGATGGCTTACAAGCAAAAGTTACTTTAAGTAATATTGCTCGTGGAAACCTACAGGCGTCATATATATTTAAATACGCAAGTTTTATGCGATGTATTGTAAAAGTCCGAGTCGACATAACATTTCCATGCAACTTCCTTTTGAAAGCAATCGTAAATTGTTTAACATAACTTTGAATCATAAAAAAGGAAAGTTTGAAAATAAATGCTTGTTTGAACAGAACTAAAGTTCTGAAAAATATAAAATTTATTCCTGTGTCAGATAAAACTGAAAGTAAAATAATTCCAAGAATTTTTTTTTTATAATATTACGGACCTGCTACTGCTATTGGGACAATGTTATAATTATTGACCGTTTTAAGCAGATGTAGCGATGGGTTTAATACGTTATTTGTGATGCGATATTATTATTAATTGTTAATGACGTCAAATATTGATAGATAACGTATGTACATACACTAATGTAGCTATTTATTAACGAACTTATTTTTATTATTATAAATAAAGCGTATTTACGGTCGCTTGGGATCCCTACCACACGTCCAGTCGTAGGGACATATATATAGATAAACCTATTATAATAATTGACGCAAATTAATAATTATAATATATAATTATATAATAATAAATCTATTAAAATCGTTAAAACGTAGTTTTATTAGGTGTACTAGTCGCGAAAACTTATAAAATACTATGCAAATTAATGTATTTATTAATTATTCATTAAATCTTCATCCAAGCGCTAAATCCCAGTTGCTTTCTAGTGTTCGAATCGAAGCTTGGAGTCCGCTTTCCGACTTTTTCTCTACTTCTCGTGATCTTCAGCATCCTTTGTTTTAAGACCAGCGGTACACACGTCATCCTTTACGAGGTCAAGCCAGAATTTCTTAGGGTTACCCCTTCAAGCGGATTCTGGGGGAGTCGGCATGGCTAGACATTTGTTCAATCGATTTTTTAACACCCCTCATGACTAGCCGGCCTCTGTTAAACGTGGCTGTACTAGCAGAGGCGATTTTCTTGCTACTTGTCTGCTATGTCACAGACATGAAGACTGCCGCGGATGCAGGAGATCCTGATACAGTACTTTCGCATGATTCCAGACATTCACTGCAGCATATTCATCTCTGTGATACGCAATTCTTTCTTGTGTCGCCTAACCGTAAGTCGCCTAACATACTTTACTGCCATATAAAACATTTATTATTTATTCATAACGGACATAATTATATTGATATTATCTTCTTCAACACTTACAAATTATTTCCAGATAACTTCATCGATAAAATCAAAGAATAATTAGCTAACTAACCAACTAATTTATTTAATAAACGGTTCTAGTAAAACACAGTTATTTAAGACGGACATAATTGGAGTAAAGCGTGCTTGTCAAGACAGATTATAGATGCTGTCTAACGAGTCAAGATAAATATCTTACAGGACAAAGTAAGACAGATCAAGTTAAATAAAATAAGTAGTTTTATTTTCCAAATGTATAATATTGGTTAAAAATAAATAATAGTTGTAGGGGTACTTGTTTTAAGTAAGAATTGTATCTGTGATGAAATCGCAACTATTAGTGAAATGTATCTTTCCGAGCTGCTACATGAACTCCCTAGACCTGCAATTTGGGGCTCGAGCGGGCTCGAGTTCCCCTGATGACTTTTTTTGACGAAGTGAATCCCTTTGCAGACACCCCACTGCTCGGAGATATGACAGTAGAGTAGTGTGGGACTCGTCGGCTAACTTCGCCAGAATATCCACTAAACACCCCGGTGCTCCTCCCGTCGTCACATGCCAGGGCTAGAGAAACCTGCTGTGGCCTACGCCGCAGCCCTGGCTGACGTGGGCTCACCCCCATCTGCGAATTGCGAACTCCAGTTCGGGTTGAATCAAGAGGGGTGCGCGCCGCCTGAGTGCGGGTAATGGATTAGTAATCCCCGTCGTCTGATAGCTACTTGTTTGATGATTGTTTTGTAAGGCAAATGTTCAGGAATACCTGACATTAATTAGATACACAAATATTTATAAAGTAGAAGAAATAGGAATCATTTCAGAAATGAAAAGGTTTACTTTTACAAATACTACATAGTCTTCAAAACGTTTGTTATCTTATAGGTAAATCAGCATATTATATAAGTACATGACATTCACCCTACTACGCAACTCTGCAAAAACATACATGACTAGATGACGTCACACTTTATTCTTAAATTTTGAGTCCCGTATTTATTTCCGTTTTCCTGTACCAGTTATAAAATCTTCATGTCCGTATGCTCATATGTCTAATTGTGTTTATATGTCAGAAAATACCTACAAACTCCCCTTATTCATAACAGTTACCCAAAGTACATAGGCTCTTAAAAAAAAGATAATGAAAGTGTTATACATAATCACATTCAGAATGCAATTGAAATGAAAAAAAAATATATCTGTGAGGATAAACTTCGACAACAAGATATAAAATAAATAATAAATATAGGTACATATTTTATGCCGCTACATATAGACCATACAAGTCAGAAATTGAATAAAAACTTAATTCGCTTTTTAATACCTCTTTCATTGATTTCTAAGACTATAAAATTGCATAAATTAAACACTCAGAACTTGAACGTTGAAACGTTTCAACATGCAAATTCAGTAATATATACACCAGAGTATTCAGAATGCAGGAATTTAAATTGCTTTAGTTACTCAGCTGATTCTGCAGTCCAGAGCGACGTCAAATTCAATTTCAAGGCTGGTTCCTTATTATCATATTTATTTTGACTAGTACCGTCTACCTTCGTAGCTGAAACTGTATTTTTTTCCTATTAGTAAAGCATATACATATAGATGTATAACGATTTATCGTACACCATTACGGAGCACTTAAATTTTAAGACTTCAGTTAATTTTTATACAAGGATATTGTTAGGATTTTCCTTGATCCGAGCAAATAAAAACTAAAAAATAAAATAAATTACACATAAATTAACTTCGAGACGTTTTTGCGTTTGTAGTATAGTGTACTGTCGGCACATTTTTTTATGTTTGCTTGTAGGCAAACTAGCAAACGGGTCCATTTGACGGCAAGTGGCTACCGTCGTCCATAGACATCTGCAACACTATGGGAGCCGATGCGTTGCCTACCTCGTTGAGACTTTTACGCCCTTTTTAATGAGCCCCATATTGTAGCGCTCGGGGAAAACCGCGGGAGGGAACTGTACTCGTTACTTTTAAGTATATAAAAATGTAACAATTGCCTTTATAATTGCTTAAACGAGCAGTTAAAAATGTCATTTATGAGAAATATCGTAACAATTATATTCGTGTCCTTTTAAAATTTTATGACATTGATTCAAATCCGTCGTTATAGCAATAATAACGGAATTCTTATAAAATAGCTATAGTGTTAGTTCAAATAAGTTCATTGATTAATCAATTATCCATGCAGGAACGGAGAAAGAATACAATTTCCTGCTTCGGTGTATCGTAACAGGCGACAAAACAACCCGTAGCCAGGTGGTAAGATATTTGCCCGCCTGGATGGCTACCACCCCTGGTCTAAATGTTGCTGCAATAACAACCTTGCGTTGTGTACCGGCATTAATGGTCAAGTTCCAGTCCCCGTTTAGAGAGCGGCAGCACATTGATAGCACCTTTGATGTTACAAATATCCATAGGCGATGGTAACCGCTTTCCATCAGACGTTCCGTCTGCCTGCCTGCTGGACTCATGCATTAAAAAAAATCTTTATTCAAAACTACAGTCCACTACAAATATCATACATTCGCTATGATTATGATTGATGAGAGCAACACAAGAAAATAATGTAGGTTAAATGCCAAATATACTGACTGACATCCGTTTTCGTTCACAATCCAATATTATAGATTCCTCTATTGTTAATTGAATTTAAATCATGAAATTTCAATGATGCAAGTGGACTTTTGTGAGAGAGTAATAAATCTCGAACGCAATAAATTACGAACGTGTCTCCATGACCTGACCCAATTACTGTGCTTTCTTAGTCTCTGTCGTTAAGCTGAAAGTATTTACATTTCACGGTTGACGCTTTGTGTAAGTTGAGAGGGAACAGTTTAAGATTTTACGTTTAAGTTTAAAATCACTACGTTGACAGAAAGGTTTGGTTTATATACCATTCAAAAGTGCGTCGCACGAAAAGAATCTAGCGGCAAAAACAGGTATCTCTATAATTAATAAATAAAGGTAATAAATATTATCTAGGTTACATAAAAGGCACTTAATAAAATAAATAGGAACTAACTATTTAAATAATGACGATTAAGATCCTGCTTACTTGCACACCAGTGAAACTGGTAAAATGTACTGAACCATGTATTTCTAGGAATAACACCTGTATACAACTACATTTATGCAAGAACAAAATATTTCATTTCATTTCAAAAAATGGAATTCGAGATCAGTTCAGCCACGTTGTTATGTATGATGTTTTTATCAAGTGCTTTATTGTAAATGTTACATTACATTATATTATTATTTTATTTACTAATACTATTAAACACAGCAGAAAGAAGCAAGTGAGGTGTGTAAGAATAAGCCTGAATGGCGCTCTGTTGTTCGTGCCTACCCCGTAAGGGAACTGGCGTGAAGTTATGTATGTATGTATTAAATACAGCCTCTGTGGTTCAGTAGGCTAAGCTTCGTGGTTAAGTCTTAGCTGGCCGAATTCGCTGGAACGCAGAGGCTCCAGGTTCGATTCCTAGCATGGTAAATTTCGGAAACGAACTTTCTTTTGTTTACTATGTTCGGGGTGTCAGGGATCGGCCTTAATCCTGGCTGTAGATATCAAATGAAAACAGTGACGTATTAACCAATGTTTACAAACACAATTAGTCCGTCTTCCGAGACAGAAATAGCTAAACAAACGCTTTGAAAGTATTAAAAGATAAACCTTTAATTGATTGACGTAATCCACTTGGACTCTTAAGCGGCTTTTGATGAATTATATCCAGATGTAGACGATTCCGAAATAGCACATACGATCGGTCAATCCAAGATGAATGGAAATCCGTGCGTTTGTAATATCCTGCTTATTTTTTAAAAATAACATATAAAAATATTCCGAAGTTGAGGCCGGTCGCGCTGCCACTTCTGCCGAACAGCTCAAACGGCGTAAATATTGAATCTTGGAACAGAATACACATTCGAGTCGTTTGGGGTGGAGACAGGTCTGTGGGGCCAAGTGCCCACATACATTAAAAAACGGCTGGTCGAGGCCACAGGCGACCGGAAGGCTGGAGCTTACCTCGCTCAAAGTATTAGTGTATGTATTCAGCGAGGTAATGCTCTCAGCCTTCTAAGCAAGTGTGTAATGACACTACCCAGCGACAGCGGTCTGGGTCGGGCTGGACCGATTGTAGTTAATACTCGTTGTGTTCTGTTTTCTTTTTACTGTACGCATTTGTTAGAGATTTATTTATACTACCTATAGTTTTATTTATATTATAGATTTAATTTCATATTTATATTGACACCCTGGTTATCTATACTAGTATTAGAAAGAGGAAAGATTTGTATTTTTGTAACGAATAAACTCAAAAACTACTAGACCGATTTAAAAAAAATCTAAATTATCCCAGATTAATACGGGCTATATTTATTACCAGAAAGAATTAGGGATCCCTACTAAAACTTCAATAATGTAACCCAAGGTGTAAAAATATAGTATTTGAGTGGGTCAGGGATGGTTCAGATTCACTATTAGACCCGGTAGATGGCGCTGGAATCGGCTTCAAGATTTTTATTTTTTCAGGGCAGGACAACGTCTGCTAGGACCGCTAGTAGTGTATGTATATTTTAATTCATTATTCATTGCAAAATATTTATTTTTTAATCAATTGATTTGATTCGTAGCTATGATTATTGATTTTCAAAAATTTTATGCTACGTGTATTTCTTTACTTTTCATCGAAAACCGCCCCGAAGTAGTTGAGTTATTTTGTTAATTTCTCTATTTCGTACAGTATCGGATTTCGCCATCATCTGGCTCAGGCTGCTGCTATATTATGTACAACACATCGATTTTCTTCAAGGCCCACTTGAAAAATACTCCTTTTATCTACAACTTTTTATATATGTTTTTAAATTGATTTGAAGTTTAGTTGTCAATAATTAATATTTTCTCCGTCTGCCACATGTAATAATTGCATTGTATTTTTTACCATTTTACCATTAAATACAATCATTATCGAAAAGCTTATCATTCCTTGGGTTATCTCCGCAACATTTGGTCCTTCTCCCATTTAATTCAGCTACCTAAATTTTATCATTTTTTCACGTATAATTTTCATTACAGTTCGTCACATAGTTCATAGCAATCATGATAACCCGTTCACAAGCAGGTAAGTCAGCAATGCACGACATTTCTACCGCTAACAAATGCATCTCGCCCCATCCATGTGATCATCCACCACAAGTGTCCACTTCCATCAATTCTCATACGTCTACCACGTCATCCGCGAGAATCAAGGCTCGCAAAGCTGCAGCGGAAGCAAATGCAAGACGCCGTCTCTTCGAACTAGAGAAGCAAGTTCAAGAGAGTGAGCTGCGAGCGGAGCTGGCCGCGATAGAAGCAGAAGGGAGCTCCAGCAGGCGAAGCAGTCGCCGTGGCTCCGAGCGCTCGCATCCATCATGTAGGACACAGGCATGGGTTGAAGACGCGGTTAGCAATACACCTTTTCTTTTTCAAAATGCCCAGGAAGTCACAGTTTTATCCGTGCGAGAACCGTCTCACAAGGATATTGACTTTTGTAAGCCAAACATTCATTGTTCTATACAGGCTACAAATAGGTCTGAGGCTGTGGCACGAACGCCGCCACATCCTCACATAGACATTGGTCTGTCTGGATCCGGAATTGGCAATAACAAAATACTACAAGCAGTGGCAGACACAGCGGCAGCAGCGAAAGCTCTCGCAACCGCTCAAAACAATAATATAAAGAGAACCATTGATTTAATGCAGTTCTCAGGAGAAACCACTAAGTGGCTTCAGTTCAAACGATTATTTGAAACTACAAAAGCTGTTTTTTCTCCCCTAGAGAACGTTGCACGTTTGCAGCAAGCACTCCGCGGCGCCGCCCGCGAAGCCGTGGCAGCTCTTCTCGTGTCAGCCCAAGAGCCCGAAGAAATAATCGGCGTCCTTGAACAAAACTTCGCTCGCCCGGAGATGATTGTTTTCCAAGAAGTTGCTGCATTGAAAGCGTTGCCTCGATTGGGTAACGATTTACGTGAACTAGGAACGTTTGCAACAAAAGTTCGTAACAGTTTGTCTACAATACGTATGTTAGATTACGTCGAATATTTGTACTCGCCCGAACTGTACCACACTATACTAGGAAAATTGAATCCTGTAGTTAAAATGAGGTGGACGGATTTCGCAGTCGATAACTGTACACCAAATCAACCGAAGTTAGAACTGTTGTCCAGTTTTCTTATGCGGGAATTTGACAAACATGTTAGATTTGGGTTGTCGCCGGAACACGCTTCTTTTATAGTAGCATCAAACTTCTCGCAGGACAGACAAACTAAACGGGAGTACGTACATGCTGTTACGCAATATAAAAATAGATATGTAAATAGCTCTGTAAATAATAATAACAGCAGTAACGAGGTAAATACTGCACCTTTTAATAGTGTAAATAGCAAAAGTTGTCCATTTTGTAAAAAGTTACATAGTATAAAAATGTGCTCTGACTTTAAAGCACTTTCTATAGAAGATAGATGGCGCTGGCAACATGAAGCAAAAGTATGTTACAGATGTTTACGTCGCAAGCCACACAAATGGAAAACGTGTAAAGTCAACGTTTGTGGCATCGATGGTTGCACTTTACGCCATCATCCTTTACTTCACAGTAGCCAGTGGCCAAACCAGACTAGCGTTGCGGTCAATAATATCGCCAATGATGTTTCACCTGTACTTACACATTCACCACATGATGAACAAGTGGTCATCTCTAACACGTCGACAGATACAGTCTCGCCGCGCGATTTGCAACAAGCGTCTCCCGCCGCGTTGCTCAAAGTCGTTCCTGTTACCGTGTACGGTCCGTCAGGCAGCTACGACACATACGCTCTGCTCGACGACGGCAGCACTGCCACTCTTATAGATGCCAGTGTCGCTGCACAAATAGGAGCATCGGGGCCACGTCAGCAAATCAACGTGAACGGTGTAGGTGGTCTTACCAGAAACGTAGAGATAGCCTATGTTGATTTCAAAATTAAGGGTAAGTACACACAAGACATTTTTGACGTCAAGCACGCTAGGTCCTTGCCTTCACTGTTGCTTCATGCACAGACAATCAAAAGGCAAAGTATTTTAGGGTACAGACACTTACAGGATTTAACTGATTACCTTATCTATGAGAACGCTAAGCCGATGGTTCTAATAGGTACTGAACATTGGCATTTATCAATCAATCATTCAGTACGTAAAGGCAAACGTAGCGAACCCGTAGCCTGCCTCACTGCATTAGGCTGGACACTTTACGGATTGCCTTCAAGTACAACAAAACATGTACATTTTGTTAATCATACCGCCTTTATAGACCAAGAGCTCACGTCAAATAACGACAACTTAGATTTTCTAATCAAGGAACAGTATAAATTAGAATCTTTAGGCATTTCTAAACATGAAACTATACATAGTAAGTTGGATAAGCGCGCAATTGAAATTTTAGAAGCTACGACTTCTCGCTTACCAACTGGTCGATTCGAAGTAGGTTTGCCATGGCGAGATAATATCAAACACATTCCAGATAGTTATCCGCAAGCCTTGTCACGTCTTTTAAGTCTTGAAAGACGCATGCGTCGGGAACCCGAGTTTGCAGTTGCTTACCGAAAGTTTATAAACAATATGGTAGACAAAGGTTATGCTGAGATATGTCCATCAAATACTTATTACAGTCAAAACATACAGCTTAATCTTGATAACATAAGACTTTATCTACCACATTTTGGCATATACCATCCGCAGAAACGCAAACTCCGTGTAGTTCACGACGCCGCCGCCATGAACGAAGGAGTCTCTCTGAACTCTTTGTTGCTCCAAGGTCCTGACCTTCTCCAAAATCTACTACATATTCTTTTTCGATTTAGAGAAGGCCGCGTCGCCTTGACCGCCGATATTAAGGAAATGTTTCCTCAAATTCGGATTAGACACGAGGACAGGGATGCCTTACGGTTTTTATGGAGAGATGGTGACCAGAAGCAACTTATCAAAGAGTACAGAATGACATCCGTCATATTTGGCGCTTCATCAAGTCCTTTTATGGCATTATACATAAAAAATAAAAATGCTGAAGAACATGAACAATGTTTTCCAAACGCAGCTAAAGCAATCATCGAAGATCATTACATGGATGATTACCTTGGATCCCATGACAGTTCTGAAATAGCAGCTAAAATCGCGAGGGATATAGTGACTGTACATAACGCGGCATGCTTTGAAATGCGAGAATGGGTCTCCAACGATGTTACAGCTTTGAGACTCATCCCTGCAGACCTGTGTGCTAAGAAGCCATCAGAAGTTAGCCTTGGCAGTTCACCGACAGTTGTAAGAGTGCTAGGTATAGTTTGGGATCCTAATTCTGACACTTTAGGTTTCCGAACTGGCTTAGATGAAACGTTTCCAGCTCAATTGACTAAACGGAAAGTTCTTTCACATTTAATGCGTGTGTACGATCCCTTAGGCCTGCTCGGACCTATAGTCATCAAGGGTCGTATATTATTTCAAAATAATTGGCGGTCTAATACTGATTGGGATTCTGAGCTTTCACCTACCGAAACTTCTAAATGGTTGGAATGGTTTAACGAACTTTTAACTGTTTCTACCTTCAAAATTCCACGCTGGTATTCCAAAGCTTTCGATGCTGAACCTCTGCAGCGTGAATTGCACATTTTTTGTGACGCCAGCGAATCAGCATATGCTTGTGTAGCTTACTGGCGATTGTTATATGCTGATAAATCGGTAAAACTGGCTATTATTGGTAGCAAAGCTAGAGTAGCACCTTTAAAACCAATATCGATTCCGAGATTAGAACTCATGGCTGCTTTGATTGCATCTCGTCTCGCTGTAACTATCAAAGACAGTCACGTTAAAAAACCATCAAAGACATTTTTTTGGACCGACTCCACTACCGTACTTAGTTGGTTACGAAGTGACGCGCGTTCGTTCAAGCCATTCGTTGCCCATCGCATTGGTGAAATCACTGAAAACTCTAGTATTAGTGACTGGAAATGGGTACCGACAGGCATGAACGTAGCAGACGATGCGACTCGACTGCATTCTGCTCAATTAGATCAATCAAGTAGATGGTTCACCGGACCAACATTTCTTTTACTTTCTTCGGAAGATTGGCCGAAAGAGCCTGTTTCAGAGGTCCCATCAGTTCAAAGCCAAGTTGAACTGAAATCTTCACCGATTGAAATGGTGGGAGTTTTGACAGAGCATATCGGTAAAACTTACGCCGTAACAGCTGACTGCTCACGCTTCAGTAGCTGGCTCCGCTTGGTACGCGCAACTGCACGCGTACACCAAGCTGCTTTTATCTTTCGGCAATTAATTCAAAATTCTCGATTTTCCGGTCACAGACGTCAATCATTAAATACGTCCACCATCACTTCACTGATTCCGCTTACGGCTGAGTTCATGAACGCCGCTGAAAGGCACATTTTATGGAAAATACAACTTGACAGTTTTTTAGAAGATATCACCTGTATTTTGAATTCCAAGCCTTTACCCAGAACTAGTCGTCTAGCCAAGCTATCACCTATGATCGGTGATGACAAGCTCCTTCGCTTAGGAGGAAGAATTAGAGCAGCAGATGTGGACCAAAATGTCAAGACTCCCGTGCTCCTTGATGGTAGTCACCCCGTAGCCCGACTGCTAGTCTATCGATTTCACGTCAAGATGGGTCATGCTAACCATGAGACAGTTGTCAACGAACTACGTCAACATTATTGGATTCTACGACTTCGAAGCACAGTTAGAACAGTTGCCCATAGATGCCTGTTTTGCAAAATACGCAAGTCTCTGCCACAAGCGCCGCCCACTGGTAATCTTCCACAAGAGCGAATGGCACACCATAAACGTTGTTTTACTTTCACTGGTTTAGATTATTTTGGCCCTGTTAGCGTAACGATTGGACGGAGGCGAGAGAAGCGGTACGTGGCATTATTTACTTGTTTAACTTCAAGAGCTGTGCACCTAGAACTTGCGCACACCCTCTCTGCAGATTCAGCGATTGCATGTATACGACGCTTTATCGCTCGAAGAGGTGCTCCCGATACATTTTTCTCCGATAACGGAACGGCTTTTGTTGGTGCAAATAAAATTTTGAGAGAATTTTACAGCAACGGCGTCGAAGATTTTGCCGCAAACAACGGAGTAAAGTGGCATTTTATTCCGCCAGCCGCTCCAAATTTTGGTGGCTGTTGGGAGAGACTTGTCCGTTCCATAAAGGTGGCACTGAATGCGACATTAAAAAATCGCTCACCGAAAGAGGAGACTCTTTTAACTCTCTTATCAGAAGCCGAAGCTGTCGTTAATTCTCGTCCCTTGACACATGTTTCTGTCCACGCCGATGACCAGGAGACCCTCACACCATTTCATTTTTTGATTGGTTCCTCGTCCACTACCGCTCTGCCGGCCACGCTGACCGATAATGTTTTAGTTGGCCGAACTGAATGGAAAAAAGCGCTGAGACTTTCAGATTTTTTCTGGTCACGCTGGGTGAAAGAAGTACTGCCGACAATGCAGCCTCGACAAAGACCCTATCAAAGCTTGGCTAGCCAGATTGCATGTGGAGATCTAGTACTCATTGCTGATAGCAACCTACCACGAGGTGTATGGCCCCGAGGCAGAATAACAGCCACTTACCCAGGTCGCGACAACGTAGTAAGGGTGGTGGACGTATCCACTGCAGCAGGTACGCTACGTCGTCCCCTAAATAAATTAGTTAAGCTAAATGTAAATTAGTGCTTGCACAAAGGGGGAGGATGTTGCGTACTCCTTTTATCTACGTTTGATTCGTATACGATTCTGAAGCGCTTCAAGACCCAGGTTCTTAACCAAAATATAAATTTACGATAGCGGTTTTTAAAGCTAGGGTAAAAAAAATATTATGAATTTGGTACTTGTGAGATAAAAAAGTACGCACGCAACTTTGCACAATTTGCTGTTTTTCCTTCGATAGCTTGATTTGAGCTAGGCACCAGTAAGGTACTCTCATATCTTCTAGTTTAATTGATTATTTGAAAGTTTTATTTATACATGTCGCGGCGCGGTGAACTATTTTGAGGTTTTTACAGTGGAAATTCGTAAATACGTAAGTGAGCGTAGCGGGCGAATTCCGAAGCATGTCTTTTTTGGAAACGTAAGGGGATGTAATTTGAGTAAAAACCGGGTAAGTGCGAATAAGTGAATTAAAAACGCATACAGTATTTAAAAAAATGATAATAACTATTACATACATAATTGTTACACTTGCAAAGCGCCTCATTGTTTGCAAAGTGAATGACTGATGATAGCCTTGACAATGACACACTAACCGCAATGACGTATTGAAATAAAACTATAACATTTTTTTGGACTAATAACAACTTCGTAATGAGGGCTAATAGTTATGAAGTTTTGACGAGGATTTGAAGAGTAACTTATCACTAAGCAGGTTCTATTTTAATAAATACATATTTTTGTAGAAAATTTTAATCTTTCATTTATTACACAATATTACCTTAGTACGGTATAAAAATCGTTATGAAGAAAAAATCTTCCAAAGAGTAATATGGCCTTTAGTTGTCAAAATACTTTTTAACTCTTTTATGAATTTTGTGTAGTATTTGGTATCTTCAACTATCTAATGAAATACTATTTTTCATGTATTAAGTGAAGTTATGCCTATCAGGTACAATAACAATAATTCAAACGAATGTTCATGTGTAAAATTGAGACATACCGTTTACATGGTATTACAAACGCCATATTCATAGAGGCGATAAATATTTACTTTCAAAAAGGTGCCACAAAGAGATTCGTGTTAATTAAATAATAAATAAAGTTCACAAAAGGTATCTGACTCTCCAGTCATAATGTCTTAAACAATCTTTACAAAAAGTTTAGTATTTCGAAACAACTAATTTATACTCGGAACAAAATAAACAAAACCGTGGAATTTATAAAGTCAAACCTTCTGACATGGTTGTAGTAGCAGACTTGAGGTCAATTTAACGACATTCTTAGCTGACTTGCTTGTTTGGTTTTTTCATTCACAACTACATTAATGGTCAAGTTCACAACCAATATCAAGAAGTTGGAAAACTAAATTACACGTAAAGTAGGCTTAAGTGAAAGCCTACAGTAAATATAAGATATAAAGTCACGCATACTTAGTAACACATGTATGTAACATTAATTATAAACACGATCGCATGTTCGTTGACTATTAACATGGTGGACAAGATGCGTAGTACACTATAGTAATGAATGTTAAATTGCTATTTCCTATCTTCGATCATTCACTATTCAATCGACAATCTCACTGAGTAATTGATGCCAAAAATTTTAAATGAATTTATAAAACCGTATAATAATGACATTTTTATTAAAATATGTACTTATTGTTAATTAATTTACGCAATAAATTTCTATAGAAGTAAGTGATTTGCTTTATGCGCTACATTCCACTGCTCGGAGATAGCAATGAGGTAATATAGGACCACTAACTCCACGGAAACTCATTAAAACCACTCTGATGTTCCACTTATTACTCAAATCAGGGTCATTTTTTTACGAGGGAAAACCCGGTTAATCGCCATTAACCGAGCGACCCCTCGCGTCAGGTCAAGTCGGGGTAACACTAACACCTCACCCATGAAGTGCTATTGCCTCACCACTATCAGGGATACCCACTGAAACTCCTTGGTGTTCCTTCCTGCGCCTTATGCCAGAGCTACGAGAAAACGGCAGCTCAATCAACTCCGCGTTCCAATGCCGGGGAGAAGTATAGCCCGCGGCATCATCGGATTCTAATCCAGCGTGGGGCGGTTTGGAACTCGCCCCACGGGAGGATAGATGAGTGCACGCGGAACACGGCGGGCCCCCATCTCGACGGCATAACGGTGGGTGAGAAATATTTTCACATGGACCCACCGGGCCGAAGTCAGAGTCATAAGACAACCACTTTGCCAACCCAACCTGACAAACGTTGGTTGGTCCTTCGACTGACACAGGATTTGGCTCACAGTTTGATCATACCCTAGCCAAAAAAATTCTCCGGCGAACTACATACGTCTATATCTGTTGTGTTTTATAGTATTATTATTATTATTTATGTTTTGAATGTTTTTATATTAAATACTAGCTGTCCCGGCAGACGTTGTTCTGCCCTGAAGAAATAAAATTTAGAACCCGATCTCAGCGCCACCTACCAGTTCTAACGGTTGTAAGCTATCCTATCTATCTTTCAAGTTGGATCAAACTGCACACGGTGTGCAAATTTGATTAAAATCGGTCAAGTAGTTTAGGAGTCCATCGCCGACAAACAACGTGACACGTAATTTATATATATTAAGATTATTGTTTACACCACCTTTATCATATTCCTAGTTCATTTTAACCCAAATCAAAAGGTTTTGCCTGTAATATATCACTTTAAGCGATTAGGCTGCCCTTTTTTTAACATAATTGTAACCTACTTTTTAAGAACCTACTTTTAATTCATGGTGAACAATAGAAAAAATCATTTATTTATTCATATGTGTACTCGACATAAGATGAATACACGCGAAATGATCTATATAAAATGGTGATATTTAAGAGGGCAAACATGACAAATATGACAGAAGTAGAACAAAAATTTTAAATTGATTGATAATAAATATATAGTGCAAGTCGTGGTAGCGTAATGGCTAACGTACGCGTCCCAGACTCGAAGGGCGCGGGTTCGATCCTGACCGGAACGCATGTACCACTTAGTCAGTTTTCTGATCTAATGTGCATATTGTTACAATTATCATGTGCTAACAACGGTGAAGGAAAACATCGTAATGCAACCTGCACATCGAGATACCCGATGTGTCAAACCTGCCAAGCCGCCTTGGACAAGCGTGGCGGCTATACTGTCCGTTTCCCCCTATAATGGGAGGCCCTAGCCCAGCAGTGGGATATTTATGGGCTGATATTATATATATTTTTAATAAAAATATAGTAAAACATATAAATTTTGTTTTTTAAATTAACGTTTACATACATACATACATACATACATAACTTCACGCCAGTTCCCTTGCGGGGTAGGCACGAACAACAGAGTGCCATTTAGGCTTATTCTTACACACCTCACTTGCCTCTTTGACATTCATAACTCTTGTCATGCAAGCTCGTCTGTTCTTAAGGCTCCTGACATCACCTTCTGCTAGTACACGATCAATTTGATCATGGAAGGTGTGTCGTGGCCTTGCACGACTTCTGCATCCATCCACTTTTGCATTGTATATCTGTTTAGTCATTCTTTCATCATGCATTCTTTCCACATGCCCGAACCACCGGAGCATTCCTTTCCTTACCTTCACCCCGACACTCTCTTTCAGACCAACTCTCTTTCTTACTTCGGTATTACGAACGCGGTCCGCGAGCGTCACTCCGCAGATTTTGCGCAGTGCTCGCATCTCGACCGCGTTTACTCTACTTTCATGCTCTTTCTTCCATACCCAACTCTCGCTTCCATACGCGAGCGTAGGTACCAGCACCGCGTTGTGTACGGCGAGCTGGGTCTTCTGGCTGAGGTTCTTAGCGCCTAGAAGTTTACCTAACGCTCCATTTAAACTATTCCCCAAATTCACTCTTCTTTCTATATCAGCGGTGTACCTTCCATCCCTGCTAAAAGCACATTCAAGATATACAAACTCATTCACTTGCTCCAGCATAACATCATCGACCATTATCCTTGCATTCGTTCTGGTTTCTTCTCTTTCAAACACCATAACCTTTGTTTTCTTCGCATTCAAATGTAAGCCTCTCGCCTGACAGTCATCTTTCATCATTGTGACTAGTGTTTGCAGTTCTGATGGCGATTCGGCTAAAAGCACGGTATCATCCGCATAAAGCAAGGTGCTTACAACTAGATCACTCATCCGCACCCCAACATCCATCAATCTTATTCTCTGGAGACAATCGTCCAGATATAGGATGAACAGCAAAGCCGACAGCACGCAGTCCTGTCGGACGCCAATATTGACGTCAAACCAGGGCGACAGGCTGCCTTCCACTCGCACGCATGCCATACAGCCCTCGTAAGTGGACTGCACAGCACGCATCAATTGGCCATTAATCCCATATCCGGGCAATATGTCCCAGAGGTCCTTCCGCACAACCCTGTCAAATGCTTTCTCTAGATCCACAAAACCGCAGAAAACCTTCCGGCCCATAGCCAGCTGCTTCTCTACGATATTGCGGAGAGAGAAAACTTGATCCATACATCCCCTTCCATTTCTGAAACCACCTTGTGCATCCCACAGTAATCCATCGGATTAACGTTTACTATATATATAAATATAACTTCAGCAGAAATATTTCACGTAAGGGTCACTTTTCATATAAAAACACCCAAAACTGCGTCAACAACTAATTGATTTCATAGACAAAATACACCGAACCTTGACATAGTTTTCCTTGCAGTACGACCTCGCTACGGTCCGAGGAAACGGAAGTTGTGGAACAAAACATGACTGCTAATAGACTTGAAATTGTGACACAGGCTTAGTAATTAACGAGGTTTATGACTACAAATATGATAAACAGGCACAAATGTTAATTAATTATTTAATTAAGGTTTTTTATAGTCACAAAATTAAATATGGTTGTGATTTAAGAATACGTCACTCGGTCATAAATTAAGTTAAAATTGGTATTTATAACATGAATGATGATAACTCTGTTGTATACCATTATAGATAACTTATATTACAATCTAAAAATATTCTTGAACAGTAGGCGGTCTGATCGCTATAAATGTGATGCCTAATTACTGTTGTAATTTATGCGGCGTGTAATAATAATAATATTAATACGTGAAGCAAAAACACAACAAAAACTTTGTACCCCTTTTTACAAAAATTGCGCAGACGGAGGATTATGAAATTTCGCACACTTCTAGTTTATATAGAGATGGAGTGCAGTATGCTAATATTTTTTTCAAGTTATGTATAAAAAATACATTAAATCAATTAAAAACATTACACACACTACCATGTATTTGACACACACACGTATATGTACTCTTTTGTTTATTGTTAAAGTCAAATTAATAGTGTAGCCCTGACGAAATCTGTCATTATAGAAGTATAGTCTTTGACATTAATTGTTATGGTGGAATTTCGACCACGGGCCACAAGTAACGATAGAACGTAGTGTAGTATTCCCTCCAGTCCGATGGACCGGCGATCTGCGTAAGGTCGCCGGTGGGGGCTGGATGAGAACAGCGGAAGACCGGAATAGGTGGCGCAAACTTGAGGCGGAGGCCTACGTCCTGCAGTGGACAACGGTTGGTTGACAACCACAAATAATAATAATTTAAAATGCCTATTGATAACACCCTTAACGTCATCTAACCAAGGAGAAGTAACACATTTTTGCTCTTTGTCATTGCCATGTATTTGTTAGTGAATTGCAATTGTGGTGCCAATAAAACGTGATTGAAACGCTTTTTTTTTCAGAAATAATCAGCCAAGAGGCTAGTTAGCAATGACCACCTTTTCGATGATAAAATTCGAAGATCGACACAGGGTTGCCAGCTTATCGGTTTTCTATCGCAAACACTTTGAAGAGTGTACAACTGATTTCTTCGATCTGATTCCGCCGTCTTCCATCCATCGTTAGACAACGAGATTCACCGGCATGCGATACCGATATACAGTGGATATTCCACCTCTATGACCGACGCGCTTTGCATACACCTTCATCATGCGCACAGCAAAAGAGTGGCACTCATTGCCGGAGTCTGTCTTACCCGATACCTTACAACCTGGGTGTCTTCAAGTCCCGTGTGAATAGATATTTTCTAGGTAATCGTGCACTACCTTAAACTATATATCTGCTCTAAAACGGGTAAGATCATGGTGAAACGCCTATATTAATATATTCATGTACCCCTAAGAAACAATGTTTTTCTTATGATTTTCTAAAAAAGTGGCTATAAGATGAAATACATACACAGATTTTCACCGACACATGTGACAAAATAAAGGTCCTGTTTTGACATTTCACTACTCAACTCTAAAGGGTATATTTTAAAATCAACGACCCAACAATCTTCGTATATGTAGACATCTAAATCTTAGGCCACTGTTAACATCAGCATAGCAACAAATTTGGGTATAACCGGTTTGCCTGAACTCATTTTATAAATGTTTGGTCGACACGAGCGCATTAATGTTTGTGAACTTTGTTTACTATAGCGTGAAGTTGAAGCGAGCGCAAAATCGTTTTACACTTAACAAAATTAAACACAGCATTTACTTAGGACTTCGCGAGTATTAGATTATAATTGTTAATACTATACTATGTATGTTATTTGTAAAGGTAATATAGGACGCTCCTTAATGCCATACGTGTGCAAGCTGTGGAACGAACTTCAATAAATCATCAAGTAGTCTATATATATAAAAATAAATTGCTGTTCGTTAGTCTCGCTAAAACTCGAGAACGGCTGGACTGATTTGGCTAATTTTGGTTTTGAATTGTTTGTGGAAGTCAAGGGAAGGTTAAAAAGGTGAGTAAATATGAAAAAAATGCTTGGAATATAGTAAAAACAACAACTTCGCTTTCCCTTACAAACTATTGCTATCTGTCAACAAACATTTGATGTTCGTCCCGTCGTTTAGAAATCAATTAAATTTAAAAGTCGTTCAAAAATCAAATTAAATTTAAAAATGAAGTTGTTTTTTTCATTTTTTTTGGTTTTTAATGTCAAACGTTTGATGTTCGTTCCGATTAAGTTTTGATCACATTATTTACTAAAGTTGAAACATTCTGCAATTATCATTCAGGTTTTTTATTTATTGATTCTAAGGCGGTATGAGTTTGCCGGGTCAGCTAGTAGGTTATAATTATGTATAATATACTTTCTGTTATGTATAGAAAAATAAAATACTATTTATCCCAGAAAATAGGATAGTTTTCTCGCAGGATAAGAATGGGTTCTCGGGAACAAATCTGAATAAATCGATTACCATAAAAATTTGTATACAGGGATAGTCAATGGGATACTATAAATACTGAAACTTGTGTTACGGATTAGAAATTTGCAGAGGAAATCTACAAAAGTAACATAATTCAAAACGCAGATAAATATGTACATTAAACGAAGCAATGGACCCTCATTATTTCCATTCAAGACAAATGTAAAAGATACACGAAAGACAATGAAAACGCTGACGCGGGTTCAGGTTTCCCTCCTACAGTTCCACCCACGTATTTGGCTGGCCCTGTTATGTAACGTGAACTTAAACCTCGTTAGAAATGAAACTTTGTAGTATACGTGGGTGAATGGACACCAGATTACGCCGCTACCTAAAATATTAGACTAGAAGAAATTGATGGCCTAGAAACTTCGGACGTCATGTACACATCAGATATTTAAATTTATGTCAATGCTATTTTTTATAGTAGAATTTAGTATAGGTTAGCGTTTGACCATGATCTCGCCCGATGTGAAGTAGAAATATGGTCTAAGATAGAGGACGCTTACCTAGAAGGTACCTATTCACACGGGATTTGAAGACACCCAGGTTGTAAGTATCGGGAAGATAGACTCCGGCAAGGAGTTCCACTCTTTTGCAGTGCGCATGCTCGAGGTGGACGCAAAACGCTTCGTTCGTATACGTGAAATGTCCATATATCGATGCCTCATGCCGGTGCGTCTTGTTGTCCAATTATAGAAGGAGACGATTATTAATATTATATATGAGAAAGTTTGTGAGGTTGGGTGTTTCTTACTCTTTTGATGTTGAAGAAACTTTACAGTAATATAGCTTATACGTCAGAATAACATATAGATTACAATTTATAAAGATATTGTTTAATGGTCGGTTTCTATAGCCTACTATTCATTCACTTGCCTTACCTAATGGTGAGTCAAGTGAATGATTATGCTGGAATAATTTCCAGCATAAAGATGTTTTGCAAAATCTCTTCCAAATCGGTTTACATTCAAGTCCATAAAGAAAAAAAAAACATATCTATATATGTTGTGTAAACTACCATTATTAGCACTCCACCCAGTGGTTGGCACATAGCCAATTTATTCGAAATATTAAGAAATCTTAAAAAAAAATCTAGCCGTAAAATATTTTTATTATCATTATGTATATAGCTAAAAGATATTAATATTTATTAATGTTTTGAATAAATTAATAGAGTGCCAATCATCGGGGAGATTAAAAACAATACTATAATTTCCCTTATATACAAATAAATTGCGTTTCACATTTATTTATATGTACGGATATAGACATTTTTAAAATAGAAATCTGCTATCAGCCAACATTTCTAGGTTGAGCTAGATTTCCATGAACTTTAAACTTTTCAATTCAAATGCTAAGGCAGCGTAGAAAATTGTTGAAAGGAAACAGCGCAATTTTTATTACAACGCATTTGAAAGCATGCGCCCTACATTTAACGTTTTATGGCGCAGTACGACTTCATAAGTTCTTCGTATAATGACTTCGCTTTCCTCTTTATGCGACTCGAAAAAATTATGTGAGGGCTACTCCTTAAATAACATGAAATGTGTTACAAGTAATGGAAAGGGTACCTAGTTTTATTTCATTACTAATTTTATTTACGATATACTTACTTATTTATTGCGAAGCTGGTAAACAGGCAGACGGTCTAGCTATAGATAAAGAGAGAGATGAGATATGGGGATGAGATAGAGGGATCAGACCGGAGGAATGGGATATGGAATTGGATTGATATCGTGTTTCCATAATAGATTTGCAGACACATCTATGATAATGCAATAGATCTATAAAGGGTTTGAGATTGGACAATTCATTTAAATCCGGGGAAAAATCGTAATTCGAACCAGCAGATTCCGGAAAAGTAATTTTTAATTTTTTTGTCTGTTTGTTAGAGCATCACGTGAAAACTATTGAACAGATTTAGAAGAAACTCGACACAGCTACCTTATATCTCGGGTCAACCCTTATAACACTAGGGATGTCAATCATGTATATTTAAAAAAATTGCAACGGCAGCGCCGCGCCACCTTTTTGTCTATTGTTAATAACATTTGTTATAACTAATATTACCTACGAGTGTACTATTTTAATAATCGCGGGTAGTTCTGATTAATAATCATATATAAAAGTGAGCGGCCGTAGCGACAAAGTATCATTCACACTAGGAATTTGGTCGAATGTACATGTCATAGTGGCTCTCAGTAGTGGATTATTGTGCGAGAATCATGACTAAGTACTCCTCGTTCTGAATTCAAATAAAACACTTCTCAAAGTAATATGTGTTTCATTAAATAAATCCCGCACTAACAACACTATGTTCGTTTATCTCACGAAAACGATGAATGAATGAATCTTTATTTGTAGAAATACAGGTGATAAATAGTTTTACAAAAGATGGTAATAAAGTCAATTAGTCTCATTGTATTTGACCTAAACATGGTCATGCAAATATTTGGGTACATGTCAATCTAAAAAATATAACAATTCTAAATTTATAAACCAAAACAATTTAATGACAATTACCAGTATAAAAAAGTAACCTAAGTGATGATCTGGGATATAAACTTGCTGTGTCTCGAATTTCATTTAAATCCGTTCAGCAGTTTTCACATGATACTCAACGAAAAGCCACAAATTCTAATTGTTGCATTTTCGGAATCTGCTGGTTGGAATTAGTCAAACTCGATACAGATTGAATAATTATTATATATAATGTTGTAATAAAACCTTATTTAATGTCATAGACTTAATATTCTTTAGTGTGAAATCCGAAATTAAAATTGACTTACTTCGAAAAAAAATGACGAGCTCGTTTGCTTAAGCCACACGATCTTATTCATATTTAGTTAGAGTGAGTCTGTAGGCTTCTTAAAAAAACCTATAAACTTACTCTAACTCAATATCGATAATACCGGATTTTCCAACACGTGAACAGCGAGAAGAGGCACTTGTACATAAATAAAACCAGTCTAGGCAATACAATGCAATTATTAATTTAATTGCTTAGTATTATGTAGCTTATGATACAACATAATTCAATTTATAATTGCATTCATTTTAAAAGCTTCATTGCATGAATGACAAACTAGTTAAAGTGCATAAAGCGCTCTTTAAAGGATTAAAAGAGCTCTCCAGCTCATTATTTTTTTCCCCTTTTGCCAACTTAATAACATTCACAGCTTATACAATGGATGTGCCTCAAAAGGTTGCGAATCCTTTTCATTTCATCACTGGAAGACTGAAAAGATAAGTGTTACATAAGTATTTTCTTATATAACATTATATGGATTTGAGCGATGACGTCACATGGGTGGGGTTCTTAACATATTTGCATTTATAAATGTAACAGTACGTTAATTTCTGACATCAATGGCCATGGCATATCCATACTAATACCGAGCTTATTATTTAATAACATACATATAAATATACCTAGTCTTGCCATAAATATTGTAACAAAGAAAAATATTTTTTTTCTATTGCAAATAACATTTCTAAGTTTTACAGTGTGTTAGTTTAATACATAATTATAAAACAATTTAAAATATAAAAAGCTTATTAGAAGTGGTTTCCATTGGCTGCAATACAGTCCTTTAAACGTTGAGGCCAGTTATCAATAGAAGCACGCACTCTTTCCATGATAAAATTCTTCACTGCCAATCGTATGGATTGTTTTAGGGACTCCAAATTATCATGGCGTTTAGAGCAAGCCGTACTCTCTAAAACTGACTATAAATCATAATCCAGCGGATTAAGATCGGGACTAAACGATGGCCAGTCTTCAGTTCTAGAAGTCCGAAACTTTCGTTTCCAACCAAGACTGCGTGGACCGAGGTTTATGACCCGGCGCCGAGTCTTGCTGGAAGGACCATTCTTGGTTATTGAACATGGTGTTGTAAAGGGGCTTAACTACCTTCTCAAGAATGGTATCTTGATACACTTGTGCCGATGTTTTGATACCTTTTTCACAAAAATATGGCTAAGTCACTCCTTCATAGCTAACACCCCACCAAACCATCACTGAAGACGGATAATGCCCACGTTGCACTCTGTCGACTAATTGAGAAGCTTCCTTAGAGCTTTGAGCATAAATACGATCATTTTGTTTGTTAAAATATTGCTCAATTGTAAAAAACTTCTCATCCCATTATGAGTTAAGAAATAACCAGTGCGTCTCTTATAGGCTGCAAGTCCTAAGTCATCTTTTAAAATACGCGACATGGTTCTAGGTGATATCTTCATCTCCCGAGATAAAATCTTTTGCTTTCGGACAGGATTTAATCGAATTCTTTCCCTTACTGCTTTGACCACCTTTTTCGTACGAACACTACGTGGACGGCCACATATTTTTCTGCCACAAACACAGGAGGTCTCATTGTACCTATTAAATATCTAATTGAGCCCAGTACACAAACATTTGACTAATACCAAGCGTATGGAGAGTTTTAAAAATTGCATTTGGCTCCATACCTACTTTGTGTAATGCAATCACAGCGATACGGTTCTCTTTATCGCCCCACTCCATTTTAATATCGCAAAATGTTATACAATGTATTGGCGCCAATATGAGAAAACAATGAACAATCATATAAAAATGACAGATTCCAAATTCAAATGTAATATTGTGTTTCTTTCTTTTTTTACTTTGCTTTTTAATTGTAACAGTATTTATGGCCAGACTAAGTATAATAATAATTATAAGGTAAAGATATGTTGCTGGGTAGATTGTTGCCTTCGAAGGCGTGCTAGACTCATGATTTCCAATAAGTAATCTGTAAGATTCCATTTTGAAATAAATAAATCATTGTGACTTTTTTCATCGTAAGCGACGTATATAAAATTTTACAGGAGCGCTATTGCACAAAATATATTTTAATATATTACTCATATTATCCGATTTTTAGTATACTTACATACATATATTTTAGCCATTATTGCAGGTCTATGTATGTCCCTAAGGATTTTTGTGTTAGGACCTAAATTATTTTAGCTGAATGTTACAATAAAAAGTGAAGTATGTACTTTAATTATGCAGTTTACTATATTTTTCCGCAACAGGCTGGATATGATAAAAGTAATTTTTTGTTTGTTTAGAGACTTCTTCATAACATTGGGAATAGACTGATTTTCAGGATATTTGGTAGGTGTATATAAATTCAAGATACAACAGTAATTTTTGTCTTGGGAAATATGATTGATCATAAAAATACTTTTGAAAACAGGGTTACTATGGAATAATTTCCGGAAAGCGGAATAAAAAACTGGGAAGTACACAAGTTGAATTTTTAAGGCCAAATATTTTTCAAAAGTAGCAGTTTCGATTCCCGACTAAAGTAAATGATTTTTCAAAAATCTAATGATATCGCTTTAGTTTTCATCAAAATCGATCATTAAGCATTTTTCACTATTTCTTATAATTTTGGATTTGATCAAAGAGGCACACTTGAAAAGTTCAGTCTGTATACTTACATTATTACGCTTAACATTGGTAATAGCGGGCCTTAGTTTTTTAAGCAATAAAATCGAAATAACTCTCCAAACATACAAGCTTGTTTTTTTAAATCACCAACAAACTTACAGGCTGTTTTTTATAGCAGATCTATCAGTCGCGATTAAATGGAACAGACAGGCGTCGAGACTCCCGCCAGGCTGACCCGGAACCGGTTTAAAGTTTCTTACTGGCTTCCTTTTGCAGGGCTATTAACTGCGCATCTAAGTTGCAGCGGCTTTCAAACTTCAAATGTGGGGGCACAACCTAAATTGTCAGTCTGTGAAACATGAAATTTTACTCAGAAAATATTTATCTCTTGAATTGATTTTTTTTAGGTTTACTTACTTAGCTCTACTTGGTATTTATAATGAATTTCCCAATAGTTTCAACACTAGAGGATAAAGATTTTAAAATAATTAAGGGTTAAGATCTAGTCCCTGAGAATACAGAGGGGGTTGTCGAAGAGAATTTAATAAAAGGTTAGAGGGATACTTTTTACAGTTTCGGAAGCGATTATCTTGCCATTTATTGATTTAAATGAAAGTCTCAAAGAAACATCTTTATATTAATACGTGAAGCAAAAACTTTGTACCCCTTTTTACAAAAATTGCGCGGACGGAGGAGTATGAAACTCGCACACTTATAGTTTATATAGAGAAGGAGTGCAGAATGCTATTTTTTTTAATTATGCATAAAAATTCATTAAATCAATAATAAAACCATTACACACTACCATGTATTTGACACAACACACACATATATACTCTTTTGATTATTGTTCAAGTCAAATTAACAATGTAGCCTTGGCGAAATCTGTGATTATAGAAGTATAGTCTTTGACAACACACACACACACACACACATATAACTTCACGCCAGTTCCCTTGCGGGGTAGGCACGAACAACAGAGTGCCATTTAGGCTTATTCTTACACACCTCACTTGCCTCTTTGACATTCATAACTCTTGTCATGCAAGCTCGTCTGTTCTTAAGGCTCCTGACGTCACCTTCTGCTAGTACACGATCAATTTGATCATGGAAGGTGTGTCGTGGCCTTCCACGACTTCTGCACGTCGTTTGACAACAGAACCTTAATAATGTTCAAACTTATAATTTAAATTAATTATGGCCGAATTTCGACCACTGGGCGACCACTAGTTGTTATTATTGTTAAATGTGTCACGACAAAACACCTTATATAACGCGCATAACTTGAGAACGACGTTACCGATTTTTATTAAATTTTTATGTGTTTGAGTGGGTTCCCCGGATGGTTTAGATTCACAATTGGAACCGGTAGGAGGCACTAGAATCGGATCCTACATTTTTTTTCAAGGCGGGACAACATCTGCCGGGATCGCTAATAAAATATAATTCAAACAATATAAGGAGTTGCAACTGTCTTATAATTTCACTTTACCAATTCTTGTATAAAATCTTAATAAAAATATAGTTGTCACATGTTTTGTTGCGTACATTTGTTTTGGAAATAAACTACCTGTATATTTAAACGTGTAGAGTCGTTTCTGGAGAAGACAAAGTTCTTTTTTTCTAAACTACAAATCATGTCAGATCTTTACTTAGAGTACCAGACCAGTCTACCCACGCTGCAACAATGAGACGAGTCAAAGATGGCCGCTTGTATTATGTTAACTGTATCTAAATGATGTACACATATTCGTAAATAAAACAGGTTACTTCTAATAATGTTTATGTAATTCTTATTTATCTCTTTAAGTAATTTGTATAGCTAAATAATATATTCTTTGAAAAGGGGAGCGGGCAGTTAAATCAACTGAAAAATACTCTACATGATCTTATAAAACAAATCTTACATATTTATTACAACAGGTCGCAATCGTGTAGATTTTCTACAGATTACCTACTTATGGCGTCATAAGTAGGTATAAGGAGTCAAATAGCGTATGAATTATTGTTTTATTTATTGCAGGAGTTCAGCAGACAGGCAGACAGCCCACTTAATGGAAAGCGGTTACCATCGCCTATGGACATTTGCAACACCAAAGGTGCGCTGCTGCTCTCTTAAAGGAGAAAAGTAATTAACATTATTTGTGTTGTATGATATTTAAAAAGTTAGATGATAATAAATATGTTATTTAAATGCCTGTTTTTTATATGCAAAAAAACTTTTGTTTAAAATAAGGTCTACCATTGTGATTTCTTTTTTATATTTTTCACACAACACTTCAAAAGTTAATTTAGGTTTCTATAAAACATTATGTATATATGATATGCATATAGATTCATATAGACAAATGATTTCCGTGAAAATGAATGTTATATACATTATTATTTAGATACACATGCGTACGTGCATGTGTGCGTGTGTGTGACTTGTGGTGGGGAAGACCGGCACAGTTTTTAGCAAATTCGGTTTGATAAACATCCTACAGCCGATTTTTAACTTAAATCGTATGTTTTTAATATTGATGACGATTATCATTATACTTAGAAGAGGAAAACGCGAAATGTCCTTATCGTATCTGCCTTGGGAATACCCAAATAGTAGTTTTCCTCCAAGAAAGTATCTTAAAAACCAGTTACACCCGGTTTCTATAACTTGGTATCTATTTATTTGCGTTACTACTGGTTAAAAATTTACAAAAACTATATAAAATTAAAGTTATTTTTTTACCAATTGTATGTTATAATTATGGTGATTAGAAAATTATATGAATAGGAACCCGGCTCTACAGGGTGCGTGTTTGTCGATAAAGATTAATATCTGTGCAGGAACGGAGAAAAAATAAGAGATGACAAAACAACCCACAGTAAGGTGGAAGGGTATTTGCCTGCTTGGATGGCTACCACCCCTAGTCTAGAGTATGCCCCCATAAAAATCTTGAGTTTTGTTCCGGCGTTAGTGGCCAGGTTCCAATTTCTTCTTTAGAGAGCAGCAGCGCATTTGTATCACTTTTGATGTTACAAATGTCCATAGGCGATGGTAACCGCTTTCCATCAGGTGGACCGTCTTCTTGTTTGCTAAACTCGTGCAATAAAAAAGGCCAATATTAGATGGTTTATTTCTGTCTTTCGCTTTGGACGAATCAACTAAAGTCCATATTCTCATTGAATACCGTCATATACTTTCAGATCTGTGCCTTTCACAAATTGATTTAATTTGGTCGAAGTGTCTAATTGCAAACAGCATTGGGCTCGTTTTCTAAATATCAATGTAAAATAGTGTCCTCTTTTTAAAAAAGATCATCGTCTGTCAATCGTTGTCCACTGCTGAATGCGTTCAGCAGTTCATCAGTTCATATTTGGCATCAGGGCCTCCCCGAATATTAAATACATTAAATTAAAATAGATCAATACACCCTAAATAATAAAAACAAGTGAAGCATTTCTAACAAAATAATAAAGCTGCCCGCAGCGTGACATTCCAATCCAGTTCCATCGTGACGATTATCCTCGTTCAATTCTAAAGCCCGTGTTCATCAAGCTCGCAGACGTGTCACAGACCATAAATACGTGACACGTCATTAGAGAGACGACACACGGCCGGATCACAGTATAAATGATACAATAGAGTCTGGCCAGCGAGTTGCGGCACAACTAAATGGCGGTAAATTCAAAATATCCTCAACTGACAACATTAAATATAACATGGAAACCCCGATTTGGTAATTTTGTGCTTTTATATTGATGTAAATACTTCGTTTCAGATTCGCCATTGCTTATAGAAAAATTTCCATAAAAACAACACGCAAAGACATGTCTGTACCAGATATGAGTGTTGCCATAGAAAGAATCTGAATAAATAGCTTGTGTGATTCGACTCGTTGGCCAGATTTTAGTCACAGGTTTTTGTAATCATAAAACGAAAATCGCGTCCTCATACGATTTACAGGTTCTATAAAACGCTTACAATTTTATTTTTACTACTAAAACGAACGTCGGACATAACCTAACAATAACAAGTAAGTATGATATGAAAGTAGTTTATTTATGAGTCTCAGTGAATGTTCAGTGTTTCTGGGATCAGCCCCAGAGTTGGCTGTTGTGTATTATTATTACCTATAATACAAGCATAACTTGTAATGTACAAGTGGTTTTTTTTTTGTTTGCAGATCATAATACATATTATTATAAAATATTTTTTAATATTTATTCGCATGTTTATAATGTCTAATTCAGGACATTGTTTTAGAAAAAAAAATCGCAATGAATTATTGAAATTATAGACACAAGTCGTTTATTGCAATCAAGAATTTATAATCGATGATGTATTACGAAATTAAGATGTTTCAGAAGAATTGAAGATTAACATTTACAAATATTCGCATACAATCCAAGGACGATTTGCCGCAACTTCGTATACGAATGCTGTCTAGGAGACACTGTGTAACTACTTTTAGAATATATGCTGTGGTTGAACAGCTCTCAAAATGAAACGGCCGGAAAAACTCGAGCAGCCGTAAAAATACCCATTTTGAATCAAATTAACGTCAGGAGGGTTGTACCATAAAACAAAATAGTTTCGTGTCTCCCTTTGTCCCTTAAACTGAACGTATGTAAATGTCAGTATAAAAGGTTGTTTTTGGATAAGAATTGCACAGGAATCCTTGTATTACTGTGATTAAGTTTTTATTTATATTCATTTAAAACAGACAGACAATCAAATCATCTGAGTTAATATTTATAATCTTATAAAACGTCGTAGCCTCATAGATTTTATACGAGCGTACAAACTCATGACGTTATGAGTATGTTTTATTTTTTTATTGCATGAGTTCAGCAGACAGGCAGACGGCCCACTTGATAAAAAGCGGTTACCATCGCCTATGGACATTTGTCACACTAAAGGTGCTACAAATGTGTCGCTGCTCTCTTAAGGGAGACTGGAATCTGGTCACTAATGCCGGAACACATCTCAAGGTTCTTATGGCGACATATTTAAGACCACGGATGGTAGCCATCCAGTCGGGCAAATGTCCTACGACCTGGCTGTGGGCCGTTTTGTCGCCTCTTACGACAGGCCGCCCGGCCGCAGGAACTTGTATTCTTTCTCCGTTCCTGCACGGATAGATAATAATAATAATAATAATTTATTTGTAATAAAAACCAGATACAATGACAAAGAATGATAAGTTGAATTAAATCTACGTATGTATGTTCACGTGTCAATTCCTTAACCCCCAAACTAGGTTTGCACCTGTGTCTTGGGGGTTAGTTGTGGGTTCTCATGGGTGTATTTTACAATATTACTAAGTTAATTTATGACCAGATTAATATACAATTAGGCTCCAATTTTATTAAGCAGATATTCGGTTTCACAATACGTTAATTTTTGTAAGTACTCAGCAAGTTTCTTTTTAATTTTGAATGAAGTCAGGGAGTAAATAGATAATTTGTTATTTATTTTGTTATATAAAAGTGAACTTAGTGAGACATAATGTCGGCTGGCAAAGGTAGTACGTCTAGCAGGTATATCACATACTGAGTGACCTTGGCGCTTCAGAAAAACATTTGAGTCTAGGGGGAGGCCTGAGTGGCATCGCAGAACCACACGAAGTATGTATAATTGCCGCACTGTTAATACATTGGAGTCAACATAGAGTTGGGTAGTAGGATAGTCCATTCGTTTAGATGTTATAATGAAACGAGTCAAATACCGTATTAATTATTGTTTAGACAGAAAATATTCCTATCATAAGATTTTAAAAGATAATAAGATGTTATTTTAACGTGTGTTCCGTGTTATACATAAATAATATTAAATTACATGATAGCGTGTGCCCACACCCCTATTGGTTTAATATCCACACCTATTAAAAGAGAACCAACAAATATAATTTCATATTTATTTATTACGCAAGTGTAAATAAAAACCATCATCATTCTAGCGTTAAATACCGGCTGCGTTTGGAACATCCGTTTCGCATCAAATCGCAATACAGTCAAAGAGAAAAATGTACTTTTATCCCGGAAACTATCCCATTTTTCGGGATAAAATGTATCCTATGTTCATCCTCGGTATCGAAAGTATGTGTATATATATATATATATAATAAGTTTCAGCCAAATCGGTCCGGTCGGATTTCCGTATCCTCTTTCCTGACACATGAAAGGGGTAAACGAGTGCTGAAAAATTAAAAAAAGTATTTTTTCCATGAAAGCTTCACACTTATAATACTGATAGGAATATATATGTAAAATCTATTTTAACCATATAATGAAGTAGTTATAAACTTTTAAACAGCGTTACAAAACGTGTTTTTTCAGCCCACCCACAAACATAAAAAAAGACTAGGTAACACAGTTTGTATATGATCACATCTTTGTGTTTTTTGTATTGTGACGTAAATTTGGTGTGACATGGAACAATATATTGTTACATGGATGTCAAAGCAAGAAACTAGAGTAACAAAATACAATAAGAATGACTTGCATTTGAACCAAGAACCAATTCGGGCTCGGATCTTTTGTAATATCGTATAGAAATAAACTTATATACAAAATAAAGCCGACATGACGTGGTTCATTTCTGTTTTACAAACATATTCCTTTTAATAATTTATCGAATTCCTATCTTAAGCAAGCTGAATAAATAAATTATTAAGTTAATCATAAGAATCCTCTATTTGGTAGACATGGGCGTGTCGTAGTGGTGACCTGTTTCTTATAAAGATTTTTTTATAAATCTACTTCAAGAACCAGTCTCAGGATTATTTGTAAATTCTTGTGATGAAAAAATAAATAAACTATTTTTTTAGTTTGGATGAAGCAATCAATGTATACATAAAATTATATTTTTAATGTTATTAAATGTCGTCTTTTCCCTGCATCTATGCCTTTTTTTATTGCAGGAGTTCAGCAGACAGGCAGACGACCCACTTGATGGAATGCGGTTACCATCGCCTATGGACATTTGCAACACCAAAGGTGCTACAAATGCGCTGCTGCTCTCAAGGGAGACTGGAACCTGATCACTAATGCCGGAACACAACTCAAGGTTGTTATGGCAACATACTTTAGACCAGGGGTGGTAGCCATCCAGTCGGGCAAATGCCTGTATACCACAATACCACCTGGCTGTGGGTTGTTTTGTCACCTCTTACACCAGCCCGCCCGGCCGCATGAAATTGTATTCTTTCTCCGTTCCTGCACGGATATATGCATTTTTGCCTTTCATGCCTGCCTGCATGCGTGCCTTTCGTACACCGGAACACAAACCATAATGATATTTTTTTATTTTTCCTTCCACCCATTTTAATATTATATAAAATTGTTAGACTAGGCATGTTTACTGAAGAGTTTCTAGCGTCGATTCTTCTCTTCAAGCCATAACATGTTGCGAAGCGGTGGTAAATTAGATTAGGCTCCCATAGAGTAAATAATAACCATAAACAAAATTAAAACTAAATAATTGAAATGAACAAGTTGGCGGTAGGCTAAGTAAAACTTTAATAATACTCGTTGACTCTTGACATCTTTGTCCTTCGTGATTACGGCCACTGAAAAGTGGCCAAAACTTCGGAATAACCAAAATCAAATAAATTACCGCGCTTAAAACCGTTAAAACGTAGTTTTATTATTTACTATAATAATACATGCGAAAAACGACCGCGTCTATGGAATCCCTGCAGAGTTAACTATACCCCGGGTAAAAACTTAAGATACTTTTTATCCCGATAAATGAAGTCGTTTCTATGAGATAGACGAATATCTCCAAAAAGATGGCGATATTTTATTATTTGTTAATTGTAATCGTAGTTCACTAACAAACATCCTGTGGGCGATGCCAACGAAGTGTCGCTGGCAAAGCTAGTATGAAATAAAATAAAATATATCCGGAAATTTCCGGACATGGCAATCCTAACCACCTGGCATCCGAGTATGTATAATGTCAAAACCTTGACCCAAGCTAGTCGCATTTTTTAACAAGGTGTGAGTCACGCGAGCATGTTCTTGCCATCGAATTATATGCGTTTGCAACGCGTAAATGGTGAATTAACTTGGTTAAAACTAGAAAAAAAACTACTAAAATCATATAGGCTAGTCAACAAGTTCAAAAGCGTGTTAATTCTTGTTAAAGCTTCTGTCTGCGATAAACAGAACTTTTTCAATCATTACAACCTCATTTCATTACTTCATTATATTATTATAAATCACACATGTCACTCGCCTTACATACGTCTATCATAAATACTACTCATAAATAATATATATAAATTATAAACATAAAAAGCTGTAAAACACAAAATATATATTCTGAATTCGCAAAAGACTTTAAATTTAATATATTAACAAAACAGCTTGTAAAAATATGAGCGACAGCTCATTAGATTCGGAATGACGTCTAAAAAATATATTTCGAGGATGTTCACTGGATATTTTGTGTCACATAAAAACTTGCAATTGTTATTAACAAATTAAGATGAAAAAAAAACGGCATTTCATTTTTCGTTGATAACTCAAAAATCAACAATTAACAACTTAAAATATACTTACTATAAAAAAAAATTATTTTATGTCGTACACTGTTTTTAGCGGCAGTGCGTCCATGTCGTAACGGCTGGGCGGAGACCTATTTTGAAGGTTGAATTAAATTATTCCAGGAGAAGAATTCCAAGAGTCGGGACTTTTGCATCGGAAATTTCCTCCTCTTTAAGGTTCTTTTTTCAAAAATTTTTAAACATTAATAGTTTTTCAGTTCAAAACGAAGTGCAGTTTTCTTCATATTAATTTGTTAATAACAATTACATTTGTTTATGTGCTAATACATCCTCGAGTTATATTTTTCTAGACGTCATTCCGAATCGAATGAGCTACCGCTCATATTTTTAGGTGCTTTTACAAGATTTAACACGTTTTTGAACTTGTTAACTAGCCTAATAACGGTGTTCTTCTTCTTGTAGCTGGACTACAGGTCGACGGCCCACTATATTGAAAGTGGTGGCCGTCGTCTATGAACATTTGCAATCTCAAAGGTGCTAGTAACGTGTTGCCGGCCTTGAAGGGGGAGCGGGGGGAGACTAGAAGCGGCATATGCTAGACCATGGTTGGTAGGCATCCAATAGGGCAAATGCCCTACCACTTGACTGCAGGTTGTTTTATCGCCTCTTACTACAGACTTCCCGGTCGCAGAAATTAGTATTCTTTCACCGTTCCTATACGCATAGATATATTATACAAAATACCTACGAATTAAACCATTTGGAAGTCCCAAGTAAGCTCATATAAACTCAAATAGGTCTTTTGTTAAAACCGAAATAAATCTTTGTATCTGTATGTGTAATTCGATATACAAGTTGTACAATATCATAAACATACCGGTTAAAAAATTCGTGCTAATATAATCAGAAGGATCAAATTGTCAAATTTCATCCGCAAGACCTTGGAGCTAGAAGTAAATCTACTTTCAAATATAATGTACGAAGTTTAAGTAAGATAATAGAAAGAAAGAACAGATATACATATAGATATACGTAGGTATGTATAATTTTAATTGAGGGGTTAACAGTTGTAGTATTATTAACTAGATTAAAATATAAATAAAGCCACATTAAAATTAAAATACACACACACACTCAATTATGTGTATATATTTATATATATAATTATGTACACTTTCTAGAATAAGATAACTTTTTATTGTCCACAAAAAACAATATAATTTACAAAATTATAAATATTTTAACAAAACTAACTACTCAACAGATCTTATTATTTTCATTCATATAAAAAAAAAAGTTCTATCTACCACACTGAAATTTCGTTCACAAGCTTTCGTAGTACAAAAGTTTAGTGAAGAGGCACAATTTCGCGACTTTGAAAACCAAACCCACGGCCCACCCCATGGAAACTAGTTACTGCCACCAATTTCCATCAGGTGGGCCTTTAGCTTGTCTGCTGTACTTCGCCAATTAAAAATAAAGAAAAAGTTAAAGAATCATTTAACGAACCTATAAAGTCCTACAAATATGTATTCAGATACACGTTAGTTTCATTAAAGTGGCCGTACTAAAACCACTGACAACATAACAAGTAATCAAATTTTGGGAAAGTAATTACGATCAATTTAGTTGTCAAACAAAATACAATAATGGTATAATCTCAATTATGTTTTAATTGTGAGCGTTTATGTGACAGTAATTATTTCTAATCTATGCGGCCTTAATATGGCTAATGTAAATAAACACTTTCTCTTTATATGACTGTAATTAATTAGTACTATTAAGTTGGCAACTTACACAGAGGGATGAACAATTTCCCATCGAAAGTTGCCTGAGGACAGAATCGACCGACGCGACGTAGGCTATTTAGTACGAATTTTCAGAAATATCGATAAAAATACAAATTAAACTAAATACGTAATTTAACGGCTTGATTTTGAGAGTCCAAGACTCCGTCTTTCTATTAATGGTCTGAGTTTGTGATTTAGAAAAATGTTATTTTCATAATTTCATTCATGGACAATTACTGGGACTGTCATTTAATGAGTTTATTTGCTAAAATATAGTTTATGCATATGTTATACAATTTTGGAGGCATAGTACATTCTACCATCTCTTTTCTTTCACCTTCTCCCAATTATTTGGGGTCGGCACAATATGTATTTTCCTTCCACACTCCTTATTATTATATTACATAGGTACACCAAAAAAATAAATAACCAAAAAATTTTTTTTTTAATTTACACAAAGATAAACACATAAAAAAACTTGAAAAATATTTTGAAGTTTCTCAGTTGATAAAAACTAAAATTCGTGTAAATTTTCTCAAAAATTATAAATTAAATTGAAATTTTTCGAATAAAAAAAAACTTAAAATTAGTACACATGAAAGTTTAACGACGAATATCTTTTGAACGCTTAATTTAATCGCCAAAACATACGATACCATTTTTATAGAGCAGTTAATTTCCTACAAAAATTGTTATTGCGCACTTTATAATTCATTTATTGTCGAGTTATAAAATTCTTAAACAAAAATGAAAATTTTCTTAAAATAATCAAATTTAAATCTTCAATATAATTCAAATGGTGAGGTTTACGGAAAAAATATAGGATATCTTCTTTGCCGAGCATTAAATTTTCTTACAAAATTCTTCCAGAACATTTTTCTGTACAATCAATTAATGATGAGGTGATTTTTTTTCTATTGGACTGAGAAAAAAATAAAAAACTGCGATGCGGAGGATCTTCCTATTAAAATTAAGAGCTCATATTTGGTGAGAATTTTCTTAAGGTGTCTAACAACCCATTCTTCCGTGACACTTGTAAAAAAGAAAAGAAATTTTTTTTTTGACCCACCCTAATATACATGCTACCATATCGTGGTATACTAAATAATCTGTCATTCCTATTTCTTCATGCTTGGGTCATAAGTTTTTCTATGTTAGACCTGATTCACGTACCATTAATAGATATTGCCGTAACTTCACGTCAAAACTTCCCATCTACTGTCATCTGTCATAGCTTCACCGTTTAAACTGTAGAGGCTTAATTAAATAGAAAAAAATTTCGCCTATATCCGAAATTGAACATTTGATATTGGCGCCACCCATTTAGATCGCCACTTTCCTGCTCGCTGCCGTGGTAGTGAACACAATTTAAACGAGAGGTGTCGAAGTGGAGAATACTACTGCCCACCACGTTCATTGGTTACTAGGATATGCCCGCGACTTCATCCACGCTTGGCTTGAAAATCCCGCGGGATTCCCGGGATATAAAATACCACAGCATTTAAAAACGAATGTAAACTATCGTTTTAGTGAGAACCGTGTCGGAATATGCAAATTTTTATACACCCGAACAATTACGAACTGTTCCTGGGAAAATATTCGAGATATAAAATATCACACATTTTATTACAGAAAATTTGCTATCGATCAGTGAAAAAAATCACATTGGAATTCGATTATTTTTAAGAATACGAAATCACTTTAAATCACTCCCAGAAAAATTTCCCAGGATAAAAAGTAGCGCAGATTTTATGTCTAAGAATTTGCTGTCGATCAGCTAAACTGCATCGAAATCAGCCCAATAGTTTTTACGCGAATCCCGAACAAACAGACAAAGAGACAAGAAATCCAAAAAAATGCATCGTTTAATAGGTTCAATGTAGACTCGGCATGTTTAGAGTTTTATAATATTACTGGCTGACCCGGCAAACTACGTACCGCCTCAGAATAAATAAATAAAAAACGTTGATTTCTGAACGACGGGACGAACATCAAATGTTTGACAGGTAGGCATAGTTTCTAAGGGAAAGTGAAATTTTTGTTTTTACTATATTCCAAGCAATTTTTTCGTATTTACTCACCTTTTAAACTTCCCTGGACTTCCACAAATAATTCAAAACCAAAATTAGCCAAATCAGTCCAGCCGTTCTCGAGCTTTAGCGAGACTAACGAACAGCAACTGATTTTTATATATATAAATAAATTATACTTCAACAACGTTTATCTAAATTTTAAATTCCTATGACCTATGTCATCTCGATATAATATTCACTCTACAGTTTAAACACATAACAGTACTTTATACGTCAAGTTCTCTTTGAGACAGGTTTTGAAGACATGGAAGCAAGCCCATATTACATTAAAGACACATGAAAGGTGCGACAGCGATGCTCTGTGATGAATTATTTATGATCTTCTTGAGGTTTCAATATATCTTCGACTTTATGGGATGCATTATACTTTTTAATGCACTTAACGGATTACTGGGTCTGGAAATAACTTTTGTGCTATCGTTAGTGTTTTGGTCACTTGGCGCATAGAATGTTAACGTATAGGGTTCAATTATTTGCAGGTTAACTTTCGGAAGAACTTTTAATACTTACTCCGATATTTTTGCGAAACATCCACTCTGCCTTACTATTGGTTAAAATATAAAATAAACTACATACAAGTAATATCAATTATCTTCCAGTAGCAACGAAAATGAATAGTTAGTAAGACATAGGTACCGGCCATCAATTGACTTTAACGCTTCAAGCTGGCCGTGCGCAGGTTAGCCTATAGCCTCATGATATCACGCGTCGATGGTCAGTAGGGTTGACAAAAAAGGTTACATAAATAGTTGTTGCAATAAATTTATTATTGTTTATACTTTACATAAGTATATACAATAATAGTAAGTAATACAATACAATAGTAAGTAGTAGTCATCGGCAAAACATTCTGCGCGCGGCTTCTAGCTGAGCAGCCCCAAAAGATGAAAATTCCATACAAGTACTGACTTAATAATAACACGATTAAAAGCTGTTCTAAAATTACAGCTCAAAACGTAAATGAAGCGCAACGATTTGTTGGTGACCAAAATACCGTTGCAGTGGGCAGTCATCTGAGTCAACGCCGTTATTGTGCATCACAATAAAGGGGAAAGTGTTCCAGCGAAAGTATACAAGTTTTTTCTGTAAGCAACTCCTGCCGAACAATATTTAAAAAATTTGCCAAGTGCGTATTGGATCGCGCACATTGCTTGATTTTTAAGAACTTCTCTTTATATATCAAAACTAGAGAGGAGGGGGACAGAACTTTTACGACTTTGTGAGCAAATATCTCGCTATCGATTAACTAAATAAAAAGTTATTAAAAAACATTATTATCCTTTGAAAGAACTGACTAACCTTACCCCACAAGACCAATGTACCATGGTAAAACATTTCATTTCGCAGGCACGTGTCTGGGAGCTATTAAACATTTTTATAAACATTAATATCCTAGCGGACTGTAGATATGTATTTTAACAATTACTACGCCTGAGGTCGAAATTCGACCATAATAATTAATTTAGTTTATAACTTTGAACTCTCTCCTTTGAACTCCTATTGGTCTTAGCGTGATGATATATAGCCTATAGCCTTCCTCGATAAATGGGCTATCCAACACTGAAAGAATTTTTCAAATCAGACCAGTAGTTTCTGATTAGCGCGTTCAATCAAACAATATTAGTATATTTGGCTACAACACTAATACTTACATTTTAAATATCGCGATATCTTTTGAATGAAACGTCCGAATTGAATAATTCAAAAAGTTAATAAGTAAGTTGTTTTGTTGTTAATAGTAAGCTAAGAATATGAAGTAGTTTATTTTGATAAGGATTAATACCAAGGTACAAAGTAAAGAGTTTTTGAAGCGACGGCAATTTAATATTTAAAAAAATAAAAGAAAACACTTATTGTGTTCGCGTAACCATATGTCTAACTACAATAGTTAGACATATGGTTACGCTATATTTTTTGTAGTCAATTATATGTTCTGCAAAGTGGTAGTACATTGTTTTGTTCTATAATCAATAGTTTTCGCAGCGCACGCGCTGTAAGGATTTTTTCGGGTTATTTTTTTACACCTTGGGTTACATTATTGGACTTTTAGTAAGGATCCCTAATTTTTTTGAAAATATAATATAGCCTATAGCCTTCCTCGATAAATGTACTATTCAACACTGAAAGAATTTTTCAAATCGGACCAGCGGTTCCTGAGATTAGCGCGTTTAAACAAACAAACCAACAAACTCTTCAGCTTTATAATATTACTATAGATAAGTGTGCGAAATTTCATACTCCTTTGTCCGCGCAATTTTCGTAAAAAGGGGTACAAACTTTTTACTGTCTTTTTGCTTCACATCCCTATTAATATTATAAATGCGAAAGTAACTCTGTCTGTCTGTCTGTCTGTTCCGTTTTCACGTAAAAACTACTGGACCGATTTGGCTGAAACTCAGTATATATATATTTTCGATGCCGAGAATGAACATAGGATATTTTTTATCCCGAAAAATGGGATAGTTTCCGGGATAAAAATATATTTGTCTTTTTGTTTATTATCTTGTTTGTTATATTGTTATTTTATGGAAAGACTATTGGACCGATTTAGCTGAAACTCGGTACATATATAATTTGAATACCGAGAGTGCCCAAGGGATACTTTTTATCCCGGATAATGGGATACATTTTGGGATAGATTTATGTAAAGTTTATGCCGGAAACTAGGACAGGTTTTGTGATTTTGTCCACTGGGTCCACTGGGTCCACTGGGTCCACTGGGTCCACTGGGTCCACTGGGTCCACTGGGTCCACTGGGTCCACTGGGTCCACTGGGTCCACTGGGTCCACTGGGTCCACTGGGTCCACTGGGTCCACTGGGTCCACTGGGTCCACTGGGTCCACTGGGTCCACTGGGTCCACTGGGTCCACTGGGTCCACTGGGTCCACTGGGTCCACTGGGTCCACTGGGTCCACTGGGTCCACTGGGTCCACTGGGTCCACTGGGTCCACTGGGTCCACTGGGTCCACTGGGTCCACTGGGTCCACTGGGTCCACTGGGTCCACTGGGTCCACTGGGTCCACTGGGTCCACTGGGTCCACTGGGTCCACTGGGTCCACTGGGTCCACTGGGTCCACTGGGTCCACTGGGTCCACTGGGTCCACTGGGTCCACTGGGTCCACTGGGTCCACTGGGTCCACTGGGTCCACTGGGTCCACTGGGTCCACTGGGTCCACTGGGTCCACTGGGTCCACTGGGTCCACTGGGTCCACTGGGTCCACTGGGTCCACTGGGTCCACTGGGTCCACTGGGTCCACTGGGTCCACTGGGTCCACTGGGTCCACTGGGTCCACTGGGTCCACTGGGTCCACTGGGTCCACTGGGTCCACTGGGTCCACTGGGTCCACTGGGTCCACTGGGTCCACTGGGTCCACTTTGATCACTGGGTCTACTTGGTCAACTGGGTACACTGGGTCCACTAGGCCAGTGGGTCCACTTTGTCCACTGGATCCACTGGGTTCAGTTGGTCCACTGAGCCCACTGGGTCCACTTGGTCCACGGACCATGTTATCTATTTTGTCAAGTTTTGTCATTTATGTAGTTTACATAAAGATGGGGGTGGTATAGTTTGAGATATAAAATGAAGTGAATCTTTCGGTGGCAAATACATACAAATTTAATACAATGTAACCTGTATGTACCACTTGCTTTTTAAACAAGAGATACGCACTAGAGGTTGACCCGCGGCGCAGCCGCGGGGTAAACTCTAGTATTAATATATAGGTAACTACATGGACGAATATGACAATTTAATATTGAGAAAAAAATGTACACTAGAAAAAACAAAAGAACATCTATATTCTTAATTCAAACATAACATTTATTGGCCAGTACTACGCCGCATAAAATATATCGAGACTTCTTGAAGATTTTAACAAGAGCCACTCGTAATTTGTACGTTTTTTGTTTTTGTGATTTCAATTAACCTTTGTATAGCGGGATACAGAATATACATTTCTACCAAAATTAATTTCTGAAAATAACAACATACAAAGATAACAAGTTAATTATTACAATTGTAGACGAGTTTCATCTTTGCCGAAAATATTAACGGAATCCTTAAAAGGTCAAAACAGATTTCACTGTCTCGTAAGACTTATTACTGTTTGCGTTTAGTAAATTGAAATGTACTCTAAATTATACATTAACAACAACCATGTTGTTGAATTTCAATTTCGTTATTCTTTGAAACAGAGACATCGTTTACAAGCGGCTCACGTTTTGCACAAACTCGAAACGGCTAGTTCTCGGCTTGAATTCGATACAAAGGCTGTATTTTACCTTATCTTCTGGCAATGAAACTTTGATTTATTATGAGAAGCGATTTAAATGAAAACCATAATTATTGGTGTTCTGTAGCCATTTTCGCAAAAAGGGAACCATTATAAAATCGTCCTGTTCATCTGTTTAGGTACGTTTCTCAAAAACTACTTGGTCTATACTCGTATATGGACATAATTGAGCATTGTATACAATGGTGTAGTTTTTTCATAATTAAAGTAGGTTAGTGATACAATATTAAAATTACAATGTTTTCTAGGAAACAAAACTAATGAATAATTTAAATCTGATCGAAAATAACTTGGTATAACTTCAACTAAGAATGTGTGTTTCTTATACTTTGTTTTAAGACTTTCAGTTTTAGTTAGATTAGACCTTAATTAATCAATAAAAAAAATTTTTTGCTGCAGAAAATGCAAATATTGTAGAAAATTTTATTTTTTGGATTTTAGTTGCTCTTGAAGTCGTTTTCTTTTTTGTTAGAAAATTTTTATTTTACACTTTCAAGTTACATATATGGTAACCCTAATAAATTTCTCGAATGCAGAAATGATATCTGATGAAACAGAATCGTATTTAGAAAACGTCGTTGAGTGCAGCTAGAAGCTAAATTATATGCACTTATGAACGTCAAACAAGTGCCGACACTTTTCACTAACAAACACGTCGTTATCACGGTAACGCAAAAGAAGGTTCGCTGTACACGCTGGCCAGTGAATAAATGTATATCAATCGGCTCTACCACTCGCCGGCCGCTGCCGCGGCGCGACTTGTGCATTTTGGTTTGCAGAAAACCAACTCGACGCTATTTTCGGCTGTTCGGCGGACTTCACTTGAAAACTTTTTTATTAAGGCTCGGTACGCACTATGATACCATTCACGGTTCAATCTCATTCCGATTAAATCTGTCTGCGTGTATACTACTACTAGATTGGTTTTACTTTGTGTTGCTTCAGTCAAATATTATTTTCAACGAACCGGTACCGGCGTTCATCGAATCGGAACTAAAGCGATACGATAGTAAGCATACTCTGATTATTTCTTGTTTAAGAATATTTGACCGGACCGAGACCAGATCAAGAACCGTGAACGGAATCAAAGTGTGAATCTGGCCTTAGAGTATGTGTCACCTCTTGCCCTCTATCTTTTAAATACGATGGGGTGGAGATTGCACATATAAATCAAGGTTTTAGAGAGGGATACTTTTGTGACGTTTATCAGCTCTGTCTAACCCCTCATAGTTCATGGATTATAACGTACTTGCTAGATATTCCAACATATAAATAAATAAGTTAGGCTATTAAAAGATTATATTTTCGAACTTCATACATTCATTTGATTACATTACAATAGGGAAGCGGACAGTCAAATCAACCGAAATAGTTTTTGTTTCATTACAAAACATTATAGATTTTGTACGAGCGTACATACAAACAGGTGCAAGTAAAAGGATTAAAGGAGTCAAACTACTAAGACAGTAACTATTATGATATTTTAAGAGAATATAGTATCTTTGATATTTACAATTATCATTTACAATCATTACATAAACGAAATTAAAACTAAAACATATCTATACTAATACTATTCATATACAGCTTAATTTCCAAAAAAAAATAGTAATCTATATATTAATATGTGAAGCAAAAACTTTGTACCCCTTTTTACGAAAATTGCGCGGACGGAGGAGTATGAAATTTCGCACAGTTATAGTTTATATAGAGATAGAGTGCAGAATGCTAATATTTTTTTTAATTATGCATAAAAATACATTAAAACATTACACACACTACCATGTATTTGACACAAACACGCATATATACTCTTTTGTTTATTGTTAAAGTCAAATTAACAGTGTAGCCTTGGCGAAAATTGTGATTATAGAAGTACATATAGTCTTTGACATTAATTATTATGGTCGAATTTCGACCACGGGCGACCAATAGTTATTATTCTTGAAAAGTAACTGAAATTATTTCTACAATTATATTTTAAAAGTAATACGATAAGATGTTATTTTAACGACTGTTCTTATATAAATTATGTAAATAATGTTAGTATTTATTGTGACTGCGTCCGCATCCTATTTATGATAGGACCTAGGGCTAAATATAAAACCATTTATTTATACAGTATACACTGAAGATATTTAGAAAGCCCTAATCAGTAGACAGGAAGATATTGCCATGCCTTTCAATGGCCATTGATCAACTTTATCTGATGTAGAATACTTCTGGCTTAAGAGTAGCTAATTGCACCGAGAGAAAGTAAGGAGTTATCTTTCATAATAATTTTCAAGAGAATTTGAAGAGTTACTGGCGCACTCAGAGAGGCATCGGCCTGTTACGGTTAGTCCACGGACAATAAAGGGTTACGTCTAAAGAAAGATAGAAAAAAATGTTTATTTGAAGAAATAACGACGTCTACGTATACGAAGACACATGTAAGCAATGTATGCTTACATGTGACTTAAAAAAGCATTTTTTAAGAATTTGTACGCCGCATTTTCAGCAAACAAGGCTTGCACTCAGCTGATGTATATTTTTGTGTTTGCTTGTAAGCAAACTGGCAAACGGGTTCACTTGATGGTTAGTAGTTACCGTGGCACATGGACATCTGCAACACCAAGGGAGCCAATGCGTTGCCTACTATACAAGTATATAGTACCTACAGATGATGTACGTTGCTTTTGACTCAATGTTCCCAAAAACTTTAATCTTATACGCAGTTTACATATTTACCATCGTCCGATTTGAACCTCACTGGTGAATGTCACTGCACAAAATTGCTCGGTGTGATTAATATGAATATTCTTAGTCATACACTCTTGGCAGAGCGTTCATGGTCACTTGTGTCAATCTCAGTGGACCACAAATTAACGTGGCCCAGTAAACTACGGAGCGCGCTATGTTGGTTGATTCCCTTGTAGATAAAATCTGAAACGAGCTCATTTTTTTATTGATGGACTATAGCACACAGGCCGAAGTCGAACTTTATGGAAAGTGGTTATCTTCGCATATGCACATTTGCAACACTAAAAGTGCTACCAATATGCTACCGGCCTCAAAGCAAGGATTGTACGCTGGCCACTAATGCCTGAACATAATTCGGGGTTGTTATGGCGGCATACTCTACACTCGAGACTAGACCAAGAGAAGTAATCATCCAGACTGGCAAATGCCCTACAATCTACCAAAATCTTAAGAAATCTAAAGTTACCGACATAACTCTCAGTATTAAAAGCCGAAGTGGCAGTGGGTGTGTTTGTGACAGGAATAATGCGATGACGAAGAGTTCTGGAGTGGTAATTTTGGTCAACGTAGTAAATAACGCCCTGGATGTAGAAAGCGAAGTACCAACATATATTCCCAGCAAATATTTGGATTACGGATATTATGGATACGCATACAGACCATATGAGTAATATTATAGCGGTATTAGTTATGGTTATGGATATCAAATTATTTCAGATTGTCCGATTATTTTGGACAATTTTAATTACGGATATTAGATTTATTCGAATTTTTAAAAGGAAAATACAAATCATTACAAGGGTCTGGCGACCAGTGTATTGGCTAGGACATTGAAAACCTGTCCTAAAGTGTCGCATTTAGAGTCAAAAATTTTCTCTTCAAGTTATAATAAATAGAGTTTATATTACTATAAGCGTTACATTCCGATTTCTGCTCCTGTTTAAAATTATTTGAATTTTTTATATTTTTGGATAGCCTTTCGGTAGTTTCCATAAAGTCCCTGATCTGAATCTCGAGAATGCAGTAGCTACTGTAGAAAGCGATACATTATAAATAACAAAATGACGACATCTCGCAAATAAGATCGACATATAAGGGATAAAAAAGTTGTTTTACCCAATACAGGGCGTAGGATACTAAACAGTAAACAGACATTACCTGTTAAGTTTCATCTACATATACAAACAAACACTATTAAAGGAATTATGAGTAATTTACATGTACAAAACCGCACCAAAGCTTGCATACACGTCTCAGCCTACATTCGTCCGAAAACACATGTGCCGAGTCATCTGCATAAAAGATGGCGGTCTTAGTGACATTCGGGGCTATTAAATATTGTAATTTCACTTTGGTTAATTAAGTCAAAAAACAAGTTTTTAAAAAAACTTGTATTAAAAATTGTCAGGATATCCAGGAAATTCTATACGTATTTATCATTTCCAACATCATCAAATTTTAATGCTGATATTAGACAAATTAATCAAATGAAATCAATTTAGTTGAAGGGCACAAAATTGAAAAGTTCAGATGGTTCAATGACATTGAATGATTAAATTTTCCATCATAAGATCCAAATTGAAATACAAAAATGATCTAATATCGGCTGAAGACAATTCTAGATTTGATGTATCCAAACAAAGGGTCTAAAAAAAATATTTATAGACATCGTTTAGATAACACCTGGGCTAGAGTTCTGTTTAGAATTTTTTTATATTCCGGAATTTTCGGTACATCGTAATATGGATGTAAGATGAACGTGGAATGAAATGATACACGACTGATAGATAGCCAAGAAGATATGCAGAGACAGCCACCATAGATTTTTATAGCGTTCAATACTACCTTCAGCATAAACGGGTATGGTTTTTTTTATGTATCAGAAGCCTAATAATATTCTAGTTTTTTGTTTTAAATAGTAGAGCATAATAAACTAACTTTGATTGATTGATTAACTTTGACTGTTACGACCTAGGTGCCGACAAAGACAAATTCACACCTGCATACCTGTAGAAACACATTTTATTACCTTTTCGGCATTTGGAATTCTTTTGTTTACTTTGTGTTTAAAATTTGTGATAAAAAAAACAGCCCATTGTGTATTGTAATCTTTTACGGCCTATTGTTGTGTGTTGTGTGATCACTGCCAGATGTCTCGGATTTAAAAGTACAAACTGATTCTAAGAAATTCGGTCCACGCGGCCGGGCAGACATATTTCATCTGTGCAGTATAAAGCAATGCCCCAATGGAGAGATGAGGCAGTCGAGCGAGAACCACGATCGAAGCCAGACGTGTGTACGTATCGGGAATATCTATTAGTGACGGACTTTGGGCGTTTTATGGAACTACGACCTTCTGCATTACGTTTGGCATTGTTGTATTCGGTTATATTTGTATAACACAGGTTATACGTGTTTGTATAGTTCTAATAAACTCTATAATAATTCCAACAGCATTTTAATTCGAGTCCTGCAACTCGTAACAATACGTTACAGGCTTCAAGAGAATTGAGTCTTGGCGATGGTGGCACTCAGAGGCCAAAACTGTCCTTTTGTTGTCGCGGTAGTGCTGAAGTTTCCATGATGGTATGATTACCTTAAAAAGAAGAGAATTAAAATTAACTCAAAAAGCTCAACAACTTCCAAATAGAAATTTCACTGTTTTTGTCATTTATTTTCGAAATCTCATAAAAACATTTATTTGGAATATACCCCAAATGACTTACTGGATTTTATTCAAAACAATTTTCGTATTTTTAACTTTACCACCTCGAATTTGTTTTGAATTTTCCGCCCCATTGATCAAAAGTTTTCAAGTCATCATTAAACTTCAAAATCCGAAAACCAACTATTGCTTCTTTTTAAATAATTTATGAAACTAAAATTTTATAGCCTAATACAACACAGAAAAATTCACTTAGTTTTATTGTATTCTACATATGATCTCTTAAGACGATAAGTAAAAAAAATATTTATTAAAAAAAATCACTATTACTTATTATGATTCTTCAAAACCTGTCTAAATATACGTACCCTAAATACCTATACTGAAAAAATAATTTCATCTCACTATACACCTTCCTGCTATTTTTCACCCACATACGCAGTAGTAGCTTGTGTGAAGGATGACATGATTTGTAGTGTGACAGCGGACGCATGTCAGAATAGAAAAGTATATAAGGAAATGACATATTTTGCAGACCCCAAATAATTGAGAAAAGGTGAAAGAAAAGAGAAAGATACGCAATAATTCCTAGTTTTAAAACAAATAAGTGTGCTATGCAGCATAGACAGACGTACAAACGGAAGGATGAACGTAATGATTTCATAAGAGTCTCCTTATTACCTAAAAAAACAAATGAAATGAGATTTTAAGAATTTGTACATGTACCTATTTGTTTCCAAAAAATCCCACTTATATTCAATGTATGAGAGAGCATGAAAGTAGAGTAAACGCGCAAGGATTTATTTTGGTATCAGATTCTTAAAAGTTACAAAAACTAAAAAAAAAAACAAAAACAAATACTTTATTTATTATTTATTTAGTTACTTCACGTTAGCAAATGACCTACGATTTTTGCCGAGGGTCAACTCAGGTGTTCATGGTCCGTCTCTCGCTTGATACCAGTTTGGTTCAAGATTATTCTAAAACATGGATATCCATGAATCTTACCACACCCTACTAGCGACATAAATCGTGCAAAACCTTATATATAAAAGAAAAGTTCTTTCAACGGTTTGCTACGCTTGATCAAAGCACTGGTTGTATGAACAGTTTGCACAGATTTAGCATTCATCCAGCGTGGTTTTGGGCATGATTCCCTCTGACAGTGATCTGGTACATAATCTGCAATTAGATTATAATCCTAATTTTACTATTTATGTTCAGATATGCAATAAGCGAAGAAGTATGTAATGAATGTTGGGTTGCCTGGAAGAGATCGCTTCTTAACAATAAGGCCGCCCATAGTACCACCTTTTATCTTTTTCTACTTCTGTTTGTTTATGCTTTGGTGTACAATAAAGAATTATATATCTATGTATCTAATGTACTATAAGTAAGAACTCATTGTTATTATAAAAGATAAAAGAATAAAATATAAAAGAAAAAGCAAGTAAAAAGGGCGGACAAAACACGTTCGTTTGGTGGTGAAACTTAAAATAAAAAGCTGTTCAGATATTTAGTGTTTATTTTAAAGAGTTGTTTATTTTTTCCGACTCAAAACCAATTACGCATTGAATTATTATTTGAGTTTTTAGCTTGACAACTAAGCCTTTAAAGGAGATCTTAGATTATATAGTTTCTTCATTTTCTAAATTTACGTATAGCTCAGCTGAATTGTGGGTTATCAACTGACGCCATTCAACGGAGTTTTCGTGACACCGAAAGGCCACATTTGAGTAAACAGTTCACATTTCTCACAAAAACACATAATTACTACTAAAAAATGTAAACCTATAACTAGTCTTCATTTTAGAGTAGTTTTACACATTTTTAGAAAATAAAACTGCACAGCACACGTCCCCTTTAAATTCCAGCCAAAAACTCCCCAATTACGCAAAGCGAGCATAACATTCATAGAGTTTTATTTTCTTTTCAACATTTACCCGCACTTGAGTTGACTGAACGGGTATGACACAATGGTGATGACACACATGTCCCCGCAGTAATATATCAAAAATACACAACTTGACCTGTGGGAAACAAAAAAAGGAAGTGGAAACCATATGGGTTCTATGGTTCCTATAAATATTATTGTCTATAATTCCATCAAATCTATTTTAAAAAAATGTCTTAGTGTTTATTCGTACGTAACTTGCTAACCTGACAACTACTATTCTGTCCAATTTCTAGAGAGGTCGCTAAATAACAAAGAACTAAAAATAAGTATAATATTATTTTAGTCTGTATGCTGAGATTTAACAGATTTTCCATGCACATTCTATTGAGCTACGTCCGAAAGCATCAATATCATTTTTTTTTAAATTTGTTTTCCCGAAATTTCGATATGACGACATTTAGCTCAGTTATTTATATAAGCAATATAAATAACTAAGCTAAATGTCGTCCATTAATCTCATGATAAGAAGTCATTCTAGGCAGTAGACACCTGAAACTGTTTAATCTTATACTAATATATAAAGCTGAAAGCTTATTTGTTTGTTTGATTCAACTAGCTATAATCTCAGGAACTACTAGTCTGATTTGAAAAATTATTTCAGTGTTAGACAGCCCATTTATCAAGGAAGGCTATAGGCTATATATCATCACGCTAAGACCAATAGGAGCGGGGCACCAATAAAGAATGTTTCAAAATCGGGGGGTTTTGAAAACAAATTCCACGCGGACGACGTCGCGGGCACAGCTAATGACAAATATTGAGATTAGGCTATATTACAGTACAGATAATAGTAGCAGTTCCAACATTTTTGATATCATAAATTCATAACTCTTTCGTGCAGTCCATAGGGACATCAAATTAATATTTGATGTGCCTATGGACTGCACAAATTTATACGAGGAACTCTCGTGAATACGAGAGTTACTCGTATAAATTCATGAATGCATCAATAGTTAATGCACTATATGCTCTTCCAACATTGAATAATCAAAAACCTTAATGCAATATCCGTTATGACATTGAGTTAAAGTTACAAATTTGCTTTGACAACAAAAATATTCTCATTTTCCTTTCACCTTTTCCCAATAATTTGATATTGCAATATTGTGTTACAACTCAAGTCCCGACAAAAACAAAACCCGCCTGCATATCTGAAACAAAACACATTTTATTACCCGTCAGCATTTGAACTAATAACTAATAACATTGAAACTATTGTAATTCTTTCATGATCGTCTTCTTTTGTTTACTTATTTATTCGCATAAGCTTCTACAGAACTTCTTTATCCGTGCAGGAACGGAGAAAGAATACAATTTCCTGCGGCCGGGCGGCCTGTCGTAAGAGGCGACTTAACAACCCACAGCCAGGTGGTAGGGCATTTGCCCGACTGGATGGCTACCACCCCTGGTCTAAAGTATGTCGCCATAACAACCTTGAGTTGTGTTCCAGCATTAGTGACCAGGTTCCAGTTTCACTTAAGAGAGCAGCAGCGCATTTGTAGCAACTTTGCTGTTGCAAATGTCCATAGGCGATGGTAACCGCTTTCGATCAAGTGGGCCGTCTGCCTGTCTGCTGATCTCCTGCAATAAAAAAAAAAAAAAAAAAAAAAAAAGAACGGCCTATTTTTGTATTGTAATCATTAGCCAGGTGTCAAGGATTTTAAAGTACAAGCTGATTCTAGGAAATTCGGTTCACGTTGCCGGGCGGGCATATTGCATTTGTGCAGTATAAAACGATGGCAGGATTGAGGGAGGAGTACAGTTGAACGAGAACCACGATCGAAGCGAGACGTGATTACTACAATCGGGAATCTAATAAGCGACGGACTTTGCGCGTTTTATTGAATTACGACCTTCTGCATTACGTTTGGAATTGTTGTGTTCGGTTATATTTGTACCTGTGTCATACGTGTTTGTATAGTTCTAATAAACTCGATAATAATTCCAACGGCATTTTAATTCAAGTCTCGCAACTCGTAACAATATAATCATTTGGGGTTGAACCATACCAACATCAAATGCAACCTTTAATACACGAGTTTAGTATAAAAATATCTGCAGTAGTAGTAGCCACACTAGTAATGTTAATGAATATTCAAGTTTTAGAATTAGTTTCAAACAAAATTTGACCTAGGCCGGCTATTGATCCTTAACTAGCGGCAAACAACGGATTTTCAGTTGAGATTTTCTACATATATAAAATTGACCTACACAACTATTGTAAATTATTGGTAGAATTATAGCGTTATTATTATGGTAAAATTATAAACTATACAGCAAACCGTGACTCTTTAAGTGCCCACCAAAACTCGATTGGATACTTAAAAAGATATAAATCGAATAGAGCATAGCTGCTCGAAAGATTTTTACGTCTTTATTGTATTAGATCTGGCATCAATTCTAGAGCACAGTAAAACATCGTTGGACTTTAATAGCAATTTATTCCCTCAAGGCATTTTATCCAGACTGCGCCGGTCAATAAGTTAATTAGATCTAAAAATCCTTTTAGTGTACTTAAGGAAGAAATTGCTCGGGGCAGAACTTATAACGCCACGGTTGCTTGAGAACAGAACAAAGTAATAATTCGAAAAAGTATATTTTTTATTCGAAAGTAAATCAATATCGTTTTCTAGAAATATACGACATTTCTTAATTGAAAAATAGCAAATCAATATGTTAAAACTACATTAGTAGTTAAGGGTTCTGTAACCTTTTTGGCAGAAATGGAAACCATTATTATTTTTTGTGGCCAGGACGAAAACAATTGATTCTGATACAATATTTTCACTGATTCAAATTCTTTGTTTAAAACAACTGTGATCTTTGCTACCCATCCAGCGTGGACGAAGTCGCGGGCGAATTTAATTTTGACATTATTGTATGGGGAGCTTACGTCAAATTTTAATCGATAGTAAAACAAATGAACGGTCGGTAAGATACAGGAACCGACCATACGGGATTATTTTTTTATTTAACAGAACAAGTGAAATTCACAGAAATTCACAAAAGCCTTGTAGCCAGAACCGTGAAACATTCACAAAACCAACCGGCCGTTACGTCAAGTGCATCTTCAAGCTTAGGCCCGGCCTGAATGTAGGTTACAAGTAGCTTTTGTCTTAGTATCTTCGCAACACAAGGCATATAATATATACAAAAAGTACGGACGAGATCTAAAAAGTTTTAAATATTTATAGCCAATTTATGAGATGTAAGAATTACCTGATTACAATATTCCCACGGCATATTCCGGAGCGGTATACATTAAACGGGAGAAAGCTATCCTATAAATTGATGACCATAATTCTCTTAACCATTATCACACTTGTATTTATTATAAGCCAACTGCCGTACACAAAGTCGAACAGTGATTCATTAATTCTAAATAATATTATAAATGCGAAGCTGAATTTGTTTGTGAGCTTTCACGCTTTAACTGTGCAATAACATTGTCAGGGGTATAGAATAGGACATAGGATACCTTTCATCCAGAATAAAGTACTGTTCCCGAGGGATAGACGAGTATAGTTGGAAAGATGGCAGTCCAACAGTATTATACTGGTGCCATCGTTGCAAACAAATACATCGCTATAGCAACGACAACGACATGACAGCGACAATTCTAACGTGTGGCTCTCATGGCTATTATCACTTTCGCTTCACTAGGTGGCGTTTCAGGTATCATTAGGTACATTGAAGAGAAAATTAAGTTCGACATTTCTAAGAATTATAACGTGCCCACTTCATGACCTATGTATCCTTTTTCAACGCGAGCTAAGCGACGGGCAATCGTTAAATAACGGCTATTCTATATAGTTTTGATCTCATTTAAATTTGCAATTTAGGTCAGTTCTTGCAATCCATGAATACGAGCGAGCTTTCCTCGTGATGTATCGTGTCGTTCAATCATACACGCTTTTCGTCTCACGCACACACATATGTTTCCCACAAGTAAACCCCGCTCGCCTTGGTGAATTACAATAACTATAGCAAAGAGCATATTGTTCTGGTGTCTTGCTAACATAAGCAATGATGTATCTATCACTCTCTTGATTTAGAGTCCCTTTTCAAAACGCTATTACGTCCATAAGAAGAAACACAAAACAAGTGTATAACAGTATTGTAAATGACAGAGTTGGTGCCGGTAGACCCCGACGTACCGACCATGTTCAAATAGCAGAAATGTTAAAAGAAAGGTCAGGAAAAAAGCAACTCAAATAAATGTGCTTGTATGAAGAGATTATTGAAAGTAGAAGCGTGAGTTGTTTGTCAGGATCGTGGCAAGTGGAGATCCATCGGTCTCTATCTCCATTGTAAACAAGCGTCATAATATATACACATATATGTGTGTGTGTGTATTAAAGCCATGAATGAAAATAGTTCCGCTGTATGTGTTTCTATAGCTGTTATTAATCCAAACTTTCTATCTATGCGTCTGATAGTTTAATGAGGGGTTCATCCATGTTGAGAATAGTCCATTATCCGTGGTAGAGGGTCACTGTTTACGGGGGTATCGGTGGAATAACCTCTACTGTACGAAGTGGTACGGCCCTCTTTCCTGAGGTTGAGTACCAAATCGGCGCACTAGGATGTCAGAAGAGTGTAACTACGTTGACATTCTAGCTATATGCTCTCATAAGGATCCAGGTAGGTGTAGTGGGTAGTTTGTTCGGCCTCATCCTTTAACGGAGGAGATCCCATTTGCTGTTTGGTGCAAGAGTCCCGCACACACACGAAGCGCGCGGCACTAGGCGGCGCTTTTGGTCTTCCCCTGTATCCAAGACCCGTGTGTGTCACAAGAAAATACCCTCCCCCTAAGTTAAAAAAAAACTTATTAGTAGTATATAATATACCATGGCGTAACTCCGAATACGGAGCAACTATTAGACCCTTTGTTCTAAGTAACTGGTATAATGTTCATTATATTACCTGTCAGAATTGGTTACAACGGGATGAAGCACAATCGAGCTAGAAAGCGCGATTGACACGTTACACGTGTTGTTTAACTATCACATCTCTGAGAAACGCTCACGCACATCGACCGTAGACGCATGAAATGCCAATATCGGAACGGTATAACAAAATGAAAGCTTACACGATAGAGAAATTTAATTCAAAAGCCTAGACATTTGTAAATATATCATAGGTAGTTCATAAAGCACATTTTGTTATGACAATAGTAAGGAAAGATGACTGTGGCAGATGACGAAAACTAGTATGGGTAATTGCAGAAATACAGGTAATAATGTTTTCATCTTCGTCTGCATATAAATATAATACTGATATTAGACGGAATAATCAAATTGAATCAATTTGGTTGAAAAGCACGGAGCTAAAAGGACATCAGGGTATTCAATGACATTGAATGATTCAAGTTATGTTTATATGAACCACTTAGATTGATGCCAAGTTACGCCAATTAAAAAACAGGAATGAACCGTCTAATTCGGTATAATTTACAGTTTTTAACTATCAACTTTGTAGAGGTCTGTAGGCATTTTGGCAAAAACGCATTCCTTATCCTTTTTCAAGACTGTGCTTTCCTGTCTTTGTATCTTAGTCATATTACTCAAAAACGACTAGGTCTAGATTAAAGACGCCACAAATAGTGGTTTGGCCGAATACCGAATACCAAATACCAAATATTCGGCGGCCACGCTCTCGGCCAAAACGCCGAATATTCGGCATAAGATATGTGCAATTCGCATGTAGTAGGTTAGCAGTGAAGCAAAAATTTGTGCAAAAAACATAATTGAAACTATATTTCAACGGATTTTAAGCGCGATTTTAACACTTGACATTTTAAAAACTGGGTGAAACGTAATATTAAAATAAAAAAATATTAAAATCGCATTTAACACTGTTAAAACGTAATTTAACCATCAATTTTTTATAGAAATTATACAATTTTGAGCAATATGTGAGGGTTTTTTTCACGATTTGGTATTCGTTCGAATAGTACACAGTATTCTGCCGAATATCGAACTGGCTGAATTCGCCGAATACCGAATTGTAGCCAAATATTCGTGACATCTCTATCTCTAGTCTAGATATATGAATGAAGTTTACTAAGAATATGTAATCTATATTTTTACTAACACATATTTTAGCTATACTCGTTTTCTGCTTATTTAAATAATTAAATAACATAAGACGTCGCTACACGATGCTGTAGTTAAATTGTGAAACACGAACGGACGAACTCTCTTTTCTTTCACCATATCCCAATTACTTGGGGTCGGCACAATATGTCTTTTCCTTCCACACTCTTCTATTCTGACATACCTCTTCTGTCACACCGCATATCATCATATCATCCTTCACACAATCCATCCATCTTTTTTTTGGTCTACCTTTAAATTTGTACCCATCGAACGGACGAACATGCCGATATATAAGTAAATGCATATAAACATTGACATGCAAATCGTAAGGAATAATCTGATTCAACTTATACTCAATATAACACATGATAATATTCTGAATAATAAAATTATAATCCCTCGCTCTCACGTCCTGTGTCACCCCATGTTCAAAATGAATCTACGAGAACCAATAAATCCCATGACAAATGATCAATCAATAAAGGACGCATTGTACCATGTCGACATTATTCTTTAGTCATTGGTCCAAATAAATTCAATGTATGATTTTGCATAGAACAATATAATGCAGCTGTTACAGTTCGCTATGTCAAATGAGCATTTCTCAGAATTTTGATCATAGTAATTTTGCCAGTGCCCACATTGCTGCAAGTAATAAATAGCCCATTAATCATACAGGTCGCTACTAATTGGTTTTGGTGACTTTACAGGTTATGACATTATCAAAAAATATATAAAACACATAATAAAGTAAGTCAATTTTATTAAGATACGAAAAATAACACTGGAAACTGGAGTGTATGAAAAATTGCTTGTCCCAATGATATCACAGTACTTTTAACTCAATTGTTGTCATTATTTTCAAAGAATTTATAAAGCTAAAAGATTAAAACAATCGTTTTGCAATAGAATATATATTTTTAATTTTTACACCATGAGTTCGGTACTTCTGGTTTTTTACTATTGGTATCGTATAATCAAAACTACAAGTAACAAAAAAAGAATTTCAAATCATGGTCAAGAAAATTGAGAATCGCTCAAAGAGGGATTCAAAAGCTGTTTCTAGACTAGGGTTTCCCAATCTACTTTGGGCAAGAGACCTCTTTTCCAAAATGAACTAATACCTCAGACCCCCCACAGACAAATTACTTTAAAAATCATATCTCTAGTTTTTTTCGTATTGATGCAAAATGCTTACCAATTTAAAAACTGCGGTTGCTTAAGTGAGTAAACTTATCATCATTTTCTCATCAACTTTAACAAAACTTCTTTCCTACTAAAATATTAGTCATTCTTATAACAAGTTGGTACACGTAACACAACTTTTACAGTATCTTTAACGTTTCAAATAAGAACTCGTGTTAATGAATAGGGGACGATTTTTAGACCTCGTCGACCCTAAGAATCAGTTTTCGTTTATGTTGACCCCACCACGTGGGAAACCACTTTGGGAATCCCTGTTATAGACCATACACACACACACATACAGTTGACGTCCTTAAATATTCGAATCACAGTTTAAATAAAATGAACGACAAGACTAACAAAAGCGCAACAGTAAAACTTCTATAACTTACGACTACAAAATAAAATGAAGTGTATTCTTCGTAGATTACCTAATTTATATTGTTACGAGTCGCGAGGCTCGAATTTAAATGCCGTTAGAATTACTATAGAGTTTATTAGAACTATACAAACCCGTATAACCCATGTACAATAACTGAACACAACAAGTCCAAACGTAATGCAGAAGGCTGTAATTCAATAAAAAGCGCTAAATCCGTCACTAAAAGATTACCGATTATAGTACATACGTATTGCTTCGCTCGTGGTTATCGCTCGACTGCCTACCCCTCCATCAGGTCATCGTTTTATACTGCGCAACTGCAATGTCCCCGTATCTAAGTCGACTTTAATCCGACACACCTGGCTAATGACTGCCATAAAAGATTACAATACAACAATGCGCTGTTTTCTAATCATTAATTTTAAACACAAATTAAACAAAAGAGGACGACCATAAAAGAAATTAAATGTTATTAGTTCAAATGCTGACGGGTAATAAATGTGCTTTGTTTTAGATATGCAGGTGGATTTTGTTTTTGTCGGGACCAGAGTTGTAACAATATGAATTAGGTAATCTACGAAGAATACAGAGTAGATTTTAATTTAACTTCAAAACTACAATGCTAATATTACACGATTCAACCAAATTGAATCAATTTGGTTGCTTCATCTAAATTGAAAGACAGGAGTGATCCGTGTAATATCAGGATTACCCGCGAGCAATCTTGCTTGTACATAACCAGAATGAAAATAAGTTTGCTCCCGTTTTTTTATATTGCGCGAGTTCAGCAGACAGGCAGACGGCTCACCAATTGAAAGCGGTTACCGTCGTCTATGGACATTTGTAACACCAAAGGTACTATACCTACCAAGAAATAAACATATAAATCTATAGGACTAAGCCTGCGAGAGAATGAGATAGAATACATTATATTTAATCATTTCAACACTATTCTCATACAGATAGAGTTGTAAATATTTTTGAAGTTTTTCGTGAATACTTCAAATTTCGTGATTTTAAAGCTTAAATATATTATAACGATGTAATATATGAAATGTGACGTCACGAAATTGAGAATCCCGCCCACCCCTTGTCACACTTTGTTTCACTTCTACTGCGTGTGAACTGCACTCACACACAATTCTTTATTTATAGTAATGTACACGTGGAGGGTATACGACACACACGCACTCTAATTGCTAGTAAGGACTAAATTGAGCAATTACTTAAGGCAATTACTTGTTGAGGTCAGAGTTTACGAGCTTTTTTGTTTTTTACAACCGGGGCAAGTGACGGAAAGCACTAAAGCTAATTGACCAATGAATCTTGTATTGTCACTTTCTAGTTATCACTATTAAAGGATCGTTTCAATGTGTAAACGTTATGTTTGGAATGTGAAGTTGCATATTTTGAAACAAATGAATAGGTCGCCAAAAATAATTGAAACCAAAATTATTTTAAGCTAAATCCATTGATAACTTTTTAGGAGAATAAAATGGAGAATACTCAATTTATGCTTATCTAAACATATTGTTACAAGTTGCAGGACTCGAATTAAAATGCCGTTGGAATTATTATAGTTTATTAGAACTATACAAAGACGTATAACACACATACAAATATAACCGAACGCAACAAGTCCAAATGTAGAAGATCGTAATTAAATAACACGCGTAAAGTCCGTCACTAAATAGTTTAACGAATGTACACAAGTCTTGTTTCGCTTGTGGTTATCGCTCGACTGCTTCGTTCCTCAATTGAGGCGTAGCTTTACACTGCACAGATGCAATATGTCTGCCCGGCCGCGTGACCGAATTTCCTAGAATCAGTTTGTACTTTAAATCCGACACACCTGGCTAATGACTACCATAAAATATTACAATACACAATGGGCTGTTTTCTAATCACAAATTTTAAACCCAAAGTAAACAAAAGACGTCCAAATGCCGAAAGGTAATAAAATGTGTTTCTACATGTATATGTATGCAGGTGTGAATTTGTCTTTGTCGGCATCTAGGTCGTAACAATATTTATGAAATACGATGTTAAAAAATGTATGAATTCGTACCTAGATGAAGAAATCAGTGAATGTATTATTTATTACCTAGATAGATATAGGATCATAATCCAATGTATAAACGTTATGTTTGGAACATAAAGTTGAAAATTTTGAAATTAATGAGATAGATCATCAAAAAAAATTGAAATCAAAATTGGTTTGAACTAGAATCCATTGATAACTTGGGATAGTAAAATGGAGAATGCTCGATTTATGCTTATTTACGAAATACGATGATAAAAAATGTATGGATTCTTACCTAAATGAAGAAAACAGTGGATATATTACCTAGATAGATATAGGATCATAATAAAATAAATTATAATAAAATTTTTATGCTCATCGTTATGACTTTATCTTCATTATTTGAATTAACACTATGATATATTTTATTCCATTTTGTTTAACTTTAATAATTTGACATGATGTACTAGATTAAATTGTCTTCATTTAGATTTAAGTATAAAATATTGCACACCGGTACCGGCAGAATATAGATGTACTAACTACTTATTGTAACACCTTTTATCTTACCTATATTCGCAATAAAATGAATTAGAATTTTCTGAGGACGAATAGCGGCTAAGGCGAAAAGCTAACATTATTTATTCGAAACCCGCATAGTAATGTGATTAGACGCTGCAGCGACGGTACCAACCGGTTATGGTAAAATGCTTACATCATACTCTTGAAATATATGTACACTTGCTGTTACCGGCGACTTCATCCGCGTGGGCCTTTATTTTTTTCTAAAATAAAAGTTACTCCTTATAACATTAGCTATCTGCCAGTGAAAATCTCGTCAATATTGATCCAGCAGTTTCAGAAATTAATCGGAACAGACAGGCAGAGAGTTAAACGAAAATTTTAAAAATTGATTGTTTCCTACAATTACCTTATACTCTTTCATATGAATTTAGTAAAACCTGGTATTTTGACATTACAAACAGACACTTCAATTTTATTTATTTATATAGAGATAGGTGTATAGATTATTATAGTATAAATGACCATGGCAACTCAAACGAAACAACTATAAAAAATCTTTTTATATAAAAATTAAGACTCCACACATTTTCAGCAGCAATATTCGAAACTATTCAATGAATCGGCCTGATATGCTTACATACGTTTCATTTTATTATAAGAGTGTTTTTTTTTTCAGTGTCCACGAGGAAGGGAATTTCCAAGCTTTTAACGAGGTTTAAAAAAAAGAATTTGAAAAACAAAAAACTGAGCAAAAGCCAGCCGTGTCCGGTGTTATACTAGCGGCGGTATAATACATATAAAATAGGTCAAACGAATTGTTTTTCATTGTATTTATGTATATGAACTTGTGAATATCGTTCAAAAGGTCTCGAAAAGTCATAAAGACATTTCTTAATGTGTTTTTTTATGAAGATATAATATCTTCCAGTTATGAAGATTGTCCCACTGCCTTTTATCTTTTGAAAAATTAGAAAGATATTAATACAGCTCTCCAAATGCTTAATCAAATCTTCAGATTATCAGAGGGGTGGTTCTTAGCTCAGACAACGGATGGGCATGGCGATTCAGCGAGGTAACGTAGCCAACCTTCTGGGAACCTTATCCATTGACTTCGATGACCTAGGCTCAGTATTCTGTACATTTAGAATATTATAAGGCTATAATTTTTTCTGTGTTTTTTGTAATGGTGTACAATAAAGTGTTATCTATCTATTTATCTAAATGTATTTTAAATGAAAAAGATATAAGTATATATGGATAGAGTATTTATTAATTAAAAGCTTAAGGGTTTAGTAGGCAAATGACAAAATGGTGAAAGCCCGCGATCTCTACAGAACCAACCATTCCCTCACTGTGCTTGTCTGACACGTGCTTGGCTGATTATCTGCAATTATCATGTTCAAAAACAGTACTAATCATGAACCTGACAGTTTGCTAAGGGTTTCTTAATATTGGAGCAAAACCTTATGAATAGTTAGCCTTAATTTAGATGAGCGTGCTATTCGTCAGTCAGTTTAAATAAAATTCAAGAACTTTGTATATAATACATTCAAGTAAGTGGCCTTGAAAGTTATCATAATGTATTCAACTCTGCAGAGACGACTCACAAATGCTATCATAGAAACAATGTTAACATTACTTTTCTGCTTTTCATTCGTGCTAATAATATTATAACAGTGTCAGACTTTGCATGTTTTTAACTTAGAAAATAGAATAGTTTCCCAGAATCAAAATTTCTAGTTATGCGAGCAATTATCCGTGCAGGAATGGAGAAATAATACAATTTCCTGCGGCCGGGCGGCCTGTCGTAAGAGGCGACAAAACCCACAGCCAGTTAGTAGGATATTTGCCCGTCTGGATGGCTACCACCCCTGGTACCTAGAGTATGCCGCCATAACAATTTTGAGTTGTGTTCCGACCAGGTTCCAGTATCCCTTTAGAGAGCAGCAGCAAATTGTTAACACTGTTTGGTATTACAAATGCTCATAGGCGATGGTAACCGCTTTCCATCAGGTGGGCTGTCTGCCTGTCTGCCGAACTCAAGCAATAAAAAAAATCTTAATACCGATTTATTATCAGTTCAAACAACTGAGATACTTTTTCTCATATTAAAAAATGGCTCAGCCTCCTCGTTCTTGTAGGAATGAGCTATGACGTCATTGTTCCATCTAATTTGTCAAAATTGCAATTAAAATTATTTCAATCGCGATATTTTATTCTGTTGCATCTTTGTCCATGTATTTCAGAATTCCAACTATGCTATAAATGTACATACATACATACATACATAACTTCACGCCAGTTCCCTTGCGGGGTAGGCACGAACAACAGAGTGCCATTTAGGCTTATTCTTACACACCTCACTTGCCTCTTTGACATTCATAACTCTTGTCATGCAAGCTCGTCTGTTCTTAAGGCTCCTGACATCACCTTCTGCTAGTACACGATCAATTTGATCATGGAAGGTGTGTCGTGGCCTTCCACGACTTCTGCGTCCATCCACTTTTGCATTGTATATCCGTTTAGTCATTCTTTCATCATGCTATAAATGTGTGTCTCATAAAAACCGAAATAACACGATCTTGTGACCTACATGAATCCTTCTATGATTAGTAAAAGCCAAAAATATTGTACACGCACATAATATTGGTCAGACCGACACGTTCAAGTCTTGAATCACATTGCATCACAAGTTTATTTGCGGACTTGACACGGTTGTAATACTGTTGGGTTTAACGTCGCAGACGGTAACAATGATCTCACTTGATTAAATGACATAAGAAACCTTTATACATTCTTATTGTTAAGTGTGCAACAAGTTGTCAGAAGAACTCAATTTACAGTTGAGCAAGGTCAATCTCTACTTATAAATAAAGGTCTGTATACTATACTGGGACAATACTTATACCCTTACGATCTCTTAACATGGCAGGTAGAACATCAAATGCACCGGGCGATTTGGGCCTGATATAGTTCATTATGATATTCTACTAACAATCTCTTCTGGTTACATAATCCAAAAAGAGACAGTGTGCCTTAATAGTGCCACTCTAATTCTGTCTTATCTATATTTTACGAAAACAGAACACCAGTACTGAACTAAGAAACACTCTTATTCAAGCATTAGCAAAACAAGACATTTGACGCAAATAATAAAATGGGTTTTTCTACCTACCAAAACATAGATGCCCACTTTGCCGTTTTTAAACTTCGAAAGTTTTTTTGTATATAAACCTAACATAGTGTTATTTTAGATATGCATGTAAGTTGAAGTTTTACGGATGATAAATCTATCATTAAAATCACCAATGTTCCTTTAATCACGAAAATTGAGTCACGGAACAGTAGCTGACCTAAGTGACGCCGAGACCCTGACAGAGTAAAGAAACTATAAATTATAGTAGCCTCTTTTTATTATGTAGTAAAGGTTCGCGTCTAACCACGATCTCGCCTAAGGTCGCGTAGGTGTCAAGTACCAAACCGAAGGTCATTGTCACAGGGCACTCGAGTACATTGGTACAGCAATAAAACAAATGACAAAATTGTGCAGTATGCGAGGTCCCTGTAACAGGACGTAATAATTTTTCTTATGATCGAGCACGCGATGGGGTCGATTTATTGTCCTCCCACTCTGATGCTTTTCGTTAATTTCCGGCCAAATCTAGAACAATTTATAGTGAATAGCTGACGAGTTTTTAACGAAGCCCTCTTATGCATAACAATTGAGATCGTCCACTCGTGTAAAACGTTTTTAATTAAATTGTCTCTAGTGCTATCATCATACAAATTTATTTAAAGCCTATATATTATTATAAACAAAAATTGTATGTCAATTTTATTCAAATTCCGTAGTCATTTGATATAAAAAGAATTCTTAGTTTCTTCATATTCATCTATCTATTTACGTCAGTTATTTTATTCATACTATTGGCATTATGTAGAAAATATTTTGAAAATGTGTCTTTTCTGGACCGCTGCAAAAGCATATTTGAGACGAATTTTTACACCTGAAAGACAACTGGAAAAAAGAAAAGAATGATCATGACTAATTATCGTATAAATGGCAGCTTCCACTTAAACTCGATGTTTATTATAATAGATATACTTCATTTTTTCATTGGTACAGATTAATACTGAAGAATTGTATAATTTATTTAATCCGATACGATATGTGACAGCTACGAAATTTCAAACAAGGTTATACAAGTAATTAGTTTCAACCAAAATGTCGAGTAGTTCGTATTCTTTTAGGGTTACGTAGCCAAATATCAAAAACTTGGGAGATTCGTCGCCACTACGGAATTCTTCATTGTACGTGAACAGACATACCCCTGGCCAGTTTAATTTTAAACTATGAACGTGACACCGCAACGAGTTATATTAATAATAACGTTAGCAGGGTTTAAATGACATCCAAGCATAAGCTGCACATCGGTCCTTATGTCACGAACTATAATACTGTATTTCCAAAGTCATAAACTGAATAAGCCCGTTAAATATTTTAATATATTTTTTCTCACAATTCATTTCATTACACGTCGGTGACGTATTACGATAGATTACAAATCTTATCGGTGAGGAACCTTAATATAAAAAACTGGTCAAGTGCGAGTCGAATACTGCTAAGTGAAGAGTTCCGCAGTGGCGATGAATGTCTACTGCTTTTGAAATTTGACTATGTTGTACCCGTAGAAATTGTGCAAGCAAAAATTATTGAAATCGATATTTTTAAGTTATATTTTTAACATTATCCACAGATGTGTACAAACGTATTAGTGGTGATACTTTTTACGAGTTCAAAAGCGTATATTCGCAAAATATTGCCTTTAATAATAATGGTCATTTAAAAACACCTATTTAGCCGACAAAGGGAAATCATCTTCAAAAAACACACACATAATATATAAATGAACAATAGGCGGACATAACGAAATTATATTGCTTTCGTTTTTGCCAACTGGCTACGAAACTCTAAAAATCATGCAAATACACAGCTATGATAAAACTCGGGTCTCAAGGTCACCCCTTGCGGCATACCAAAATAATAACCGAGCGTGTTTTAACATAAAGGCTCTTTATTCACGGGTCGTTTATCTTCGGCAAAAGAGTAAACAGTGAATAGTCCGGGGTATAAAAGAAAAAAAAAACAAAGAGGGATATTCTACAGAAATAAGGTCAACTACGCTCGTCAATATCACATGAGAAAATAATCATATGTTAGAATGTGATGACAGTATACAATCATTATTATCCTAGAGTTGAATACTGTTGCATCAGTTTAGTGTTCAGATTATGATCTTAAGATATAAATCTGGAGACAACGAGGTGAGCACTAAAAATGAGTATATTTAGCCTTAGCAAAATTTCTTACGAATGACTTGCTGTAGCTTTTCACAGCGGAAATGATAAAGACAAAACGATAGTTTGTTGTGACATTTGACTACAATCATATTTGCATAATATTCCTTTGCCACGCTATTTGTATTGCTATATATCTATATAAGTTTACCTGTAAAATCTAGTTTAACATAAATAATGTCCCCAATGGTGGTCTAACATTAGTAAATTCTAATTTGTACACGCGATGGGAGTGTCTTCTTTCATTTACTAAGCAATTAGTTTAGTAAGATTAAATTAAACGTGTCACTGCGGCACTTCTAATCGGTTTCGCGGCAAATTCTCATCTCCGTTAAATAGATTACACCAGTCTGCTAGTCTTATACTAGCTCTTGCTCGCGACATCTTTCGCTCCAAATCACACATGAACCCGACTGCTGTTTGTCCTAAAATATTTCATGAATTCTGTGAAGCCATATTGGACTCAATTAGAGACAAACTGATACATATTCTAGAAACAATAATTTATGATTAGGCTGTGTATAAATCTATCTATCATTTACTCAAATTTTACATTAATATCGGAATCACAGACAGCCACTTTAATTGTATTCTTATACAAGAAAAACAACTCCAGTGGTTATCACAAAATGTATCATTGATTAAAACAAAGCAACAATTAAGAACCTAATTCTAATTATTGACTTTTAGAGAAAACAGACGTAATGTGAAAGACTGAGCAGTGTGTACAACGGTAAGTTCTATTAGGAGAGGCCGGAAGGCATTACGTGACCGGTGCTACCGGCCGCCACAATGCACTCTCAGAGGATGGCTCAGCTCACTGCAATATTAGCCCACATAACGCCGACTTGCAGACGTTTCCGCAATGCTGCTAAATAGACGCATTAGAGTAACAATATCACATGAGAGCTATGTAACATCCTTTTATATTTGTAGAATATATTATATAATTATATTCCTAGCAAGTAGACCTTTTCTCATAGTTTCCCTAGAGTAAATTTTGCATCATCATTTCGTAGACCCTATGCCGTTTATTGGAAATAAATACAAAAAAAATCAAACTAAAAGTAGTTCCAATTAAGAACTTGGTCGCCTCGCAACGTGTCATTGTTACTTTAAAGAGAAGATGCAAGATTTAGTTAAGATTTTTTATTTAATTTCTAATAACTGTTTCTGCCATCTATCTATATTTATAATATTACATATAATAAGATTCTAAACGTGGTGTGTCACATTGGAGTAATTTAAAAAAAACCTGGAGTAGACTACGATGCATTTTTTTTAGATTTCTTGTCTGTCTATCTGTTTGTCGGTTTGTTTGTCTGTTCTTGATTCACGTAAAAACTACTGGGCCGATTTCGATGCGGCTTTCGCTGATCGACAGAAAATTCTTAGACTTAAAGTCTGGAATTTCTCTGGGAATTATATAAAGTGGCCAAATAGAAAAAAATCGAATTCCAATGCAATTTTCTCAGTGACCGATAGCAAATTTAGTGTAATAAAATATGTGATATCTCTCAACCCGGGAATTCCGCAGGAATTTTCCCGGGAGCAGTTTGTAATTGTTAGAATACATTAAAATTAGCTTATTCCGACACATTTTTACTAAGACAGCTCACAATGCTGCGGTACTGTGGCCCGGGTATCCCGCGGAAATTTCAAACCAAGCGTGAACGAAGTCGCGGGCAAATCCTAGTTTTTAATAAATATGTTATACGTATATACTTGCAATCTAATAGAACATCTGAGCATCATAATTATATGCCAAAAACTAATATTTGTGTATTGAAATTTATATTTGTTATGTACAATATTATACTGATATTACATACATATACCAAATTTCATAATAATTAATCCGTTCACGTTAGATCAGATACATTTTGAATACTTGCCATGTCCAAAGGACACTTTTCTACAACTCCATTTTATAACAACAACTAATCTATATTCGTCACTATTATCAAAATAACCAAATATTATATATAACCTAATATTTTATTCATTTCCAAGGCTATGACGAAGAAGCAATTTACAACATTATGGATAGTTGGATGCCATGGATTCCTTCATAGTTTCATATTACGAGTAGATTGTATAAGTTTTATTGCTTAGCACATATAATCGGACATTCTGGAAGATATAGGCAAATAAACCCAGTCAGTAGCACATTATGGAAGTATTAAACAGTACTGTTATTACTCTACGAACGGAAATAGTACTTGGCACTTCAATAACTATTTATAAAATGGATAAACACATAAAACAGGCTAGAGGTAAAAGCTTTATTTCATGGAATTGATTTATTTTCGATTATGCATATTTTGCCGTGGCTAAAAACGTATTCTGCGAGAGGTTGTAATCATGTAAAGGATATGGTAGTAATGTTGAACCAATCGTAAATCGTGTTGGAACTCCAAAGCCATGGGGCATTACCGCAGACGCATTGTTTTGTTTCCACTCGGCTGCCGTTCTGATGACGTCATGCTCCGCCACCTCAAATGGTGAAGTGAACAAGTCAATGGTACCATAGCCACACGCTATAGCGCCGAGAAAATACCATAGTGAAATATTCTTCATTGTATAGAAAAAGTCATGAATCAAATTATGAAATAGTGAGAAACGAAAAACGACACTAAAAAGAGATAAACACATAAATCTAAAGGACAGAGAGAGAGAGAGTTTCGTATCTGAGAGCGAGATACGAGTTTTAGATTGTGCAGCACAGATTAAAAAGTCAAAAAGACCGATGATTAAACATAGAAAATAAAATTGATAATAATATTTTTAGACTAAAACAGTGAATAATTATAAGTAATACTTAAGAAATTTATTTTGAATTATAATATGTTGACGGATGTAGGCTAAAGGATTTATAGTTCTATTAATAAAAGATAGAGAAGAATTCTCTGTGAGTATATTCTCTGTAGTTTCGCTTCTACTGCATGTGAACTGCACACACACACTATTTTTTTATCAAATAAATTTAAGAATAACACAATATCGCTACTCATGAAACTTAAGGAGTAAAGAACATTGTTTCATATATTCAAAGGATTGCTGTTGAATGGACGGGATACCCACAATGCTTGTCCAAGGAGGATTGGCCGATTTAACGCTTTAGTAATCTCGATGGGTAGGTCTCTTAACGATATTGTCCTCCGCCTGCAGTTGGTTATTGTAAAAATGAATATTAAGCCCGAAAAACTACCTTAGCAATAAGATTTTACCTAGATTCAAAACTACGACGTTGGAAGAAGACGCGAGTACCTTGGCCAACGAACTGCCAGTTAGTTGTGATCACAGCACTCAAGGAATTTCTGAGGAAAAAGTACAAATTCTACAAAAATAGTAGGTCAGTAGACAAGCCGTTTTTCTCGCGTAACAATATAAACAAACCGATCGTAAAAGAAACGAAATTAGCCAGAAACGCCATTAAGGTTACAACAAAGTTTTTGCGTGATGTGTACTGTGTACCCAATGAGTAACCACAGGCGGGTTTTAGAAATGAAAGACGTTATATGAGAAAAGAATTTAGATTTCACATAAACACATTGACCTTAAAACAATAACTAAAGCAAAGAGTACATTAATATAAGATTAATAGTCATTATCATAGATAAGTAAGATAAGATAGCAGTAGTAGTAGTATATTCGCCGCAATGGCAGTCAAAGGATCTTAGTTCATATAGCCAATTCTGATGTGTAAGTCTTCGTATAGCTCAGCTGAATTGATTCAACGAAGTTCTTGGGACAACTCGACAGGCCACATTTTACTACACAGTTCACTTCTTTCACCAAAACACATAACTATTACTCAAAAACTATCAATATCCTGCAATTATTGTTATATTTAGAGTAATATTAGATACTTTTTAAATAAAATTGCACTGTAAAACTTCCTCTTTTAGTTCCCGCAAAAAACTCCATAATCATTGACAAGTCTTAGAATGTCAATGTAAACAATGTCATGATTGTTTGTTACGTTAACCTCAGAATAATAATTTATAACGCTATAGATCCAAAACGTTTCATTTATCTCAAAATACCATATTTTTATTTATATGTCTTAGATATGACAAACATTTACTAGTTCAATAACTACAAATGGCTTGATCACTTTATATTCAACTTTAAAATGAAATTCAAGGTTACCCAATTTAGTGTTCACTTACAGACTAAAATTCAGTATAGGAAATACAAGCATTATTTAAGCAAGTTCGTTTGCCCGTATATCATTGCCGATACGTCGTTTTAGAACATTTTAAAACAATTCATTTTCGATGGTAGATGTTCAGTTATATGGTTGATTTTAACGGCTCATGCAATAACTTCCTACAGTGTGGATAGATTTCAAGTGTCAGGTGATCAAATTCATGCCGTAGTTAAAAACATGGCGTGTTTAAAAAGCGGGACCGAAATAAACCCCCTCGTGTTTTAGGTAGTTGATGCGTAGGTGTACTTTGTACTGAAAACCGATCGATTATTTTGGACGTGCGGAATGGAAATTTTTAGTTGCGAGAGAATTTTCTCTCAGAATTTATAATAAACGATGAGAATTCTAAGTTATTTTAATAAAATATAGCGAATTTCAATTAGCAATCACAGTCAAATATTAACAGTCATATTCAGATTTAATTAGAGTAAGTTTGAAGGCTTCCTTGAGGAACATAAAGAAGCCTTCAAACTTAACTTTATAAAAGGTAGACTTTATTGCATTTAGGAAGCTTGCTCTAATTTAAAAATTGATGTGTGCAAAAAGTTTACACAAGTTTAAATATGTGCGATGTACTTACAGAATAGTTTAGAATCTAGGCAAAATTTATACATTAAAAAAATTACTTACATTGTTTGTATGAAACATAAAAGAGCACAAATGTATTAGTATATTTATTGTATTTATTTTAAATATTGTTATGTCTATTTTTTTTTAATATTTAAGTGGCGGCAATTATGTCCGAAGTCTCTCCTCATACATTAACTTAATGTATCAATGCGATAACCAAAGTTTCTATAGAATATTCAAAATGAACGGCATTTATTGATTGATACATTTGAAGCATCCAACGCAACGTTTGAAGTAAGCCGTATTTTAAGATCTGATTTATGAGCGTGCAGATAAATACGATCCAAAGCAAAAACCCATCAAACGATCTCTCACGACATTTAGCAAATGCCATGCTATTTGTGTTTTATATTTTATTATAGCTATACTACAAATAAAGCTGCAACGAACCAACAATAGAGAAATGTCAGTACCACTTTCACTCGTTTATAAAATACGGTTAATAATATTGGCACAATTCTAATATTAAAATAAGACAAAAAGTAATTCACAAACAAAAGGTCTGTATTGAATAAACGTAAAGCTATAACTCTTTTAATAATACGGTATTATCCAATACCGCTTTGAGAGAAAGTTGATTAACGAAACAAAAGGTAATTGTTGGTGCACATTCTTTTGTTTGTTTGGTAATTTCACAAAGCATGGAGTACAGAACCCAATAGCTTTATTAGAATATCTCATTTCAATTTCGGGTATAAAGAACTTCACCGAAAAAAATAAAATTTACTTTAGAATGTGTCAATAGTGCTAAGATTTTATAATCTGTGATGTGCGTAATCTATAAAGATTCTACATACTTTCTGAAAGTTCATATTTTTAAGTATGGCCACCTAACCATACTTACTTATATGCATACTTGACCAAGTACTTAGTCAAGTATTCATGAATATTCAAGTTTAAGAATAAACTTTAAGCACATGAGCACTAAGGAAAATATGATCCTTACAATCAGGCTATAGAAAGTTTATATCTATCACTGAAAATAAATAGAGTTCTTATGGCAACTTCCAAAACTGGCATTCAGTGAAATGCCAGTTTTGGAAGTCCTGTCAATTTTTTCAAGCCAATTTTTGCTTAAAACCAATCTATTGTAAAATACACAGTCGTCGTCGTACGTATATACAATCGTAAAATATACGAATATTGTAAACTTTTAGTTGGTTAGGTTAGTTAGTTAGCTTATATAGTTAATTTAATCCTAGTTCGCATTACATAAAAAATGTAAGAGTTGCGACCAATTTAGTAAATATATAAATACATATCAATCAATCTTTATTTCCAAAAACATAGGTACATGAATAGGTATTATATAATATATAGATTCCAGTGTGTTTTGTCATTTACATGACGTGCAAATGTTTACAATAACTAAATTTCTTGATGTACCCTACCCCACACTAATGCTACCAAATTAATTTCATAAATATACATGTCAGATAAATAAAAAAGAAATGTTACAATTATTAAAAACATATTAAAGTATAAGGTTTGAAAATTTCAATGTATAGGTATATTAGGTCTAAAAAGTCACTTAACTGCCAACATTGCAAACATCTAAACAAAATGAAAGTGATTTGTTTAGATGCAAATCACGAAGATTCATATCACGGATTGCTGTTAAGCTGCCTAGAAAATTGCATTATACATAGATGTGTATCGGTTTTTTTACCGACTTCCAAGAAGAGGTCCTCAATTCATCTGTACGTTGTTTTTTTTTATGAGCGTTACTCGATTACTCCGTCAATTGTGGACTGATTTTTTTTGACAGGATACTCCCGAATTGGTCCCATAGTCACCATGTCAGGATCTGATGAGTGGATTCCAGAGAATTAGAGAAACCCACGAAAATCGTTAACCGAGTTCTTTGTCACACGATATCTCCGACACTTGTGGATCGATTTTGCCTTTTTTTCTTTATTCGTATTGTATATACTCCTGAGGTGGTCCCATGGTCACCAAGTCAGGATCTGATTAGACCGTAGGAAAATCGAGAGCTACCCTTGTTGAAGAGCATATACACCGAAGAGTGAAATGGCAAATTTGTATACGCGTGCCAATTCTAAAATTTCTACAGCTGCTTAATATATTATTTCTAAAGCTATTGAAGTACTTGCGCAAATAAAAAGGAAAAATATATTTTTTTTATCACAAATAAAACCGACTTCACACTAAACACCAAGAAATAAATATTTAACCAACTTCACTCTACAAACTTCTTGGTCGGTTTTAAGTAAAACATAAAAAATCCTGTATTTTGTAAATTTGTGGTTGTTCTTGTTTTACTTCGCGATGTTGTAAAAAGAAGTCGGTTAAATATTTATATTTTGGTTGTTAGTGTGAAGTCGGTTTTGTTTGTGATAAAAAAAATTTGCTCAAAAATACGTTAAATAATGCGAGATAAGCTATTTTTGATATGGTAACAAATATTCTTGCAAGCTCTTTTCAAATGATTAAAAATATATTGAAATGTGTATTGGGTAGCATAATTTAGGATGGCAACAATAGCTCTACAATTGATTACTGTTGTATGCGTTCTTGTTAAGGCTACAATAGGTCAATTGGTATGCATAGCATCATAACTACACGAGTCTTATAGCTATACAACACACGTGGCATGCTAATTTAGAATTTATCAATGAAAGTACCGTTTTCAAATCGGTTATTGCTTGAAAAAAATGTGTGTGATCTGACGTATTTATCCATTACAAATTGACGGGTATCGATAAGAGAAGTTTCAATACTCTATCTTCCCACAGACAATAAAGACGCTTTTTGGCGCCTGAATATTTGCCCCAGGGAATAAGTTTCAGTCGTTATAAGAAATCCAACTCGAATAGAATCCTAAAGACGTTATTATCCGTTAAATCATAATACGAATACGGAAGAATACTACGAATGATATTCGCTCAGTAAAAATTATAATTTCAATAACCTCCTAAATCTACATAACTATCTAGCGCCACATGTATTTTCTCGATTTGTGAGATATTGTTGTTGAATATGTTTACTTTTCACACGAAAACAACCATAAAAGGAAAATAAACTTATAAAAATTATACATTTATTTAAAATGGTTTTACTTCTCGTCTATGTTCGCCGAAGCACACACATATGGCTTTCAAAAAAGAGCATCTCAACTGGGTATACTGCGCGGAACCACCAACAGCATCCTGAAGAGGATAGCTGACAAAAATGACAGCCCACTGTTTCGGTAATTTATTAAGAGGACCAAATCAATGTTAGTCATTAGGTACTAACATAGATGTAACTGTTAATCTATCTATACTTACTACAAAAATCTGTAAATGTTTCGAGTTTGTACATGAGTTTCAAAATGTGAAAAAAATCAGAGGGGCTAATTCGGACCAGGAGATTCTAACAATGCAAGTTTTAGAATTTTTGTTTGTCTGACTGGTAGAGCATCACGTGAAAACTACTGAACGGATTTAAATGAAACTTGACAAAGAGCTAGCTCATATCCCGAATTAATACTTAGGGTACTTTTTATCACGATCAATGATGTCGTTTACATAGAATAGACGGATTAGCTAAATAGATGGCGCTGCAATCGCGTTTTTTTTTCAATTCACTAACAAATACCTAACGTAGGTCATAAACAACATGTAATTCGTTGTATTACTTCAAATCAGGTTGGCTACGACTCACCTCTATATATTGCTGGGCAGTTATCTAGACTATATGGACTTAGTTTCTTTGTTATTATTATATGTAAAAAACCGAATAAGTTTTTGTGTAAGTAAAATAAAGCTATTGCCTAGGGTTTAAAATACGGTGCAGCCGTGGGGTAAACGCTAGTCTTCTATATAAATAAAAATGAATAGCAGAACTGTACGCGCTTAACTTGAGAACGAATTTATCGATTTTGACAAAAAAAATTGTATTTGAGTGGATACCCGGATGCTTTAGATTCACATTCGGAACCGGTAGGAGATACTAGAATCGGATCCTCGATTTTAATTTTTTCAGAGCAGGACAACGTCGGCCGGGGCCTTAGGATATTAGGATATTTTTATGTATTTCTTTGTGTATTTGACATTGGATTATGTTGTCTAAATATTTTTATATTATTTTAATTTAAATATGTAGTCGGTAAACGTAATTATGATACACACATACCAATTTGGGATGGAAACCTCTATAATTCCTGTTAATAACAAGCCGTAAGTATTTCGGATTACTAATGTTCCGCTCGAAGGATCAAAGACATTGTGACGTGTGTTGCAGTGTTGTATACAAAACATTTACCGCACATTGTTGTTCTAAAATAACGAGCTCCCACCAATACGTTACATAAGGGCTTAATGTGCTATTACGATGTAATTAAGTTCATTCTGCCACACCCTACTCACAGATGTAATTAAGGCGTTTATGGGTTTTCATTAGCGTTGCCAGGTGTCCCGATTTTCAGGGGTCTGGGGACGCATCCCGATTTGCACCGGATCGAGACACTAAATGTCCCGATGCATCAATAAATTTATTTAAAAGCATTATTATGAGAAAATTAACAATATTATAATTAGAAAACTAAGAATTAGATTATTAAAAATGTAAATAATTGACCTTAATTAAAAAAAAATTTTGTTTGTCCCAATTATCACGATTGGTTTTACTTTCTGCGCCGATTTAAAACCAATTGGACCTGGCAACACTAGTCTTCATTGTCAGAGATTATACTCTAAAATCGAAATTAATTTAAACTAAATCTATAATTTTACTGAACACTGTTAGGAATTGTATAGATTCATTTTAATGGTATATTCTGAACCCATCTCTAATTTAAACAGCGTCAGTAATGAGCTAATAAGGCTTCTGATCAAGGTTGTAAATTACAGGATATTAAAGAATTTAATTTCCTTTAACGCTTACACTTTAATGTTTTATAATGACACTTTCTTAATTGACCACTTCCGATTGAATATAAATATGTCTCCGATGACTAGAATTAAATTAAACATAAAAGTATAACACGGTTATTTTAGGGTTACCAGGCTAAATATTTTGTATGTTCTGACACTATAATAAAGAGTTATCATTTGTAACAAAGAGGAAATATATTCAGTTTTTCTATTGAGTATAATTGGGTAGGTGTCAAATTTTACAATAAGTTCTAAAGCTACGTATCATGTTAAAAATTTGACTAACTTTTTAAAGTTATGGCGTCATAAATTGCTACGCTCATACAAAATCTGCGCCGTTTTGTACCATGATAAATATGGTTATTCAGTGTTCAACACACGAAATCTCATCCCACATATTTTTTATCTTAAATGAACCCAAACCTATTCCTACCTCAATCCACGACTCACTTTTTCTAAATTATCTTATCGTAACCCAACGTTAGTGTCTCTGTTAATTTGATTGTCATCGACCCTATTCTCGAAAACATTATTACAGGCGAAAATTCGCAGATTTCAGAACATCAAACATCAGATACCTACAGGGGATGATATCGAGTTTTACTATTGAATGGGGGGTACAATTCCACCCCCGCCGCGGCTGACGTCATGTCGAGCGAAGAGCCCTTGAAGGTCGTAAGAAATTGATGTTTTTATTACCTTAAAACATTTCGCTCTTCACCCGCGTTAAGGCTTTGATAGCTGTAAATGGGAATTTCATGTCTTCGAAAAATCTAAAAATCCATAAATATTCACCGTCGTAAGAAATCGGAATATGCTTATTTATAATTAATTAAAATTCATAATAATTATTATGTATCATTTTGAAGATTAATTTTTTTTTTTTTTCATAAACATACAAATCGAGTTGTTTACTATCGAGTGATGTCATAGACATTGCGACTATTAGCACTTTCATGCTGAAAGTTTAAAATTTCATTTTTGAACACTTAACGATTTCGTAACATTGAAATTACAATTCCTACGGCTGATGTTAGACGGTTCATATCAATTGTTTAGTTTGGCTAAAGCAACCAAAATGACCTTTGTCCTTTCAGCTCTGCACCTATAAACCAAATTGATTTAATCTGGCTGATCCGTCTAATATCAGCGTTAGGATTAGTTTAAGACACATTTCAAGAATTGCTGTCATTTTCTCCACGCTTCCTAAATGCGTACAATCAGTGTTTGGGCAAATCGATAAACACGTTAGATACAAGCTAGTTCCCGACATTGTGGCTCCCAGTGTGATTTGAATAACGATTTTTCCGCTGATTAAACCGCAAGGTGGGCCGAACCACGCCCTGTAATACTTACTGTAATGTCTATTATGACATAGATTCGTGACATCGACCTTGACAAGGCTTGATCAATCTACGGAAACAGCGTTCTGCATACAAGCGGATAATTGATTCGATCGCTAATTGAAATACCGTTATTACGTTATATGAAGCTGACATCCACGAATCATATAATTTTTATTTGTTTGTAATATAATGACTTATATCAATAAAATTGAAGTATATATGATTTTAAACGTAGTCTTTAGAATGAATTATCTTGAATAGGCTCCGAAACAGCTCTAAGAATCTCAACTAAGATTTTTTTTAAATTTCGATTTAAGTTTCATTTCGATAATTATCTTCTTGCAAGATAACGATATAAATTAATTTCTTTCTCTTTCTTTTTTCACCTTCCTCCAATTTGCGGTGTGCACATGTGTGTCATTTCACAAATCATAATTTCATACATCACACGATCCATCCACCTCTTTTTAGGTCTACCTTTACAATTAATTTTATAGCCATCAATCTTCCAGTTTAATACCTATCTATTTTGTCACATTACTGTCATTCCTCCTCATTACATGCCCATACCACCACTTTGGTCTTCCTACTCTCACTTTTGGAAGTGAAACTTCTATATAGACAATATTATATTGATGGAGAAATTATGATTATTACTAATACGGAGGATTAGGTTTTTTCTGTCACGAAAAAGCATTACGGCCGCGTGGAGGGGCGACATAATTTTAGAGTAGACTGGATGTTTCTTTTGGTTCCGAATCGAATTCAGTTTTTTTCGTTTGATAAAATAAGATATGTTTAAATAAAAAATGCATTCATTAAAATGTACTTAACCTAACCAAATCATAATTTGCAGTAAGCATGCGAAAAATCGAAATTTGTGCTGGGACACATAGTAGAAGTGAAACTTCAACGGACAAGTGGAAAAACGAACGGCAACGGAGAAGTGGAAAAACGAATGGTAACGGATAAATGGAAAAACGAATCGCAACAAAATTTTAAATTGAAATTTTACGGGCAGACTGTTAATGTACTTGTCCAATTTGAAAACCTGCCCGTAAAACTTCAAGGTAAAATTTTATTATTCCACTTACCCGTTGCCATTCGTTTTTCCACTTGTCCGTTGAAATTTCACTTCTACTATATGTTTCAGTACACATTTTTCAATCACAGTTGCAACTTTCAAAGATCTCCTTGTGTACATATTTCTCACCTTATCCATTCTTGTAACACCACACATTCATCTCAACGACATGAATGAATCCAAAATAAAGAGTCCCGTGCGAATGAATAGGAGTACACGAGTTCACACTACCATACATTGTTTTTGATTACAATTTTAGTTAAATTGTGTTTATATGGTTCATTTACACTTTTTATTTTAATATATAACTTTATACGTTTTTCAAGTTAACTAAAATATTTAAATATAATTAAATAAATTATTTTATTGCAAAAATCGCGTGTGGGATGTAGCAATATTATCTTCTAAGGAAAAACAAAATACAGTTTAGAATATAATGCAAAGTTTGGACAGTAGGAAAACGAAGTACAAATTTCAGTATATGGAAGTCACAATTTCGTTTCTATCACGCGATTTAATCCGGCGCCGCGGCGGACCGTATTACGAATTAGGGCGATGCGGCTGCTATTACGACATTGTTATAACTTGGGCAATATGCTGCAGATGTTTGTCGTGTGAAAAAATGTATAAACACAATAGTACAAGAGGAGGCGTATCTTTTGTACATTCTATGTATTTATAGCAGCTGCAAATACGGTTATAAGTTGGTTCTGATTAAGAATAAGTGAAATTTGTGAGACATATTGTACTACGTTGTTTACGCAAGAGGCCTATAAATGTAACAAATGGCCTTTGTGCGAGTCGGACTCGCAAATCAAAGGTTTATTTATAAAATTAAAAAAACTGTTATTAAGACTTATTTGGAATTTTGGATTGAATGGTTATTATTTATTTAATTTTTATAAGATCTTAAGTTTTTTCATATAATTAGGTACGATGACTCGGCGGTATTGGCCCTCGGTGACCGCTATAACTGTTGGGGTGCGCTGATGACACAGGATTAGAAAAATCATAAGCGCATGTGTATACGATACCACAACTGCGCTGTTGCCACACCGCTAGTGCATTTTAGGTGTTAAGCGAGCGTCATTATTGGCGGACAATGTTCGCATATAGACAGAAAATACACCGAATAGCAATGTTAGAGCTGCGTTTTGGCGGATGACGACAATGTCGTCTACACGAGCGCTTACGATGTTTCTTTTTTTTTAAATAGGGGATGAGATCTTCGCTTCCAAAGCCGTCAAGTGTGTAAACCTTTACGTGGTTCAATATATGGGGTATTTTCGGTTCATTGCTTTTTTCGGGGTAACATAAAGAAATAACAAAAACAGTTATTCAACGCCATTATTTAACCCTTTACTGTGCGTTAGCTTTACGCATTTTGTCCTATTGATTTGACTTGATAGAAAGTAATCGTCTTGTATTTAAACAACGTTAGTCGGTTTACAACTGCTTCATGTGAACCTATCTACATTCTAGGCATTATTTATAAGTAACCAACCAGAACAAAATGTAAACAACGCTAAGAGAGTCATCAAAGCGTTACAGGCATCTAAGAATTTTAATGGCGGACGTTTCTATGGTGGAAATGAAGTACTTGCACCAGATCAAACGGGTAGTAACTGATCCATTATACCTGACAAACGTTAGGATGCGCAGATTGTATGAATTAATTCACTCATGCCTCATACGACATGTTGAATATAATTACATAGTATTATGTTATTGCCGGCAAGGTCCACCATCATAAATGCTGGCAAACCTCGTATATGATGTCATGCGGAGCTATAAAATGCGCTCATTTGTATTTGTAGATTAACGACTTTATGTATGTATGTAACGCTGAGATTATATAGTACTTTTATACTTTATTTCCTGAAATGTATGCAGATTTGTGTGAGTGTTTCATAAAAATTATTTTAGAAGATGGTCGAAAATAATTCCACAAAAATAAAAAAACAAAGAATAGTAAATGATAAATCATTTATATCGCCACGTGTACTGAACAGTTTAATTTTAAAACTCATTAAAACTTTTGCCTTAAATTGCACAAACAACAAATGACAGAATAACCTTACATTAGAAGTCTTAAAAAGTCTTAAAATTATTTTCATTTTAATCTTTTTATTTTTACTGTTATCTGTGGAGGCTTATTAATTAATTCTCTTAATCTAGCTTATTTGTAGTAATTATTAATGATAGCTGTTAGCCCCCAAATAAAATAAAAGAATGTGCCTCCCTTCATCTGGGATAATGTTAGTGTTAGTGAGTGTGGCCAAATATGTCTTATTTATAGCGTTAAAAATAACGCCGTTGATGATTAGCTACATTAGAGTATATGCATACATTATCTTTCAATGTTTAACGTCATTACCAAATAACAATGTTCAAATCAAATAACGCATTAAACCCTCTATTTTCTCTACATCTACGTAAAACGGTTTACTAACACTAACATCATTTTAGATAGACTAAGGATATTATGAAATATAATATTAAAAAGATTTTAGAAACTTAAAAATAAAGACTATCACAATTTTCGCGCAAATTTAAGAAGTATACAAAAATGGTTTTTCGCCATTTACCTAATTGCCGAGAATAGACATTTAATATGATAACTTGACAGTCAATTGTGGCAGCCCGTGTCTTTAATTGGGTCACAAGACTAAGTCAATTGATGTGACCTTATTAACACATGCCACATTACAATGGCAATTTTCAAGTACTACGGATTTTAATGGTTATAGCATAGCTGTGATTAGAAAATCATAACAATTATAGGCATTTTTTATTGTAGTAAAGGTTCGCGTTTGACCACAATCTCGCTCTATTTGGAGCGAAGATGTGGTCTAGGATGGAGCACGCTTATCTAGAAGGTACCTACCTATTCACACGGGACTTGAAGACACCCAGGTTATAACTTATTAAGTTATGTATGTTGTCGTTAGCCAATCACAGTCCACTGCTGGATGTATGCCTCCCCAAGTTTGTGCTATTTATCCCGGTCTTCCGCTTTACTCGTCCACATCCTACCGGCGAACTTGCGGACGAGCTATAGCTAACTTACGCATTAAATATGAAAAAAAGTTATTTCATTTCTTAAACCGACAAACAGTCCACTTTATAGAAAGTAGTTATCATCTACTATGGCAGTTAGTAACACCATACGCATCGCCAACGTGTTGTCTTTTGTTTTTGTTAATGCAGGGGAATATCTTTTCTTGCGACAAACACACGGGTCATGGATAGGAGAGAGACCAAAAGCAGCGCCTAATGCCGGCTGTTCGTGTATTTGTGGGACTCTTGTACCAAATTGCGACTGGTGTCTCCTCATCTGAGGGAAGAGGCCGACAAACTATCTACTAAACCTACCTGCGTCCCTTCGAGACCATGTCCATAGTTAGAACGCCACAGGATATACGACGTGGATAGGTTAGGTTATTAACCCGACAGTCGCAGCAAAGCAGAAGGAAAACCTCGTCGGGAAGTTACCATCAGATCGTTTTGGTACGCGGAACGAACATTCCAAAGAACAGTAACGTACTTAAGTGAAGGATCTCAAAGAAATAGGGGAAAACATCCCACCCATATCGAGCGTCGCCGTTCGCTCTGTAATTTGAAAACGTAGTAAGTGACATTGTTTTATAAATGAATTACAATGCATTTAGAGTCTTGCAAGGCAATTTGCTTATGTATTGTACAGTTAGTACAATAAACAGCAAGATGCAGTAGTCCATCCGGAGGCTAAACGCATTAAGCCTTCTATTGATATACGATCGTCAACGATACAAACCATGTAATTTTGGAATAAATGGAGAGGACACTCTGGTAAGCGGGTGTCCCGGCTCATAGATGTCAGCGGTACTCCGCATGCGGCCTGACTTGCACTTTATTGTCGTTGCCGCGGGATGAAGTATTGCTTGGACCGGTTTAGTACACCAAGCGTTTTTGAGGCTTCTAGTGTCGTATAGATCGAATTTGGAGATGTGACTTAGATTTAGTTATTGTGGTATATATTTACGTGTTACCACAGTCTCGTCTTATTTCAAGAAAAGACATGGCTTAGGAAGTTCCATGCTTATGTAGATGCTTCACACGAGACTACGATTCATAATATCAGCAACAGGAAATTCAGATTAGAATCCCATAGTCTTGTGGTGCAATGACGAGTGTTTGCGAAGCACTTCATATACGCCGTGTATTCATTTTATAGCGGTGCCATATGCTCGTGCATTTGTTTGTCTGATGGTGAATGTAAGATGGACGTGACACTACAGTTTTCTCTACATTGAACTACTTTAATATTCCATGGTTACAAATTACAATGTACTCAATAAGGCTTAGTATATTTAATTGGCAGTGTAGATACGAGTTATAGAAAATGTTAAAAATATTATTTAGGTAAGTGTATTTAGTAATCTGGCAATAAGATTTCTATTTCTATGTACACATCAAATATTTTGTAATTTTTTTGTTCATATAAATAGCTTTCCAATATAATGACGTAAAATACAAATCCATTAGTGTACTTAGTTGACCTTGCTTAATTACCTTGAAAATGTTTTAATTCTCTGTAGATGAAATAAGTATTGTATGTTATAATATAACACATGTTAATAAATAGAACACTTAGAAAACACATATCTTTCATTTCAAATTCTTGCGAAAAAGATTTACATGCTAAATCATGTTCTTGTGAAATAGATGTCTTCCTTTCTTCAAATTGCAATATGGTAAACATTATAAGTAGTGGACAGGAGTAATTTTGAGATATCAAACAAAATTATTATATAACTTAAGAGTAAGATTAATTTACCTATAGTTTAGAAAGAAAATATGAGAGGAGTGGTCAAAAATAACAAATATTTAAATGATTCTTTCCCGTGTTTAATTAGATTTTAACTACTTATGTCATATAACTAACATGTCTGTTTCCAGCTATTGATTATATAACTAAAATGCAGTACCAAATGTAGTGTAAAATTTTTGTGAAATGTTTATTCACAGAACCTATTAGTTTAACCATTTAAAAAACTACACTTAAGCTTGCAAAACCAAAACATGGTCTCTTATTAGTCCTGAAAGGTTCCATGTTCTAGTTGTCAAAGGATTACCCTCCAATGTTTACTAGAACACAAAGCTCTCAGAGTTGATTCAAAGTGAGGTAAATCTTACAAATGAACTTTCCATTATTTATTTAGTTGTTTGAAATTAGTCCCAAAGAAAACAGATTAAGTTCTTTAGTTGGGGATTATATAATGTATGGGTGTCTACTATTATATATTTATTTTATTTGTAATTATGGTTATCCCTATCATCCATCCCTATGAGTCAGTTATATTTAGTATTTTGTGCAAACATTAACGGCAAATCATGTTTAGTATTTTATAAAAAAATCTAATTTATTTAAATTAATTTATTGTTACCTATCTTTATTTATTTACCTTAATTCGTCACACTAATGTACAACTTTTCAAGAATATAACAAAAAACTGACAAAAAAAAAATTAGTTAACATTTCATTGGTCAAGGACAAACAACTAGATGAATAGACTAGACAGGTTGTAAGATTCAAAAATGGATATCATTGGCATGTGACTTGTCTATCAATGACTGTAAAGATAAATCTATACATGTCACACTTACATAGGCAATAATCAAAGTTCAAAATATATTTTCGCCCATATATAATGATATTGATAATGATGATTTTCACCCATAATGACAAGTATATATAATAATATAAGTGATAATAAAGATTATTGCTCATATTCCGAAATCAGTATTAGCACCGAATAATGTTCGAAAGACGTGCTGCTTTCCACATAAAATAGATTTGGAAAAATGCTCTTAGTGAAACATCATTAGTGCACATATTTCAACTGTAACCTAAAAAATAGCCGCATTTGTCCGAAATAGGTCATATCCCTATTTAATGAACACCATCCCAGAGAAACCCGGTTTCCCGGTCGACCAAATGACGTACAGCTGCGCGAAAACAGCTTTTCCCCAAACGCCGATGAATGGCTAAAATTGTACCTCAACTAAAACGATACGCACTTAACAAAATTACATAAAAAATTCAATGGCTATCCAACCAGAACAGCAAACATCAAGAAGGATGGACGTGGAAAACTGCAGCAAAAAAAAAACCTCAAAAATATATGGTTATTATACCTGTTTACTTTTGTTGTCGATCCCGTTCGCCTTGCCGTCTGGTGCGCTGCCGTTGTTTTCCTCACTTTTTTCACTTTTCACACCCTCCAACGCCATATTCAACGGCTATTTTATTCACTATCATGCGGTAAATGTAACAAATTCGCGTGTTTCACTGGACAAGAAATTCTATAAATTCAATACGAGCGCACACTCCCATAGACAACAGCCGGTCACAACCTACAACACGCCGCAGTAGTCGACGCATTGAGCGCGAATGAAAAATAAAACGGGCTTGGTTTGGTTTCCGTCCTTTCCGTTCGTCGCAGGAAGAAATGGGTGAACCAATCAGAGATTTGGATTGTAAACGTTCCAACCCCGAGAAATTTAAAAACAAATTGATTTAAAAATCATAATGTTTCCTTACTTATAAAACAAGATTTTTTTTATTCAATTTTCGTTATAATGGCTTTTCAGATCAAAATGAAAATTTTGCACTCTAAGAGCAACGCCATTTCACATTCTCTAGCTTTCAGCATTGAAATTTATTACCTTATAATTTAATACAAATATATAAATGAAACAATAAAAAAATTGAACAATGAAATTCAATAGTTTAAAGCGTTTATAAATGATACAGCATATTTTATTAATAAATAATAACTTCACTTCACAATAGATCACTTTTAAAAGTTGCGCAATTTTTATAAAAACAAAATCTAAGAGAGCTGTTTGTCATTGTTATCAGTTGTGTTGATTTTATATTCAATATTATTCAACGAAGAACTTGACAGGCTCATCAATAGTTTTGTTATAAATTTATTTATTATTTTACAAAATTGAAAATTGGTATTATAAAATCAATCAAAATTAAAAAAACATTTGGTTTTGTAAGTATTAAAATTCATATGTTTTTCATTACGAAAGACCTAAAATGCTACGTTCAGCGTCCTCTATTGACAAAGTTAGAAATTACATCAATAACCAGCATCTATAGATATTAACGCTATCAACCATTTCCTCAAGAGAGAACACTGTCTATTTTGTAGAAAAAAATAGTATTTAGCTTAGTTTTATAGTATGGAAAAATCATAAACAGAATTTTTACTTACTTTTAACCAGGTTTTTAATATTTATATTTAACCGGGATACCAATATGACACGACTTGACTTGATACATACGCAGCAATGCAAGCAGCCAGTCAAGTCAGAGATCAACGAATAAAATGAACAGATAAAATTATGTTTTCGATATACTAGATGTACTTTCTATAATAATTATAAATACGTCTAAAGTTTATTATGTAGCATTTATCTACCAGGGGGCAGCGTGCCCAGAAGGCTGGCAGCATTGACACGTTACATGGCAATACTGATTCGCTATGAAACATGAATCAACCTTCTGATAACGGGTTAACAATCTATAAACAAATGTGTGTGATGAGTGATAAACAAAATACAAATAAAATTGAAATGCCGGTTTGTAATGTCAAAATAAAAATGTGAAAATAATCAGCGGGAGTAATTCGGAGAGATTACGAAAATGCAATTTTTAGAATTTTGTCTGTCTAGATGTTCCGGCTAGTCTCTGAAACAGCTTGATCGATTTTTACGGGACTTTCACTGGCAGGTAGCTGATGTTATAAGGAGTAACTTTTTTTAGGGTTCCGCGAAAAATAATTCATGCGGACGAAGTCGAGGGTCCATCCAGTGAAAAATAAAATTTAATTTTTGTTCTGTTTATAGGGTTTCGTAGCTTTGGCAAAAAGGGAAACCTTGTGAATTACTCATGTCCGTTTGTCTGTCGTATGATATGTATTCAGTTTTCGCGCCTTTTGGTTTTTACGTCCGGGAGTCACGTACTCCTTGCAACCCTGGGTAAATACGGTCGGGTTTCTGTCTCGTAATTTAATTATATAAAATATGTAATTATGTAACATAATGTATACTATATAAGTTTTTACACTTTATCTCGTAAAATGGCATAGTTTCAACAAGATATGGTATTGAAATTAAATAGAAAATAGTTATATGCGCTAATTTATTTATAAAAAAAAGACGTGGACAGTTAATTACCTGTTTCACAAATTTATAACTCTATAAGCATTAGCATTATCTATACTACAACCAATTACATATCAAAAACATTTAAATTAACATAATTCCAAAGTAAATACTAAAATCTAAGCAAAAATTTGTAATTACAGATACACTAAAACAAAAATATTAGCTTGTAAAGCTAAATAAAGTTTTAATTAATAAGTTTTGCACATTGTTTTAAACATTATAAAATGAATTAAAAAGTAAAATGTTATTCTCCACGGCGGGGAATCGAACCCCGGTCTCCCGCGTGACAGGCGGGGATACTTACCACTATACTACCGAGGATATGTGAACGTGACTCAAATTGTAGTATAAATTGTATTGCAGAAACTTAAAAAATAAATAATGCATAAGATTATAATGTTATACCACTGATACCACCATCATCGTTTCTAATCTTCATTATTCCTGCCACAGTGTGTTTGGAAAAGATTAATCACTTTTTAACAATAAGACTGCCTATTGTGTACAATTAAAATACTGTTGCGACCAAGGGTAGAACTTTCTGGCAGCGTAAGCCGGTCTCAAGACTTTTAGGAAAAACTAGAAGATTCGGGAAGTAAAAGAAAAGGACAGTTACATTTTAGAAAGGGACAGATGATGAACCAAAGAATAACGAAATGAAATGAAATTCTAGAATAGGAGTTTCGGGAAGGAAAATACAGAGATAGGTAGATGTTTAGAAAAGGACAGATAGTAAATAAAAGTATAACGAAAAGAAGATGGAAATTATGGGTTCCAGAAGATTCTTCCGGGTATATAAGAAGCGTAAGGTGCGCCTACAGGGTAGTTCAGTTGAAGACAGCAAAGCGACAAGTTCGATACGAGAGAGTTGAAAGAAGAGTTGAGTAGAAGACAGTGATGAGTTTAGTGAAAATTTTAGTGGGCAGTCAGTGAAGGAGGAGTTTAGCGTAGTTTAAGAGGAAATCCAGCAGCGAGCTACGCGCGGTAAATTCGGAGGTGAGCACTGCAGTAGCAGGAGGCGGTCTACGCAATATCGGCGACAGTATTGTGAGTGAGACATCTCAGCGTCGGGGCAGAGCGTCGTTAGTTGTGTGTGAAGTGGCAACCCTGCAGAGAAGAATCACATACGGCTGTGTAAGTCAATAAAAGCATTTAGTTGAAAAAACTGGTGTTTACTTCCAATTCTAAGCTCGCACTTAACAATAATGTGCTAGCTTATATGTAAGCTTTCTCTAATGAAGTTACTTTTTATCTATTGACATGATATGCCCAGCTCAAAAAAAGAAAGATGCCATATGTAATGTATGTAACCGAATTTATACTAACTAAGGCAAGACCATATTCTCCCCATGTATTGGTAACAAGTGATAAGTTGATAACTCTGACAACGGATTGAGTAATCAGATAAGAATTAATCAAACGAGTCATTGAACTTTGGAAATAATTTACTATATACAGCGTAGAAATAAGGATTTATTCGGGATATTTGTTTACCAACAAACTTTACACTAATACGAATCGTGAACATTGTAAACTGAGAAGGGCACTGAGGACACTGAGGACACTAACCTGCTCTCCTTATCTAATATTATTTACCTTCTATAATATTATACAATTCTAAAAATGCCTTGTCTGTAGATTGAAGTTATTAAAAAAAACAACTGAAATACACTATATAAACGGTGGAGAACACGATGCAATTTTTTTAGATTTCTTGTCTGTTTGTCGGTTAATCTGTTTGTTCGGGATTCACCTAAAACTACTGGGATGCTTTCGGTGCGATTTTCGCTGACCGACAGCAGACTTAAAATCTGCGCTACTTTTTATTCTGGGAATTCCGCGGGAATTTTGCCGGGAGCGATTTTTAGTTGTTCGGGTGCATAAAAATTAGCTTATTCCGACATAGTTTTTACTAAGACGATAGATTACACTTTACTTACATTCTCTTCTTTGTGCACCTGGAATCTCGGGGGAATTTCAAGTCAAGCGTGGACGAACCCGCGGGCATATCCTAGTTCTACTTATATAAAATTCTTCTGTTCATTTGTCGCTGATCGCCTCCTAAGCGGTTCGACCAATTTTGATTATTTTTTTGTATGTTCTAGTGGGTCCCGGGATGTTTTAATTTAGTTTATATTCATCATTGCAGCCGGTAGGTGGTGCCGCAATCGGGTTCTAAATTTCATTTTTTTATAGTTGGACAACGTTTACTGGGGCCACTAGTACCTAATACAATTAAAATATAGGCACCAATATTGTTTGCAAATACGTCTCATGCAGCTTTCTGGAGATTCGCCTTGCTCAATTACAACCAGTTTTGTTCAAGCTTAGAATTAAATAGATGTTAATTAATTTGTATAATATAAAAATAGTTTATGTTTAGTATTAAATTGATGTTAAGATTGCTAGCAAAAAATAATATACAAAATAAATATTATTGTTGCAACGGGCGCACAGCTTGAATTTTGCACTCTGACTCCTAAGATGGTCAAGACGGCCCTGAGGCCTTACTCTTAAACCGCCTTTCGTCCTTCGTTTTCGGCCCATCAGCCCGAAAAAGTCAACGAAATTTTAAATTTTAGGCAGAAGAAGAAACATTTTTAAAACCTACAATTATAAGTAATGTGAGTATAACACAAATATAAATGGAAAAAAAGTTATAAAACAAAAACGAACGACGTTGGAGAGTAAGCCCTTAGTTTCTTTTTTTTTAAATTTTGATCGTCCTCATTACATATTCTATCAACGAATGAACTCTGTGATATCATAATTACTACATTAACTAAATGTTTCAAACAATTAGTTGTTACTCTAAAAATAAACTAGTATTCAGGTAAATATTTATTTCCTTATATTATCAACTAATGAAACAGTATCCTATAAGCTCATATGTGGCAAGTGCTAGCTAGCCCAGCCGCATTTGCTTTTGTGGTATCATCGCGCTCAGTAATGCACTAGTTATTTGTTTTATTCGTTTTATTTATTTCAAAAAGAAATAATATCAATACTAAACGTATTAAATTTTTATTAATGTTACTTGTCTGTAAATAAATAGCATCGTTACATACGAGACAATATTTTCTCGATTATTTTGTGTGAAGCTTCGGGTTTATGAACTGTGTTTGCGTAAAGGAAGTAACAAAGTGTTATGATGATAAAATGTAAGTTTTAATATCAGTATAGCTATAATTTAGTCCATTAACATTCACTGCTAGCCTCAAGTCTTACGATTTAATATATTTGTCATCTCGATTTGAAAATATCGTTAGAATTTATTCGTAGTTTCATGTCACAGTGCTGGGCTCCTTCCTACCTTCTCATTTTTAGGGCACGAGATAGTCTAGGTACCTACCATACTTACTAAAGGGATTAGTGAGTTTCATACATCCGAGTTTCATTGCAATTATTGACTTCGTATTTGTTACAATATATAATGTACATTACATTATAACTATGAAAAGGTGTATGCATCCTTTTATTTGCGAAGCTTTTTAAACTGACGGCCTATTTAATAGAAGATGGTTAGTGGTTATCGTAGGTAACAGTGGACCTTTACGTCTGCCGACGTAGTGGTACAATCCTGCTCCCCAGGGCTGTACCAATCTTGCACACAAGGACGTCACGGTGTATTTAACTTTGTACTAGATCCCCTGGCGTTCTTACAAAGAGTATAATCGTCGGGGCGCAGGTTAGGTTTAGTGGCTCTCTTGTCGGGGAAAGGTACCGATGTCCGATACCATACGACAGTCCAACACGCTCTCGTGTTGGCGGCATTAAGCGCTACAATTGGCCTTCCCCCGTATCTATGGCCCGTGGGTGTGTCGCAAGAAAAGACATTCCCCTATATTATTAAAAAAAATGGTTATCATCGTCTGTAGACGTTTGCAACACTATGGCCGAAGCCAATTTTTTTTTTCAGTCGGGGGAAATGCTATTTACGCACAATACTGGGTCTTTTGCAAGGGATTAGACCATAGTCGATCATGGAGGCATTCCCAGATGGGCAATCCAAACAGTAATCGACCGGCTTGTGTGGAGACTCGAACCAATGGACAAATGCCCAAGGGCTAATACTCCACTAAAACCACCCTCCTCCAATGCCCCGAGCTTATGGTAGGAAAGGCATGAGACTTAGAACGTAGTTACGCCCACGCCGATCCCAGCGCAATAAGTGCATGAGAGTGCCCCTGGAAGTGCAAACTCACTTTGACGAAAGAGGTGAAGACTCCTTTGCTGCCTAGATACAAGAGGGCCCCTGAAGCGGTATTTTTCAGGGAGGGAAGTCATGCGCATATCTGCCTCTCCGGGCTCCCGGCTCACGCCGGCGCCCGTGAGGAGGCGCATAAATACGCGCAATTCCACTTCTCTCCCTATCTTGTTCAGCGGCCTCCTTTTGAGACATCATTGTCTCGCCGAAATTGACCGCACCCACCCAATGATCATCGCTATGCAGCATGGCTTGCACCAGGCTGCCGAGCAAATCAATGGGACCTACTATTGTCTCGAGTCGACCTCTGTGGTGCCCAGGCTGCGCACTCGACTAGCGTATGAAACGCCATGTCAAGCGCGCCACACTGGTGGCATTGAGGTGAAGGCTGACAGCCCACAATCTGAAGATCAGAGTCCCGCGTTTCCGCGAGAGCCATCGCAACAGCTGCGGTCGAGTCGCTTCCACCGTATCAACGCCGACCACAGGGTTTTCCATCTCTACCGACCAAGATTAGCAGAACCGCGCCGGGCGGAGCAGAGCCCGACACTGGCGGTCGTCGTCGGAAGGGAGGGGTGTTTTGGAAGGAAGTTTGGAAGGAAGGGAAGGAATACAAGGATTTGGAGTAGATAGGTGGAACACCACTGCCACGGAGTGAAGGGGGAATGTGACAGTGGCGGCTAAGGGCCCCGGGGACGCATCCCCTTGTACCGCTACCTGGACGGAGACGAGTCCAGGGCGGCACCCCCTGGGGGTGGCCGAAGCCAATGCGTTAGCAGCCTTTAAGATAGGCTAAGGTCTAATACAAGATATTAATAAAGCTTCACTTCCAACAAAAATTAAAAGTAATTAAGATTTTAATTTTAACTTTAATTTTATTTTAGATTTTGAACGAAAAGATTGCACTTGGTGTTTAATTGCTTTGTAAGATTTCTTCCAGAATACGTTTGTTTGGAAAATCAATTTTGCCTAAGTTGAACAAATAATGTGTTTACTAAAATAGTATCTTAAAAAAAAGTAATTATAGTAAAAATTAGGTTTGTACTCCAGAAGTACATAATATATAATACACATTATTACATTGATTAAAAGTAGAATCCAGCTCTAACCAAAACCTTCGAACTGTGCAATTTACATCATTATTAAGATTGCTCAATATCTCAAGGGTATACTAACGCAGCATATACATAATTATGAATAACGCTCTGAAGGGAGGAAAATACTAAACTGAAATTATATAAATTAAAAATGCCATTTTCCGCAAGTAAGTAGTTTAAAGCGGTTAATTAGTAATAGAAATTAAGTCACAATAAGCATATAAAGGGGTAAATTGAAATGAGTCTCTCCCAGTGACTAATATCCATTCACAAAGCTTTTATTTTGACAATATTTACTCCCAAGCCTCGATTTAGTTCGAAGTTGTAATATCACAGAGATATTTATATAGCTATCTATGTTTGTGCAAGGCTGAGTGCCAAGGTGCAAAAATCAAACTGCACCCCTATGTCCTCAACAAAAACAAAGTTTAATTTGTAAGTTCTCTTGCCGTTTTGGCCTGGTTATGCCGGTCCAAACGGTCGAATGACGTCCATCTGTGTATGTATACTACACATGACTACAATCATTCTAATCAAAAGCTACTGGATCTATATTATTGATGTAATACGAACCTGCAACAGCGGCTGTTTAGTTCCTAAGACTGCTCGTTGTACTGTTTCTTTTGTTAGTCTGTGCTTTCATGTACCAGAAAGAGTTATCTATTATCTACTTTGTTAGACATCTACGTCAAGTATTAATTAAGTCATAGAAGTTGTTCTCAAGTATGCATATTTTAAATAAATACGCAAATACCATGCTTCTAATACGTATGCGTGCTGATGATATGTGTCAACGGAGATCAAGGTTAAAAAGGGTTGATGTGTTGCGGTTTATATATAATCTAAGCTAAAACTGGCCAAGTGCTTGTCAGTTTATTTTTTGTCATTTGTCTATGAAAGCTTTAAAAAAAGTAATATTAATCGAAAGTATCTACTATATAAGGGTATGTGTGGTGCACACTTGCAGATGTCTACATCCAGCAGTGGGTCATAACGGCTCCAAAGTCAGTATATCTAAGTATACTATTTATAATAAGTCTATTTACAGCACATAGTAGATGCTGGTACCTATGCTCGCGTATGGAAGCGAGAGTTGGGTATGGAAGAGAGAGCATGAAAGTAGAGTAAATGCGGTCGAGATGCGAGCACTGCGCAAAATCTGCGGAGTGACGCTCGCGGACCGCGTTCGTAATACCGAAGTAAGAAAGACAGTTGGTCTGAAAGAGAGTGTCGGGGTGAAGGTAAGGAAAGGAATGCTCCGGTGGTTCGGACATGTAGAAAGAATGCATGATGAAAGAATGAATAAACAGATATACAATGCAAAAGTGGATGGACGCAGAAGTCGTGGAAGGCCACGACACACTTTCCATGATCAAATTGATCGTGTACTAGCAGAAGGTGATGTCAGGAGCCTTAAGAACAGACGAGCGTGCATGACAAGAGTTATGAATGCCAAAGAAGCAAGTGAGATGTGTAAGAATAAGCCTAAATGGCGCTCTGTTGTTCGTGCCTGCCCCGCAAGGGAACTGGCGTGAAGTTATGTATGTATGTATGTATGTATGTATGTATTTATAGCACCGAGTTTGTATAATGAAATTAAAAATGAGAAAAAAATTAGAGGGGTTTATTCGGCATAGCAGAATTTTGAAAATGCAACATTTCCAATTATTGTTTTATGGATGTGTCCCGTTACGATTTACTACTAAATACGCCTTCATGACAACACAAACGGAGTGGGTACTGTGATATTCCAAATTTATTTAATTTTCAAATTTTCCAAATTTAATTCCAACAAACAAAAACAAAGAAATCGCTCGCTTGTGTAAATAATACTATATAATTAATTATATAAAACATTGCGAGTCATTATTAATAAGTAAATATTTTATATCACATAATGTGTTACACTAACAAACATGTAACAATGCCAGTAGACAGAGTCTTATTAACCCGGCTGGACAGCAAATACTCCACAAGGTTGTATTAGATGTAATTGTGGCAATTGGCAGCATCAATAGGTATTTATTATTATTGCCTTCAAGAGGCAACTGTGTACGGTTCGCGATCAATCCTTAGACCGATAACAAGACGCACGGTTTCTTTAATGAATACAGATATTGTCTTATTGCGATGATATTGAGATGACATGCATGTCAACGGTCTTACCACCGCGCGAATTCAAGAAAAATGAAGAGGAAAGCAGATTCTAGGTTCCAAAGCGAACGCTTATAACGCAACTGGTATTTAACTTTAGGATGATGATGATTACGGTGATTTAAAGTTGTATTTAAGACTTAAAATTAATTATTGTTAATTTACTTAAATTTTTATATTATACAAATTGTTTTTATTTCTTTTTCAATATTGGTTTAAATAATTCCCATTTTATACCTAGTTATAAAAAAACACCCTCCACGCGTAATTCCAAACCGCACACGTCAACCCATGTTTTTTCTCCTGGTGGAAAATAATAGCAAGCGTGCATGTTAAGCATGATTTTGCTATATATATTATTTCGAACGTGTTAATTTCTTCACTATTTTGGATATTCGTTCAGTGTGTACCAGCCACTCTGTAAAAACCCTAGAAAGCAATTACTAGCATAAAAAAGATATTATATTTCTTCCATATGGGAACGAAACGCTGCTAAATCCTCCATAACTAAAGGTCCTTATGGGTTATTTACATTTCGCTTTTTGTATTCTAGTTATTATAAAAAAAAATATTATGTACTTATTTAGATCAGCCAAAAATTTGAATAATTTTTTTATCGATTTGGTCTAACAAAATGTTTAAGGATTGTTTGATTGAGAGAGTTTAATTAATGACAATTTTGAAATAAATGAACAAAACAATTTTAAGTTGCAAAAATACATTACAAAATGTACTTTATGACAAGAATACAATATAATCATATGCAAATATTGAGATAAAATCCTTTTGTATGCAGCGACATAAATCGATCGTTATGTTGTATATATAATGATAAGTGATAAGTCTTGACATACATTCACACATGCAAAATACTTCGTCAGTTTTCCAGTCGCAGTTTGAACGCAGTATTCAACAAACGCTCGCGCGTACGAGTAAAATTTACATCTTCGCGTGAGTTTGTAATATTATGTTATCTATTTATAGATCGTAATTTGTTTTGTTGTAGATGCAACTATGTGTTCTGTTACATGTATGAGTGTCATTATTCAGTCAGCTAGATCTAGATGATCTATTAAGATTCTTTTTAAAATATGTCATTCTAGAATCTTTTGTAAATTACTTCGCATTACCTATACTCACTTCTACGGCAGCTTATAGGACAGTGGCGAAGCATTCTTAATTCTGGCTGCACGAGTAATATAATTCGAGTAAAATCTGTTGTTTTTGAGATACTGGGTGTTTACGATTAAATGATTATCTATAAGTACTTCATTATTTCTACGGAACCCTTCTCTGTGTGTGGAATAACAAGCATTATTTGATCTTTAAAACTCCAAATAGCACAAAATAGAATAATAAAAATAATAGAACTGACTATGTCTCTGTAAGTGAATTAATTCTTTTGAGAAATAAATATCTTAAACCTTGTACAAGTTTTAAATTTGATTACTTTATATTTATTGCTATAAATTAGTTGGAAATTAAAATTTATAATTAATCACAATGTTAGCATAGTAATAACACTGCTGGCAGGGTAGATCAGATCATGCTCGTCATTCATAGGCAATTTTATTTGTTTAATTTTGATTCCAGTATCAATAAGTGAGGCAATGAAGATCGGCTTCATCGGCGGGGGCAAGCTGGCCTTTGCCTTGGCCAACGGATTTATCTCCGCGGGTAATTACATTATCAAGTTTCACTATCGTCAAACAAAATAATAAGCGGCTATTGTTGCTTTAATTTCAAGCAAATTAATTATAGAAAATTCATATATACATCTCAATCTAAAGGATATAATTACCAAATTAAAAAAATGAATAAACAGGGTTTCGAAGAAAGTCAAACAAATATACAATATACAAACATCCAATAAACCTTTTTTTCATATTATAATTTATTTGCGTGAAAAGCATAAATAACTACTTGTTCAATTATATACCACTAGCGGCCTGGCGCGGTTTCACCCGCGCTCTGTCCCGCTCCCGTGCTATATAGCGTCATGTTATATAGCCTATGACACTTCTTGTTAACGTAGCTTTATAACAGTAAAAGAATTTTTTAAATCGGTTTAGTATATACTAAGATTACCCCCTACAACGTCACAAACTGACAAACTCTCAAACTTTGCCTCTTTATAATATTAGTATAGATAAAAGACATCTGAAAAATATTTAAGTAACTTACTTGCATGATTGTAATTTATCGTATCACAAGAAATTGGCCAATTATACAATAATTAACGCATCAACAAGTATAAAATCGAAAATACAGGCTGAGATCCCACAGCATCTTTTGCTTTTTAAGGATTAAGAAGTACCTTATCAACAGTCTCAAAGACAGTCTGAAAGAGATATAAAAAGTCATGAAAATCGTTAAACGTACGGTACCGTAGAGACGGAATGAGGTACCAAACTACACGGACATTTTGACACATTATTTAGTGCTATAGAAGTAACGATAATGATAATTTTTATTTCTCTTCAGGACTAGCAAAACCTGATGAAATCACAGCAAGCTGTCATCCAGCCGATGTGGCAAGTGCAGAAGCATTTAAGGTAAAACTTTCACACTATTAATTAGAATAATTAGAAGCCACGATATCCGTAACAAAATCAAGGTAACAGACATAACTTGAAAAATTACCAAATTGGTAATACTAATTTTTTTCTACTATTATTCTGCTGCGACGATATCGAGAAAATATTGTGTATTTATTTACGGTACGGCCCCTGGTCTTAATGATGTCGCCATAATAACCTTAAGTTATGCTCCGGCACCAGTGGTCCTAGTTTTAATAGATAGATAACATTTCATTGTATACCATTACAGAAAACTAACGAACAAGTATTATTCTAATTGTGTACAAGGGACGGTCTTATCGCTAAAAAGTGATCTCTTCCAGACAACCCGTGCCAAGAATGAAAAGATGGTATACATAATTATTGTACGATTACAATTTAATAATAAGTAATCGTACAATAATTATGTATACCACCATCGTCACTCCTATTTTAATTAAAATTATGGGACAAGTATTTGTTGTCATTACTTTTTTGTTCGTTAACTGAATCATCTGAATCATAGCTTAGATCATATAAATGTTATATCTCAATGATCATAAGTTTACGTATGAGTAATGAAATCATTATTCACGTCACATTCTGTTTTTACCTTTTTCGAGGCTGATGACGTAGTTCTATGGCCTTAAAAATGCCACTTGTATAATATATTCTGAATCGAATATGTGTCTACATTTCTTTGGGGATGTACATACTTATAATTTTAATTATAATTTATGCACGTGCCCAATTATTTTAGTGTTATTATTTATTCTTTTTTAAACTATTCATTATTTTAATTTCTCTCTTATAGTTCGGTTCGCACACTTATGTTTTAATATTATCTAATAAATAATTAAATCAATATTATGAACGGATTCCATGGATTATGCGCGGATTAGGGGGTGGGTACTGGGAACCAGTGCTCTTTCGAATTGTATTATTTTTGTAATGTATATGCACGGCATATTTTTTTATTTATTGCTGAAGCACATAAGACAGGCTGATGGCCCAACTGTAATGGAAAGTGGTTACCTTCGCGTATGGACATTAGCAATACCAGAGGTGCTGCCCATCTGCTGCCGGCCTTGAAGGAGCAACTGGAACCTGGCCACTGATACCAGAACACAACTCGGTTGTTATTTCGGCATACTCTAGATCAGGGGTGGCAGCCATCCAGTCGAGCAAATGCCCTAACATCTGGCAGATATTGATACCAATGTCAAATTACGCTATACAGCTCTTTAAAATATTTTACGTGGGAATTTCGTTGGAATACCATTTGGCTATCAATATTTTTTTTGTTCCTTTCTTTGTATTGGGAAGACTAAATCATGAATTGTAGGTATAGGCTTCTGAGCCACTTGTCATTCGGCAGAATCGTATTAGAATTCTATAAAAATAGATTCTATAAACCCATTCGTGCATTTTATCCGTGTAGGAACGGAGAAAGAATACAATTTCCTGCGGCCGGGCGGCCTGTCCTAAGAGGCGACAAAACCACCCACAGCCAGGTGGTAGGGTATTTGCCCGACTGGATGGCTACCACCCCTGGTCTAGAGTATGCCGCCATAACAATCTTGTTTTGTGTTCCGGAATTAGTGACCAGGTTCCAGTCCTTTAAGAGAGCAACAGCGTATTTGTAGCACCTTTGGTGTTGCAAATGCCCATAGGCGATGGTAACTTTGGTAACCGCTTTCCATCAAGCGAGCCGTCTGTTTGTCTGCTGAACTCCTGCAAAAAAAAATTAAACCAATTGTACTACGTTTTAATTAATTGTAACACTTAAACTACGTTGTAGACTAATAAGTGATCTATCAAATGTTTACCTATAATTTAAGAGCTTGCTAATAATACCATTGTAAATATAATCTTCATTGAACTTAAATGCTAGGTACTAAGCTCTCTTTGCCTAAATTAGTAGCATTTAGATAAGCAATAACGTCACTTTTTTGTTTACTAATTGTTTTAATTTAATAACTCTTTGCAATGTATTTTTAGATTTCGCAAATCTTGTGTATATTTACACCAATTAAACTATAAACTTAATTAATGTCGTACAATAACGTATTCTCTCAATGCTAGAAGTACAATACAAGATCATGAACTCAATCTAACAATATCGTGCCTTTATTTCTAACATTTTCCCTATATCCTGATATGAAAACTCTTAGAGAAAAACATGTATGACAGTTAGTAATGTGAATGGTAGAAAATGGTAAATGGTGAAGCCGAACTGATTTAAAGATCTCTTAAGCCTACCGTAAAAGATAGAATTTAGGCATATATATTAAACAGCTTGATCTGAATAGGTTCTTCTTCAATGTCATCGTGTAAACAGAAATTAGGTTTGAAAATATAACTAATATAAAAAAGCAGACACTGAGTGGACATATAGTAGGTATTTTATATCTACTATATGTCCACGCTCGCGGACCGCGTTCGTAATACCGAAGTAAGAAAGAGAGTTGGTCTGAAAGAGAGTGTCGGGGTGAAGGTAAGGAAAGGAATGCTCCGGTGGTTCGGGCATGTGGAAAGAATGCATGATGAAAGAATGACTAAACAGATATACAATGCAAAAGTGGATGGTTGCAGAAGTCGTGGAAGGCCACGACACATCTTCCATGATCAAATTGATCGTGTACTAGCAGTAGGTGATGTCAGGAGCCTTAAGAACAGACGAGTGTGCATGTCAAGAGTTATGAATGTCAAAGAAGCAAGTGAGGTGTGTAAGAATAAGCCTAAATGGCGCTCTGTTGATCGTGCCTACCCCGCAAAGGAACTGGCGTGAATTTATGTATGTATTTTATACCTACTACAATTTATCTTCAATTCAATGACATCATCATAGACACTTTATCTAATTTAGGATGTGTTGCGTAGGTTGTATTGTTTGATTGCCTAGATCAATTTATTGTGTGAAGGTAATACTGATAATTTGTCAATGTTTTTGTAAAGATTTTAGAGGTTTTGCAGAGATACTCTATCTCCATTTGCTATGATCTTGGTGCAGTCCTTTCGCTTCCTCTAGTCTTATCTCTTCAATATAAACGTTTATTTCGAGTGCAATGACCTGACTTTTATAAGTATTTTCTTGATCACATTTCAATTTATACCTTGTTTTTTCTTACAAGATAAATTTTCTGATATAATTCTAGTTAAATTGTGTCTAAACATTATCCACTGTAATATCTAACTTTAGATGGGGCTTAAGTTCTCTGAGACATTTAAACATAGTTAAATAGTGTAACTCACTGCAAAAATCCTGTTTGTAATGTACGAAATGATATTATAAGGAAAAATAGTGTAATTTGTTCCTAGCAAGTATATACCGTCTATCTAAAATCTATTATCCCCTAATATTCTCATATATGATTCTTCTTTCATCTAGATGCCATATAGCTAGATGATAGGAAGAGTTTTTCAGTCTGTTTGATGATGCACCAGTACTAATCTACACGACCTTCACATTATTTCGAAGTGGTGGTTATTCCTAGTATTTTGCTTTACATTTGACCTTCTCTGCTTCAAGAAATCATCAACATTCTCAATTAGGCTATTTGCTTTCATATCGTGTATAATCCAGCCTCTTTTTTCCCTGCTCTGTTAATGTCTGTTATCTATCTACCTCGTTGTTGGTAAAATATATTCTTCTATAGATCATTATTGAACTTGGCATTTTAATTATAAACTTGTCATAGTAATATTATCACTTGGAAATTGCTTGTTACTAAAATTGGTTTTGTGTTCGATTGAAACATTAAAAATCGTGATCAACAAACTCTGTTAATTGATTGCTTATTTACACTTAGAAGTATTCTTCGTATTGTGTTAACACTTCATAGTTATCAAGTTTTTCATTACTTCCTTAATAACAATCATCCATACATGTGATCGTAATTTCAACATTCTGTGGGGTTTTTTAGAAATTATTTTCCAGTAATTTTCAATCTATTTGAACTATGATATTGATTTTGCTACTTCGAATTTTATTTAAAACAATTGAAATAAAACCGCAATATAACATATTACAAATATTTTAAAATATCAATAACCATTTTAAAGCATTTTTTAATTCTTCAGAATCTTGGAGCTGCAGCCTACACCGACAACAGAATTGTAGTTGAAAAATCAGAAGTTGTTATAGTATCTGTGAAGCCAGATGTTGTTGTGCCCGCTCTGAAGGAAGTCAAGGACCTGCCTGCGTCGAAGAACAAGCTTTTCATATCTGTTGCTATGGGAGTCACAACAGCTACAGTTGAAAACGTAAGATACAGAATCTTTACGTAATTAAGTATACGCAGGTGCATACGTGTCATATCATTTTGGGGTTAATAACAGTAAATGAATCTCTAATCAGACGAAAACGTTATTTATTAAGACTACATACATACATACATAACTTCACGCCAGTTCCCTTGCGGGGTAGGCACGAACAACAGAGTGCCATTTAGGCTTATTCTTACACACCTCACTTGCCTCTTTGACATTCATAACTCTTGTCATGCAAGCTCGTCTATTCTTAAGGCTCCTGACATCACCTTCTGCTAGTACACGATCAATTTGATCATGGAAGGTGTGTCGTGGCCTTCCACGACTTCTGCATCCATCCACTTTTGCATTGTATATCTGTTTAGTCATTCTTTCATCATGCATTCTTTCCACATGCCCGAACCACCGGAGCATTCCTTTCCTTATCTTCACCCCGACACTCTCTTTCAGACCAACTCTCTTTCTTACTTCGGTATTACGAACGCGGTCCGCGAGCGTCACTCCGCAGATTTTGCGCAGTGCTCGCATCTCGACCGCGTTTACTCTACTTTCATGCTCTCTCTTCCATACCCAACTCTCGCATCCATACGTGAGCGTAGGTACCAGCACCGCGTTGTGTACGGCGAGCTGGGCCTTCTGGCTGAGGTTCTTAGCGCCTAGAAGTTAAGACTACTACAATCATAATTAATCTTATACACAAGTTTATCAGTTGTAAATGACTTATGGAATTAAAATATAAACTTGCAATTTACTCATAGGAATCACACCAAGAAATCCCTGGTTTTTGGTTTATTACAAGTTCGATCTTCCTTTTCCTTCCTTTTTAGGAAAAGATTTTTGGATGATGGGGAAAATAAGAAATAGAATGATCTAGTTAATTTTATTAGATCTCAACTACACGTCGAGAAAGATTTCAAAATGCTCAACAGAATTATTAATGATAGATAAACGTTTTCCAAATTACAGGCTTTACCTAAAGAAGCTCGCGTTATTAGAGTGATGCCAAATACACCAGCATTGGTCAAAGAAGGTGCTGCGGCATTAAGTAGAGGAAGCAAAGCTACTCCTGAAGACGCAGATCTAGCTACTCGACTTTTCAAAGCCGTTGGAACTTGTGATGAAGTGCCTGAATATCAAATGGATGCTGTTACTGCTTTGAGTGGAAGTGGCCCTGCTTATGTGAGTGTATTATTGATATAGTAATAGAAATAAATTATTTAGTAAGGAATAGAACTGACTGTGTTTAGAGTAAGAAAAATTAGTAATCAAAAACGAAAAGACAGATAAATAGTAGCACAATAAATACGAAATGTGTTCTTGCCTCTGTTCGTTTAGATCGACAGAAAAAAGAAAAAAATATAAATTGGTTAGTAAATACAAGTATCTTCATAGTTATCACAGAATGGAGAGATTAAATATGTTTAAATAGTAAAACGACACATTCAACGTTCATAAACAATTCATACAATTTGATGATTGGTGGTGGATTTGGTACCTACGTCACCATTTTGCCATCGCACCACTCACCGGCGATTGGCAATTTACCAACAATTCCTCGACACCTGGGAGTCGTTCACTGTCCCTGGCGCACGCTCCATTATGCCATACGTGAGCAAGCTATGAAATTATCTCCTGTCCACAGTTTTTACAGAATGCTACAATATGAGGCTCTTCAGGAAGAGCGTAAACAGATACTTAAACTCTCATCGAGGTAGGCACCGCATAGGCTCCCTTAGTGTTGTAGATATCCATGGGTGAGGGTAATTCATTAATAAACAATCAAGTAGACTCGTTTGCCAGTTTTCCTACAAGCAAACATAAAAACAACTATAATACTTTACTTATTCAGTTAATTAATTAAACAAGAAAAACGAAACTTACAAATAACGATATAATTATAACAAAACGATATAAAAATAACATTACGATAAAATTACATATAACATACGACGAAAGTAATTCTGAACGTATGTCGTCCAGAAGTGTGCCTAAATTCAACGAGTGCAGGGCGTGAAGCTACAAAGGAGAATGTTCATTTTGATAGATGATTTAGGCTTCATATCTAATTACGTAAGCCTTAATGATTCTTAACCAAATTGTCGAGAAATTAATTAGTCATATTCAAGTATAAAATTCCGTTTTTTTCACTGTAGACATAGTTTTGTAATAAATTTTAAATTATTGTATTCTTATGCTGTATCGAAAAGCAGGTTATAATTAAGTCGTCAATATACAAAAAACATTGAGATTTTAGAAAAGCATTTGGTTAAGACTCTTTCAAAATTAGTATGAACCCAAAATGGGCATCTTCCTTTGACATCCACTTTGAGACTGCAAAGAGACGGGCATGCTCAGCTGATTAGTACTAGATGATAAAAGATTTTCGTATTTCAATGTGCTAAGCGGGCCGTCCCAAATTATATAATTTATATTTGTGCTAAACGATGCAAGATACATCAATAAAGAAGTTTCACTTCAACGATACTTGTAAGACATAGTACCTAAATTTCTGATTGTGTTTACAGATTTATATGCTGATAGAATCTTTAGCAGACGGTGGAGTTAGGTGTGGTCTTCCTAGAGACTTGGCACTCCGTCTTGCAGCTCAAACAACTCTAGGATCAGCTGCCATGTTAAAGAACGGGTCTCATCCTGCTGTTCTCAAGGATAATGTGACCAGTCCAGCAGGTTCAACGGCTGAGGGAACTTACCACTTGGAACAACATGGTAAATTAATCATAAAAATTGCCATGCTTTTATCAAGCTAAATACGTTATGATTGTGTCATGTTCATGGGTTAATAAGTCGACCAAGTAAAGGCGACGAACAAATACGGTTCGGCCAGCAACTTATCGCTATTAGAGACAGCTAAGCGCGACACGACGAGCGACAATGGTATTAATAACAAAATATTAAGACAATAAAAAGGTGTATTCAATTATATAAATTATAAACTAGTACAATGAAGAAAACTTATGTTATATTTTACCTATAATCACTTAAGAATAAGACTATTGTAGAATTCTGAGCGTAGATCATCGAAGTCAATGGGTGAGGTTCCCAGAAGGCTTACATTGCTGGATCGCCATTCTAATCTGTTGTCCGAGTTAGGAACCAGCTCTTTGATCACCCGAAGATTTGATTACGCATTTTGTGAGCTCTTTGTAGATCTCTATAAATTAATTATAATAATATGAGACATACACGAGCCGTCCCGTTCGTTGCTATGTCCGTTGCTAAGACCAAAGTCGTGGCCGGGTCGCGTTACACTGAAATTGAGGATTGAATTATTCTGTGTAGGTACAATGTCATAGACATCATCAATCGTTAGCCAGATCTCGAAAAATGATAACGATGTTCTTTAATAACCGAGAGAGATTCACTTCCAAAATTGTAAAATATGTTTGACCTTATCTCACTTTCGAAATATAAAGTGGTAAATTTTGAAAAAATTGAAAAACGCTTTCGACGAAAATTCGTTTCAAAAAATATCCGTTCAACATTTTAGGTAGCGAATTTTTATTCTCTCTTTTATTTTTTCACCTTTCCTAATTACTTGGAGTCGGCACTATACGTCTTTTCCTTGACTTGACCTTTGTTGATTTTGGCTTCAACGTCTTTGGCACTGATTTTGCCAATGTCGCCGTAAATACGAAAAATGGCGGGTGAACTAGTAGTGTAGTTAATTAAGATTTATAAAAGAAATTTTGACCGGTACATTATACAGTAAGGTTTTCTGTATATCTCTAGACAGAACAAAATACATATAGCTTAGACTAACTACAATAAAGATAAATGTTATTAACTGATATAAATTTACATAAACTATATACATGGTTTTTATCAGCCAGGGTAGAAGAAAGTTCATATTGATAGGGCGAGCAATCTCGTAATAATTTTGGAAAAATAACAAAAAAGTGGTGTGTCTTTTCCTTCCACACTACTCTAATCTGACATCCACCTTCTGTTACACCACAAATCATCATATCATCCTTTACACAATCCATCCATCTTTTAGTAATCACTTTATGAAGTTTCGATTTCGATTGACAAAAAACTACTACGTTCGTCGTATTTCTGGAATTCTTTTGACGATTTTTATTTTATCACTTGACACTTTTGAGACAAATTATTCTACATCAATTTAATCAAAATAATCTTTTATTTCAGGATTCCGTTCAGCAATTATTGGCGCAGTGATGGCAGCAGCAGACCGATGCAAAGTTGTTAACAAGCAATTGAATGACTGAGTTCCTAAGACAATTTAATTAAAAGACAAATCACATACCTTTTATATACTCCGATGTGCGTCTGCACTCTGTTATTACTTTCCATATATAGAAATCCCTTCGTTCCTAACAATTAGTTCAGTACATGTACCGATATCTTAAGACCAAAATATTTGTATATAGCATGGAATAAGTACTAGAAACCACATCCAAGCGTTAAATCCCAGTTGCGTACGTTTAGGATAGCCGACCTGTTATAAAACCTTATTATCTAATGCCCTTAGATCATATAAACGTAAATTTTGTCTATATTCTGTTAGCTGCATCTCCATTAATTCCTAATAAAGAAATAATATATTAATATGATAAAAAACAAATTTTAGTTCATAAAATAATCAAACTAAACTAGTTTCAATAAAAACTTTTGGATATGAATATTTTTATACTTATAATAGCCCTTTTCAAGTGGTTTAGTTGCTCTTAAGTCCCTGCATTAAACTATCCCGTGTACCTACCCCGTAGTTCCTACTACTGATATAAACTTTGGATTACACATAAAGCATACTACCCAATATAAACCTATCGAATCGTTCCAAGTCTACTATTACAAATGATTTCACTGATTTTTAGCGCAGGATAATCTTTGGGTTATAAATGGTTATCTAATAACCTTCGTGAACATGATGTGTAACACAAAAATAATTTGCCATTATGAATAGTTTTTTTAGAATTATTACATTAGTATTGGTAATTAATAGACTTATACATATGTACTAATTATCTGTACAAGCATTTTATTGCGAATTAAAATTACTACATGTGCTAAAATGTGTTATGAATTCATTTGTGCATATATTTTTTTATGGTTCGTTCCAAGACACACAACTTTTGTTGCTAATACTTTATTTAAAAAAAAAACTAAAACCTCTGAGTAATATTAAATTATATCACATAAAGCGATTAAATCATAACGATCATTTAAAGTTTTCACTTACATAAAAAAATATTTAATTATAAAAAATGGGGTGATATTTTTTTCCTGATATCCCGAAAACGCAGAGTGAATTTAGCAACGCTTCGTGTCTTTGATGCCGTTTTTGCCGGTGTTGTTTGTTAGCAATGCTCTCTCTAGACATGTTATAACTCAATGCTAATGCCATAGACTAATGTTCTTTATGTGGAATTCTAATTTTAAATTCACTACTATAAAAAAACCCGAATCTTTTCATTAAAAGATTTTCGAACACGACCCCAGTGAAAGTAGATTTTTTCTTCTCCATTACGCGCGATCTTAGGCATTCTCTTTTTGAGACCATTAGTGCTCAGACTTTCACTAGGTCAAGCTAGCAAATGCTATGAACAACAATATTCTAGTAAATAATTCGATTAAGGTTTTGGATTGAACTGTCAGCTAAGGTTTTCCCACGGATATTTTTGATACGGAGTTTTTTTTTTTAAAAAGGTGTTTTAAGATTCCGTCGGGGCAGACAATACATTTTTAACACCTCTGGCGTTGCATATGTAAAAGTTTATAAGTCATGACGATTACTTTCTATTGGATGGACCGTCTGCTATACTCCTAACTCTCCAGCATAATCTAGTCTTCCTCCTCCGCTATAAAAAAAATACTCTGAAAAAGCCCTTCAGTCTTACTTTCAAAGGGTGCCTTTGCCCTACCAAAGAAATCTTTCTTTTGTATATTGATATAAAAAAACCCGATTCCCGATATTTTAATATATCTTTGGATCGTTTAATGCAATTCTTACGTATAATATTTACGGCATTTTTGGAGTAACATTTTTTTATAGACGATTCTTAATGTTTTTCTTTCATAGTGCTCGTCAAATTTTATGACGTCTCCATATTAGCTTCAGATGTCTGCACAAGACACACCTGCTATTACAACACAAACTACTATCGATACTACGTATTAATAAAAAGTATCTACTATCCAGTCGTCATTTGTTAAGTTAGAGTGAACATAAAGATTGACGTAGACTCTCCTGACGTAGACCTTACCTACGACCTACGTGTATATTATAAGTACGTACTACTACGTATAATTATAATTTACCTAAGTATATAAATACAGGTATTAAATAAGTCGAATAAAAAGTTTATTATTATGACTCGTTTTTCGTTATGATTATTCCTTAACTGACTTAATGTATCTTATTACTACACACGAATGTATGATTATCTATAATATTATAAAATTCTAAAAATTCTGTATCTGTACATTGAAGCTGTTCACAAAAACTACTGGAATAGACTATATAAACGATGGAGAACAGGATGCGACTTTTTTAGATTTCTTGCCCGTTTGTCGGTTTGTCTGTTTATACAATAACGGCGGGGTTTGTAGTTGTTCGGGTGCATAAAAATTAGCTTATTCCGACACAGTTTTCACTAAAACGATATCTTACATTCCTTTTAAAATGCTTCCCGTAACAGAAAGTAGTGTCCCGGGAATCCCGCGGGAAATTCAAGTCAAGCGTGGACGAAGTTGCGGGCATATCTTAGTTCAGTTTATAAATTTTATGGTATTTTGCATTACAGCAAGAAAAAAGAACCCGTAATTATAGAAAGCAATATTTATCAGTTTTGTATTTTACTTATGATAATTTTCACTATATCTCAGATTCATATAAAGTTTAGATGTAAACAGCAAAAATAGTAAGTATATAAGCAACTATTTTTGATAAGTATATGAACAAATATCGTAGAGATTTCATTCGTAAATTAAGATTAATTTTCACACTCCACGATCTTGTTCCATGTTAAGTCAAGAAAGACAAATTTCTTTTGTTTTTGTTCGCACTGTTACTTGGTCATACATAAGCAAAAATCTCGAACATACGCTTGGAGACATTACATTATAAAAAGGTGATAACTTGAAATTAGTAGTAGCAATCACAAACTACTATGGATACTACGTATGTAGCAATGGTTAAAGTCGGGGTACTTACAATAGTACCCTGGGCGTTCATTTGACGAAATTGGATTTGAAGCTGGACTATAATATCTATTTCATCGAAGTACTTTTTTAAGGACCGTGGGCGCTAAGAGAATAAGTAGAAACCTTAGATCATGACATGTTATATCTCAATGGTAGAAAGACCAAATAGTGTCTACGGTGATCGAATCTCGCTATTAATAACTGATATATTCATGAGAACTAGTTTAATTTCAAAATAATCTTATAGGCTAATATAATAATGAATTATAGGTACACTACAGTTCTTAAGCATATATAATGTATTTAACAACATTTAATATTATTGTATTGCATATGTACTAGTCAGGGTTGGGCAGTATTTGAAATACTTGTAATTGAAATACGTAATTGAAATACAAATACGTATTTTGTATTTGTATTTCAATTACTCCTTAAAAATGTAATTTGTAATTAGTATTTCAAATACCTGACGCTGAGGTATTTTGTAATTAGTATTTCAAATACTTATGGTTGCAAAATACATTTCATAAAATACATTTAGCTACCTTATTGATGGGTGTGTTCTTCAGAAAATAGCGCTCGATAGCTTTCATAAGCAAACTGGTGACCGCTAAATATTAGGTACGTTCTGTAGTACTTGGCCATTTAAAATAAATATTTTTGTTTGGCTAAGATATATAATTTCAAATTAATTTTACTTTGAAAACATGAAATTCTTTTTTAAAAATTAGTCATTTATTTATTGATAAGTGTTATTTTTTCTTCGCATTTGAATCTTTGTTGTCATCATGGATAGTTAAAAATTCGTAATTATGGAATAAGAGTACCGTCGTGGCAGCAACGCGGCAAGAGCGACCAGCAACATCAACGACCTTTATGAGCGAACATTACAATGAACGCACCACTTGTTATTGGTTTGCCCGCTTCCATTCTGGAAATTTCGACCTTTTTTTTATAGCTGCAGTACAGCAGACAGGCTGACGGCCCACCTGATGGAAAGCGGTTACTGTCGCTTATGGATATTTGCAACACCAGAGATTTCATTAACCCGCTGCCAGCCTCGAAGAAATTTTATGACACCCTTTTTGAAAAACTCCATATCGTAGCGCTGTGGAAAAATCTCGGCTGGGAGCTCATTCCAAATCCCCACGGTATGCAAGAAAAAGGTTCTACAGAACCGTTACATACACGAGCGAAGCGGCTTAGGAAGTGCGGGTGAAATCCCAACACATGGCGAGCGGTTCGATGGTAGAAAGAGGACGAAAACACCATTCTATACAGTTCTTCCGAATACTCCCCGTTATACAGTCAGTAGAATACGTAGAGAGAAGCGAAGTCTCTCATAAGGCTAAGTGTATCTACACCGTCTGTGAGTATGGGATCACCAACAACGTGAACGGCTCGACATTTAATACAGTCTAGGGGATCGAGTTGGTAGCCAGGTGCTCCAGCCCAAAAGTGTGAGCAGTACTCCATATGCGGGCTCACCTGGGTTTTATAAAGCACAAAGTGTTGCCGCGATGTGAAGTACTGCTTGGACCGGTTTAACATTCCCAGCTTCTTAGAGGCAAGTTTTGCCTTGCCTTCAAGATGGCCCCTGAACATTCGCGATGTCAACACTGAGGATCCCAATACTCTTGGAGGTGGTAAGGGGAATTCCTTGGGACTGAAACTATTGCTCGAATGGAGTTTTTTTGGCAGAGAATACGTAGACCTATGTCTTCTTGGGGTTGAAATGGACAAGGTTTTGTCTCCCCCATTCAGGGACTCTCTCTAAGGAATACTCTACTTCAGATACAAGTCTAACCCAACTTTCCTCCACAAATGACCGAGAGACGTTTGCACGACCAGAGTACTGCGTATCGCCTGTGCTGTCATCCGCATTGGAATGAATGTTGCGAATAGACAACATATCATTCATATGTAAGATGAACAACGTTGGCGATAGCACACAACCCTGGGGCACACCAGCGTTGACGGGCTTGAAACCTGAGCAACAACCGTCGACAACGACTTGAACGCTGCGCTCATCAAAAAAGCTGTATAGCCAGGTGCAAGGCCCTTCGGGTATCCTATACGATGGCCGCTCCGATAGAAGAGCCCTGTGCCAGACCCGGTCGCGGACCTTAGCAATATCTAGAATTCTAAACTAACTGCCAGTGCTTCCCCTTTGCTCTCAATGGCTTCAGCCCAACGGTGGGTTAGGTAAACCAAGAGATCCCGAGCTGAGCGACCGTGGCGGAAGCCGTATTGCCGATCGTTTAGCAGCTGGGAATCTTCGAGGTAACACAGAAGTTTCGCACTGATAATACGCTCCATCACCATTGAGAGCAAAAAGGTTATTGCTATAGGCCTATTCGACGTGTCTGTTACGTCCCCTTTTTTGGGGACAAGGTGCACATGAGCAATCTTCCACGAAGCGAGGACACAACCCTTGTAGTAAGAGAGAGTGAAAAGTCGGGCAAGGACTGGCTGGGGACAGCTCAGCTAAACACGTCTTCAGCACAATGGCAGGAATGCCATCAGGGCCAGAAGACTTTTTGACGTCGAGGAAGAGGAGAGCACACCGGACAGCTTTTTGAGTAAAGCGTACCTCCGACATTCTAGACTCACACTCAGGGATTGTAGGTGGAGTTTCTCCTATGTCTCAAGAGTTGAATTGGGCGCAAAAATTTCACCCAGAAGATTGACTTTATCTTCGGCGGCGTGTACCAGACGGTCGTCCACTGTGCGTAGAGGTAGAAGAGACGCCCGACAAAAGTTTCCTTCGACAGCTTTGGTGAGGGCCCAAAAAGCTCTAGTCCCAGAAGAGTAGCTAGAGAGGCACTCACCAATTCTGCCGATGTGATCGAATTTTGCTCTCGCGAGCTGTTTTTTGAGGGACCTGGGGGCGGCATTATATCTCTTTTTCAGGTCAGAGGAACTTGGATTCTGACGAACCCGCGTTGCAGTCCAGGCTCGATAAGCCTGTTGCTTTAGCTTTACAGCCTCACTGCTAGACTTACCGAACCATGGTGGTTTACTCGTACCACCGATAGGTACAGTTGAGTTTGGAATTAAACATTCTATTCCCTGCAGTACTACATCGGCGACCGAGTCTGTGCTCGGATCAGAATCTTCCGACGAGAAACATAACTGCCTCCATGGGTAGGATGCATAGAATTCACGGAGTCCATCCCAATCTGCTGACCTGTATCGCCCCACCTTCCGTCGGCCAGCGGGACGAGTCCGATCGGGAATAGGAAGGGGCACCACCGAAGATACCAGACAATGATCAGAGGTTCCCAGTGGAGCACTGAATGAGATCTGGTAGTTCTCCGGGTGTGTGGTCAGCAAAAGATTCAGCAATGAAGGCTCATGATTCACTCTATCCGGTATTCGAATAAACTCCGTAATCACCTGAGTGAATCCATGGGCGAGAGCAAAATCGTAAGCAGTAGTCCCTGGCAGATTAGTTCTCGGGGAACCCAACCACTCAGCGTGATGAGCATTAAACTTCTCGAGTATGACTACCTCTGCTAAAGGATACTGCCCAAAAACTTTGTCGGTCACCTCATTAACGTGTTTAAAAAAGCGAGCTGTTTCAGTCCTTGTGCATTCCCTGCCATGGGACCGATATAAGCACGCATAGATCCGTGTGGAACCACCAAAATCTACGCGTACCTACAAGATGGAAATGTCCTTATCTTCAAGGCCGTGGAGATTAGAATAAAAAAAATGTAATAAAATTAGGTTAACTTATTTCAGAAAAAACGGCAATTTCATAGGCAAGGGCCTAATAATTATTATTATTTGATTTTTGTGAATATTTTATTTACATAACCTAACACCTGACAGTATTTTGTATTTTGTAATTTGTATTTTGTATTTTAAATACATATAGTTGAAATGCTGTATTTTGTATTTTATATTTTAAATACCCGAGTTAAAAGTATTTTGTATTTCGTATTTTAAATACATGCGAGACAGTATTTTGTAATTTGTATTTCAATTAAAGGAAACCATGTATTTTGCCCAGCCCTGGTACTAGTGCAATCTACCATTTTTTAGAGTATTATCATAACCGCCATCTATTTAATAATATCAGTAACTACTATAATTAGGTCTCACATAATACTTCAACTAGTCCAGTCCAGAAAAACTAACTTACCCTAATACTACATATAAATATATACTAACTAAGCCTTAATTTTGTTGACCCGTGCGTGAAGCGTGCTCCATCTTCGACCGCATCATCGTCCGGCACTGGACGTGATCGTGGTCAAACGCAAACCTATCTATAATAAAAAAGAAAAAAAAAACCCTGAAATAAAACGTCATAGGTGCTCAGGTCTAAAACGGGGGTATTGGAATTCATTAACTGACATAATCTATTTGTAAAGTTCCGTCTCCCTCTGTAGTCTCAGAGCGATCCTGAGATTCAAGTTGTTCCTCTCCTAATGGTGGAAGAGGAGCGAGTTGTCTATTTGACACTGTAGTTTCGCGCCCATCTGATAATCTCACATATGAGTAAGAAGGGTTAGCTTCTAAAAGCTCCACTTCTTCCACCTCAGAATCGTATTTTGTTTGCCTCTGATTGTTTCGCATTAATACCGGACCGGGCTGCAAGAGCCACGTTGGTAACGATTCTCCATCGACCGTTCGTCGAGGATGTTTAAAAAATCTTTCATGCGGCGTAGCATTAGTAGCCGTACATAATAATGATCTGACAGAATGGAGAGCTGGCGATAAGACATGTTCCCAGTAGGTGACGTCAAGATTCTTCGTCTTCAGGCATAATTTAATTGTTTTCCATAAGGTACCGTTAAGGCGTTCTACTTGGCCATTTCCTTGTGGATTATATGGCGTGGTACGACTACAAGCAATACCATTTGATACTAAGTAAGACCGCAATTCATTAGACATAAAAGCAGATCCGCGGTCCGAATGAATATATTGAGGAGCACCGAAAGTAAGGAATAAATCCTTTAGGCATTTCATGACTGTGGCTGCTGACAAATCTTTACATGGATAGGCGAAAGGGAACCTAGAATACTCATCTATCATCGTTAAAATGTAACGCGTGCTAGTAGTAGAAGGTAGGGGTCCTTTAAAATCAATATTTAGTCGTTCAAAAGGTGCAGTGGCTTTAATAAGAGTTCCATGGTTTCTAACAAATCTAGGTTTGATTTCGGCACATATACGACAATCTGATGTCATTCGTTTAATGTCATCTACCGAGTATGGTAGATTTTTGGAACGCACCCAATGTGTCATTCGCACTATACCCGGGTGTCCTAAAATATTATGTAGTTCGTTCAGACTTCTTGTGGTTGTGCTCGAACATACACGGGATAAAGCATCGGCTGTAACGTTTTGCTTACCCGGACGATATATTATATCATATTTGTAATTTGATAGCTCGAGGCGCCACCTTTCTATCTTTTCGTTTTTAATTTTACTACAATGAGACTGGTTAAACATGAATGAAACTGACCGTTGATCTGTTATCAACAGAAAGTGTCTCCCGATGAGATAGTGTCGCCATTTCCTCAAGGATTCTACCACAGCGCATGCTTCCTTTTCAATTGAGGAATGTCGACGTTCTGAGTCATTTAAGGAACGAGAGAAGAAAGCTACCGGACGACCGTTCTGTGAGAGAGAAGCCGCGATAGAGTGCTCAGAGGCATCAGTCTCTACGGTAAATGTCTCATTCGGATTGATGACAGTTAAAGCAGATTTCAGTATATCTGATTTTAATTTCTGAAAACAATTAATTGCAGTTTCATTTAAAGGAAACTCGGTCACTCTTGTTAGAGGGTTGATCTTTTCCGAGAAATTTTTAATCCATTTAGAATAGTGTGCAAACATGCCGAGAGCTCGTTTAAGAGATTGTGAGTCTATAGGAATTGGTAAGCTCATTAGGGGACGTAGGCGTTCTTCGTCTGGTTGAATTGAGTTGTCAGCAATTTTATAGCCTAGCAATTTTACGGATTCTTGTCCGTATACACACTTCTCTTCATTTAGTGTGAGATTATACTTCGTCGCAGCCTCTTTAAATTGTTTTAGGTTATGGTCATGTTCATCCTTTGTTTTACCACAGACTGTGACGTCATCGAGGTACGCATAAGTGCCCATCAATTTTTCTTTACAAATAATATGCTGTAGTGTTCTTTGGAAAGCAGCAACTCCGTTGGTAACTCCAAATGGTATCCTAGTAAATTGGTACAAATTTCCGCATGCTTCAAAGGCTGTGTATTTCCTTTCGCTCGTCAAAATTGGTACCTGATGGTAAGCACTTTTTAGATCAATTTGGCTGAAAAAATTATTTTCTGCTACCTTCGAAACTATTGATTCTATATTAGGCAACGGATATGCATCCAGTTCGGTAAATCTGTTTATTGTTAGCGAATAGTCAATGACGAGACGTTTACGATGTGTCGTACCTCCAGTGACCAAGACTTGAGCTCTCCAAGGTGAGTTACTAGGTTCGATAACACGATCCTTTAGAAGTTTAGCGACCTCCTCTTTTATAAATTGACTGTCCGATTCAGAATATTTTCTTGATTTTATAGCAATGGGTTTCACGTTCAATGAAAGGTTGGAAAAAAGTGAAACAGGGGGCACCATAGCCGCCGCAACATTACAAATTTTTAAAGTTTTCGCTGGGCCACCAAACTCAATCTCTACGAACGAATGACTCTGTAAAATATCGTGTCCAATAATGACGTCAGCGCAAAGATCCTCTAAGATATATAAAGGCTTATGTTTGTAGATGTGTTCATTCAGTTTTATAGTTGCAGTGCAATATCCATCCACATGTGTAGAATTTTTCTTTGAAGCCAAAGTTATTGTTTCTTTCCATGGATAACGTTTTAGACTTAGTAACTGAGCGAAATCCTTGTTGATAAAACTCGTTGAACTTCCGCTATCTATCAAAGCGTCAGCTTTATTATTATTGACAGTAATAGATACCGTACTTCTTCGCAGACTAGCTGGCGATGCTGCTAGAATTGCTGACAGGCTTTCATCGCATGACTCTACTATGGCATTATTAACCGGCTTAATCGTCGTATCGCTACTTCTACAAACTTTTGCAAAATGGCCCTTCTTTTCACAAATTTGACAAGTGGCACGGAACGCTGGGCATTTAATTCTTTGGTGAACGTATCCACCGCAGAAAAAGCAGCGCCTGCGTGAAGGCGTTGCAGCTAGATTCGGACTGTTGCTCTGTAGACTAATATCTTCGAGCTGATTGAGGTCCATAGCAGAATGTGTAGGGTTGCTTTTGAAATCATTCGAATTCTTCTCAGCCATTTCAAGAGACGTCGCCTGATTATAGGCCTCTTCTAAACTTATTTCTAGGTTTTCCAGCAGCCTTTGTCGAATTCTTTGAGAATGTATACCAGCGATAAAAGCATCACGCACATATTCGTTTCTATATTCTTCGGCAGTGACAGATTTAAAATTACAGTTGAAGGACAATAGTCGTAAATTTCGTAAGAAATCTCCCACTGTCTCTTCAGGTTTTTGCTTGGCAGAAGTCAACAAGAATCGAGCATGAATTTCATTTTTAGGCTTTATGTAAATGTCGTCTAATATTTTTATAGCTTTCGCGTAGTCTTTATACTCTCTTATGAATGAGTATATATTTGGAGATATATTGTTAAGCAATATGTTCAGTTTAGTGCTATCGGATACCTGATCGTCCTTATTCTCGATAGCAAGATAGTTCTCGAACGTCTCTTTCCAGTGACAGTATTTTAAATCTGCGGCTGGGGTACCAGGATCCGTGTCAAATTTATCTGGTCTAAGTAATCGCGCTAATGAAGCCATTTTATTTTTACTGCGTTTTTATTTAATGAAATAAATTGACATAATATAATAAACGACAAACCAAGAATCATTGGTTTTATTTCATTAAAATTTGCAGTACGAATAACAATGTCAGAATTACTTATAAGTTATTTCTAAACACATCAATGTAGATCTCTATGAAAGTAACAAAGAGTTTTGATAGTACACCACATTAACTAGTACAGCCATAAAGCTAGTGGATTGATAACGGAGGCTATTGTAGATCGTCAAAAATGAAATATATTTAGGACACCGCTAGGCAACAAGAAAAAGAGCTTTAATCTACTGCTAAAATATTTTACAAATTTGTCTATGGCATAGTCATAGAAGAACTCGCCATAATCTATAATTCTGACAATTGTGACATTGATAACTGACATATTGACCAATCAGACATTGTAGAAGACGAGATTGAAAACGGGTTTTTTTGAAACGGCTCAGAAGACGATAACGTCATTTAAACTTTTAATGTACAATATTGAATTATGCTATATTCAATAGAGGCGGAACGTGAATCTTTGACTTCGACCTTGCATTTCTCTTGCCTACGTTATTGTAATCTGTTCGTTACGGCCGGTGCTTCTGTTTACTTATTTACACACTAAGTATTGTCAGTGAGTAGTCCAGTCGGGAGTCGCGCATTTTTATCATCGTACACATTAGAAACACAGAAATAGAACTGTGTGGAGGTTTTGTTGTGTCGGTGCAAAATTATTTGACCTTATATTATTTAACTAAAGACGCCAACCCACGCGGCTTTTATATTAAAATACTCCTACGCGCCTTCAACGCAAACTACGCCTTTAGGAGCGAAATAATAAATGAAATTACACGGAACACTGTAGTTCCCGGCGATATCCAGTGCTGTGTATACAATTTCAAAACATAGTGTTTGTATTTTGTGTTATTTTGTGGAGTTTTATTCTTATCAGTGGGTGCTCCTAGTCAGGTCCTTCTAAATATTTGTTGGATCTCGTCAGCCTTCAAGGTGAAAACTTGCTGTACACTAATTAGTGTTTGGTAAGTAAATAGAATCTTACTTGAATTAATTATTTAATGTAGTTAAGTAATTCTAGCATTAAAGTTATGCATTAGGAATTTATGTAAAACAGTTAGTTACCAGAATATTTACATACCTACTCCTATCTTTTGCATACAGCTATAATAGGTAAGAGAAAAAAATCTTGTTCAACACATACTGAAGGGCTGCACTTTGAGCCAGAGTGGCATGAGATTAAGGATAATTTGAGTTTAAGAGTATACAGAAGCCTTTTATATAGCCACTAGACTAGTTATCTGGGGTAGGAAACAAGTTTTTAGGGTCCACCAACAAGTTTTGAATGAATAATGGGAAAAACAAAAATATGTTACTTAAACAACGTTATGTCACTTTTGTTGATAACAAATGCTTAATATATATAAACTAGGGATGGGCCAAAATTCATTTTACATTTGGTTTGATCGAATTTCGGCAGCTTGAGCCGAACTTCGGCATTCGGCCGAAATTCGGTGTAAAAGTCGAACATTTGGTGCAAGGAAAAAGCAAAATACCTACTTGCACTACTTTCACTGAAGTTCATCGAAATCATATCTATCATAACCGTAATATAAACATTGGCATCTATAGACTCATGGTCATTTATTTTAGTTAGGACCATGTAAATATTAACATGCAATGTGATAAAATAAAATTAGTTCTTGATTGAGTCTTTGACTAATTAAATAGACATAAAATTAAAACAGAAATAAAATAAACTTACTATTCCTCTAAGAAACATCAGTAAGTAGTGCAACTGCTTAATTATAATACGTAACTTGAAATAAAAAAATAACTTTCAGCAATTATAACTTTAATTTTGATTGAAATAATTTTTTACGAATTATTTGAATTCAGAATTATGAAATGGTGATTTTTGTTCAATCAAAGGTCTAAAAATCTATTCTTTTATCTACCTACTCATACTTAAAATTTACTAGAGGCAGGTTATGGTGTATAAAAGCCAAAAATTCGGTGTTATCAAGATGACATTGTCAATAGGTCACTATGTTGTTGCTCTTGAGAAAGTGTAGTGAAATCAAACCGAAGTTCGGCCAAATTTTTTGTTTTAACTGAATGTGCAGCCAAAGTTCATATTCGGTTCAAACCACATTCGGCCCATCCCTAATATAAACACTAAAACTGGTTTTGAGGTAAACAAGTTTTGAATTAGTTTCTTGATTTTTAAATATGAAATTAATTTTTTTTGCTTATATATTGCGACAATGGTTACAAATCGCTTGTGACACTTGCTGACCACTGCTATGGTACACTCGCTTGGCATGTGGGCTTTAGTTGAAAGTCGTGACCAGTGACTTGGGATAGGTTAGACTTTAAATCAAAGAGCACAAGCCGAACGAGCGAAGCAAGAGTGCTGCGGTAGTGCCAGCAAGTGCAAGAACAGATTGGTCACCATTGTCACAATATAACTAAATAAATGAACAAAGAAATTAATATCTTCAGAACTACATGTCTCCTACATATGGGAGTTGCAAAATGGAGTAGTACTCCTCCCCCCTCTGCCCTCTCACTACTTAAAATTCAGTGACCACTAAGCTAAAGTTTAACCTTTTGAATAGATATGGGATATTCCTGATCCTGAAAATCATGGTAGTTTCCATAGGATGTGGTTTCAAATTTAATGAAAAATTTGCTGTATGATTTTTTTTTTATTGCAGGAGATCAGCAGACAGGCAAATGGCCCACTTGATGAAAAGCGGTTACCATCGCCTATGGACATTTGCAACACCAAAGGTGCTACAAATGCGCTGCTGCTCTCTTAAGGGAAACTGGAACCTGGTCACTAATGCCGGAACACAACTCGAAGGTTGTTATGGCGACATACTTTAGACCAGGGGTGGTAGCCATCCAGTCGGGCAAGTGCCCTACCACCTGGCTGTGGGTTGTTAAGTCGCCTCTTACGACAGGCCGCCCGGCCGCAGGAAATTGTATTCTTTCTCCGTTCCTGCACGGATGTGAATTATCTCAAAATGAAATTAGTATATATGCTTTTAATAGATGGGATAAACATAAGATACTTGTTATCAGTTGAAGAGTGTAAGTTTTTCTGTTTTCTGTAATGGTGTACAATAAAGTGTTATCTCTCTCTGTCTCTCTTTGAGTCATCAGTAGAGAAATGCCTTGGGAAGCTCAAGTTCCTTTATAGGTAATAATTGTGATAATTCCCAGTATATCTAATAGGAAACTAATGAGTTTGTTTACATTCGGGAATTGCATACTCTCACTACTGTTATAGTAGTAATCTTCCTATATAATGGGAAAATATATATTTCAATGAAGATCTAATAATAAAATGGCAGATACATTCACATTGGATATCCCCAGGCTAAGCAAGTTACATACATACATACATACATAACTTCACGCCAGTTCCCTTGCGGGGTAGGCACGAACAACAGAGCGCCATTTAGGCTTATTCTTACACACCTCACTTGCTTCTTTGACATTCATAACTCTTGTCATGCACGCTCGTCTGTTCTTAAGGCTCCTAACATCACCTTCTGCTAGTACACGATCAATTTGATCATGGAAAGTGTGTCGTGGCCTTCCACGACCCCTACATCCATCTACTTTTGCATTGTATATCTGTTTATTCATTCTTTCATCATGCATTCTTTCTACATGTCCGAACCACCCGAGCATTCCTTTCCTTACCTTCACCCCGACACTCTCTTTCAGACCAACTGTCTTTCTTACTTCGGTATTACGAACGCGGTCCGCAAGCGTCACTCCGCAGATTTTGCGCAGTGCTCGCATCTCGACCGCGTTTACTCTACTTTCATGCTCTTTCTTCCATACCCAACTCTCGCTTCCATACGTGAGCGTAGGTACCAGCACCGCGTTGTGTACGGCGAGCTGGGCCTTCTGGCTGAGGTTCTTAGCGCCTAGAAGTTTACCTAACGCTCCATTCACACTATTCCCCAAATTCACTCTTCTTTCTATATCAGCGGTGTACCTTCCATCCCTGCTAAAAGCACATCCAAGATATACAATCTCACTCACTTGCTCCAGCATAACATCATCGACCATTATCCTTGCATTCGTTCTGGTTTCTTCTCTTTCAAACACCATAACCTTTGTTTTCTTCGCATTCAAATGTAAGCCTCTCGCCTGACAGTCATCTTTCATCATTGTGACTAGTGTTTGCAGTTCTGATGGCGATTCGGCTAAAAGCACGGCATCATCCGCATAAAGCAAGGTGCTCACAACTAGGTCACTCATCCGCACCCCAACATCCATCAATCTTATTCTCTGGAGACAATCGTCCAGGTATAGGATGAACAGCAAAGCCGACAGCACGCAGCCCTGTCGGACGCCAATATTGACGTCAAACCAGGGCGACAGGCTGCCATCCAGCCGCACGCATGCCATACAGTCCTCGTAAGTGGACTGCACAGCACGCATCAGCTGGCCATTAATCCCATATCTGGGCAATATGTCCCAGAGGTCCTTCCGCACAACCCTGTCAAATGCTTTCTCTAGATCCACAAAACCGCAGAAAACCTTCCGGCCCATAGCCAGCTGCTTCTCTACGATATTGCGGAGAGAGAAAACTTGATCCATACATCCCCTTCCATTTCTGAAGCCACCTTGTGCATCCCACAATAATCCATCGGATACCACTCTCATTCTCTTTTCAATAATCTTCGTATACACTTTAGATGCTGTGCTGATCAAACTGATGGCCCTGTAGCTGGCGCACTCCATACGTGACCCCTTGCCTTTATACAAGGGCACGATGACAGCGCGCCTCCAGTCCTTGGGAAACTTTCCCGTCCTCCAGCACAAATTGCATAAGGACAGGAAAGCGTCCCGGACGCAGGTTCCACCATATTTGATCATCTCAGCAGACACACTATCGATTCCTCCTGCCTTTCCATTTTTCAGACTTCTTATCGACCATTCGATCTCTTCCAAAGTGATCTCGGATGCTGACTCCTCGGAGTCGGTCACAGACTCAGTCGTGGTGCCAGCATCCAGGATATTATCATACATTTCTCTAAAATATTCACTCCATCGCGCTAACACCTCTTGTGGGTGAGCAAGAACGTCCCCAGCTTTAGATTTTATTCTTTCCATTCTGGAAGCTGACGAACAACTCCGAGACTTCTTAACCTCTCTCCAAAAGAGTTTGGTATTCGCCTCGAAGTTCTCCGTCAGCTTCTCTTCTTCTTTCAATTTTATTCTTTCGCGCTTCTCTTTCACTAAAGCTTTGGTTTCATTCTTGCAGAGGCGATAAATTTCTTTCTTCATCTCTTTCATACCGTCATTCTGTTGCAAAGAAGCAACATAATCCAGCCAGGCTTTTCTCTTTCTCTCTACGCTGGATTTAACATCCGCGTCCCACCATTCATCACCTTTCGTTGTTATGTGCCTCTTTGCGCATCCACATGCTTCTTTTGCGCTTTCCACTATACTTTCTTTCATACTATCCCAGTCATTTTCCACATCTAAGTCGGAGAAGTCCGCTAAGCAAGTTAGGTTTGTATTATGAGTAATAATATATAATGGACAGGGTGGAGCTGATCCCAGACCCCCAGACCCATAGTAAATAACTGTAAGTGTGTTTATGAAATTGAATTCCCTTACAATCCTTCAAGAAAATATGTAATACTAACTACTACTGCAAAATGTAAAAAGTTTATACTATCACAATCTCTAACAATCAGCAAACTACCAGACACATACATGAGCAGTAAAGTTTAAGTGTTCCAAACACATATTTCTTTACTCTATGTTGAAAAAACATAGCATATGATGCAAGTGCCAACTACACCGTTGTTGTAGAAATTAAGGCTCTACTAACAGTATACAAAAAAGCACCAGATTTGATGACCATGACTTTGATGTATGAGAAAAGTGGCTTTGAAAGTAGCCTTCTTAAACATGCGCAAAATCCACACCAGAGGAATGGAACAAACAACTTAATTGGAATCAGAGTATAACAAACATGGAAAACAAAACAAAACAACATAGCTGTCATCCAAATATACTTAACATACAAAGATGTATGAAGATGTTTCAAAAGAGTTATCTTGCCTTTCATAATTGATAATCATACTTGGTAGAGCATGGCCTAAGATAATCTTACATATTTTTGTTTTCTAAACTAACTTTATTTAATTAATAATAATACTTTAATTAATTAATATTAATTTATTTATTTACTTCCCATAAAAATAAAAGAAAATGAATAGAGTACAAAAATTTGAGAAATTTAATATTATGGGAATGGAAGATTTTCAATTCAAATTCCATTCTAAGGGGTTTTGAAACTACACTCCCGAGTTCAAAAGCATGGCACGCTATGAGGAAGCACAGCATACTGAATTATTTTTGTAAATATAACATACATTTCTACATAGACAATCTAACTTGTAACATATTTTCTTATTACAATTTGTGTTTTTTTTTTTACAATAATACCACATAGTTTGAAGCAAAAGTTGGTCCCGATTGGACTACGAGCTGCTATTTCACCCAATACATGTGGAGAACCAAAAAGTCTGAGAAATACTAATACAGTAATAAAGCACGAATAAAATACAAGCACCAATAATTTCATGGAGCTTTCAACCTTTTGGTCGCGTTTTTAAAGTTAGGCTATGGGGAATCCATTTGTATGAAGTCCATGCCACTGATCCCCGATGATCTACAATTTGGAAGTCTAATAAATACATCTCAAAACATTTGGGAGAGTTAATAAACACCCAAGGATTATCCAATCATCTTTATGTTGATTGATATTTAACATAAGCATAGCTGTTATAGAGTTAAATATAGTAGGTTATTTAAATGAAAGAGAAATTAATATTTAGAAATCTGATTCAGTTTTTAGATGAGAAGTAAGGAATCTAAGAAAATTGAATAACTTAATCATTTAACTTTTTTACTTAACTTTTATTTCATTTCTTTTCTTTGACCAGTACTTTTCCCATGGCTACACTCGTAATCTAATTTCTATGTCATGAGAAGTTTTTTATTATTTGGCATTCTTTATTTTTCTTGGTCTTTTATGTAATGCCTATGTTTACTTTCACTTAATTTTGTTATTATATGTAATAAGCAAAGCTGTTAAAAGAATAAACAAATACTTCAACTTTTGCATAGGTTTCTTTAATCTTTTAAGTTGTACCCATGTTTACATATTGATAAAGATGTTCAAATAAAATTAATTAAATAACATGTTGTAATTTGAAATATTTTAAACTCACTGGTTATCGACCTGTGCTTAGGCCTACAGTTCGTTTCACATAGTATGAGAGATATTATGTAAATAGAGAAATAAACATTGTTCAAAGTTGATTTGAAGTCTAAGTTTATTATTAAATAGTAACCGGATTTAAATATGTTTATTCAAATACATTTTATTGCAAATATAGGTAAGATAAAAGGTGTTACAATAAGTCCTTAGTACATCTATATTCTGCTGATGGTGTGCAATATTTTATACTTAATGAAGACAATTTAATGTAGCTTACATTATGTCAAATGATTAAAGTCCCACAAAATAAAATGAAATATATCATAATATTAATTCAAATAATGAAAATAAAAAGTCATATTTCATAGGAAAGTTTAGGATAATGCTAGGAATAAAACTACGTTTTAACTATTTAAGCGTGGTAATTTATTTGATTTTTATTATTCTGACTTTTCAGCCACTTTTCAGTAGCTAAATTGACATGTAACTATGTTATGAATAAATGATTTCTGATTTTATTATGTATACTAGTCCTGGAAACTTAAGAAAATATTATAATGCTACTAGTTACATTTTATTCATGAGTCACCCATACTATCTGTCCCATTTGAAATAGATTTTAGGTCTATATGTAGGCTTATTTGTTGTTCATCTCAAAATCACCACTTAGCAGGTAAACGAAATTACACTAAAATCTGATAGTACTACTATATTTTGATACAATTTTCACATATTTTTTTTTTATTGCAGGAGTTCAGCAGATAGGCAGACCGCCCACTTGGTGGGTTAGTGGTTACCATCGCCTATGGACATTTGCATCACCAAAGGCGCTACAAATGCACTGCTACTCTCTTAAGGGAGGTTGGAACTTGGCCACTAATGCCGGAACACAAGTCAAGGTTGTTATGGCGGCATACTCTAGACCAGGGGTGGTAGCCAACCAGTCGGGCAAACACCCTACCACCTGGCTGTGGGTTGTTTTGTGACTTCTTACGATAGGCCGCCTGGCAACAGGATTTTTTTTCCATTCCTACACAAATAAAAACCTAGCAAGATAATGTCTGCAGAAACATTTATTTAAAAAACAATGTCAGTTGCTAGGTTTTGAAATTGCACATCTGAGGTAGATTAAAATAATTGTGTTAAACTTTTGAATAAATATTACCACATAAAATGAATGGTGACTGGTCTACTTTCTAACATATGTGCATTTTAGGAAGCTTGTCAACAGTCTATATAATAAGAATTTAGTATGTAACACTGCCTATATCTGGAGTTCCTAGGTTTAAATTTTCATTTATGTAGGAGTATTACAGATCAAGTTGATTTTAAAATAGTATTTTATGTTATTTATTAACAGTTATAATACTTTGCTCTTTAATACAATTGGATTCTACTTTTCTGGACCTGGAGCTTTTACTCATAGAATCTAAAAGTGTTGTTAGGGCCCTTAAGCCGTGTTGTAAAATTGGAACTCTTCTGCCAGTCTATGTATGTTAGAGCCATATTTCTCAGAATATTTCAGTGTATGGTTGGAATTTTAGAATGTGTATTCTATACTATATATCTCTTATTTATTTTATCATATAATTAGGTAAAAAAGTATGAATGGCGTAGACGGATGTGATGATTGTATGTTAATTCCGTTTTTACCAGAGTGGGTATGAAACTAATAAAGGTGAAATTTCTCTGTCTTCTAAATAAATCATTTTTTAAAAGCATTTCGCATAACAATGTGGTATAATTGCCTGATGATGAAATCTAAGTAATTTATTTGTTTGAAACACTGACATTTTTGACTTCGTCCGCATGGAATAGTAAAAAAAAACTAACTTAAAAAACCCCCGATTTTGTAACATTCTTCATTGGTGCTCCACTCATATTGGTCTTAGTGTGATGATATATATATATATATATATCCTTCCTCGATAAATGGGCTATCTAACACTGAAAACATTTTTGAAATCAGACAAGTAATTCCTGAAATTAATGTGTTCAAGTAAACAAACAAACTCTTCAACTTTATATATTAGTATAAGATTTGCAGACAGATTATAGTTACATGTTTCGCCTTTGACAGGTATACAAAATTGTAGTTTTGGTTACAAGCAATTTATAGTACTTATAATTTCATAATATTATGATTAAAATTTGTTATACTATTTTATATATTTCTTATATTATCAATATTATACTTGTTAACAATATTAAAATAATTATATTTTCAGGTGCAACTATGATGAGACCAAGAAATAAATAGAAGACATGTTTAAGAGGAAGTCATTTTAAAAGGTCAAAATAAAGAAATCAACAGGGCTGCTGTGCTACAAAGCAAGGATGGATGAAAATGATGTCATTATTTCATCCACCGAAATAATTAAAGGTAATTAAAACTATTTTAAGCTTTCTCCAAAGGGTTTTGTCGGGAAATGTTTTGTTGTGCATACTTGCAGTTTTATTTTTTAAAACCGAATACGTGGTCGGTGCGGCAGCGATGCGGAATCGGAATTCTCGGTGTATGAAGTGCTACCGATAACTTACCGACCGCCTATATTTCGCTCCTAGATTCCCTCGGTATCTGCCGTTTTCGCACTGACACTTTTTGCGCACCGCTGTTGCGCCGACAAATCAGAAAGCTGACTAAAGAAGAATTACGTATTTGTAAAATACAATGAAATATGACTTTCATGGGAGAAGTAATGACAATAGAAGTGGGACAGTAAAAGACATAATTCATGTTTGTGTTGAAAAATATAGTGAAATGTACCTTTTCATAGGACAAGCATACTAGGAAGGACAAACAGAGTCAAACAGTAAAAGACTTAACTAGGAAGACCTCCTAAACTGAATTTAGTGAAAATTTAAAAAAGCGCTATTATTATCTTTTCTTCAAGTCCTTCCCTCACTGCTGAGATGCTGACTTTGATGGCAGTGAACAATTGCTCTCTTTCACCGAGATCAATTCTGAGGATTGTGGACGGTCGAGTTTATTGAAATTTCGAGTTGATCAGAAATCTGGTCGATCCACCTATTTGGGGATTATTATTATTATTAAGACGTACAGTTTCTGGTTGATTTGTTCTAAAAATATTATTTAATTAATTAAACGTGAAAAAATGAAAAACGAGTGACCTGTGGCAAGTTATCCGCAAGAGTTAACTCGAGATCTGAGCGGAATGCATGCTCCCCTCCCGGCCCCTGCCTTCTTACCGCTATTGCCACCCCGATGCCCGCCTTCTTACCTCTTTCGCCGTCGACGCGTCAGCCCTTCGCGCTTACGTCATCCGAGCGAAGTCTCAAGTTAACTCTTGCGGGTTGTATATATTAGGACCTTATCAGATTACTTTTTATAGAGAGAGAGAGAGAGGTATATTTGTCTTCTATTTTAAAATCAATGTTAAGAAAATTAATCACATCCTAAGCTCTGACGAAACAACGAGGAAATAAAACATATCGTACATATAATAAAACAATATTTAATTCGAAATTTAAAAGTTTGCAGACAAACAAATCATAATTTTTTTATTAATTAAATTAAAGAGAGGAGTGATTGTGTATTTTGCACACATTCGTTATAAATATGCAGCTGTCGAATTCTAGAATTTCTGTGTGCAATAAACACCTTTTATTAGATGATTTATGAAGTCTTGAATTTTTTCACATCTTTTTTATTTAATATGCAATTTATAAAGTCACTTAATACAGTGATTACTAAGAAAACAGTTGATTCAATCAGCTGATGACTGATGATCCTTGTAATTACCCGTTACAACAATATGTGTATTTCTCGCCATATTTGTCATAATTAATTAAATATTTAGCTCAAGGCGTCACGTCTCTGTGCGCGTGAGCATATCCACGAAAGTTTCTGATATTCGATACTGGAGGTAGTAGAGTTAGCGAGGCGCGTAGGAGTCGTTGAAGTGACCACAATGACATCAATGAGTGTACAATTCAAATGTTTATTACATAAGCAATATTGTTAATATGTTAAGTTTTATACCTATACATAAATATATAGATTTTGTATTAGTATGGGTACCCGAATTACCGCGATATAAGTTTGAAGTTTACGCGAATGATGTCCCGGTGGAATCGAAAGCCCTAGTAACCTATAATACATTTGAAAGTGAACTTCTTCGTAGATGTATAAATAGATAACTATTGTTCACCAACCATGTTCGTTAAAACACTATCTTAACTAACTTCGTTTAATACATAATAAATCTACGTTTTAACGGTTTTAAGCGCGGTATTTTCGACGACGTTTCGGTCATTTTTCAGTAGCCGTTATCACGGTAGACAAAGATGTCAAGTGTCAAAGAAGGATGTTAAAGTTACTGTTTAGTGTATGTACCCTTAATTTTTCATTTTAATTCTTTCATTTTAGTTTATGGTTTTTATTTAATCTATGATAAGTTTGAGAACCTAATCTAATTTAGCCTAATTTAATTTCCCATAGAGTAAATAAAAACCATAAATAAAAGATTAAATTAAATAATTAAAAACAAGTTGGGAATAGGCTCAACAATATTTTTAACATTACTCATTGATACTTGACATCTTGTCTTCCGTGATCACGGCTACTGAAAAGTGGGCGAAATGTCAAAATAAAAATAAAATATCGCGCCGAAAACCGTTAGAACATAGTTTTATTATGTGTGTTAGCCGCGAAAACTTTAGAAAATACTTTATAAATAGAGATTATTATAAAATACGAACGAAGTCGTCGGTATCCATAGTTTTATAATTGTTGCATTGTAACACAAATGCGTAGCTGCAATATGACCTTCGCGTATCATCATGCTCTATTGACTTCGGAAATTGTCTACCGACTTTGTTTTTCTTAATTTTTTGCAGTGATGTCATGGAGTGTGAAAACGTAAAATTACATAGCACTCTAATAATATATCATCTCTAGCTATAGTAACTCGTGAGATAATCAACTCTTACAAACAAATAGCAGCAGGTGCGCTATGCGGCATCCAAGGCACGCCTGGCTGTCAATCAAGGGGTGTCGATGTCAACAATAATATATGGTAGTGAAAGTTGGGTATGACAGAAGAAGCAGTAAAGTACGATCAACGCAGTAGTAATGAGAGCTTTGAGAAGTATATGTGAGATTGAGTTGAATGATATTGTTACAACCTAGACGCCGACAAAGACAAATTCACACCTGCATACCTGTAGAAACACATTTTATTACCTTTCGGCATTTGTACTTCTTTTGTTTACTTTTTGTTTAAAATTTCTGATTAGAAAACAATCCATTTTGTATTGTAATCTTTTATGGCAGCCATTAGCCAGGTGTGTCGGATTTAAAGTATAAACTGATTCTACGAAATTCGTGCCACGCGGCCGGGCAGACATATTGCATCTGTGCAGTATAAAACAATGCCTCAATCGAGGGACGAGGCAGTCGAGCGAAGCAAGACTTGTTTACATTCGGTAATTTATTTAGTGAGTTTGGACTTGTTGCGTTCGGTTATATTTGTACCTGTGTTATACGTGTTTGTATATATAGTTCTAATGAACTCTATAATAATTCCAACGGCATTTTAATTCGAGTCCTGCAACTCGTAACAATATGATAAAGAACCGCGTGATAAGGAAACATTGTGTAGTTACAGAAGAAATAATAACAAGATATGCTGTTTCCATAAAATGGACAGATTAGCTAAATAGATGGCGCAGCGCCATCGCGTTTTTTCCAATCACTAACAAATACGTTGTCATAGGACACAAGTCATTAAATGTATTAGTTCAAATCGGGTTGGCTTCGACTCATCTCTGTTTTGCTGGGTAGTTGTTTAGACTATATGAACTTAGTTTCTTTGTTATTGTAGTGAATTGAATAAGAAACAGTAAATTTAGGTCTAATATATATAAAAAGCCTAATATTTTGGTTTTTATGTAAATAACAGAGCTACTGCACATGGTTTTTCACGCGGCGTAGCCCCAGGGAAATCTCTAGTTAGCGCAGTCATCTGTTGCTAACACAGAATAATCATAAAGTTTGAATGCGTTCTAGTACAAAGAAAGTCCAAAATTACTATGTATTTAAAGCCTTGCGTTCTAACCTCCTTATTTAATTGTATTAATAGTTACAGACAATGTTATATAATATTAATAACAAATAAAATAAAAATGTTAATTATAAACAATTACGTTAATTAAAAAATGTAATACTTTTTAACGGTTGTTAAGATATATTTTTATCTCATTGTTCTTATTAAAGCCGTTGTAGCTAAGGGATTAGCCCACTTGCGTCCCAAATTCAAAAGGTGAGGGTTCGAATCCTGTCGGGCAAACTGCACCACTTAGGGCAGTATTCTAATCTAATGTACATATTATTACATTTACCCCGTGTTAACGCTGAAGGAAACATCTTTATGAAACCTGCACATCGAGATTACCAATGTGTCAAACTATAAATGGGAAGCCCAAACTCAGCAGTGTGCAGGTTTCATAATGATGTTTTCCTTCACCGTTAGCACATGGTAATTGTAATAATATAGGCATTAGCTCAAAAAGCTGCCTAAGTTACGCACGCTTTCGGCCAATCTTCGAACCCGCGCCCTTTGAGTTAGGACGCGAGTGCACTAACCACTAAGCTGTCACTGCTCCACTTTGATTCATCAAAATTGAAACACAGAAATTAACCGTATAATATCGGCTTAATGGAAACCCTAAAAATATTGCTGTGATGGCGTATTCGGCGAACCGATAATCCTTTTCCTGAACACGTATTTTTTACACTTGGTATTAAAATTATCTGTAATTCTTTTAATGGTTGTCTTACTTGTTCACTGTCACTTGTTAGCGCAAATTATCTAAGTATTGAAATGTATCCATCTATTTTCAATCGCTAATCCCTTTATGTTTACGGCCGACCTTCGAGTTAGACATTATAAACAGTATTTTATTGGATAAACGCTGCAAGTTCTTAATAGCCATGGTGTTTTGGATTAAAGCTGATAATTTGAGAATTCTAATGAATGGTGTGTGCATGTTTATCGGGAGTTTAGGTCTATAATTTTTAATATATAAGGTGCTCCGTTGAGACAGAGTTAGTTGAGTTTCAACTGCGTTCGAGGAGCGTGTACCTCTAGTAAAGTTTCTAAAGTTTCAATCGACATTTAATTCGAATTCCGTAAATTCGCAACAGTACTAGTCACATATTATATACATTTACGTTATATTTAACTTGAACTTTGTTCGTGTCTGAAATTCCCATTGGGGTTGACCGATGGCTGTTTTAACCTTGACTCCTTAACATTAGAATTTAAAAGAGCTATTTATTGACCGACTTTACACTGGGACATTGTTTAAAAATAATTTGAATTATTAACACAGTCGCTTTAATAATAATCCACAAGTCACGCGAAAGCTTTTCAGGTGTTAAACGAAATAAATACTAAGATGTGGGAATATTAACGTATTGTATGTATAATATATTTAAATATATGCGTTGTATCCGTGAAGGAATACGGAAATAATACTAATTCCTGAGACCGGGCGGCCTGTTCTAGGAGGCGACAAAACAACCCACAGCCAGTTGGCAGGGCATTTGTCCGTCTGGACGGCTACCACCCCTGATCTAGAGTATGCCGCCATAATAACCTAAAATTGTATTCCGACGTTAGTAGCCAAGTTCCAGTGCCCCACTTCGAGGTCGGCAGCACATTGGTAGCACCTTTGCTGTTACAAATGTCCGTAGGCAATGATAACCGCTTTCCATCAGGTGGGCTGTTAGCCTGTCTGCTGTACTCAAGTAATAAAAAAACATGTACTACATACTATATTTTTTTGTTATTTTGTAGAACTATATAGTTATTTTGCCCAAACATAGAATCCATGTACAATCGTCAGACATGTTCATCTGTCTATGTATGTATGTGTTTGAACTTCCAGATTACGCAGTAGAAATTGTAGGCGCTAATTCAGGTGAAAATAACGAATTTATTCTAGATTACAAACACATAGGTTCGCGTTCCATAACAGATTCACAACGACCACGTTCACGACCGCGGTCGCCTTGTGGAACGGCTAACGGAGCATTTTGGGCGTTGTGAGCTACTAATGGAACGCGCTGTATATCTACATTACAGAAATGCGATTAGGAGGGTATAGTCTATATTTTAGTACGCAAGCCGCCTGTAGTTATTTTAAATGGGGTTCTAAATTTTTTAAATAAATTCAAGGTGATAAAGCTTAAATACCACTTTCAATTAAATTTTGCTAAATAACATTTGATTGATATATGCTGGTCTCCACAGTATTATGATTCCTCGAACAAAATATCTTGGACGCTAACTGAGTAGTTTACAAGCCAAGAGATGTTTGCAAATTCAAAAAATGCAAATTGCGACAACAATATTTGTATGTTTTAATGTGTTATACCTATTACTAATTGCCTTGTTTATGTCGTTTTTAGAAATAAATATCTTTTAATCTTTCTAAGTATATGCGAACAATGTCGCCTAAAAACCCTAGTTGGTTATAAATAGTGCCTTTTACCGCAACTCCTGAAAATGTCACTCATATTGATTGACGGGGCTCATAGAACATGGCAAAAAGTTAACGAAACCGCGCTCTTTCAGATTGGCTCTGATAAATGAATATTTGCTTCGCTAGCTCTTTGATATGTCTATAAACTAATCTATTAGCTGACTCGATACTTCGTTCGCACGGCACTAGTTTTAATAATATACATAACTTCGGTGTTTGCAAGAATTAAAAAAATATATATCGCCCCTTTGCTTCAATAATGTTGTTGTCTTGAAAATACAAATTTTAGAAGAGTTTTTTTATCCTTCAAAACATATTGTATCGAAACGATATATATAACTTTTCTGTCGATCTACAATATATTTTAAAAGATACAAAGTTATTCGTTTCAATAAAATTATTTTTTGATAGTTAAAAAACATTTACACACAAACAAACAACATTTAAGCAAAGAGGCGATATATTATGCCAAATGACTGGAAATTACGCATGGAAATTTTATAAAATCCTTCTCATAATGCTCTCACAATTCCTATTCTAATATAATCATACAGAGTAAAATATTATACGTCACATATGTTATTCTACTATAGTTACTAACATGGCATCGGTGCATTTGCACCTGAAGCATGCCTAGCTGCGACACAGCCGGATTAGTGATATTTAACTTGACGTGTTATACTTAGAACACTCGTATTTTTACCAGCCTTCCAAAGGGAGATTCTCGATTCGATTGTATGTTTGTTACGCGATTTCTACGTCAATTGTGCACCGATTTTAATTTTTTTTTTCTTTATTCGAAAGAGTACCCTTCTGAGGTTGTTGTTACCCATTGTCACCAAGTTTGGATTTGATGAGTGGAAAACGAGAGCAACCCTTGTTGAAGAGCACCGAGCGCCTACTCTACGAAAGAGAAACTTGTATACGCGTGTCATTAGTACATTTTCTACAGGCGCAGCAACTAAAATTACGAAAAAAAATAAACAAATGTTTCCTGACTTAAATCTACAAAGCAATAAAATTAAATATTTTCTACATCTTGAAGTCGATGCCAAGAAAAACAACAACAAAATTACTATAAAACCGACTTCAAGATGTTGTAGAAAGTATTTATTTTTTGCTTTTCAGTGCTAAGTCAGTTTTGCTTGTGTTAAAAAAAAATTATAAACGTAGTGGATTTTAAACTTCGCACTTCGATTTATTTGTGATATAAAAGTAGCTCAGTCTTCTTCTTATACCCCTACTAAACCTTTGGTAATGTCTGTGTTTAATGCTTTATTTGAGATGCGACATTGTTAAGAACGTTAAACATTTACAGATAACTCATGTATATATGTACACTAATGTAGCTAATCGTTAACGCGTTTTTAACGCTAAAAATAAGACGAATATAGACGCAGTCACTAACACTAACGCAAGTGAAGCAGGGGCTTTAGAAAAGGTTAGGTTTGTTGAATCTTATTTTGTAACCTTTCCTAGAGCTTTGCACGTATTGCGTTATTGAATCTTATTGCGTACTTAATTTATTGAACGACGTAGTCGGCTATTTTTAGCACAAAGGAGCCAGCCTCCCCTTATTATTCTCAACCCCGGGAAAATGTTTTAAAATTGTACGTATTGATCTTACTACCTACGAAGGTTTCACTTTTGTTTATGCTGTCGAAACACGGTCGCAATCGTTGTGAAACAGTTTTTAAATTCCCTAAACCCTGTTTATTGAAAGCCGATTTATTTAATCAGATTTTACTCATAAATTAGCGTATTATAATTTAAGTAGTTATTTAATAATGATAATAATTCTTTATCAGACATGTAAGTCAAAATTTAAATCTATTTCCTATTCTATGTACACCGCTTCGCAATGTGTTATCGCTGTACAAAGAAGAAGAAGCGGCAAGAAACTCCCTAGCAACAGTCTAGCTAAAAAAGATTTTTCCGTCATAATTATTTGTATATTATCTCAGGCTCTTTTTAAACATATAGAAGTAGTCTTACAATTACTTTCAAAGAATGAATGGAGTTGTAACAAACAAAAAAATATTGTCACCGTCGCAATAATGCCATACTAAGAATTCATAATGCGACAATATCCATAGATTCGTTACATGTTACGCAAAATATAAACGATATACAGAAGATAGTATAAAAGGCTGGAGCGAGTAGCTATATGAATGCGGTTTTGTTATTTAAATATTCTTCAATAGTGTAGTATCCCTTTCTAAGCAAGTTTAGCTTTAAATTTACTGAAGGGCAGATCTATTACACTAAAATGTTATTCAAGATGTGAATAATGTTCTGTTGTCTCGTGTGGTCAATTTAAACCCGTAAGTAATGTGGTTGGTTGATTTGTGTTACGAATAATTTTATCTGATTTCTTTCATTGACCTGTTGTAACCTAAATATTTGTATTACCTTTTATGTAGGTCAAGTTTTCTTTTTTTTATTGCAGGAGTTCAGCAGACGGGCCACTTGATGGAAAGCGGTTACCATCGCCTATGGACATTTACAACACCAAAGGTGCTACAAGTGCGCTGCTGCTCTCTTAAGGGAGACTGGAACCTTGTCACTAATGCCGGAACACAACTCAAGGTTGTTCTGGCGACATACTTTAGACCAGGGGTGGTAGCAATCCAGTCAGGCAAACGCCCTACCACCTGGCTGTGGGTTGTTTTGTCGCCTTTTACGACAGGCTGCTCGGCCGCAGGAAATTGTATTCTTTCTCCGTTCCTGCACGGATAGAAGAAATATAGTGAAGAAAGATTGAGAATATTAAAGCTGAATCGCACTGTTCAACCGAATTAAATCAAACTCGTTTAAAGACGTAGAGATGAAATTAAGTGCGTCATTTAACTACTGAGTCGTGGTAGCGTAACGGCTAGCGCACGCGTCCCAAACTCAAAGGGCGCGGCTTCGATCCTGGCCGGAACGCAAGCACCACTTAGTTTTCTGATCTAATGTGCATATTCTTACAATTACCACGTGCTAATAACGGTGAAGGAGAACATCGTGATGCAACCTGCAGATAACTATTATTCTAGCAATATAAATATAATAATATATAACAAATAATATAAAAATATTTTGGTATGATTATTATGTTTTGTACTTAATCTAAATTAAGTACACTAACTTTATTAACAATAAATACAATTATACCTACAATTTATAATAAAATAATTTTTATATCAATTTTATGCCATTTATAACATGAAAATATTTTAAAAACTTTTAAATACATAATAATACGTTATTAAAGGTATGAAAATAAATAAATAAAAATAAATATTTTCATTATCATTTTCATTTAAACAATATATGATATAATTTCATGTTTACTTTTATATGGTTCAATATATGTATATTTTTGTTTTATTTCCCATTTTAAAATTATATAGGTATACACTTTCTATCCTAGTTACATTGCAATACCCACATGTCTTACAAATTTTCTAATCCATCCTAAGGTTGTCTGGAAGATATTGCTTTTAGTGATAAGACCGCCTATTGTTTTTTATACATCAACGTCTTGAACTGTATCACAATGTTATGCAATTATATTCTATTCTACTCTATTATACAACTATGTACATATACTATTATACATAGTACTACTACAACTATGTAGTATACCAGGCGGGCCACTCACAAAAGCTCGGCGGGTCGTAGGTTGAGTTAAAGGGCTTTAGACGGGTAACGAAAACAATCTCTTAACTTGCAGATAATCTAGTTTCTAGAAAGACTATATATCTCGAATTATTTGAAGGGTGTCTGACTTGTCGTCAGTTTCTATATCTTAGGGGCCATCCGTCACAATTCAAAATCTAATATATTTAAGCTAATTATGGAACAGCTGTTTTAATTTTTAAAATTTCTTGATGTGAAAATCATGAAATTTCGTGTGACGTAATTTGTGGACGGCCCCTTAGTATTCATTCACTTGCCCTCCTATCATCTGTTGAATTTTGACATTATTTGTATAGAGCTTGTGTCAAATTTTAACCGAGAGTAAGGCAAATGAACGGTCGGTAATATATAGGAACCGGGCCTTAGTCTACGCCCATTTACAATACTTGATATTTTTCGCCCACATTTCGCTTCTTCGGAAGTCATCGTTCAGCAACGAATTTGGTAATGGCAAAGACCTCTGGTACTAAAACGAAGCCCACGTAAGAAGTTGATATTTTAATATAACAAGCTGTGTGGGCATTATGGACATAAAACTTTTTTTTTTTTTTCAATGAAAACGAGGAGCTGATGATGAATTATTTTTATGACAATCCATTTTTTGTTGTCTAGTATTGATCCTAAATCTATACTAATATAATACGAGGAAAGATTTGTATTTTTGTATGTTTATAACGAATGAACTCAAAAACTACTGGACCGATTGCAAAAATTCTTTCATCACTCGAATGCTACATTATCCCTGATTAATATAGACTATATAAAAAATGGGATTTCTATTAAAACTTCAATAAGGTAACCTATCAATCTAAACAAAATATTTGGCGCTGGAATCGAGTTCTAGATTTTTATTTTTTCAGGGCAGGACACCGTCTACCAAGACCGCTAGTCAAAATAATATAATAGGGTAGTTGCAATCAAATCAACTGAGCCAGATTTTGTCATCGCAGCCTCATATTTTTTGTATCAGCGTAGAAGTTGTGACGTCATAACTTAAACGTGCCAAATAATATATTTAACGGATTCTTCTTCAATCTAATTTTCTTCTAATCCATCCTAAGGTTGTCTGGAACAAATTGCTTTCAGTGATAAGACCGCCTATTGTTTTCTATACTTAAACTTCTTGAATTGCATCTTAATGTTACGCTATAAAGTATATACTATTATATTAAATTGAGCTGTTGGCCATCAACTACAAGACAGTTTTCCGCTTTGAGCAAAGTGATGAGAACACACTGGTCCGATGTTAATTAAACAAATCGATATGTTCCATACATGGACTAAAAACCTGAACAACTATACCCAAGTATGATATACGGATAGATAAAATTCTATAGTTCAACGAAATAACGGACATAACTTACTAGTTACAATATGTTTAGGCAAAAAAATAAGCTGCCTTATTGCTTAAAGGGATCTCTTCCTTAGCTTACAATATTCGTATATAAGCGCTATAAGTCTACCGAGTGAAAACCTTCAATGTTTTGAATTCGCTAATAAATAAATACATTTTTGGTTATTCCATAAAAAAGCAAGTTCCTCTTTTGAATCCTACAACTTTTTTTTATGAATTGGTGTTATAAAATTCTAAGAAAGACGTCTGGCAAGTTAAACAAGTACGTGTTGGACTACGCACATTGGAAGATTACATAGAGGTGGCCGATGTCCACTGTTTTTGTAATTTACCTTTAGTCATTAAAAAAAATTAATTAAAAATACTTCGTATCGCGAAGTCTAATCAATGGGTCTTATTTAAAGCTATTTTATAGGAAATTTATTTTTAAGTTTTATCACTTTGATGTGATTAAATTAAATTTTTATCTAGCCACGATTCTCCCCTATAATATTTCGACTATCACTATAAACTATCTCATTTTCCGATATAGAAGTGCCCTATGTCCATCGATATTGCGCCCAACGAATAAGAATACAGCGTGGCAATGCAGCCAGCCAGAAGAGTATGCTTCCATCTGGCAGCGATTTGTTACACAGTCTATAATCGCTTTACTATTTATAACTTGTTTATTTTTAATTGTATTTTTAAGTCAGTTTTATTTTCCTACCCATTATACTAATCTAAGTTTTATTAATATTAATACTACCTACTTCTTCTAAGCTGTTATCTCACTCTTTTCCGCCGAGATCGGTTTTGAGCACGGTGGAGGGTCGAATATATCGCCATGTCCAGCTTGTCCTGGTCAATTCACCTATCTAGAGATTTACCGCGAGGTCTCTTGCCCTCAACTTTCGTAGTGATCACAAGCCTTTCGGAGACTACCTATATATAGTTACATTATCAATTTTAGCAAAAACGGTACCGAAGTTTTTCTTAAAAGCGTAAAGGACAAACAACAAGAGTTTTTTTCGCATATATAAAATTAATATGGATGAAAGTGTGGATTATTTAAATATTAATCACTTTTTAATTTGATCGATCTTTAAGCTCTATAAGAAGAGAACTATTAAATATCTTTAATTAAAGTTACCCGTTGTCCGGACAATTGCGTATTGTGAGTCGCTGTGCCTAAAATTGGCTTTTACGCATATTCAAGATATTTCTCGCGCACCACAGTGCACCTACAGGCGATAGTTATTTAGACAGCAATACAATTAGCGACGTAAATGAAATATGGTAGTCGTTAAATCCAGATTTATACTTAATGCTTAGTTCATAAATATTACATTATTTATGATCACTGATTGTGATATATAAGAGTGTTTGTACACTAGACATTGCGCGATATGAATTGCTATAGGTTTTTTTTTTGCAATGCAACAATTCCTTCAATACACCAGTTTAAGTTGTGTATTTTATGCCTCAATACAGCTATATATAATATTATAAATTAATGTATATTATGTAATATTTTTAATAAATACATAGAACGTTTTTCTCACCCACCGTTGGTTGGGATTTGGAATGAGCTCCCAGTCGTGGTTTTCTCACAGCGCTACAATATGCGGTTTTTTTAAAAGCGTGTTATAAAATTTTTTCAAGGCCGGCGGCGCGTTGGTGCGATCTTTGGTGTTGCTAGTCCATAGGCGACGATAACCGCTTTCCATCAGATGGGCCTTCCTACCCGTGTGCTGTAATTCGGCTATTAAAAAAAGCATTTATAAAATATACATGATGAGTTACGGAAACAAACTAAAATTAGGAAGTATTAGTAGAGTATAAGAGTAATTTGCTTTCTACGTAACTTAATTTAAATTAAAAAATATACTTGATTTTTATTGATTTTATAGCATTCTTTGCTAAAATGTTTACTCCGCGTGCAATATAGGCTTGAAGCGAACTTATAGATACACACCTGGTGTCGCAAACGTCCAGAGGGAACGGTGACCTCTTTCCATCAGGTGGGTCGTGTCTGTTTACCGGTTTGTTAGTAATAAAATAATCTTTTACTACATTTTATCGTAACTAAACCACAATTACACGTATGTTTAATATATTCTCCTAAAAATTATCATTCATAAACCGATTTATGTCAACATAACTGTTTATGATACCTTATAATGAGGTTTTATAATACATACATACATACATAACTTCACGCCAGTTCCCTTGCGGGGTAGGCACGAACAACTTCAGGCTTATTCTTACACACCTCACTTGCTTCTTTGACATTCATTTTTAGCGGTTTTATAATAACCGCTATATAAAAAAAATGTTAAATTGCGGACGATATAGAAATTAAAACTATTCAAAATCTTATCTCGTCAAGATAAGCCCGATAGTGTATAGCAATGATTTTTGATTCGACCCAAAAAAGTGTATTATAGATGCAACCTACGGATGCCTTAGTTATGTGCATGTCATTTAACTTTCACTGCATTTTATTTAATTATTAAGATATAAACTGCAATGCTCTAAAATATATGTAATAAGTGCATATAAAGCAGTAGGTAGGTATGCTGCGGAATAGCTTAAAGTCTGCTTTTCCTTTCATTTACATATTACGGTTGTAAGTGCAACTCATTTGCAATTGTAATTTGTATCATGCAATGTAATGTTTAAATGAGAGTCATAAAATCTAAAAAGCGACACAGTAAGAATGCAGTTTTATCATTTGCTTCAGCCGAATTAATTTAATTATTATAGAGCATATTACTTGAATATATATGGTGCATGTCGGCTCATGTCCTTTCGCACATAATTAGTTTTCTGCGCATATCCAAGTTACACCTGTTTAAAACACGAACTAAAAGGATATAAGTTTTTCATACTCCCACAGACTCGGCAACTTTTAAGTTGTTATGTCTAATGCAGGAAATGAAATATGGCTTTATTGTACCTGTATGCGCTTAGGCTCCAGGCACACTGACGCAGAGTCGAATGGCAACGAAGCATCAAACTTAAAATTTACATGGCATATTGATTCTATCTCCACAACGTAAGGCACATGTTTCTATAGAGATAAAATGAAATAATGACGCACATGTTTACGAGAATTCTGCACTTCTTTTTTTTAAATAAGTCAGTACGCTATATAAATTTTTAGTTTGACGCTTCGATGCGTTCAGTGTTTGTTGTGGTTTGACCCTTACTTAACTCCACATTAGGTCATCAAAAGTCTAGGTTAAACCGAGGCAGTAGCTAAAAAGTGGGGTCAACGACTTAACTTTAGCTATTGCCTCGCTTTCATTAAAGTTTTGATATACTGGAGTTAACTACAACATTGAAGTTGATTAATATACTATCTACTAATGTCAAAGAGACAAGTGAGGTGTGTAAGAATAAGCGCTTTCATTAAAGTTTTGATATACTGGAGTTAACTACAACATTGAAGTTGATTAATATACTATCTACTAATGTCAAAGAGACAAGTGAGGTGTGTAAGAATAAGCCTAAATGGCACTCTGTTGTTCGTGCCTACCCCGCAAGGGAACTGGCGTGAAGTTATGTATGTATGTATGTATGTACTAATTTAAAAACAAAACGCCTTGTAGAAAACTAGGAGGGATAGTGTTTTTATTTTAGTGCATCTATACTAAAACTAAACTATCATTTTTGATGATTACAACATTGCCTAAAGGGAGTTACTATAAATTGAGTTGGCTATGTTAGGTTTACGGAAATAGTTCATGGTCTTGATTTATAAGAAGGATTTAGGTTGATTTTGTTGATAACTCGAAATTTGGCTTATCGGGATTCCAATACTGCTAGTAAAATAGAGTTAGGGGGCGTCCATTAATTATGTGGGTATTTTTTAGGGGTGGGCAGAGGGAGGGTCGAGCCGTATATCACGTAATTCTTTTCTGCAAAGGCATTTTAAAATCACATGGAATGCACGGTCTCAAGAGTGACTATTGGAATCTGTTGGTCATAAGAGACCATGAGTCTCCGTGGAATAAATATTTTTTTATAAATTTTAGTAGTTACCACTTAAGCATTTTATTATGCAACTAGAGATTTCCTCGCGGCTACGCTGCGTGAAAATCCCTAGCTAGTTGCTTGGGAAGAACTGGGGGCGGCGGTGTTGAGGTTGAAGGCCAAGAACACCGCCCCCGGTCTCGACGGCATACCGGGGCGCGCGTGGGTTCTGTCCCACGGCGCCCTGGAGTCCCGATTGACGTGGCTCTTCACGGCCTGCCTGCAGCAGGGCCGGTTTCCCACCCGGTGGAAGACCTGCAAACTGGTCCTGCTCAGGAAAGAGGGGCGCCCGGCGGACTCTCCGTCCGCCTACCGGCCCATAGTGTTGCTGGACGAGGTGGCCAAGATGCTGGAGCGAGTGCTCGCGAACCGCCTCGTCCGGCACCTCGGAGAAGAGGGGCCGGATCTGGCGGAGAACCAGTTCGGTTTCCGCCAGGGGCGCTCCACCGTGGACGCCATACGCCGTGTGAAGAGCCAGGCGGAGGAAGCGATCTCCCAGGGCGGGGTGCTGTTGGCGGTGTCACTCGACATCGCCAACGCCTTCAACTCCCTGCCCTGGAGCTGCATTAAGGAGGCACTCCGCTACCACGGGGTGCCGACCTACCTCCAAAGAGTCATCGGTGACTACCTCTCGGTGAGGGCCGTCGTGTACCCGGGTCAGCTAGCCAGCTGGGGTCGGCGAGAAATGACGTGCGGTGTTCCACAGGGGTCGGTACTGGGCCCGCTCCTGTGGAACATCGCATATGACTGGACCATACGCGGTGCGGTCCTCCACGGTGTCAGCGTCACGTGTTACGCCGATGACACGTTGGTCGCGGCCCGTGGACGGACCCACCGGCAGGCGGGCCTACTGGCCACTGCTGGGGTTGCGCACGTAGTCGATAGGATCCGGCGACTCGGTCTGGAGGTGGCCTTGCACAAATCCGAGGCCGTGGTGTTCCACGGGCCTCGGAACAAGCCACCTCGGGGCTTGAGTATCACAGTGGGAGGCACCACCATCGGCGTCGGGACGACAATGAAATACCTCGGACTCGTCCTCGACAGCCGATGGGAGTTTTCGGCACACTTCAAGCGGCTGGCCCCCAGGCTCATTGGGGCAGCCGGCGCCCTATCACGGCTCGTGCCCAATGTGGGGGGGCCGGGCGCGCCGTGCCGAAAACTCTACGAGGGGGTCGTACGATCCATGGCCCTATACGGGGCCCCGATATGGGCGGAGTCCCTGACGGCCAAGAACGCCGCGTTGCTGCGACGTCCGCAGCGCGCGCTGGCCGTCAGGGCTATAAGGGGGTATCGTACGATCTCCTTCGAGGCGGCCTCCCTCCTAGCCGGATCCCCACCATGGGATCTAGAGGCGCGCGTCCTTGCGGCCGTGTACGACTGGCGCAAGGACACCCTCAGTCGGGACTTCCGTCCTGCGCCTCGGGAAATCGAGGCTAAAAGGGCGGAGTTCCGGCGGGATCTCATGGTGGAATGGCAGAACCGACTTGCGCACCCCAGCGCCGGTCATAGGACCGTAGAGGCAGTTAGGCCCGTCCTGCCAAAATGGATAGACCGGAGGCACGGCACCCTGACGTTCCGCCAGACGCAGGTACTGACCGGGCACGGCTGCTTCGGTCGGTACCTGTGTCAGATAGGACGTGAATCGTCGTCAGGGTGCCAGCACTGCAGTGCCAGCGTCGAGGACACGGCGCTGCACACTCTGCAGGAGTGTCCAGCCTGGGAAGAGGAGCGCCTTGTCCTCGGCGCCACCATCGGAAATGACCTGTCGCTCCCGGCCGTGGTCCAGGCCATGGTCGGGGGCCAACCCGAATGGGACGCCGTCGCCTCCTTTTGCGAGGCCGTCATGTCCGCAAAGGAGGCGGCGGAGCGGGAGAGAGAGCGAGCAGCCGTGCTCCTCTCCCGCCGCAATAACCGGTCTCGGCGCCGGAGGAACACGGACCTCCGGCCGCCATGAACGCGCGGCGCGGGTGACGGTCAGGGGAGGCTATAAGGCCGTCGCCCGCATCTAAAGCCGCTGAGTAGGGGGCGCGTCGGTGCCCGCGCGCGCCCCTCTCAAACACGAGCATGGAGAGGCCCGTCCCTTGCTGGGGTGGGCCCACGCCAGCCGGGGTCGCGGAAGAAAAGCTCACGCATATCCCGTGACCCCGGCTCATGGCGTCAGGTGGCACCAAGGGGTTTTAGTGGGTATTCCGGCTTCTCTAGCCGGCGAGTCCCACACTCCCCCGCCGAAGTCTCCCCGGCGGGGGGTCCGCAAATGGATTTCCCCTTGTAAAAAAAAAAAAATCCGTTTAGTAGTTTTCACGTGATGCTCTAGCTGGCAGACAGACAGACAAAAATTCTAAATATTGCATTTTTGGAATCTCCTGGTCCGAATTAGCCCCCCTGACTTTTTTCACATTTTTAAACGCAATGCACAAACTCGAACCATTTATAGATTTATTATAGTATACATTATCTCATTGTGATTCTGGCCTTCGTTCTACTTAATCTTAAATACTAGTAAAGTTTAAATATAAAAAAACCGACTTCAAAAACTAAGAAGTATAAAATTACTTAATATTTTTTTTTACTAAGAATTTATTTAGTTTATTAAGAGACAAAAAAATTTAAAATTTTCTACGTCTTGAAGTCGGTGCCAAGTAAACCATAAAAATTACAATATCTTGCAACATTTTGTTATAACAGTGTATATGGTAATTTTTAAGGTTTGCTCGCCACCGACTTTAAGATATAGACAATTTTATATTATTTTGTCTCTATAAACGAAATAAATTCTTAGTCAAAAATCTTTATTAAGTTTTTTTATACTTTTTAGTTTTTGAAGTCGGTTTTTTTAAACGAAGTATTTTTTAATTTGTTATTTTTAGTGTCTAGCTATGGGTAGGCCTACGATAGGTGCCGCGCGCCTTAAAAAATATAGGTCCCAAGAAACGGTAACGGAAAATTTTCATAAAATTTTTTTCATAAAATGAAAACTAAAGGATCAAATGGCAACTATTCCGCTTCAAACCAAAGAAGAATCACGTAAAACGGATCATAAATCTCAGCGTAATCGGTGTACATACATAAAAAAAACTAATCAAATTAAGAACCTCCTTCGTTTTGAAGTCGGTTAAAAATATTAAGTTTATTTAAATTAGGTTTTTTTTTTAGAATAAATCCAATCCTTAGACAAGAAACACATTTTTAGAAACGTCACATGAAATTGTGGTTTGGGGGAGGGTTGAGTCAAATCTCACGATATCTCACCAGAGGAGATCGGAAAATCGCCAAAAACGCTTTTTTTTTTTTATTGCAGAAGATCAGCAAACAGGCAGACGGCCCACTTGATGGAAAGCGGTTACCATCGCCTATGGACATTTGCAACACCAAAGGTGCTACAAATGCGCTGCTGCTCTCTTAAGGGAGACTGGAACCTGGTCACTAATGCCGGAACACAACTCAAGGTTGTTATGGCGACATGTTGCAGACCAGGGGTGGTAGCCATCCAGTCGGGCAAATGCCCTACCACCTGACTGTGGGTTTTTAAGTCGCCTCTTACGACAGGCCGCCCGGCCGCAGGAAATTGTATTCTTTCTCCGTTCCTGCACGGATAAACGCTTCACGTGATCAATGTACGCCCCTTATCTACAAACAAGAGAATGATGTAATACATCTTTATATATTCGCACTGTGTGATACTTGTTAAAGACAGTTACAGTTGCGCCAAATACGTAGTAATTTCAAATATTCAGTGGTTTTCAAAACTACATGTACAAGTTTTAAAGGTTGTAAATTAATTTAATTTGTGTATGAAGCATAAAATATTAAACATAATTAGGTATTTGAATACTATTCGTAGTTTCATAACATAATTGTCTGTGAGTTACATAATTTAATATAATTATAATTATGTATTTTTTCTTAGAAAATAGGCTAATGAAATAATTCGTTTTTGTCGCAAACTCATTACATATCTTCTAACCACTTCCACTTAGTTCCGGCAAAATGGAGGCTTAAGAAATGTTGTATTAACGTCGTGATAGGTAACATTCGTGCCACTGTCTCAATAAGAGATTATAAAGACGTTGTAAAGTAGACCCTGGCCTCAAAACTGTAAGTTTTAATTTATAACTGGGAAGATAAATACCAGGATGTTCTATTGATGGAATCTTCTCCACATTGTGTAATCTCTAACTCTTTCAATTATTAGTACATTGTTTGTCATTATTATAATACCCACCGAATGCACTTGCGTTTTAAATTACGTAGGTCGGCCCTTGCCTGGAAAGCATGCAACACTTATGTCGTTTCCTAACCTAATGTTCATAATGTTGCAACGGTCATGGTGATGGAAACTGCACATCGAGATAACTAAAGTTTGAAATCTGCCAGTTCGCTTTGGATAAGCTAGGCGCATATACTTTCCGTTCCTATAAAAATTAGGACGTTTATGGGGTAATATACTATTATATCATTTTCGTGCTTTTTGTTTTATTTTTATTTATTTATAAGAAAAGCAAACAGATACAATATATATTTTATAATATTATTATATTCTTACCGCTCATTTGGAGTTTTTGGCGGGAACTGAAAGGGGACGCTGTGCTGTGCAGTTTTATTTTCTAAAAATGTGTAAGATCACTCTTAAATGAACAATAGTTGTAGGATATTAATAGTTTTTGAGTAGTAATTATGTGTTTTTGTGAGAAATGTGAACTGTATAGTCAAATGTGGCCTTTCGAGTTTTCACAAGAACTCCGTTATACGGCGTCGATTGTAGCCTACAAAACAATTGCGCCTGGCTTAAAGGCCTAGTTGCCAAGACATAAACGATTAAGATTAAAAATTTGTAATTGAAGGATTAAAAACTGCGATGTTTCCGTGCGAAACCTAACCCCTTGAATTACGTAGTGTACTGAAATAGCTGTAATTTGCTATTCAGGTTGTATTGTACACATGCAATAGGGGTGTGGCCTGAGTGTCGGTGTGACCTTGGCGTTAGCTACGTCTGTGCACTGTAGAGTCTGGCCTAAGGACGAGCGTCACGCTTTTTGATGTTTGCCGAGTTCAAAAATATAATTATGCCATATTTAAATACAGTAGACACAAAGATGACTTGGTAATGTGTTACATCGTCTAACGTTTCTAAAATTGCTATTTTCATTATAATATCACAGTTTATATTTATTTTATTACCGTTTGGTAGTTGAGTTACGGTCAGTTGGTTTTGCTCATTTATATTATAAATTGTATAATGTGGTTCACAATAAATAAACTGCATTTTATGCTAAGAAGTAGTAGGTATTCAGAGCGAACAATTAATTAAAAAATAATGATAATTTTAAATTTGATTCTTTTTGTTCTAAGTATTTCAAAGCAAGTTAACAAAATATAATATTCGAATGAAGCATTTTTCTCCACAAGCTTCTAAGTATTTGCTACTACACCTTATCTTGCATGTATATTATAGAATAGAATAGTTAACACTTTATTGCTCACCAAATATACAATTACAAACATGTACGAATACAATATTGTCATGGTAGAAACAATAGGCGGCTTTATCGCTTAAAACAATCTCTTCCAGGCAACCTAACATAGGAATAATTTAACCTAATCTGGCGATGTAGGTGGTGCAGATTATTAGGTAGAACTTAAATAGACATACTTTAACTACATACATATTTTATAAATTAAATACACATACTAAAATCCCTATTAATATTATAAATGCAAAAGTAACTCTGTCTGTCTGTTTCGTTTTCACGGAAAAACTACGGGATCGATTTGGCTGAAACTTAGTATATATATATTTTCGATACCGAGGATGAACATAGGATACTTTTTATCCCGAAAAATGGGAGTTTGCGGGATAAAAAAAATATATATCTATTATGCTTTTACGGAAAAACGATTGGACCGATTTGGTATATATGTAAATTTAATACCGAGGGTGGACAAGGGATACTTTTCATCCCGCATAATAGGATAGATTTATGTAAAGGTTATCCCAAACATTAGGATAGTTTTAGTTTTTTGTGATTTGTCATTCTCGTCATTTTGGACATTTCGATCATTTTGAACAATTTGGTCAATTTCGACATTTTAATCATTTTGGTCATTTAATAATAATTTAATAGCTCTACTAAAGTTTAACAGTGATAGTATCGTCAGTAGACCACTCTCCATCCCCTAGCGGATATCATCTGTAATTTTTACTAAAGCTGTCGTTGTACTATGGCCTGGGCGGAAACCAGATTGATATTCATTAATGAGTTATAATTGAGGAAAATACTTAATTATTTATGGACTAGACGTTTTAGGACTTTGGACGGGAAGGAAAGAATGGATATCGGTCGGAATTCATAAAAGAACCTGGGATTAGGCTTTTTAGGGAAAGGAATGACCTGTGCCTCTTACCAGATTGCTGGAAAGGTGCCACTAGCCATGAATGAGTTAAGGTTATGAGTGATAATCGGGTTGATGACATCTAGAAAAGGGATGATCATATTGCGACTAATACCATCACTGGCAACTGAGTTTGATGTGATGGATTTCATGGCACTACTAACATCACAGATATATATATATATATATATATATATATATATATATATATATATATATGTATGTGTATATATATATGTATATATATGTATGTGTATATATGTATGTATATATATGTATGTGTATATATATATATATATATATATATATATATATATATATATAATCATTATAATAGATTAATTAAAAACTACTACCAATCTCACTGAAGATTTGTTTATGTAGAGTGTCAATGTATCTGAGTGCATTTTCAGTATTGATCAATGGTATTGAGGGAAACGGGATACCAGGATATGTGGCACAGACTTGGGGAGGCCTAGTCCCGCAGTTGACGAAAATGAAGAAGTGTATTTATTGGCATATTTTCTATTGTTGATATTGGATTTTTTTTATACTTATTACTAAAAAGTACAAAGCCGGCGTTTTTGTTACATGAAGCACTATACAATTAGACATCGCAAGCAGCATCATAGGTCTCCTGTTGACCCGAGTGAGTTGAGTGAGATGGCCTAAGATATAAGCTTTAGGATCCTGGAGCTTTCTTTCTTATTATTTCTACTCTACTCTGAACTAACTGTCTGAGATCTGCTATAGTGATACTATTACACGCACTTCACCTTTTATGATGAAAACAAGCATTACTTTGGCCTATCTATCTCTTTTAACAGGAACGATCGTTCTCCACATAAAGAGCCGAGACTTCAGTCTCTAATTAAGAGTTCAAATCTTGTTACTGGGACCATACGCGAAGCAGGTGAATCGCTTGACTTTAAGGCAATTATATCCAGTTCAAGTAGACGCTAAAGCTCTTATGCAGTCTATAGGGGTGGTTGTTGTTCATGTTTAATAGCATATTGCATCCTTGAAACTAACATCTCACTAATTGTTTTATGGACTTCAACTTGATTATTTCTGCTCGACAAATTATCGAGTTTCTATAAGATATACGCGTAACCTTTTGCTATTAATAAACCATGTCTTAATATGCAAACGTGATAGTAACTTCATTTGATGTACCTTCTTCACGACCCAATCAATGAACTTGTTTCATAATTATAAGAGTACTGTTCAGAATGGGAATGAACATGGATACTTTTTTTTTATGGACATGTGCCAAGTGGTTAGGGAATTTGACCATTTGGATGGCTACCACCCTCGGTTTAGAGAATGCCGCCATAACAAGTTTGAGTTGTGTTCCGGTATTAGTGGTCAGATTCCATTCCCTCTTCGAGGCCTTTTGAGGCCGGCAACACATTGGTAGCATCTTTGGTGTTGCAAATATCTATAGGCGACGGTAACCACTTTCTATCAGGTGGGCCGTTAACGTGTCTGCGGTACCTACTTCTGTAATAGTCATATTCTATTGAAAATAAATGAATCTTCTATTTATACATAATATATAGAATGTTATGAGGGCGGGCCTTTTTTCTTTGCGTCTCCTTTATTCGCTTTTTTTCAAAACTCTGGATATTTTGTTTCATTAGGTGCCTCGACTGTGAGCTATTGGTGGCTGATAAATCCCATTTCTAGGTCGAGATCACAATTTTTTAACTTTTTTAGTGCACACATGAATCGCAAACGCTGCCTACCTTGTTTTCGTTTAACCTACATTAATTCGAATTTAAATTATGTTGGAATCAAAACGTCTAAATAAAGTCACAAAAAGACCTAACGACTAGAACAAACTATAAATCAATACTGTCTAATATAGTATGACGTTCACAAACAGATTTGGCTTTAGATAGGACGTTGTATTACGTTCCAATCAATTTATCATTTATGATACTCCTGTCTGCAAAATTATACGTTCTTGTTGATGTGGAAAATCGTAAAAATCCAGATAATACTGCTACTTTACATGCGAGCTTTTCCCATTACATGTAAGCTTCGATAAAATCGTAGGTGTCTTATTATACGCACAGTCCAGGATTCCGTAGAGGTGAAAAACATTGAATGTGTGCGCAGCTCGTCGCACATATAATATATATTGGTTTGGTAGACGCTGATGGTGGTGGGCCTAGGATACCCAGGTCGATGTAGTAGTAGAAGTTAAAACATTGTTAGTTGGTGAAAACTTGTAATAATATCACTTTACTTTATGCTACAACCGAAACAGAAGAAGAACAAAAATGCAACTACAATGTTGCAAGTTCAAAAATAACGAATATTTTATGTTGGTGTTGCCAAGAGAATGTGATCGTCGTTAAACTATTGACCCATAGAAAATTTATTTCATCCGAAACACTTCAAATCGCAAAACGTATTCGTTTGAACGTTCAAATCAACTAACGTTAAAATCATTTTTGTAGCTTATACATCAAATTCAAAAGTTTTTATTGAAGCTAAGTTCCACTGGAGAACATTTTTTTGGGTCATTCATCTCAGGTAAAATTAAATCTACTTTCTAGTCTCTATATACCGCTTCGCAATGTGTTATTGCTTTTTTAAGAAGACGAAACGGCAAGAAACCCCCAGCAACACGTAGGGCATTGTTTTTAATTTCGCTTTTTTTTTTAATTATGTGTCTGTGTCAGGTTTTTTTTAATACATAAAACACTTTTGTATGACTGGAAGCGAGTATGTCGTTAAATAAAAAAAAGGGTTAAGAACCATCGTTATGTTTTTTTAACATCTGATTAACAATGCTCCACACGACTCTGTGCACTGAAAAAAAGATCAATATTCCCCTACATGTATAGTTGCCTTTTTTTTTGATAACGAAGAGGGAATGTCTTTGGACACCGTCCGAGGACGAGGGCTCTTCGGGAGAAGGGCCAAATGCAACGCAGAAGCATGCATCGAGGGTGTGTGGGGCACATGTATAGTTGCCTACCCTAACATTTGTTATTTTCATTATGGCATTATGGCATTATGGCGTTGTGTAGAAACGTATAGATTACATAGATATTCCTATCACCATGATAGATCTCGAAAACGAATAAGCAAAATTAAGTGTAACTTATTAAAGTATTAAATTTTTTTCTTCTTTATTCATTCAGTTATACATTGTTAACCTTGATGTCCTTATTTTCGAATGCGACGAACCTTGATGACTTCATTTAAATACTTACTGACCTACGCTTTTATCTTTTTGACATAATCCCAGCTAAGGCGCGTTTATATAATAACAAGTTTACAGTCTGTTTATGAATGGGATTTATACTTTATAAGTTTCTTTGTAAAATAAAATTAATACATTATTAAGCATTTTTACAAAGGAGCCTATTATGAATCTTATTCGGTTCAACTCTGATGCTGCAAATAGGTGAACACGCTCTTGCGCGTCCACTTATAGGGAAGTCTTCTGGTCTATATGTGTGCCAAATTACCTATAACCCTATTAATATTATAAATGCGAAAGTAACTCTGTCTGTCTGTCCGTTATATTTTTTCGAGGCCGAGGAACATGAACATAGGATGCTTTTATTCCGAAAAATGGGATAGTTTCCTGGATAAAAATATATTTGTCTCTCAGTTTGTTATACGTTTACAGAAAATCTATTGGACCGATTTTGCTGAAATTCGGTATATATGTAACTTTAATACTGAGGGTGGACAAGTAATACTTTTTATCCAGGATAATGGGATAAGTTCGGGGATAGATTTATGTATTATTATATCATATCGATCTATCTACCGTATTATTATCGATGTGGTCGATGTGATCGCTCTAGTCGATTTGTTCACTTTGGTGTACATATGTAGTTTTAATACCGGCAATTGGCATAGATACTTTTCATTCGGAAGATAGGATAGTTTGCGATATAAAATGAAGTGAATCTTCCGGGGCAAATTGCAATAACATAAAAATTTAATACAATGTAACCTGTGTTGTAACCTCTTTAACGAAGAGGCACGCACTAGAGGTTGACCCGCGTCGCAGCCGCGGGGTAAACTCTAGTCAATTATATATTTAGTAATTCCGAAGATAATCAGCTGTTATACCCAGACTTACAGGGAGAGATGGTAATTGTAATGACATCGAAAATTTAGGAAATGTTGGTAGAAATACACACACATAATATATAATACTTCGAAACTAAGCAATTTTATACTTGCCTTATGAATAATATACAACAAACAACTCTGCTGCCGAACTCAGACAATCATAGTTAAGAAAATAACGGAAAGTGGGCTGTTTTATTGCATGTGTTCAGCTGACAGACACACTGCCCACCTGATGGAAAGCGGTTACCGTCGCCTATGGACATTTGTAACACCAATGTGCTGCCGCTCTCTAAGAGGAGACTGGAACCTGACCACTAATGGCGGCACACAACTCAAAGTTGTTATGGCGGCATACTTTAGACCAGGGGTGGTAGCCAACCATTCGGTCAAAAATACCCTACTACCTAGCTGTGGGATATTTTGTCGCCTCTTACGACAGGCCGCCCGGCCGCAGGAAATAGTATTCTTTTTCTGTTCCTGCACGGATAAAAGGTATTTTACGCGTTTATGCGTTTATTAGCCGTGCTTGCGTTGTATATTGGGGCCCAACGTGGTGCTAAAATATGTCTTTCTCTTCAGATAGATTATACTTCGCCACTCTAAAAGCGGGGTATAAACCGAAGCCAACTCGCAACAGCAAATACTTCCACATCGAAGATGAGATTGTCTACGAAAACTTCTATTTCGACTTTGGGCCGTACCACCTTTGTCATCTGTATCAATTCTGCAAAAAACTCACAGAAGAGCTCGAGAAGAATCCTAAGAAGAAAGTGGTGTTTTACACGAGCAATAACGTGACTTTGAGACTAAATGCAGCTTACTTAATTGGCAGCTATCAGGTTGGTGTTGTATTTGAATTTGCAAATTGTATCTCTCAACCATTCACTGATTATTATTAAACAAGTATCAATTGATTTACAAAAGTTTTACACTATTTAAAAAACAATCTATTTACATAAACATTTATTTATAAAAAATAATATATACGATTACTCGTACTTATTTTTATTATATTAATTAGTTGAGTTTATGGCTTGGCACCTAGGCCTTTCGGTCAGATCTTAGATTAGATTAGATTACTAGTTTCTTCATTTTCTCAAGTCTACGTATAGCTCAGCTGAGTTGTGGGTTATCAACTGATGCCAATCTACGGAGTTCTTGTGACAACTCGAAAGGCCACGTTTGACTACACAGTTAATATTTCTTACTAAAACATGTTATAATTATTACTAAAAGAAATATCAATATTCTATAACTTTTGCTCATTTTCATTCGAAAAATTGCTTAATTTTACACATTTTTAGAAAATGACAATGCACAGCACAATGTCCCTTGTCACTTCCCGCAAAAAGCTCACAGTCACCGACAATTGGGTGCCTGTACAGGCAATTGGTCTATTTTTTAATTTAAATGATAAAAAATCTTCGAAAATAAAACACTTACGATCTTATTCGTATTGAGTTAGAGTAAGTTTGTAGCCGTTTTTAAGAACTTTAAGTTATTTTATTTTATGTTGTTAATCTAATATATTCACAATATTACAAAATTAATTCTATATCTGTCATTCTATAAGTTTTCAAAATGATAATTTTACAAAAAGACATTTAGTTACAATTTATACTAAAATTATTTACTCAATACATTCAACCAAAAAAGGTTTCGTAAAAATATTCACGCGTTGTAACATAGAACTCGAGGCGATTCTGTTTGAGAATCGATTTTGATGATTACCCTTAACAAGCAACACTGATTGTCAACGACGCGAAGATTGAATAATCGTATTGCGTAGGATTCCTTGTTCATTGTTCCCAATTACACTGTGATCGCATTTCATACATCTTTATGGGACTCAATGGAGCAAATATGTGTTAGATCTTATCAACGCGACCTAGAGTTAAAGCTGTCAGTTTTAATTTGTCACTGAAGCCTGATATTTACTTTTTCATTGAAACTTTTGATGAATATTAATTACAACATTTCCTTCATCGCCATTTAAGTAAATCTACCAAGTATCATGTCATGTACCGTAGAGGTGGTGTACCTTAAAATACATTTAACTTTAATTACGTCATACATATATCAATGGCTCTGACCTTCGCCGGCCGCTATCGCCGATTTCAAAGTACATAATAGTTACATAATAAACATTGTTACATTAAGAGGATAGACAGACAAGTATAGAATTGCTATAATAAAAATTTATTTCTTGATTTTTATATACTTTAATTCTAAGTGATTCTTTGAAAAATTGTGAAATAGTATTTATTTATATTTCGATGTATTTTTCAGATAATACACCTGGACTCAAGTCCAGCGGCAGTGTACAAACAGCTGACAGATGGCTCCGATTGGTCGTTGCTGAACTTTCGAGACGCCTCTGGTGGGCCGCCCCTCTTTGATATCTCCTTACTGGACGTGCTGCATGGGATCAAAGTGGCTCATGACGCGCGCTTCTTTGACTTCCAACACTTTGACGCCGATCAATATTTATTTTATGAGGTGAGAGGAATAATAAATATTTATATAACAATTATTGTTGTGGCTCTGGTTGAAAATACAGATGTGCCATTGTACATCATGAGGGCCGTCTTAACACAAAAATCGGCGTGTGCACCCTCTTTTGTAGTAAAAAATAAAATTAATAAAACAATATAGTCAATAAACTTCAATATGTTTGCGATTGATCTTTCGGTGTTCAAGTTGAGAAGATGTTAAGTAATTTTCAAAACTGTCAGATTAGGCGAAGTAAGTAGTATGTATAAGTACAAAGTCGTCCGCTTGCGCCCTCTTAATCTTTGCGGCCGGTGCCTCGCACCTCTTACACCCCCAGGTAAAGACGCCCCCCCCCCTCTCTCTCTCTCTTAAATGTCTTCCGGCGATCGTTTCCGTTTTAGAGCTTTTTTTACTTTTTTTTTAATATTTAAGTACGTTTTCCATTGTATGTTCCATTTATTTTTGTATATAGATTATATTATTATACTTTTAAAGAAATCTTTATTCTTTCTTTCTTCTATCTAAAATTTAATTGACTCTTTCGGGCTGATCGAACGAAAAGTAACTACATTTGAGAGTAAGGCCTCTGTGCACCATTTAGATAGTTTTATGGCTAAATGTGCATATTAAAACATATTGTATATGACGGGCTACTATACTCTTTATTATACTTATTATTACAATGCGTACATTGCAATGGACTTAACTTTTAATTTGTATATACAACTTCAAAAAATGGTCCCTAACAAATCTTAATTTCAATAAAATCTCGAATTTGAGTAAAAAAATGTAATCTATATACTATAATAAATCTGTAAATGGTTCTAGTTTGTAGAATGCATTTAAAAATGTGAAAAAAATCAGGAAGGATAATTCGGTCCAGGTGTTTCCGAAAATGCAATTTTTGGAATGTTTGTTTGTCTGTCTGTTAGAGCATCACGTGAAAACTACTGATCGGATCTAAATGAAACTCGATATAGACCTAGCTTAGATCCCGGGGCGTAATTTGGATACTTTTTCCCGATAACGACGTGGTATCCATGGGGTAGACAAAGATAGCGAAAAAGATGACGCTGCGATCGCATCTTTTTTGGAAACTACTTAACGTAAATGAATGAAACTCAGTATAGCGCTGGCTTATAACTCGAGTTAACACTAAGGATACATTTTATCCCGATAAAAAACGTCGTTTCCTTAAAGTAAACGGACTAGTGAAATAGATGGCGCTGCAATCGCGTTTTTCAATTCACTAACAAATACCTACGTTGTCATAAACAACATGTCATTCATTGTATTACTTCAAATCATGTTGGCTTCGACACGCCTCTATATTTTGCTGGGCAGCTGTTTAAGACTATATGGACTTAGTTTCTTTGTTATTGTAGTGAATTTAACGAGAAACTGTAAAGTTTTAGGTCTGTAAAGTAGTAGGTATATATAAAAATCTAATTTAGTTTTTATGTAAGTAGCATAGAGCTTCTACCTATGGTTTTTCACGCGGCATAGCCACGGGTAAAACTCTAGTCTTTTATATAAATTTATAAAATTATCATACATGTTTATTACTTAAAGTCAACAGACTATTATTTTAAAAGATCGTATCTCTGGCATATTTCATAGTTAGATCAATCTTTAATCGTTTTCAGTGCGGTCAAGCGTAATTGTTTTTGTATTTCGTCAATAGAAAGTGGAGAATGGCGATCTGAACTGGATAGTTCCCGGTAAGATGCTGGCATTCTCGGGGCCCCATCACCGATCGCGCCTGGACCGCGGCTACCCATTACACAGTCCTGAATACTATCACGAATACTTTAGAAAATATCATGTAAGTACTTACATTTCTACACTTTACCACAATACCGTGGAAGAAGAATGTTATGAATCACATTCGCTCCATAGAAAGCGTAACTCCGAAAAACTTCTAAATCTCATATATCACATCAGAAGTCACTCTTCTCTAACTCTTCAACGTTTTGTAATATCATTTTTTATGTAAAAATTTAATAGAAACTTACTAAGCGCTCGTGTATACGGCAAGACCGCGTTGCCGCACACACACCGCTGCTGCTTTCCTATACTACCGCTTCGCCGCTGACGCCCGCTTTACAGTGAAAGTGAGGTAGCGGTGCAGCAGCAGTGCGGCGACGGTGTCACGTACACGCACCTTAAAACTTATTTTTGAAGTGAAACTTCTATATAAATGGGGGGTCTTAGGATTTTTCTGTCACGAAAAAGCATTACGGCCGCGCGGAGGAGCGGCATAAATTTAGACTAGACGTGGTGAGAGGCGGCATAATTTTAGAGTGTGGATTTGTTTTTGGTTCCGGATCGAATTCAGTTTTTTTGTTTAATAAAATAAAATGTGTTTAAATAAAAAATGCATTCATTAAAATGTACCTAACCTAACCAAATCATAATTTTAAGTAAACCTGCGAAAAATCGAAATGTGTGCTTGGGCACAAAGTAGAAGTGAAACTTCAACGGACAAGTGGAAAAACGAATCGCAACACAATTTTAACTTGAGGTTTTACGAGCGGGTTTTTAAATTGGACAACTACATTAACAATCTGCCCGTAAAACTTCAAGTAAAATTTTTGTTGCGATTCGTTTTGCTACTTATCCGTTGCCATTCGTTTTTCATTAGTTCGTTGAAGTTTCACTTCTACTATGTGTCCAACCACACATTTCTATTTTTTTCTGAAAGCATCCTTACGTGTAAGTTAATTAGTGTAAAACATCGGCCAATAATGTCTTTACGACGGATCGATTCAGACTGATCGTTGAGACGCGGAAGTGCGGGGTAAATTACTTTTTCGGGGAATCATCGTTCGTTACGCGGTGGCGTGAACATCCTGGGGCCCGGGGAAAAGGTGACGGCTCCCATTTATAGTGCTGACTAAGTGCTGTTGTCGTCGGGGGGAAGACGAGCAATCTTTGTGACTGGTCTCGTTAAGCTGCCATCCTTGGTGCTGAGTTCTACGACTCGGACGACGTCATCCTTTCCGGGCAGAATCTTCTTTATTCTTCCCATCTTCCACTGGAGTCTGGGAAGATTATCCTCCTTTATGAGTACCAGCTCACCAATCTTGGGTCGACTGGTTTCCGTAGTCCATTTAGATCGGGATTGGAGAGTGTGCAGGTAGGATTTCGACCACAAGGTCCAAAATCGCTGAGCCAACGCTTGCACTAAGCGAAAACGTCGTAGGGTTGATGGAGGAGAGGATTCATGGGAATGTTCGGGTAATGCGGTAAGTGGGCGACCTATAAGGAAATGACCAGCGGTTAGGACTTCGAAGTCTGTAGGGTCTGAAGACAGAGGGCAGAGTGGTCGAGAGTTGAGAACGGCCTCAATACGGGCTAAGAGTGTAGAAAATTCTTCAAAGGTCAGATGCTGCTCACCTAATACGCGATAGAGTAATTGCTTAGTAGATTTCACGGCTGCCTCGTGCAGACCGCCAAAAGAAGGAGCTGAGGGCGGATTGAGCAACCATGTGATCTGCTGTGTGGCTAGCTTGTGCGTAATTCTATCATCATTGGCCTTTAAGAAGTTTTGTACTTCTATGAGCTGATTTCTTGCGCCGACATAGTTTGTACCGCAATCAGAGCGAATTAGGGTAGGGATTCCGCGCCGACTAACGAACCTTTGCAGTGCCGCAAAAAAGGCGTCCGTAGAAAGTTCCGAGACAGCCTCTAAGTGCACTGCCTTGGTGGCGAGACAAACGAAAACACAAAAGTAGCCTTTGAGAAGTTTGGCATTGCGTAGAGTACTTGATTTAATTAGGAATGGTCCGGCAAAATCCGTGGACACTTGACTAAACACCGGTTGTGGGCTGACTCGATCAGCCGGTAGGTCGGCCATAAAAGGGGGATTCGGCTGAGCTCGATGCCTAAAACAGCGTACACATTTAAAGACACGGTGACGAATGACTCGCCTTCCAGATAAAATCCAGTATTGTTGACGGAGTAGTGCGTGTAGTGTATCTGCGCCCGGGTGGCAGTGTATAGTGTGGAAATGATCTATAATTAGGTCCACAAGGGGGCTTGAACTGGGTAAGATGAGGGGATGTTGTGTGTCATATCTAAGGGCTGAGTTGGACAAGCGCCCTCCTACTCTAAGAAGACCATCCTTGAGAAAGGGCGAGAGGCGTTGTATTCGCACTGTACATAATTTGTTAGTTTGCAGTCGGTGGATGTCTTCAGCGAACATATTTTGTTGGACTGAGCGTACCCAGTGTAAGAGCGCTTTCTTACGTTCGTCTACGGTAATGGGACCAACGATGCGAGAGTGAGAAGATACCAAGCAATTGTGTGCAAAACGTTTAATACATGCGGTTACGCCTACAAGTGTGTCTAAGGAGCTGAATCTCGTGAGTAAATCCGTGTCTAGATCAGGAACCGCGATGTGAGCTACCATTTTTCTTGGTTTTAGACCAGGCAGTACGTGATGACCCAAAGCAGGGGGCATCGTGGGCCAGGTATCAGGTGGGGCCTTGAGCCAAGTAGGCGACCACCATAGGTCATAGGCTAAGAGTTCCTGTGCTGATATTCCCCTGCTAGCACAGTCGGCAGGGTTAAGAGCTGAGGGTACATGTCTCCAAGTAGGGTTACATGGATTGGCTGCAATGGCAGAGACTCGATTGGCCTCAAAGACCTGTAGGGATTGAGAAGGAGTTTTAAGCCAGGCGAGTACGATAGTACTGTCTGACCAACAAAAGTGTTGCTGAATGGTAATGTGGGCAGAAAGTTGAACAGAGACGCGAGAAATGAGCAGCGAAGTGAGGTGTGCAGCTGAAAGTTCCAGCTTTGGTATAGTCTGTCGGGTTTTAATGGGGGCTACCTTGGATTTAGAAACAAGTAGTCTGACGTGTACCTGACCCGTGATATTCGTTTCATGAAGATAGACTGCGGCTGCATATCCGGATTCGGATGCATCGGCAAAACCGTGTAGGGTGTAGGTGGAATCTTTGCTGGTGCAAATTGTTCTGGGGAGTCGAAGAGCAGAGAGTAGAGGTAAGTCTTCAAAAATGTGCTGAAATTGAAATGTGACATCATTGGGAGCCGATTCATCCCAGTCTAACTTTAGAGTCCATAGGTGCTGAATGAGCAGTTTTGCGCGGAAAATAACTGGGCTGATCCATCCACTAGGATCGTATAAACGAGCGATGGTACTGAGTATTGACCTTTTGGTAAATTTTTCCAGTGTAGGTACCGAAATGTGATATGTAAATTCGTCCGTTTGTGGTATCCATTGCATACCAAGTACCTTGATTGCATTGGAGTCGGGTACAACATCAAAATCCTTGGGTATGTCACATTGATCATCCGGGAAGCGTTCTAAAAGCTGACGAGAGTTTGAGGTCCACTTTCGCAAATGAAATCCCCCTAGGGCTAGTAACTCAATGAGTTCAGTCTGCAGAGCTATTGCCTTGTCAACTGAATCATGCCCAGTCAGAATGTCATCCACGAATATGGAGTGCGTAAGAACCTGTGCAGCCTGGGGAAAACGGTGACCTTCATCAGTGACCAGCTGTATAATAGATCGATTGGCGAGGAAGGGGCTGGGTCGTAGGCCATACGTGACAGTGGACAGGGCGTAAGTGAGCAGAGGTTGATCTGGAGAAGAGCGCCATAGAATGAGTTGGAACCGTCTGTGGTCTGGGTGAACTAGTATATTTCTAAACATCATCTGGATGTCTGTACTAAAGACCACTTTGTGAGTACGAAAATTTAGAATGATGTCAGTAATATCACGTTGGAGCGGTGGGCCAGTGTGCAGACAGTCATTAAGACTGACACCATTAGAGCTCTTACAGCTGCCATCAAAAACCGTGCGAAGTTTTTCAGAGTTGGCTTTGAAGATGCCATGATGCGGGACGTAAAAATGGTCTTTTCCTTTGAATGTGCTGGGGTGACAAAGAGCCATGTGGCCCATGTCAATGTATTCCTTCATGAAGTCGATATATTTTGAGCGGAGGGTAGGATCTCTTTGGAGTTTGCGCTCCAAATTAAGGAATCGTCGTAGTGCAATAGCGTGGGTTGCACCGAGCTTAGGTGCCTTTGTAAGAAAGGGAAGGGATACTATGTATCGCCCTGTGGGATCACGTGTGGTGGTAGAACGAAAGTTCTCCTCACACTCGTCAGAGGTTGAGTTGTCCTTTGATTGCACTTCTTCGACTTCCCAGAATCTCTCCAGAGCGGAGTGTATTTCTTTATTTGAGTGTTGGGGTTGTAAACAGTCAATATTTACTAGTGCTGAATTAACTTGAGGCTCAGGCTTTGTGTAGTTTGGATTGATAGGACCTAAAAGAGCGAAATTGAAGATCGTGCCGAAGGCTATTGGCCTGCCGGGGCCCAAAAAAATTTTGTTACCATCCAAAATTTGGCCCAAGACATCAGAACCTAAAATCAAGTCAATAGCGGCTGGAAAACGATAAGACGAGTCTGCTAGGGGAAGCTGTGTCGAGTCGAGGAGTGGAACAACGTCAGGTAACATTGTTAATGGTAAAAGACCTGTCAAATCTGGTAGAATGTATGCCTTTGCGCTAATTACTGGGACTTCGGTGTGAATAGGGCGGAATGTGATGGTAGTTGAAGAACTAGAGTTTTGAGTCTGTTGATTACCGACTCCTGTAATTTTTAGTTCTGTGTGCTCGACAGGCAAACGTAATTTTTGTGTCATAGTTTTAGTTAACAAGGTTAGCATGGAACCGCTGTCTAATAATGCTCTTGCCTTATGAAATACTCCAGCGTTGTCTGCTAGTTCTAGGGACACAGTGGGTAATAAAACTGGTGGATCGTGTACTGTAATGTGCTGAGTATGTGCTGAAATATGACTGTCATTTTGGTTAGCTTTATCAGAGGAAGTAACAGGGCTGCCGGGCAAGTGATTATTATGATAAACTTTATTATCATAGTGCTGAGTATGAAACTGGGATTTATTTTGTTTACGTGATGTAGTGGATGGTGTATATTGTAGCGATGGTATGGGTGGGTGTAGTGTAGTATTGTGTAAGTGAGTAGCAGGTAGTCATTGTTGTGAATTAATAGGTGAATTACGACGAGAAGAGTTTCTTGATTCCGTGGTTGGGCGGGTGTGTTCTTGTCCTCTTAGTTGTGGGGGCAAGAGGTGAGAATTGTCATATGTGGGTGATTCAAAGCCACTGCGATGTAAGGTGGTATGGTGTTTCTCGCTATCACATTCTCTACACCGTCCTGTGGATCTGCACTCGTCAGAGTAATGGGGTCCTAGACACTTACGGCACCGTTCATGAGCTTGGATAAAATCCCAGCGCCCTTGCGTAGGCTGTCTTAGGTATTCACCGCAGTTCAGCAACCTGTGTCCTCTAACGTGACACCAAGGGCAGTAATAATTATTGGTCGGTGCTGGTGGGTGGGCGGAATCTTGTGCTATGGGCTCGAAATATTGTGTAGACTGTGGGTATCCTTGAGCGTACTGTACAGGGTACGCTTGACTTTGTAGAGGATATGCAGGGCGCGTTAAAGGTGGGCGGACGGAAGTAGTGGGCTGAAAACGAACGTGCCGAATTTCTGGTCTGGGTGCAGAAGCGCGTGGTTGGTACCGTGCTGAGGGAGAAGCACGTTCAGTTTGTCTGTATGTCGGGCTGAGGGGAGGGGGGGGTGGGTTATATGTCTCAGTTTCTGTGCAACGTGCATGGTCTTCTAAGAATGTGATTACATCCTTTAAGGTGGGCAGAGTGTCTGAAGACCCATGCGTTCGTTCAAATAATGTGCGAAGCTCGCCCTTTAACTTCCGCACTACTATTGACACTAGGACGTAGTCTGAGTCATGTAGTGGTAAGTTTAGGTTTTTAAGCGCCGATTGGGTTGAAATAAGAGGGGCTAAAAATAACTGTCTGATTTGTGAGCGGGTGGTGATGTGGGGTAACTCTAGTATCATATCTATAAACCTATCAATGAGAACTCGGCGATTTTCGTAGCGATTGGCAAGTGTTGTCATCGCTACATCGTAGTTCTCATCGGTAACCTTGAGGTGTGATACCATACTGAGAGCTTCTCCGGAGAGGCAAGAAAATAAATAGTGTAATTTAACTGCACCTGACAAATTACCGGCAGTGTCCGTAAGGCTTTTGAAAATAGTTATGAAAGATGGCCAATCCTCAAGCTTGGAAGAAAATTTGGGTAGATCTATTTTGGGCAGAACAGTAGACGTGGAGAATGTGGGCGAGCTTGGTTTGATGCTTGAGCTGATGGTGATGTTTGCCACCAAAATTTTTTCATATGCTTCTATAGCCGAGGTGTAGTAGTCAAAGTACCATTTTTCCACTTTGTCGTCAAGGTCTTTAGAGTCCAAGATCTCATAATATACTGTATCCAACTTGCCCTTTATATCGTCCAATTTTGTAAAGCGCCCTATGAAATCGTTTACACTATACTTTTTGTCTCCTTTTAATATAAGGTTAGCTATCTCTAATAGGAAAGTTATGTACTTATGGGTTTGCATAAAGATGGCAGATTGCGATTTGGTAGGCATGACGATGAGAAGTGCACAATAAGAAAAGGAAAGGCAAACGAAAAAAAAAAAAAAAAAAAAATTTTTTTTTTTTTTTTTTTTTTTTTTTTTTTTTTTTTTTTACTAATGCTAATAAAGAACACGCAAGAAAGCAGCCAGAGAAACGTAAGAAATACGAAATAAATAAAAATGATTAGGAAAAAAAATATATATCAAACTGTCGTGTGCGCTGAGTCTTAATAAACACGAAGCTATATATAAGCTATAAAAGTTGCACGGCAAGCTAACCACACCGAGTGAAACGAATATAATATTCAATATTATTATATCGATCCGATATCACGTTTAGTGCAAGTATTCGAGAATAGGTGTGCTGAATAAAGTACAGAATACGTACTCGAGGTTATATTAACCTACCTACGTACCAAAAAATAGTTATCGTGTAGCAATTTGCGTAATTATCTGAGGAATGTGGAATGGGTATTCAAATATATAAGGGCAGAAGTAATATGTTTATAAGAAAACAAAAAAGAAAAAACAAGGGCAGAAAACGGGTAAATGGGCAGATTGATAATGATTGTTTATTTAACTTTTTAGGTATGCGAAAATTTACAATTTGGTTTGAATTAACCATAAAATGGCAAAATACGGTTGTTGCAGACTGTATAAATAGGTCGCCAGTTGGAATATTCGGTTCGAAAGACCATATGATCTGGCCGATTGCCAGATTTCAAGGGTGCAAGGGTAAGAGGGAATGGAGATAAATGGACTCACCCGTAATAATATGAGCTGAGTAACCGGAGCGTCTGCGATACAGGAGCAGCAGTGCGTGTTCTCTTGTTATATATCTCCCGCTTCACAACTAGATTCACTTGCCACTTATCACCAAGCTCTTGGAACCCGATTAGTATTGCAATTGGGTGGATATCTCAAATGCGCGCGCGATGCGTGAATGTCTTTACGACGGATCGTTCCACAACGCGATGGCGGTCGTTGTGGTCGTGGCGAAAACGTCACTAATGACGTCATCATTTTCGGTCACACCACGCTCACAACGACCCATGTCAAGAGGTGGGTCGAATAACCGTTCCACTTGTTGGACATATGTTGAAGTTTTTCGTTATTCACGAAATTTAGGGCCCCCTACCACCTTTTGTCACATATTGTCACACTTTGTCGACCCCCTCCCTCCCGTAACGTGTGACGTCATTTATGAGTAAACTCCAATAAACTACACAAAAGATTATTTTCCTATGCATACAGGTGACAACAGTAGTCCGTCTGAACAAGAAGTCCTATGACGCCCGCCAGTTCACGTCGCACGGCTTTGAACATCGAGAGCTGTTCTTCGTCGACGGCTCCGTGCCCTCTGATCTCATAGTGAACAGGTTCATTAGGATCGCGGAAGCGGCCAAAGGAGCCGTTGCTGTTCATTGTAAAGGTATTCCTTCTTCTTTTTTGGAGGATTTTGCCAATATCACAGTGGATGATAAAATGTCAGGTGCATATATATAAATTAAAAGAAAGAGAAAAATTTGACCGGTGAATTCAAATTCTATGATCCTGTGGGCAAAACAGACATAGAGTGTTAAATTAACTACACTATAAATATATTGTTACAACTCAGGTCCCGACAAAAACAAAACCCACCAGCATATCTGAAACAAAACACATTTTATTACCTGTCGGCATTTGAACTAATTGTAACTCTTTTAGGATTGTCTTCTTTTGTTTACTTTGTCTTTAAAATTTGTGATTAGAAAATAGGCCATTGTTTTATTGTACTCTTTTAGGGCAGTTTGCGGCCGAGTCATTAGCCAGGTGTGGCGGATTCAGTCGACTTAGATACGGGGACATTGCATTTGTGCAGTATAAAACGATGACCTGATAGAGGGGGTGGCAGTCGATCGAAACGAGACGTGTGTACTACAATCGGGAACCTAATAAGTGACGGACTTTGCGCGTTTTATTGAATTACGACCTGCATTACGTTTGGACTTGTTTTGTTCGGTTATATTTGTACCTGTGTTATACGTGTTTGTATAGTTCTAATAAACTCTATAGTAACTCTAACGTCATTTTAATTCGAGTTTTGCGAGTCTAACAATTCTGGGACATTAAAAAAAAATATGGTGAACTGAACCTTCAGCTAAGCCACACTCACAGACAGAATGGTCGCGTATTCTTATTTTTTCCAAAAATACTGTTGAGCAACAGTGACCAAGTCGCAGAGGAGTAATAGTTGACGGGACCTTTTTTTGTATTTTTTTGTGTGCAAAGAACCAAGGTTTGGGAGGTATTGTCGATTGTAAACTGCCGTAGTATCTGCCAACATTCAGATGAGACTGAACTGTTGCCAGACATAAAGGTGTTTCATAATACTTAAACAATTAATGACATTCCTTAGTTTGAAATTCTTTCACAGGAATTGATCTTTACAAGCTACTCTATGATTTGGTATAATAAGACAGATGTATTTATTTTTTCAAAATCAGGTGACTCGATTTCTCACAAGGGTAATTGATTTTTCAAAAATTTAATAATACCATTTTAGTTTTAGTCAAATTCGGCCTCAAGACTCCTCTGAATGTATTTCGCTATTTACCATAGTTTTTGATTTGGTTCTGAAGACCCACTGGAAAAATTTATCCTGTATATTAGTTAGAAAAAAAAAATTAAAATTAGTTCACAATTGACGGAGAAAACGCGTAAAAAACATACAGTAGACTCCATAACCTCCTCCTTTTAGAAGTCGGTGAAAAACAAGAGATGATGAGGATATTAATGAAGCATTTGTCTTCCTTTCAGCTGGTCTGGGTCGTACTGGCACATTAATAGCCTGCTATATGATGAAGCATCACGGTTTCACTGCTAGAGAGGCGATAGCTTGGCTAAGAGTCTGTCGACCGGGGTCCGTTATTGGTCATCAACAATGGTTTTTGGAGAAGTATGATTCCTTCTTGTATTTTTATAAAAAACAGCCTATATAGAAATAAGCTTTTTTAAAAAGGTTTTTATATACAAGCTTTTGAGATCCTGGATATCATGTAGCAGCAGAGTGCTAGCCAAGACAAGTAAAACGAGCCCAAACACGACGGGTCTATCTTGTTTAGTACAGGAGTTCCTATGGCCACCTTCCGACTCCATCATCAGATCAGCTCCATGGTACCATATTAATGCATTGTCATGCGTTGCTTGATATACATATGCGTGCAAAATTTCAGCTCAATCGGAAACTGGGGAATTGGTCAAATTTAACTTGCAAGATTCCACCCGAACTTACATACATACATAGGTACATCCATTGCAAGTTAAATAAAAGCTTGTAAAAATGAGACATATTACTTACTTTCTATCGAACTTAAAATGTTTTATGTTTATAAATAAGTACTTGATTGATAGTGGTGCCGTCATAAAGCGGCCGAAAAATAGCTTGACCTAAAACACTGCCGTTATTCAGTCATAGTCACAATGGCAGTGTTTTATGTTTTAGTTTAATTCAGGTGTGTAGTATTCGTAAACTTGCTTATCTTGCCAAATATACAATGTTCGTCTAACAATTCGATAAAAATAGTGTGAGATTACTAAAATATTTTATAATATTTGAACAGTATACAACCTAGAATGCACGCTGAGGGCGAGGCGTACCGTCGTCGCCATGGCATCACAACATTCCCAGTATTCACTAGGGGCATATATTCCGACTTACCACCAGAAATACCCGCTAAAGAAACCAACGATGAGAAACCTGTCTCTTTGCAAACTATACTGAGCAACAATAAGGATACAATTAAGGTTAGTTTTGGCATGAGTCCATATTTATTTGCACTGATCCACACTAGCCTTACTTAAACAAAGTTTTTAAAGTAAAATCATTTTTTAAAATTATAATATAGATTAATGTTGGATTTCTATTCCGTTTAGTTAGCTTACTACTGTTTAAAATTCCTTATTCTATCAAATAACGAAAACTTTCTACCAATGGTAACCTAAAAAAGATGATTAAATATAGCAACCTGACATAAATAAAAACCTCATGGGCGTTACTATTTATGCATTTGTTTTTAAAAATATTACAGAGATTTTTAAGTAATAAGTTTGCCTATTTATTGGTTCCTCTCTTAATATTTAAGGTAATAAAGAGTGTTAAGTGTTATTCACTTTAATATGTTTGTGTATAAAAGAACTATGAATAAATATATTTTTCACTGCATATATATATATATATATATATATATACATACATACATACATACATAACTTCACGCCAGTTCCCTTGCGGGGTAGGCACGAACAACAGAGTGCCATTTAGGCTTATTCTTACACACCTCACTTGCCTCTTTGACATTCATAACTCTTGTCATGCAAGCTCGTCTGTTCTTGTTCTTATATATATATATATATATATATATATATACATATATATAACGCTTTATTGTAACACAACATTACAGAAAATACAGAAAACTTATAGCTAAAAATATTCTAAATTATATGATAATAAAGTAAGTAATCATAGAATAATTATGTATACCACCATCTTTTCATTCTTGGCACGAGTTGTCTGGAAGAAGTCGCTTTTTAGCGGTAAGACCGCCCCTTGTATATAATTACAATAATGCTAATCATAAGTCATAAGTTTTCTGTAATGGTGTACATTAAAGTGTTATCTATCTTTTGCACAATGGCCGGTAATTGTGCATTGTATAAGTGAGGATTTTTTTATTTCAGTTGGATAATGCTAACATTCTTAATGCAAACGAGACGGATTCTGAAAACAATGTAACCACTGTAATCGGAAAGTATAAGACCACGCCCACACCAATGCTACCAACCAAAACGGTGTTCACTCCAAAATTAAACTACATGCTACCAACCAACAATATCAGGAATGCCAACAACACGAACCTGAAACAGCCGCAGAGGATACTAAACTCGACGTTAAAATCTCATTATGCTTCCAAAACGTCAACTTTCCCGCCAACTAGAAGTGCCAATTCACAAGCAAAATTGACGGGTGGTGCGAAGCCATTCACTGGGAAAAATAGCTTTCACGGCCAAAGAGCGAATTTAGCTCGGCCTGCCATAGGATATACACATGGTGCAAGCCCACTAAAAACTTTCAGCAGAAAAACTGTTACTGTTAGCAAAATAACAAACGATTCTGTAACAACATTAAGCAATGTAACTTCAACTTTATCGGCTTTGACAGAGAACTGTCATTTGAATGGCAAGAATAGGCTACCATCGGAACCGAATTTAAAAACTGTCACAACAGCAAAACCTGTTAATAATATGACAGCTCGTAAGAAATTAATTGTGCGATCAAATTCTAATTCAAGGAAGAAGTTGCCGAAGAGTAACATACAGAAAAATGGACTGGACTCCAACCAAGATTTGTCATCAAGTGATACGAATGTTACTAACATTTCAGCGGATTCCTTAGAAACTCCCTTCAGATTCAGGCGAAAAAGGGACAAGTCGAATAGCCCCGAGCCAATGGATTGTTTAAGTAACTCCATAATCACAGCAGATGTCACTCCTGATAATTTCGAAGAAACGAACAATTCTCAAGGGAATAAATTATACAAAATAAAAGCGCTGAGGAAGAAATGTCCAGCATTTGGTGTCAGTTTATTGAAGAAAGATGGTGTTCAAACTCGGTCAAGTAGCTGTGCCAGTAGTTCTACTGTTAAGAAGAAATGATCTTTGTGAATAACTCAGGTTAGTGGTTAACATGTTTTGCACTGTAGAGATTGTACGATAGATTTGCTGCCGTACTCAGAGTTGAGTAAAAATGTCCATTATGTGATAATTGAGTTACAAGACTCTTTTATTTAATTTTGTAATTCACTTTTGGTTATTTGCAAAGTAATAATTGAATGTATATTAATTGTTATTTTAAGTCACTTTTTCGATTCAACATTTTTTAAATTGTTTAAATGATTTGGATATAAGGCATATTCTATCCTTTGACATTAATTTATTTTTCTTTTGGACATAAATAATAATTCATTTAATATTTTTTAATGGCACTTTGTAAAGACATATTAATTCTATAATAATAATTATAGTATAGTTGAATAGGAGTTAATTTTAAATCTATACCTTATGGTATAATACACAAATATTTTTATTTCGTAATATAGATATGTCTTTAAGCTAATTGTCCTTAAAGATCTCTGAGTGCGACAGTTGTCGGGTGCCCAGCGCCCGTGTAGTATGTGTTTGTTGTGGATTTGTTTAGGGTATGCTTGTTTAAAAGACGAGGCTATAATTAAGTATATTACACTAATCCTATTAATATTAAACAATCTTGTACAGCCTTAAATATAGCCCCATCTACAGAATTTTCTAAATGGATCGACTGATTTCTTTTATTGAACTCATATCAGAATGTTTATTGTAATATACTATGCATATGTAACAAGTTATTATATGTTTTTCTAAACAAATTTATCGGGCTTTATAATATAGTTTGGGTAGAGAATAAATAGTTTAAAAAGGTTAAATGTTGATAATTTTTTGGATATCATATGTTCTTCATTTGGATTTGTTTTTGTTTTTATTTAATCTACTATTCATTCAGTAAAATTTTCACTGCACTTCTGTACTATGTTGAATTTATCTGTGATTAAATGTCAATCGACCTGAATGAAGTTGGCAAGGAATGTTTGATAGTTACTAACTTCGTTCAGATTCACAGGTAACAATGGTTATTTTCTTTTAGATAAATTATCCAATCTGTTATGACCATTAAATTAAATTTTGAGGCATATATTTGTAATAAACTGTTTATTTTCTATCACTATTGTAATAGTATGTATGTTTATATTGATGTATAGATGTTGTTATACTATATGTCGTGAACCCCAATGGAAGACAACCCTATGTTTATCTCATTAGATATAGTTATTTACTATACATAATATAACTAATAACATCGTCCAAATGATTGTTAAATATTTACGAAGAATATTTTAGAAGTGAATTGTTGTGTGTGTGAACTGATCTTCATTGCTGCCGTTTAAATCTATATTATTGAGACTTTTAATCCGGACCCCATGCCGACAGATCTTTTAAAAATTTTAGATCATCTACATTTTGAGCATTGTTATCATATGACATCATAATTGAAATATTGTGGTATTTGAAGAGAAATAAGATAGTTTGATGATGTTTACCGGGATTTTTTTATAAATAATAAACTAGAGATACATACTTATTAATTCGCTAAGTGGTATCTCATTAAATTAGTAAATAGATTCAATTTTATCTATCATATTATGTTATTGAAGATATGTATGTATGTATGTATATTATGTTATTCAAAAAATATTCTTCTTCAAAATATAAGTTGGCTAAAAGTTACTTTAAATATAAAAGCAATTTGACTTTCTACTATCTCGTTCACTTGAATATAAATATGTTGCCGTTTCACTCGCTTATTACATTATGCGAGTGTGATGGAGATATATTTGTACGCGAATGAAAGAGATAAAACGTAACTTAATAACGTGATGAAACCTGCAAAACTGACTGTCGTGTATTTTTTTTAAATATTATATATATTTAATTGGAATAAAATATTTTACAATCATTTGGTCGATAAATAGTAATTGTTATAAGTGGATATATTTTTATAGTTAAAAAATAATAAGTGATTTATTAAATGCCATTTTTCATTAGCTTCTTTTGAGCCAATAATTATTAATCGGTTAATTATTCGATTTTGTTGTGTTTTATTTATAGTTGTTTAGTTAAGTGATTGACTCTAGAGTAACCTTAATAACTGTAGGGCGAAATTAGATTCTAATTATTTATTTATAATGACCATATATTGCTTTATGTGTGTTATTCATGTGACGGTTCACATAATTATCTGTGTCTATATATATTTAATAAATTAATTGTATAAAATTAAAACTGCATTTCCCCTACAGTATTAAATAAGAATCTATGTTTAGATTTACACATCTTTTAGTGTAGTGTATTTCTCCAAGTTGTTAATCTGTTTTCTATTGAAAACAAAATATATTTCTTTATGAATGCTTGATGTACACTAAGAGTGTATAGTATTTATAGGTTCATATTTTTTTATATTTACAGTTTTTTATGTAATTTTTAAATGCTATAGTTTATGTATGATATATTAAGTGCAATATTATTTCAATTCTCTTTATAGGCGTCATCGAGTCTTGGTGTGCATTGAGTGTTTTTTTGTGAATATCTTCTAAATTCCTTCACATAAGCTACGTCAGATTTTAACTGCCCCGTACTTTATACAAGACTAGAGTTTGCCCCGGGGCTGCGCCGCGTGTGAAACCCTAAGCTGATCTGGCCGATTGCCAGATTTCAAGGGTGCAAGGGTAAGAGGGAATGGAGATAAATGGACTCACCCGTAATAATATGAGCTGAGTAACCGGAGCGTCTGCGATACAGGAGCAGCAGTGCGTGTTCTCTTGTTATATATCTCCCGCTTCACAACTAGATTCACTTGCCACTTATCACCAAGCTCTTGGAACCCGATTAGTATTGCAATTGGGTGGATATCTCAAATGCGCGCGCGATGCGTGAATGTCTTTACGACGGATCGATTCAGACTGATCGTTGAGACGCGGAAGTGCGGGGTAAATTACTTTTTCGGGGAATCATCGTTCGTTACGCGGTGGCGTGAACATCCTGGGGCCCGGGGAAAAGGTGACGGCTCCCATTTATAGTGCTGACTAAGTGCTGTTGTCGTCGGGGGGAAGACGAGCAATCTTTGTGACTGGTCTCGTTAAGCTGCCATCCTTGGTGCTGAGTTCTACGACTCGGACGACGTCATCCTTTCCGGGCAGAATCTTCTTTATTCTTCCCATCTTCCACTGGAGTCTGGGAAGATTATCCTCCTTTATGAGTACCAGCTCACCAATCTTGGGTCGACTGGTTTCCGTAGTCCATTTAGATCGGGATTGGAGAGTGTGCAGGTAGGATTTCGACCACAAGGTCCAAAATCGCTGAGCCAACGCTTGCACTAAGCGAAAACGTCGTAGGGTTGATGGAGGAGAGGATTCATGGGAATGTTCGGGTAATGCGGTAAGTGGGCGACCTATAAGGAAATGACCAGCGGTTAGGACTTCGAAGTCTGTAGGGTCTGAAGACAGAGGGCAGAGTGGTCGAGAGTTGAGAACGGCCTCAATACGGGCTAAGAGTGTAGAAAATTCTTCAAAGGTCAGATGCTGCTCACCTAATACGCGATAGAGTAATTGCTTAGTAGATTTCACGGCTGCCTCGTGCAGACCGCCAAAAGAAGGAGCTGAGGGCGGATTGAGCAACCATGTGATCTGCTGTGTGGCTAGCTTGTGCGTAATTCTATCATCATTGGCCTTTAAGAAGTTTTGTACTTCTATGAGCTGATTTCTTGCGCCGACATAGTTTGTACCGCAATCAGAGCGAATTAGGGTAGGGATTCCGCGCCGACTAACGAACCTTTGCAGTGCCGCAAAAAAGGCGTCCGTAGAAAGTTCCGAGACAGCCTCTAAGTGCACTGCCTTGGTGGCGAGACAAACGAAAACACAAAAGTAGCCTTTGAGAAGTTTGGCATTGCGTAGAGTACTTGATTTAATTAGGAATGGTCCGGCAAAATCCGTGGACACTTGACTAAACACCGGTTGTGGGCTGACTCGATCAGCCGGTAGGTCGGCCATAAAAGGGGGATTCGGCTGAGCTCGATGCCTAAAACAGCGTACACATTTAAAGACACGGTGACGAATGACTCGCCTTCCAGATAAAATCCAGTATTGTTGACGGAGTAGTGCGTGTAGTGTATCTGCGCCCGGGTGGCAGTGTATAGTGTGGAAATGATCTATAATTAGGTCCACAAGGGGGCTTGAACTGGGTAAGATGAGGGGATGTTGTGTGTCATATCTAAGGGCTGAGTTGGACAAGCGCCCTCCTACTCTAAGAAGACCATCCTTGAGAAAGGGCGAGAGGCGTTGTATTCGCACTGTACATAATTTGTTAGTTTGCAGTCGGTGGATGTCTTCAGCGAACATATTTTGTTGGACTGAGCGTACCCAGTGTAAGAGCGCTTTCTTACGTTCGTCTACGGTAATGGGACCAACGATGCGAGAGTGAGAAGATACCAAGCAATTGTGTGCAAAACGTTTAATACATGCGGTTACGCCTACAAGTGTGTCTAAGGAGCTGAATCTCGTGAGTAAATCCGTGTCTAGATCAGGAACCGCGATGTGAGCTACCATTTTTCTTGGTTTTAGACCAGGCAGTACGTGATGACCCAAAGCAGGGGGCATCGTGGGCCAGGTATCAGGTGGGGCCTTGAGCCAAGTAGGCGACCACCATAGGTCATAGGCTAAGAGTTCCTGTGCTGATATTCCCCTGCTAGCACAGTCGGCAGGGTTAAGAGCTGAGGGTACATGTCTCCAAGTAGGGTTACATGGATTGGCTGCAATGGCAGAGACTCGATTGGCCTCAAAGACCTGTAGGGATTGAGAAGGAGTTTTAAGCCAGGCGAGTACGATAGTACTGTCTGACCAACAAAAGTGTTGCTGAATGGTAATGTGGGCAGAAAGTTGAACAGAGACGCGAGAAATGAGCAGCGAAGTGAGGTGTGCAGCTGAAAGTTCCAGCTTTGGTATAGTCTGTCGGGTTTTAATGGGGGCTACCTTGGATTTAGAAACAAGTAGTCTGACGTGTACCTGACCCGTGATATTCGTTTCATGAAGATAGACTGCGGCTGCATATCCGGATTCGGATGCATCGGCAAAACCGTGTAGGGTGTAGGTGGAATCTTTGCTGGTGCAAATTGTTCTGGGGAGTCGAAGAGCAGAGAGTAGAGGTAAGTCTTCAAAAATGTGCTGAAATTGAAATGTGACATCATTGGGAGCCGATTCATCCCAGTCTAACTTTAGAGTCCATAGGTGCTGAATGAGCAGTTTTGCGCGGAAAATAACTGGGCTGATCCATCCACTAGGATCGTATAAACGAGCGATGGTACTGAGTATTGACCTTTTGGTAAATTTTTCCAGTGTAGGTACCGAAATGTGATATGTAAATTCGTCCGTTTGTGGTATCCATTGCATACCAAGTACCTTGATTGCATTGGAGTCGGGTACAACATCAAAATCCTTGGGTATGTCACATTGATCATCCGGGAAGCGTTCTAAAAGCTGACGAGAGTTTGAGGTCCACTTTCGCAAATGAAATCCCCCTAGGGCTAGTAACTCAATGAGTTCAGTCTGCAGAGCTATTGCCTTGTCAACTGAATCATGCCCAGTCAGAATGTCATCCACGAATATGGAGTGCGTAAGAACCTGTGCAGCCTGGGGAAAACGGTGACCTTCATCAGTGACCAGCTGTATAATAGATCGATTGGCGAGGAAGGGGCTGGGTCGTAGGCCATACGTGACAGTGGACAGGGCGTAAGTGAGCAGAGGTTGATCTGGAGAAGAGCGCCATAGAATGAGTTGGAACCGTCTGTGGTCTGGGTGAACTAGTATATTTCTAAACATCATCTGGATGTCTGTACTAAAGACCACTTTGTGAGTACGAAAATTTAGAATGATGTCAGTAATATCACGTTGGAGCGGTGGGCCAGTGTGCAGACAGTCATTAAGACTGACACCATTAGAGCTCTTACAGCTGCCATCAAAAACCGTGCGAAGTTTTTCAGAGTTGGCTTTGAAGATGCCATGATGCGGGACGTAAAAATGGTCTTTTCCTTTGAATGTGCTGGGGTGACAAAGAGCCATGTGGCCCATGTCAATGTATTCCTTCATGAAGTCGATATATTTTAAGCGGAGGGTAGGATCTCTTTGGAGTTTGCGCTCCAAATTAAGGAATCGTCGTAGTGCAATAGCGTGGGTTGCACCGAGCTTAGGTGCCTTTGTAAGAAAGGGAAGGGATACTATGTATCGCCCTGTGGGATCACGTGTGGTGGTAGAACGAAAGTTCTCCTCACACTCGTCAGAGGTTGAGTTGTCCTTTGATTGCACTTCTTCGACTTCCCAGAATCTCTCCAGAGCGGAGTGTATTTCTTTATTTGAGTGTTGGGGTTGTAAACAGTCAATATTTACTAGTGCTGAATTAACTTGAGGCTCAGGCTTTGTGTAGTTTGGATTGATAGGACCTAAAAGAGCGAAATTGAAGATCGTGCCGAAGGCTATTGGCCTGCCGGGGCCCAAAAAAATTTTGTTACCATCCAAAATTTGGCCCAAGACATCAGAACCTAAAATCAAGTCAATAGCGGCTGGAAAACGATAAGACGAGTCTGCTAGGGGAAGCTGTGTCGAGTCGAGGAGTGGAACAACGTCAGGTAACATTGTTAATGGTAAAAGACCTGTCAAATCTGGTAGAATGTATGCCTTTGCGCTAATTACTGGGACTTCGGTGTGAATAGGGCGGAATGTGATGGTAGTTGAAGAACTAGAGTTTTGAGTCTGTTGATTACCGACTCCTGTAATTTTTAGTTCTGTGTGCTCGACAGGCAAACGTAATTTTTGTGTCATAGTTTTAGTTAACAAGGTTAGCATGGAACCGCTGTCTAATAATGCTCTTGCCTTATGAAATACTCCAGCGTTGTCTGCTAGTTCTAGGGACACAGTGGGTAATAAAACTGGTGGATCGTGTACTGTAATGTGCTGAGTATGTGCTGAAATATGACTGTCATTTTGGTTAGCTTTATCAGAGGAAGTAACAGGGCTGCCGGGCAAGTGATTATTATGATAAACTTTATTATCATAGTGCTGAGTATGAAACTGGGATTTATTTTGTTTACGTGATGTAGTGGATGGTGTATATTGTAGCGATGGTATGGGTGGGTGTAGTGTAGTATTGTGTAAGTGAGTAGCAGGTAGTCATTGTTGTGAATTAATAGGTGAATTACGACGAGAAGAGTTTCTTGATTCCGTGGTTGGGCGGGTGTGTTCTTGTCCTCTTAGTTGTGGGGGCAAGAGGTGAGAATTGTCATATGTGGGTGATTCAAAGCCACTGCGATGTAAGGTGGTATGGTGTTTCTCGCTATCACATTCTCTACACCGTCCTGTGGATCTGCACTCGTCAGAGTAATGGGGTCCTAGACACTTACGGCACCGTTCATGAGCTTGGATAAAATCCCAGCGCCCTTGCGTAGGCTGTCTTAGGTATTCACCGCAGTTCAGCAACCTGTGTCCTCTAACGTGACACCAAGGGCAGTAATAATCATATGGTCTTTCGAACCGAATATTCCAACTGGCGACCTATTTATACAGTCTGCAACAACCGTATTTTGCCATTTTATGGTTAATTCAAACCAAATTGTAAATTTTCGCATACCTAAAAAGTTAAATAAACAATCATTATCAATCTGCCCATTTACCCGTTTTCTGCCCTTGTTTTTTCTTTTTTGTTTTCTTATAAACATATTACTTCTGCCCTTATATATTTGAATACCCATTCCACATTCCTCAGATAATTACGCAAATTGCTACACGATAACTATTTTTTGGTACGTAGGTAGGTTAATATAACCTCGAGTACGTATTCTGTACTTTATTCAGCACACCTATTCTCGAATACTTGCACTAAACGTGATATCGGATCGATATAATAATATTGAATATTATATTCGTTTCACTCGGTGTGGTTAGCTTGCCGTGCAACTTTTATAGCTTATATATAGCTTCGTGTTTATTAAGACTCAGCGCACACGACAGTTTGATATATATTTTTTTTCCTAATCATTTTTATTTATTTCGTATTTCTTACGTTTCTCTGGCTGCTTTCTTGCGTGTTCTTTATTAGCATTAGTAAAAAAAAATTATTTTTTTTTTTTATTTTTTTTTTTTCTCGTTTGCCTTTCCTTTTCTTATTGTGCACTTCTCATCGTCATGCCTACCAAATCGCAATCTGCCATCTTTATGCAAACCCATAAGTACATAACTTTCCTATTAGAGATAGCTAACCTTATATTAAAAGGAGACAAAAAGTATAGTGTAAACGATTTCATAGGGCGCTTTACAAAATTGGACGATATAAAGGGCAAGTTGGATACAGTATATTATGAGATCTTGGACTCTAAAGACCTTGACGACAAAGTGGAAAAATGGTACTTTGACTACTACACCTCGGCTATAGAAGCATATGAAAAAATTTTGGTGGCAAACATCACCATCAGCTCAAGCATCAAACCAAGCTCGCCCACATTCTCCACGTCTACTGTTCTGCCCAAAATAGATCTACCCAAATTTTCTTCCAAGCTTGAGGATTGGCCATCTTTCATAACTATTTTCAAAAGCCTTACGGACACTGCCGGTAATTTGTCAGGTGCAGTTAAATTACACTATTTATTTTCTTGCCTCTCCGGAGAAGCTCTCAGTATGGTATCACACCTCAAGGTTACCGATGAGAACTACGATGTAGCGATGATCCATATGATCTGGCCGATTGCCAGATTTCAAGGGTGCAAGGGTAAGAGGGAATGGAGATAAATGGACTCACCCGTAATAATATGAGCTGAGTAACCGGAGCGTCTGCGATACAGGAGCAGCAGTGCGTGTTCTCTTGTTATATATCTCCCGCTTCACAACTAGATTCACTTGCCACTTATCACCAAGCTCTTGGAACCCGATTAGTATTGCAATTGGGTGGATATCTCAAATGCGCGCGCGATGCGTGAATGTCTTTACGACGGATCGATTCAGACTGATCGTTGAGACGCGGAAGTGCGGGGTAAATTACTTTTTCGGGGAATCATCGTTCGTTACGCGGTGGCGTGAACACTAAGCAGTAACTTTATTTTACTTACACAAAACTTGATTCGGTTTTTTACATATAATAATAAGAAAGAAACTAAGTCTATATAACCTAATTACCTTCCCAGCAAAACATAGAGATGATTCGAAGCCAACCTGATTTTAGAAGTAATACAATAAATGACTTGTTTCCCATGACAACATAGGTATTTGTTAGTGAATTGAAAAAAAATGTGATTGCAGCGCCATCTATTTAGCTAATCTGTCCTTTTTTATGGAAACGACATCATTAACGCGATAAAATGTATTCTAAGTGTTAACTTGGGTTATAAACCAACACTTTGTCAAGTTTCATAGGTTCAGTAGCTTCCAAAAAAATGCGATCGCAGCGCTATCTTATCGGGATAAAAAGTATCCTAAGTTACGGCCCGGGATATAAGCTAGCTCTATGTCGAGTTTCATTTAAATCCGTTCAGTAGTTTTCACGTGATGCTCTAACAGACAGGCAAAAATTCTAAAAACATGTACTTTCGAAATTTCCTGGTCCGAATTAGGACTCCCCCTCCCTCATTTTGTGGACATTTTTAAACGCAATGTACAAACTGGAACTATTTACAGATTTATTATAGTATAGATACCTCTCAGTGTGTAACCTTATTTAGAAAACTTGAATGACAGAATGAAATTAACAAAATGTTCTTTAAAACCATAAACATTTAGCTTTATCAACAATTTTTAAAACTTAAAAGTTCTATCTATTTAATGTATGGTAAAAGGGTGAAAATATAGAAAATTTTGAATATATCCGCATTTTGACATTATTTTGTAATGTGTGGTTTTTTTACCGTAATTAAGCTTTTGACGTCATATTTCTTTTGGTGTATTAGGAAATGTTGTTCAGGGTATTTTCTTTATATCCTTTTTATTTAAGTGTTACACTTATTCAAGTTTGTATTCATATTTAAAGTTATTTTCGAGCCTTTGTCTCATTTCAAATTCGTCCCCCTCCCCCTTTCTTGTTGAACTTGTGTCTATTCTCTATGGTTTATGATTTGGTAGTATAAACAACACATATAGCAAAATTACGGTGCAAGTTAAATCAGATGGCGCTAATGTGTAACACTATGGCTGCTAAAACTCTTATGGACGGTTCTTATATTCTTTCTCTATTCATTCACTTGACTTACCATCGGTTGAATTTTGACATTACTTGTAGCTTATGTCAAATTTTAGCCGATAGTAAGGCAAATAAACAGTCGGTAAGATATAGGTACCGGCCATTAATCTTTTGTAATATAACCGTGTCACAAATGACCTAGATTGATGTTATTGTATAATTGTGATAGTTTACGTATTGATAATAATCGTTGTGTTTAGATAATTACTAATAGTGTGATGTCACAAATATGTAGTACAGTCGAGGTGAAAATGGTTTTTATTTTAATATAGAATTGCTAAGCATAATAGATTGTTTTTATGGAACTTTTATGTGGTGTGCTGTTTTAGTCTTCCTTTAATAGATTTTTAATAACTGTATCATGCTTTTCTAGTTGTTTTTATTGCTTTAAATAAAATATGGTTTTCTTTATCATTACTGTACATTTCTAACAGAAAGACTGTATGGACAGCTTGATGTATTTATTAGCTTTAACATTTCCAAGATCATTTCTTCTATTGTAAATAAATTGTTACTTTAATCAGAATTAAGATGCCTCAATGTTGTCGATTTAGAGATTGTTTTAGTATAATGCTGAATATAATGTATTTGTTTAATAAAATGAAGGATTTTCACGTTGATTGTACATAACAAAGAGCCTATCAGAAGTTCCGTAATAATATACGAATTTAGTGTCATATCACAGTTTTCTAAATGCTTGCGTAATATACATACCCACATTATACTGAATGTTTGTAATATTACTGATGTTATTTAAACAAAAGTAAAAACTTTTGTTATTGAATATTGAGACCTCCCCTCCCCCCTGTCCCAATCAGTGTCTATGTTATCTAGGATAAACATATATTATACTATAATATACCTTAACCAGTTTATAATGAAGTCAAGATTTCCACTTGGACTTTGGACAAGTAACGTACTAATTCAATATTGCTTGTATACAATTTTTAACAGTCGAATGGTTGTAAATTATATGTTACCGACACCTCGCTATTTAAATTACCATAGACGTAACAACATAAAACCAGTACCATAGAGGACACGCGTGTATACTAGTCGCCACAAAAAAGTCCCAAAGACGCGGCGCTGCATTCGCCGTACGGTCAATATTTTCCAAACCGTAAATCGGCAATCACTGAATAATAAATACGAAATATTCCATAATTAAAACTGTAAATCTATTTCCTGACTACATTACAAACGAAGTTCTATTAAATAGCGGAGCTGCCACTTTTAGTTCCTTTATTTTCCGTGAGACTTTTACGGCGCCGTCTAGCAGTCAGTTTGACATTTTGCAAGCTTTTAGTGGGTACTTGAAAGGTGACATTGTGCGGTGAAGTTTCATGTTCTAATATTGGTTAAAAATAAAGTATAGTAAAAAAACAATATCCTATGTTGTTTTTAATTAAGAATTGTGTTTATACGGAAAATGTGAACTTCAAATTGCCACAAGAATTCTTGTTTAATGGCCGATGCTAGATTTTACGAAATCAAAACTTGGCTTAAAGGTTTCGGTGGTCAGGCCAGAAAATCCAAAAACAACAATCATCTCAGTGGTACAAAAGTATATTTAGATAGTATCAATAGTTAAATGTTTCGTCATTCTACTTGGCTCTAAGGTTTGTTGTGAAAGACTGTTGTCTTAGCCATTTAATGGTAGCATATTATTTTTACGTACTGTACTTACAATTTTGTTATATTTATATATTTCACGACATTACACTTCGAATTTTTCTACTGCGAATTCTTGCCATAGTACTAAGCAAGTTTTTAGCACGTGGACTTTTAATTAATATTTTATGTAAGATGATGGCTTGATGGATCTCAATGTGAAGTTTGTGATGCGCGATGACAGCAAATAAATTACAATCAAAAAACAAACTATATTAACATATGAGATATACTTTAATCTGTTTTGTAAATTATTTGATTAAGGGCCAACTTTTCAAGCGTTAGATAAAAGTTATCCCTCGAATAAATTATAACCTGACTGAATTTAAAAGTGAAACAATTCAACTGTTTTATTTGCGCAACTCGTAATGTTTAATTGGTTCATGTTGTATTTTATCTTATAAATAACTTTTATCTGGCGATTGAAAAATACATCCTAAAATTAATTAGTTTTCATTGAATTTAAGTTTAAGTTATTAATAAATACATAGCAGGACTTTTTAAACAGCTTTAGCTGTACAATGTGACATATTTACGCTCTTTTGTGGTTTTTGGCGGAAACTTGAAGATTGATGTTTTACTGAACAATTATTTTTTAAACGGGATATTTCTTAAAATTGTTTTATTTTAAGATTTTTTTGAATAACTATAGTTATAGTTATTAGATATTGATAATTTTGTCAGTCGAAGATTTGCAATTTGACCGACGTTAGGTTCTAACAAATAAGTGATGGCTATTATGATATAAAACTTGGCTTAAGGTCTTTCTTACCAGCCTATAAAAAACAACTATTAGACTATAAGAACAATTGTAAGTACAGTAAATTATGTTAAGTTTATTAAAATGTGTATACGCGTTTTGGGTGCGGCAGCCGAAAGTCAGGTGTTATGTATATATTTTATTTTCATGTACGTGATGATTAAATATTAAGTTTATCGCATGGTATATAAATATCTAAAATATGATGGCATTGAAGATTTTGGCACAGAACCAGATAAACAATATCAAAGGTGCGCAACGTTGATGTTTATAAATTGAAATAAGCAAAATGGCAGCGGTTAAGATCTTCACATGCTATTTTTAACAATTTTGACATTTTTGTGTTATATTGATAAGCTGCAGCTTATACGCAATATATAATTTTAAATTGTTTTCTTTAGAAATCGATTGCAACCCATGTCTTATGGTTCAAGTGATGCTCGATTAAATTTTGTTATGAGATATTATTATAATTTTATTAAAAAATCTATATTTTTGGATTATCAAAAAAGCTTTTTTACTATAAACTGCGGTTTTATTCATATAATTTATAAATATTTTACTTGTTTGATGATTTTTTACGTATATGATTTATTTAGTTTACACAAAATGAGACCTGGGCTAGAAGGTTTTTTTTTTTATTGTCTCCAATTTTTTTGATTGGTAATTTATTGTTGCAATATTCATTTATAAATTATAATTTTTTGCTTCTAATTCTAAATTGTACAAACAGTCTGTTATTTTCATAGAAGAACATTATAAATGACAAACCCAGTGCTGCTACAAGTTGCTTTTGGTTAGTTCCACACTATAATGGCTAGATGTCAGTAATACAGATTTATGGTAATTTTACTTAGCACATGTACACAACACTGCCACCGCGCCGCCGCCGCACTTTCGCTGTCAAGTGGGCGTCGAAGCTGGGGCGGCGGTATGAGAGGGTGGGTAACGTTCGGATACACGTAGAAATTTATAGATTAGCAAAGCGGTGGTGGTGTATTTTGTTTTATTGCACGAGTTCAGCAGACTGCTCACCTGATGGAAAGCGGTTACCATCGTCTATGGACATTTGTAACACCAAAGGTGCTATAAGTGAGCTGCTGTTCTCTGAAGGGAGATTGGAACCCGGCCACTAATGCCGGAACACAACCCAAGGCTGTTATGGCGGCATGCTCTAAACCAGGGGTGTAGCTATCCAGACATGCAAATACCCTACCACTTGGCCGTGGGTTGTCTTGTCGCGGCTTACGACAGGCCGCCCGGCCGCAGGAAATTATATTTTTTCTCCGTTCCTGCACGGATGAAAATGTATATATGTGCGGTGCCGTCTACACGAGTGCTTAGTAATATGTGAGGGAACTTACTGACTCATTTCTGATATTTGTGAACAGTTCATAAACGTTCCACTGCTGGGCTCGGGCCTGCCATTATAGGGGAAGGGACAGTATACTCGCCACGCTTGGCCAAGGCGGTTTGACGGATTTGACACATCGATTATCTCGATGTGTGAATTTTAGTTCACGGTTTTCACAGGGCTATTGTTATTTATAGTATTCTTTCTACGTGTTAATTTCTAGTTTTTAAGTATTTGACAATTATGTTTTATTATCTCAGGTCTTCTAACATTTATTCGAATTTAATGAAGCGAAATATATTAACTATGTATAAGAATATACAATATTTTTATTTTTCTATATATACTTTGGAACGTGTGGAAGTTATTAGAATTGGGACCAGAGCGTTGTAGTTAAAACATTATTATATGTAAAATTGTACATTAGTGCAATGTATCTCTGCCATTCTGAAGTTCGTGCAAGTGTGAATTTGACTATTAAGTTAGTCGTTCCTGTGTGTAATAGATATTTTGATTACAATTTATTTAACTAACTAACAGACACATATATCTAGATATTTTACATAGAAATAGGTTATGGCTATTCCATAACCGTTATGGAATAAATAATACTATTTCTTTTAACACATTTGTAATGTCAATGTTCCATGATGATCCGTCCGGTAGCAAAATAATTACGATTTCTTCACCCTATTTAACTATCATTGTAATTTTGACTTACTTGAAGTCTCGGTCTTATTCATATTGAGTTATAGTAAGTTTGTAGGCCTCTTTACGGTTCTTAAAGGAGCCTATTAACTTACTCTAATTCAATACGAATACGACCGCTAATCTGTAGGCTGCGCAGTAACTGTCTTAATGACAAAGTTAACTTACTGCGCAGAAATACAGAATAAAAAATATTTAAAAAAAGTTGTTTCGATATATATCGAGGCGAATTTAGATTTTTTTAAATATGTATGTATGTACATTCATGCTTGAATATACCCGACATGCTTAAGCAAGATGGATTTCTCTAATCTTTTGACCCATTGGTAATCATAATGTGCATGTTTTGCTTCACAGGCAGTGCAGTGCGCACGTTAGAAAAACTTTCAAAGCGGTGCTCGTTCTTGCTGAGATTCGAACTCACGCCTTAGGAAATAGATACGGGTGCTTTAGTCACTAATCTACCAATATGTATATTGGGGTCATATTTATTGGATGGCAAAGATACATGGCGTCTATTTGAATTTTGTTTTGCATCTGTTGTATAAATGATAAGTTTAAAATATTAATTATGTTGTGATCCTGAGATCTAATCAATTACTAATTGCACTATTATCTGTAAGATGTACAGCGAGGACGATTTACATAGAACGATTGGTTTTACCTGTGTCGTTAAGTGTAAATTTGCCTCCAAATAGTGTATTATAGTCAGTTGATGTCGTAGATGAAACGACTAAAGATGCTTGTGCTTAATGAAATTAATAAAAGAAGATATATTCCAATATTTAATTTATTTGTTTTATTTACAAGTTTATTTCCTAAGCTTTTCCTTAGATTACAGAAACTGGGTATTACAAGTGTCATTTTAACGTGTTAAATTGCTTGTTCTAATGCCTCATTTACATGCTCACTTCTACGGCATCAAGCAGGAAAGTGGGAAGCGCGAGTATATAACCATGTCTATCATTGGCGGTGTTGGAATCTCCAACAAACAGTTTTTATTTATTTGGTGTGGCATAGTACTGGCCACCAAATATACTAAATGTTTGAATTGAGAACGTGGATGTTCTTTTATTTTTTTTCTGCATATTTTTCCCTCCATTATGTTTAAAATTGTCGTTATATTACGGACGTGCAGTTTTCATTTATAATTAAAATATTGACAGTCCACAATAATTAATATCTATAGAAGTGTTTAACAGGCGGATATACCAGTAGGCTGCAATCTGTGGCGGCAGTTTTAAGGGTGACAAGTTTAGGGCCAAATTTTTTCTTATAGAAATTAATATACTCATTACATTAATTATAGGAATAAGGTGACATAGTTAGAATGATAGTGCCCTAATCATAAAGTTACAGTTTCACACACAAAAATATATAAAAACGTGCACATTCAACGTCAGAATACAAGGGTTTACAAGGCCTTACTTCAAAATACCGTATGTTACACTGATGGATATTGTTTAAGATCTTATTCGAAATTTTATAATAGAAATTACATTAAAGGTCGCATGGAGGGGCATAACGCCTTTTCCTTACGTGACAATTTCTCCCAGTTCACTCTTGGAAACCGTGGAAAATAATTTAGTTCAATAAATCATAACTAATATGATTGCAAAAAGTATTTATTAAATCGAAGAAGGCGGTGAAATTTGAATAGCCTACTGGCCGAATATGTGTAAATCCCAACTGCTGCTTATTTGAGCATTTGATATTCGCGCTACCTATCTGCTTCATGCCGTGGAATTGGACATTACGTAAACAAGGGGTAATACGATTTTAAATCTTCAATAAATTATCACGCATTAGAACAATTATTTTGAATACGACTTTGCACGACTTGTGTATCTCGCCATTTGTCAGGTATTTATAATTTTTCAAGCTTTAAAATAATTTCCATATAAATACGCGAAAGCGATGTATGTATGTAACAAAAGCTTAGCAAGTATCTAACCCATATGACAGAAACCTCAGGCACATTTTAGGTCTTTGACTGGAGGACAAACAAATGAAGTTCTGGCAGCTCGAAATGTACATTCAATTAAAAGGTTTAGATTGTCCACACATAGTAATTCTTGTTTAAAAACAATCAATAATCCTGCAACTATTGTTTATTTTTCTTCCAACATTAAGTATGCATTTTTTTAAATAAAATTGCAAATCAAAATATCATCTACCTTTCAAGATTTTTAAAATTTTTTGCTCGTAGTCAAGTTCCTGACAAAAAATACTATAGTGCAGTTATTCTAACAACAAAAATAGCATTGAGATGTTTGCGGCGTAGCAGGGGAGCCATAGCATTTTTTTTTATTGCAGGAGTTCAGCAGGCAGGCAGACGGCCCACTTGATGGAAAGCGGTTACCATCACCTATAGACATTTGCAACACCAAAGGTGCTATAAATGCGCTGCTGCTCTCTTAAGGAAGATTGGAACTTGGTCGCTAATGCCAGAACATAACTCAAGGTTGTTATACTTTAGACCAGGGGTGGTAGCCATCCAGTCGGACAAATGCCCTACCACCTGGCTGTGGGTTGTTTTGCATAATAATAATAATAATAACATGAAAAATGTTTCAGTCTTAATAACATACTGGTTCCCAAATTGTAACAGACGTTTTAAATATCAACAATTAACCACGTGACACTGGCTGAATATACAAACCGTGCTAAGCCACAATTGAATCAAACAATAATCCATAATTATTGTAGTAACCTTTGAATGCCATTAATTTTTATTATTCACAATTTTATACCATTAATTAAAAGACGGAGTCTTGGACTCTAAAAGTGAGGCCGGCTAAAGGTTTCTGATTTTGGAATAGGATGCCAATCGCGCTGCAACGCAGTCGCGTTACACACGTTTGTAAAAGGACTCATTCATTCATTCTTCATTTGACATTTTTAATTATGTACGCTCCGTCTACAAATGAATGGTTTAAGTTCACAATCAAAAAAAAACTTTACGCACTATCACAATTTTCAAATCTCTAACACCTTTCACTATAGGAACTACATGTAATGTTAAATTAGAATTCGTATTCTGAAACTATGACGATGAGCCTCGCGACAGCACTTCCTGCGAACTGATTCCGCTGATAGAGAGACATGGTGAGCTCTAATTCAGCCACTTGTGGCCCTCCCAAAGAGCAAAGGAGGGAAATCACGCAAATATTGCCCGATGGACGCATGCTGAAAAACATTAGTAAAACAAAATGAGTAAAACGTCAGAGGGCGCTGCGGTCATATTACGCTATTTTAACAGTGACTCTTGATGATCTGTTAAAAAGGTGCTGATACCAGAGTCCCTCCAATAAACACTTCCAACTCTTGGAGCTCCTAGTTTAGATCTCTTGGAGCTATTGCAATCTCCAACACCATTCTCACCATTCTGGCTAATTACGAAAGCATGGAGGCAGAAGCATTCATGGGGAGAATCTATAGGGTTAAGTACTAAGAGGTACCGCCACTTTTCTTAAAAAAACGTAAAAAGCCCTCCGGTGAGTTTTATTATTACAATATAAAAAAAAACATTTTACGAGGTAGCAGGGCATTCGTTCGTCTGGATGACTGTCTACCATCCATAGTATAGAGCAGCGGTTCCCAACCATTTGCGTGTCGCGAGATTTACAAATACGATATTTTTATCTAAGGTGGTATTACTTAAAAATTGGTTAAAAATATACAACTGCATTCTGCAATGAAAAACATGGGTATCGTTCTCGGCTACTTGATGGGGACAACGAGATGAGAGTGTACCTGTCAACAATTCGTCCTCGCATAGATAAACTTAAGTCACCAAAATCTAATAAGTTCCTATATTTTATTTTATGTGTTTGTAAATTTCTTCTGCAATAAAAATACGTCCAATAGATTAATGATGTAATAAATGTACCAATAGCTCCTTCACTTCAACTATCAAGAAATTTGCATGTAGGTATGTAATGAACACCTTTACATACTTACATGCTAATGCAAATTTCTAAAGACTGTTAGCACGTCGCTGAGTGAAAAAGGTTGAGAACCGCTGGTTTAGAGTATGGATTTCGAAGTCGGCAATACATTGCCAATATCTTTGGTGTTACAAATATAATATTATTTTTTGTATAAAAAAAACTTACTCAAAACATCTAAGCGCAGCGGGTCTGACGTCTGGCCGGGCTTGAACGTCGATTATCCGCATCTCGAAGCTGACAACAGCATCTCTCCAAGCGGGGCCGTGCATTGTGAACAGATCCACCTGAAGGTAAATAGAAGCTTGTTTTTGATCGTACCAATAATACCACACTGATAAAAAAAAGTCATACCCTCAATCGTGTTATGTCATGGCGGCCTCCCTTAATTTAAAATTGTTTAAAAAATCATGGTTTGAGATAACTTGAATTTATCACTTGGACCGAGAATTATGAATACTTCCCTACTTCTAGTCGGACAATGTGATAAATTCGGTCACCTTTCCATAAGAATGATGTAAGTTTAATTCATTTAAGGGGGGGGGGGGGGGGTGTATAGTTACATGGCATCTTTTACTTATTATGAACAGATCAGATTTTTTTTTAATAAAGATAGAAGGCCTTCGTGGTTATTTTGTTTTATAACCATCCAAAATTCACTTTATGCCTCAAATAATAAATAAAAGTGCCATATAACTATACCCTAACCTCATTTAATAAACAAAATCCTACAGTTCATCTGTGTTTTATTATAATTGCCCAAGATAAGGTTAGCATTAGTCATACTATCCGGGAAAAATGATTAATCATGCAGTTTTATTTATATTGCCCACTTGATACAGGCATTATGTATACAGGCTGGTCATTATTCATAGTGACCGGATTTATCAAATTGCCTATACATGTAACATATACATTAAAGCCCGTAACATATACTGTATCTGCTCGATTAGAATTACGGCTCGCAGATGAGTAAGCGGCTTAAGACTGTCCTACGTGTCCTACGCAATAAATATATTCTATTCTATTCTATTCTACATATAGGCACACAGTAACACATATAGTATAACAATACTCACGCTTCCAGTGGGTAGATATATGTTGGCTACGAAGGTGATGAAGTTGTAGGAGTACGCGCTGGGCTGCTGGAGGCACGACCAGTCGGATATCGGACACGAACGCTGAATACGTGTACATCGACTACAAAATAAGATGCGACTCTTTAAAACGCGTTGTTTTTAAGGTTTCGTAGCGAGTTGTACAAGTGCGCCTAAAAGTGCCCTCTGTAAACGTAATAATAAGGTTGGATGCCAAACCATGAAAAAAATATGTATGTAGATTAGAGACGAGTGCCATACATGTAAATTACATTTTATATTATTATTCAAGTAAAGCTTCTTTACAATCGTTGTGATTTGAAACTCGATGAAACGAGATAGACACATAAATCTATAGGACTTATCCTGCGAGAGAATGAGATAAAATACATTATATTTAATAACTTAAACACTATGCTCATACAGATAGAGTTGGAAATGTTTCGAAGTGTTTTGGTAATACTTCAAATTTCGTGCTTTAAAGCTTATATATATTATAACGATTTAATACACAAAATGTCACGTCACGAAATTCAGATTCCCTCCCAGCCCTTGTCACACTTTGTTTCAGTTCTACCGCGTGTGAACTGGTAACAAACACACATTTTTGTAAATTAATTTATTGTTGATTTTTTTTAAGCAAACAAAATGCCGCTTAAATCGGATAATAGCCTAAGTAGATTAGTGGCTAACTCACGTTTCAAGATGAAGTGTATACGAATAGTGGTCGGAAATCATACACCAATAAGCAGTTATCTAACCCAATGTGTACGAGTTGAATACACAGACAGACAATCCCCCTGATGGAAAATGTTATCATCACGTATGGACATTTGTAACACTTTAGGTGCTACCAATGTGTTACCGTTCTCTAAAGGAAGACTAGAACCTGGCCACTAACGCCTGAACACAACTCAAGGTTGTTATGGCAGCATACTCTGGACCAGGGGTGGTAGCCAGTCAAACGGGTAAATAACCTACCACCTGGCTGTGGGTTGTTTTGTCGCCCCTTAAGACAGGCCGCACGGTCGCAGGAAATTGTATTCGTTCGCCGTTCCTGCAGGAAAATTATATGTATGTTGCGAAGACTGAAGTAACTAAAGTATTACAGGTATTTTTTATTTAACCTTGTCTTTTGTTTGACTGACTTACTAACGGTAAAGCAAAACATAATGACGAACCCTGCACATTGAGGTAACTGATATGTGAAACCCGCCAATCCGCCTTGGACAAGAGGGGCGGGTATTGTTGTGTATCTGTGCAGAGACTACAAATCCCTTGTCTCTTCCCCTAAGTAAAAGCCTGAGTCCAACAGTAGTATAAACATAGATTGAGTCCACTTACTGTTTGCTTTCAAGCCTGTATCCCGTCGGACACTGGATTTGGTGACAATGGTAGCTGCCTCGCGTGTTCTGGCACACGGAGCCAGGATCTGGTGAGCGTGCGCAAGTCGCTACTCCCGTCTCGCATTCATCGATGTCTAAAATGAGAAATCCACGTTTTAAAAATTTAATTTTAATCTAGGATGGAATTGGTATTTTTGAGTCTTGTTCTATACTTATTGGAGATCTGGTAGCATAAGCTCGTGTTATAATTCAATGAATAGCTTAATTATTTGACTAAATGTCTTGCTGGTAATTGCATCTAGTTTAAAAATTAGGAATTTTGTTTTATATTACTTTACAGATAAGCAAAGTGGAAAAGGTCCACCTGATGATAGATAGTTACCGTCGCCCATAAACATTTAAGGGACAAAATTGGACTTTAAGTATCTATTCACGTCCTTTTTGAAGAAGCCAGGGAGATAAAGAGAAGAAGGAAGATAATTCTAAAACTGGCACGGAGGAGCTACCACCTCGTACAGTGGAAGACTGCCAAGTGTCGAAAAAATGTGGATAAACTCCCAGTCGCCGGCAAGTTGTGCAGTGGTTGAATGGTGACATGAGAACCACTTCAAATAGTTTATCAGAGCACTTTCAATTAAAGAGGCCAGTTTCATCTTTAGCGTATTGGAGGCCCTGGGCACTTTATAATAATAATATGATACGTCTACGTATGACAGAAGACTATTTTATTAAAATTAAAAAACGTTATCGGCTGGTGATTTGTATGATAAGAATTTGACCGTAGGGCTCTAGGCTATAGGCTAACATGCCCAGTTGGGAAGGCAGCACTGAAACAGACTATAGGATACGCTTAAGAATCTACGCCTAAGAGCCAAAGGGTATATTTAATAGGTCATCGCTCTCATACTCACCAATACAACTCCTCTGGTCCTCAGATAAGCGATACCCAGCAGGACACGCGCATCGATACGATCCAGGTTCATTCACACACTCTCCCCCACACAGTTTCCCACGAAGACGGACAGCCGACCACTCTTCACATTCGTTTACATCAGCACAAGTTCTGAAATGTATATTTTAAGGAAATCCTGATAATAGAGTTTGCATCCCTTAAACATTTTTTCTGAGCTCATCCAAACTACATTAAAGACAGTTAAATGAATATACCTAGTCTTGCCATAAATATTGTAACAAAGATTTTTTTTTCTATTGCAAATAACATTTATAAGTTTTACAGTGTGTTAGTTTAATACATAAATATAAAACAATTTAAAATATAAAAAGCTTATTCGAAGTGGTCTCCATTGGCTGCAATACAGTACTACGAAAACGTTGAGGCCAGTTATCAATAGAAGCACGCACTCTTTCCATGGGAAAATTCTTCACTGCCAATCGTATGGATTGTTTTAGGGAGTCCAAATTATCATGGCGTTTAGAGCAAGCCGTACTCTCTAAAACTGACCATAAATCATAATCCAGCGGATTAAAATCCGGACTAGACGACGGCCAGTCTTCAGCTCTGATGAAGTCTGAAACGTTCGTTTCCAACCAAGACTGCGTGGACCGAGCTTTATGACCCGGCGCCGAGTCTTGCTGGAAGGACCATTCTTGGTTATTGAACATGGTGTTGTTAAGGGGCTTAACTACCTTCTCAAGAATGGTATCTTGATACACTTGTGTCAATGTTTTGATACCTTTTTCACAAAAATATGGCTCAGTCACTCCTTCATAACTAACACCCCACCAAACCATCACTGAAGACGGATAATGCCCACGTTGCACTCTGTCGACTAATTGAGAAGCTTCCTTAGAGCTTTAAGCATAAATACGGTCATTTTGTTTGTTAAAATGTTGCTCAATTGTAAACATTTTCTCATCCGTAAACAATTTTTTTCTGTGACCTCCCCTTACGTAAGGCTTCAGTAGTTGTTTCGATTTTACCACCCTATTCTTTTTTAAATTATGAGTTAAGAAATGACCAGTGCGTCTCTTATAAGCTGCAAAATACGCGACATGGTTCTAGGTGATATCTTCATCTCCCGAGATAAAATCTTTTGCTTTCGGACAGGATTTCTTCAAATTCTTGCCCTTACTGCTTTGACCGCCTTTTTCGTGCGAACACTACGTGGACGGTAATATCTTTTTCTGCCACAAACAGAGGAGGTCTCATTGTACCTATTAATAGCCCGGTACACAAACATTTGACTAATACCAAGCGTATGGAAAGCTTTAAAAATTGCATTTAGCTCCATACCTACTTTGTGTAATGCAATCACAGCAATTCGGTTCTCTTTATCACCCCACTCGATTTTAATATCGCAAAATGTTGTACAATGTATTGGCGCCAAAATGAGCTAAAATGACAGATTTCAAATTCAAATGTAATATTTTGTTTCTTTTTAATTGTAACAGTATTTACGGCCAGAATAAGTATAGGCCAAATGCATGTCAGACTATGCATATTAAGACCACGTAGAGACAATGACATATATCCTTCAGAAGATCTTTAAAGACGTCAAGAAGTTTGAAAGGTTGGCGCACCAAGCGTTAGAGTTGCGAGAACCGCCTACAAGAAAATAATGTAAGATTAATCTTGATAGAATTTTGGAAAAACTACTCACCTGTTATCAGTATTGAGACGATACCCTCGACTACAATAACATCGGTACCCGCCCCATGCGTTGGCACACCCTTGTTCGCATACGCTTGGCGTTTCACTGCATTCGTCAATATCCACGCACACCTTGTCATTGGTGGGCGCGTTGCGGAATCCTTCACTGCATGAGCAACGGTAGGATCCTACTGTATTCATACACTGTGCGTTATAGGAGCAAGGCTGGAAGAAATAGATATGTCTACATCTGAGTTTAATGCGGGTTGCATTACTGGCGCTCTGGGTGAAATTTATTTTTGAAGTGATAACTTATTTAGGTGCGGTGAGAGCTTTATATTGTGGGGTTTTTTATAGTAGTATAGATTTGCGTTTGACCATGTCTCGCCCGATGTGGAGCAGAGATATGGTCTAAGATGGAGCACGCTTACCTAGAAGGTACTTATTCACGCGGGACTTGAAGACACCCAGATTGTAAGTATTGGGAAAGACAGACTCCGGCAATTAGTTCCACTCTTTTACGGTGCGCATGATGAACTTAAACGCAAAGCGTTTCGCTCGTATAGAAATAATATACAGCATATATCGGTAATGCATGCCAGTGCGTCTGGTTGACCGATCATAGAAGGAAGACGGCGGTATCAGATCGAAGAGTATCTGATACAAAACCAATAAGCTAGCAACCTTGCGTCGATGTTCGAGACTTTGAGTACAGAATGAGACTGAGCCCTCACGTTCGGTTGTGTAACGCTTGTTCGAGTAAAATCGGCTCAAGACCACTAAGGGAGAGAGAGAGTTCACATCACTGCTATACTCGCTCCGCGAACGTTACTCGCCTTGATAAAAATTTAACTTCTATCGTGTGGTCTTATGCACGCATTAAGCGTTTTTTGGTTCACAGTATTAGTATATCTATAATAATTTGAACAAAAAAAAAAAACAAACAGCCGCAATTGATCTCAACTGGGAATGCTTGTTTTCAGCATTATTTATAATATTGTTTTGTCCATTATAATTAAGATTGAAAATCCTTCTAAAATTAATTAAGTAAAAAATAAGTAACTTACGTTGCCATGCATACATTCATCGATATCTTCACAACCATTCTGCCCCACAAGCTTGTGTCCCGGAGGACACTGGCAGGAATACCCTCCAAAGAAGTTCTCGCATTTCTGCTGTGGACCACAATCAGATAGATTTCTGGCGCACTCGTCAATATCTAAAATATTAATTTTAAAATTGTTCAAGTGTTATGATCCACAGACACTGAAAGTCTCCATAATAGAGATGATTATGTGACACTATAAAATTGTGTAACCAAAAATATCCCTTACTTCTAAGATTTGTTTAACCCAATGTTTCTTGAAAGTGTTTTATACAAAAGTTTCAGCAGCTCATATTTGTTAAAAAAAAATTAACCCACTATTTAAAAACGAATGGAGACCCTTTGAAGACTTTGGAAGATCACGTCTCATGGACGCTGGTGCTATGTTTGAGTAAGCTAGCCTTAAAAGGACCTTGTCAAAGTAGTTCCTGACGTGGTGAAATTCGTACAAGAATTTTCGGTTATTTACTATAGTCTGGGATCGACCCCAGAATGGTTCGCCGTATAATACTCATAACACAAGCGTTAATCTAAGTTTTATATACTATGCATGTTTCGTCAGTCGATTATTTAGTTATGACATGGCAACCATGGAAAAAAAATACTATTTTTCTCTTTATAGCTGGAGTACAGCAGACAGGTAAACGGTCCACCTGGCAGAAAGCTATTACCATTAGTGTTCTTTTATTAGTTACCATTAGTGTTCTTCTTCCATGGTTATAAATATGGACTTAAAAACCTAATTTCACACACCTAATGTTAGAAGAGGACTTAAAGACCTCTATAACGAGCCCCTGTACGTTTATTGGATTGATTTCTGTTAAAACAGTGTAACACTAGATTTTTTTGCAATTTCACTAATAGCGACCTATGGCTATATCCAGTCAAGTAGGGTTTAGTATGTTTTAACAGTCATATTTTTTATTAGGTGATAATTGTCATTATTAGTAAATTTCATCTACTGCACAACTCAGAAGCAACATAACGAAATTTGATCACTTGCTGCAGAAATATCTTTATGTCATGTGAGTATTCTTTCTTTACTTACCATAACATTGCTTATCAGAAGTCAATTTGTATCCCCATGGGCAAGAAGTGACTATAGCTCCGGTGTCGTGTAACCTCGAATACGAGGGCCTAACTGACCAAGCTCCACGTTGTCCGTATTGAGCACCGACAGTAATAACATTAGTATTACTTATTTCTGTGTTTGTTCTCGATGGTGGTGATGGAGAAGGCGGTGCTAAAATGATTAAGTATTTAAATTAACTGAAAAACCAACAAGATATCTGATTATGACGTGTTCAACAAACTTACTATATGTTGGCTTTTCACTTTCCGCGCGACATCTTCGACCACAAACACAGCGGAATCCACCTTCCATGTTTACACAGTCTTCGTTTAGCGAACAAGTTGCTTGATTTGTCGCGCATTCATCAATATCTACCATAAATTTAAAGATTTTTTTATGAAGATTCTCTTATAAGATTTTCAATTTATCAGAATCTTTTGTAACCAAGTCAGAACGAAATTCTTAACTTAATCCTAGGGTATTAACTTTAGATGCTTTATTTTTGTACCTAATAATAGTTGAAAGTGTCTATTTCCTTTGGCTGTTTGTATGTTCATTTGATCTTTGTTCACAATCTCGACATTCAGCTGCTTTTCATGAAATCTTATATGTTAATATAAGAAACTTTAACCCAGAACATAGTGTTGTGTACGCGGGATACGATTCGGAGTTAATATTATGAGCAAAGTTCAAGCAAACATGAAATACGGTACATGTGTACTTTCTATAACGGGAATTAACACAGGATATCTCGAGCCGGAACATAGGATAGTCTTCGTGATATACGAAGTCCTAATTTCCTCTACGTCAAGTATGATCAAAAATCTCTAAATAAAGATATGATTACAAAATCCAGAGATTACTCGATCGTTGTAGACATGTAGAGTATCATTACTTCGTTTAGAAAAGTAGATTAGGATTCTTACCGATACATTTTCCTTGATTGCTATCAAATTTGAATCCCAATTCACATGATAGTGGTGGATACCTTCCACGAGGTCGTGATGGAATATAAGACCATCCTGGTGAAACGGGTGCTGTAAAGGTTTCGACATTATATGTTCTGTATAAATACTCTTTACCAGCCTTCGTTTGATTGATGGACACTAACATATCCAGTTCAGGAGAACAAATGGTTCCTCTAATACTATTAGCAGACGCTATATATCAGTAATACCAATGTACTGATTTCCTCACGAAGTTTTCGGACACTGTGAGGTGGTGATTTTTATTACTTAAATGTTTTATGACTTCTTTTATAAATCTGTATATATGGGAATTAAACGCAGTGATATTAGACACTGTGCGATTATGATTTGTATGAAGTGTCTTTAATGTAATGGAGTCTAGTAAAGAGCTAAATATTCTCAACAAATTGGAAATGCATCAAGGTAATCGCGAATGTTGTAGCAATAAACCCCTTCCTACTCCAAAACAGCTTGTCTTAAATGTTGGAGATTGTTAAAATACCAGAATTATTAATCTTACTAGGTGTTGGCCTCTGCGTGGTAGTAGAAGTAGTAGTGCTAGTGATGGTGGTGGTTGTACTGGGTGTAGTATTTACAACACACCATCCTTCATCGTCTCTATGAAAGCCGCCGACGCATTCACAAATATAGCCACCCGCCTGGTTCACGCACACTTCCATACTGCTGCATATATGCCGACCAATCTGGCATTCGTCAGTATCTGGAAGAAACACGTTTCTGTAATATTATATGATATCGAATTAAAAATATCAGTTATGTATGATTGATAAATCAAATTTACTTACCTACACAGTTCCCTGAGACATCCTTTTCGTATCCACTCAAACAATGTACCTGGTTTGGATCAAATAAAGGATCTTCAGGGACATCTGGTTTATCTCTACCAATCACATTAGTCCATCTATCTTTTGGTATCTTATCTGTATCTATGCCATAGACCCCATGTTCATCCTTATCTTTTTCTATAGTGACAGGGTCGACAGGGGCATGCACTGTCACTTCTGTAGGTTTATAAGGTGCTTCTGGTTTTCTAGTAGTAGCCGTAGGTCTTCTTGGGTAATAATCTGGTCTTTTCGGAGTAGTTGCTTGAGGCCGAGTATACTCTGGCCGGTTAGGAGTTGGTTTCGTTTGAGGACTTTCTTCGGGTCTTCTATAGTCAGGTCTGCTGGGAGTATAATCTGGCCTATTTGGCGTATAATCTGGTCTACTCGGAGTGTAAGTTGGTCTGGTTGGTGTGGTATCTGGTCTACTCGGCTGTGTAGGTTCTGTTCTACTAGGCTGTGTAGGTTCTGGTCTACTAGGCTGCGTAGGTTCAGGTCTTCTATAATCCGGCCATCTTGGTGTGTATGGTTGTCGTCTTGGGTAAGACGGACGCGGTTTAGGAGTCGTAGTAGTGGTGGTTGTAGTTGATGTAGTTGTTTTAGGGGTAGTTGTTGTAGTACTCGTAGTCGTAGTTCTTCTAGTGGTTGTACTTAAAGTGGTTGGCACTGTTTCGGGAATGTTGTCAGAAGTTGCATTATCTTCTCTGTAAGAAAATATATAAGTTGTAAGCATCTTAACACCAACTCTTGAAATTAAACAAAAATTTTTACCTTCAAATGATAAAAGATAACATTAACGAACTGTAACTACAGAACACTTACTCAGAGTCATAATAAACGTATTCGTAAAGCGGTGGTGGAGTAGTTGAAGTAGTGCTTGTGGTAGCAGCTCGATGGGTGCACGTGAAGGTTCCAAGCACATTTAAGCAGTGTAGGCCAGCGGCGCAGTTGTCGAGCTTGAGAGCACATTCGTCAATATCTGTAATAAAATAAATTATTAAAAAAACAACAAGAGCACATACTATTAAGCGAGTCGATAATCATGGTACTGAATAGATAGATTTTAGTACAATGGCTTTAAGTTATCTATTTGAATCTCTTATAAATATTTTGACCTTGCATTCATAAAGAGGAGTGAGTATAACAGTAATATACATATTTGGGTTAATGAGATAAATAAGTATCATTGTAAGGTATTCTTCACGTAATCACGTTAAGAGGTGACTCTTAGAAATAGTTGTATAATGACGATTGTTTTTCTTGATTAATCTAGACAATACTATACTATTGACGATTTCCATACGAATTTTGAAACATAGTAGTAATAATACAGCAGATCCAATTATCATATTAATCAAAGATGGTAAAGCATAGCAGAATATTACCTTAAATGTTATGTAAAATACGTCATTTCATCGGCTAAATGTCACATTCATTTGTTTACCATTGAAAATAAATTAATGATTAAATCGTATTAACACCAACCAACACAAGACCCTGTGGATGAATCCAGCTCGAAGCCATTCTTGCAGCGACATTCATGAGCCCCATAAGTGTTGATACAGTTCTGGAATTGGTCGCACAGATGACTTCCTTCACGACATTCGTCTATATCTGTAAGGAGAAGAAGCTTTAGTATACGATATAACTTTTCTAGTTTGATATAAAAATAATGTGATGCTGATGTTAGACGAAGCAACCAAATTGATATTGATAAGATTATAAATATCTCGACAAAAGATGTACCTATCAATCAGTTTGAAATGAAAAACGGATTAAAAGTAATTTTAAAAGCTTCCACAAGAGACAGTAATTTTAATTCAGGTTAATGATAGAAAGTCATTTACTGGGATTGCTTTAATAAATAAACCACCAGCTTTCACAAATCTTCGCTTACCTTCACAAACAGATCCTCCAGGTCTCAGTCTGGTGCCTTCTTGGCAAGTCTTTTTAGCTAATCTGCAAAAAATTGTACGTATATTTTCCTATTACATTCTTATTTTGAAATAACTTAAATATACACAACCATACATAATAATAACTCATGTTTTAATATTGTTACAAGTGTAGGACTCGAATTAAAATGCCGTTGGAATTAGTATAAAATTTATTAGAACTATACAAACACGTATAACCCAGGTACAAATATAACTGGACGCAACCAGTACAAACTGCACGATTCAATAACACGCGCAAAGTCCGTCACTATATAGCTTATCGAATGTACACGTCTTGCTTTGATCATGGTTCTCGCTAGACTGCCGATCTCTCCATTGGGCCATTGCTGCACCGATACAATATGACTGCCAGCCCGCATAGATCGGATTTCCTAGAATCAGTTCGACACACCTGCCTAATGACTGCCATAAAAGATGACAATACACAATGTACTGTTTTTCTAATCACGAATTTTACAAACACAAAGTAAACAAAAGAAGTCCAAATGCGGGAAGGTAATAAACTGCGCTTTATGGCAGGTAGGTGTGCATTCACCTTTGTCGGCATGTAACAATATTATGTACTATATACAATACTTAATTCTGCAGGTTCATAACTTTTAATTGTGATTATATCTGAATGTTTGTTTGTATATTTGTATCTTTCTTCCCACTTTATAACCATGGATAAGGATCGACTTATAACAATTATCAAAACTAATTTTCATTGCAGTATCTTGCACTGTGTATTTTCTGTCACCATTAGCGCTTTGAATATAGCAACCGTGTGCTTTCGTGTAGTCTACATGAGCTATATATGAGGTACTTGCTATAACTGAATGTATTTCATTTTAACTTACTTTGGTAATGTGCTTATTTTCGACCTACAATTGTATGCACCAGGTAGATTAACACACACCTCTGTACGTTTGCATACGTCACTGCTTTCTTCGCATTCATCGATATCTAAAAATAAAACAAACATTTTAGTAATAACATGAATAAAAAATAAACATATATATATTTATTAATAGCCTAGATGAAGTAACACATGCCCGGCATTTTCATACTTTTAAAACGTATAAAGCATAAATAAACATAACAAAACTATGAACTAGATTTATAAGCATTGAAAACAGATAGTATACAAAGGCATGGCTAAATTTTATGTATATACTTTACAACACAACAATATATCTAGACTTATCAAAAGAGCCTAACCAATCACATAAATTACAGATACCTTCACAAATTCCTGTGCCCGGATTAACTTTGAACCCAGGTGCACACCGTTTGGAGACGTGGTCTTGACAGAAGAAGCTACCGTGGGTGTTGATGCAATGCTGTGAAAGTCGCTGACAATCATCCAGCCGCTCGTCACACTCATCAATATCTAAAGTAATAGTTAACAGAATAGATGTAATTACAAACTTATAGATAATAAAAAAGCTAGCCATATAATATTTGATGACAACGATGCGCGATCCAGTGCATGACAAGTAGTTTTGGATTCACTGCAATACCAACTCAAACCCCTTAAGTAGTATGCATACATAATTTATGGGTTTCGAGAAGAATGGGAGAAGATGGGGAAAAAGTAACTTAAGCTTGCAATATATGCACACCACGAAATACGATTATTCCAAGATCAATAATTATATTCGTTAATTTGGAAGACAATTTTGTTATTACAAAAGAAAAATGTGGATAGATGGATGTTTAAAGTTAGTAAAAGACATACCGATACATTCATCATCAGCTCCTGCCCTAAAACCTGGTGGACAAATATCATTTTTGGGAGCCACAGTGGAAGAAACAGGGGCTTCAGTGACAGCCCCGGGCACAGCTTCTTCGAAAGGTTTGCCGGCTTTACCAGCACATTTATATCCACCTATGGTATTCTCGCAAAGATATTTCGGACATGGTGGACGGGGTAGCTGGCATTCGTTGATATCTGTTAGAATTATAATATTTATGTTTTGAGTCGCTATACTTAATAGTTACACAATGTAACCATTTATTTTTAAAGAATAGATATTGATGCGATTTCAAATCAGAACAACCTGTATTAGTATTATGACATAAACCTACCGTCACAAACTTGGTTCACAACGTTCCTTTTGAACCCAGGTGGGCAGCTGAGTCCTACATCCCTCTTCTTGATAGGCACACACTTGAATGTCCCTGGCGTGTTATGACAAACAGTATCTTCTGCTGTACAAAGATCATCTACTGCTTCGGCACATTCATTTATATCTGTAATAGACAGGGTGAACACAAAAATAGCTCAGTTCATTGTTACAATAATACATTGTTATTCTTATTGAGTATCAGTTAATGACTTTACAGAATACTGACCAAATTTGATTCAAAAAACTAACAAAGAACGTCGATATATCTGTAAAGATACCTAAATGAATTATTTCTACACCAAGTGCTATTGCATTTATGAAAATTGGACATGATATATTACTTAATATATATAAACTTTTAACTATTTGAAATTAACTCTCAGATGACTATAATACAATTTATATGATCTAAGATTTTAAAAGGTGTTAGCTCACTTGTAACACCATGGTGCATTAGAAATTTACTTAAGATACGGAATAGATTTATTAATGACAAATTGCGTTTTTATCAGAATGTCAAAACAATATATTTGTTTTTATTATTCTTCTTGCATCAAAAGTGAATGCAGATAAAGAAATTTAGACTTTGAATACATTTTGGACTCTAGAATTCTCTAAAAGCCTACCTTTACAAGACTTTTTATCAGCTTGTAATCTGTACCCTTCTTTACACGAACATCTGACAACTCCACCATCGTCTTCACAATTGTGCTCACATGAATCATTCTTACATTGTTCCTTAGCCGGAGCTTTCTTCTCGGTTGTTGTTTCCACTTTCTTTTCTGTTGTAGTTTCTGACTTTTCTGCAGCTTCCTGAAATTTAAGTATATAAACATATATTAAATAATTTATTAAGCTTTTAGTAGTGTCCTTTTTTATACTAAGGTGTTTTTGCTTTCGATCGCATAAACTTTCCTGGCGAATTGCAAATTTTCCAAAGTTGATTGGAACTAAGGCAATTGGAATTAGGCAGGTTTTATTTATAGGTGTATAATGATGACAACTTAACCTTAATTAAACCAAATAAATTAACATTACTAAATTGTATTCTACCTATAATCCCTTAAGGCTATACATATAATACTAAGCCTAAATCAGAATCTTCAATGACTAAAGTGCCCAGAAGGATGGCTATGTTACCTCCCTGCATTACCATACTGATACATATTAGGCATTAGGCATTTAATTCAAGAATATTTATTATTCAATAAAAATAAAAGCATTGTGGCTTACCAAGCAGCACTTGTAGTATGCGGTTTTTCTTAATGCCATGGTTGGACTGAGGTCAGCGTCTGCAGTTCCACTGCAAGCTTCTTTGCCTTGTGATTTTCCAGTCCATTGACCGAACGAACACTCCTCGCAACATGTCTTTGATAAAAACAAAAAAAAATATTAAATAGATAAACTACTAGAGGTACTATACTGTAGAGGTGATGAATATTGACCGTTTGGTTTTTGGCATTTAGTCACTGAACCCTAAAAATGCGTAATGGAAAATACTGTATATTTGTAAAATTACTCAATGGATCAAATTTTATTTTTTATTGAAGGTATCTTTTAAATGTTCGGTATACGTAGTGTTGGCCCGATGGACTGACGACCTGTTTAAGGTCGCTGGTAGGCACTGGATGAGGTGGGCGGAAGACCGTGATTTGTAGCGCAGATATGGAGTGATCTACGTCCAGCAGTGGACTGGAATTGGCTGACGACAATATATTAAATTTTACTACCTTGATTTTTTCAGAATTTTCTCTAAATTTCATGGAGAGAGGGACAAATATTTTGCTAATTTGGAAGCGAATGTCTCTCCACCTATCGACACTAAATAAGTAAGATAATAAAGTCATTTAGGAATTCCATTACGATTTTTTAGAATCTGTCCCCACACCGACGCTAGTATTGCAGCACCCCAAATTCACCCTAACTTTAGATAGTGGCACATAGATTATAGATATCCTATCCCTATTAAATTTTATTCATATAGACAAATTAACATAATTTTTTTACAATGGTTCTGTTTTTTCCAAAATGATAACGGTATCCTAAAACTGAATCCTGGAACGCCAAAAATTCCTATTTTTGTATATGATTTCACTAGTAAAACGATATTCAAATTTACCTTTCCAATTTCCGTATCTGGAGCCCCACACTGCTTTGAAGATGCTAATTTCATACCAGCTTCACATGATTCTTTTTCTCTGAAAGACATACAACAAAAGATTAGGTCTAAGGGTACTGCATACATTTTGAAATAATTCTGTTTGTTATTTATGTAGGCTTTTCTTACTTGTATTGTTCGTCGCAGCATCCTTTTGCTGCTGCAATACAAATCTCCACTTGTTCTGGATCTATATCGTCTGGTGGGCCGACACCCGCGCATCCATCCGCTGAATTCGTTGACACTGCAGCTGTCTGACCGTGTGAGCAACATGTCTCTTGGAGCTCTGTGACTTCTTCTGAAGATAATGCTGAAAATTGAAAAAGGTATTTCGGTTATATCGAAACCGTGACTTCGCTATGTTATATTTTCTTCTTTGATTCGCGTGATTTTTGGCAAACTTTACGGTTAGACCAACGCATATAATTCTTCAGGATCAATTCTTCAAACCAGATTTGCTGAGTGATTCTTACCAGAATCATGATGAAGTGGCATGGCTAGAGATTGTTCATTACATAACTCACCTAACTACATACCTACTCCTGGTGCCCAATTCTGCTATTTCATTATCTTGGCGTTGCACAGATATCAATCAAAGTATGCTTCCATTACGGTAGCATCAAAGATTCGAATTCTACCATCCACAATATTTTCTCGATATCGTCGCACCGGAATAATAGTAGAAGAAAATTGGTATTATCGCTAGTATACATTTATTTATAGTTTGAATTAACTTTTTTTTGAGATCACAAACTTTTTATTCATAAAATAAAAACTAAAATATCCTATAAATAAACCTAACTTAAATATATACCTAGTGTTGCCATAAATATTGTAACAAAGAATTTTTTTCTATTGCAAATAACATTTATAAGTTTTACAGTGTGTTAGTTTAATACATAAATATAAAATAATTTAAAATATAAAAAGCTTATTCGAAGTGGTCTCCATTGGCTGCAATACAGTCCTACGAAAACATTGAGGCCAGTTATCAATAGAAGCACGCACTCTTTCCATGGGAAAATTCTTCACTACCAATCGTATGGATTGTTTTAGGGACTCCAAATTATCATGGCGTTTAGAGCAAGCCGTACTCTCTAAAACTGACCATAAATCATAATCCAGCGGATTAAAATCCGGACTAGACGACGGCCAGTCTTCAGCTCTGATGAAGTCTGAAACGTTCGTTTCCAACCAAGACTGCGTGGACCGAGCTTTATGACCCGGCGCCGAGTCTTGCTGGAAGGACCATTCTTGGTTATTGAACATGGTGTTGTTAAGGGCCTTAACTACCTTCTCAAGAATGGTATCTTGATACACTTGTGCCGATGTTTTGATACCTTTTTCACAAAAATATGGCTTAGTCACTCCTTCATAGCTAACACCCGACCAAACCATCACTGAAGACGGATAATGCCCACGTTGCACTCTGTCGACTAATTGAAAAGCTTCCTTAGAGCTTTGAGCATAAATACGGTCATTTTGTTTGTTAAAATGTTGCTCAATTGTAAACATTTTCTCATCCGTAAACAAAATTTTTCTATGACCTCCCTTTGCGTACCGCTTCAGTAGTTGTTTCGATTTTACCACCCTATTCTTTTTTAAATTATGAGTTAAGAAATGACCAGTGCGTCTCTTATAGGCTGCAAAATACGCGACATGGTTCTAGGTGATATCTTCATCTCCCGAGATAAAATCTTTTGCTTTCGGACAGGATTTCTTCAAATTCTTGCCCTTACTGCTTTGACCACCTTTTTCGTACAAACACTACGTGGACGGCGATATCTTTTTCTGCCACAAACAGAGGAGGTCTCATTGTACCTATTAATAGCCCGGTACACAAACTTTTGATTAATACCAAGCGTATGAAGAGTTTTAAAAATTGCATTTGGCTCCATATCTACTTTGTGTAATGCAATCACAGTGATTCGGTTCTTTTTATCGCCCCACTCCATTTTAATATCGCAAAATGTTGTACAATGTATTGGCGCCAAAATGAGAAAACACAATGAACAATCATATAAAAATGACAGATTCCATATTCAAATGTAATATTTTGTTTGTTTTTAATTGTAACAGTATTTATGGCCAGAGTAAGTATATACAATAGTAAAAACTAAAATAGGAATAAAAACCTATATTAAAGCCCGTCTAGCCCCACCAGACCACTGTCGCTGGGCATTGTACCTAGAAGGCTGGCAGCATGACCTCGCTGGATATAGAGGCTTATCTTTTGAGCGAGGTAAGCTCCAAATAACTTATTTAGCATAAATAAATGTATATTGAAAAGCTACCCAAATTTTAAACATTTATTTTGCAAGTTTTCGTTTATAAACTCTGACAAAGATAGAATGGCGCGCCACGGGCACGCCATTGGAATTAGCGGGATACCAAATTCAGGTAGACCTACGATTTAGACGATAGTGTCCAATGATTTTGACGAATGGTAGAACTGAGCCTCTGGTTTAGAGTACGCCACCATAAAAACCTTGAGTTGTGTTCCAGCATTAGTGGTAGTTTCATTCTATTCCCCCTCTCGAGGCCGGGGGAAAACAACTTGTGTAATTCACTCAACATGCAAAAAAACCTAAATTTGGTTAAAATCTTAGGACCTTCTAAGTAGTACCATGGAAAAAGAATACTATTCTTCGATGGTAGTACAATATTTTTATGGTTCTAATACTACTAAATTACTAGCCTTGACATTTGAAGAAATTTGACATTCGTATGGAGCTTGTATCAAAATTTGACCAATAGTAGGGTGAACGGTTAATAAGATACAAGACGCCGCTATCAATTCAAGTTCTAAATGTTAAGAGCCGGGTTAGAAATTGGTACAATATTTACACGTTTTAACTCTCCAGATACTTCTAGACAATCTGAGAATCTTCATTTTATTGAAGATAATGTGAGGTAGGTGACGAGTTTCAAGTAAATTATTCAATCGACTACAACAAGCGTGGATAATTTCTGTGTTTCTCCTAAACGACAGTGTATTTGAAAGCAGATGTTTTTTGTATAAGTAGTCTAATATAATCCCTTATACGTAGAATACAATATAAGCTGATGCCAGCTATCTAGTCATAACTCAGAAACCACTAAATAAACTTGAGCGCCTTCAAAACTTTTGTATAAGGTTCATATTTGGGTTACGTAAATATGACAACGTCTCTGATTTCCGTAAAAAACTCAATTAGTTACCCATCAATTTTCACCGGAATACTCATGTTCTTACTCTACAGTATATCCCTTCTACCCACCACTCTTCCTTACCTTAAAAGAACGTTTCGAATTTCTGTACGTATCTAGCTCCCACAATTTAGACCCCTGAACTAAATATAGAATAAACACACCTGTACTACATACGTCTTGTTTTTCTCTTTTACCGTCCAGGCTGTGCGTCTTTGGAATGTAACCTATTGCTATAAGACAAGCCAAATCCTTACAGTGTTTTAAAAATCAGTTTCAGAAGCATTACTTCTCTATTGTGTATCATAATTCCTAATACATATGTGTAAATACATATCTATATGTTTTTGTACTTATAATTTATTGTGTATACGTATCATTTATCATTATTTACAAACGGCACCACCGCCTCTCTATCTCTGATATTTTTGTATTTCTGTCTATCTATGTTTTGGTGTAAAATAAAATTTTTCCTTCATTGTACTAGTTTATAATTTAATGTATTATATAAAATATATTGTGGTAAATCGTAATATATTATTAAAAACAAATGAAAAAATTCAAAATGTGCCAAAAAATAAAGTTCAATAATCAAAGCAATATTTTCGACAATTTTCTCTGTTTTTCCAGTTTAGCATTCCTAATGTCACATGTTTTCGTAATAGATGTATCGCTTGTTCGCTTCCAATAACAATTTTTATTTCTCAAATTCCTACAAAAGAAACAAACAATCATACGTCCGAACTAAGACACATTCACATTTATACAGTATATTTTTAAAACTTACAAATATAGACAATGTAAAAATACGTACATAAGTCGTGGTAGCGTAATGGCTAGCACATGCGTCCCAGGCTTAAAGGGCTTCGAATCCTGACCAAAATCATGCATCACTTAGGCTGTTTTCTGGCCTGCACACCGTTACCGCGTGCTAACTATGATGAAAGAAAACATCGTGATGAAACCTGCACATCGAGATAACCCACGTGTCAAACCTGCCAAGCCGCCTTGGACAAACGTGGCGGGTACACTGTCCGTTCCCCTATAGTAGGAGCCCCGAACTCAGAAGTGGGACGTTTATGGGCTTTTATTATGAAAATATGTACGTACATAAAAATAAATATACCAATATAACTCCACGACAACAACATTTAAATAATTCGTCATTACATTAACAACTTTTTCCATCAGAAAGTTAAACAGGCTTGAGGAGCATAAAAATGCAAATTGTTCTCGGATTTACTTGTAAATATTATTTTCAACACACTTGCTCATAAAGTGGCTCTATGGTCACCGCAATTAGGCACAGAATGACACCCATTATCAAACTGTGAGTAAAAAACATTATAACTCACTAGTGAGTTATAGATTTTTTTTTTAAATTTTATTGGTTGAGTTGCTTTGTTCTTAAAAGAGTTTTTATAAAAAAAAAAGATCATGTTCTATAGAACAAATAAATTAATGTTCCTATTGCTTGCTCATTTCATGCAACTTCTTATTTAAATAGATAATTTTAACTCGTACGTGTTTAATAAATAAAACTTTCACTCATATATAACTTTTTTTTATCTACTAAATAAAATGAGTTTTTGTTGTTATTTTATTCACAAGTGTGTTGAAAAACGTCGTATGATACACGTGTGTATTGATGATTACCCTCCTCGGCTCTCTTAAGACCCTCGCCTTCGGCTCGAGTCTCAATGGCGCCTCAGCGGTAATCACCAATGTTACACACTAGTACCATAATGTACTATTGTCCATTTTCAAGACTATAATGAAAGAAAATATAACTAATTGTAAATAATAGACAGACAGTTATTACGAAATAAATCAACGATCTATATAGAAACATAACATAAAAATAGTGAGTAATAACATATTATCCCGAATGTAAACTCATAAAATCATATATCAAATAAGTATTGCCATACAGCGTGGCAATGCAGCCAGCCTGCCTGAGCTCCCCGTTGGCAGTGATCTCCTACATAATGTATTTTAGTGTCTACGTTTGTTATTTAAATAGCGAATTTAACAATTTTAAATTAAACATTTAAGTTGTAGATATCATCAACAAATTATCATCTTAATTAGTCGATTTAATAATTACAAATAATAAGACAAGGATAACCAGACAAAGATACTAGTTATTTTATATTAAGTAAACATCATCACGTGTTTTGTTGTAAGGCAGTGATCACATTTCTCCAGTACAGTTTCTGTAGTTTGGGTGACTCATCTGAGAAAGGACGGTAAGAGTCTGGTCAAGGTTTAAACATATTATTAGGAAATGATCCAGCTCACAAATATTTGGCTAAACGGAAATTATGCTTGTATGAATCTCTGTACTTAAGTATATATTTTTCTATATTTTCCTTAATCAAATGCAATCGCAGTTAGTCACCGACGTAAACACATCCTAATGTTTACAATCTGTTTATAATTTCGCGAACTATGATAATCTCAACGACCTTAGTCACAGATCATCGAGATGCACTGACGCCTCCAGTTATTTGCTTAAATAATATCCCCTATTAAGTTATCATATTACACAGCAAATGTTTATTTAGTGACTATTTTTTATGATTATAATTATTGTTACAACTAAGGCCCCGACAAAGACAAATTCCACGTACAGATCTGTAAAAACACATTTTATTAACTGTCGGCATTTAAACTGTTTTTAATCCTTTTATGATCGTCTTCTTTTGTTCACTTATTTATTGGCATACGTTTCTTGTTATTGTGGAGAATAGCCTATTAGTACTCGCTCAGGAGCATCATTAGCCAGGTGTTGCGGATTACAATTACAAGCTAATTCTAGGAAATTGTGTCGACGTTGCCGGGTGGGCACATTTGCATTTGTGAAGTATAAAACGATGGCCTGATTGAGAAAGGGGGTCAGTTGAGCTACAACTACGATCTAGACGTGACGTGTATACATTCGGGAATCTAATAGTGACGGACTTTGCGCGTTTTATTGAATTACGGCCTTTTGCATTACGCTTGGATTTGTTGCGTTCGGTTATATTTCTACCTGTGTTATACGTGTTTGTATAGTTCTAATAAACTCTATAATCATTCTAACGGCATTTTAATTCGAGTCCCGCAAACTCGTAACAATATTTTACAAACTGAAGATCAGGCAATTTTTAGGCGATTATTATATTTTGCTATTGTACTTGCTAGTTAGGTATCTTAGAAACACTTGAGCTATCAGTGTAAGAGGTATCTATATAAAGTAAATAGGTACTATTTGCAATAGAGATGTGATAAAAGTTGTATATGTTGAAAATATGACACATCTCAAAAATTTTTGGACTTGGTAGAGCTTTTAGGGCCGGCTTGATCAGTGATACCACGCCCTCACAAAATATCCGCGTGACACGGATAGCCGTGTGCTAATTGTGTTTTTTGTAATGAGTGAGAGTTCCGATGCCCCACTTCCAACTCCTCATATCCTATCCCCGTATTCCAATTTCACATACCATCCCTTCTATCCCGTTCCTCCTGTCTGATCTGGCTATTTCATCCGCCTACCTCTCCTCTTTATCCCTTTCTAAAGGCTGGCAATACGTTGGCTTCATCATTGCTGTTGCAATGGTCTATAGGCAACCGTAACCACTTTTCTTGAGCTGGGCTCTATGCCTGTTTGTCACATTCGCAAAAAAAAGAACTACGCAACCCTCTAGAAGTACGCAAAAAATAGAGATTTTGTTCAACACTACAAGCAACTGTGTATTTGATGAAGTCACAATTTAATAACGTATGTGAACCGTTTCTTTAGTTACCTGCAGTTTCTTCCTGTATGTCTAAAAACCCAAGAAAATTATCTAACAATTGATTATGTCAATTGACATGGGAAACACAGTTTGCAGTAAGATCCACTATCGTTCTTAGACACTAAGCACTCCTAATCCGTGTAAGGTTGTTAAATTTATTTTTTCTTAATCATAAACAAGGTAGAAGCCGTATTAGCTTAGTGGTTAGCTCACCACGTCACAAACATGCACCATATAGGCAGTTTTCTGACCTAATGTGCATGTTATAACTACTCCTTTTTAACGGTGAAAAGAAACATCGTGATGAAATCTGCAAATCGAGATAAGCGATGTGTTAAATTCGGTAACCCGCCTTGGCCAAGCGTGGTGGGAATACCGAGCCCAGCAGTGGGACATTTATGGACTGATTTAATTATAAACATATATTTATTTGTCAATCCACTTTGAATATTATTATTATATATATTTGAATAATTTGATATACCGCACATTCCCATAAAATGAGATGTCTGAACTCAGTTAGGGGATATTTATAATAATATATAAATAATGAAATTTAGATTTAAGTCTCAAAATTACCTATCCAATTAAAATACGAAAAGATTCATACATGTATAGGTAAGAGAAACTATACAATGTTACTAGTTAGGACTATACTTAAACGTAAAAAGCTAACACACTTTCGAAAAGAAAAACCTTGTTAGCAGTGAAAATCTCGCTCAAGTGCTGCCCCATTTATTTTGTTACCCCATGAAGCCAAAAATAAAATAAATAGGATAGACAATAGGAGATATTCTGCGAAGGCCGCAACGTTCGTTTGCGTTATGTGCCAAGAGCCATTCCTGTTGAACCTGGTATAGTTACTAAGTTGCTATCTTTTTTATACGTGTGTATTACACATGAGGAAAACTGAATGATTCTGGTAAGATTGATTAAGGTTGAACAATGATGGTCATAAGACCATTATATGTCTCTAAAATTATAAACAATTGCTTAGCTAGTGATTAGTAAAAATCTTTATATAAAAAATCCTAATGTTAGTGTGTATGTCACTGAACTCCTAAACCCCTAAACCAATCATGATGAAATCTTTTGTGGGTTCAAGTAGGTTTCCGGATGCTTCAGATTCGCAATTGGATCTGGTAGGTGGCGCTGCAATTGGGTTCTAAATTTTTTTTAGTGCAAGACAAAGTTTGTCGGGCCTTATCGGGCCTTAATTTATAGGTAAGACTAGTGCCTTACCTATTTTTAAGAACAAGATGTTTAAATAGGTGTCAGAATTTAAGAACGCCAGGACCTATAATTTAAGCAATAGTTAAACAGTGTGACCACATTCGAAATTAAAGATTCTGCGAACTGCTCAAATGAAACCTACTGAATTCTGAACTTCTTAGCTAAGAAGTGGTCAATCATCCATTTTTTAGGGTTATATTTATAAGTAGGCTGTAAATATTAAGGATACAACGATAAGTAAGTAATATATAATTGATCACAAAGTCGTGGTAGCATAATAGCTACCGCACGCATCTCAAACTCAATGGACGCGGATTCTAATACTGGCCGGAACACATGCATCACTAAGGCAGTTTTTTGACCTAATGTACATACTCTTACAATTAATACGTGCTAACAACGGTGAAGGAAAACATCAACAAGCGTGGCGGGTATACCTACTGTCCGTTCACAAATAGAGGGAGGCCCGAGCCCAGTAGTGGGACGTTTATGGGCTGTTATTATATATAGATTGCATTTAGTAAACAGGCAGACGATCAACCTGATAAAAAGCGGTTAACATTGCGTTTAGCCGTGTACAAAACCAGCGGCGTTGCCAATGCGTTGCCGGTTTTTAGGGACTGGAACACCTGGTCACTAATAATAATTTTTGCTCTTTTAGTAGCAATATGTTCTGAACTTCTAACTCTTATTATTAAGTTGCACACAAGCACACGCGCGAGCTAATGTGTATGTTACAAACTAAAAAAATGTATTGCTGTATTGATTGATATTGTAACATAATATGTGACCACTATGTTATTTGAAATAAGAATAAACTAAAATTATGAAATTTATAAAACATTTTTTTTAGGAATTATGGGAACTTTATTGTAGGCCAGTTATGTAGTTAAAAAAAATTTAGTCTACGTATATTCATAAATTATTTTTAAAACTATAATCCTTTCCTCTTGGAGTCCCTTGCTGTCAAACATACCTAGGTACTTTTGCCTTTGAGTGTTGAAAATAATAATAACAAATAAATTATAAACTCGAAAGTTTTAAAGAATGTATGGATGTATGTTTGTTACTCTTTCAAGCAAAAACTACTGATGGATTTGATGAAACTTTACAATAATATGGCTTATACATCAGAATAACACATAGGCTATAATTTAGAAAGATACAGTGTGAATTATTCAAAATATAACGATTCTCCATCACCAAGCGGGTGAAACCGCGGGCGTAGCTAGGAATAAATAATTTACAAACTAGCAATCTTCTTACGTCTGCAGTTCCAATTACAAATTTATAGACTAGGGAGCCAAGGGTTTTAATCTCATTCCGCCTCAAACTGGCAACTCGCGGTTTCATAAACTGTTTCGTTACAACATTAATTACGACTACGTAACAATGTTGTCATGTCATATAACATGCATGGGCATGGAAAATGGCGCGCAAATATAATATATCGTGTATTTAAATTTTCTCTTAAATAATGAAGAATAAAACTAAAGTATAAATTAAAGTACCTATTAAATATAAACAATATATACAGTTCATAAAGAAAAAAAACATAAATAAAATATGGTTCCAGATCGATGTTTCGAGGGTTACTTCAATGGTGGCAGAAACAACTTAAGACAGCCACGCATTCCAATATTAAATTCAAATTTACCATATACAAAAAGTTTGTATATCCATCACGCCCCTATAAATTTTAATTTAATTACATAAAATATCCAGAAGACAAATTAACACAACTTAATACCTAAACCATCTAAACACTTGTAGTGTTTAACACTAGGCAACGGCTTAGTAAGCCCGTCTGCCAACATGGATTCAGTGGGCACATGTTTCAACACAATGTCGTTCGTATCCCTTAAAACCTCCCTAATGTAGTGATATCGAATATCAATATGCTTGCTACGCGCATGAAACATTGGGTCTTGAGCTAAAAACATAGCCCCTTGGTTATCGGCATGAACAATCACTCGAGCATACCTCATGAGCCCTACTTCCTTCATCAGACTATTTAGATACACTGCCTCCTTCATACTTTCGGAAAGGCTGACGTACTCTGCCTCACAAGTCGATGTCGCCACGCTACGTTGTTTCCTAGACTGCCAGGATATACACGCACCACCTAAAATGAATGCATAACCCGAATAAGATCGTCTGTCTAGTAAACAATTCCCCCAATCTGCGTCCGAAAAACCCTGTATACAATTACTAGTTTTCTTGTATACGAGACTACGTTGTATGGTCCCTTTCAGGTAACGTAATACACGTTTTGCAGATTTCCAATCAGATTTTTCAGGATTCGTGACTTTTTGGCTTAGCTTACTCACCGCATTAGCAATATCTGGTCTAGTTGCATTGCTTAGGTAATTCAAACAACCTATCAATTCTCGATACGGCCAATTTGTATCGCTTTCGTCGTCATCGCATTTTTCTTCTGGTTTATGTTTGGAATTAATTTCCATCGGCGTTGCACATTTATTGCAATTTTCCATTGAAAAACGTTTCAATAAATTGTCAATATAATTTTGTTGTGACAAAATAATGACATTGTCATTATTATTTCTCCGTATGTCTATTCCTAAAATATATTTTGCCTGACCATAATCTTTTAATTCGAACTCCCTTGACAGCTCATCTTTAAATTTAATAATTAAACCTCTTTCTTGACTTGCCACCAAAATATCGTCTACGTAAACCAATACAAACAAATGGCTATTTGCACTTTGTTTAAAGTATAAACATGGCTCGTTCAGACTTTGCTTCAATCCCATAGCGATCAACTTTTTGTTGAGTTTGAGATTCCATTGACGTCCAGCTTGCTTCAAACCATACAATGATTTCCGCAATAAGCATGAATCGCAACCACTATCCAATTTATTCAGCATGATTTGCGCACGCTTTTTGACCATTGGATCTTCTCCCTCACGATTCATAAGCTTAATTAAACTTTCTCTTAATAGTTCTGGTATCTCCATGTAAATCTCTTCATCCAAGGATCCATTTAAATAAGCAGTGTTTATATCTAATTGGTGAATTTCCAAGTTCAATTCAACTGCGAGAGCCATTAACAATCTGACGGTGTCTAATCTAGCAACAGGTGCAAAGGTTTTCTCATAGTCGACCCCATATCGCTGGCTGAAACCTTGTGCTACAAGTCTCGCTTTCTTCTTTAGAGTCTTGTCGACGTTCTGCTTTGTCGTCAACACATAACGGCAGCCTACAACGTTCCTGTTTTTCGGTCTTTTTACTATCTCCCATGTACCTTTCTGAACTAAACTTCTAATTTCAGATAATATGGCTTCCTCCCAATCAGGTTTATCCTTACTTTTCAAAGCATTCTTCAAGGTGATCTCAGTTGAACCAGCAAAATCTTCAACCTCATTTGCATCAGTAGAAGTTACAGATCGCTCAACTTCCCTTGTTTGATAGATTTTCTTCGGTCGGCCTACGCTTCCTGTGCGTAATATTCTAGGTCTACCAGGAGCTCTCGTCGTCATCCTTAGCTGATCAAGTGTGTCATGCCTTGTTTCTTCGGCTTGTTGTTCCACTTGTAATCGTCTAGATGAAGACACATCTTCGTCACACTCTGCAGGATATTCTTGACATTCACTCCATATGTCTTGCATATTGTCAACCTCTTCTGCTTCATGTCTACGTTCTTCAACTGGAACATTCGATTTTGTGAAGTCTATTTCTATGAAATCCTGATCGCCGTCTTTCGTAATGTTTAATAGGCTCGGCTCTTGCTTCGAGATGTCCTTTCGTGTGTTTGGACTTTCGTGAAATTTCACATCTCTCGCAATCATGAACTGCCTTCGCTCAGGAATCCACACACGATATCCCTTGGCGTTCTTCGGGTATCCAACAAAGTTACCAGCAATACCTCTTGCTGCGAATTTATCTTTGTTTGGATCTTTATCAAGAATGTGTACCTTAGTTCCAAATCTTCGAAAGTATGCAATTTTCACCGATTTGTTTCGCCATTTTTCATAAGGAATTTCACCCTGTAGACTTCTAGTAGGACAACGGTTTCTGACGTAACATGCAGTATCTACCGCTTCGGCCCAAAAACCTGAGGAAAGATCAGAACTCAATAGCATACACCTTGCCATTTCCACCAAGGTCCGGTTCATTCGTTCTGCTATTCCATTCTGCTGCGGTGTTCGAGGTACGGTCAGTCTTCGCTGTATGCCTGCTTGTTTCAAAAATCGATCAAATTCCGAGTTACAATATTCTCCTCCATTGTCGGTCTGGAGATATTTAATCTTAAGTCCCGTCATGTTCTCAACGTGACTTTTATACACCTTAAAGGCTTCTAAGGCTTTATTTTTCGCACTTAGAAAATAAACTTCACACCAACGTGTACAATCGTCGATAAAAGTTATAAAATATTTTGCTCCCCCTATAGATTCACATCTCATAGGTCCTACAATATCAGAATAGACTATTTGTAATTTTTCAGTACAAGGACTATGGGAATCAGAAAAAGGTAACGCGGTCATTTTTCCTCTAGCACAAATATCGCAATCACGTAAGTTTCGTACTTCGGTCACATCAAACTTAGCACCTAATTTACCTAAAAGCTTAGCAACATCTTTTCCATTCAAATGTCCTAATCGCTCGTGCCAACAACGTACATCAGCATTCGAATCACTCAAATTAAATATATATTCCGGGCTATTTAAACAATATAAATTACCTCTACGATATGCCGTCAATTTAATTTCACCGTTCTTATCAATAACCTGAGCTACATCGTTATTGAACGTAACATTATAACCGTTATTTGTTATTTTGGCTACTGAAATTAAATTCGTCCTTAAATTAGGAACAAACAACGTATCGCGTAGTTCAAATAAATCCCTCGAGTGTTCGCTCCATGCCGACAACCTTACAGTACCCTTACCTTTTATGTCAGTACTTACATGCGTCGCTAAATTTAGTTCTCCGCTAGTCATTTTTAAAGTGTCCCCGAACTTACTCGCATCATTACAAAGGTGAGACGTGCACCCACTGTCCAAAATCCAGTCATGTTTTTGAACATTTACAGCATTAGAAACTTCTACATCTAAAACATTAAAAGTGGTTAGAATATTATTAATACAATGTGTTTCTTCTGCTTTCTGTGCTTTTCTACCTATTTTAATTTTGCACTCCGATGCTTTATGTCCACGTTCGTGACATTTGTAACATTTAAATCTAAAACCTTCTTTCTTTTCAGTTCTACTCTTATTAAAGTCAGTTTTGTCTCCAACTGTACTTTTGTTCTTTGCGCCTTTCTTACTCTTCTTAAAATACTTTCTCGTATTTGTGTTCAGAACACCTTCATCCAGATTTTTATTTGCATCTCTGGATTCATGCTCTTCGAGTATTTTAATTTTCAAGGCCTCTGGTTTCGGCAACTCGTCTCTCGATTCAATCGCACATCTAAAGCTTTCAAAATTTCCGGGCAAACTGTATAACAACATAATAGATACTAAATCTTCGTTGATACTTATACCCATGTCTGCAAGCTTGTCCACAGCGTCGAAAAAAGTATCCAAATGTTCTCTAACATTTCCTGTCTCCGACATTTTGTGCAGGATTAAACGCTTTAAAAGTGTAGCCTTCTTAGCGGGTCCCTTCGATGCGTATATTGACTCTAATTTCAGCCAAACATCTCTGGAAGTTTTACAACCTCTAATATGACGAAGTTCGCTTCCACTCATCGAAAGAATCAGATCGGCTTTGGCTTTTTCGTCCTCTTCCACCCAGCGTTCAGCTTCATTGATCTCAGCTGGTCTAAGAACCTTGCCATTTACGTACTTCCACTCATTATTTTTAATTAACAGAGCTTGTACCTGAATTCTCCAGCTATCATAATTATCCTTGCCCAAGGGCTCGATTCGCATCGACATACTGCTCATCGTTCTGCACCTTTTCGCAATTAATTAGACTGCTTCTAAATATTCTCCAATCCGAATTCTTTTTGTTAATATGACAGCGCTATGGATTTGCGCTGCCTGGGCCCATAACCAATGTTGGGGGCTAAGAAGTCGCGATTAATAAATCCACGAGAGGTCTACGTTGTTACGAGATATATTTTCGAGTGTTACTTCAATGGTGGCAGAAACAACTTAAGACAGCCACGCATTCCAATATTAAATTCAAATTTACCATATACAAAAAGTTTAACATTATAAACTACATACAGATATACCATACATAAACTTATACATAACACAACACAACAGATATACAAACATATATTTATATATATTAAATGTTGAAATTTGACATCTTGAAATTAAGACCTCTCCCACACCTTGTCACACACAATGTCACACTTCATCGACCCCCTCCACCCTTTAACGCGGACGTAATTTATGGATAGCTCCTTAGGGAACTTTCCCAAAATCTGGCGTTGTTACCGTGTTATACTGTAACACTTATTCGTTGGGCAAAATACAGGCTAGCCCATAACCATGCGTATTAAACTACAACGTTAAAGCAAGTATAATACATAATGTCATTTGTTGATTTAACTTTGAAATGTATCCATAATGCAGGTTCCACGTGACTGTTTATGTCACCATCATCCAAACGTTAAATCCCGGTTGCATTCGAGAATTTGCTACGAAGTTAGGGATATTCACAGTTATGCAAAGTATTACTAATCTTATAATACTCTAAACACCCAGCTGTATAGTTTTATGCAAATCAATTATTTATGTGGAGAATAAATGTTTAGCCATGCCGCCTCCGCTAGCTCCCGGTAGATATAGTAGGCACAAGAAATGCTGGCTTAATTGCGTAGATGCTGAAAAGGACGCAAAGTAGAAAAAATAAGGTAGGAATACAGATCCCTGCCTCCGAAGGGGAGGTTACAAACGTAACCATGATCAAAGGGTGATTATGACGACCCAGCTTTGTAGTGTAAGTCTGTTTGTTATATAAACAATCACTCGAACTAATATACACCTATATGCATTCGAAAGCGAATTGTTTGCTCCTTCTTCACAGTTTTGAAAATGTACCGATTATTACGAAATTTGGCATATAACTTCTGATATCGGGGTAGTTTCTACAAGTTCTATAAGGTACTACTACCACTACTTAAGTACTTATAGTGGACATAATTTTTTCAATAAAAACAATCAACAAAATTATTTAATCCACATTTGAGATTGAATAAAGTCAGTTTGAGATTAAATATCTCGAAAATAAAAATACTGTAATGCAATTAAAATATAGCTTTTGTCTTGATTTCAACTATTGCGGTGCAATTATTTTGATTTTGAAACTGTTAAAGAATGAATAGTAACGTTTTATAACTTTAAATTAAAAATATTTGTAACAATATGAATATAATGATTTCTATTGCATCCATAATAAAGTAAATAATACTATAATTAAAATACGTGTATGCAAACTATTTAAATTATTTCAATCGTTACATTGACATTGTTTATACAAATGCATGAACATTAATTTAAACCATTACTCACCATTTACCGAACCTCCGAAAACAAGGCACAACACTAATTGGAACACGAATAATTTCATATTTTACTTTTTAAAGTCTCTGAACCCACAATACACTTTATACCTTTTTTAATTATTTAAAAAGTTTTTATTCACATTTAGCCAGTTACTTTTTAATGTAAGGTTCATAATGTTATTTTTTCATCAAGAAGGCGGGATGTACGCACAGTCTTCGGTCTTGCTTAGAAATGATAGTGTGTGTATACACAGGTCAGGCAGAACTATAGTGATAACATTTCTGCGCATGTCAGTATCGTACTTACACGGATATGCGAGGCCAGAGTTCACCGTTGGGAACAACTATTTAGAATATTTGAACTTATTATTTTAAGAAATAATGAATGAGAGCGATAGATAATGACGATATATAAACACTTTTTCAAATTGCTTGCTGTTCTAACACAATATACGGTCGCTGAAACTTATATAAAAATAAGGTACAATTAGCTGTAATTTTATACTTTCTAGGAAATTAAGTGTTTAACAAGTACCTATTAAGAAAAAAGAAAAACCTAGACATCTTTATGTAGTTTTATTAGGGCTTTTCTATGTTTAAAAATATAAATTTAACCTGATTTATGAATGAGTTTCGGACAATGTTTTTCAGTTAAAATCTTTTGAATTTAAAGCAACTGATTTCGATGCGATTCTCGTTTAAATATTTTAATCTACCTATTTCATTTAATGTTACATTCGTAGATACTATACCTGCTACACAGAACACAAAACAGGGAATAACGAGGCATTTGTTGATCTACGTAATTAGTAAGTGGCATAGCAAACTTATTAAGGCGAAGTCCGTTATGCATTCAAGTCCGATTTTGTGAATTGCATTCCCTTCTTTCATCTTTTTATATATCTACTAACAGTTCTAGGGAAAGTTCGTTCGCGTTGTAATGACAACGTATTTGTTAGTGAATTGCAATGTCGGTACCAAAAAAAGGCCACCGCATTGTCACCTTTAGACCGTATTCGTCGAGTTCTCGGAAACGATGTCATTTATCAGGATATAAAATATTTTAAGTATTAACCCCAATATAAGCTAACTTTATGTCGAATTTTACTAGCATCCGTTTAGTAGTATTCACGTGATGCTTTAACAGACAGATAGACAAACTAAAATCTAACAGATATATTTTCAAAATCTGCTGGTCCGTATTAGCACTACTTATTTTTTTTATTGCGTGACTTCAGCATAGAGGCAGACAGACCACCTGATGGAAAGCGGTTATATGCCATATGGACAGTTGTAACATCAAAGATGCTACCAACGTGCCGCCGCTCTCTGTTGGGACATTGATCACTAATGCCGGGACACAACTCGAGGTTGTTATGGCGGCATGCGCCAGATCAATGGCAGTAAGCATCCAGACGGGCGAATGCCCTTTCACCTGGCTTTGAATTGTTTTGTCGTCTCTTACGACAGGCAGCCCGGCCTGAGAAATTAGTATTCTTTCTCGGTTCCTGCTGATAAAGAACATTTAAAGTCAGTACAGCGCTACCAAGTCTGTGCGACTTCTGTAATCCTGATTGAACATTTTGAGGACAATCCGTTCCCTGGATCAATGTAAATCAGCCTACTTCGATAATGGTGATAGGAGGAACACCGAGGAGTTTTAGTGGCTATTTCAGCGCTGATCGTCGGCAAGTCCCACAATACCGTCGCTGTTACCTAACCCTGTGCAGCGCGGTGTCCGTAGAAAGATTATTTCTCGTAAAAAAGTTCTTTCGTTCTACATCTATTGGCTTACGACGGTATTATATACTTACCTGTCCGATTTTCAAGGGTAAATCGAATAGCTTTATTGAACTCACAATGTATGTTGTGATTCAATATCAATAAACATTACTTTTATGTATGTAAAACATATGTCTTGTATAATTTTCTCATTACACGATTGTACTTAAGGACAATCTTTGAATATGAATAGATCTAATAAGAAGTCGCAAATACGAATCTTACCTGAGCCCACAGAGTTTCGGAATCTGTGAAGTGAAGTGAAACCTGCAAATTCGGAATAGAATGCCTATCGCTCCTAATGCGTTAAGAGAACTCGGTATTAAATAATCGAATTAGTACGGATAAAGGTAGTACGCACTTAGGATTGGAAGGAAACACCAGTTTTTAACTAAACGCTTTTGTTAACTTATACAGCCGCACGTGATTCCTCTCCGCAGGGTTCCCCCTACACGCATAACTAACACACTGTCCCGACGATAAGATGTCTCACTCACAATACCGTAGCCGAAATTGCGTAGACTACTTCTTGCTCCTGCAGTGCTCAGCTCCGAATTTACCGCGTGTAGCTCTCTTCTGGGTCTTCTCTCAAACTACGGTACACCCCTCCTCCACTGAACTGTCCAATAAACTTTTCACTAAATTCACCACTAAACTCGTCACTGTCTTCTATTAAACTTCTTTTTTTTTTATTGCAGGAGATCAGCATACAGGCAGACGGCCCACTTGATGGAAAGCGGTTACCATCGCCTATGGACATTTGCAACACCAAAGTTGCTACAAATGCGCTGCTGCTCTCTTAAGGGAAACTGGAACCTGGTCACTAATGCCGGAACACAACTCAAGGTTGTTATGGCGACATCTTTTAGACCAGGGGTGGTAGCCATCCAGTCGGGCAAATGCCCTACCACCTGGCTGTGGGTTGTTAAGTCGCCTCTTACGACAGGCCGCCCGGCCGCAGGAAATTGTATTCTTTCTCCGTTCCTGCACGGATAAAGAATACAAACGGACTTCTCTTACAACTCTTTCGTATCACACTTTTTGCTTCGATGTCTTAAACTGAACTACTCGTAGGCGCGCCTTACGCTGCTTATATACCCGGAAGAATCTTCTGGAACCCATAATTTCGATCTTCTTTTCGTTATTCTTTTATTTACTATCTATCCCTTTCTAAACATCTATGTCTCTCTGTCTTTTCCTTCCCGGACCTTCTATTCTAGAACTTTCGTTCGTCATCTATCCCTGTCTAACACCTATCTATCACTGTCTTTTCCTTCCCGAACTTTCTATTCTAGAACTTTCACTCATTATCTATCCCTTTCTAAAATGTATATGTCCTTGTCTTTTCTTTCCGGAATCTACCTTTTCCTAAAACTACTTAAACCAACTAGATTGTTCTATCATCACCCGCCACAGTATGTAATATATACCAGAATCAAACCACGCGTGTAATTACGTAAGTTTATGGACACAAGTTTAAAAAAAAATACATCACTTCATTTCACGCTTTTGTACACGTAAGCTCCGTATATTCTTTTTTGTCTCGGCATAGTACGAAAATCACATGAGATTTATAGACTCGTTAAGTAAAAGAAGTGTTATTAGTCGGCCTCTGTAGTTAAGGGTCTAGGTTAAAGGTCTAGCCTTTGCCAGCCGACGCACAGGTCCCGGATTCGATTTCCGGGATTTGAAATTTCGTGAAAGAAATTTCCATTGTTTACTAGGTCTGGATGCCTAGGATCGGCCCCAAAGTTGGTCCCTTGTAATTAGCTATTACATAAGTGTATCTTACTCTATCTTAGATTGAGGATCAATATGTGCATTTATCTGCGGATTATTATCCCTATCCCTATTAATATTATAAATGCGAAAGTAAAGACTATTTGACAGATTTGGCTGATACTCGGTACATATGTAATTTGAATACCGAGGGTGGCCAAGGGATACTTTTCATCCCGGATACTGGGATAGATTTTGGGATAGATTTATGTAAAGTTTATCCCGGAAACTAGGATAGGTTTTTTATTTGTGGTTTGCCATTTTCGTCAATTTGTTTATTTTGGTCAATTTGGTCGTTTAGGTAGTTTTGGTAGTTTTGTTTGGTTTGGTTGTTTTGGTAGTTGTGGTAGTTTTGGTTGGTAGTGTTGCTATTTTCGGTAGTTTATGCTGGTAGTTTTGATCGTTTAGGTTGTTTTGGTGGTTGTGGTAGTGTTGGTAGTTTTGGTAGTTTTGTTTTGTAGATTTGGTAGTTTCAGTAGATTTGGAAGTTGTGGTAGTTTTGGTTTGTAGATTTGGTAGTTTCGGCAGTTATGGTAGTTTTGGTAGTAGTGGTAGTATTGGTAGTTGTAGTAGTTTTGGTTTGTAGATTTGGTAGTTATGGTAGTTTTGATTGGTAGATTTGGTAGATTCGGTTATTTTGGTAGTTGTGGTAGTTTTGGTTTGTAGATTTGGTAGTTTTGGTTGGTCGATTTGGTATATTCGGTTGTTTTGGTAGTTGTGGTAGTTTTGTTAGTTGTGGTGGTTTTGGTAGTTGTGGTAGATTTGATTGGTAGATTTGGTAATAGTGGTAGATTTGGTAGAGTCGGTTATATTGGTAGTTGTGGTAGTTTTGATAGTTGAGGTAGTTTTGGTTGGTCGATTTGGTATATTCGGTTGTTTTGGTACTTGCGGTAGTTTTGATAGTTGTGGTAGTTTTGATACTGGTGGTAGTTTTGGTAGTTGTGGTAGTTTTGGTAGTTGTGGTAGTTTTGTTAGTTGTGGTGATTTTGGTAGTTGTGGTAGTTTTGATTGGTAGATTTGATAATTGTGGTAGTTTAGGTAGTTGTGGTAGTTTTGGTTGATGGATTTGGTAGTTTTGGTTGGTAGATTTGGTAGTTTCGGCAGTTTTAGTACGTTTGGTAGTTTTGGTCGTTTGTGTAGTTTACACAATATTTAGTTATATAAATAAAACTAGAACGGGTTGAAATAGGGTATTGAAGTTTGTATGGGGGACCAATCATTTATCAAGTTTATAGCTACAAAAATTCATAATCTTTAAAAAAATGCGACTTTTACTCGATCTGTGTGTCTGAATACCGAAAATGGACATAGATACTATTCATCCCGGTAGATGGGACAGTTTGCCATATAAAATGAAGTAAATCTTCCGAGGGCAAATAGCACCAACATAAAAATACAATACAATATATCCTCTGTATTGCCTGCTCTTAAAACAAGAGGTACGCAATAGAGTTTGACGTGCGGCGGAGCCGCGGGGTAAACTCTATTTTATTATATTTGTAATTGAATTGTGAAATTATAACTATATTATGAATATTATAGAACAAACTTATAACTACACATATTGTGAATACGAAGTTTAATTATAGATAGTACATACTTTCATAATAGGTACAGTTTAATGACCTTATAAACAAAATTTATTTACGGAATGAGACTCTTGTCAGGTTCGAAATAAATCTAGAAGGAATATTGACCTTAAAAGCATATTAATGGGAGCAAATAGAGGCATAAGTTAGCAGCGTGGTCCAGCAACGTGCACCGTGAAAATATGGTTCGGCCATTGGGTCAAGAGCGATAGATAATAATCCCAGGCTAATTACCCAACACTGTCTAGATAACGAAAATAATAATAACTTGTTTTTTTTTATACTTTATTTTATATTATTTTTATCACAATCGAAGAATTGGGCATTAAAAGTCCACGAAACTACAGAAGAAATGACATTCCTAAATAGGTAAGTTTAAAGTGTTGCTTTAAACCATTAAAGCTACACTTTACATTGCGTATTCATCAAATTGCAAAAAAAATGGCTACAGAGTAGTCCGTTGTATATGTATTACCGCAACACAAGCATACTTTGCTTATCTTGAGAATATGCAATGTATATGTTTGTTTGCGGATTATTATTATTATAGTAATCTATACTGTCAAAGCGTGCGAGCGTGCATAACAAGAGTTATGAATGTCAAAGAAGCAAGTGAGGTGTGTAAGTAAGAATAAGCCTGAATGGCGCTCTATTGTTTGTGCCTACCCCGCAAGGGAACTGGCGTGAAGTTAGCAAATAGCAGTATAGTAGCAAATAGCAGTATGTATGTATGTGTATACTGTCAAAAATTAAATTGTCTATCTATAATCTGTGATTTTAAAATAATCCGTAATATCTCGTATAGCGTTATCCGTGCGTGAAAGAAGAAAGAGTACAATTTCCTACGGCCAGGCGGCCTGTCGTTAAAGGCGACAAAGCAACCCACAGTCAGGTGGCAGGGTATTTGCTCGACTGTATGGCTACCACCCCTGGTCTAGACTATGCCGCCATAACAACCATGAGTTGTGTTGCTACATTAGTGGCCAGGTTCCAGTCTCCCTTTAGATAGCGGCAAGACATTGGTAGCAATTCTGGTGCTACAAATGTCCATAGGCAATGGTAACCGCTTTCCATCAGGCCGTCTGCCTGTCTGCTGAATTCATGCAGTTATAATTTTCCAGATAGTTTTTATTAAAAATTACAATACACAATATTAGAAAAATAACAATTACTATATTTTTCCTAACCATTTAACGTCGATATTCTGTGAGTGCATGGTATCACGCCGATTCAATCGCCTAAGAGGCCATCCATAAATAGGTCACACATAGGGGGTTGTCAACGAAGTGTGACATTGTGTGACAAGGGGTAGGGCTCCTACCCCGTACCTTCTCCTACCGTAGGAGGGGGTCTTAAACTTCGTGACGTCACATTTCAAAATCTAATATATTAAAGCTTGAGAACACGAAATTTGACCTATTATCGAAAATCTTCAAAATGTTTCCAACTCTATCTGTATAAGCTATATGAGCATAGTATTGTTACGTGCGAGCAGGGTACGCACTTGGGATTGGAAGGAAACACCAGTTTTTAAATAAATGCTTTTGTTAACTTATACAGCCGCAAGTGATTCCTCTCCGCAGGGTTCCCCCTACACGCACAACTAACACACTGTCCCGACGATAAGATGTCTCACTCACAATACCGTAGCCGATATTGCGTAGACTACTTCTTGCTACTGCAGTGCTCACCTCCGAATTTACCGCGTGTAGCTCTCTTCTGGATCTTCTCTCAAACTACGCTACACTCCTCCTCCACTGAACTGTCCAATAAACTTTTCCCTAAATTCACCACTAAACTCGTCACTGTCTTCTATTAAACTTCTCTTACAACTCTTTCGTATCACACTTGTTGCTTCGATGTCTTGAACTGAACTACTCGTAGGCGCGCCTTACGCTGCTTATATACCCGGAAAAATCTTCTGGAACCCATAATTTCGTTATTCTTTTATTTAGAAAGAAAGAAAGAAAACAAGTTTATTTTTAGGATATATACAACAAACACATTAAAAGTAAAAATTAAATACAATAAAAAAAGAGAAAACAACCACAAAGTATCTGAAGATATACATATTAAGTCCTAAAACTTTTACTATCTGCCCTTTCTAAACATCTATCTATCTCCGTCTTTTCCTTCCCGAACCTTCTATTCCAGAACTTTCGTTTATGCATCTATCCCTTTCTCATATCTATCTATATCTGTCTTTTCCTTCCCGAACTTTCTATTCTAGAACATTCGTTCATCGTTTATCCCTTTCTAAAATATATCCGTCCTTGTCTTTTCCTTCCAGAATCTTCTATCTTTTTCTACAAGTCTTGAGACCGGCTTACGCTGCCTGAAAGTTCCACCTTCGTTCGCCACAGCATTTAAATTATTAAAAATAATTGAAATGGAAATAAAACTAATTAGGGAACTACTGTCTTTAATTTATTCTTGATTTAAAATTGCAAGATATGTGATGTCTAGGGGGCGAAGTCGTGATAGCGTATTAGCTAGCGTACGCGTCCCAAAATTAAAGGGTGCGAGTTCGATCTGGCCGGAACGCATGCACCACTTGTCAGTTTTCTGATCTAATGTGCATATTGTTACAATCACCACGTGCTGACAACGGTGAAGAAAAACATTGTAATGCACATCGGGATAACCAATGTGTCAAACTTGCCAAGCCGCCTTGAACAAGCGTGACGGGTATACGGTCCGTTCCCCCTATAATGGTAGGCCCGAGCCCACTAGTGGGACATTTACGGGCTGATATTATTTATATTATTTTACACTAGGGAGGGAGGGGTCTCTCGAATGTGACCTATGTGTGTGTGTGTGTGAGCTGTGACAAGGACGAGAGAGGGGTTAAAAAATCATGACATTTGTGTGCTGTAATTTGGGGATGGCCCCTAAGAGCTGTAAGGAAGATCATGATTCCATGACTCTATCACTTGTAAGTTTTAAATAAAAAAACGAAAGAAAAGTTATCTTCGGCGCCATCTAATCAAGAAGGATTTAAGAATTCCGATCCTTGCTAAGCGATTTTTTTTTCTATCCGTGCAGGAACGGAGAAAGAATACAATTTCCAGCGGCCAGGAGGCCTGTCGTAAGAGGCAACAAAACAACCCATAGCCAGATGGTAGGGTATTTGCCGATGGCTACCAACCCTGGTCTAAAGTGTGTCGCCATAACAACCTCGAGTTGTGTTCCGGCATTAGTGACCAGGTTCTAGTCTCCCTTAAGAAAGCAGCAGCGCATTTGTAGCACCTTTGGTGTTGCAAATGTCTATAGGCGATGGTAACCGCTATCCATCAAGTGGGCCGTCTGCCTGTCTGCTGGACTCCTGTAATAAAAAAATCTTAAAATTTCCTTCCATGATATAGGTAAAAATATTTGAACTCAGAAAAACCTCAGTTTAAACACAAAAATAAAATGTGTTAAAATATTATTCAGCACAAATTAAAATAAATTAACACTTACTAAACAGGAGGCTGGGTGCCTGCAGGGAAACTTTGGTGCGTATTTAGGCTTGTTATTAGCCATTTGAAAATGTTAACTAGTCGGTAAATGTCAAGTTTGCTACTTTCGTGTTCAGTAGCCGACACGAATGAAACGTAGGCATGTTTAGAACAGATGTATCTAACAAGTCTTTCTTAAAGAAAATCTTTCATTTTTTCAGCATGATCAGAAATTCGGGTTGGAAAAATGCCAATAGGTGCTATTTAAACTTGTAAATTTATGACTTTTAATTATTTATGACAATCTTGTATGGAGCTAAAAGTAGGTAAAGGTTAAGTTAAAAGGACAGGTCTACAAATCCATTATTAGACCTGTTCTTTTATATGGCAGTGAAGCATGGCCTGTACTTGAGCGACACAAGTACGAACTGCGTATCACGGAAATGAATATGCTTCGGTGGATGTGTGGAGTCACGCGAAAGGATCGCGTCAGGAACTCCTGCATCCGCGGCAGCCTTCACGTCCGTGACATAGCAGACAAACTGCAGGAGAGTCGCTTACGCTGGTACGGCCACGTTTTACGGAAACCAGTTCGTTACGTGGGTAACAAATGTCTAGCCATACCGCCTCCGCCAGGTCCCGGTCTAAGGAGTAGGCCCAAGAAGTGCTGGCTTGACGTTGTGAGGGATGACATGCGTACCAACGGTCTCATAACAAGGGATACCAAAGATCGCGCGAAGTGGAGAAGAAAAAGTAGGAAAGCGGAACCTGAGCGTCGAAGTGATCACTCCGAACGCAACCGGGATTTAACGCTCGGATGATGATGATGAATATTGTATTGAGCTATGAATTGAACTATATTTTTATTTATAGTGTATTTTTCATAATAATAACTGAACACTATATAACTTCATTTTTGGACAAGATAATAGGTAATCTCATTATCTAAAGCTATTTTTTCCAGGCTACCTTAAAACACATTATTATATAGTGTACTCGTATACCATGATTTTTCTGATTTCGTAAATATATGAACGCTTACACTTATATTATTAACCTTTAGCTATATAGTAATAGGTTGTAATGAGGTTATATACCAATTTTTAATATTTACCTTTGGCTATATTTTATGTCTGGAGCATGGCTTTATACGGGTGTGAAGCATGGACAATGACACAAAGAGATCGCGATAGATTATAAGCATTTGAAATGTGGTGTCGGAGACGCATGGAGAGAATAAGTTGGCAAGCAAAGAAGACCAATGAATAAGTACTGGATATGGTAAAGGAGAAATGAACAATTTTAGAAACTCTGGAGGAAAGAAGGGGGAAGATGTTTGACCATTTGCTACGACACGATGCCTACTTATGCACGTTAATCGAAGGCAAAGTGGAAGCAAGGAGAGGTAAGGGAAGACCAATGCGAGCATTCATGGATCAAATAAAAGAAAAAGTGGGTGTCGTGTCTTACATAGAAGTAAAACAACTAGCCCATAATAGAGAATATTGGAGGAGGCTCCACCGACAAGAGCATAGCTCTTAAATGATAGATAGATTAAGATTTAATTGTATATATATAAAATTCATTTAACACTAGGATATGCCCGCGACTTCGTCCACGCTCGACTTGAAATTCCCGCGGGATTCCCGTGACACAAAATACCGCAGCAATAAAAAAGAATATAGGCTATCGTTCTAGTGGAAGCTGTGTCAGAATAAGATAATTTTTATGCACCCGAACAAAACAACTACAAACCGCTCGCAGAAAAACTCCCGCGTGATTCCCAGGATAAAAAGTAGCGCAGATTTTAAGTCTAAGAATTTGCTATAAATCAGCGAAAACCACATCGAAATCAGCCTAGTAATATTTACGTGAATCCTCAACAAACAGACAAAGAAACAAGAAGTCTAAAAAAATCCATGGTGTTCTCCATCCATTATATGGTGTATTCCAGTTATTTTTTCTTTAATAGCCTCAATGGAAAAATACGGTATTTTTAGAATATTACTAAATATTATAGATAACAAGCACAGGAAACATAAGGTTATTTATTAAAACGAGGAACAATGTTACTGGTACGTCCAAAGTTATCTCTGGTATAAATAAATAATAAATATAAAAATAAATATACTATATAATTATTTTATAGGTATATAATTTATCTTATTCAACTTTATTTGCTTTGACATAATGCCACATTATTAAAATATTATTTTCGCACACTTCTGTTAACTTTTCCATATATTTCAGGGAAAGCTGCTTTGCAGTGTGGCAAGGAATCCCTGACTTTATCGTACAACGTGTGGTCGAACATTTGCCTGAACTCTTCCCTTGTAGTGTAAGTGTCCGCATACAACATCTGGAATCCTTTGTTTTCGATGACAAACTTCTCCACGCGACGAGTTGAGGGTGCCTGTCCAATTCGTAAAATAAGAATTTTAAAGTTATTCTTCTAAAAATCATAGACAGAACGAGGCAAACGGAGTATGTATAAGTTTGACTCGTATATAAAAAGTTCCTATTTAAAATACAATACGGATATTAAGTCTTGTTATAGCGAAACGCCTGGTAGATGTCTCACGTGACCAAAAGACTGGTCTGTACCTCGGACAACGCATTAGCGTTGCGATGCAACGAGGTAATGTGGCCAGCCTTTTGGGCACGTTTCCAACTGACAGCGGTCTGGGACTAAATTTCATAGTTTAATTTTAATTTGTATATATACTTATTTATAATTTAGTTTAGTTTTTATTTAATTGTTAACATCATATTAGACTTATTTCCTAACTGTATATTTTAATTTTAAGTGTATTTATTAACGCATTATAGTCTTATTTAGCTCAATTTAATAATATAACTAGTATTTATACAATTTTATATTACAAATATTATAATGAGCTCCGACTCCCGCTGGCCGCTGTCACGGCATGCAAGCTTGGCACTTTTTTTTCAGCGAGTCGAGGTACTATCCTCTCCCTTCTTTTCACTACACATTTTTTTCTATTTTGGCATACATCCTCTTACGTATATAATAACGTAAAAAAATAGTGTGGCCTATAAATTTGTAGTATACTCAAATTTATAGCTCAGGTGTCCTTAAAGCGGATAGAAGAGGAGATGTGGGCTTATTAGAGCATAGTGAAGGTGCTGCTATACTGGCAATGTTTAAAGCAATTATTGCAATTATTACTTTGGCAACAGTAATGGAACAATCTGGAGCAATTAAGTGGAGCAATTGCAATAAAATACGGCAATTGTTTTGGGAATATTGCGTCTAATTTCTCCATATATTTCACATCTTTCAGCGTCGCCATGAGCTGCCGAATATCCTATCGGTTTGGAAATTTTTAAGCAACTTTCTTACTATCTCGTTTGTACGTATAACTACGTCCCATTTTCTCAAGAGAAACTGGGTGGCGGCGGCGGGTGACTAATTTTTTAAGTTGCTCTATATTGCATGGCATATTGCCTTCGCTCTATGTTGCTTAATGTAGTCATGACGTCATAGTTAACGAGAAGTGACCGGGATTGAACAATTTTCGTTGCTCGTGTGAGTGCACCTTTAAGCTGACTTCAAGTATTGGCAAAACATCAGTTAAGCGCATATTTGACATTTCCGCTAAACACTGTCACATCATCGCTAGATCGCTAAACATGCGTATTGAAAAACAAAACACCTCCTCTTCTCTTGAATTAAATAGTGTCCACTAAAGCTAGCCAAGCTACACGAAGAGGAACTGTGAAAATAACAATGTCTTATTGCTAATTTACAAAGCATCTCTTCTCGCTGCTCCTGTATATTTTGATAAAAACTGGACATTATGTCATCCTGCATATAATCTATCCATTTCATTTTTAGCCTGTTTTTCTTATTTATCCATCACAATTTTCTACATCTAATAACTTACAGTTTCATATCCCTTTGCCTTTGGCACTCCATAAACACCGATGTCAACAAACATTTGAGATTCTCCAGATACCTTCAACTGTCCCGGATTATTAAACACTTTGAATGGACACAACCAAATGGGGTATATCTGGAAAAATAAAACTAAACTTTATGTTTCGTACGATCAACAGGTTAATCTATATTTTAAGCAACATAGGTATCGATTGAATTCTAATGCCCTGCTCCACCTGCGTTGGAGTTAGTGACTGTGACAAAATGCGCTTTGTTTAAAACGTTAAAATTACGCCTTTAGTTATTAGTTACAGTAATGTTATCAGTACATGTTCAACGTCATTAACAATGTTGTATCTGAAATAAAACATTGAAGCTTAGACATATCTACGTGACACAGTCATTAACAATAACGTTATCTCAGGTGTAGTAGGGGCATTAGGGTAACCATCTAACGAGGCAGTGCAGCCAATCTTTCGGAAACATTCTTTCCCGACAGTGCTCTAGAATTTTCGTACTGTAGTAGCGAGAGGTAGAGGTTAAATAATACTTCAAATGGAAAAAAGTATTTACTGTCGAGTGCTGATGTGAACTGAAGGGAACTAATTTATTTTGAAAACGGCAACCTCAAATACAAATATTAAGAAGTCGTACAGCTAGTACAATATAAAGCACAATGTGTGAGCGGGACGGATGATGCGCGAGCGAGATAGAGCAACTAGGTAGCCAGTAGTTTGTTGTCTACTGCGATGAGTAGACGTATGCAGCTCTCATAATACTTTAATATTAAAATTATTTATATTTAGGTTATTTTTAGCCTCCTGTTTATAGCGATATAAAATTGAAGTAATATCAATCTGCTCTTTTTTTGTTGCTAGAATACAGCAAGCAGGCTAACGGCCTACCTGATGGAATGTGGTTACCGTCGCCTATAGACATTTGCAACACCAAAGATGCTACTGACTCAAAGGAGGATGACTAGAACCTGGCCACTAATGCCGGAACACAACTCAAAGTTGTTATGGCGGCATACTCTACACCAGGAACAGTAGCCATCCAGATGTTCATACGCCCTAACATTTGGCTCTGGGTTATATTGGCGTCTCTTGCGATCAATGATCGCCTCACGGTCGCACGAATTAGTATTCTTTCTCGTTTCTTGCATCTTACCTCAAACTCTTCATGGAATAGTTGCAACGCCTTTTCCATTCGTTCCACGGGAACCAACATGTCCTGGATAACGTGGGCTTTCTCATAGAGTTTGGTCACAGCTTCTGGTTGCGTCAATTTCAGAAGGGACACCTCTGGTGGCATCAACCATCCGAACAAGTAACGGAATATCACGTTGTTTCCGAAAGGAATTATATCCTAAAATGAAAAAGAATAGAATATATTCTACTATTCTTTATTACATACAAGAAAGTACATGAGTACATATTACAATCGGCGGTCTTGTCAGTTACAACCATTTCTTCCAGACAACCATCTGGAAATAGACATACGTAGAAGACTGGGTTGGTAACCAGTGTGTGTGCAACATACCTCTAAGTATTAATAATAAAATAGGACATGAAAGTAATAAAATTCTAATTATACATAGGCACGTGAATTTTATTAATAAAAAATAACATAAGTAGACATAGACATAGAAAATACTTTTTTGTTCACCAAAACAAAAATTATAAAAATCCACAAGACAATCATTACTGGTAAAACAGAAGGCGGCCTTATCGCTTAAAGCGATATCTTTCAGATCAACCTAACTCAAAGGAAATTCTTAAATTATCTATAATTATTATGCAATAAAAAAAAGCATATATAAAAAAAACGACATACATGGACAGCAGATTACAGTCTAAAGTATAGTAAACTAGCACATACATTATTGCGTAAGACTAACATAATGCTTCCTGAGTGAATTTTTAAATATGGCAAAGGATTTAGCTTTTCTGGCGTCAGTGAGCGGAATTCCAAAGAAAGACAGCCTGCATGGCGAAGGAGTTGGAATAAAATGTTGAAGAGTGTGCAGGAGCCATAATTAGTAGGCGGTATACATATTTTTATGTTGTGGTCAATAAAAAACCACATCTAATTGTTCTGTAGCCAATATTTACAAATGAAATGCATGCAATGTGTCCGTTTTCAAATGTCTGTAATAATTTTAATTACTTTTCAAACCTTAATTATTATTCTGGCATTTTTTTTATATAAAGCTGTATAGACTGGTTCCTTTGCTTGCTTATTGTGACTTTGTTTTGTAGGCCGGCTGTAAGCTACGGCCTTACGGTTTACGCTGTACGTAACTTTTTTCCTTCTATTTTGTGTAATATATAATAAAACCACATATTGAGATTAAGATTGTTTTTAATTCAGTATTTCATCTATATTAATAATTTCATACAATTATTATAAGGCACTATTTGACGTCACAAGTAGGTACGCTCGTACAAAAGCTGTTCGTGTCAATGAGGTAGGTATAATGTACTAGTACGTAGTACATATAACCCAATGGTTCGTGTACGTTCTGCAAGTTTATTAAAAGTATCTCAGTTCAATTGACAGTCCGCAGTTTGGTTTAAAATGGTTAAATTACACATTAAACTTTCGCAAAATTTCAACATGTACCTAACAAAATGTTCTACGTTTTAAGCCAAAACATATATGGATATGGGAAATAGTACCATTTTAAAATAATAAAATTAACTACCTGCAATTCCCAGAACAAACTTCTCGTGTGCCTATGGTAGTAATCCCTTAGAGGAATATACTCCACGGCATTTCGCTTCTTTTTGAGATGTTTCTCAACTTGCTTGAAAAACCACTCGGTGTGCCACTTGCCAATTGCATTTAGCTGAAACATACAAAGCAGTCCAGTCAGAATAACACTGAAAATTTTCGCCGAGGTTTGTCAACGTCTGGATACTGTTTTTGTTATGGGGTTACGGAACCCTGAATAAAGAATTGAATTGAAAAATCTTTTTCACAGGTTCCATTTACAGACTTCCATCGCGGAGGGGGTGGCTGTGAAAGTGTGTGAGACTCGCCAGCTATTTTGTCAGAATACGAACTAATACACTCTAAAGTTCCTCCTTTTGCCTTATACTAGGTCCGTGGGTAAATTGCCTTGTCACTCCGCGGACTCTGGCAGGCGGCGATCCAATAATCTCATCCACCGCCGGGGGGAAGTCAAGCCCCCGGCAACTGCAATGTAGTCACCTCCGCTGACTATGGAAGGCTGCTAGGCAGGAGGTGAAATCAGCGCGAACACCGACGCGCCTCCATTTCTACGTAAGATAGGTCGGGTAAGTACTCTCTCCAAGGGCCCAAATCTAAAATATCCAGGGCAACTAAGCCGTAGCCAACGAAAAGCCGGCGAAAGCCATCGAATGCCGCAGTTTGCCCATCGAGAGATGATGAGAAACCGTCGCCATGCGGAGAAGGTTTCAAATTCAGTTACCGTTTGGTTGCCCACCAAGTTGCAGCCAGGGCAAAGAGATCAAACCTGCCCCACAACGTAGCAATGCAGCCAGCCTCTGAGTACGCTTCCGTTTGGCAACGATTTGTTACAGTATGTAATTTATTTTTACCACTAACATAATTGTTAAAAATAATGAAGTATAACAGATACTGGCTAGATACACAAATCGTGTAAAGTCATATTTAGGAAGAAGGAGAAGAACTTACTTTTCCATCCCTGCCAACTTCGTCTGCCATATCTCCTATCATCAGTACCCCAGTATCTTTTGTGTAAAGGAGTGCCTCAATGAACTGGTGGGGGTTTGGCTTCGTCGATTCCTGGTTAAACCTTTTTACAAGATCAGAGAGATTTGTGTACGGATAATACTGAACTCTTACGAATCTGAAAGGAGTATATAGAAAAGTTAATAAACTAGATATATTTACAGGTTGAATTTTTCAAGTGGGCCTTTAGGTCCAAACCTTAAACTATAAAAAAAATATTAAAAAACACTCAAAGATGTCTCGGATAAGATTTTGACAAAAAACAAAAAGGATATCATTCGATTTTTAAAAATCAATTACCTTAGTCAAAAATCGAATCGGCTGATTAAAAAAAAAAAACAACTGTATTATTATACCAAATCATAGCGTAGCTTGTAAGGATCAATTTCTATAAAGGAATGTTAAACAGACAACCAGAAAATTCACTGGGATAGAGGGCATCCTACACTACATTGACCAGAACGCAGTCTCTACAGGACTCGTCTAGTCCGCGGACCATCGATCTTGAGACAGGCCGTGACATTAATATTGGAACAGTTTCAAAAAATAAAAGCTCCATAAGAACTTACTTCTTTGCCGGAATGACTTTGATGACGACCGAAGTAAGAAAACCAATAGTACCATACGACCATGGTACTGTATAAAATAAATCTGTATTTTCATCCTGCAATGAAATAAGTATTGGATTAAATATGCATGAAATTTATCAAGGTATATTTGCCGCTACACAATTCTTTTGTCAAATCTTCTATCAGTTATCTCTGCTATTATTATAGGCATATATATGACGGCCTCTGTGGTTGAGCGGGCTAAGCCTTTGCCGGCGTACCTCACTGCAACGCAGAGGTTCCGGGTTCGATTCCTGGTATAGTAAATTTCGGAAACGTATTTTCTCCGTTATTTACTATGGTCTGGGATCGGCCCCAGAGTAGTCCGTTGTATATTACCCATAACACAAGCGTAACTTGCTTAATTTGGGGATATACAATGTGTGTGTTTGTCTGCCGATTATATATATATATATATATATATATATATATATATATATATATATATATATATTATATATATTATATATTTCGTGCCTACCCCGCAAGGGAACTAGCGTGAAGTTATGTATGTATGTATATATATATATATATATATATATATATATATATATATATATATATATATAATAAATCTTTTAGGGGTATTGAGTTCGTACAATAAATTTAAAAAGGAGAAAAAAACAGGGAGGCTAATTCGAATCAGCAGATTCCAAAAACTTTGAATTTTTATCTGTCTGTTAGAGCATCACATGAAAACTAGGAAACGGATTTAAATAAAACTCAACACAAAGCTAGCTTATATCAGAATATATTTATCCGGATATACATATATCGGGACAAAAATATTCTAAGTGTTAACCCCGGGTCAACACTTCGAATACAAAGTACTGTTACAAAGTAACTTGTGTTGTGGGATTTTTGTTTATCTATGTCTCAATTAAAATATTTATTTTATTTATTGTCTACACATCCACTGTCATGTTTTAATATTGTCCTTAGTTTAGGGGTTGCCTAGAAGAGATCGCTTTAAGCGATAAAGCCGCCCTTTGTTCACCATTTATTGTAGCTAAGTTTGAATTTTTGAGGAACAATAAAGTATTTTCATTCATATTTATTGAACTTTTTTTAATCTCATATGGACTGTTACTTTTTTTCTTCTTTAATGGCTTCTGCGGTTAGCGTTGAGCCAAATATGGACTGTAATTATGATATATCACACCAATTCACCATAGATAACAAATAAGAATAGATAATAAATTGCACAATAAACTTATTTCATAAATAAATATGCTTTTCAACAGTTCCGCAACGACATGACAACAGCAGTGGACTTTTGGCACTTCTTCGGTACCTTTCATAGTTCGTGGACTACCACGCACTTGGCTGATGATATTGGAAACGTAAGTTGCTAGGTTTTAAAACTACACAGATAATTTGTACCACGTTTACCTTGCTGCAAGTAACAACAGATCCATCAGCCAACACTAACTCGTACTGCAAACAAATATGCTGGAACAAGCCGTGGACGTGGGAGGATGTTTCCACTCCTGTACCCATCACTAATCCACCGACAGTTAGCTGGTCTAACTCTGGCACAACAGGCAAAGCCAGGCCTAGAGGTTCCAGAGTTCTGGAAAGTTGACCCATGGTGACAAGTGGCTCACAGCGAACTGTCTAAAAATGGATTAAATACAGGTTATAAAAGTAACCATTTTAGCATTTCGTGAAAGCGTGGTAGCTTAGTGGGTTTGAAGCTTGGAGACTGAAACAGGCGTTTCAAATATCATAGGTTTGAATCTAAGCCGTGGAGCATGCATGTACCACTTAAGCAATGTTGAACTATAAAACGTGCGCAGAAGGTTTGCCGATGGTCGCCCCTCCCTTTTCCTACGACTGGGACCTACCTGGGGCTGTGTAAGTAGTAGTAAGGACTAGACGACCGCGGGTCGCGGTTGTGGGAGGCAGTATGGGTTGTGATCGGCAAACCTTCTGTGCACGACTTATAATTAGGTACCACGTGATGACGGTGGAAGAAAACATCGTGATGAAATCTGCATATCGAGATAATCTGTACCTCCCATCCATTTTAATATTATATAAAATTATTAGAGCTACGCATGTTTGCTGAAGAGTCTTTTGCGCCGCTTCTTCCCTTCAAGCCACAACATGTCGCAAAGCGGTGGTAAATTAGATTAGGCTCCCATAGAGTAAATAATAACCATAAACAAAATTAAAACTATATAAATAAAATGGACAAGTTGGCGGTAGGCTAAATAAAACTTTGACAATACTCATTGACACTTGACATCTTTGTCTGCCGTGATCACGGTTATTGAAAAGTGGCTGAAACGTCGTAATAATTAAAATCGAATAAATGACCGCGCTTAAAACCGTTAAAACTTATTTTTATTATTAGAGATAATCTGTGTTAAATTCGCCTATTTCCGGCGGGGTATAACATACGTTCCTCTAAAAATTATACATACACACTTGGCCTATTTTTCATGTTAACTTTTTATTTTAATCTAGATTTAACTTTTTATAAAACTGTTTTTTATTAATTATTTAAATTCAAATATATATACATTTGAAAGATATTGAATATTACCATATTGTTTGTGTCCACTTCAAGAACATCAACAAGGTTGACCTCGATGTTAGTGAAGGTTTTCTTGTAGATGCTATGCCGGAAGGACATGGTCTGCCAAGTCGGTCGGGCTGTGCATAGTCGAGTTGACCTGTCGCCTGCCAACCACGCTTTGATCTGGGGTAATAAAATCAAACTTAAAAATTAAAAAAGAAAGTACTCCAGTAAAATTGAAGTGAGTTCACCCAAGATTTATTTTGTGTAAACGTGTAAAATTACTCTAAAATGAACAATACTTAGTCTAGCCATAATTACTGTTACAATTAAAAAGAAACAAAATATTACATTTGAATTTGGAATCTATCATTTTTATATGATTGTTCATTGTGTTTTCGCATTTTGGCGCCAATACATTGTACAACATTTTGCGATATTAAAATGGAGGGGGGCGATAAAGAGTACCGAATCGCTGTGATTGCATTACACAAAGTAGGTATGGAGCCAAATGCAATTTTTAAAACTCTTCATACGCTTGATATTAGTCAAATGTTTGTGTACCAGGCTATTAATAGGTACATTGAGACCTCTGTTTGTGACTGAAAAAGATCTGGCCGTCCACGTAGTGTTCGTACGAAAAAGGTGGTCAAAGCAGTAAGAGCAAGAGTTCGAAGAATTTTTATCTTGGGAGATGAAGATATCACCTAGAACCATGTCGCGTATTTTAAAAGATGACTTTGGACTTGCAGCCTATAAGAGACGCACCGGTCATTTCTTAACTCATAATTTAAAAAAAAAATAGGGTGGTAAAATCGAAACAACTACTGAAGCGGTACGCAAAGGGAGGTCACAGAAAAATCTTGTTTACGGATGAGAAATTTTTTACAATTGAGCAACATTTTAACAAACAAAATGACCGTATTTATGCTTAAAGCTCTAAGGAAGCTTCTAAATTATTATCCGTCTTCAGTGATGGTTTGGTGGGGTGTTAGCTATGAAGGAGTGACTGAGCCATATCTTTGTGAAAAAGGTATCAAAACATCGGCACAAGTATATCAAGATACCATTCTTGAAAAGGTAGTTAAGCCCCTTAACAACACCATGTTCAATAACCAAGAATGGTCCTTCCAGCAAGACTCGGCGCCGGATCATAAAGCTCGGTCCACGCAGTCTTGGTTGGAAACGAACGTTTCGGACTTCATCAGAGCTGAAGACTGGCCGTCGTCTAGTCCCGATCTTAATCCGCTGAATTATGATTTATGGTCAGTTTTAGAGAGTACGGCTTGCTCTAAACGCCATGATAATTTGAAGTCCCTAAAACAATCCACACGATTGGCAGTAAAGAATTTTCCCATAGAAAGAGTGCGTGCTTCTATTGATAACTGGCCTCAACGTTTAAAGGACTGTATTGCAGCCAATGGAGACCACTTCGAATAAGCTTTTTATATTTTAAATTGTTTTATATTTATGTATTAAACTAACACACTGTAAAAGTTATAAATGTTATTTGCAATAGAAAAAAAATATTTGTTACAATATTTATTGCAAGACTAGGTATATTACGCAAAACAACAAAAAAAAATATTATTGTATTGTCGTTGGTCTTTGACAAGATTTCGAATTATTCTGACCTTTGAAAAAATCGAATTCAAAGATTCCGTCATATATAAGTGATACTAATATAAAGCGTGTAAAGTCAGGGTATACTTATTATTTTTTTCAATAGCAATATTTTAATTTCCGTTTGTTTTATATGCTGTTTTACCTACATGGTTTTGTTAAATTCTATTTTTAAAATCAGTGTCAAAAGTCACTGCATAGGGTGGAATTTCAAAAGTTGCGAAGTAAATGGTTTGAAATTCTTATACAATACTTTACCTGTCGCTGTACATCTTTAACTTTTTTCTCATGCATCTTTGGGGCGCTGTTCATCTTGAAGACGACGTAATTCCTGACTGTAGACCACACCTTCCATATTACAGAGAGAGGAAGCAAAGCTGTGATTACAATAATCCATCTGTACTCAATGATGAAATATTCCACCCAGTTCTCCGCTACTACAGTCATTTTTGCTAAAAACCAGACAAATGAATTAAAATGTTTCTTTTTCTTCTTTTTAGTTATTGTATACAGACTTTATTCTGACTCTCTTTTGTTTTTACTTACTTACTCACTAGTATATTTTCAATTATTTAATATGTGACAAACGTTGGCGTTGTATTAATTGAAACTACTTATGTATAAGACTCATAATACTAAATTCTGTACAATACTGTTTTTTGTCCAAATAAATAAAATGAAAAATAAATAATACCATAAAATAATTATATATATATATATATATATATATATATATATATATATATATATATATAAAAACTACTGGACCGATTTGGCTGAAACTCAGTATATATATATTTTCGATGCCGAGAATGAACATAGGATACTTTTTATCCCGGAAAATGGGATAGTTTCCGGGATAAAAGGATATTTGTCTCTCTGTTTGTTATCCTTTTACGGAAAGACTTTTGGACCGATTTGGCTGATACTCGGTACATATGTAATTTGAATACCGAGGGTGGACATGGGATATTTTTCATCCCGGATAATGGGATAGATTTTGGGATAGATTTATGTAAAGATTATCCCAAAAGTGGGACAGGCTTTGGTTGGTTTTGTGATTTGCCATTTTCATCATTTTGGTTATTTTGTCCTTTTTGCCCTTTTGCCCTTTTCACCTTTTGCCCTTTTGCCCCTTTGCCCCTTTGCCCTTTTGCCCTTTTGCCCTTTTGCCCTTTTGCCCTTTTGCCCTTTTGCCCTTTTGCCCTTTTGCCCTTTTGCCCTTTTGCCCTTTTGCCCTTTTGCCCTTTTGCCCTTTTGCCCTTTTGCCCTTTTGCCCTTTTGCCCTTTTGCCCTTTTGCCATTTTGCCCTTTTGCCCTTTTGCCCTTTTGCCCTTTTGCCCTTTTGCCCTTTTGCTCTTTTGCTCTTCGACTCTTTTTTGTCCTTTTTGTCCATGTTGCGCTTTTTGTCCTTTTTGCTGATGTTGTCCCTTTTGACATTTTTGTAGTTTTCATTGACGGGGGATAGATAAATAAAACTAGGACTGTTTGTAATAGAGGATGAAAGTTTGGATGAGACCAATCATTTCTCAAGTTCATAGATATAAAAATGCATCGTCTATAAAAATGCGATAGTAACTCGATATGTCTTTCTGTTAAGTTTTCGGAAAACACTGGGAATACTGGATCGTTTTTATTTTAATTTTGTTTAAATGTAGTTTTAATGCCGAAAATGGACATATATACTCATGCCAAGAGATCGGCATGAGAATATATCAAGCATCGAGTTTGCGATATAAAATGAAGTGAATTTTTCGGGGGCAAATGGCACTAACATAAAAATGGTGTACATTGTAACCTGTATTAACGCCTGCTCTTTAAACAAGAAGCAGGAACTAGAGGATATATATATATATATATATATATATATATATATATATACACATATATATATATATATATATATATATATATATATATATATATACATACATATATGGGTGTGTATTTATATTGTTTTTGTACTATATGTATTGTGTATACTTATCATTTATCATTCATTTATAAACTGCACCATCGTCAGTATTAAAAATCTATCAATTCCTGCCAATGGTTGCTTGGAAGAGATCCTATGGCTTTTTAGTGATAAGGCCGTGTGATGTCTTATCTCTTGTATATTTCAAATGTACAAAGAAATACCTATCTATCTATATTTGGTTGTAAATAAAAGGTAGTAAGTAAGTAGTAAAACGTTTATACAGAAAGATAACCTATAAAATATGCCTACGTCTTGTCATATACGATTTAGGTTTGCGGAGTTACATTTTTTCTGGGCTATAGTAAATCGAAATATTCTTCTTGGATATTAAGGCAAATAAAGAGGCAAGCGGCGGACAGCAGGCTTTTTCATAGGTCAGGGGTGTGAGCCTCCGGCCTGAAATTACTATACACCTATCGCGAGAAAAGACATCCACATAAAACCCATCCCACGATAGATGAGATGAATGCTCGCCGAACATCGACGCGCTTTCATCCTGGCAGCAGAAAAGTACGAGAGAACATATTTCTCCGAAAGCCTACGCTCATAGCCCATGGCTATGGCATTCGTGAGCGTTTGCTCACGACTGCATTTCTTCGGAAAGTCATAGAATGACCTCCGGTACCAGCGTTTCTTCCATGAACATCACTAGATCACTAACATAGGGTAGTCTGGAGGAGTTCGACTGTGGCGAGTAGACCGCCCATTGTACCATTAAGTATGTGCAATAAAGTTATTATAACATCTAATTTAAAGCATTTCTACCCACACGAATATAGTTAGTAAAATTACTGCTTTCAATAAACTCATACAAAGATCTGTAGCACTTACAGCTACCGGAGATTCTAGAACGACCTACCAGCTTTTCGACCATAAACATCACTAGTTCACCACCTATTTCTTAGTAGTATTTCATACCTAAACGACCCTACTTAACAAACTTAACATACTTAACAAACTTTCATCCGTGCAGGAACGGAGAAAGAATACAATTTCCTGCGGCCGGGCGGCCTGTCGTAAGAGGCGACTTAACAACCCACAGCCAGGTGGTAGGGCATTTGCCCGACTGGATGGCTACCACCCCTGGTCTAAAGTATGTCGCCATAACAACCTTCGAGTTGTGTTCCGGCATTAGTGACCAGGTTCCAGTTTCCCTTAAGAGAGCAGCAGCGCATTTGTAGCACCTTTGGTGTTGCAAATGTCCATAGGCGATGGTAACCGCTTGCCATCAAGTGGGCCATTTGCCTGCCTGCTAATCTCCTGCAATGAAAAAAAAAAAAAAAAACTTATTACAAACACTGCTTTCAATAAACTTATTTAAAGATCTTACGTAAACGATTACTGTCCAATATCAAGACTGTTTGGTCGACTGTTAATATACGTGTTAAACATGTATTAAAATAAATAAATAAACAAACCTTGTCAGGATGAGCTGATTGGGACGTCTCTATCACACCATGGCTACCGGCAAACTGATTTACAAGGTTGACTTTACATACCTAATGTAAATCATGTGGTCGTACAACGACTCGCAGACGATTACCGATTGTAACAGTATACTATTTAAGTTTATAATCTTTTGAAAACAAAGTGGATAAGATAAATGATCGTTTACATTATCCTGTCTTACTTATTTGAATTAAAGTCTACATTATCCATTTTATTTTTGATAATATTTATACATCTCATAATCCTTACTTTAGACTAATATTTGTTTCTGATAATTATATAGATACAACAATTATTAGGTATACTTATCTATAATATAATTTATCTGTTGAGGAGTCGAGTTTGTGCAATGAATTTAAGGAAAAGTATAAAATTGTTAATATGATTTTTTTTTGCAGGAGTTCAGCAAACAGGCAGACGGTCCACTTGATGGAAAGCAGTCACCACCGCCTATAGACATTTGCAACACCAAAGGTGCTACAAATACGCTGCTGCTCTCTTAAGAAAGACTGGAACCTGGTCACTAATGAACACAACTCAAGGTTGTTATGGCGGCATACTGCAAATACCCTACCACCTGACTTTCAGTTGTTTTGTCGCCTCTTACGACAGGCCACCCGGCCGCAGGAAATTGTATTCTTTCTCCGTACCTGCACGGATAAAAAAATATAATTTCATAACAAAATAATTTATTTATATTAAAATAAGTTCGGCACGAAAACAAAAGGAGATTACTGATGAACAAATACATATTAAACAAAATAGATACCTATAGATAACACAAAATGGTAGAGCCACAGAGAACATTAATATAATAGGAGAGATAGAGCATAGGTATTTCAGAAATGGCCGAAGATAGTCTTTTTTAAATTTGTTCATCATTTATCTAGATAGATTAGGTTTCGTGGTGTCAAATGGGATTGACATATTCAATTGCCCATGTGCACAAAAATCCCGAAAAATAAGGTAAAAAACCCACAAGTAAAATCTGGCGCAACTTAATGTCTATCCGTCAGTCATGTCTATACAAGAACTTACGAGACGGTTTAGCTCGCTTCTTGGGTGCCTTAAACCACGAAAACGTTGGATTTCAAATATTGAACACCATCTGGCGATGTTACCAAGGGTGCACACAACTACAATCATAGTGGAATCATTATCTTAATTACAATTTGCTGGATCTGCTCGAGGGATATGATACCACGCTTACACAGAAAATCGGCGTGAAACAGGCCTGAGCTGATCGAATTTCGCACGATGAGTGAGAGTTCCAGTGAAACACTTTCCCTTATTCTTATCCTATACCTCGTCCCCTTTATCACACCCTAAAAAGTAGTAACTTATTGGCATCGCGTCCACAGCCGACGCTAACCACTGTCCATGAGGTTGGCTTCAAACAAAAAATATCACACACGCAAAGCAAGATAACAAATATTTAAAGCGTCTAGTTATCAAATTAATGACAACGGATAAGTTCATCCTGTTTTCGCACTGACATTTCCATATAATGCTCCATCTATGCTATTGTGATACCAAGTTAGATAAAATCACCAGCTAAGCATAGCATATCATGGATATTTTTTTAAGTTCACCAAACGATAAGAGTATTTGCAGAATAAAATTAACTTGTTGTCTCGGGCGACCTGTCGTAAGACCCGACAAAACAATCCACAGACAGGTGATAGGGTATTTGCCCTTCTGGGTGGCTACCACCCCTGGTAAGAGTATGCAGTAACAACCTTGAGTTGTGTTCCGGCATTAGTGGCTAGGTCCTAGTCACATCTACGAGTCCGGCAGCACATTGTCTACAGGCGACAGTAACCACTTTTCAATACAGTTAGGCCGTCAGCCTGTCTGCTGTACTCCATCAATAAAAAAAAACAACATCACGATTCCAGCATGGCTAGAGCCATACGTACAAAATTATGCCCGTTTCAGTCCATAAAACTCCACTTGACCGTTCCTTTCAAGTCCATAGATTTCACGCATTTGATCGTATCGGTCAAGACTATGGACAATTAGAAACTTAGTTTTAGCGGACGACTAGCAAAATCCTTATATAAAATTCAATTCCGCTTATATAATTATATTTTTACTACCTATTCTTATTTCGCTAGAAGATATATTATTATTAAATCACGTATGTAATAAAGTATTTTATCTAATCACAGTTTACGTTGGTCGATACCCGATTGCTAGACTAATGATTGGCCTAATCTAAAACAACGTGCGAACAAAAATTAAAAATGTAGATACATTTATCTTAAGTGTATGCATGCACAAATTTTTGATTAAAAGATAAAACGAGATTTTATCATTATTCTCATAACATTGTAGAATTACCTATAAAAAACTAGAAGACTTGACCAATCGTGTATCTCTATTTCAGTTTTAAGAGTTTTCTTCCTATAAATATAGCTTCGTATTTTTTTTTATTGCAGGAGTTTAGCAGACAGGCAGACGGCCCACTTGATGGAAAGCGGTTCCCATCGCCTATGGACATTCGCAACACCAAAGCTGCTACAAATGCGCTGCTGCTCTCTTAAGGGACACTGGAACCTGGTCACTAATGCCGGAACACAACTCAAGGTTGTTATGGCGACATACTTTAGACCAGAGGTGGTAGCCATCCAGTCCGGCAAATGCCCTACCACCCGGCATATCGTATATGCTCAGGCGATCTAGACAGAATCGAGTATTCATAAATATACTAGCGGGCTCAGCAGACGTTATCCTGGCCTTAGAAAATAAAATTTTGAACCTAATTGCAGCGCTATCTACCGGGTCCAATGAATCTAAACCATCCAGAGACCCTACAAACAAAAAATTTCATTAAAATCGGTCCATCCGTTTAGGAAGAGTTCAGTGACATACACTCGAACAGAAGATTTTAATATTTAAAGATGTATAGTACCAAGCAAAAACCAGGCCCTTATTGGGTGTCAATAAAGACCCATCAAATTTCTGATCTTTGACTGTAGCCAGACAGCAATTTTTATTTATTTTCTTACAAATATCGCTGTCATTAGTTATCATACAATAGCGTGGTACACATAATACTTTGAATATACATATTCAATCGTCATAACATTGTAATATAGTATGTAGTTCTCGTGAATCCATTTCAGTACAGATAAAAATGTCAATTTATTGAACTATCTTGTTCAATGTTCGCAAGGCCTATGTTTTGTTATATATAACAGCTCGAATAGTCACAATCACTGAAATTCGGCAAGAAGCTTAACAAGAAATTTTATTTGTGATTGGTTTAGTAATCGAAGGTCTAGATTTAAAGTGTTGAGAATTTATTGTATATGACTTTGTCAAGTTAGGATAAACGATATAATAAGGAACTATGTGTTAAGGGAACGTTGTGGATTGATAGAAGATGTAATAACAAGATTTGAAAAAGGAATGCTCAGGCGGTTTGGGCATGTAGAGAGAATGAATGAAAGTAGAATCACAAAACAAGTGTATGACAGTATTGTGAATGGTAGAGTTGGTGCTAGTAGACCATGAAGTATATATACATCATGATCAAATAGCAGAAGCGTTAAAAAGAGGTCAGGTAAAAAGTATCTCCAATAAACGTGCATGTATGAAGAGGTTAATAAAAGTAGTTGAAGCAAAAGTTGTTTGTCAGGATCGTCGCAAGTGGAGATCCATAGTCTCTGCTTACCCCATGGGAAACAAGCGTGCTAATATTTATGCATGTATCTATTTAACAAACGTCTTTTAAAAAATAAAACTTCAAAAAGCGAGAGAAAATGACCTGTGGCGACATCTAGTCAAGTGAGCTTTTCAAAATTACTTTTTTTTACTGGGATTGTCATTCCTATAATAGTATTCTAATGCTATGTCGTAAACTATTTATTTAGGTACGTACGTAACTATTGTACACCAAATCATAGACAAACAGAAGTAGAAAAAAAAAGATAGTAAAACGGGTGGCCTTATCGCTAAAAAGCGGTCTCTTCCAGGCAACCCTTGGCAGCAGGGTTGCCTGAAGAGAATCTCTGCAGATTAATAAATTTTTAAAACAGAAAAGATTAAATACTTAATACATATTTATTTAGGTACAACAAAACAATTATCGTATAAGTTATTTATTTACATTTTTTTTCTATTACAGCGGTGTATTTATATTCAAATGTTTAAATGTATTGATATAATATTCAAAGTTTAGATGTAATTTTTGATCCTTCGTATGTCACTGGTATTACTGTATTCTGCTTAACAACCGGATTTCTTGGTGCTGTTATCGTTAAAATTCCATCCGGGGACAAAGTTGATTTCACGTCTTCAGGGCGACAACCTTCTGGAACCAAATATCTTCTCATGAACTGCCTCGCAATATACCCATACTCGTCTTGCTTTTCTTCGTGTTTACCTTCCACAACGATATAACCGTCAGCTGTTTTCACTGAAATCTCTTTCGGAGTAAAGTCCTTTACAACAAGAGTGATTTCAAACTTTTCTTTTTCATTTCTTACCAGATTCTCGTGTCTCCAAGGGTAGTTGCCTAACCAGTCAATTGAACGTAACACGATATCGTCAGCGAAAATTAGAGGTTTGTCAGCGATTGAAAGCGACATAACTCTTAACAAAAAATATTCTAGAACGATCAAAACAAAACACAGCTAAATTAGTTATGCACACAACATTCACTTTTATCTAGGGTTGCCACCTTTTTTGAAGAAAATATAGTTGTTTTTTTTGTTTAGAAATATTGTTTATTATATATTATATTATGGCATACAGCGCTCAGCGTGGCAATACAGCCAGCCTTCTGGCCACGCTTCCCTGATGCAGCGATTTGTTACATACTTTATATTAATTTATTTCCTTTCATTGTAATATATAACGAATAATTAAATTAACAGATCAATTCTCAACAACACATAAGATCATTAATTTTAAATTGCAATTACATTTTATTTATTTCATTATTGCATTTTTCATGTGTACGTATTACTAGTTTTTGCTTTAGCCTATAAAGATCTATTATTTTTAAAATAATCGTAAGTATCTGAACAAAAACATGACAATTGAATTCACCATGAAAATATAGTACATTTCGTACTATATAATTTTTCTATAATATATAGTACAATTGGCTAAAATATACTGAAATACTATATATTATAGTACGGTTGGCAACCTTACTTTTATCACCAATCTTCAAACTTGTTTTGTTAGACTTGTCCTACTTATAATATATTCTTGTTGTGAAGATAGATGGCGTAACATGCAGTTATTGTTAAAATTTTAATAATTCGAAATATCAGAGTAGTTAGCGACGAAAACAAGAAACGCGATTGAGACTATTTTAGACTAAAATAAGATTCCAAAATTGATGATTTTTATAGTAAAGTTTACTTACATACAAATTACATAATGCTACAATGATTACGCAATACTGTTGGAATTATTTAACGAATAGGCGGGCTGTTTAAATGCTTCATTGAAAAAACACAATTAAACAGTAAAAATAATATATTACCATGGAAAAAGAATAGGTACCTGTTCTTTTTCCATGGTATTACGAATATGAATATTTGTTTAATAAACTGTTATCAGAGTTGTCACATTACTCTTTTATCTAAGAAGAGTTCACAACAAGTAGAATTCAGAAGCTTGACGCATATTGTTCCATGGTTTGAGGTTATTATTTAGTAAAAAGTACCTTGGAGTAGAAAATATTTGAAAATGAATAAAAATAGAATTGCTATCGTTACTGGAGCTAACAAAGGTTTGGGCTACGCAGTAGTTAAAAGTTTATGCAAGAAATTTCGAGGAATAGTCTATTTGACATCACGAGATGAGAAAAGAGGAATAGAAGCTTGTAAGGGACTAGAAAAGCTTGGATTGAAACCTGTATATCATCAACTGGATATAACAAATGAAACCAGCATCGAAAAATTCCGTAATCACATACAAGATAAACAGATTGAGGTTATAATAAACAATGCAGGAATACTCTTCCAAAAAGATGCTCCCGAGCCACAACTTTTTCAAGTAGAACAAACCGTTTTGGTGAACTTTTTCTCCTTAATCAACTTCTGTGAGGCAATGTTGCCATATATCACATATGATGGCAAAATAGTAAATATTTCATCTTCATCAGGACATTTGTGCAGAATACCATCGGAAGATTTAAGGAAAAAATTTAGTTCTGAAAATCTAACATTAAAAGAATTGAAATCTTTAATAAATGGCTACGTTGAGGCTGTTAAGAGGAATGAAGATTTGAAAGAAGTTTGGGGAGAATCGCCATACGTTGTCTCAAAAGTTGGTGTCAATGCTTACACGTTTTTGTTGCAACGGAATTTATTCTCAAAAGGTGAGTTTGAAAATCTTGAACTATGATTAACTATCATCGAAATAACATAAATGAAATCACGTCACAAAAATATAGCAGGTCACCTGTCATGATTCGCAAGTCATATTATGGTATAGGTATTTGCTCGACTGGATGGCGACCACCCCTAGTCTAGAGTATGCCTAGATATAAAGGGATACTACACTATTGAAGAATACCTAAATGACAAAAACTCATTTACATAGCACCTAGCTCCAACCTCTTATACTAAATTTTGTATAACGTTTTTATTTTATTTTGCCATGCTTGTAAGGTATTTGTGGAGACATATTGCAGCATAACAATTTAGCACGTCATGTCATTATTATAACTATAATATTATTTTTCTTTCCTTTTATTGTCTTGGTCTTATTGAGTATGCATTGTTTGCTACAACGCCATTAATTCTTCAAAAAGTGATTCTGTAACATACTTCTGTACAAAACTTATTAAAAAAAAGAATTGGAGATATAAATAGAATATGAAATATAAAGAAAAACAATATTTAGCTAGACGTGTTGCTGGGGAGTTTCTTGCCGCTTCTTCTCCTTTACAGCATCAACACGTTGCGAAGCGGTGTACATAGAATAGGAAGTAAAAAAATAAATTTTAACTTACATGTATGACCTTCAAAAAGTGTTCTCCAGTGTAACTTATTTTGAATAAAAACTTTTGAATTTGCCGCCATAACAACCTTGTGTTGTGTTCCGGCATTAGTGACCAGGTTCCAGTCTCCTTTAAGAGAGCAGCAGCGCATTTGTAGCACCTTTGGTGTGCAAATGTCCATAGGCGATGGTAACTGCTTTCCATCAAGTGGGCCATCTGCCTGGTTGCTAAACTCCTGCAATAAAAATAAAAAAAAGTCACGTGTTGTATGGTAAGGTAAGTAAATCAAGATATAGGAACCAGTCAGTAGTGAGGATAGCATGGCGTTTGATGTCGTCATTCTTAGATGCAATTCGCGCCAATATTTAAAGCTAGTTTAGGATAGCAACAGAAGGTTGCGGAAAACCTGATTTTCTATTAAAACTTGTCTATTGCGCAATCGGCTTGTTAGGAGCCGTAAACTATTTTGTCTGTGAGTTTGCGGCATTGATTTTAATAATTCGTACATATATTCACGTTGATAAGTGCCGCTGTCTATGTTGGGGTCACGGAGTTGGCACTGTCTTTTCTCGTGGCCTCGGTATATGACAACAAGGGACCCACGACGGCGAGAGCGGTAAGAAGGCGGGGGTCGGGAGGGGAGCGCGCATTCTGCTCAGGTCTCAAGTTAACTCTTGCGGATAATACTTACCATTCGAAACATATTCTTTAAACGTAAATCAGTTATAAATTGCAAGTCAGAATTCTAGAAGAAACATTAAAAATAATTTTCCCGAGTTAAGTTTTTTATTGAACGACAGACAGCCAGACGGCACACCTGGTGCACACCACGTTTTATCCGTGCAGGAACGGAGAAAGAATACAATTTCCTGCGGCCCGGCGGCCTGTCGTAAGAGGCGACTAAACAACCCACAGCCAGGTGGTAGAGTATTTGCTCGACTGGATGGCGACCACCCTTGGTCTAGAGTATGCCGCCATAACAACCTTGTGTTGTGTTCCGGCATTAGTGACCAGGTTCCAGTCTCCCTTAAGAGAGCAGCAGCGCATTTGTAGCAACTTTGCTGTAGCAAATGTCCATAGGCGATGGTAACCGCTTTCCATCTAGTGGGCCGTCTGCCTGTCTGCTGAACTCCTGCAATAAAAATAAAAAAAATAAAAATGGTGAAGAGCGGTTACCATCGCCTATGAAAATTTGTAACACCAAAGGTGCTACCAATGTAACCTGTCCACGAATGCCGGACCACAACTCAAGGTTGTTATTACGTTATAATATTAGATGATTCATTTGTTTTTCAATTTGGATGAATCAACTAAAGGGATCCATATAGACACAAACTTGAATTATTTAATATCATTGAATACCATGGTGTTCTTTCAGCTGTCTGCTATCAGTAGGTAAGTTATATTGATTCAACTCGATCGATCCACTTAATATCAGCGTTATAATCACTTCCTCGGCAGCAAGTGGCCAGGGAAATGAACAGCGTGAGTATTTAAACATATCTGTCCCACATAGCAGTCGCGCTGCATACTTCCCTCGCCATTTTCGTGCTGCTGCCGTAAAAGTGGGGATAAGTAAACACGGGGTAAGTTATTATGCCTAGAACAGATTTCAGCAATACGCTCACCTGCTGTTTTTCTATAAACGTATTGAGCTACTTATATATTCTTTTGTTTATTATGGTGAGCAATGACGTTATATATTTTTGTTTTAGGTGTAAAGGTGAACTGCATTCATCCAGGCTATGTAATTTCTGATATGACCCGCGGCTCTGGCAACGTGACGCCCGAAGATGCTGCGGAAGTTGTAGTCAAGCTTGCATTAGAACCTCAGGATACCGGCCTTTACATTTGGAGCAACGGAAAGCCCGTTCCATGGGATGGTCCTGATCCACGTCAGTATATCGATGGGAAGCAAATTAATTAGGAAATACATTTTTATAAGCCCTCCACAATCTCACAAGAACGTAAGGAGCGCGCAAAACGAAGAATATGAAACGGGTTCAACCCTTTATTTTATAACTATATCATCAGAGAACAACAGAAAAATAAATAAACTTATAATAAATGAAGAAAAATATTTAAAGAAAGAATTGTGTTGAAAATCTCAACTGTTTGATAAAATTGAGCCTTTTCGAGCCATAGGATTTCCATCGTTCGCAAGTCAAAGGGTATATAATAATATTTGTAGATTGAAATTCAAAATAGCGGTATGTGTGGTTCAAAAGATCTTGTACCGAGAACCATAAAACATTCTCAAACCTAATTAAACTTTGCACTAAAAAAATTCAATGAATTAAAAATATAACGATTTCACTTGTCGGGTATTCTCTTCTTTTCTTTCACCTTCTCACATTCATTTAAGATCGGCACAAAACGTTCTCTTCTTCCAAACTATTCTGGCATAGATCCTACCACAAATCTTCAAGTCACTTCACACGATCCATCCATCTCTTTTCTGGCCTACTGTACTCTGGTCTTGTCGAATTTTTTAATATAGCCATAAATCTGAAATGCGGTGGGCTTTTTCAATGTTTTCGTCTCAATCGAATCGCTCATCTCGTAGTGCCTTTTGGCAAAGACCTCCTCCACCTCGTGCCAATGCTGGCTGTCGGGAGCAGGACGTCGCCGGTAGAATTCAGAGTGCCTAAAAAGTTCGTTTTCGCAGATTCATACGATGAACATGACAAGACAACTACTAGTATATGTAGACGTGTCAATTTCACTAACCGATTCTCCAAAGGCGACCGTTTTAGGCCCTCAACAGTCAGCTTGTCTAATATTATTGTGACCTAAATATACAAACGCCGATATATATATGTTTAGAATAATTTTAAAACCTCTAATACTGTCATACATAGAAAATATTTAAGCATTAGCTTGGAATGTGTCTTTGAATATTTTTATACACCAAGCAAATGACGTGAGATGAAGGTGATATCATTAAAACATTGAAAATTGAATTGTTTTTTTAATTTAATGATGTCTTCCACGATTAATGGCTCAATAAGGTACAAATGGAACAGCGATTTATTGGCATCTCAGTTTAATATAGAAAATATAATTTGTCGTAACAGGAATACGTTTATAGTAAACATATAAATTGTGTAACGAATATAGCGCGCCCCCTCGTGCGCAATGGCCCAAAACTAAAAACACCAACGAATAAATCAAACTTTCCCTCGAATAAAACAAATATGTTAATTTATTTTACAAATTTCTCTGTTGTCATATTCTCTTTGTCGCTAATTTAGATTTTCCTTGTAATTACAAAGATTTAATCGATCACATCACCAACGGATAATAACAATAATTAGAATCGAATAATTATAACATATTCATGGAAAAATTATACCAAGTACCAAAACAGCACAATAAAAAATGTAACGGTATAAAGCGCCTGATTCATACATTTTTAGAAGTCGCCACATTTCTCTTTTCTTATGTTCTGACATAACAAGAACATTACCACTCAACCAAAATTGTTTTACTAGCTTTTCCCAGCGTTTCGCTCGCGGTAATGTAGATATTTCGCCGAATCTTACCGACCGTTCCTTTACCTTAATATCGGTTAAAATTCAACCAATTGTAAGACAAGAAACAGATGAATAGTAAGATATAAGAACCGGCCATTTGTCAATCAATTTGAGTCTTTCTCTGTACATTGGAAAATGCATTTTCTCCGGATGAATAGTACTCATTCTATGCCACTTTAAAACAACACATCGTCATAGCAACCTAACTAGTTTGTGAACTGTCAAAAAGAGAACGCGACTGTAGCGCCATCTATTTAATATATAGCCTAATTTTTCTATCCTTCTGAAACTGTACTCTTTATTTGGAAGTGAATAGTATCCTATATACTTTTCTGTACCCCTGACGACGTTTATGCAAAGATTAGATTAATAACTAAGGCGTAAAAACAGACTATTTTTTAGACTATGTAAACTAATTTTTTAAATTAGCAAAAACAAAATTGTAAAGAAACTTAATAAAACTTGAAGTTTTTGACTAACATGATCTAAAAATATGATTTAAATAACAACATTTCGATTAAGTATATATTAGTAATATTGCATGATCCTTTTTGACACCGAGCTGTACCTTTTTAGATATTTTCCTCTTTATATGTTGAAATTTGATTGTCGCCAAATTGTAATTTATTCTCTGTTTGTCACTGAACTAAAAAGTTGCATATTTTGCAATTACCACTATTAGCAATATAAAATATCTCATTTAACGGCTAATCTCTGCAATGGGTAATGTTTTGCTATATCAAAACGTAGACGAAAAATCTGTATTGCTCTCTGAAAATGTAGGTCAGGGCACTGACGTCTTTTATTACCATTGGACAGGCTGCTATCGTTTTGTTTTTGATCTTTTTTAATTGGCGCCATTTTGGGCGCTGATAGTCAAGGCGCCGAATACGAAAGTTTCAGTGAACTAAAAAGTTACTTGTGTTGCTAGCACAAGTAACTAATATTAGTTCCAGAGACTGCCGCAAGTGGCGCTTTAACTGATATAAAAACATTCTTGGCATTTATATGAAGACTCTGTCTCACGAAAGAAGTCGCTCACACGGGACGCTATAGTCGTGCATCTGAATGTTAGAAAGAAAAAATAATTTTAGAAAGGTTACAATTTTATAGTATTAGTGAATAGAATAATAATAATATAATGTAACATTTACATTATACTTGATAAAACAAAAACAATGTGGCTGGGTTGATCTGTGTGATTAGTTCAATTTTTTACGGTTTGACTTTTTTGATGAGACACAATCTAACAGTACTGAACGCCAAGTCTGTAACTTTGATAAAAAAAACATACCAGTGCGTGTCAAGATCCATTCGACTGACAGATGGTCAAATCCCTAGTCTCTAAAATTCTCATTAAATCAGTCTCGGTCAAATCGAGACTGATTTAATATTGAGCCGAGATTTATAAACTACCGAAACCGTTAACAGTTACGACTCCAATTTGAGTTACAGTGTACAGTGGTATTAATAGAGATCAGTGGTTTATGGTTTATTTTCAGAGCTACATTTTTTATTAGACTATTATCATTCTTAGTAGATAGTCTTTCCATGGCATGATGTGGTTGTCCGCCGGCGGGGATTGCACTGAGTGTGGCCGCTGTGTGGTCGCGGTGTGGTCGCGGTGCGGTCGGCGCCTACTTGGCGTCGATGCACTCTGCCGGGTGTTGTGGAGCTTTGGAGGGCGCGAAGCCGGGGGGCAGGGGGATTGCCGCATATGGCGCGCCCCACGGCAATTTGGCGTTGGACCACCCTTGGCCCTTGCCCACGTTGAGTCCGTTGCCGACTCCCACGCCCAGCTGGTTGAACCTGGCGAACAACTCCGCCTGTTGGGCGCTCAGTGGTGCCTGTGGTGCCGGGACGGGGGCAGCCTGAGCAGCCTGTCCTACCCCACTGCCGGCTCCCTTGCCGAAGTTTACGGAGGTGGACATTATGGCTGGGTCCATCTGGGTCCAATCTGAGAACATCGCGCTGTTCGAGTTGTAACCTGGGAACGCACAAGCAACTCTCTTATTCGGATTATATCATCGTCTGGCATTTTTAAACCTGTATCTTAAAAAAGTAAACCAAGTGTGTGACAATCCCCAGTGCATGTATCGTTAGATAGGTTTTGAAAAGTCATAAGTTTTTTTTGTATTCAACCCAAGTGGTGAGAGTGGTTACAAGTCATAAAGTATCCCTGCTTCTATAGTTTAAATTATGTGGTAGAATATTCTATAATACCAAGGTTCATAGCACACAATTTCAACAAAATACATTAAATAGATTTTGAGATATTTTTAATTTAATAATTTCTATATCTATATTTAAGTTTTGTTATATACTACACTAACTTTAAAAAATACAATTAAATATTAAAAATAAACTTGAGATATTATATTATTTTTTATTATATAAACCAAACGAAAAACACAGTGAACATTAGTCACTATTCACCAATATGGAGCCCATCAATGTGTCTAAAGCAACACTCACTTGGCCAATTATTTATTTATAAGTGAAATAGCACACGGCATACCTTGATGATGTGTCTGATGCCTTGGCACGCCGAGACCGAACGCATTCATGTGGCTGAAGCCGGGGGGCGCCAGCCGTGACTGACGGACGCGGTCCATGTTGTCACTGCAAAATAAAAAAAAACAACGTATGTGCTACCATATGCCATGAGCAATACATGGACAGCTTTTCAGATCTAATTATATATTATATATATTTGTAATTACCACAGGTGCGTTCACGCACCTGTAATATATACAGTAGTATATATCACAGGTGTGTTGTACTCATACATTTTATTTACTTTAATTTAATTTGTAAACCACTGTACAAAGCGATTATCTTTATAAAACCTGAGTTGTCTGGAAGAGATCGCTTATTATACTATTTGCACTGTTGCATGGTGCGGGTGACAGGTGTCAATATTATTAGACAATGGACAAGTGACATTATGCAATTTTATCAAGCCAGCGTTCTACCCGTAGGTCACAACGCTCAAAGAACCGTGCGTTACACACGTCGCTCACAACATTCAAAATGCTCCTTCAGCCGTTCTACATAATGACCGGCGAAAACGTTACTAATGACGTCAAAATGTTCGCTCACGCAGCGTTCACAACGATCCATCTAAAAAGAGGGTCGAAGTGGGCGTTAAACACAGAACTAATACGTTCTGTCAAAACGATGACAAAGGCGCAATTTTCAAGACAACTAATGACATTTACGTAATTCATTAATAACATCAACACTCCATATTCCATCCATATGGAACGAGAAAAAACCCAGTCGTGAACGTGGTTGTCCTGATTGCTTAGTGGAACATGCTCCAAAACGAATATCTTGACAGTTGACATGACCTGAAGAAGTCGTGAATAACAAAATGGGACATCGTGTCTGATTGGGGCCGTATTATATGTATTAACTAGGATATGCCCGCGACTTCATCCACGCTTGATTTGAAATTCCCGCGTGTTTCGCGGGACACAAAGTACCACATCATTTAAAAAAGAATATGTCATCGTTTTAGTGAAATCTGTGTCGGAATAAGCTTTTTTTTAAATCTAGCTATTTTAAATAATTCCCAGAAAAATTCCCGCGGGATTATTAGGCTAAAAAGTAACGCCTATTTTAAGTCTAAGAATTTGCTGCTGATCAGCGAAAACAGCATCGATATCGGCCCAGTAGCTTGGCGTGAATCCCGAACAAAAGACAAACAGAAAAAAATGCATCGTGATCTTCATCGTTTATTATAGTGTATTCCAGTTGGTTTTTTTTTAAATAGCTTTAATGTACAGATATGGCATTTTTAGAATTTTTTAATATTAGAGACAATTAGTATAAAGTAATTAAAGATTCCGTATTTTACGACCTTGATATTTATGGTACAGCTAAGATGCTAAGTCATAATCGTAAATGACGGTAATTTTCAAAAATGAAACGGAATGTCACCTGCACCATGCTACAGTGCAAATAGTATAAAAGTGATATGGCCGCTCTCTGCCTAAATCCTGCCTTTATTGTTGAATTCTGATTTTACTGACGAAGTTGTTGCAAATTATTTATTTCATATGAATGTGGTGAGCAATAAAATGTTTCGTATCTATATTGTCAGTTTGAAATGTGACGGTGCGTTACCCGCTTTGGACATTGTTCTGCATCATCTCCGTCTCCATGAGCTCCGCGAAGGCCTTCTGCGTCTCCTTGAAGGGGTCGAAGTCGAGGTCGTCGTCGCCGTCGCCGGCCGCGCGCCCGCCTCCGCCCTCCAGCCGCATGCTGTTCATCCTGCATTATTATATCATTCTGTTTAAATGTGCCTTATAAATTACTGATGGAAATTACAACTACTTTAATATATCGATCACTGCCGTGAAGTTGTTCCATTTGCTATTTCACCGGTGAAAAGCCACCACCCGATATTTTACAAGTGACAATAAAATAACAGTACCCCGACTTGTCATGGTGAAGACTAGAACTGCAAGCGATTATTGGAACTGTGAAATGAAATAATTTATTGCACTCACAACGATACTTCACGGCGTTATAAATTTTCGGGTTGTCTGGAAGAGATCGCTTCTTAGCGATAAGACCGCCCATTGTGCACATTTAGAATATTTTATTAGGCTATAAGATTTTCTGTGTTTTCTGTAATGGTGTACAATAAAGTGTTATCTATCTATCTAAATAACTCAAGCAAGTGCATGCCTAACGTTTTAAAGAATAAGGTTCCATTTTATTCAAATAAGTTCACTCGTTTATCGTTTTGACTTTCTACTTTAGTTATTTTGTACTACATAGCGCAGTAACGGTTTGGCTCACGTGAAATAACGCTCTGGTAAATCTTTAACGGTCATTTCCTATTCTTGTAAGTGAAAAGTGATATATATTACCGATATTTAACCGGTGATCAATGAAATATGCCCTAACTACTTATAATAACCACGTTAATAGTGAACAGTCATAGTCATCTGCACAGACTTTGACAGTGGGGTTGGTTCACAAACTGAAGGTCGCTCAGCGCGCGATGGAGCAAGTTACGTTAGGAGTATCTCTTATGGATAAAACCAGAAGTAAGGATATTCGTAAGAGAACCAAGGTTATCGACATAGCTTGCAAAATTAGCAAGCTGAAGTAGCAGTGGGCCAGACACGTTTGTCGCAGGACCGGTGGCCAATGGAGCAGATGAGTCCTGGAATGGAGACCACATCTCGGCAAACGTAGTGTAGATCGCCCTTCAGCCCGATGGAGCGACGATCTGCACAAGGACGCCGGTGGGGGCTGGATGAGAACAGCGGAGTACCGGGCTAGGTGGCGCAAACTTGGGAAGTCTTACGTCCAGCTATGGCCAACGGTTGGCTGATGATGAATTGTGCATAAAATGGCTATTTTTTATGCTGTATAGGTTCGCGTTTGACCGACATTGCACCTGATGTCAGGTGAAAATGGGGTTTAAGGTGGAGCACGCTTACTTAGTAGACACCTGATTACGCGAGACTTGAAGATACCTAAATTGTATTTTTCAGGAAAAACAGGCGACGGTTAGGAATTCCACTCCTCGGCTGGGCGTATTATAAAAGTCGAAGTATAACGTTTCGTCCGCTTGGTTGGTATTTCTACCATATATCGGGTAATTTGAATTATCTATAATATCATAAAATTCAAAACATGCCATGTCTGTACATGAAAGCTATTAAAAAAAAACTTCTTTAATAGACTATATAAACGATGGAGTGGAGAACACGATGTAATATGTTTTTAGATTTCTTGTTTGTTTATTCGGGATTCACATAAAAACTACTGGGCCAATTTCGATGCGGTTTCGCCGATTGACAGTGATTTCTTAACCTTAAAATCTGCGCTACTTTTTATCCCGGGAATCCTACGGGGATTTTCCCAGGAGCGTTTTTAAGTTGTTCGAATGCATAAAAATTAGCTTATTCCAACACAGTTTCCACTAAAATGATAGTTTACAGTCTTTTTTAAATGCTGCGATACTTAGCGTATTGGTTATCCCGCGGGAATTTCAAGTCAAGCGTGGACGAAGTCACCGGCATATCCTAGTTAGCTAAACAATATCGGTATCGTGTGATGCACCAGATGTCGTGATTCCGAGAGGCCATCCTTCTTCGAGGCCAACAGTGCGTTGTTAACACTCACGGCGTTATGGTTCTGACGATAACTATGTGGATTTGGAATGAGCTTCCAGCTGAGGTTTTCCCACAGTATAAAAATTTTAGGTTTTTCAAAAAATTTACATAATTTTTTTACTGTGAAACCGGTAAACATGCACACGGTCCACGTACCGGGAATTGGTTACTGTTGGTTATAAACGTTTGGAACAATCTGAAGCCAACATGTTCCCATCTTTTAAGAGGGGATGGAGGTGATGGGATACAGGTATGGGATGAACGGGACGGAATGGAAGGATCAGACAAGAAGAATGAGATATGAAATTAATAGCAGGAAGGGAACCTGGACTATCGGAACTCAAAGCTTCTCCACTCCAGTCCGGCAACAGGTTGATCTCAATCCATGCATGAACGGAGAAAGAATACAATTTCCTGCCGCTGGATGGCCTGTCCTAAGAAGCGACAAAAACACCCCACAGCCAGTTGGTAGGGCATTTGCCCGCCTGGATGACTACCACCCTTGGTCTAGAGCATGCCACCATAAAAACTGAGTTGTAGTCAGTGGCCCGGATCCAGCCTCCCTTTAGAGAGCGGCAGCACATTGATAGCAGCTTTGGTGTTACAAATGTCCATAGACGACAGTAACTGATATTTATCACGTGGGCCGAATGCCTGTCTGCTGTACTCTAGAAATAAAAAAATTATTTAAGTGCCTTTGACGACTTACCTCACTGGAACGCAAGAGCTCCAGGTTCGACTCCTGGTATAGTAAATTTTGGAAACGAATTTTCTCCGTTATTCATCATGGTCTGGGCGTCTGGGATCGGCCCCAGAGGGGTCCGTTATATATCACCCATAACACAAGCGTAACTTGCTTAAATTGAGGATATATAAGCCGCACTCAGAAGGTTTGCCGATGACTACTTACTATTATTATATATACTTATGTAAAGTATACACAATAAAAAAAAATATTGTAACAACTATTTATGTAACCTTTTTTGTCAACCCTACTTACTGACCATCGACGCGTGACATCATGAGGCTATCGGCAAACCTTCTGCGCACGGGCTATAATGTAAATATAAGCAGGGCTTTTTTTGTGGGGGCACGTGGGGGCACGCAGTGCCCTTAAAGGAAATTTTGAAAATATCGAGTAATTACCGTAAAAATTGAAAAATTAAGGAATTTGAAATAAAATTTAAAAAATCAATTCTTGTAACCTTTGCAAAAAAATGGATTTTTTTTAAATAGGTTTTTTGGAGTGGAGCGACAAACAAAAAATTATAGTCTTCCAACTTTCGAGAATTTACTTGACCCCAAAAAAGAAGTGACAAAAAAAGGCCTGAATATAAGTAAGTATACCTGAACCTATATGAAGTTTGCCTGTCGACTATCATTAAGAATGGAAGCCAGTACGCACCTCTGTTTGTGTTCCATCTCGAGCCTCTCGGCGCTGAGCATGTTGTGCGGGAAGTGGCCGTGGTCGCCGTAGCGCCGCTCGTCGGGCGCGGCGCCGGCGCCGGCGCTGGAGCCGGAGCCGGAGCCGCGCGACAGCAGCCGCATCTGCTGCGCCTTGTGGAAGTCCGTGAAGAATTTGTCCATGTTCTCAGCCAAATATCTACCCTCGTTCTGCTGGAAACACACCCCTCATTATCACACACATCACAACCCCATACAAGTACTTATATGTATTGTGTAATGTGTATACATATATAATACCAGCCCATAAATGTACCACTGCTGGGCTCGGGCCTCCCATTATAGGGGGAACGAACAGTATACCCGCCACGCTTGTCCAAGGCGGCTTGGCAGGTTTGACATATCGGTTATCTCGATGTGCTAGTTGCATCACGATGTTTTCCTTCACCATTGTTAGCACATGGTAATCGTAACAATATGCACATTATATCAGAAAACTGACTAAGTGGTACATGCGTTCCGGCCAGGATCGAACCCGCGCCCTTTGAGTTTTGGGACGCGTGAGCTAGGCATTACGCAACCACGACTTGTGACGACGACGATTGTGGATACATATCATTTATCATTATTCACAAACTGCACCACCATTAGTATTATTAGTATTTGACGGCCTCTATGGTTGAGCGGGCTAAGTTTTAGCCTGCCGAACTTGCTGGAACGCAGAGGCTCCGGGTTCGATTTCTCGCATGGTAAATTTCAGAAACGTTCTTTCTGGTATTTACTATAGTCTGGGTATCTGGGATCGGCCCCAGAGTGATCCGTTGTATATTACCTATAACACAAGCGTAACATGCTTAGCTTGGGAATATACAATGTGTGTGTTTGTCTGCCGATTATTATCATTATTATTAATAATCATTAATTAATCCCTGCCAAGGGTTGCCTGGAAAAGATAGCTTTTTAGCGATTTTTCTGCTTCTGTCTAGCTATGCTTTGGTGTACAATAAAATATTCTCTATCTATCTATCCCCATTTCTCAAATAATAAAGTGATCTTGTTTTTTTTAAATTTGTTTATTGCACTAGTTCAGCAGACAGGCAGACAGAGACGATCAGGGATAAAATCACATTTGTTAAAAATTAATCAAACATTATAGTTCTTGAAAAGGCGCTTTATATAATTTGAAAAAAAGTATATTGTATCCAAGACATTTTTATTTAAGTATCAAACCAAAGGTAGACAATACTGTCAACGGGCCCGGCTTTGTGAGTTTGAAAAGATAAAAACCAATAAAATAAATATTGTTCTCATACAAGAATTCATGTTTATATTAAAAAAAATCAGACAACTTAATACATTGGAATTCGAATTTTTTTACATCTGGCCATTTTAAATAATTTCCAGAAAAAATTCCCGCGGGATGCCTAGGATAAACAAGTAGCGCGGATTTTAAGTCTAATAATTTGCTGTAGATCAGCGAAAACCGCATAGAAATCAGCCCAGTAGTTTTGTAGTACGTGAATCCCGGACAAACAGACAGGCAAGAAATCTTTTCTAATCCTTTTACCCCATTGCTCTTCTACCATCCCCTCTAACCCATTTGAAGGCTGATAACGCATTGGCTCCACCTCTGGTGTTGCAAACGTGTGGCCGTCTGCCTGTCTGCTAGCTTCGCTTAATAAAATAAATACTACAGACACACAGGTCAATGAAACAATAATGATTGTCAAAACGGATAAGGCACCATAAAAACGAGTATATCTCACTGTGCTCTGTGCGGCATCGAACCCGTTGACCATCTGCGTGGGGTGCGGCATCTGCTGTTGGGAGGGGTGGAGTAGTGGCTGCGGGTGCATCAGGTACGCATTGGAATTGTCTACGCGCATCCCGAACGAGGGCACCATGCCCGCGTTTGGATGGTAATTAGCACCTGAAAATCATAACAAACAAAACCTTTCATTTCCTTACTCGTGTACCTACACATAATATGATGTACAGTATTTGTATATTTGCAGGAATTCTAAACTTGCTATTTAAAATTCCTTGTACAATCAGAAGAAAAGGTTCGTTAAATTTTGAAGAAAAAAATATATTTATAATCAAAAGTCATTTGTGAAAGTAAAAAAAAAAATTTTTTTGTAGTTCATTCTTCTTATTTATTTTGTTCAGTGTTATTACTTGTTGCTAATTGTTGTTATTTGATATTAAAGTTGTTAATTAAAAATGGTTCCGATGTTAAAAACTGGTCGCCTGGTTTGCCTTTGGTAAGACTTTGACTTCCCAAACTAAAGAAATTTTGTATAATTACTGTACATAACTGTAGACGAATGGAAAACTGTTTGTCTAGATGCTATTGAAGAGGAAAATAAATTTCAGAGCAGGGATGAGGCCTTAGATGTAATATCAGAATGAATTAGAATTAACACAAATGATTCAGGTGAGGTGTGCAAGAATAAGCCTGAATGGCGCTCTGTTGTTCGTGCCTACATATAAGTATGTACAAATGATTCATCGCATGAAAGTGAGGATGAGGATAAGTACATGTCTGGAGTTGAAGAAATTTAGTATTAAAAATTATGTTTAATATTAAGTACTTGTCTATAAAATTATATAAAAAGTATTACTTTATTTGTTTATGTACTGACAGTACCATACTACAAACGCAAAAACTTCTCGAAACGAATTTATCAATATTGTGGTTATTTATTGTTTAAATGCTGCTAATATCCGGTGTTGTTGCTTACAATATTACCGAAGGTTATGGCTCTCGGCACCATCAGCCATGACTCGCATTAAAGCTGCCAAAACAGAGATGCACAGATGTTCCAGGTATCATCACGGTGTTTGGTCAAATTCCTCCGAAATGGTTTAACTGATTTTAATGTTTTTTTTTTATAATTTGTAGGTACGAGAATAGGTCGTAAAGTATTTTTCACCTTCCTATGGTGCTTTTTTTATGGCAGAACAAAGTTTTCCAAGACAACTAGTTATTACAATGAAGATCACCTGGGCTGATTGTTCCCAGCAATATGGAAGAGCCCTGCCTACAAGTTCAGAACTGCCAAGGTCGAAGGGCTGACTGAGACATTCATTGTCCAACAATTCTAGCCTAAGAAGGTAAAAGCAATACCGGAATGATCATTTCTTACAAATCTGTGCAGAAATAGAGAAAGAAACAGCGACAAAACAAGCCTTAGCCAAGTGACATCAATAATAACAATCTTGAGTATGTAGCACCTCTGGTGTTGCAGATATCGTTAGGCTCTGGTAACCACTTGGCATCAGGTCGGGCAGTCTGTCTGCCTTACTTGAGCAATAAAAAAAATATTTCACTCGAATGCCTGTCCCTAGTAGTGACGTGTGCATAACGCATATTATGCATCTCACAAGAAAGAAAATAGAAGCAGTCACTGTAATAACTGTCTTATAATTAATGGTCACCATATAAATAATGAATGTATAACTGTATATACATCTTTCCAACATGCCTTCAATGCCATAAGTAAATTATTTAGGGTTTCAAGGGTAGGTAGGTATTTCAAGTAACCATATACATCAGGGTCAGTGATTCCATGTATGCAAAGCATAGCGACATATACTCGTATCAGACTCGGAACAGAGATAGGATTGCACCGTTACTGAGGCGATTGGAAAACCCTAACACGCTAATGCATACTATAGATCCGACTATACCTATATACATTAAACTACCGGAAAAAAAACTGAATATGGTGTATGGCACACAGAATGTGGTAATAATCGGGAATCACTTTATCGAATTGTATTTGTATAGATGATTAGATAGATACAAGTTGTTACACGGGTATTTATTTTATGATTAAAGTAACAAAGAATTTTATCATTGGTTTTTAAATTTATTTGATTTACTAACTAAATATTACATAAGTAGAATTAGTCTTATTAATTATTATTATTTATTGTTTAACAAAATTGGGTCGTTGTGGTCTTACGCCAAAAGGAAGGTTTGCACTGAAAATCAGCATTGTGTCGGATATAACTCCGGCACAGCAATATGCTGAGTGCAAACCATTTGTTAAAAATGCGGCGTACAAATTCTCAAAATATGCTCTGTGTATAATTATGTATAAGGAATGTAATTATGTCGCTATTTCTTCATCTTTACTTTACTTGCCGGCTTAAGAAATGTCTTCTATAGCTTGAAGGAATTCATGTATTGTATAGATTGATAACAAATATGTAAACGTGTAAAATTGAAAATTAGATAGTTATATAACCCTAATGTGTAACATAGTTAGAAATAAATGAGTTTATGAGTTAAAAATAGAGATGTGCCCATTATTACTTTGGCCGACTAGTCGGCCAAGCCGATCACGGTTTCGGGCATTTCCGTGACACTTCGTTTATAACTGATGCGCGCGAGTCGCAACCATCGCATGCGAGCGTGTCGGAACCTGTTTTTCTTACTTCTTATTGTTTCTTGATTTTTACTTTTGTACGGGTCTTACGGGTTTTTGTGTAAAAAAAAATAATTTTGTTTAAAGATAATACTGTTATTGTTCATTAAAGTGAAAGAGCTCAATTGAAACTTAATCATTTCAAAAAGATAGAAAGAAGTCGCGTGTATAGATTACAATGTATTAGTAAAGTATAGATTACAAACTACAAGTAAGAAACCGGACAGTCGGCGCTCTCTGCCGAATAGTCGGCGACTGCGCTAGTGGACGGATAGTCGGCTTTACCGACTAGTCGGCACATCTCTAATTAAAAACGGATGCATGTATTTTATAACTAAATAAAAGGCTACAGAATGCTAAATAAATGTAAACTTACCTAATAATTCACTAGCAGACTCGAGCGCTATACTGGACGTGGGCATATAGTGTTTGGGTTCAACCATAACATTGTGTTGCCTGGCCAACAATTCACTGTGTCGCATTAACATGTCGCGCTCCCTGAGCAGCATCTCCTTCTGATCCACCAGGCCTTGGTTAATTTGACTAATCTGCCTATCATTGTTTATATATCCCATCGTATCCCTATCTAGCAGTCCATAGCCGTTCAAGAGTGGGCTCTTGATCTGTGGGATGAGGGGATTGCTATCGACTAAACTGGCTAACATTTCTCTGTGCCTCTGCATGGCCATTACGTCACTGTTCGCGTCATTTAGTAAATTGTGCGTGTTATCGTCGTCTAATAAACTGTGATCGCTGTTATCTAACAAATCATGGTTTTCCAACAAACTGTGTCTATCTGATTCCAACTCATCTAATTCGCTCGAAAGGTACTGTTGACTGTCGTTTTCGAACACAGAGGAACTCTGTGATATCTGTGTGCTATTATTAAACACTGTTTTAATCTCTTGTGGTTCTATATCGCTGTTCACATGATCATTGCTAATGCTATTGCTAGATTTCTGTTTGGTTTTGTCTTTGCTCTTCTTGCTTTGTCCGTTTGTGCCATTTGTTTCTTTGTTATTACTATTTCTATTCGTTTTGCTTTCTGTGTGTGTGTCTTTACAATTTTTCGTTTGTATCTGTTGCTGTAACTGTTGTGTTGGACTGGAAGATTCTGATGTGCCGTTTTCTTGTGACTTAACTGGAATCAGATGGACATTATTACAGAAACGATTTTTTTTTAACAACGCCAACATGAATGAAAAATATTAGGAATATCAATTGCCTCCAGGAAACCGGTCCAGCAGTTTTTACGTGAACCCGAACAAACAGACATACCCACATACAAGAAATCTAAAAAAAAAGGCATTGTGTTCTCCATCATTTACATAGTCTATTCCAGTTTTTTTTAATAGCTTCCATGTATAGACATGGCATGTCTAGAATTTTATAATATTATAGATTAAATAAAGTGTTATAATAAGTTTTCGTAGTAAATCTATATGGTTCTGGTGGACTTGTACAATATTTTATAATTACATAATTCTAATTTAGAGACAGTCGGGATTTTGAAAAAATTAATTGTAATAAATTGAAAAATGATTGACACTATACTGTCATAAAATTCCTATTGCATTATGACGTTACAAACGTGGCAACCAATTGTGGCGCACCCGAAGTCTCGTGGTTAGTCTTTAAAAAAAAAATTAAGAGTTTTACGCTACAACTATTAATATAATTAATGATAGTTTTAAAATACATAAAAATCGATAATTTTTTTCAAAAATCAGTTATACGATTTAAAATGTATGACCAAATTAGGTAGGAAACGTCAAACAATAAAAAAAATAAAAACAAAATGCGTCGTAATAATCCGTGAAGGAACAGAGAAAGAATGCGATGTCTTGGGCGGCCTGTCGTAAGAGCCGACAAAACAACCTACAGCTAGGTGATAGGGCATTTGCCCGACTAGATAGCTAGCACCTCTGGTCTAGAGTATGCCACCATAACAACCTTGAGTTGTGTTCCGGCATTAGTGGCCAGGCTCTAGTCTCTCTTTAGAGAGCGGCTGCGCATTGGTAGCACGTTTGGTGTTACAAATTGTTCACTGGCGATGGTAACCGCTTCTTATCAGGCGGGCTGGCCTGTCTGTTGAACTCATGCAATTATAAAAAGTAAATTGTGCGTAACATGAACGCGTCTAACCTGTGGAGTTGTGTGGTTTAGGACTGGGTTGTTTTCTGGCGGGGCTATCTGACGGTGGGGAGGAGCTCAGGCTTGGCCACGCCTCCTTCCCACTGCTGCTGCCCCCACTCCCGCTGCCACTCGCCGTGCTACTCGCCGAACTCCCCCCACCACTGCCATTGGCACATTCCTTTTTACCTCTGAAATTAACACATCAATGCCATAACGCCATAAGTGTGAATGTGTAAAAATGCTTAAGTCATAATATATACTCACTTAGAATTGACTACATTTATATGTGACGATGTGACTACCGTTGTTGGTATAAAGTTCGATTGATTACCTGTAATAGAAGAAAATAGTTTTAAAAATTCACAGTGCAATGTCTATATAGCTATACTCTGATTTTTAAATTACCTACAATTTTTGATTCATAAGTGAGTTGATTCAACATCTCACCACTGTGAGTTGAACACTACCGTGCATTTCTATAGATATTATTTCGGATTTAACTCAGTGGTGAGCTGGTCCAAGCTTGCAACATAAAAAAAGGTCGATTGTAGCTGTCATTTTAGTGCAGGTAATTAAAATTTGAGTATATATATGTTTGCCATTGTGTTATAATAGTGTTTTTTATTTCAAAATCAGCTGGTTCGATTTCTGAAAAGTGTAACTGATTTTTATAAAAAATCTAATGATGATAATAATAAAATTTGTCAAGAGGCCTCTACGTGTTGGCCTTCCCATGGCCCCACTTTTGGCTAGCAAAAGGCATGGCAAGTCCTCCAAAAGTCCGGGGCATTTTTATGTCCCGTGGTCTTTAAAGACATGCAAAATCTGAAAATGGTTTTTAGTTTTCATCAAATTCCAAAGACCATTTTAGTACAGGTAATTAAAAATTTAAGTGTATATGTTTGCCATTGTGTTATAATACTGTTTTTTTTTCAAAATCAGCTGGTTTGATTTCTGAAAAGTGTAACTGATTTTTACAAAAATACATACATACATACATACATACACAACTTCACGCCAGTTCCCTTGCGGGGTAGGCACGAACAACAGAGTGCCATTTAGGCTTATTCTTACACACCTCACTTGCCTCTTTGACATTCATAACTCTTGTCATGCAAGCTCGTCTGTTCTTAAGGCTCCTGACATCACCTTCTGCTAGTACACGATCAATAGATAGATCAATAGATCAATCAATAGATCGATCAATCGATCAATAGATCAATAGATTTACAAAAATCTAACGAATAAATCTGAACATGGTCTCTAGTATTCGTCAAAGTCCAAAGATTGCTTTTACTATTTTTCGCTGTTTCTTATAGGTTAATATTTTCTTAAGTTTTCGCTACTTGTATACATAATAAAACTACGTTTTAACGGTTTTAACTTACCATCTTTTGAACTGCTCTTTTCTGCATTCGTACTAGAATTACCTGTAAAAGTAATTCAACATATATGAGAGACTTTAAACACTCTTCCTGATCATTTTTATATTTCGTTTTAAGTTTTTACTAAAGGTTTGATTCTAAGGGCATGATGAAATGTTGGCTAAATGTCTGGTGGTATTTTTCTATATGAGTATGGCAATGAAAAGACTATTGAGTGTGTGTGTGTGTGTTTGTGATTCTTCAGAAATAAAATTTTAACTAGATAGATTATTATTCATCTTTCAAGACACTCTTGTCCAATATTTAAGACAAAATGATTTAAAACCAATCTTAGGAAATATTCACCTATAGCTAGAATATCATGTCTGTACAATTCATATGTTGAAAAATTTAAAAACATCGATATATTTAATGACAGTCCTCCTACATTCTTCAAAATAATATCCCAGACAGATTAAGTATGTTTAATTATGGCTATTTTATGCTTATTCTTTTTTTATTTTATTGTTTAATTAATATTTTATAATATGTAAATCAACCAAATTTAACTTTATATTTGACATCTTAAAATATATAACATAATGCATGATGTGACCACATATAATAGGGAGTATATTTAGTATGAGCATTATTTAGATTTAAGACGGATGTATATGATGCATCTCCTGTTGATGGTCCATAATAAATAAAGAAATAAAAATAAAAATATATTATTTTAAATATGGATGTAAGGATACTCTTGTTTACTTGTGGCATTTTTTTAAATAGCTCCTGAACGTCGTAAGTCAGTCTATTAGGGCATTATTTCGATCTTATATATTTTATTACTTTCCCTTTTTATTACCTATGCAATTTTTTTGTATATCCCTTCCACCTAACATGTTTTGTCTGGCATTGATTTACTTTAATTTTCTTCGTAAACTGGTAACTGTGAGTTGTTTACAATACTTTTTATATATTTACTTGTGTGTACTAGTCTACCTGTGCCATTGTACGGCTTCTCGTCGGCGGCGCCGTTGGCGCTGGGCGGCTTGTCCCGCTGCGCCTGCAGCAGCTGGTTGTGCAGCTTACGCTCGTACACCTGGTGCAGGCCCGCGTGCATCTCCTCCTTGGTGAACGACGCCTTCGGATCACCTAAGCCAAATATAACAAATTAGAGTTTACTCCGCGGGTCAACCTCTAGTGCGTATCTCTTGTTTAAAAAGCAGGCGCTACAGGTTATATTGTATTAAATTTTTATGTATTTGCCCCCGGAAGATTCACTTCATTTTATATCGCAAACTATACCATCCCCCGTCTATCTGTAAACTACATTAATGAAAAATTTGTCAAAAATGACAAAACATGATAGATAACATGGACCAAGTTGACCAAGTGGACCCAGTGGATCTAGTGGACCCTATAGAACCAGTGAACCCAGCGGACCCAATGGACATATTGATGGATAACTTTTACATAAACCTATTCAATTATCCGGGATTAAAAATATCCCTTGGCCACCCTCGGTATTAAAATTACATATGTACCGAGTTTCAGCCAAATCGGTCCAATAGTCTTTCCATAAAGGGATAACGAACAGAGAGACAAATATATTTTTATCCCGGAAACTATCCCATTTTTCGGGATAAAAAGTATCCTATGTTCATCCTCGGCATCGAAAATATATATATACTAAGTTTCAGCCAAATCGGTCCAGTAGTTTTTCCGTGAAAACGAAACAGACAGACAGAGTTACTTTCGCATTTATAATATAAATAGGGATTCCTTCCAAACTCTCAGGGGCTTAATTCTTCTATTACTGTCTCGTCAAAACCACCGGATACTCCCGTCCCAATCGTAGGTTTGCCTGTTGCCTGATTTCGGTATTCTGTTAGCTCCAATGGCCCCACTTGTATTATTATAAATATTTATAAGCGAAACCTCGCGAAATAAATGGTTAAGGTTTTGTTAGCTTCTCAATATTCATTTCTGCTAACGCCGTTGCTGTTAATGCTAATACCAATTTTTCTACTATTATTCTGCCGCGACGATATCGAGGAGATATTGTGGATTTAGTCGACTACGAATTTTTAAAACTATCGCAATGGAATTGTACTTTGAATATCTTCGCAACGCCAAGATATTGAAATAGCAGAATTGGGCCCCAGATTTCCCTGCGGCCTGCTCTTTAAACAAGAGATACGCATTACAGGTTGACAGGGTAAACTCTATTATATACATAATTGTCAGTGATAACTGACAGTTTATCAAATAAATAAAAAAATCGACACTATTTAAAGACAAAAAAATAATGATTATATTATTTACTAGGATCTGCCCGCGACTACATCGACGCTTGACTTGAAATTTCCCCGACATTCCGAGGACACAAAGTACCGCAGCATTTAATAAAGAATGTAAGCTGTCGTTTTAATGGAAACCGTGTCGAATAAACTATTTTTTATGAAACCGAACAACTACAAACCGCTCCCGGGAAAATTCCCGGTGGATTCCCGGGATAAAAAATAACACACATTTTATTACATAAAATTTGCGACCGGTAAAAAAAAACACATTGGAATTAGTTTTTTTTTTAATCTGACCATTTTAAATCATTCCCAGAAATATTCCTACGAGATTTATAGAATAAAAAGTAGCGCAGATTTAAGTCTAAGAATTAGCTGTCGATCAGCGTAAACCGCATCGAAATCGACCCAATAGTTTTTACGTGAAAACAAACAGGTTTAAACAGTCTATTCTAGTTGAGTTTTTTTATATAGCTTCAATGCACCGACACGGCATGTTTAGAATTGTATAATACTATAGATAGATTCAAACAATTTTTTAAGATCAAACTAAAACTACAAGTAATTAAACTAAATGTAAAATAAAACGATTTCATTTGACGTCATTTGGAAACTTTCAATGCTCCTGAACAATTGCAAGTTTCGTTTAGAGACGGTTTGATAGAGGAGAGCGTTTGTACCTAGGTCGTGGAGGTACATGCAGTCGGGCTTCGGGCAGGGCTGGTTCTTCATGAAGTTGGCGCAGTACTTGGTGGTGCCGAGGCTGCCCTTCAGCACGCGCCCATCCAACGTCACGTTGTTCACGCCCTGGATCGCGCGCAACGCGTCCGCCGACGACACGTACGTCACGTACGCCGACGCCGACGGACCCTGGACACATAAAAACACACATATTGTATACTAGGATATGCCCGCGACTTCGTCCACGCTCGACTCGAAATTCCCGCGGGATTCCCGGGAGAAAATATCACACTTTTTATTACATTAAATTTGTTATCGATCAGTAAAAAAGTCGATTTTTTTATGGGGCCCTTTTAAATCATTTCCAGAAAAATCCCGCGAGATTCCCGGGATACAAAGTAGGGTAGATTTTAAGTCTAAGCAAATCTAAAAAAAATTGTGTCGCAATCCTTCATTCGCGACGGGATGCAATTTTTTTTAGATTTCTTGTCTGTCTGTGTGTTCGGGATTCACGTAAAAACTACTGGGCCGATTTCGATGCGGTTTTCGCTGATCGACAGTTAATTCTTAGACTTAAACTCTGCGCTACTTTTTATTCCGGGTATCCCGCGGGAATTTCAAGTCCGACGTGGATGAAGTCGCCGGCATATCCTAGTATCTCATATTTTAAAAACTAGTCAACAGATTTTGGTAATATCCCCGACAGTATTCTGTCTGCTCCATTTTCTGGGGAGGCCAGAGTACTGGTTCAGTTATTATGTCTGTACTTAGATTAAGTAAGTAGAAATAAAAAGAATTTTAAAAAAATAATAAAGATTTTAAAAAAATCCCGACTATTGCAAAGGCATTTCTATAATTATTTGAAGTACTGAACTTATCAAGCTAGATCAAATTATTACCGCGTAATATTCATCACGGTAACAACATCTTTGAATATGATAATTAATTCAAAATTTTGTTTTAACTAAAAAGATGTAACTGACCGTCAAGGTCACTTTAATTACAGAACAAAACTGTCTTTAAATAAATATTCTCTCGGTGATTTATATAGTATGCGATAATCACAATGACCATATTGAATGTAATAATTTGGGCTTACATTATAAAGCCGATAAACGTCGCACAACTGACCTTGGGCCACCGTACTTCAAAGGAACAGACCAATTTTTCACGTGGTAGAGTCATACTAGAATTATTATCTTGATTACAGTTCTTAGGGCCGGCTCGGATGATGTGATACCACGCTCTCAGAGAATATCGGCGTGAAACGATTAGTTTTGAGTTAATAGTGTTTCGTGCGATGAGTGAGAAGTCCGATGGCCAATTTTCTCTTTCCCCTATTCTATTGTCCTGTCCCATCACATCTATTCCAATCCTCCTGTTTGCCCTCTCTATCAAATGCCCTATATATCATCCCTTCTATCCCATACACCATATACCATCCCTTCTATCCCATGCCCTATATAACATCCCTTCTTTCCCATGCTCTATAGGGCATAGTATATATACTATCCCTTTTATCCCATGCCCTATACAACATCCCTTCTATCCCATGCCCAATACAACATCCCTTCTATCCGATGCCCTATATACTATCCCTTCTATCCCATGCCCTATATACTACCCGTTCTATCCCATGCCCTATATAACATCCCTTCATCTCATGTGCAATATAACATCCCTTCTATCCCATGCCCTATACACTATCCCTTCTATCCCATGCCCTGTATACCATCCCTTCTATCCAATGCCTTAAATACCATGCCTTTTATCCCATGCTCTATATACCATCCATTCTATTCCATGCCTTATATACCACATCCCTCATTTCCTTGCGCTACCTCGCTCAACTAAGGAACGATCCTCTAGAAGATTTATTCCACATACAATAAAGACTTGGAAGTAATTTCCCGGTGAGATTTTTCTTTTGAGTTAAGACATAGGGTCATCTAAGAAGGGCGTTATAAAATTTCTTCGAGGCCGGCAGCGCGTTGGTAGCGCTCCTGGTGTTGCCATCAGGTCGGCCCGATTGCCTGTTTGCCAACTTTTGGCAATAAATGAAACACTTGTCCAAGGCAGATTAGCGGATTTCGCAGATAGTCTCAACGTCCAAGTTTGCATTCTTTGCTTCACTATAGCACCAGAAAACTGCAAAATCGGTATAAGCTCTGCAGCCAGGATTAAAACCCACTTATAGAACATGAAATCCGGATAAATTATACACTGAGCTACCGGGACATCTATCGAACGAATCTAGACAATATAAATTATAATAAAAGACTGACCTGTGAACCTGCATATGCAGTACTTTGGTTTATAACTACTTTGTGAATTTTGCCATATTTGCCAAAGTACTCCTGCCGTTTTAGGATCTGAAATTTTTTTAAATCAAATTTTATAATTTGCTAAGTTTTTAGCATGAAGTCATGTGATATTTTTATTTTTTTCGTTGAAATCTTATTTCAATATTCAAAAAACTATTTTCGCTAATTTCACACTGCACAATGGAACATGTAATGGTTATTAGATAGCAGTTGCTGGATAGTGGATGTTGGATAGTACATGCTGGATTGTGGATGTTGCATAGGTAGTTGATCTTGGATAAAGAATAATACAAAAGTAGTTGATGTATAGTGGGTATTTTAGCGGCCGGCACCTTACAACTCCATCCTCAGTGAAGTTGTGTGCAGAGCCAGCACCTAAGAGCCCCACATACCCTTCGTAGACCTCCCCTAAGGTCCGAGGGGATGCGTAAATGCTACCCCCCAGCAACATCGAAAAGTAGTCGATGTTGGATATTGGATATTATAGATGATGGACGTTGGCGGATGGTGGATGTAGGCGGATGGTGGATGTTGGTGAATAGCGAATGATGGGTGATGGTCGATGATGGTATTATATGGCAGTACGTGTACCTCCGGGTCCGCAAGGCGCACGGGCAGGCCCACAACGAAGACAAGGTTGTTCTGCACGACGCGCACATTGGCTAGTGCCCGCCGCGACTCCAGCGTCTTGTTGCGCCGCTTCGCTTCGCGGGCCTTCTTCTCCGTCTTTATTGCCGCAACCTTTGAACACAACAGCGGTTGGCACAGTGGTTTTGATATTAGATTTACCTCCATATACGAATTAGACTTTTTCAGTTTGAAATTACTTTGCGTAGGCATGCATGTGTAATAAAGTGTAATGAGTTGATTGTAATAAGAAAGAAGTGGCCGTGTAAAAATCAGTCTCGCAGTCTTAATTTTTTCAAGAGCTTGGAGAAAATTTCAAAAATATGAATACTACTAAACTAACCGCCAGATAGACACCAGACTGAGGCTTTACAAGATTTTATTTTCATCTTTAAGTACAGGCCCTCGAAAAGTATGTAAAACGGTTAACCTGTGCAGAAGTTCTACAACCAGATATGATTAAGAATGAGGATGATTTTGAAAAAGATGATAAAATGTACAAAATTGATCATAACATAGAACAAAAATTGTTACATATATTCCTGGGGCTTTACTTCTTTACAGATATTTATCAACCATACCATATTACCTGTTGGCAACACCAACATCAAATTTTTATATGTAAAAATCAATTGCTGTTTGTTATTGATTTGGCTCGTTTTGGTTTTGAATTAGGTATTTGTGGAAATCCAGGAAACATTTAAAAGGTGAGTAAATATGAAAAAAATGCTTGGAATATGTATAGTATAGTAAAAGCAACAAATTCGCTTTCCCTTAGAAACTATTCCTACCTGTCAAACATTTGATGTTCGTCACGTCGTTTAGAAATCAATTAAATTTAAAAGTCGTTCAGAAATAAAATTAAATTTAAAAGTGAAGTTTTTTTTATCATTTTTTTGGTTTTGAATGTTAAACGTTTGATGTACGTTCCGGTTAAGTTTTGACCACATTTTTCACTAAAGTTTAAACATTCTGCAATTATCATCCAGCTTTTTTATTTATTGATCTAAGGCGGTACGAAGTTTGCCAGGTCAGCTTGTTATTTAATTAATAGTTTTTAGAATAAATGGACGTCTTTTTATTTTCGCCATATTTAATTTGTTAAACTCAAGATCCAAAACAATAACCAACCATTCACATGTCACAAAGAAGGCGCAATGTATACAGTATTTCTAATTACCACATCCACTTCACTTCAAATATCGCTATCGCATCTATCGCGTAGCAAAATATGTGGATGAAATGGACTTTGATTATTTATCTTTTACTCAGTGAATGTTTTGCTTAAGATTTATCGAGAAGCATTAGACAATTGTTTACCTGCTCTTGACTGAGCGGAATGAAGTCTGCTGGGTTTTCCGGGTAGGCCTTCCGACACGCAGGACATAGTCCATTCTCGCCTTCCCGAATTCGATTCCAGCAAAACCGGCATATCTGCAATGAATAGAGATATAACACGTTAAAAGCACATGAGTTCAGGATAACTGCTGGCGCTACAGGCTCTGATCTGCCCTCAATAGGCAACACTGGCACGAGCTAAAGGAGGCCTTTGCTAGCAGACACTGTAAGAGTAGATATTTGATTTATAATGAAACATTAACAGATTTAAGGCTATACTCTTACTATAGTAATAGTATAGCCTTAAATCTATCTTAGTCTTATACTTAGTCTTATAAGACAAAGGAATGGATAGTAACTTATAGAACCCGACATATGGTAAATTTTCTATTAATGGTTTTTTTTATTGCACGAGTTCAGCAAACAGGCCTATGGATATTTGTAACACCAAAGGCGCTTTCAATGTGCTACTGCTCTTCTCTAAAGAGAAAATGGAATCTGGCCACTAATGCCGGAACAAAACTCAAAGTTGTAATGGCGGCATAGTCTAGATCAGGGGTGGTGGCCATGCAGACGGGCAAATACCCTACCACTTGGCTGTGGGTTGTTACGTCGCTTCTTGCGACGGCATCTTGCACGGTTAGTATGGAATGGAATGGTAAGGTAGAAGAGTGAATGAAAGTAATAGAAACCTGTCCCAGCTACCAGTCATATTTTGTACAAATAATTGTAATTTTCTGTGAATGGTAAGATAAATAAAAGATAATAAGGTACAGAAATCAGGCATAACTATTGGTTATATAACCTCCATACAAGTAATGTCATTTTTATATTTCATGATCAAATTCAGGTAATCAGAGGTCTGATTCACACCTCGGACAATAAATTAGTATGGCGATCCAACAAGGCAACATACCTAGCCTTCTGGGAATCTTACCTATTGACTTCGTTGACCTAGGCTCAGTATTCAACTTATAATCTTAAAGGATTATAGATAAAATACAACATAATTAATAATCCTTATCTGGGTTAAGTTATCTTATTTATACTAGATCATAGAGATAGAGATAGATTTATCCGTGCAGGAACGGAGAAAGAATACAATTTCCTGCGACCGGGCGGCCTGTCGTAAGAGGCGACTAAACAACCCACAGCCAGGTGGTAGGACATTTGCCCGACTGGATGGCTACCATCCCTGGTCTAGAGCATGCCGCCATAACAACTTTGGGTTGTGTTCCGGCATTAGTGACCAGGTTCCAGACTCACTTAAGAGAGCAGCAGCGCATTTGTAGCACCTTTGGTGTTGCAAATGTCCATAGGCGATGGTAATCGCTTTCCATCCAGTGGGCTGTCTGCCGATCTGCTGAACTCCTGCCATAAAAGAAAAAAAAACTAGACTAGCTGTGCCCGCGACGTTGGCCGCGTGGAATTTGTTTTCAAAACCCCCCGTTTTTGAAACATTTTTCATTCGTGCTCCGCTCCTATTGGTCTTAGCGTGATGATATATATTCTATAGCCTTCCTCGATAAATGGGCTATCTAACACTGAAAGAATTTTTTAAATCAGACTAGTAGTTCCTGAGATTAGCGCGTTCAAAGAAACAAACTCTTCAGCTTTATATATTAGTATAAGATTATTATTTATATTTCATAACTAGTATCTATTATTTTTAAGCCTATTTGTACGTTGCAAATCGTAACCTAAACTTTTTAAATTATGCGCATGATAATTTATTCAAAAATCATGCATAGATCATTGACCCACTAAAGACACAAATTCATACACACAACTCTACCAAACAGGTTTTTAAATAGTTAATCTTAGTTCCGTGGCCTAATTATAACACAGATAGCTTTTAAAAACAAACACAATCATGTTAAAGTTTTCTTCAAACAGATTATAATAAAAAAATCCATACTAATATTAATATGTCTCTCTTTTCTTTTACCTTCTTCCAATTATTGGGGGTCGGCACGATATGTACGTCCTCTATCACACCACAAATGATATCATGCTTCACACAATCCATCCATCTCTTTTTTGGTCCACCTATACATTTCTACCCATCAATTTTCCAGTTTTACATTCTCTTTGTCACGTAACTTTCATCCTACATACCACGTTTACTATAATAGAATAATTTAACAATCAACTATAAAACAAAACGGTCCTCGAAAATCATAATATGAACATGTGAATTCGTGGGAAACTTTTAGTTTCCTGTAATACTGTTATGTTAGAAATACTATAAACCAACTACAATACAATTTTGATTGAAAGTCGTATTTGTATTTTGATATCAAGTCAATGAATATTGTTACGAGTTGCGAGACTCGAATTAAAATGCCGTTGGAATTATTACAGAGTTTATTAGAACTATACAAACACGTATAACACAGGTACAAATATAACCGAACACAACAAATTCAAACGTAACGCAGAAGGTCGTAATTCAATAAAACGCGCAAACTACGTCAATATTAGATTCCCGATTGTACACACGTCACGCCTTGATCGTGGTTCTCGCTTGACTGCCCCCTCTCCCCATCAGGCTGTCGTTTCATACCTCACAAATACAATTGTGCCCGTGTCGTAGTCGACGCAATCCGAAACACCTGGCTAACGATTAGGCCGCAAGCGGCCATAAACGAGTACAATAAAACAATGGACTGTTCCCTAAAAACGTATGCCAATAAATAAGTAAACAAAAGAAGACGATCATAAACGAATTACAATTAGTTCAAATGCCGACAGGTAATAAAATGTGTTTTGTTTCAGATATGCAGGTGGGTTTTGTTTTTGTCGGAACCTGAGTTGTAACAATATTATAAAGTTTTCATAATATGAGAGAGAGGCAAAATATTTCAAAAATAAACTTAATAAATCGATTAATTATTATTTCAATGGATCTATAGGATACCGTATCGTTATTAAATATTGATCTTTATTGCTTGAAATTTAAAGACCGTTTTCGAATCTGCGATGAATAAACTTTTACTATAAGACTGTAGTAATATGTTTCTTCGCCATTTTAAAATTTCAAGGTTTCGAGGCTGTTGCATCGAAAGATTTAATTGTTATTTGTGACAAGAACTCTTCTTTATAATTAGATTATTCTTTTGTGAATAAATAGAAGACTGATCGATTTTATAATTTAAAATCAATAGGAGAATTACGGCTAGTGGTATAGATAAATTATATGTCTAGTTAAGATACCTTCAAGACCCTGCATAAATGTGCTTAGTTTAACTGAGACTAGATATGAGAAATATCGCGTAATTGCGCTAATGCAATGCACTTAGCCTGTGTATTAACTCACTTATTCCAAATGTATCAGCGCATAACTTACTTTAGCGCAATACAACGCAAATTGTTTTTGTTATTATGTAAATATTTTTCCGTCAATGTCTGTTACCTAATTATTGCGCTAAACTAATATGCTGCATGTCTGAGATCTAAAAGCTAGTGGAAATATGGTATGAGTGCCGTGCGCTTTCGTGTGATATAGCGGGTATCCTTTTGCGCTGCTTGGCGCAATTTTGAGTTAACTCAAAACTGATGCAGTGACCTACACCCGAGTTAACTCAAGGAATTAGGCTAAGTTATCTATGTTTACTAAAGACTTTTTGTACATATTCCGCTCATGAGTTGATCGCCAGAGTGGCGGAATTTACTGCATGTTCGTGTTTCAAAGCAGATTCCAATAAGGGAAGATTACGCGTCCTAGTGGGAGCTCATATAGCTTCAACCAGAATAAGATTTTATAATTTGGGAAACTGTTGCTGCTTGGTTAAGTTGCATAAGATATGACCACTACCCTTGCGCAGAAGGTTTGCCGATAGCCTCATGATGTCACGCGTCGATGGACGGTAGGGTTGACAAAAAAAAGTACATAAATAGTTGTTGCAATAAATTTATTATTGTAAATACTTTACATAATACTAATAAAAAATAATCTCGGTCAAATTTGTTGTTTGGCCACCAGTTTCTTACCATAGGTATCAAAAAGGCAACTAAGGAAAAAAAAAATTTACTAAATAAAAAACGCTGTTGTTATTACGTAGATTATATATTATTATGTATTAATATTTAATGAATGAAACTAAGCCGTAAAATAATAGTTTAATCATTAAAGTCCATTAAATCAGACATAACCGAATCACTTTCAGTGTGTTTCTAGTTCAGTAGAGTCGCTATCACTGTTTTGACCTACAGAAAGAAAATATTATACGTGCGTATCGGCTGCGTTCCTAGCGCTACTGACCAGACGAGCGCGGGACTCGGTCGGTGGAAGTGGGAGGGGGGGGGGGGAGGGGGGGGGGGGTGTTTCCAGCCATCGGCAAACCTTATGCGCGCGGCTTATAAAATTTAGCAGATATTTCCGTATTTACCAGATTATATCTGACATTAATAATAATAGAATGTCTAAACCATAATTTGAATACTTACTTGGTATCCACATGTGCACGGGTAGAAGTGAAGGTCGTCCACTTCCAGGGGTTCCATACACAGGGGACATTCCACCTGCAAAACATATTCAACTGATCAAATTCTACATAAAATAAATGCATTTATGCACAGAACACTTTAGAATATAAAATTGTATTATGTGTTTTATACGACATACAAAGACATCCTATATATATGGCTGGTTCTTATATCTTACTATTCATTATCTTGCCCTACCATCAGTTGAATTTTGACATTACTTGTATGGAATCTTTGTTAATTTTAAACAATGGTTAGGCAAACGAAGCCTTTAAAAGCTTATAACCACTGATACTAAAAAAGAAATACTATATAATTCAGTTCTAAGTGAAATTGTATATTTTGGGGTTTTTTAACGCCTGAAATGCCTATACAAGAAATTTAATCAAAATTTCTTCACGACCAAAGCTGTGACGAAAAAACAGTTATTTTTACATTTTATATAGTATGCATATTGCTAGGCTCATTTCATATCTTACAAAGGGCATCGGTATTTCTTACAAATATCCCCCTTATTAAAGTTTTAGTGGCTTTTAAAGGAATGGAAAGATATTCAACATGTATTTATATTCATTAAATAATCGATAATACTTATAAATAAAAATTACCAACAAAATTATTCGATATGTCTCCCAACCTTTCCCAACGTAAGTATATTTTATTATATATTTATAAACTAGAATAAGCCCGCGACTTCGTCCACGCTTGACTTGAAATTCTCGCGGGATATCCGGGACACAAAGTATCGCAACGTTTAAAACGAGAATGTAAGCTATCGCTTCAGTGGAGACTGTTGCATCCGAACAACTTCAAACCGCTTCTGGGAAAATTCCCGAGGGATTCGAGGGAAAAACATATCACACATTTTATTACACTAAATTTGCTATCGATCAGTAAAAAAATCACATTGAAACTCGATTTTTTTTTAATCTGGCCATTTTAAATAATTCCCAGAAAAATTCCCGCGGGGCTCCCGGAGAAAAAAATAGCGCGGAGTTTAAGTCTAAGAATTTGCTGTCAACCAGCGAAAACCGCATCGAAATAGGCCTAGTAGGTTTTACGTGAATCCTGAACAAACAGACAAACACGCAAGAAATCTAAATAAAATTGCATCGTGTTCATGTTCTCCATCGTTTATGTAGTCTATTCCAGTTGTTCTTTTTTAAAAAGCTTCAATGTAGACACAACATGTTTAGAATTTTATAATATTATAGATTAAAAGTTCACAACAGGGATTCCGTCATTTTATCTTTTAAGAATTGCAATATTTTCAAAATCAGCAAGGCGACAAATGCTGAATTATATGCGAGAGGAAAGGTGCAGAAAATTACTTCGGGAGATCTTTACCAAGTATCTGCATACAATTTAAAACCGGCCCTTAGAATAAATATATATATACATACAGAGTTTTATGTATTATCACTCCAACCTTAAAATACCAAATTCTGTATTTTACTTTACTTATTTCTTGATGTAAAAACATCGAGGACACAGTCATATGAGGAGACAAAAAATTTCAAGGAAAATATTTATGGTAAATAAATCAAGATGGAAACTCTAACCTAAATATGTTGGCCTCATGAAATTTGACTATCAAATTGCTTTGTATCATTGCAAAACTCCAACGCCGCCTAAATTTCGCACGAGTATAACAGCAAGTAATGAGGTTAACTTTTAAATAATCAATCATCTGAGTTCTGAGGGTTCGCTTCGACGCCCAGGGTCCGTGTTACTACTTTTTCTTCTCAACTTCACGCGTTCTTTGGTATCCATTGTATTGAGAACATTGGTATGCATGTCATCCTTTACAACGTCAAGCCAGCTTATCTTGGGCCTACCTATCCCTTCGACCACGACCTGCCGGAAGCGGCATGACTAGACATTTTTTCCCCACGTAACTAGTCGGTTTCCGTAAAACGTGGCCGTATCAGCGTAAGCGAATCTCTTGCAGTTTCTCTGCTATGTCACGGACATGACGATTGCCGCGGATGCGGGAGTTCCAGACGCGGTCCTTCCGCGTGACTCCGCAACATATTCATTTCCGTGACAGCAGCTTGTATCGTTCAAGTACAGGCCACGCTTCACTGTCATACAAAAAGACAAGTCTAATAATGAATCTATTGTTTAAATAATCAAATACCATATTTATTCATTATTGTTAAAACAGTAATTAAATTTATTTCTTTCACATTATAAAAGTATCATCAATGACAATTAGGTTATTTTCATACTCTTTTACAATGAACATTGTTTCGAATTTATTGTAGAATATGTCACATATCTAATTCTGTTTTTTAATTTTTAAAACTATAAAACTTCGTTGTAAGTTACGAACGAGAAGAAAATGTTGTAGTTATTTTAAGGATACTTATTATTCTAAAAATGCAATTCCTCGGTATATATGTAAGTATGATGACTGCACCCTGACGGTAAAACCCTGACTCATCATAAACATAAGCAATTTCATAATTTAAATGGTGTTTCATAATTTTAAACCATAAGAGTAATTCCGATGATAACGAATATAGGGAAAACATTATTGTATGACTAAAAACAATAACAATTAAAATCATTATTATCAATAATATTGAAAGTAATTATGTTAATATTATAAATGCGAAAGTAGTCTGTTCCGTTTTCACGGAAAAACTACTGGACCGATTTGGCTGAAACTCAGTATATATATATATATATATATATATATATATATATATATATATATATATATATATATATACTTATATATATATATACTTATATATATATATATATATATATATATATATATATTTTCGATGCCGAGAATGAATACATAGAATACATTTTATCCCGAAAAATGGGATAGTTTCCGGGATAAAATATATTTGTCTTTGTGTTTGTTATGGGTTTACGGAAAAACTAATGGACCGATTTGGCTGAAATTCGGTATATATGTAAATTTTATACCGAGGGTGGACAAGGGATACTTTCATCCCGGATTATAAGATAAATTTTGGGACAGATTTATATAAAGGTTATCCCAGAAAATTATAGAATATAATAGGTTGGGGAAAGTCTTTTCGCATATAGTATGTATGAACTTGTAATAAGATATCTTTGGCTATACCATTTGTATCTTGCTGGTTTTGGTATCATTAAAAAGTTTTAATTTTAAAGAAGACAATTCCAAATTCAAATTAAGAAAATGTGTGATTTTCATTTGTTTTTCTTATTGTTAAAATGAGTGAATCTAATGAAGAAATTCTATACATTTTAAAATTTTACTAAAAAAAAAGGTAAAAATGCAACACAAGCCGCGAAAAAAAATTGTGATGTTTATGAACCTAATTCAGTATCTGTGAGAGTAGCGCAAATTTGGTTTAAGCGTTTTCAATCCGGAAATTTTGCTATCAAAGATGCACATCGCTCTGGTCGCCCTGTTAAGGACAAAATTGATGCCATTTTTGAAAAAGTGGAGCAAGATCGGCATATTAGTAGTTACGATGTAGCTAGAGAACTGGGAATTGACCACAAAACGCTTTTCGCGCATTTGTAAAAAGCTGGGTACACAAAAAAGCTCGATATTTGGGTGCCCCATGAACTCACTGAAAGAAACCTAATGAACCGTGTACTCATTTGTGATTCTTTATTACGACGTAATGAAACCAAATCATTTTTGAAGAAGCTGATAACTGGTGATGACAAGTGGATCACGTACGACAAGAACGTGCGAAAAAGATAGATAGATAACACTTTATTGTACACCATTACAGAAAACAAAAAATCTTATAGCCTAAAAATATTCTAAATGTGCACAATGGGCGGTCAGGCTTCACAGACTCTGGCGAAACCCGGGTTAACTCGCAACAAGGTGATGCTGTGTTTATGGTGGGATTGGATGGGCATTAGTCATTATGAGCTGTTACCGCCAGGCAGGACCATCGATTCTGAACTGTACTGCAAACAACTGAGGAGATTAAAGCAAAAAGTTGAGAGAAAGTGGCCGGAATTAATCAACAGAAGGGGTGTGGTTTTTCATCATGATAACGCTAGACTTCACACAACTTTAGCCACTCAGCAAAAATTACGAGAGTTTGGCTGGGAGGTGTTAATGTATCCACCGTATAGTCCTGACCTTGCACCTTCAGATTTTCACCTGTTTCGGTCTCTGCAGAATTCCTTAGGCAGTGTCAGGTTAACATCACGAGAGGACTACCAAAACCACTTGTCGCAGTTTTTTGATCAGTGGGTCCAAAATTTTTATAGCAATGGGATCACGTCCCTACCTACAAGATGGCAAAAAGTTATCCAACAAAATGGCACCTACATACTTTAGTAAAATGTAAATAAACTTTATAAAAAAACCTTTTGAATTTTTATATACAATGCGAAGAAACTTTTTCCCCAACCTAATATATAATTTTGGTTGTTTTGGTAGTTGTGGTAGTTTTGGTTGTTTCGGTAGTTTCAGTAGTTTTGGTCTTTTATGTAGTTTACAGAGAGATAGACGGGGATATATAATTAAAACTAGAACGAGTTGAAATAGAGGATAAAAGTTTGTATGGGAGACCAATTATTTCTCAAGTTTATAGATATAAAATTTCATAATCTATAAAAAAAATACGATAGTAACTCGATCTGTCTATCTGAATACCGAAAATGGACATAAATATTTTTCATCTCGGGAGATAGGGTAATGAAGATGAATAGATAATAATAATAATGAAGTAAATCTTCCGAGGACAAATGGCACAAATATAATACATTGTAACCTGTATTAACGCCTGCTCTTCAAACAGCAGCCGCGGGGTAAACTCTAGTAATAATATAAAATAGATAAATTAACACAATTAAAAAAAAAATTAACACGTATTATCAACATAGCAGGCCCTAGCGCTTCCGCTAGACTAGCACTGATTAAATAAACTAACAATTTGCTGAGGGTCAATTTAAAACTTCATTTCCTTATTTATATCCACTTTAGATTCTACGCAATCAAAAACTTCTTTCTTACATTCAAAATTAATAATATGCAGTCCAAACAGACATACAAGACGTGCTACCGCTTCACAATGGTTTTATTCCTAATGTAAGAAGCATAGTGTATATTTTACATATTAAAATATAGAACATAGAAGACGGGAGCCGGGCGGGAGACGCTTTTGTTTATTGATATACAATATAAACTCTTGTGATTCACCTATTAAGGATAAAATTACACTGCACGGTAAACACGTCGACCCGTCCTCGCATTACGTCCTCTTGCGTGGCTTACGCGTAATGATTGACGTACTTAGTTAACCAATATTAAAATTTATTGCTACTTTTTTCTTTTTTAACGAGGGGAAATCCGAATGAGGACTCGTGTGAGATTCGCCACGTTGGGGTCATAATAGTACTTCTTAGGAAATGCTATAGCCACCCGAGTCAGAGACACCCATTAAAACCCCCTCGACTTTATGGCAGGGCTTCGGGAATGCGGATGCAAGACCAACCCTGCCAAACCCGCCTGCCCTTGCACGTGGAGTCCCATAGACCTCATTCATTCACATATTGCTACTTACACTAACCTTACCAACTATAAAAGATATAAACATGAATGGATATGTGTTACCTGTACCTGCTCTTCTCCACTCTGATTCAATACTGACATCCTAGCCCTGAGAGCCAATAGTTTCGCGCCCACCACTCTAATTGTATACCGACGTGAGCTTACACTAGAATATGCTCTACTGTAACCTGCAGATACAACAAAATAAGTATCAATAAAGACATCTAGTAGTTAAAATAAATATACAACAGGAACTACTGTTGTGTTTCCAACAGCATATATTATATCCATGATAGCAAATAAACTGCAAGAAACGCTTCACGGTCACGCTTTACATAGTTCGTGATGACTTGTTCATGTTTTATAAAATCTGGAGACTTAGGTAGTTGGACAAGAACGGGCTAGGAATGTTGCCTTGACAGGATAGCCAAAGGCAAGGCATATAAAATCACCACTCATTCCAAATATGATAAATACTAGAAGAGCTCATAAACTGTTCAGTTCCCCTTCTCGTCAAATTGCATTAAAATCATCACAAGCAAATAACGTGAATGGAATCAACACATACGCTATCATGTTAAGAGAACGTAGGTTTTCTATATCCAGTCCTAAAGAGAGTCCTCTTTATACCTTTATGGCTGTATCCTAATTAGGTTCTTACGTCCGAATTAAAATTCGGGACCAACAATCCACGTTGCTGCTTTTTTATCCAACCTTTGTCTTTTACTTTCCTCATTATAGAAACCAGTACCAACCAGATCATAATTTACGAGTTCAAGTTAGCATTTCTTCGTTCTACCCCTTTTAGCGAGATATGGGAGAAACGGCGCATGTAATAATTCCCAACATATCTTCCAAATTAACGTAAGCACATACACAAAAATAATTGTAAATCCAATAAAAACGGTACATGCCTAATTAAATTATTTGTGGTCACTGCTTTTACCGCGGTGAACTAAAACCTTAACTAAATGATGAATGAGATATCCTAACCACAGAAAATAACGCAATGTAAGGCAGAATATCAACAGGTCAATGGCCAAAATTAACTTAAGATTATGCGAATGGTATATTTGCATTAATTCTTAGACACCATATTTGATATTTTAAAATAACGGTATAGCATAGTCATGGGAAAGTACTAAATTCAACGAGCAATTGATATATGTACTACTAGCTGGTAAGACAGACGTTGAACAGTCCTAATTTCAATAAATTTATTTATAATCGTTTCTTGAACTGCTACGAAACCCTTAAAAGAATTTAATCGAAAATAGACCAAAATTATTAACAAATCTTGTTCTAACCAATTTTAATTGTCATTTCAGTCATTTTTTGTAAACTCTTCCTGGATTTTTTCAGAATTTTTCACTGCATATTTTTAAGTCAGACACGATTTTTTCTACTTTGGAACGTAATATTTCTCCCCACTTCATGATTAATTTTTTTTTTAAACCACTAAAGAACATTGTAGGGATTTTCAAGATAACTACGTACATTAAAAAAATCTACTCTCAGTTGTACGTATAGCGGCCACCCGTAATTTTATGTTATATCTACCATTGTGTAGAACCAAAAAGGCAACACGTTTCTGACAATTTTATTCATACAAAACCAGTAGTAGTAGCTGAGTTAAAAAATATTATAACTAGAATCGACGGTTATGGCAAAAACATAAAGGATCTGTTTTTGCCGAAATTGCTACGGAACCCTAAAAAGAAACACGACATTACCTGGTACTTCTTTAGAGATTATATTATCCGTGCAGGAACGGAGAAAGAATACAATTTCCTGCGGCCGGGCGGCCTGTCGTAAGAGGCGACAAAACAACCCACAGCCAGGTGGTAGGGTATTTGCCCGACTGGATGGCTACCACCCCTGGTCTAAAGTATGTCGCCATAACAACCTTCAGTTGTGTTCCGGCATTAGTGACCAGGTTCCAGTTTCCCTTAAGAGAGCAGCAGCGCATTTGTAGCATATTTGATGTTGCAAATGTCCATAGGCGATGGTAACCGCTTTCCATCGAGTGGGCCGTCTGCCTGTCTGCTGAACTCCAGCAATAAAAAAAAAATAAAAAAAAGAGATATAATGTGAGCATTCTGACAATAATCAAGAATAAAGAGATTATAGATGAACAGTATGGAAGATAATGTCGATAGAGGCGTATAACACGAAAGATCTGACAACGTAAATTAGCGGTAGCTTAACGTTACGAAGCAGGACACGAGAACTAACGGAATGACACTTAAAAGACATCCAAGCTCACGTAAAGTGGATTAAGTAGGTATTACCACCACAAATAACACTCAGCAATTGTTTTAATTGATAATTACCACCTAGGGATTAAAGAAATAACAAAGAACAATGCATAATGCCTCATTAAACCAGTCCGACTATGAAGTGAAATGCGTTTGATAATACAACTGGTCAAACAACCTGCGCCACTGGCATATCATTTAACAAATACTATAACGTGAAAGGAAAAGATTAAGTAAGCCAGTGGAGAAGCTTTACGAGTTGCGTACAATAAGCAAACTTTAGATCGTAATATTTCATCGACCTCAAATTTCAATGGGATAAATATTATACAAATAGAAGAGCGATTGACAAACGTATCTTCAAACCAATAACTGTTCATGAAACATATTACTATGCAAATTTATAATTCGGAAAAAAAACCATTGAAATGTGATAATTAATTCATTGGATCACCATGACCGCTTTTAGGACTCCTTTTTGTATCTTCACCAATTTGAGACTACAATTTTGTAAACCTCGAGATTACTTCATATGTGCCAAAGTTCCTTAAATAATCAACTGTCACACTGAGGCCCAGATATCATAAAGTATCGGAAACCTAAAAATACTAACGTGTCCATTACTGTTGTAGTGATATTGTATTTCAAACTGACGATTTTAGAAAAAGCCTAAGCTATAGTTGAATCTCCAAATTCTTAGCGAGGCGAACTACCGATGTATGATGATCATTATGTAAACTGTTAGAAAGGCAATAATCTAACAAATAAAGGTCAACACTTCTTTAACATTGTAACTATTATAATTTACGCAATTCCTAAAACAACTTCGATGGCAGTTATGATACTGGTTTCGATTTTTATACTTTGGAAATTGTAGGAAGCACAACTTAGCAAGACGGCAACACTACTCAAATAATTCCGAGACGTATAAAGTTCATTTTTTTTAAATCTTTCTTCTTGACAGTGGCTGAACGAATAATAAGCGTATCGGTATGTGTACATTTCCAATTCTATTGGTTTAGCGCTAATGCCTCTTGTCTAGGGGGGTAGAACATTATGAATAACCGGAATTAATTCTACAGTGACCGAAATCTGTACATCTTAATTAAAATCTTTGTCGGGGGAAGCGTCTGTGTTATACTAAAACAAAACCTTAGATAGAGCCGATAAATTCAGTCTAGTAAAAAGGAACACCCATAGGTCAGCAATAGATATAAAGACTACGTTTAAATTAAATCTCTATTATATGATTTTCAAAAATTTCATCATTTTAAATATGTATTTGAGATCATTGCATATGGTTCTATTCCGCAAGTTGAAATGCAGAATACAGTGTACAAAACGAATGCACAGGTAAAGGCAGCTCAAGGTCCAAGCAATACGTTTTTATGAAGATCTATCTACATTTTAAACATGATTTATCTACAAGATATCGTTTAGAAATAACAAAACGGGATTATAAAATTTAAGAAATCATTACTATTAGGATCGATATCGATTCTTTAAGCTCGACATAGTACCGCCATCTGTGGATATTGAACAAGTACTTTGGTAAAAAATAATCTTTTAAGTCTTGAAATTTACAAAACAAATAAAAATTGCTGTAAAATATTAAATGAATCCGTGCAAAAAGGGAGAAAGAATACCGATTCCTGCAGGCGGGAGAGCTATCGTAAGAGGCGACAAAACAACCTACAATCAAGTGGTAGAGCATTCGCACGTTTGGATAGCTACCACTCCAGAGCCCCGATTCTGTTATTTCAATATCTTGCCGTTACGAAGATATTCAAAGTACGATTCTATTGCGGCGATATTGACAAAAAATCGTATTCTTCTAAATCCACAATATCTTGTCGATATTATCGCAACGGAATACCTATCAGTAGAAAAAAAATGGTATTACCATTTGCAGAAATGGCATTAACCGAAATGAATATTGAAAAGCTACCAAAGTTTTAAACATTTATTTCACACGTTTTCGCTTATAAATATTTATAAAGATAGTGGCGTTCCACGGGCATGCCATTGCATTTAGCAGAATACCGAAATCAGGCTAAGCTACGACTGAGACGATAGTGTCCGGCGATTTTGACGAGATAGTAATAGCATTTACTAGCCCCCTAGTCTAAAGTATTTTGCTATAACAACCTTGGTTTGTGTTCCGAAATTAGTGGCCAGGTACTATCCCCCTTTGGAGACCAGCAGTACATTAGTAGCACATCTGTTGTTGTAAATGCCCATAGGGGACGATATACACTTTCCATTAGGTGAGCTGTCAACCTGGCTGCTGTATTTCAGTGCAAGTTACTACTAAAATCCTTTCCATAGAAGTCACTTAAAATTTAATGAACATTTAACGATGCGTTAGTATGTGTAAACCAGCCATTAGCGCCAAGAGCGAGAGCGAAGCGGTGGCAGCATCATGTATGCGTCGATGCACTGTAACCGCTTCCGCTTCGTTCGCAGCTGTAGCTGGATATTATATTCGAGGATAAAATTTGTATTCAAACTTTGTTATGACAACTTAGAAGGTAGAAAACGCGAACATGTTGTAGTGGCATAAAGGTCTTGGATTAGTCTTCAACAGTCTAAGGTTAAATGTCAGACGCTGACTTAAATAGTAAACAATTACTAGTTATTGGAATAGTCTAGCGTTTTCTTTCATTTTATTTACTTACACATATTTTGATTTAGGTCTGATTTTTCATTCACCATATAAATATTACTAGAATAAAATAATCTATCTATAATATTATAAAATTCTAAAGATATCATGTCTGTACGTAAAACCCATTTTAATAAAACAGCCGGAATAGGCTATATACACAATGAAGAACACTATACAATTTCTTTTAGTATTTTTGTCTGTCTGTTTGTCGTTTTGTCCGTTTCAAAAATTCTATACTGCTACATTATCCCAGATTAATATAGGCTACATTTATTAGTAGAAAAAATTAGGTATCCCTACTAAAACTTTAATAATGTTACGACCGACAAAAGTGGATTCACACCTGCACCATAAAAGCACACTTTATTACCTTTCCGTATTTGGACTTATTTTGTTTACTTTGTGTTTAAAATTTGTAATTAGAAAATCAACCCATTGTGTATTGTAATCTTTTATGGTAGTCATTAGCCAGCTGTGATTCTAAGAAATTCAGCCCACGTGGGCGAGAGACATATTGTATTTGTGCAGTATAAAGCAATGCCCCAATGAAGAGATCGGCAGTCGAGCGATAAGCACAAGCAAAGCAAGACGCGTGTACTACATTCGGTAATCTATTTAGTGACGGACTTTGCGCGTGTTATTTTATATTTGTACCTGTGTTATACGTGTTTGTATAGTTCTAATAAATTCTAACGGCATTTTAATTCGAGTCCCACAACTCGTAACAGTAATGTAACACAAGGTGGAAACAAATAGTGTTTGAGTTTGTCCGGAAATGTTTTAGATTCACAATTAGACCGGTAGGTGGCGCTGAAATCGGGTTCTACATTTTTTATTTTTTCAGGACAGGACAACGTCTGCCGAAATCGCTAGTATTTAATAAATAAGAAGGGCTTGAATGAATAAATCTATAATGAAAGTAGATGAAGCGGAAGTTGTTTGTCTGGATCGTCGCAAATGGAGATCCATAGTCTCTGCCTATCCCCATAGGAAACAGACATGATTGTTGTGTGTGTATGTATGTATATATAGAAGAAATTAAATTATATTTTAAAGTATGTTGCAATAAATAAAACTACATTACATAATATGCATCGATTATAAAGTTTATAAAAAAAATGATCCTAAATAATTTTTGGAATTTTTTGGAAACCTCCCTCCCTGGCTTTAATAAAATGCTGGCTATATTACCATTGCTAGTGCTGACAAGTATTTTTAGGCAAAGGAAACTATCAAATGCATTTAGAAGGCTGTTTCTCTTTTCTTTCTTCTTCTCCCAATAATTTGGGGTGGGTAAAATATGTCTTTTCTTTTATACTCGTCTATTCTGGCATATGTACTCTGTCACATGTGGTGTGCCACAAACCATTTAGAAGGCTGTATATCTAATTAATTATATTAGAAATTAGATGTTTATACTGTACGTGCATAATTCCATTAATAGAATAATAGTAGTTAAAATTGATTAAGGGCTTAAATATAATGTAAAATAAATAAACATGACATACATTTGCCTACATATATGAATAATAACATAGACAATAATAATGTTTAGTGTTTATTTATTACTTTCATTTAGTGTTATGAATTATTAAAATATTATTACTATTTTTTTAATACAATAAAAATGGTTGTATTAACAAAATAGTTCCAATTCTTTCATTCTAACAGTTTATAATTGTAATAATCACAATTATTTCAAGATTAACTTTACATGTACTTTAATTCGGACTGGAATATAATGTGGAGCCAACTTGGGGATGCCAATGTCCAGCAGTGGATATCAATTGGCTGAAGTAAAAGTACTCAATCAATTATCATTGTTATTATTGATCAACTAAGTTTATTATTTTTTTATTGCAGTACATAGTCAAAATAGCTGAAAACATCCCTTAGGGCATTTGGAAGTAATCTCTAAATGATAACGGTGTCATATGTTTAACTATTTACAGTTGTAATTATTCTAATCGAATTTTATGCTTTATGTAGTCATATAGTTATGGGACATGTTTTCCTGGAAAAAAAGCAAGGCTATTTGGTTGTCGTGATAGCGTAATGGCTAGCGCTCACGTCCCAAGCTCAAAGGGTGCGGGTTCGATCCTGGCTGGAAAGCATGCACCACTTAGTCAGTTTTCTGATCTAATGTGCATATTGTTACAATTACTACGTGCTAACAATGGTAAAGGAAAACATCGTGATGCAACCTGCACATCGAGATAACCGATGTGTCAAACCTGCCAAGTCAACCTGCCTTGGACAAACGTGGCGGGTATACTGTCCGTTCCCCCTATAATGGGACGCCCGAGCCCAGCAGTGGTTTGACCTAAAAATACTATAATTTCTTGTATTTAGTTTGGTGAGCAATAAAGTTTCCATCTATTTATAATAATATACTCTCTTTCAGCTAATTAAATAAAATTATGAATAAGTTCCATTTGTAAATATGTCAGAGTTTACAGGATTTTCAATTAGTTGTATTTTAGTAAAAAAATATTATATAGATAAATATTTGAGTGTGCTAAAAAATATGTATGTCAAACATCTAGCACCAAACAATTATACTATATTTAATGATATAGTTTAAAATTAGAAAAGCTTAAAAAACAATAACATTAACACCATTTTAAAAGAAAGATTGTTTTATTATGCAAACAGTACTTATCTAACAATTCACTACTGATATATTCTGTAAGATATTGAACAGATAACATATGATCAGAATTAAAAAAAGATAAAAATTATTATATCTTGACGAGCAATAAATAATAATCTAAACCAGATTCATTTGGTTCAGGCTTTAGTTTGTCATGAATAAATGTAGGGACAGTGATGTGGAGTGCATTGATGGGTCCTTTTGGCAAACAATATATGCTAAAGATATATAGGGGAGGACAGTGTGCATAACGCATTTACACTTCGCAAATAAGAGAAAACATCGAAAAAATGAAATTGAATATTTGACGGAATTTTTTTCAAAACTAGTGATGACAAAAAGTACTGGCGTAGAGGTATACTGTAATCATTATACTGAATACAGCTCTTAGGGCTGGCTACACATGCAAAGGACCCTTTAAGAGTATGGCCTCCGGTGATGCCACATTCCATTTTTTTATTGCAGGAGTTCAGCAGACAGGCAGACGGCCCACTTAAGGAAAACGGTTACCATCACCTATGGACATTTGCAACACCTAAGGTGCTACAAATGCACTGTTCTCTTAAGGGAGACTGGAACCTGGTCACTAATACCGAAACACAACTCAAGGTTGTTACGGCGGCATACTCTAGACCAGGGATGGTTGCCATCCAGTTGGGCAAATACCCTACCACCTGGCTGTGGGTTTTTTGTTGCCTCTTACGACAGGCCGCTTGGCCGCAGGAAACTGTATTCTTTTTCAGTTCCTGCATGGATAACTCCTAAAGGGTATCAGTGTGAAATGGATATAAATATATAATAAAAGCCCATAAATGTCACACTGCTGGCCTCAGGCCTCCCTTTATAGCAGAACATACAGTATACCCACCACACTTGGCCAAGGCAGCTTGGCATGTTTCCCATATAGGTCACCTCAATGTAGAGATTTCATCAAAATGTTTTCCTTGACCATTGTTAGCATGTGGTAATTGTAACAATATACACATTAGCTCAGAAAACTGCCTAAGTGGTGCATACATTCCGACCAGGATTCGAACCCACATCCTTTGAGCTTGGGACCCGTGCACGAGCCATTACACTACCATGACTTCATGAATCAGATAATCTTGAGCTTATAGTGTTTCGTATGTTGAATAAGAGCTTCAATAGCCCATTTAGCCCTCCCTCTATCCCATCCATTTATTCCAGTCTCCTATCTTATCCCTCCTATTTCAACCACTCTACAGCATCCAAAACATGGGCAGCACATTGCCTTCAACATTGGTGTTGTAATTGCCTATAGGTGATAATAACCATCTACCAATTTGCCAGCTGTGCATTAAAAAAGAATAAACCATAAAAATTGGAGGATCATAGTTGTTACAGATTATTTTAATGTGTGTATGTGGTGAACAATAAACCATTTTCTATCTATTTAAAATATTTCATTGTACATTTCTTTATGTCATAGATTTTTTTTTTTAAATGGAAAGAGTACAATGATTGGTTTTATGCCTAGTAATGATTTCTTCCAAAAAATCTAATGGCAATGGCATAAAAATGTAGCCATTTGGTGTATGTCACTAACATATTTACACAAACAATGTACACAAGAAATAAATAAGAATTGTACCTCTAACCTCTCTAGAAAAAGAATCCAATTGGATCAATAACCTAAAAACAATAAAATACTATCCTTCTAAGATATTAATGGTACACAAAATACATAAATTAAGAATGGGGATAATTTTTATGGTTTCATAGTCATTTTCCATAAATATTTCTTTTTAATTAGTAAGTAAACTGGCAGGAGTAAACCTGATGGCAAGTGGTACCTATGGCCTATAAACAATGCAACAACAATGGAGCCAATGCATTCCCTACCTGACACTTTGGATATCTGTTTATAATCTTTTTGAACATCTCCCTATTTTAATGCTATGGAAAAATTGTAGGAAGGAGTACATTTCAAAGTTTGGGGACATATTTATTATGTTTGCTTTTAGGCAAAAGGTCGACGGTCCAAAATGACTGCATGGCTATGTTGCCTATGGATTTATGATAATAAGGAGCTAGCCCCATACACAATGAATATGTGTCAAGCATTTAGGGAATATGAATGAAGTCCCAGATGAGTTGGTGTGTAGTGCAGAGACAAACTAGCAATGGTGACACCAACTCGAATAGTATATCAGAGCACTCCACAGTGGTGAATTTAGGCTAGCTTCCAGCCTAGCCTTTATTGTTCTGTAAACATTTTAACAGAAATGGAACCCTTTTGTAATTGCTATTTCCAGCTGTCCATTCTATTTATACATTTATAATAAACTAATTCAAATATTTTTTAAATTTAAGTTGTCCTTATATTTTTTAACTTTAAAATTTTGCTAAGATGATGATGTTGAACTAGGGCCCGGCCTCAAAGGCTTATATGTAAATCCAGCACTGGCATTCCCCTATATGCACAATGTCATAATAACTCATGTAAACATTGCATCATATAAGTCGCAAGGAAAATAAAGAAACTAAAAGTGGCAGCTCTGCTACTTGATAGTGTTTTGTTCACTTTTTTATTTTTTATTGCTGAAGCACAGCAGATGGGCTGACGGCCCAACTGTGATGGAAAGTGGTTACTGTCTCCTATGGACATTAGCAATACCAGAGGTGCTGCCAATGTGCTGCCGAACTTGAAGGAGGAACTGGTCACTGATGTCGGAACACAACTCAAAGGCAGTTATGACGGCATACTCTAGACCAAGGGTGGTAGCCATCCAGTCAGGCAAATGCCCTACACCCTAGCTGTGGGTTTTTTGTCACCTCTTATGACAAGCTGCCCAGCCACAGGAATTAGTATTGTTTCTTCATTCCTGTACAAAGAAAAGTGGCCAGGAAATAAATTTACAGCTTTAGTTATGGAATATATAGAGTAGATTTAGTTAACATGTGATATTAAGTGATTAAAACCTTAAATATAAAATGATCTGTTCTTGGCCTTATTTTAATCATCAAAACAAACAAGATAACTAAATTAGTTATTTAAAAAATAAATATTGCAATTCTTAATTTTTTAAAAATAAAATCTTGTTAAAAGTTCTTTGTTTCATTCTAAAATAAAGCACAACTATAATACTATTGTTGTAAATTAATGTAAACAAAGCACTGCTTACTTTAATATTACACACTATACAATAATTTATCACAAACATAGATTAAAAGTTATTTTTCTATTGCAGTTGTAGTAAATAAATATAGCTATGACAACATTCTCTGTAATTCAAATAAAATTGATGCATTAATTAATTTAAGGAATGTAGGTGAATGGTTTATCTTGTATAACTGTCTACACTAGCCGATTTATAGTACTGTTTGTCTTTCTGTCTGTGACACTAATCATATTAATACTGTATTATCTGTTTAGTATGATAGAAGATGAAAAATACTATAAAGTTTGGAAACTTCTAACAAAAACATGAACTTATTCAGAAACATTCTTATCTAAAGAGAAGTAATTAGTAATCATATGTTGATGTAAACATTGTTGATGGGCATAAAACAATAAGTCCAAAAGATAAATGGATCGCGACAATGACTCAACCCCAGCTTTGACAAGTTCACAATTTGACATTTTACCACGGAAAAAACAATTCCATCCTCTACTCCCACCAGCATCTGGATGGAGCATTTCATAATAATCAAGGGCACATTCTTTAAAATAAAATGATTTCAGATAAAAACAGTTTACGTTGCACACTAATAAGGTACCTACTCTCGTAACTAAATGTACGTCCGTCAGCTGCCATTCAAAAGAATATGTGGCAAAAGTCAAACTTTCATTTCGTACAAGGATACACTAAAAATACATTATAAACACTTAACACACAAACTCTGGCACGAAGTAATCCGTAATCAACTATTTCAATCATCGTTCCCGTTTTAGGAGAAAAAATTAAAATCGATGTTTACCTTACGTCTCCTCTCAATGCAAATCTTTTCTATTGCAGAATCGAAACTGCTAACCCTTCCGCTAGAGTCGAAGATGAATCCTTTTCAATAAACCTATAATGCGGTTCACGACTCAATTTAAATTAAAATGCTAAGCTGAAATAAATATAACTGTCCCGAAGATATTTTCTGCGAGTTACTATACATTTGTTTTATGAAATGGCCTAATCTTTTACAAGATTCCGTTCTGTGTTTCCATAGACAAAATTGTATACTTTTTTTAATTTCGAATAGCGATAATGAGTAATTTTCCATTCCTGTCAAGCCGTACTATTTCTCCCAATTTTAATGTCCAATTCCGCCTTTTTTTTCAAAACATATTTTTAAAAAATGTATAATCGAAATAGGTTTAAAAAATATATTTTTTTTACTTGTTGCTTAAATAAAGATATTTTGAAACCTACAAAATTTTATTGTTTTATTTTAAACATAACTTCTTACAGGGATTTGATTGGTGGTTTTTCAATACCATAGCCAAATATTTGTTAGTAGCAAATCATCATAGTTCTTAGCATAGGAGAATAAAGGTACCCACAAATTACGCAATACGTCCGTCAGCCGCGGCTGACGATGCGTCCGAATAATGTGTACACCAGAACCTTTACACACTCTCCAGATTGTTTTAGGACGTCTTAAAGCTCAACGTCACGTCCGCGACCAACGACTATAATGTCACTTCAATGGACTTTTCTTATCTAGATACATTGTAAGCTACTCCTCTCAGCTGCGACTTATAATATGCACACATCTTTATAAGTACGAAATGTGCATTAATATATCTGACATTCTCGTCAACTTTACTATTCTAGATTGATTATCATTCGAAACCATCAGCAGCAAACTGTCAAATACATGCCTTATATCGCGAGAAAAAAATATTAATTGTTCTTCCGCAGAAAAATAACTGAATTTTTTGGTGTCACTGCAATATAAAAAATTTGATAAAGTTAGAAGGTTCTCGATAACAATTTAATTGGTTTTTTTCTACCGGTCACACCGAAGATAATTTCCGTTTCTGCTGTATGTGGTATTTAGTATTTGGCGGGAAATTGAAAAATAATGTCCTGTAAAGTTTAATTTCCTAGATACGTAGACTGTTTTTATACATTTTGGTTTAAAATGAATTGAAACTCAGACAGCACAACAGATTCCAACGAAAATTTTAGTAAATACCTAAAATATGAATTCTATCTTAGGTTTCGCGGTTATTATATTTCGGAATCTATCCAGATTTAGACTTGTTATTATAAATTTTAATCCCGTGCGAGCCATATTTTAGACAATGCTAGTTGAAAATAATATTAATATGGATGTAATTCCTATTAATATTATAAATGCGAAAGTAAGTTCGTGTGTCTGTTACGCTTTCACGGAAAAATTACTGGACCAAGTTGGCTGAAACTCTGTATATTTATATATATTTTTTTGTTGCCGAGGATGAACATGAGACTTTTTATACCGAAAAATGGGATAGTTTCCGGGAAGAAAGTATATTTTTCTGTTCGGCTGTTATGCTTTCACGGAAAAACTATTGAACCGATTTGGTTGATATTCGATATATATGTAAGTTCAAATTTTAGGATGGATATAGGATACTTTTTATCCCGGAAAAAGTCATAGATTTATGTAAAGGTTATTCCAGAAAGTAGGGAGGAAGGTTTTGTTATTTTCGTCGTTTTAGTCATTTTAGTAATTTTTGATCGTTTTAGTCATTTTTTTTGCCATTTTTGTAGTTTACAGATGATAGATCAGATTTGACAGACAGGCTGCTACTTTTATGGTAAAAATAAAACTAGAACGGGCTGAAATAGGGCATGACAGTTTGTATGGGAGACCAATTATTTCTCAAGTTTATAGAAATAAAAATTCATCATCTATAAAAATCATCTCACTCGAGGAAGGATTTTTGGCTGGAATATGAGAATATTGTAATTTAGGGTATCGATCTGTCTAAGAAGTTGATTTTTCGAGAAGATTTGATGTAGGGAACTTTTTTGGGGGTCCAATAGGAATTATTCGGGATTAGGTATCTAAGTAAGTTTCGGAGTGAGAGGGTGTAAGGAGTAACATATAAAGATATGATATATAAGATATAAAACGATTGCATAAAAATTGACGGCGAAGTAGGAGAGAGGGATCTAATGTTTCAATTGGTAGAACATTAGTGGGACTGCATAACACCTAATATGATCCTGACACATCTGGACCCACCACACCCCAGAGAGACTACTAATCAACTATATATAATAACACTTCTATTACATTAATGTACTCTGTGAATTGTAATAACACTATCCATGAGGCAACGCATATTTAGGCTCTTCACCTGACATCACCTGAGAAAATGGCAGCGCTCAATTGGTCAAACGACACACAGACTACTATAGGATTACTAAGTACGCTGTGACATACACAGAGAAATACAGACCGGAACTCTCGTAAGAGAGTAACATGCTCCTTGAACCGAAGTGAGACAATCAGTTTTCTTCTTTACCTTTAGATATCGGAAACATAAACTCACCTCATATAATTGTAGTAATCTCTAACTAGTCTGTGTTATAATTGATGGACGCCTCTGAACCCCCTAAGGCAGGGGCCGCCAAATGGCGGACCGCGGTCCGCATCTGGACCTCCGACCCATTTCGTGCGGACCGCGAGAACACGACAACTTGCACTACAGAGTACGTAATTTAATAAAAATATATCCTCCGCATTATCTTTGTTGACGTCAATTAGAAAACGGCCGGGCGAAGTAACAAGCGAGAAAGAGTTCGCGGATTGAGTACTGGATAAAATTTGTTTGTTTAATAAATAACTACAAAAACTAGCTTTGAAACTTCTTACTTTGTTTGGGTCAACATATATTTGTGAAGTAGCATTTTCGAAGATGAACTTCATTAAGAATAAATTTCGATCTCGACTTACTGATGAACATCTCAAGGATTTAATTTAATGTCAATAGCTTGCACCAATTTCACTCCTAACTTCAGACAGATAGTCCGAAAGAAAAAAATGTCATTTTTCTCATTGATATGTAAAAAAATACCGTTGTCATTTTCGTAACTACGTTTGTTTAACACATATTTTTTTCTATAAAATGTTGTGCGGACCGCCGATAGTCATTTCATTTCAACGGATCCCGAGCGAAACTAATTGGTGACCCCTACCCTAAGGTATAAATATACATCTTAAAGAAATAAAACAAGTGTTTACAAGCATATTATATAATTTTTTTTATAATAATTAAGAATAAATTCTTACATCACGAGTTATAAAATAAATACATTTATTGCCTTAAAATAAGTTCCAAAGTACTCTGTACAATTATTGTTAGCGATGTACAAATGAGAACGACAAGTAAAAACATCAAAAAAAAAACAAGTATAAAATAAAAATGGGCCTTATTATGAAGTCAGTTTCCATAATCACCTGCGTCACAAATCTACGATCAACTTAACAAATTGTGTCAGAATCACAACCAATAGTTTGCATCTTAATTTCATCTCTTATATCAATATTACACAAACTATTTTATATCATTGCTCTTCGCTTAAGACTAAAACAAGAACCATTCTTTACCTTAATATTAATAATTACAATTAAATTAACACTATCTAATTGCTAGCGGGTGTTTTCTTAATGGACTCTTGTGCTTATATACTCACATTATTTCCATGCCTTTGTAATATCTCTGTGTTGCGTATAAACTCAACAAATAACTCTATAAAACGTTATAAAATACAAATAAACGACACTCAAAAAAGGGCGGACTCAGAAGAATAACTTAACTTCTAACTTCCCTGTTCCATTTGGGACAACGTTAGTGTTAGTGACTGTGGCCACATGCATCTTATTTATAGCGTTAAAAGTAACGCTGTTAATGTTGGCTACATTAGGTATCTGTCAATGTTTAACGTCATTAACAATAAATAACAGTGTCACATCACAGATAACGTATTAAACCCATTGTTACGTCTGCATGAAACGGTCACTAACATTATTCTAGATGTGGCAGAGGGATAACAGAGTAACTTTCGAGTGCAATTATATAATGAGTAATTAATTAGTAGTAGTGTTTAATTTTAGTCAACCTTTATATGTATTTTTGGCTGTTTCTTTACTTTTAATGGGGAACCTAAACAATAATATTATTATTACCCAAACTCAGCATATAACTGAAACACGGAGTACAAAATTAACTGCGATTGGGAAACGTAGTCACATTAGTGAAGGAGATGCGAATACTGTCATTTTATTCATATTCTATGCCCATTATTATATTTGGTCATAATTATTTTACTACATTATTTAAAATTGGTACTGTTGATTTTCAACGACACGCTCAAAATTAATTTGTTAATTTTGAAGTGGTTAAAAAGTTTATAAACTGGTTTAAAAATAATTTTACACTAGAGTTTGCCCCGCGGCAACGCCGTGTGTCAAACCGTACACAGTAGCTTTATCTTACTTACATAATAACTTAATTTGGTTTTTTACATATATTAAGAACAAAAAAACTAAGTCCATATAGTCTAGACAATCGTCCAGCAAAACAGAGGTGAGTCGAAGCCAACCTGATTTGAAGTAATACAATAATCAATGAATGACAATTTGTTCATGACAACGTAGTAAGTACATGTTTGTGATTTGAAAAACGCGATTGCAGCGCCAACTATTTGGCTAATCCGTCCATTCTAAGGAAACGACGTCATTTATCGGGATAAAATGTATCGCAAGTATTAACTCGGTTATAAGGCACCATGAAGTACCTGGGATTGGCCCTCGTTAGCCGATGCGACTTTTCGGCAACTGGCCCTCATACTCAAAAGGGCGGCGGGAGCGCTATCGCGCCTGTTACCCGATATTGGGGGGCACGTCACGAAGTCACGTGCCGAAAACTCTTCCAAGGCGGCATCGTACGGTCTATGGCCCTATACGAGGCCTCCGTTTGGGCAGACCGCCTGACGGTCAGAAACGTAGCTTTGCTGCGAGAAGAGCAGCGAGTGCGGGCCGTCAGGGCGATAAGGAGACACCGTACGGTGTCCTTCGAAGTGGCCTCGCTACTCGCCGGATCCCCGTGAGACCTCGAAAGCAGGGTCCTCGCGTCGCTATACCAGTGGCGCAAGGAGCGCCTGTCGAGGGGCACTAGACCGGCAACTCAGGAAACCGAGGCTTGTCGGCCGGAGCTCCGCGACGTCAGGTCTGGGAAGAACGCCTAAGACGCCCTAGCGTGGGTTTTCCACAATTGAAGCCGTGAGGCCCATCCTGCAAGACTGGCTGGCTTAAGGGAAGTCACGGCACCCTAACAGTCCATCTGACGCCGGTCCTCTCGACGCATTTTTATTTTTATTACAGGAGTTCAGCAGACAGACAGCCTACTTGATGGAAAGCGGTTACCGTCGCCTTTGGACATTTGTAACACTAAAGGTGCTACAAATGCGCTGCTGCTCTTTTAAGGGAGACTGGAACCTGGTCTCTAATGCCGGAACACAACTCAAGGTTGTCATGGCGACATGTTTTAGACCCGGAGTGGTAGCCATCCAGTCGGGCAAATGCCCTACCACCTGGCAATGGTTGCTTCGGGAGGTACCTGTATCGCCTTGGCCGTGACCCAATGTAAGGGTGCCATTATTCTGACACAGGCGACGAGGATACGGCACTGCACACTCTCCAAAAGTGTCCTGCCTGGAAGGAGCAGCCGAGACCTCATCGCCTTTACCGAACTAGGGCTCATGCTCCTGGCCGTGGTTCGTACCATGGTCGAGGGCCCTCTCAGACGGGGTGCCGTCTCTTCCTTTTGCGAGCGTGTCATACTTGCGAAGGAGGAGGCGGAACAAGAGCGTGAGAGGAAATCCTTCTTCAATAGTTTTGAACGGATAATGCTCTAACAGATAGACAAGCAGACAAAATTCTAAAAGGTTTAATTTGTTGGTCCGAATTAGGTCCGAATTTCTCTTTTTACAAGCTTTTATTTAACTTGCAATGGATGTACCTATGCATGTATGTATGTACGTTCGGGTCGAATCTTGCAAGTTAAATTTGACCAACTTCCCGGTTTCAAATTGAGCTGAAATTTTGCCCGCATATGTATATCGCGTGACATTGCAATAATATGGTACCTGATCTGATGATGGAGTCGGAAGGTGGCCATAGGAACTCCTGTACTAAACAAGATAGACCCGTCGTGTTTGGGCTCGTTTTACTTGTCTTGGCTAGCACTCTGCGGCTACACGATATCCAGGATCTCAAAAGCTTGTATTTAAAAACCTTTTTAAAAAAGCTTATTTAAATTCGTTATACAAACTCAACTTTTCTAAAGTTTTTTTTATGTAATCGATAATGTAATATTAAAAACGTTTAATCAAAAATTTTAAAGTGAATACGAATAAAATTTAATATTTAGTTATTTTGAAGCGTAGTAGCGAAATTAAAATTATAACAAACGAAATATATGAGGTTGGTTGCGCTCATAAGAGAGTTGGACGATATCCAAAGTGACTATAATCAGTTCTCACGCAGATAGATTGCGGAATAAGATCGACATTAGATTTGTAAAGGAAACCGGTTCATTATTACGTTCAATGTGTTCAAATAGACTTGTACTGTATGTGTACTATTTATTTACAGTTTTTTACACAACTTATAATTCCGATTGGTAGTTTTCGTCTGCGCAGAAAAGTGTAACTGGAAATAGCAATGTTGCTATGCATTCTTCGTACACTGCTGCACCCTACTAAAATTGGTCTACTGCGCAGATACATCGCGAGGAATTTATTATAACTTGTCTAAAACTGTACTACGATACAATTTTATATAAAGATTATACTTCTTGTGCGTTAGTCCGTCCATACATCATCCAGAGAGTGAATTTTTCAGGTAGCTAAATCCGAAATTGTTAAAATATTACGAAAAATACTCAAATACTTCTCGGTTTTGATGAAAACTAAAGCTACAACTTTTATTAAACCAATTAACCTAATCCATCGTTGATGGATCGTACTTATTATAAAAAATACTGTATTATTACATCAACCCATAGTGTAACTTGTAAGGAGTAATTTCTGTGAAGGATTGTCAGACGTAAAACTATTCGGAAAGGGTTGATTTCTTAATAAACCAATACTCAGAATATGCTAATGCATAAATCATTCGACTGAATTTTAACTATACAATAATTGGGTACACATTTTACAATAAACTCAAAAACAGCGTTCAAACAAAGAGCGAATGTTAAAGTGCCTTGCTATCACCGGGATCGGCCCCATAGTGGTCCGTTGTATATTACCCATAACACAAGCGTAACTTGCTTAATTTGGGGATATACAGTGTGTGTGTTTGTCTGCCGATTTATAAAAAAAAAAAAAAAAAAAAAAAAAAAAAATGATGAGCATGAGTTTTCAAACAATAAAAAATACGCCATTAGACTCGAAAGTTATGACGTCATAGCTTACGATACTCGTACAAAACCTAGGACGCTACAGCGAAGTTCTGGCACTGTTACGCAACTCATATAATATCTGATTGGACATCCAGCTTTCTGTATCTTATTATCCATTATTTTATTTCCCTTACAATTGATAGATTTTTTTTTGTGGAGTTTATCAAATTTTAACCAGTAAATAGAAAGACAAATCAATGTATTGTAGTAAGATATGGAGACCTAGCCTGTGTATACCATGTTTCTTCTTAAAATTTTAGTTAAATTATGTGTTTAGATGGTTAATTTCAAACATTTTCTACTTCAATATCTAACTTTACATGTTCCTTTAGTTGACTGACACATTTAAACATAATTAAATAGTGTAATTGGTTGCGTAAACCGTGTGTTTATTACACTTAAGCGATCCTCTAAGAAAAAACAATGCATATATGCATACATTGCATAAAAATTTCAGATCTTTGTCTGGTGTGTAAATCTATCTATTCAAATAGCCCAATTAGGCACTGTAAGAAATCCATTCAGTTTATACGCAACTTTAACTAACTTAACGCACTGCAAATATGGCCGATGCTAATCATATTCATCGGACAATAATAATATCCTTGACTGCATCGGGTCAATTGCAGGCGTAAATATATGGTGGGTCAAATAAATGGTTCCCCATTTTGAACTTTATTTATATAGCAATAGGCTCGGAGCTTACATCGTCGGCACATGAGACATTATTTGAATTTTGCGCTCGCAATTTTTTTTAAACTGAATAGTTACAGGTGTGGTTTTTTGCAAATAAGTTTATTTGAAATTTACGCCCCTGGCTATCCTTACTTATAGGCAGAAATATGGAACAAATACATAAAGATCTAAACTTAAGTAAGCATTAAATACTTTTCTGTTCTAATTGTTTAATAAAATAGATAAGGAGAAAAAGTGTGAAATTGAAATTAGATGAAAAAAACTTCTATATTAAGGTGGTAGTAATTTAACATCTATAGTCTCTGCCTACCCATATGGGAAATTCGCGAGATAATGTTACAATGAATGCAGGTTCGATAAGCTGATACTAATAATTAATACATCTATTCTGTATAAATTTAGTTCCTTTGCCTGATATTGTGGCGAATTGAATAAATAATAATGGTACATTATACCAAATATTTGACCCACACTGTACAGCAAATAACTCGGATGCGCAGACGACAAGACGGCCGTCGCGAGAAAATTTCACTTCTTAGAGAACCCACTTAAAATTTAAGTACATACTGTTTTAACAATAGTAAGTAAATGATTTGACTCGTTAAAACAATAGTTTCACAACACGCTCTATACCTGTCTATAATATTATAAAATCCTAACCATGCCATGTCTGTACATTGAAGCTATTTAAAAAAAAACACAACTGGAATAGAACCCAAAAAGATATATATAGAAACGATTGAAAACACGTTACATTTTTTTTTAAGGTGTCTTGTCTGTTTATTCGGGATTTACGTAAAAACTACTGGGCCGATTTCGCTGATCGATAGCAAATTTAGAGACTTAAAATCTGCGCTACTTTTTGTCCTGGGAATTCCGCGGGAATTTTTCTGAGAATTATTTAAATTGGCCAGATTAAAAAAAATTGAATCCAATGTGATTTTTTCACTGATTGATACCAATTTTTGTTATAAAATGTGTCATATTTCTTATCCCGGGAATTACAAATTGTTCCCGGGAGCAGTTCGAAGTTGTTCGGATACATAAACATAAGTTTATTCCGACACAGTTTTCATTAAAACGATAGCTTACGTAAATTTTTAAATGCTGTTAATGCTTTGTGTCCCAGGAATCCCGCGGGAATCTCAAGTCAAGTGTGGACGAACTCGCGGGCATATTCTAGTATTTTATAAAATGATGTCTCTCAAGTCCGGTTCCTGTATCTTACCGACCGTTGTTCATTCGTCTTACTATGGGTTAAAATTTAGCATAAGCCCAGTACAAGTATTGTCAAAATTCAACCGATAGTAAGGCAAGCGAAAGAATAGTAAGATATAGGAATGGGCACTCAGATGATTTGTATCCTTAAAAATAATGGCGTGACTTATGAGTAACATCTGACAGCAATTATAGCTTGATTTGCGACTGTCATTATACAGTACATTCTTCAATTACAATCACTCATATCCGAACCTATTTAGAATGTCAATGTCAATGTCGCTGTCAAACGCCCTTCTAAACAAACATGGCCGCCAGCACACATGCGTCATTCCTCAATGAAAACTCACTCGTTTTATCGTCTGCGCATACAAGTAGCTACTTGCCTTATATTCTTATATGGGTATTTATATGTAATTTAGTAAGTTCGTGCCGTGAGCGCGTCATTCGGGGTTCATTGCTTTATAAACAAGGCATTTCCTTAACCAAGGCCACTGTGCCATTCACAATGTGCATCTACTACACCTAGCATATCAATTATGCCCTATATACTATTTGTATTATTAATAAAATATATATATATATATATAAAAAACTGTGTTGCGACCGTATTGGCATTGTTGATACAGAATTAAAAGACGACAATAAATTAATATAAAGACGGTTAAAATATCACGAAATAAAATTCACGTGGCAAATAATATGGCATCAGATATTTTTAAGTACGTGTTAATTATTTAAAGTATCAAGAACACGCGCATGCGTCGCGTGCAAGTATCAAATTTCAACAGAGTATCAAACAATCGCTATACTCTTACTTATCTGATATTTGTATTATTAAGAGCCTATTAAAGGTATTGGAAGACGGAAAAACATTGCTATTCAGATCAAAAAGAAACAGTCATTAAATTCACTGATTAAGCCAAAATTAATTAATAGAAATTAACCAATTTCACTAATTAGTTTAAATTACATTAATTAAAATAAGTCTAAATGGACAAATTTATTATATTTATGTACTTCCGTTTCATATAAAGTAAACCAACTGCGGAGTCAACGTTCAAAAGATTCTTCAACACAGGGTCGGGCTCCGTTAATTTCAAAATTGACTAGATATCTGTGTGCATAGGAATCGTATATAAAATAGCTAAGTAAAGGAACCGATACACTGAAATTCTGGCATGTCTGTGTAAAAAACAACATCTAAAACTAATTTATTGCCATAAGCAAAAATTTATATCTAAAACTGTACTTCATTAAATTATGTAGAGTACACGATAACACATCTAATCTTTTGTACATTTTGTACAAACGTATCCGCATTCGCTAACGTAAAAAAATTCATGTTCAGTCAAAAAACCTATAATAACGACCTAACCCGAAACGAATACTCCGAGGGGCATTGTAATCAAATCATAACGCAAAAACTTCACAACGTCGAAAAATCTCAGGATAATACGCGCGGACCGCCGGGGGGCCGCTCGAGGGGCGGGGGACCGTGTTAAGTACGCAGGGCTGAGGCGGGCGGGGGGTGGGGGGCTGCGCACTCTCGTCACTTGGACGGCTGGTAGGGCGGGTAGCCCTGCGGCGGCTGGCCGCGGCTGCCGGTCGCGTACAGCTGCTGCTGGAAGTTGTGGAACTGCGCCGCGTAAGTGGGGTCCTGCGGCGAGGGCACGAAGCCCTGCCCCTTGAACGCGCCCGCGCCCCCCAGCGAGGGGGGCAGCGGCTGCGCCTGCGGCATGCGCGGCCCGCCCACGCCCACGCCCAGCCCACCTTTGACGCCGCGGAACACGCCGCTCTGGGGGTGCTGCACGTGCGCCGGGTGAGGCGGCCCCGCGAACGGGTCCCCGCCCATCTTCGGGGGCGAGCTGAACCCCCCGCCCGGGTAGTGGTGCGGCATGCGCAACATCGCGGGTGGTGCGCGCATCACGCCACGCATGCCGCCCTCCATGTCGAGACCGCGCGCGCCCCCGAAGTACCCGCCGCCCTTGCCGCCCTCCATCTGCATGGGATTCGTGACGCGCTGCAGGAAGTCCAGGCTGGGGGGCCCGCGCGGCCCCGAGTTGCACGCCATCTGCGGCCGCGTCGGCAGGTACTGGATGGTGTTGGGGGCGCTCGCCTTCACTTGCACGTTCGCCCCGTTGAAGGGGGCCATCTTGCCCGCACCGCCCATCCGCGGCCCGAGCATCGACGCATCGGGTCCCATCGGACCCATCGGGCCCCCCATAGGCCCGCCGCCCATCTTCGGACTTAAGTTCATGTCTGGCGGGAAATCTCCACCGCCCATCATACTTTCCATAGGACCGCCCATGCCAGGGCCTCCCATGTTGTCCATATGGCACCCTGTAAAAATAGACCAAGCGATTTAATAATAAAATATGTTACTCAGTAAAATAATGATTTATAAGAATTTGCATAAAATATGTTACCTAAATCGTTCATCATCATATGCGGATGTGGGTGCGGGTGCATCGAGTGGTGGTGCTGCATATGGTGGGGGCCGGGCCCCCCGCCGAAGGGGCCCATGCCCCCGCCCGTGGGGCCCATGGGGCCGGGGCCCGGCCCCCCTCCGCCCACCGAGTTGGTCAGTTGCTGAGACATCTGCGCCAGCGAGGAAATGGGATCGAAGGAGGAGGTGGCCGGGCCCATGGGTCCGTTCGGCCCCTGATTCGGGTTGATGGGGATGTTGTCCGGCCTGCTCATGCCGCATGAACCCGGAAACGGACCCGGCAGACTCGTGCTATTCGGTCCGCCCGATAACGTCGTCTGTTGAAAATTAAAATGTTTTTTGTATTTAGAAAACATGTCCAATACAAATGTCAAGATCTTTTGAGTGATGTTCCTTGATATAAAATAAATTGCATTAAGCCAGCAATAAAAGCTATTACTGTACAATACAATGCATATACCTTGCTTTTCTTAGAAAATAAATTTTTAGTTAAATTGTGTATTTATATAAAACAGTTTCTACCTAATATCTAACTTTAGATCTGGCTTAATTAAACATAATTAAATAGTTAATCTAATTCATTGTAAAAATGATATTTGTAACCTACGAAAATGATCTTAAAGAAAAACAATGTACAGTCGTCGTATGAAAAGGTTCGTCAGTTTTCAAATTCATTCATTTAACGTTCCGCGAGAACATGTTACCTTTTCGAACTAAGTCACAGAACAGTCTGTTTTACATGTTTGACAATAAAGTGTAAAATGATTAAGATCAAACTTTTGATTTTCTATCTTGTCTAAGAAGATTGTTTAAAGATGTAAAACCTTTTTATTGGTTTTAATATTTATCATAAGCGTGGTTATGACATCATCTTTGTTTCTTATTATTATTCTGTGTCTTGTTATAGTCAATTTCACGTTTCTATATTTTATTAAAATGTTGGCAGTACAGTTTCATGAACTCGTGCAAGCAAAAATGCAATTTTAACGAGACGAACGTTTTCATACCGAGACTGTACATATATAGAGAGAACATAATACTATCGCAGCTCCTGTTAATTTTACATACATACATATATAACTTCACGCCAGTTCCCTTGCGGGGTAGGCGCGAACTACAGAAGATGTTTCATTTTAACTTTGTTTTACATACATACATAACTTCACGCCAGTTCCCTTGCGGGGTAGGCACGAACAACAGAGCGCCATTCAGGCTTATTCTTACACACCTCACTTGCTTTTTTGACATTCATAACTCTTGTCATGCACGCTCGTCTGTTCTTAAGGCTCCTGACATCACCTTCTGCTAGTACACGATCAATTTGATCATTGAAGGTTTGTCGTTGCCTTCCACGACTTCTGCATCCATCCACTTTTGCATGGTATATCTGTTTATTCATTCTTTGTTTTATTGTATTTATGAACAGCATTTAACTGAGGCAAACAATCTGCTGCAAGTCGAGCTTTCGCGTAAAGAAAATGGAAGATCAGCCGTCTTTCGTCGCCAGCTGACCATGTTAGTGTTACGTATGAGTCTGCTGACAGCTATAATACAGCATAATTACTGACATTTCCTTAATATTAGACATTTGCCAAGTAATAATACCTAACAGTATACCGACCTCGTTATTGGTGTTAAGTCCGTCGTCCATACTGGTGGTGGTCGGGGTTGAGGCCGTCGTGGCGATGCTGCAACTGCTCTTGTTCGCGCACGAGGAGGCCGACGACGCCGGCGCGTACGGCCCCTGGTTGAGGCCGGACTCCCTTTGTGGCGTCTTCGCCGCACTGTCCTGACTCGATCGATTCGACTGCGGACTGGGCCTCGACTTCTCGTCTATAACAGGGGAGCGTTATATGAGCGTACTGACCTATGACGTCATTAGTAGGTTCAAGCGCAATGAGTCCAACAGCGCATTGAAAATGAATGAAATACATTCATTTAAAAATTACAGATTACTTACTGAAAGTCATGAGTCTACCATCGTTTCCAATACAATTTAATTTAAGTTACTGTTAAAGAACAGCAAATTATCTTTACTTCCTTACTATTTATTATGTATACCATTTTTTAAATGTATTTTGAACTAATACTAGGTTTATCAAAGTGATTTTTATATATTAGGTTGGGGAAAAAAATTTCTTCGCATTTTATATAAAAATTCAAAAAGTTTAATTACATTTGACTAAAGTATGTAGGTGCCATTTTGTTGGATAACTTTTTGCCATCTTGTAGGTAGGGACGTGATCCCATTGCTATAAAAATTTTGGGGCTTCTGATCAAAAAACTGCGACAAGTAGTTTTGGCAGTCCTCTCGTGATGTTAACCTGACACTGCCTAAAGAATTCTGCAGAGACCGAAACAGGTGAAAATCTAAAGGTGCAAGGTCAGAACTATACGGCGGATGCATTAACACCTCCCAGCCAAACTCTCGTAATTTTTGCTGAGTGGCTAAAGATGTGTGAGGTCTAGCGTTATCATGGTGAAAAACCACAACCCTTCTGTTGATTAATTCCGGCCGCTTTCTCTCAACTTTTTGCTTTAATCTCATCAGTTATTCGCAGTACAGTTCAGAATCGATGGTCCTGCCTGGCGGAAACAGCTCATAATGAATTATGCCCTTCCAATCCCACCATACACACAGCATCACCTTGTTGCGAGTTAACCCGGGTTTTGCCACAGTCTGTGAAGCCTGACCGGCCTTTGACCACGATCTTTTTCGCACGTTCTTGTCGTACGTGATCCACTTTTCATCACCAGTTATCAGCTTCTTCAAAAATGGTTCGGTTTCATTACGTCGTAATAAAGAATCACAAATGAGTACACGGTTCTTTAGGTTTCTTTCAGTGAGCTCATGAGGCACCCAAATATCGAGCTTTTATGTGTACCCAGCTTTTTTCAAATGCGCCAAAAACGTTTTGTAGTCAATTCCCAGTTCTCCAGCTATATCGTAACTACTAATATGCCGATCTTGCTCCACTTTTTCAAAAATGGCATCAATTTTGTCCGTAACAGGGCGACCAGAGCGACGTGCATCTTTGATATCAAAATTTCCGGATTGAAAACGCTTAAGCCAAATTTGCGCTACTCTCACAGATACTGCATTAGGTCCATAAACATCACAAATTCTTTTCGCGGCTTGTGTTGCATTTTTACCTTTTTTGTAGTAAAATTTTAAAATGTATCGAATTTCTTCATTAGATTCACTCATTTTAACAATAAGAAAAACAATTGAAAATCACACATTTTCCTAATTTGAATTTGGAATTATCTTCTTTAAAATTAAAACTTTTTAATGATACCAAAACCAGCCAGATACAAATGGTATAGCCAAAGAGATCTTATTATAAGTTCATACACACTATATGCGAAAAGACTTTTTCCCCAACCTATTATATATTGTTCATGTGTATATATGTATGTGAGTTGTTTTGTATAGATATATTTTTTAATAGATTCGTGCCTTCTCGCGCCTGGACCCCCGCTATATAACAGTGGCAGCCCACAACGTGTTCTGGCCTTTAATCATCTAGACACCAGCTATCCAGCTATATTTAGGCAGTAACTGGAATAACTGTGAAATATACCTCTGTATCTTTTAATTTTGTGTGTTGAATGTGTATAATAATTTTTTTGCTTTCAGATAATTGTCAAATAATGTAATAATTTTTCTATTTCACTACTTGTGTAATTTTTTTTTCTTTCTAAAGTGATTCACCCATAAATTTTGTTTAACTTAAGATTTAATTCTTAGTTATTATTTTGATATTGCGTTTAAAGGTTAATTCGAACTTTAAACATAAATCAATAATTGTGTAAAAAGTGACTTTATAGTTTATTTTTACTTAGTAGCAAATTCCATATAATTTGCAGTGGGTTTAAATTCCCCATATATATTTTGTGAGTGGATTTACTTTGGGTATATTATATATATATATATATATATATATATATATATCCTTGTGTTTAATTATTACGTCTTGTGTTTTGACAATAATTTAATTTAACTATCGAAGTTAATATACTTTTTTATAATTTGTGAATGTACTGAAACCAACCGACTTGAGACTAAACAGCAACCTTTAATTTTTTTATATGCGCGAATTAACGGAATTAAAGGAATATATTAACGGATTCTCTCCTCAAAAACTTAACATTAATGCACTCTATTCTCTATGACATAATAAAACGCACACTAGCGCCCGAAGTTGTGTCAAAGTAACATTGACAATTGACAGATGTATATTCTCACCTACACTCACTCACTCCCACTCGAAAAAAAAGTAATCCAATTAACGAATAAAAATAACAAATTCGTAATTATCCAAATGTCTTCATAATTAATAGTAGGCGGGATTTCATTGTGCTCAATAGTCATTTTAAACACAAACACTGAGATAGTTATTGCTAAGTAGTACTTACTCTATATCAACACTTACCTTGTCCACATTTTGTGTTGGCCGCCGATGTAGGTGTTTGTGGATTATTGAATCCTGGACTTTGCTCCATTGAGAACCTACCCGACCGCTGTTCCGATAGTGACGAGTGAGGTTCGGGGGTGCCGGGCATCATGCTACAATCAAATAATATAAATAGGTTGACAATCGTGTTCCAGTCGAGTTCCAACGAAGTGCGTCTACAAAATGTCATCCTTTTGAACTAGGAATTTCCATTATGAGCGATTGTTTTAAGCTATGGAACCTATGATGATAACAGCCCATAAATGTCCCACTGCTGGGAACGGACAGTATACCCACCACGCTTGTCCAAGGCGGCTTGGCAGGTTTGACACATCGGTTATCTCGATGTGCATCACAATGTTTTCCTTCAACGTTGTTAGCACGTGGTAATTGTTGTTCTAACATTATGCACATTAGGTTAAAAAGCTGCCAAGTGGTGCATATGTTCCGACCAGGATCGAATCCGCACCCTTTGAGCGTCGGACGCGTGCGTTAGCCATTACGCTACCACGACTTATATAACCTTCTCCATACTTGGTACAAACGTCACGTGCAGTGCTAAAGAATTTTAAATTAAAGAATTTATAATATAACTAGAATTTACCCCGCGGCTGCGCCGCGGGTCAACCTCTAGTGCGAATCTCTTGTTTAAAAAGGAAGTGGTACAGGTTACATTGTATTGTATTAATGTTTGTATGTATTTGCCCCCGAAAGATTTACTTCATTTTATATCGCAAACTATACCACCCCCGTCTATATGTAAACTACATAAATGACAAAACTTGACAAAAATGACAAAATAGATAACATGGTCCAAGTGGACCCAGTAGACCCAGTGGACCCAGTGGACCCAGTGGACCCAGTGGACCCAGTGGACGAAATGGACAAAATCATAAAACCTGTCCTAGTTTCCGGGATAAACTTTACATAAATCTATCCCAAAATATATCCCATTATCCGGGATAAAAAGTACCTTGGGCACTCTCGGTATTCAAATTACATATGTACCGAGTTTCAGCCAAATCAGTCCAATAGTCTTTCCATAAAAGGATAACAAACAAAAAGACAAATATACTTTTATCCCGGAAACTATCCCATTTTCCGGGATAAAAAGTATCCTATGTTCATTCTCGGCATCGAAAGTATATATATACTGAGTTTCAGCCAAATCGGTCCAGTAGTTTTTACGTGAAAACGGAACAGACAGACAGACAGACAGACAGACAGACAGAGTTACTTTCGCATTTATAATATTAATAGGGATATACAAAGCCAATTTGGTATCGAAAACTACTGCTGTAGTATAATACTGTGTTGCAGTTGTTAGCGCCCACTTCCAGACAACTCGTTTGTTATACAATTTAAAAAAGAAAAGAAAATTATTTAAAGTTTATACATTTGTGTGTAGTGTGGTCTTAGGACTTTGGTTAAAAATAAAAAGAATGTGTTGATAATGCTCAATTATTCGTAACTTATTATTCCATTTTATAATAAATACTAGAGTTTTCCCCGCGGCTGCGCCGCGGGTCAACCTCTAGTACGTATCTCTTGTTTAAAAAGCAAGTGGTACAGGTTACATTATATTAAATTTGTATGTATTTGCCCCCGAAAGATTCACTTCATTTTATATCGCAAACTATACCACACCCGTCTATATGTAAACTACATAAATGACAAAACTTGACAAAAATGAAAAAATAGATAACATGGTCCAAGTCGACCAACTGGACCCAGTGGATCCAGTGGACAAAGTGGGCCCACTGGCCTAGTGGACCCAGTTGACCAAGTAGACCCAGTGGTCAAAGTGGACCCAGTGGTCTAAGTGGACCCAGTGGGCCCAGTGGACCCAGTTGACCCAGTAGGCTAAGTGTTCCAAATGGACCCAGCGGACCCAGTGGGCCCAGTTGACCCAGTAGGCTAAGTGTTCCAAATGGACCCAGTGGACCCAGTTGACCAAGTAGACCCAGTGGTCAAAGTGGACCCAGTGGACCCAGTGGTCTAAGTGGACCCAGTGGACCCAGTGGTCTAAGTGGACCCAGTGGGCCCAGTGGACCCAGTTGACCCAGTTGACCCAGTAGGCTAAGTGTTCCAAATGGACCCAGTGGACCCAGTGGGCCCAGTTGACCCAGTAGGCTAAGTGTTCCAAATGGACCCAGTGGACCCAGTGTTCCAAATGGACCCAGTGGACCCAGTGGACCCAGTGGACCAAGTGGACCCAGTGGACCCAGTGGACCCAGTGGACGAAATGGACAAAATCACAAAACCTGTCCTAGTTTCCGGGATAAACCTTACATAAATCTATCCCAAAATGTATCCCATTATCTGGGATAAAAAGTCTTGGCCACTCTCGGTATTCAAATTATATATGTACCGAGTTTCAGCCAAATCGGTCCAATAGTCTTTCCATAAAAGGATAACAAACAAAAAGACAAATATACTTTTATCCCCGAAACTATCCTATTTTCCGGGATAAAAAGTATCCTATGTTCATTCTCGGCATCGAAAATATATATATACTGAGTGTCAGCCAAATCGGTCCAGTAGTTTTTACGTGAAAACGGAACAGACAGACAGACAGACAGACAGAGTTACTTTCGCATTTATAATATTAATAGGGATAAATACTAACTCAATGAAGAAAAAAAATCAATCCATAGATTCCGGTAGAACATGACAAGCGGAATGATGAAAGTTAAAACAAACATTTTGTATCTAGTTGTCAACCAAACAATATTAGTCCACAAACATCCACCTGCTTTGCTTTGTATATCTTCCTTAGACAAGACAATAAAATAGATAAATCACATACCCCGCTGGTGATTTCTGATTGGAGTTTGACTGTGGCGTTTGCCCCCCACTGTTGGACGGCGGGCCGTTGTCTTTCAAAGATGTGTTCGGCTGTTTTTGTATCGTGAGCTCTTGTCCTAATAAAAAAAAAACAACCATAGACAAACACAACTCAACTGTCAGGAGTGTTTATTGCTTATCGTTGCTTTTTATCGAATTCAAAATTGGAATCGAAAGAGAATTCTCAACCGATCGTATGTTAACATTCGATCAATGAGCGAGTTAGCAATTTCACATCCTGTACATATGAATGAATGAACGATAATGGAGAATGATAGAACGAATTAGCCATAGAGTATGAAAATACATTTATGTTAGCACATTTTCACCAACCACCACCATAATGAAAAATAAAAAACAAGACAATATGTTGACAAAAACATTTACTTGTGAATAGTTGCCCAGAGACATTTCCAAAATGGTCAGGTAATGAAAATAGACCTTTAGGAAATTTCCCTTTAAAATGAAGTTGCAAATGGTTAAGCACTATATCAAAACCGTTCATAAAAACAATTTGTTGTGAGATACACTAATTTAACTAATAAAAAAAAACAATAGCTAATCTCACAACAAAATGTAGCAAGTGAAAAAATATAAAAGCGTTAAAAAATAAACTCAATTAGAGCTGAAAGCAGACAGATAAAATATTTGAAATAAATATCGGCCTAGGCTACACTAGTTTATTTATGATTTTCGCTATATTTTTAAGACAAGGCCGCCCAATGTACGAAATTTTCTTATTTTGAGGTTACTAAATGTAAAAAAATCCTGTATAGTATCATTCCGGTATGTGTCTGCTACAACTCCATTAATTCTTCGAACAGTATAACACAATTGTGTACTTTTTGATAAGTAAATAATAGCTTGAGATAGACAAAAATATGAAGTAAAAGAATTTTTAGCTAGACGTCTTGCTGGGGAGTTACTTGCTGCCTATTTTCTTTACAATAAACAGCGATAACACTTTTCAAAGTGGTATACATATTACAGTAGTAGACTTAATTTTTAACTTATATCAATGACCTTCGAAAAAATGATTTCCTAAGGAACTTAGTTTGATTAAAAAGTTTTAAATTTGTCTTTATGTCACAGATGGTGATCTCTTATTTATATTTGCATTACAATGAATATAGCTCAATATTATAGGGATTTAAATAGAATAAATTATCATTAAAATGAAAAATTAAGTGCTTATATGGTTAAAATGGCTTGTAACGACAACAGCCGCATACTTTATAAAATTTTATACAAAAAATTATTTCAAAATTACATTGCTTAATAATATAATTAATTAATTATTATCCGCACTGCATTTTAAAAGAGCAATTTTTAATTGCTAATATGTCACGTAAACGGGAAAATGTTTTTTGTTTGCTTTGGTAAATACTGAAGACCTAACTATATATCTATTTGCTAATAAATAAATAAATTGCTCTAGAATACTAGCGGCCATATCGCGGTAGACTAACGTGCGAATTGAATGAATTTATTCCATTTTAAAATTATACATAATTCTCGGAAAGAGACATAAATAAGCATGTGTAAACCTAGCCGTTATTGTATACTTTCGTTGTCTAATCAAGCTTGTTACCTTCGAACTGATTGAGATACGATATTTGCTGCGGCGACGGTACCGGCATCAGACTTGGCTCCTTCCCATGCGAGCCGGCCTGTTGGTTCTTCTGTTGCTGCGCCGCCAAACATTGGAGGGTGCGGACAAACACGCCATCGTCCAACTTCTCTAATATCTCTATCGTGGCCAATGTTCGATGCAAACATGTCCCAAATCGAGCCAGATGGTATGTTTCGCGTTGAGGTTTTGTGTTCCAGTATATTTGGCCAAATGTTTTAACGGTTATTTCGTTGTTATTCGTCACACGTTGGGATTTCAAGCGTCAAGCGGTTTGCGAGGGTGAGGCGGAGGGGGAGGGAAAACAAAAAATATGCATTACAACTACAGAAACAAAACGAAAAAGTAAAATTAGCGAAATCAAGCCAAATTTTGGTTTGATATAGGAGTTAAAAACTAATAATAAATCCTTTGTGGTTGGGAAAATGTCTAACACGAATAAACAAGTGTGATCATGCTGTCTCTACGTCTATGGCTTCTGTGTAAGTTTCAAAAAAACATGCAACATACTTATTAACTAAATTGTTAAACTATTGTTTGTGTGGATAAAGAAAATATTAAATTACATATAATCAATAATGTTCATCAACTTATGAAACTTGCCTAAAAGATTTTCATTTCAATTTCATATTTAAAGTATGTATCAAAACTAAATCAACACGTTTCTATAGATTTTACGCATTGAATCAACGACATCTAGTGCATAGAGTAAAATTACCCATCAAGGTAACACATTAAAGGTATGGTAAAGAAAGAAAGAAATCATTTAATTGTCAAGGGTGAAATAATTTTTTTATACGTAAAACATTTTTAAGAGTTGTATGCTGCAATCTGGTAAATAAATTTAACACTCTATATTTTCAGTTAGCTTTAGTGCCTAAATGGGTTTTAGTCCACAAGTATTCCCTTGACATCAGTACCAGGATTATTATAGTTTCTATTTATACGACTCTTCGATTATGTTACTACTCTAAAATAATAATATAGTCTCTTATTTTGAAGAAGAAGTCATTCTGTCCTTTGAACACACAAACAGTGCAACTCATATTAGTTTTCGACTTATACCCGTATATTATTAGGTGAAAGGTGCAGTACAGACCTGGCGCGTCCTGTTTGGGTCCAGGTTTGCAGTGCGCCGGACTGTTGAGGCCGGAACTGGCCCGAGACGCCTCCGCCGACATCGGCATTTGGACCGAACCGTGCCCCGGCGACTGCGTTGCTGATGGACATTATCGAGTTCAGCTTACATTCATACTGTTTATTATTTAAGCGGGAATTTCAAGCGTGGATGCCAGGCTAACACTTCCATACATCACATACTATACTCTTCTCTCTCTGACTATTGTGTAGCCGCGAGAGGTATAGGTTAAATAATACTTCAGATGGCAGAGAGTAGTGTTCACTGTCGAGTGCTGTGAACTGAAGTGAATTGATTTATTTTGGAAACGGTAATCTTAAGTACCAAATATTAACAAGTCTTACTGCTAGTACAATGTATAGCACAGTGTGTGAGCGGGACGGATGATGTGCGAGCGAGATAGAGCCACTATTAATATCTGCGCTCTTGCGCTCAATTGTGTCGCCCTATGGTGGGCATCATTAGATTCATCCCCCCTTCATGGCAACAGTCCAGCCGAGGTAAAACTCCCTAGGGAGCTCCCTCGAGCAAGTTGTGCTCCCCCGGGTGCCTTCGCGAAGGCACTCGCCCCAAAAACCCCGGTAAAGCGCTAGTCAGTAGTTCGTTGTCGGCTGCGATGACTAAACGTATGCAGCTCCCATAATAGTAATGTGTATATATGCCTATTTCCCTCCCCCCAACATGGTGGATGCGGGAAATGCAGCGGCGTCGGAGCGATTGCGACACACTTTTGTTACGAACCATGGTATTGTGAACTTCATCTGAACATATAAAAAAGGACAATATCAAAGGCCGCCCAATGAACTATTCTACTTATATTTATGTGATTGTGTATGTAAAGTGCTAGCGGATGTAATATGGTCGACGTGTTATGTAAGTTATAAGTATTCATATTTATTGACTTGTTTGAATACACCAATGGACACAAGCAAAGTTGAACTATTTGCTAAAAGTCAACCAGCCAGCAGTTATTATTCGGATGCCCGGAAACATTCTTAAAGTATTCTCTGGAAATTCGGGCGCACATACATAACTGTCATTGTATAGTTCTCCACAATAGCGGGCAAAGGAACTAAGTACCCACGGCCTTGTAAACGAGGTCTTCGGATTTTTTTTCACAAGTAGACAAACGGCCCACTTGATGAAAAGTGGTTACCGTGTTGCCGGCCTCCAAGAAATTGTATACCGCTCTTCTTAAATGACCCCATGTCGTAGCGAAGAGGGAAAACTTGTGTTTAGGAAGTTTCCAGATAGCAGACGATAATTATATTAATAAAACTACGTTTTAACGGTTTTAAGCGCGGTAATTTATTTGATGAATGATTTATCATTCCGATGTTTCGGTGATCACGGAAGACAAAGATGTCAATGTCAATGAGTATTTTTCAAATTTTATTTAATCTACTTTAACAATACTCATTGATCACGGCTACTGAAAAGTGCCGAAACGTTGGAATAATAAAAATCAAATAAATTATTGAGCTTGAAACCGTTATAACGTAGTTTTATAATGTATACTAGTCGCGAAAACTTAAGAAAATATTATACTATTCCGGTAATTTTTCCCCAAACATCTTAAACGTAACTATTCTTTTAAACCAGATTCCTAAAGCGACCTATATCGACCCCCAGAGTTAGACAAGGAACTCTAAGAGGAATAAGGAAGAAAAAATTATGTATCTTTCTCTTTTAAACCGGTCGGGACTATAATTTTGGCTTCCATGTATACAGTAATCCGGAGAGTATCTATGACATTGGAAGGTGTATCTATACAAAGATATTTGCAATATTTTTGGAGTTTACTCCTTAAGAAAATATTTTCATATAAATAAGGCCCGCGATATGAAAATTTTATGAGTAAAATAATACTACTGTTAACTCAAAAGCATTTTTTATATTTCCATTTCGAACTTTAATGCGATTAAATAAGATCTAAAATAATATCTATGGGTGTTAGAAATGGTGTTTTGAAATTAGAAGAACTGACAATTCTATTTATCGTATTAAAGGAGTAAACTCCCGTCGTGCATCGGAGCTGTCACACAATTTTGAATAAATTTTTTTTGGGCGTAATTGAGATCCTTAACAATGATGCAAAATGTTTGTATTCGTCTATCAATATTAAAAAAATCTTAAATTATAGTAAAATCAATAAAAATATACCTATAGGCACAGAGGCGGATCTGTGTAATGGTGAAGTTCCATAGGGAGGTGGAGGCAAACAGCCGCCTCTTTCTGAGCACGGTGATTTCACTTGTGTACCTGGCAATTATAATTTCATTTTTAGTATAATAATATGCATGGACATATATAGTTTGGGTAATGAAAGTATATACTCAGAATGTGCGGTACATTGAAATTAATAACAGAATGGCAAACCTAAAATTCTTATGATAAAATAGGATGATGTTTTTCTGTGCAATTTAACTTTTATTTACTGCATATGGCTTTTAGAACTGACACTACAACTCCTTGTGATGTGGACATCTTCTTATAAATAAAAATCAATGTTTGTCCTCGACGCACTCCTAAACCATTGATCAGATTGTGATGAAACTTTGGTAGTACGTTCTGAAGACACCCAAAAGGGTTTCTGGGTCAAAAAATCTATATGATATAAATAAAAATCAATGTTTGTATGTTTGTCCAATATGCGTTCCTAAGCCATTGATCAGATTGTGATAAAACTGTGGTAAAGTATCCTGAAGACACCCGAAAAGGTTTCTGGCTTAAAACATCTATATATCTATAAAAATAAAAATCAATGTTTGTATGTTTGTCCTCAATATGTTCCTAAAGCATTGATCAGATTCTTATGAAAATTTAGTAAGGTGTTCTAAGGACGTCTTAGAGGGTTTTTAGCCTACAAATATTTATATATAAAACTCTTCTGTTCGTGTATGTTACTGAACTCTTCCTAAACGATTGAGGAAATTTTGCTGATTTTTTTGTATGTTCATGTGGGTTCTGGAACGGGATAAATTTCCAATTGGACCCGGTAGATGATACCACTGAACTCCTCCTGATCAGTGGGGCCGACTGTGATGATTTTTGTGTGTTCAAGAGGATTAGTAAATGGTTTAGATTAATAATTGGTCTCTGTAGGTGGCACTGCAATCGGGTTCCAGGATTTTGACGAGATTTTTTTTGTGTTTGAGTGGGTCTCGGGATGGTTTAGATTCACTATTGAACCAGGTAAGTGGCGCTGCAATCGAGTTCCAGGATTTAGATGAAATTATTTTTGTGTGTGTTCAAGTGGGCCCCAGGATGGTTTAGATTCACGATTAGACCCGGTAGGTGGCGCCGCTGAAGTCCTCCTCAACGACGGGACCGATTTTGATAAATCTTTTTGTGTTTGTTCAAGTGGATACGAGAATATTTTAGATTCAAATTTGAACCGGGTAGATAGCGCTATAATCGGATTCCAGGAAGTAGGTGAAATTATTTTTGTGTTTGTTCAAGCGGGTCTTGGGATGGTTTAGATTCAATTTTGAACCAGGTAGGTGGCACTCCAATCGGGTTACAGGATTTAGGTGAAATTTTTTTTTGTGTGTGTTCAAGTGTGTCCTGGGATGGTTCAGTTCACGATTAAACCCGGTAGGTGGCACCGCTGAACTCTTAAACAGTGGAACCAATTTTAATGAATTTTTTGTTTTTGTTCAAGTGGATTCGAAAATGGTTTAGATTAATTATTGATCCTGGTCGATGGCGCTACAATCGGGTTCTAGATTTTTATTTTTTAAGGGCAGGACAACGTCTGTGGGGAATGGCTAGTATACAATAAATTCTGATACTTTTACATATAAAACAGGTGTTAAAATTACATCTTGTCATCTAAATTTTAAAATATTATGATATAAATAATTTTAATTACTTTTTAAATCATAATTAATGCGCTATTTGACTACTTTTACTTGTACCTACTTATAATGTCATAAGTAGTTATGCACATACAATATCAATGAGGCTGCAACCTTTTGTAAGTAGCTTTTGCTTGTATATAATTCTAAAACTTGAATATTCACATATACTTAATATTGGCTAGGTACATAGGCATAAATATACAAAAAAATAAGTTGGGGTGAAATTTTTTGTTATTCTTACTTAATTCAGTGTCCATGGATTTGGGATCGTCGAAGAACTGGTGGTGTATCTTCTGCCAGTCGATATCTGCTCCTGGGGGGCTTTTGGGACTTCGCAGTCCCTTGTGGGGGCCCACACCCATGCCCCCGGGGCCTAAACCCCCGGGACCCAGCCCACCGGGGTCACCTGGACCCATCTATTTGACAAAAGTTGATCAGTTAAATACACACTTAATTTGATAACCCTGTCCTATGATGGGTAATTTTGTGAAATCTTTCATTGAAATCATGGTTACAAAGTTACATACATAACTTCACGCCAGTTCCCTTGCGGGGTAGGCACAAACAACAGAGCGACATTCAGGCTTATTCTAACACACCTCACTTGCTAACAAACTTGGTTACAAAAGTTGTTTATTTTAATAGTTTCACATGGAAATGACTAAATTAATTATTAATATTCATAATGCTTCTTGATCATTGTATAAAAGAGCGATCATAATGCAGATTAATATCTACTTAATGACAAGAGTAATTTATAGTCTAGTATACTAAAATGAGGTTTCTACAACACATCATTTCCTACATCGTCTACACCACTTCGCGACGTGTGCATGTCAGCACAATGTATCTTTTCCGTCCATATACCTCTATTATGACAGACATCCTCTGTCACACTACAAATAATCATATCATACTTCACACAATCCATCCATCTCTTTTATGGACTACCTTTAAATTTATATCCATCAATCTTGCAGTTTAACATTCCTATGGAGTTACAGCTATTAAGAAAGTAATAAAAAGTCTCCCAAAGTAAATATAAAGACATATATAATTGCACATACGTTTCTCCCGCGGCCGTACTCGTCGCACATGGGTCCGTTGAGAGGCATCGAGTGGTGGTCGGGACCACACTCGCCGTGCCCCACCATACCACCCATCATGCTCCCGTCCATCATTATACCACCTGTTGTAAACATTTATAGTTATGTACGCCGTAAAAGAAGAATACTAGAACAATTGTCTTGTAAAAAAATGGAACTCTGAAATGCTTCTAGTGTGCTTTGGTTGTAACTTGACATGCAGATTTACCAACTGTCAAAAATATTAACCCCTAAAGTCAAAAACTCTTAGAACCACCAAAATCATTTGAAAACAAAATTAGTTTTGTAATATTCTTTGCTCATAAACTATTTTACTACTCCATATAAATCATGACAACTTTTGAGAGTTGTTAACCCTGCACATAAAGTTATTATGAATATAATATATTGAAAGATTTATAAAATTAATTTATTTCTATTTATTTATAACCAGGAAGTGGTTTTTGAAACTGTGATGATTTTATTTCGAATATTGACACGAGAAATTAGTTCATGTCTTCTTTTACCTTCTTACTGTTTATTTTTCTTTAAATTTCCGTTTGCAGTAACTTAAATGCTCTTTGTGGTTTTCTGTGAGACCTATAAATATGTAGTAAATTTGGCTCCTTACCATTCATAGCATTGAGATTAGGTCCTGTCATCATTCTGGGTCCCATGTGTGGGCCACCCATCATGCAAGGCTTAGGTCCTCCCATACCGCCCATAGGATTTGGCATACGCTGGAAATAATCATTTTAAATTAAATATCCTTACTTGAGGGACAAGGAAAATCTGTTTAAACTACATAACTGGCGTGATATCACGGAGACTAGATTTAAAATTAATATAGTTTAGATTTCACTTGAACATATAAAATTACTAGCGGGTCAGGCAGTCAATGAAAAAATTAAAATCTAAAACCCGATTTCAGTGCCACCCACCAGATTCAAATGTGAATTTAAACCATCCCGGGACCCATAAAAAATCATACAAATCTATAAAAAAAGCAAATTTTAAACAACCGCAACGAAAGAATGATCATTCTATCGGATGTTAACCAAAAAACCAATAATTGAGAGTCAATTCCCATGCAAAATTTTCAATTTTTTTTCAGTTTCTCTAGTTTTTTTTAGCCACCCTTGTATTAGAGTGAACCCAAATAATTTATTTACGGAGATTAAAAGTCAAGTGTTAGTCAAACTTACCCCCATTGGTCCACCACACCCCCTTCCCATATGTATATCTGTGCACATGCCAGTCTTCATATCCGGTCCACCGCACGCGCCTCTGATGCCTTTCATGCCACAAGGACCCATTGGTCCCATGGGTCCATTGGGCCCCATACCCCCCATCATCGGTCCATTCGGACCCATCATCCCATTAGGCCCCATTGATCCGTGCCCACCCATACCCATACCCCCCATTGGCCCAGGTCCCATTGGGCTACCCATCGGGCCGTTCGGGCCCATAGGACCGCCCATCGGGCCGTTGGGACCCATAGGTCCAGACATAGTGCAACTGGGGCCCGTATTCATACTGTTCGGCATGGAGACCATAGGCCCGTTGGGTCCGTTTGGGCCCATGCCGGACATTGGTGGGAAGGGCATATTCATGTTGGCCGATGAGTTTGGTGGGTTGATGTCGTTGGGGGGTTGGGACCCATCTCCACTTTGGTTGGGGTTGTTCCCTCCACTTTCAGGGAATAGCATCTGCTGCATTTTGCGGATGGTCGCCAGTTGCTCCTCGCGATGAGCGCGTTGCTGCGGCGTTAGATTCTCATCTGGAATTTTAACACCTACAAAAGAGACAAATATTTTTCAAACTAAACACAACCACCAAGAAAAGTATTATTTAGCGCTAATTGCACTAATAATGTTTTGAAGTGCTTATTATTGTTATTATTTTAAAGGTCTGATTAGGTGAAACTTGCTGATAAACGAAAAAGACTAGAAAAACAAGATGAAACTGGCATTAAAATATTTTTGTTTGCAACAAATAATGACTATATTCGAAAACCTTAATCTATATATATAAAAATCAATTGCTGTTCATTAGTCTCGCTAAAACTCGAGAAGGGATGGATTGATTTGGCTAATTTTGGTTTTCAGTTATTTGTTGAAGTACAGAGAAGATTTAAAAGGAGAAGTAAATATTAAAAAAATGCTTGGAATATAGTAAAAACAACAATTTCGCTTTCCCTTAGAAACTATTCCTACCTGTCAAATATTTGATGTTCGTCCCGTCGTTTAGAAATCAATTATATTTAAAAGTCGTTCAGAAATCAAATTAAATTTAAAATTGAAGTTTTTTTTCATTTTTTTGGTTTTGAATGTCAAAAGTTTGATGTTCGTTCCGGTTAAGTTTTGACCACATCTTTTACTAAAGTTGAAACATTCTGCAATTATCATTCAGCTTTTTTATTTATTGATTCTGAGGCGGTACGAAGTTTGCCGGGTCAGCTAGTTTGATATCTCATTAATAAAAATAACTAGACTGCTATATACATTGTGGGACCACACACTGTGAAATTCTAAAAAATTGTCACATTACATCCCCCTCATACCTATCTGTTAAATATTTAAACTAACCTTTGGGTCCAGTCTGGCAGTTCTGGTCGTTGCTGTCCTGTTGCGATGACGGGTTGTCGTTCGCTCCGCCACCGGCTTCCGAGCACGCCGGCATCTGGCCGCCACCGTTCGACATGCCGTTTGACATTACAGAGGAGTTTTTCTATAAAACACAAATTACTTTTTAAATCATTTATAAACAATCGACAGATAGTTAATAATAACCGGCATACATATCTAGATGAGGCAATTATGTCATCACACCAATTTTGACGTCAGCGTCATAATGGTTATTTTTGTATGCAAATTAGCCATTATGCCGCCAGTAGTCGGCCATTATGACCACATTGTAATAGCAGAATTGGTGCCCTGGTCCTGCAAGTCAAGACAATGCAAGCTGCCATATACTTGCTGGAGACTTTCCAGCAGTATGACATGTGAATAAATGAATAAATATGCTTTATTGTTTAGACAGTTTGTACAATATAATAGGAGGTCTTATCTCTGTTAGCGATTTCTTCCAGACAACCTTTGGCTGGACAAAGAGTTTGATAACAGTGGATACAATATGTTGTAACCTAAGGTTCCCAAAGTTTTTTGTATTGTAGACCACTTATCATATCTTTTATCCAAAAAAATGGAATAGGTTCTGTGCCATATAAATATGCAATTAAATGAGTTGCTACATCAAATGTACCAGTTTTTTTAAGAGGTTAATAAATATGAATACGGTTAAGCACTCACGGTGTCCCAGGGCATTTCACCATCAGCACCGAGGCCGTCCATGACACCACAGGACGGGGTGCCCCCTGGAAACCCATCCATGTGCCCCATCCCAGGACCCATCTGACTCATTTGTCCGGGGCCCTTCATCATCATCATCTGGCCGCCGGGACCGCCCATTCTGTTGGGGCCCATCATGTTCGGCCCCATATGCCCCATGCCGCCGTGGGGCATGGGTCCCATCGGTCCACCCATCATGTGCCCCATCTGGTTGGGGCCTCCCATCATGTTGGGCCCGCCACGCATGCCGCTCCTCGATTTTGCCATTGCCAAATTGTTTAACCATTGCGCTGGGCTCTGTTTGTTGAATTGGCCCATTTTCAATGGATGTTTCTGTGAAATAAATTAATTTCATAGATATATATTATTATTTATATATATTCTCTTGCTATGGTGAGAACCGGCCTACAGGAGTTTTTAGCGGGAACTTGAAGAGTCGTGTTTTACCGTGCAGTAAAAAAAAATGTATGATATTATACCATTTCAAAGTGTTTATTTTACTTTTGACGTTTGCACGTCTATCAAGCTACATATTTGTTGACAGTAAAACCCACAAGAAATAAAATGACATAATTGTTGTACTATATTGTTGTGAGTGACGTAATAGTGATGTTCTGTGAGTCATGAAACACATATACTATTAAACACACATAAATAAATCGAAAGTAATCGATTTGAAAATAAAAAATGTTAGATAGATAACACTTTAATGTAAACCATTACAGAAAACTTACGAACTAGTGTTATTCTAATTGTGTACAAGGGGCGGTCTTATAGTTAAAAAGCGATCTCTTCCAGACAACTCGTCACAAGAATATTGCTGATTAAGAGTAGCGATGGTGGTATACATGATTATTGTATGATTACTTACATTTTAATAATAAATATATAACTATACTATATGTACACATAAGTTATATACATATACAAGATATAGTGATAAAATGCAACTATTCTTATTATTATTTTCTACTTTAGTATTTTTTTTTTAATTTACCTATTACAAAAATGGCTTATTTAATATATTATGTTATGGGAGCTGCATACGTCTACTCATCGCAGCGGACAACGAACTACTGAGACTACTGACTAGCGCAACGCGGGAGCGCACATATTAATAGTTGCTCTATCTCGCTCGCACATCATCCGTCGTGCTCACACACGGTGCTATATATTGTACTAGCAGTACGACTTGTTAATATTTGTACTTAAGGTTACCGTTTCCAAAATAAATCAGTTCACATCAGCACTCGAAAGTGAATACTACTCTCTGCCAGTCTGAAGTATCATTTAACCTCTACCTCTCGCTGCTACAATGTAAAATATGGTTTTTTTATTACATGATATAGTATTTTTAGCAAACATATATAGATAAGTTAAATTGATTAAAAGTTATTTATAAATGGAAAACGATTCTTATAACAAATTGAGTCAGTAATAATACATTAGGACATTACTAATTGATCCGTCATACAGCCGTCAAAAGTAAAAAAAATGCTTGGGAAGGGTAAGGGTATAGTTAAAAAGTCAACAATAGTGGTAGGGGTATCGATTGTTCATAATGAAGAATTGTGTGTTTGTGTTGGAAATCACAAGTTCTTCTTGCTGCCCCAAGAACACACTGCTTTGACATTAGTCAAAGAGCTACAATTTGGCTAAGGCTTTTTCTTAAAAACTATTCTAAAACTTGATTTGAGTTCACTGGCACTGCTATTTTAACATAAAGTCATCCCTGAGGTAGACACAAAATTAAAAATTATTACCTCTAAATACTTCTTAGTGCCAGGCTGGGCACAATGGTAGGCAATTATCGAGTTATGTTGCCCAGATATCACTGCTTCTGCTCCTTTGTTCGCCAGGAGTGTGGAAAACACGAAGATCTGACTTTGCTGCTGGGAGAAATACAGGTATTTATGATACGATCAATCTAATTGTAATAAAAATAGAATGAAAATTACTTTAACTATTATACATTCTTCAATATACTAGTACGAGTTAAACTTTAATGCGTCCTTGAAGTTCGTACACGTCATAGCACAGAACACAATTATTAGGTTTACAAACAGAACTGAGAGGGTTGCCTTCTCGCTCGGTCGTTATCTGGACTCGGATGCTATCTCTGTCGCATAACACACCGTTAAGTGTAATAACCATTAACATTAAACTGGACCTGCGCAAACTCACGGAACTAACTTCACTCAGAGCGCATTCAGTTTTGCGCGTACTGTATGTAGTAACATAGATAATTTGTCAAATGTTTACCTTGTGCCTCATCCATATCTGTGTCTATCTATGCCAAAGAAACTTTGTACAAGGTCGTAATGTTTTTCTTAAAACTAATTTATTTCGTGCAATCTACAATTACATTTACTAAGTTTATAGTAGCACAATAAAAAATAAATTAATAATTATATAATCGAAATATATACATCGTAGATATGGAATGTTATTAACGGCAAACATTATAAGCTATCAACTAAGAAACGAAAGATTTAAGATGGTAATTTTATTCATAGATTTAATTTTATTGCAAATGAAATTTTATTTTATGACAAATAAATGTTGATTCAACACTAGATTAATTGTTATAAAAGCATTTATAGATATATTTGTGGTCCATACTATTATCGAAATCAATGTTACCTCCATGCTGCCGGCCTGTTTGCTGATGACGTTAGAGGGCAGTGTTTGGGCTTCAGATGCGGACATTGGGCCCATAGAGACCCCGGGACCCATGGGCCCTGCGCCCCCCATACGGCAGGACCCCATACTCTCCGGTCCTCCGTTGGGATTGCGACAGTTCTGATTGCCATCCTAAAAATATTTAATCTTTTTATACAAACAAAGAGAAAGCAGTGGCTAAAAGCTGGTACTCATAGGTATAGCTCCTAAAACTAAGTACTTTGTGAAAATAATAAAATTTATTTTATTAAAGTACAAATGATTACTTTCTTAAAGGTTTCAAGTGATAATTAACAATAATGGTTAGCAAATTGAAAAAGGTTAATTGAACGGTATTGTTCATGGGACCAAAATAGAATAATACTAATTCTGTCTTTTGAAAACAGGTATGAAATAAAGGAACTATGAGTATCAACTTCTACCATAATTTTCATAGATTAATTAAAACTACATTATAACAGTTGCTAAGCACATTTTTATTTAACTTATCTTTTTCGTTTCACTTTTCGAATACTTTTCATTAGTTGTGATCACAGTGGTACTCTACAATGAAATCGGCGGAACAGCGGTTTATCCGTGCAGGAACGGAGAAAGAATACAACTTCCTGCGGCTGGGCGGCCTGTCGTAAGAGGCGACTTAACAACCCACAGCCAGGTGGTAGGGCATTTGCCCGACTGGATGGCTACCACCCCTGGTCTAAAGTATGTCGCCATAACAACCTTGAGTTGTGTTCCGGCATTAGTGACCAGGTTCCAGTCTCCCTTAAGAGAGCAGCAACGCATTTGTAGCACCTTTGGTGTTGTAAATGTCCATAGGCGATGGTAACCGCTTTCCATCAAGTGGGCCGTCTGCCTGTCTGCTGATCTGCTGCAATAAAAAAAAACATCACAAATAAATGTTAAAATGTAGTTTAATTTATGTCTAGTAAGTGTAGTAGTTACTAGTTTAGTAAGTGTTCAATGAAGAAAACTATTCTACATTTTGCTGTACCATTCATTACCTGTAAATTACTTGATGAGCCTCTGAGGCCAGTCTGTGGATCAAGTATGTCGTTTGAGTCTGACGATAGTCGTTCCGATTTCAAGGATCCTGGTCCGCCCAATTCGCAGGACGGAGATTTTGTGGGGTCACCTGAAAGCAAAACAGAGTTGGTGCAGTTTACAACCACACAACTGATCAGATTGTCCAATCATAGTCCATTTGTACGCGATTACTCCCAAGGTCCCCGGATAGATAGATAGACAACTCTTTATTGTATGTACACCAAAACATAGGTAAACAGAAATAGAAAAATACAAGAGATAGTACAACGCGCGGCCTTATCGCTAAAAAGCGATCTCTTCCAGGCAACCCTTGGCAGGGATTAATGGATTTTTAATACTGACGGTGGTGCAGTTTATAAATAATGATAAATGACATAACAATGGGGGCGAAGTACGGCAGAGACGCTTAATTATTCGTACGCTCGTCCTAAACATCGTATTCGTATAAAAAATTACTCCAGATTTTTTTTTTGAGTTTTTATGCTTTACAACTTTTATAATCCATGCAAAAACGACTTGAGGTCCTGCAGAGGAGATATTTAAATAAAACTGACTTTTGTCAACTTCGACATTGAATACAGGAGCCTTAAACGTGACATTGTGACTTTTGAGACAACATTTAAACTGGTGTGCATTTAACCGATGGTTAAAAAAAAATTAATCGCTGTTGAAGCATTTATATTTTTAGCGATTATCCTATTTTAACCATTGGTTAAATGTCTATGCACACCATTCTTAGAATGCCAAAACAAAGGTTCCTACAAAAACTCAGCTTTTCCGTTTCATTCCGAGATTTGATCCATTTTTTGCCTTAAGTGACTACTATACGTTTCTCATCATTTGCAGACCACGGGCGTGTCACGTACAAAGTTGCCAACTATAGGTATTTTTGCATCTCATTTTTTTCGACAAAGAGAGACGACGTGACCCAGGATATTAAAATTAATCACCTGAAGACTGCAATTTAAGTATGTATCTAGAAATTAGTAATGACCACTGATAATTGCTAGGTAGAACATTAAAGGTACTGATGGCGTATAGGCGCAATTTGGACCATCACAATTTTAGAGAGAAATCAGGTCAAATTAATTTATTAATGACAATTTATTAAAGAATATTCTTTCCTTCTTCCTTTTTAATTTAATTTCTTACAAATATTTTCCCAACAGCTCCCGTCCCATGTTAAATACTTTAAAATAATCGAGTCGGTCATACTCCTACAGAGTCCAATGCAACTTTGATTTGGAAATTATAGGTAAATTAACTTCGAGAAGTTTTGCGTTTGTAGTAGTATTTGTATATTTCCCGGAATTCTAAATTTGAAATTTAATATTCCTTGTACAATCAGCAAAAAAAGTTCCTTACATTTTGAAGACGAAAATATATTTATAATCAAAAGTAAATGGTGAAAGTCTATTAAATAATAATTATTTACATTGTTAATTGTTGTGAGGTCTGACTATTAGATTTTAGTTTTATAATTAATTGATTTTATTTCTGGTTCATTCAGTGTCATTATTTGTTGCTAATTGTTATTATTTGATATTAAATTTGTTAATTAAAAATGGTTCACATGTTGAAACGTGATCGAGGTAAGCTTTTGACTTCCCAAACTAAAGAAGTTTTGTATTAGTTGTACAAATATTCTGAAAATGAGTGCAATAGCAATCCGAGCAATATTATGACTGCCGCTCAATTACTTGCTAAATCAACCGGATTATCATTGACTTCCATCGGAAAGGTGCTACCAGAAAGCAAATGTGATTCTTTAGAATAGGGACCAGCAACTTAATATTAAAAGTAATTTAATATTAATATTTATTATTTTAATACCGTTTAATATTATTAGTTTCATATTACGTACTTGCCTATAAATGTGTATAAAAATTATTAGTTTATTTATTTATGTGCTGACCGTACACTACTACAAACACAAAAACGTCTCGAAGCTAATTTAGCTGTAATCATACTAAAAAATATAAAACATACCATCGCTATCCATAAGGCCGTCAATCTCAGTCTTGATGGTGTCAACGCCGAGGTCCGGTGGCTGGTCGTCGCCGGACTGTGCGTGGGGCTCCAACTTAACGCGGTGGGGCTCCTCGGGCTCCTTCTTCAGAGCAGCCGGCGTGGGCAACGAGGCCGACGGAGGGCGCGACCCATGGCCTGTAGGCAACGTTATGAATAAATACGGACGTCCCCGATATTGAAGACTGCTTAAGATGTCTCTTATCTAGTTTTCACATATCGTACCTACTTTAAAAGACGACTTCGTGGAACATTTATAATACAAACACGTCAATTTTATCAATATTATTACATACACACAAATTATCATGCCTGTTTCCCATAGGGGTAGGCAGACGATGGATTTCTACTTGTTATATTATGTATCTTGACATACCATCTTTTGCTTCATCTACATTCGTTAACCTCATGATATTTTATTTTATACTAGGATTCGCCCGCGACTTCGCCCACCTTAGACTGGTAGTATATCATATTTGAATAAGCCAATTTTTATGAATCCTGACTACTTTCAACCATTTTCGGGAAAAATCCCGCAGGATTCCCGGGATATAAAGTACCGCAGATTCGTCCGGGAATTTGCTATCGATTTAGTCTTTACGTGAATCCCGAACAAACAGGCAAACGCAAAAAATCTAAAAAACAAAAAGGCAACACTTACAATCTTAGATCATATAAAGGTCTATTACCTTTGTGCTTACAATTTTATAATATTATAGATGATTCATAATAAATATTATTAAACGTCACTTTTAGGGAAGAGAATATTGTTCAAGGCAGTTGGCGGGTTTCAAACATCAGTTGTAATGTGCGTGTTACAGCACGTTTTTCTTCACCGTCAGCACGTGGTAATAGGAGAGCGAAGAGTCAAATCAATTTAGATACTTTTGAACAAGTTAAAAATGTCGCAGCATTATAGATCCAGCACCAGCGTACCAACTCATGACGTCATAAGTAGGTAAAAGTAAAACGAGTTAAACTGAGCATGAAAAATTATTGTTTAAATATTTAATGCTATATTTTAAGAGTAAGATGATAAGATGTTATTTTATCGCCTGTTCATATAAATGTTAGAATAGATTGTTTCATCTCTTCGCATATTAGATCAGACAAACGGACGGTTCGTACTCACGTCGTTGAAATCAGACACGGGTGGGCTAACTAAGCTATCACAACATTGCCCGTGAAACCGTGACATTTATGAGGATAAAAACGATTTTTTTAGAGCAGCGTATTATTATTACAATGAGATGAATTTATTAAATATTTACGTGCATCGTACACATACATAATTTATATACATAGACGCTTTCACCGCTGCATTATTTTCATAAGACATACAAGATTTTGTACAATTTAATTGTTACAACTTATTATTGAAAATAACGTTTCAATTCGAGATAAAACAAAAACGACGTGAATATTATCCATTCTGTCGTTTTTGATTTCTCTCGCGTAAATGCAAGTTTTTTAAATAAGCGCCATAGTTCACACTATAACTTTTATTTGAAACTAATAATGCTTTAATCTTAATAATGTTTTAATCCCTAAAATTCTCATTGAAATTCGTTCAATTCGTTTTAAAGGGCTTACTTTCAAGTGTCTTTTGTCGTCCGTTTTCATTTTAGAACTTGTTTGCTTATTTGTTTTTATATTTAAATTCCATTTATTTTTGTATTATATGGACTACCAGCTGTACCCGGCAGACGTTGTCTTGCCCTTAAAAAATAAAAATCTAGAAACCGATTGCAGCGCCATCAACCGGGACCAATTGTTAATCTAAACCATTCTCAAATCTACTTGAAAAAAATCATCAAATCTATCCCACCGTTAAAAAGGTGTTCAGCGGCGCCACCTACCGGGTCCAATCGTGAATGTAAATGATCCCGGGATCCACTTGAACACACGCAAAAACAATTTCACCTAAATCCTGGAACTCGATTGCAGCGCCATCTACCTGGTTCAAATTTGAATCTAAACCATCCCGGGACCCAAATGAGCACACATAAAAATAATTCACCTAAATCAGACAAATGAAAATGAGTTTAAATACAGTTACCATTGCCGAAATCGGCCGGGAAAGATCGTAACAAGTGAATGGCTAGACTGATGTTTTTTTTAATGATAATTTTTTTTATTGATGAATATCATAGTATAATACTTATCATCCTATTTCGAATGAAGACAATTCCTTCTTAAGTTATAGATGGTGTAACTAACACGACTTCGTTTTATATATATACAGATATTATTGTAGTTTTAAAGTAATTTTTGTTCTTTCTTTCTTCTATCTAAAACTTCATTGACTCTTTCAGGCTGATCGGACGTAAACGAACGATGTAAGGAGTTTGAGAGTAAGACCGCAGACCCAATTTCAGTCTAACTATAATAGCAGCTTTCACTTACATCTTAGTATTTATATCACAGAAATATTTTAATGCGGTTGATGACTGACGATTATGTCTCTCCATGATTAAGTATGTATTTTATTTCGAGTTTGCACTATTGAAGCTAGGGTTAGATTGCTATTATAAAAGCTAGCTAATTAGCGGTTCTTCACAGACTAGTCACGGCTAACTTATCAACCATTTCGCTGACCGGCTAATGGTTGTTGAATAAAACTAAAAACCAACAACTAATAGGCTCACGCCTTAGCCACCGGCTGTCAGTTGGCGAGTTATTCACCCATTAGCCAGATAGCCATCATTTGGCTTTTAACCGGGTATTGATCTCTCATTAGCTGGATGTCAAGTTTTTGGAATATCTGTTGGTTACCCATCGCTAATTGAAGCTTGGCAATAATTTTATGAGAATATTAATTCTTCCTGCCCTTGGCTGGAAGTGGTTACTGCGATGTACTGTTTAGACGAGTGGGTAACTATTCTTCCATTTTACTAGTTCGATTTATGTTCAAATTCTATTAAGTACTATACTTGAGCAACTACATATGTATACGTTTTAAGCGGGTTCTAAAGTTTCTCCAACTATAGATTACTGCCTCACGCCTTTGGCTTGCAGCGTGATACTACACAGGCTCTAAAAGTCTAAACCTTCTGTACTTATTTTTTTCTCAAAATGGCAAGTATAGACATACGAATAGACATATTAAAAAAATAATTTACAATTAAACTATAATATGTAAGATTTTTGTTTTGAAAACATTTTAAATTCCATTAAAACAGCTACAATATGTACATTATATTTTGCTGTACTGTGCACGTTGTTGATTTATTTAAATATACAATAGTGTAATAAATTTTTGACTGTACTATAAAAGTTTCGAGAAAACATTTTTGAATACGATTGTATAATAATATCATTTAACGACTACGTACGTAATAACAAAGCAAAAAAGATTTCATTATTATTGCAAAATTATAAGTTATTAGAGTTTACCCCGCGACTGCGCCGCGGGTCAACCTCAATTAAGTGCCTCTTGTTTAAAGAGGTTACAACACAGGTTACATTGTATTAAATTTTTATGTTACTGCTATTTACCCCGGACAATTCAATTCATTATATAGCGCAAACTATCCCATCACCCGGATCTATGCCAATTTTCGATATTAAAACTAAATAAAATTATGTACACCGAAATGACCATCGACCACATCGAGCACACTGACCACATCGACCAAATCGACCAATATGACCAAATTAACCAAAATGACGAAAATGGCAAATCACCAATTAAAAACCTGGCCTACTTTCTCGGATAATCTTTACATAAATCTATCGCCAAACTTATCCGGTTGAAAAGTATCCCTTGTCCACCATCGGTATTAAAATTACATATATACCGATTTCCCGCCAAATTGGTCAAGTAGTTTTTCCGTGAAAACGGAACAGACAGACAGACAGAGTTACTTTCGCATTTATAATATTAATAAGGATTTTTAAAATCAGAATTTAACTTGTTTTTTTTTTACAGAGCCACAGCAACGCGTGGCCGGGTCATCTAGTAATTTATATTGTTTAAATTGACGAAAATATAATCATAAGTGTCAAATAGAATCAATAGAAGTAGGAATAACACGGGACATCGCCGGGTGTGCGACCCGAAGGCGGGTAAATATCGTTGACGGTTGTGTTAATATCGTAAATTTTCCGAACTAACATAGTAGACGAAGTCTCAGGCTGCCGCTGGTACTATATCTATACAGATAAATAAAATTGAAGTGTCTGTTTGTAGTGTCAAAATAATAGCTTCTTACTAAATGCATATGAAAGTATATACGGTACTTATATAAAAAAATCATTTCTTTTTGTCTGTCTTTATGTCTGGATGTTTCGGCTAATCTCTGAAATGGCTGAATCGATTATGACGGGACTTTCACTGGCATATAGCTGATGTTAAACAGAGTAAATTAGGCTGCTTATTTTAAGGGTTCTGCGAAAAAAAAATCCACGCGGACGAAGTCGCGCGCACAGCTAGTAATATAAATATCAATGAGAGGGTATCTCACCTGGCTCAGCAGGATCACTGGGCTCGTCCTTGAGGCGGGCTCCTCCGCCCTTCTCCTTCTCCTTGATCATACCCCTGCGTGCCTTCGCCAACTTGACTGCACACACAACATGGCTAACATCAAAAAATAACCATCATTTAAATTTAATACAAGTATACCATTTAAACTAACAACAATGATCTGGAGAGATCTTACCACCAAGGGGTTTGCTCGCTGCACTATGACATGGGGTTGCTTAAGGCTCTTATCCCTATTCTATCCTAAAGGCTGGCAATTCATTGGCTTCACCCTTGCTGTTGCAAACGTCTATAGGCAACAGTAACCACTTTTTATTATGTGGGCCGCTTCTCTATTTGCCACCTTCTATTCTTCTTATTTATACTACAATATTTGACACCTCTTTTCTTGTTATTTTTCACTGGTCTAACAATATTAAAGGCCATTGAAATATAAAAAAGGTATACATTTATAAGACTTCAAGCTTTATTTGCACTAAATTGCAAAATTGGTATCCATTAATTAATCTAATTGCATAAATTAAATATTTCCACATATTAATGTAGGCATGATGAATGATAATCATGTAAGTTAAATATAACTGCTTTATTTAAAACATCATTATAATAACTCTTTGCCTAAATTTGAATATTTTGGAATAAGTTATCAGTCATTCCTTTTATAACATTAAAACATAATTTTTGTTTTATACACATTTTTAAGGTTTATTCTTTGTTCATATTTGTTTGTTGTTGTTATATTAAAGTATTTAGATTTATATTGGTGGATGGAATTTTACAGAAGACATATCAAACATAGCTGGTTAACCCTTATAACAATTGTCTATATACTTATTGATATACCAAAAAGCCGCAAGACTAACACTACCACTATCTCGTAATATACCAAGAAAATATACCCACTTCATACAAATCATACAACTCCTATATAAGCAGAGCGAGACAACAACACAATTAACGATCACGTGCACAAATGCGATCCGCACTCTCATCACGGACACATATGTGCTAATAGTGAGCTAAAGGGTTAAATGTAATCACGGATGGATATTTACTAGGTCAGAAGTTTTTTGTTATTTGCAAGTTTTTTTCAAACCCATCAACAAATGGGTTTAATAGGTGATTGAAGGCACAATGTGGCTTCCCACTTTTCTTTGACTTAATTCACTTGTGTTCATTGTTCTCAATAAGATAACAAGTGTCGTATATCTTTGGTACACATGTTAGCTGATACATTTGTCCCATACAAAATACATTGTACTGATATTGCTCAAAATTTGAAAATGACGACTTCAACATTATTGTCGCGTTACTAGTCACGTCTCAAACATAGGACGAAGGATGGAACATGGCTTATGCTACAACAGTACAATAATGCCTCTACGGATACTCACATAACAGAGAGGGACAACATGACTTCTCATAGTACGATTGCCAGTAAAATTACTGAGGCTGATCACATCCAATTGTTAATGTGCATTTCCGAACTAGAATTTTTTAATGGGACAAATGAAGGAATGACGCTCACCGCCTCACTGGCCTCATTGCTTCAAATGTACTGGTAGACACTGTACAAACCTCCTCGCCTTTTTTGAAATGGATGCACCATTATTGTACTGGTTCAATATAAAATGTCATGTTACTCTTACAAACTCATTTTATAATCATATCCTACCCAACACTACTTTGGGATTTTCAGTGAAAGAGAGAGTAAGAAAATTTAAGCTTCCAGCTTAAATTTTTCCCTCACATTAACAGGTTTTCAAAATAGGTATAAAATTTCTTTGAGGCTGGCAGCACTTAGCATTTAGCATTAAATGCAATGGTAGTCTATAAATATATGAAAATATTAACCAATTTATTTAAAAAACCTGCCTGTCCCTTATTTTAACATTTGAGATTCCTTCATTGAAATTGATCTTTACAAGCTACTCTATCTACCGTGTGGTGTTTTATTTTTCAAAATCAGCTGATTCGACTCCTTATAAGTGCAATTGATTTTTCAAAAATCCAATGACACCACATTAGTTTTCATCATAGTCAGCCTTGTAACTCCTTTGTGTGTTTTTCACTATTTCATATAGCTTAGGATTTAACCCTGTAGTTCCACTTGAAAAATTTACCTCTATACATGACATTGGTCAATTTATATTAGTAAACTTATATTGAATTACTATGATATTGGAATATTTAAGTAATAGACTTTTGTGTTTGCTGGCTGTAATATATATCACAGTCCTTGGACAATAACAGTTACATTCAACAGTTTTGCACTATAATATAAATAATGTTGTATTTTTGTTTCCTAATGAAAAATCTATATATATAAAAATCAATTGCTGTTTGTTAGTCTCACTAAAACTCGAGAATGCCGGGACTGATTTGGCTAATTTTGGTTTTGAATTATTTGTGGAAGTCCAGGGAAGGTTTAAAAGGTCAGTAAATATGAAAAAAATGCTTGGAATATAGTAAAAACAACAATTTCGCTTTCCCTTACAAACTATTCCTACCTGTGAAATATGTGTTCGTCCTGTCATTTAGAAATTAATTAAATTTAAAAGTTGTTGAGAAATCAAATTAAATTTAATAGTGGTTTTTTTCTTTTTTTGGTTTTGAATGTCAAAGGTTTGATGTTCATACCGGTTAAGTTTTGACCACATTTTTTACTAAAGTTGAAACATTCTGCAATTATCATTCAGCTTTTTTATTTATTGGTTCGAAGTTTGCCGGGTCAGCTAGCATAAGTATAAAAATACCATCATTTTAGTAAACTACAATCAATTATTTAACAACACAATGCAGCTAGGGCAGAAAAATGGTACATTCCTATACTTACATCATGGAATTAGAATTAAACAATGACAGTAAAATGAGTCCAATCCAGTACAATGAATTTCTCTTCAGTTCAAATGATAAAATTAAAAAATTACTTTAAATTTATGACTGATTTCAGTTTCTTAAAAATTTGTTTAAATAATAAGATATTAATTGAAAGTTTTAGTTGAGTTATTCTATAAAAAATGAGAATGGATGCCAGAAAGACTGATGGTAACAATTGTTTCTAAAATGTCTTATGAGTTATGGTTTTGACTAAGCTATTGTCCTCAGTACTCTTCTTCCACACTTTAAAGTGATGCTTTGATGGTTCCTTAGCTTCGAGACTTTTTGCATTTGTAGTAGTGTACAGTCAGCAAATAAATAAATAAACTAATACTTTTTATATACTTTTATAGGCAGGTACTTAATATGAAACTAATAATATTCAGCCATATTAATATAATAAATATTAATGTATTAATATTGAACATAATTTTTAATACTAAATTGTTGGTCCCTGTTCTGAAGAATGAGAATTGCTTTCTGATAGCACCTTTCCAATGGAAGTCGATGATATTCTGGTTGATTTAGCAACAAATTGAGTGGGAGTCTTAATACCACTTAAGTTGCTATTGCACTTATTTTCGATATACTTTATAAATTATACAAAACTTCTTTAGTTTGGGAAATATCAAATAACATCAATTAGCAACAAATAACATGAATGAACCACAAATAAAATCAATTAATTATCAAACTAAAACCAATAGTTGGACCTTACAACAATTAGCAATGTAAATAATTATTATTTATTTGACTTTCACCTTTCACAACTTTGATTGTAAATATATTTTCTTCTTCAAAATGTAAGGAACCTCTTTTTGCTGATTGTACAAGATATTTTAAATTTCAAGTTTAGAATTCCTGTAAATATACAGCAAAAACTTCTTGAAGCTAATTTACCTATACTATGTTTCAATATGAAATTTAGAATCAAGTAATGTTTGGTTTTTATGTCTTAGTAGTCTAAGTTAATTTTCTTAATATTGACAGGCAATTCACATTACTTGTATGACGTTCAGAATGAATGAATAGTAAGGTTTAGACACCTGGCCTTTTTAAGATTTTCATATGTTTCCTGGCTATAAATTAGATTTAATAAAAAAATTGTGTAAATAAAATATAATGGTGGTTGAAAATTTAGTGGTGTTTAGCCATATCAAAAAATAATGCCCCTGGTCCACTTACATCAGTATTAGTGACTGTGACCAAATGTGACTTACTTTAAGCATAAAAATTAACACATTAAGTATTATAGTGTGTATGTTCAAGGCCGGACAAATCCTGTTTGTTCGGCAGAGGAGAAAAAAACTACAATAGTGTATCTATTATGAGTTATTTGTCAATATTATCGTCATCAACAAAAATGTATCTAAAACAATGTAATAACCCTTGGCTACATCTGCAAGACATAAGATGGTATAACATAGGACTATTATATATAGTCCCCTCTAGAAATAAAGGGGTTTTTTGAAATTTACTTAATTGAGAAACATGTGTTAATATCATTAAAAATAGGATATATATAAATGAGAATTAATAATTATAATAGTAATATTGAGATATTTGAAATTAATTCTATGGTAGTTATTGTAAATACAGCTCAAAAAACTTGAATTTGTAATTTATAAATAAAAACAAAAGCAAACTGTATAACTATTATTTTTCTACAAATACAGCTACTATGTGTAACTAATCCATATTATATTTAATTCTAAACAAAAGTTCTTTAAATTTGGTTAATGGTATATTCATATAATTATGAACTGAAAAGCCAAACAGAGGGTTGAGTTTAAATAAATAATTTAACAAATATTGGTCAAAATGTAGTAAATAATAACTGGAAGTGATATTGGGAATAAGTGTATAATATAATGAAATACCTGTTCTTTTAGCTTTCTATTATATTTGTTGATAATTAGTGCTTGCATATGCAGCAGAATCTTACTGATAATCCTGTTTAAGGCACTTGATATGCACTAACTTTGAATGAATGAAAAACTAATAGCATTAACTCCATGTGATCTCGTATCTGACATAAACAGCAGTGGTATGCATTTGTGTACATACAAAACTGATCGACGGCGATGTTTCGTCACGGGCACAATAATTGGCACATGTCCCACAAATCCACGGAGCGGCACTTCATTACAAGAATGTCATTATGCTGCACCAAATGATCAAGATATTATTATAAATAGAGATCTCAAAAAACCTTGGCGGTCGGAGGGACGCTGACGGCGCGCTTCGACCCCGCTGCCGCCACCTGCCGCGCCGTACCTCTGATCGTTTCCAGATATTCAATTAAAACGAGAATACACGCCAAATACCCATAAAAATTCCTGACTTATTCTCCATACATAAACAATGAGATAAGTCGGGTGTCGACGGGCGCGAGCACACCAAACGCACGTTTACCATGGCAGATATATTGTCTCCAGGTAGATCTACGGCTGAAATTATATCGCAGGAGAAAGCTTCTAATATTACTTTATATCATTCGTGTGATCTAATTAAAATATAACGATGGGTATGCAGCGAGAAACAAAAAATCGAGATCGCTGACATTTTTGTTTATGGTACATCGACGAGATCCAGAATCCACAAATAGCGAATAAACGTACAGGATTACCGCCTCCCGACGGATTCACAAGCACTTTATAACACAAAACACTTCGTTTCTTCACATTTATGTAAGTTTCATCGTCAAAATATACCTGATTTATTTAATTTCTTTCTATCAGCATTTAACACAAATCACCACGCACACACAACACAACATACATATATGTGCACAACACTAGCAATGGCTACAATATTATCGAATATTTGATACTTGATTTAAATATCGATTACGTCATTAATATTGTTCAACATTGTAATTAAAATGGGACGAATATTATTTTAGACTTATAAAGATAATCTTATAAATATGTTCACACTTGTTAAATTCTTCTCTGTAATAATTATTTGAAATCCTACTTTTATTACACTTAAACTTCTTATTTAAAATCTAATAAAGAAATTAATTATGGCTTTTGCCTTTTTTTTTTTTAATAAAATCGCCTATAGTAATAGATAGTAGTAGTAGTAGACCGTTCTGTAAATTTTGAATCCATTTGGTTGATTTATACGAAGATTATTTCATTTCTTGTTAAAAACCACACATCTACAGGAAAAGAAGTTCATTTTTAATCGACTTTAAAAAGCAGGCGGTTCTCAATCCTGTATGCGTTTTTTTGTATGTTCGTTACTCGATTTCTCCGTGAATTATGGACCGATTTTATTTTATTTTTAATTAAAAGGTTGTTTACTTCCGAATTGGTCCCATTGTCACAAAGTCAGGATTTAATGAAAGGAAGGAATTAGAAAAACTCACGCAAATTTTTAACCAATTTCTTCGTAACACGATATCTCCGTCAATTGTAAAGCGATTTTCAAATTGTTTTCTTTACTCGTAAGTGTATATTCCCGAGGTAGTCCTATGGTCACCAAGTCAGGACTTGATGAGTGGATAGGATCCCAGGAATATCGAGCATAGCCCTTATTAAAGAACACTGAGTGCTTAAATTCCTAGAAAACAGCTTGTATACGCGTGTAAATATTACATTTTTTACAGGCGCTTAATTTTTTGTGGGCTTGTAAAGCGATTTCTCCGTCAATTGTGGACTGATTTTCAAATATTTTTTTAACTCGCGAGTGGTATATAGTGCCGCGAATGGTCCCATATTCATTAAGTTAGGATCTGATTTGTGCATCGTAAGGAAATCGAGAGCATAATACACCAAAGAGTGAGATGGCTTTATATATGCGTGCTAGTTGTACAGTTTCTAAAGGTGCTTCAATAGCTTTAGAAATGATATACTAATCATTTCTAAAGTTATTGAAGTATTTGCGCATTTAAAAAGTAAAAAATTAATATATAAGTTTAAGTTACACACAAGATAATTTTCTTAAGAATCATTGCCTACAGGAGTATTGTTTCATGGAATTGATGAATAATTTTAGCTGATAGAGAATGAACTGATGGTAAACATCCGAAGAGGCCTCGGTGCTCTCCAATAGTTCGGCTTATTCTCTACGGCAGTGTTCCGCAAACTTTTTATGTTCAAGGTACATCTAGGAAAATGAAAATTTTTGGAGTTACATCACAAATAAAAATATTTTTTTAAGTAATATTAATTAACATTTATTTATTAATCATCGAAACAATATTTATTATTAATCAACAAACCTAAAGTTTAAATTAAAGCATAACCTTATTTTTCTGAGGCACGCTAATTAATAACCACGGTACACCAGTGTGCCGCTGTACATACTTTGCGGAACACTGCTCTACGGAGCTGACGGTAAAATACGAAGAGATTACAAATCTCTTCGACGAAAACCAAATACATGTAGAACATCTATGAATTTGGGATAATCAACTAGGAAAATAACATGACACAGGAATGAGCCTATGGCGTTAAGCTGACGGTGTTGCTTATAGTCTCACTTTACTATTCTCAACATTTAACATGCCATGTTATACACATGTAATCTGTGTAAACATAATCTATCCCGCAAATATTTTAAAATAGTGCGAATGTAACTAATATTGTTTCATTGATTCCTTTTATTGATATTTATTATTAGATTTGAAAAAGGGTGCAAATATTGCAGAAGATCAAAAGAATGTTTATTACTATAACTTACTTTTATACAAAGCAGACATATAAAAGTCATTTGCTGCTAATCCGAAAAGGTCGTGAAGTTTGATATGGACTGTATTTGAATTTGCTCATTTATGGCCAGTTCTTGTGTTTGTTATTTATTAATTTATTTTACAATCTGTATAATTTACTCATTATTTCTATAGCGCGTATATTTTAACCTATAGTAAAGAAAATGAATGGTTATAACGCTTATACTAAGATTAATAGCAATGAAGTAGGTGATTATTTTGGTCATTTATGATATAAATAATAATTTTGATTAATTTAACTATTGTAATCGATTATCTAATTGTCATCATTTTCACTACAACACTATGTAGAAGTAATAAAATGACAATACATTCGGATACACATACACTTAACAAATGCTTACAAAACTTGTATATACAGATTCCAGTTTTTTTTTAAATATCTATCTTGCTCACGCCACCAGGAATCCCAGTAATGAAAGAGATAAGGTGAGTATATTTAACGTATTGGATACATGGTACAAAATATAAGATAAAACTTGAAAATTACAAAGACTAAATTAAATAAGCAAAATGTCTATTATATTATTTCTAATAATCTGTTTTTTTTTCAAATGTGCATTCATACTGCAATGATCATTTTGGTTGTAGCTTATGAACATAATATAAAAAAGAAAAAGTTAAATTTTGTCTATAGATAGATTTAGGTGAAGAGAAGGGTGGAGGGACGATTTCGCTTCGTTGTCGCCTAAATTTTAATTTCATAGTGATTGGTGATAAGATCATCGGATGTGGATTGAAATAAGTGACGCTATTTGGTGTTAAAATTGTGTGTAAGTGTTAATAAAATACCCATCTAGTTGGTAGTTTCTCGTAGAAGATTGCATTCCGACCGCTCCCTAGGCGTATAGAACGTCAGTCGTCAAGTATTTTTCATGCCTGTTTGTACTGTCTACATTAGTAGGAGCCTGTGGTAGTAAAAGCTGTTGGAAAGTGTATTCTTACGAGAAATTTCTGGTGTAAAAAACTGTCTCACGATCCATTTATAAAGTAGATACTCGAGAGTCTACATTCGTTTAGTTGTAGCCATTTTCGGTCGGTTTCTTACATTTTACTATTTACGTATCGTTGCCGTTTTAAATGTATTTCGTGACGATTGACCGCGAATTTGACGATTTGAGTGATGTGTTAAATATACTGAAGTAGTTTTATCACAAAGCTTCTAAATATGCAGTGCAATTGAAGAATATTGTGCAGGTTGACAAAATAGTGCTTGTACTGTATGGCTTTAATTCAGATGCTTTGGTTTGTGTAAAGGCGTGTTAATTGCGTGAAACTGTAAGTTACTGATATAAGGTTCTCTTTATTATGTAAAACTGTATAGATCCTGTCCATAGGTACATAATATATCACAAATTACATGACCTCAATACTTTGCTAAAAACACACATTTCTCATAATAATTTATATGCATATCTTGTCAAATCAACGACTATTTAAATCCACTAGTACAATAATATAATTCTTAGTATTGGGTTTGTAAACTGGTATGTATAGTTCCTATTCCCAACCCAAGCAGTTCGCTGGTCTTATATTGTTTTCTTAAGATCACAACATGCAGACGATGTAGGAAAATAATGTGCGGAATCAGGAAACCTTTATTTTTTATTATTAATATAAATGTTTAATAATGTAGAAGACTTGCTAATTCTCTGTGGACATGTATTGCTTTCCACCTATGCCGAGGCGTGTGATGTTTATGAATTGATATTAATTATTGGGAAATATTGGTAACACTGCTATTAAGGAAATCTAGGAAAAAATATAATTAATTTAAAAAAAACGAGGATAAAGATAAAAACCATTATAAACAGGAAACATTTTAGTTAGGCACTTTTTGATCAAAGGTTAGGTGTATTAAAAAAATAAATTGCCTCTAAAACAGAAGCATTTGCTTCTGGTGTCAACTTCACTGGTGGGTGGGTGAATTAGGTAGAGCTGGGGTGTTGAACATTCACAAGTATCTGCTGATTGCCTGAAATTAAAATGTTACTTGGAAGTTTAGCAGTGTTTTTTATAATTAAAGCAAAAGTCTAGAAGTTACAATAAAACAAAAAGTCTTGTAGTGTCTTTTATAATCTAAAGGTCTAAGGGCTTCCTAGAATTACAGTTATTTCTGGGTTTGTCATTTCTAATATTCGTCTTTTGTGGCAATGGGTTCTAAGATCCACCTTTACATGACAATTGGTTCATTTTGAAGAAGAAAGAAAAAGAAATAATACAACTTCTTGCAGCCTGGTGACCTGTCATAAGAGGTGACAAAACAACCCACAGCCAGGTGGTAGGGTATTTACATCCCTGGATGGCTACTACCCTTGCTCTAGAGCAGTGGTTCCCAAACTTATTTTGTACACTGCCCACTTTGAGAATAAATTATTTTTTAGCATCCCCATTTTTTCACCTACTTAAAAACCACTATAACATCAAATTAAATTAATTGATTATTGTGAGGTATATTAGCGGAGATTAAACATTCATTCTAAACAAGACTTTTAACTTGAGACCTAAGCGCAGTTGCATATTAGTTGATGTTCACAAGTTGTAGTCGAGAGTTAAGAGTTCCATCGGTATCTAAGAGTCATCCTAGCTAGATGAAATTACAAATCGCCCCCCAAGCCTCTACACAACACTTCCATTTTTTTTTGGGTTTCTTACTACCCCCCTATAGGCCTGCAGCGCCCACAAGGGGGTGTTATCACCCACTTTGGGAAAGGATGGTCTAGAGTATGCCACCATAACAACCTTGAGTTGTATTCTGGCATTAGTGGCTAGGTTCCAGTCTTCCTTAGCCTCTACGGCCATTGGCTAATGGTACTGATCTGGCCATTGTCATGGGAAATAAAGAATGTCAAGCAGTAAGGATTAGAAACTCATATTATTAATTTTGACAGGTTTTTTCCATATAATTTGGCTGCAAAACATTGTAACAAATGGCATCTATGGTAGGTGGTCTGTAACTCATTGGAACACAGAAGTCCCAGATTGAAATCCTGGTATGATAAATTTCTTAAGTAAACTTTCCATTATTTACTATTGTCTGCATGTCCGGGATCAGTAGTAGACTTGTTCACATTATATTATCCATAATACAAATGGAACTTGCTTAGCTTAGTTATACAGTGTGAGGGTTAGTTAGTTATTAGATCACCAAACATCATTATTAAAACAAACAATGTGTTGTTTTCCTAATTATCATACTCACAACTCTTTTGGTATTCATAAGTGAATAACATCATCATAAAAATAAGCATTTCAAGTTGCGAATGAATCAAGCTGTCCATAAAGTAAACTCAAGTATGATTCACTACCACAAACAATATTCTTGGTCCAATAAGCTGTTTGTTAGATCTTTACCATGCTTTTACATATGCCAAAATTGGAATAACTTAACTTTTATAAATACTATCCCTGCTCCATCTGGGATAATACTAGTGTTAGTGTCTGTGGCCAAATATGTCTTGTTATTAGTGTTAAAATTAACATTATTAATGATTAGCTACAGTAGTTACACATATGCAATCTGTCAATGTTTAACATAATGATGTTAACAATTAATAACAATATCCTCTAAAGTCAATCAGAACATCTTTATCTCTCCCATATTTACGTAATTCTATAGATATTACCATGATTATTATTATTATTTATATATATAGGTATATATATTTTTGTCTCGTTTGTGTCTATTATACTTGCCATTTCAAAATTATATATATATATATGTATATATATATATATATATATATATATATATATATATATATATATATATATATATATAACCCACATGTTACACCATTTTTCTCTCATCCATCCTAAGGTTTTCTGGAAGAAATTGCTTACTTAAACTTCTTGAATTGTATCTTAATGTTGTGCAATAAAGTATATTCTATTCTATCCTTCACAAATAATACATTGAACCCATCACTACATTTGAAATGGTCATTATTAACATTACAACTTATTTTTAAATTTACAACTAAACACAGAACCAAGAACATAAGGGTTTTATTTTTTGTGTTGAAACCCTAAAAAACAGAATAATAACAAAATATTCACTCATGACTACAATTTTTGTGGTTTTATTAATTGCGATGTTTAATGAATTCTAGTTTGATGAGTGTCCGCTGCTAGTTATAGTGACTAATTTAGATTAATTAGCTTTGCATAACTGCACTTTATATATATTTTTTAATTTTAGTCAATTCAAGACTAAATAGTATGTTCACAAAAACGAGTGTAAAGCTGTTAGAAGAGTGTGGAAGGAATCAAAATGTAATTCTGAGAAGTTCCTAAATGACTGGTGATGAATGGTGATACCAACCGAAGAAATAAAAGTATACACAGCTTACATTATATGCACAACCGTCAAATGAAGGAAACTTCAGTGTGTAAACTTATTTATACCAATAAATAAAATTGAAATGTCTGTTTGTATTGTCAAAATAACAGCTTTTTTATAAAATGCACATGAAAGTATATATGTTATGTTTCAAAAATCAATTTTTAAGATTTTTGTCTGTCTGTTAGATCCGGCTAATCTCTGAAACGACTCGACCTATTTTGACGGGACTTTCGCAGGCAGGTAGCAGATGTGATAAGGAGTAACTTGGGCTAGTTTTATTTTAGAAAATAAAATTGAAAGGTCCACGCGCATGCCGCCGTCGTCGCCGCACCGGAAGGCAAATTAAACTAATTTCCACGCGGACGAAGTCGCGGGTAACGGCTAGTGTGTTAATATATACGTGGTTTGCCTACGTGTGGCTAATAGTAACGTATCCACTGGAAACCATTTCACTTTTATCCATACAAATCGGATTAATTTGATTATATTTAATACTGAGCTCTCGTAATGCACTGCAGCGCGATCGGGGCATCCTTTAGTTGGCTACACTATGAGATCCCGAGACTCCAAAGTCTTTCTATTAATGATCTAATTCTAAGGTGAAATAAACCAATTACGACGTAATTTGGTCAGAACATTTGTACTTTCAATGATGGGGTTAAAATGAGATATTTTTTTATGTGTCTGTAGCTAAAAACCTCCTAAGTGCATTTTTCTCGGCCAATATTCTTTGTAGGCGAAGCGAAAGTGCTAAAGGGGGATTAAAGACATTTTTAACTGACTTCAAAAAGCAGGAGGTTCTGATTTCGACTTTGTTTTTTAGTCTGTATGTTACACGATTTCCCCGTCAACTTATCCATCATTATCAAATTACAATCAATTGACAATCATTATCAATTTTTTTATTCGAAAGAATATAATGAGGTGCCATTGTCACCGAGTAAGGATCTGATGAGTGGATCCCAGGGAAATCGCGAGCAACCTCGAATATCATTTGCACGTGCTACGTGTTTCATATTTTTTTTTAAAGCTGTTCAAGTATTTGCGTAACTAAAAAGTAAAAAATAAAAATTATGAAAAAACAGAACCGAATTCAAAAGTAATTAAAAAGCAAAAATTCAATTTTTCTACATCTAAATTGAAAATATAATTTTAAACTGGTTCTAATTATTATTTTTTGAATTTACAAATTAAATAATATTAAAAATTTTAATACGCAATTTCTATAAATCATACTAAGTATGTATAAATTCAAATTAAACTATAAAATCTAGTGCCAGCTCGCTGTCAGTTGGAAACGTGCCCAAAAGACTGGCCACATTACTTCGCTGAATGGCAACGCTAATGGCTTGGCCGAGGTATATGCCAGTCTTTTGGTCACCTGAGACGTCTTCCCAGCCGTTTCGCTGTCTCGCTAAAGTATGTGCGCCTCAGGCCCCCATTCTCTCGACCCCAAAGCCGCTAATATGTAGCCATTTCTGATGGCGGAATATTTGCGGCATTCTAGGACCTCCTATTGTGCAATAGCTGTGCCGGCAGACATGTTAGTGGCTGGAAGATGAGACGCTACCAGAGTATCGACGCAAGACGCGTCCCATACTAAAGGGCGACCTGTCTTCCAGGACACCGATGACATTCCATCGGGTCTCATTCCATCGTCGCGGCACGAGCCGTTCGGTTCTAGAACGGCAGGTACCCCAGCTGTGACAAGAGCCCGACGGATTATGTCATTAAGAGTTGCATGACGCGTAATTCTGCCGGCACTTCTGAAAAACGATAAGCCATGGTGACCGAGGCGCTCCACCTTCTTCTATATCTTAAAGTCCGTGCCAAGTAAAACATAAAAAAACAACAACAAATTTGTAAAATGTACAATTTCCTATTTGCGCCTCGAGTCTCTGTTTACAATAAATGTTAAGGCATTCCAAGTAATGCTTGCTGCCATCCTACTTATTGTACTTATTATCATTGAGTTGTCAGTGGCTCCAATTTGTACAATCAATTCGTTTATTTAACACGGAAAGCGTGTAGAGTAAGGCAATATTTGTAAGAAAAGTAGGCTATTTACATAATATTTGAGGCCCATTTTAATTATTTGTTGCTCGCAACGCAGTTAGGGTCCGAAGTATTACGTACCGAGGCAATGCTTTATCTAGCGTACAAAGTGGAATGAATAGTCGAGGAAACACATTAATGTACTGAAATTGTCATTCCTAGTATTTCCTTTCATGGTTATATACATACTGAAGGCCGCCCGCATCTTGGTCTGCGTTTGTCTTGGAAATTCGGAAAATGGACATAACCGTCAACGTCTGTCCTCACCCGTCTCTTAGCCTTCAGATCGCGCACCCGACAATGACGCGTATTATTTGCCACTCCAGCATCAAAGGCGGGACGGAACCTTACCATTAATGCCGGAACACAACGCAGGTAAAAATATCTTACCATCTGGCTGTGGGTTTTGTTGCTTGCTTCTTACGACAGGCCTCCCGGCCGCAGGAATTACTATTCTTTCATTCCTGCACTTAGATGGATAGATAGAAAACATGTTATAGCACATTAAAATAAACAATGACCAAAAACCCATATTTACAATACTTTCTAGGCAACATAATAGGCGGCCTTATCGCTTAAAGCGATCTCTTCCAGGCAACCGAAATTAAAGGAAATCCTCAGCTAGCAGCAAGAGGCATATTGTATTTTTAACATAAATTACATAAAAATAGCTTCTCCACTTCTACATATAAACTTAACTATGCCAAATCTCATTACTCCGTGCGCGCAACATATTAAGACCAAAAATTTCTCTTAACGTGTTAATAAATAGAAAATAGATTTTCGTTAATAATAAGTTTGTAAGGGACAAAGTACAAACAATACCTGAATACAATAATAGAATCAGATTGGGAATAATGTTTGTAAGTAGAAGATACATCAAAAACTTTATACAATATATATATAATAATAATATAGTAATAGGAGTTTACACGAGCGCACAATTTGCTGGGAAATACGTAATGTAAATATTTTCTCTACCGTATCTCGAGACTATCGACATACTCTTCGGGACCCAAGATTGGTATCCGTTCAAATATCCGTTCTACTAATGAACTAAAAATGCTACTCGTTTATCCAACTTGGCTGACCTAATTGATCTAAACGTCTCCAGACTCCCATATCTAGTATTAATGCTAGAATTAGTAGGTACCTTCTTCGTCGTATTCCGTGTTTATACAGTACTTGGAACAATTTAACTCGACTTCACAATGAAACTGTCAGTAAACCAGTTAAGACTATTTGATTAAGTAATAATTTATTTGTACTACAAAGGTCATCGCAAATGTTTGTGAGAATAGTTCATTAAAATTGTCGAGTTATAAGTTTTTCAACCCCAAAAACATTGAATATTAGCTTAAGACAATTTTAGATCACCTTGTTTTTTGTTTTGGGAAGCTAGATTGAGGGCCATCAGCCGCGCGTGAAAATTGCGGCCGGTGGGTGGGATTCGCCAGGTCGAGGTGGCAGTAGTACCTTTAGACAAAACTAAAGATGCTATTGCCCCGCCATGGTTAGGGATACCCACTAAAACCCCTCGGTATTCCGTCCTTCGTCGTTAATGCCAGGACCACGGCCTAGCCCCTCCGCTGGCCTTGGCAGGAATTCCAGACCACCAAATCAAACTGAACCAACAGTAGATTTTATAGAAATTGCAGAAATCATTGATCTCAAATTACTTTCAGTCAGAAGTATTATCAAAATGTGCATTGGTACTAATACCTTGTAAGAAATATTTCTCTAATCAATTTTAAATAAAAATCGATAAAATATTCTAATGCCCATGCTCCAGCTGTGTGAATGTTAGTGTCTGTGACTGTCTCCAAATGCGCCTTATTTATAGTGTTAAAAAATAACGCGTAAGCGATTATATACCTTATACTTTAACGCCACATTAGTATTGTTCATCACATTCACCTCAGTTATCGGTTTTCGTTTAACGTTATTAACAATTTATCTCAAATAACGCATTAAATAAAACCTTGGCTACAGTTGCGTTATGTCTTTATTAGTGCGCTAGTTAAAGCAGTAGGCGCAAGTGTAGTAGAGGCATAAAGTGTCAATCGCTTACAGGTTTTATTCCAAAGGTGTCTATTTGGTTTTAAACCCATAAAAATTGCAGTGGTCTGAGTTTTCTCATTTCACGGGAATGATGCACCCATCACGCTTGTCTAAGGCGCATTGTCTTGTTTTGAAACAAGTATATCTTGTAACGATTTGCAGGTTTCTGCACAATAAAAATGTTTTGTAATAAATTACTTTGGCGTCGTTAATTTGGATTTATGTACTACCCACAAGGGGCTTAAGATCGCCTCCATTAAGCGCTGCGACAACACGTCCTACAGGAAACATTTTGTTCTTACTTCATACTTCTCGAGTTAATTGCCTGCGCAATTAACCCCGATAACGGCCAGTGTGAATGCACCGTCACCACAACAAGATTAACAATGAAAAAAAAAAACAATGATTGAACTTTCTTTGCACTCAAGTTACTTACACAACTCAAAGTTTTTTATTTGTTATTGTAGCTAATAAAAGTTTTATTTTTGACTGTCGATAGTAAATTTTTCGTATGAGAGTTTCAAATTCATATTTACGAAGAGGCGAGTGTCAATGACATTGTTACATAAACATATTTGTCTAACACTTTCTTTCATTGAGTAGCTGCTAATTTTTACAAATGTTCGATGTTCTACTTTGTAGTTTGAATAAATGTTTTATTTCACTAACATTCGTTAGCTCTTTTAATTGAACTCTACGTTCAGCTGCCATGTTTTGTTCGCTCTTCGCTTGGCCCTCGCCTACAATGGTTTATCCAGAATCTTTTAGAGGACTTTAGTTTTAAATATGAACAACTTTCTTCTCGTTGGCAGTTTCGGAAATTCGACGTGTGGGTGGTGGGTCTATTTTTCGTGCGAAGATGTTACAAGGACTAGGTTAAGAAATGTCTCAGATTTTTAACGTTGCTAAAAGCTTCCTAAAACTTATCTAGTTTATCCAAATGCTTTGTTCTGCAGATTGTCACTGCATTCTGGAAGAATGTGGGTAGCAGTTTCTTCTCACGTATCACGTATTCATCATTCACGTATCTCAGTGTTAAACTGAGACGCCATTGTTTATTCGCTCGAGATATAGCTGGAGTAACCCAGTGGAGGCTGACCTGGGTAAGGTTCAAACCTTACTATTGTTATTATTGTAATTGGTGACTAATAGTGATCTGGAGAAAGAAGTGAAAGATTCTCATATCGAATGTCAACGCTTATTTAATCTATTGGTTTAACTATTGCGGTACTTAGCTTCGAAGAGTAGTTGGTAAATTTTTGGTCTACAATTGTGTCGAGATCGTACATAATCCTAAGATTCACCTGACCCTAAAAGCTTTCTCCTAAAATACAAGAAAACGTTTTGAAGTGAAACTTCTATATAGACGGGGTCTTAGGATTTTTCTGTCACGAAAAAGCGTTACGGCCGCGTGGAAGAGCGGCATAAATTTAGACTAGACGTGGTGAAAGGCGGCATAATGTTAGAGTAGACTTCGATGTTTTTATTCGTTCCGGATCGAATTCAGTTTTTTTGTGTCATAAAATAAAATATGTTTAACTAACCTAACCAAATCATAATGTTCAGTAAACTTGCGAAAAATCGAAATGTGTGCTGGGACACATAGTAGAAGTGAAACTTCAACGGACAAGTGGAAAAACGAATCGCAACAAAGTTTCAACTTGAAGTTTTACGGGCAGGTTTTCAAATTGGACAAGTACATTAACAATCTGCCCGTAAAACTTCAAGTTAAAATTTTGTTGCGATTCGTTTTTCCACTTGTCCGTTGAAGTTTCACTTCTACTATGTGTCCCAACACACATTTTTTTAGAGACTAAGTATGAACATTGTATGCGTTTAATATCGGACTGCAAGTTTCCACGGGATACAGAACGGCTGCTAACAGAGGCGAAAGGGAAAGCCCTCCATTCATATAAAGTAATTTAAGATTTACTTTCACCACACTTGGAGTATCTTCAATAGCTCGAAGTTTTTATTTATTTTTTGGCTATTTACACAGCGTACGATGTATTCGATTTTTTATTGGACGAAATTCAGTTTGCCTCATTAGATTTAGGTGTGATAGTTTTCGTTATATATAGTGTTTTCCATATTTGCGTTAAAATATCACGAGGTGCACATGAAATTTGGAGTTATCTCTAGAATCTTTGCATAGAACTAAATCAAATTCAGTTCTATTTATTTTGCATTGAAACGGCAGGCATGGCAATTAAAACTTGGACAACATTATCAAGCTGGATGGGAAGGAAATAATTGCCTTAGCATATTTTAAAAATATTATATCAAAAACGATGTTATATTTTTGCCATTTTATGTTTTATTTCGAAACTAATACAATCTATACTAATATTATAAAGAGGAGAGATTTGTATGTTTCTAACGAATAAACTCAAAAACTACCGGACCGATTTCAAAAATTCTTTCACCATTAGAATGCTACATTATCCCTGAGTATTATATAGGCTATATTTATTTCTAGAAAATTTGGGAATCCCTACTAAAACTTCGACAGTGTAATCTAAGGTATTTTTTTTGCCATAAACTACCCGTGCGCAGCCGGGACGGACCGCTGGTAGAAAATAAAATAACCTTAAGTAAACATAATTTATTAATATTATTAGTTATATATACTACATAGTTCTGTATTTATTCATCTGACAATGGATTCATCCCAGCATCAAGGCTAATATATTACATATATATAGTTTCACTAGCTGTCCCGGCAGACGTTGTTCTGCCCTGAACTAATAAAATTTAGAACCCGATTCCAGCGCCACCTACCGGGTCCAAATGTTAGCTATCCTATCTTTCAAGTCGGATCAAACTGCACACGGTGTGCAAATTTGATTAAAATCGGTCAAGTAGTTTAGGAGTCCATTGAGGACAAACATTGTGACACGAGATTTATATATATTAAGATTGATTCAATTCAGAGGATAGACTAATGTGTCTACCCATAAATATTTTCGCTGTGTTAAGCCTTAAAGGAATTTCCATCCCCAAACGATCTCAAGGTTTTGTGACGAACAACGACTGGACTGAATAACGTGACGTTCGATTTACATCCTTGTTTATACGTCAGAGAACCGAGAGGTTTTTGCGAAAAGGAAGTACAAGGGCTGTTATTAAATACCAGGGGTTTTCTATCAATATAATTAGAGCTTGACGGACAAATGCCGCCTCGAATCGGCTTAACGTAAGATTTTCGGCCATTTCGTTTAATTACATAATCGATACAATTTTTGTTGTAGTATTTAGGGAGTTCGGGGATTAAGTTTGCGTGTATCAAGAGGTTAGAGTTTATATGATTCCGTTCGTAAGGTTGTAAAAGTAATGCTGTATTGATTTGAAGTAGTGGTCGCCCAGTGGTCGAAGTCCGACCACAATTAATTTAAATTATAAGTTTGAACATTATTCAGGTTCTGTTGTCAAAGACACTTCTATAATCACAGATTTCGCCAAGGCTAATTTGACTTTAACAATAAACAAAAGAGTATATATGCATGTGTGTGTCAAATATATGGTAGTGTGTGTAATGTTTTTTTTTTAAATTGATTTAATGTATTTTTCATGTATAATTTTAAAATAATATTAGCATTCTGCACTCCTTCTCTATATGAGTGCGAAATTTCTTACTCCTCGGGCCGCGTAATTTTCGTAAAAAGGGGTGTAAAGTGTTTGCTTCACGTATTAATATAATGATGTTCCTAGATTTTTTCAGTATAGCTTTAACGCTGGCAAAATTTATTTATTTTGTTCATATATAGAAATAGCAGTGTCCCTTTCGTTCGTGTCGAACTTATGTATTACCTACTACTATTTTATCAACTCTGCAAGATATCGAAATGAGACATACACGAAAAAATGAAATTCCTGGTTTTATTTCTAAAATTGTCATTGGAAACTGTTGTGCCGTGTCAGAGATTATTTGAAACATACTTTCAAACAGAATGACAGACACAAATCATAAAAAAGTCTTTTATGATTTGGTATCATATAAATAGCTGTATCCTTTTAAATCGTGCTTTGACGTGGTGGAGGCATGATAGAGTCATTATATTGAGTACAGCTCTTAGGGCCAGCTCTATTGGTGTGATACCACGCTCTCACAGAATATCGGCATGAAACGATTAGCCTTGAGCTAACCTAGTTTCGTGTGATTAGTGAGAGTTTCGATGGCCCAGTTGCCCCCTCCTCCTATCCCATCCTAAATTCTGGCAACACGTTGGCTTCCTCCCTAGTGTTGCAAACGTCTATAGGCGACGGTAACCACTTTCCATGAGCTGGGCTGTCAGCCTGCATGCTAAATTAATAAAAATAGGGTTTATTTTTAAATCGTAAGCAAATATTTTTTATTGGTATAGATTATATTAGTGTTGCGCCATTCATAAATTTTCAATAGTGCGCTACGTGCAATGTTCACGTGTAAAATTTTCAAATAAATTGCAGAAAAATTTGGATTTTTGCTTAGTTTTGTTTGTTTTACGCAATCACAATCCAAACGGATTGTATTTGTGTATGTGATATGAAACGAGGTTGATATTTCGATATAGCGTATGCAGATTTCATGCTAACATATCCACAGGGAAAAATAAATAAAAGACTTTAAAAATACGCCGTTGGAAAATTGCTACGAAAATGTGACACCAGATGGTCTAGGGGGATTAATTATGGTAAAATATTAAACTTTTATTAGTTGTTTGAAAATTTGTTAAATGCGTTTGGGGGAGTTTAGCCATTTTCCCCTATTATTGAGTGATAACGTACAATCAAGAAGTCCGGGGCCGATCACAGACTCCCAGACCGGAGCAGAGACCTCGGCGTTAAACGAAACTAGGCGGTCCAACGCCTAATTTATTAGCACAGGGGTCGTCAATCTAAACGAATGAGGCGTTTATCATGATATTTAATATGATGTATCTTCGATAGGGAGGATTATCATAGCAGACATTTAACTCGGAAAGTGACATAGTTTTCGCGGAATACGGGTGCGAAATTTACGTAGTGAAGTCACATTGAAAGATCAAGATTTATTGTTAGCTAGAGTCATCTCCACGGCTTCGCTCGTGGAAAGTTCTGACGCGTATCCTCGGGTCATATGGATTTCACACTATTTTAAGAGCAAAGCATCCATCCGTGCAGGAATGAAGAAATTGTATAAATTCCTGTTGCCGGGCGGCCTGTTGTAAGAGGTGACAAAACAAGCCACAACCAGGTGGAAGGGTATTTGCCCGTCGGGATGGCTATCGCTCCTGGTGTAGACCATGCCGCCATAACAACCTTGAGTTGCGTTCCGGCATTAGTAACTCTCTCCCTTTAGAGAGCGGCAACACATTGGTAGCAACTTTGGTGTTACAAATATCCATAGGCGATGGTAACCGCTTTTCGTCTCGAGGGCCGGATGCCTGTCTGCTGAACTCGGGTAATAAAAAATATCCACTCAGGTTACATTATGTTAAATTTTTATCTAGGCCCTATTCGTCCCCGGAGTCTCGCGAAAACTATCCTATTTTCCGGGATAAAAAGTATACTGCGTCCATTCTTGCTTTTTAGACCAAGTATACCAAGTTTTAGCAGCCCAGTTTCTCAACAACAAACAAACAAAGTTACTTTCGCATTTATATTATAGTATGGACTAGTTGTAACCGTCATTTTATGGGCACTAAAGTTTGACTAAATATTCAAGTCTTCTGAATCCTGCAAGATTTTGAAAAAGAACATATATCAAAATTTAAAATAATACTCATGTATTAATCTCCAAAATTTTCTTTGAAGTGCTTTGGGGACAAACTTTCAAACTGACTATAAAAGATATTCAAGAGGTCATTTCTAATTAGGCATTGCATAAATAGTAGCATTTTGTTATATATTAGCACTAATTTAAAATCACAAGCAGATATTTCAATATCGGACCATGGCTGCTGAAAAGTGGTCGAGATGCCGAAATAAAAATCAAATAAATGGCGCGCTTAAAACAATTAAAAAGTGGTTTTAATTACAGATATTTCAATTTTATTTCTGTAGATTATGTTCAGATTAAGATATCTCGCTGTTAAATAAACTAGACATAATTAAACACCCAACTCAGCCAATTTCCAAACTGGATTAACGTTATAACAATGTTAAGCTACCATCTAAAACGTTGGAAGCAAATTAAGCTACTTTGTATTGTTTCAGGTGAATCAACGTGCACCAGTGTTATCAAGAACATCTCATAATGACATTATACTTTATAAAATTAAATAGCAATTAAGTAATCGACGGCTCAGTTTAGAAATGATAAGGAGACCACATCAAGCATGGACGGCGTGAAGAAAATACATTCTGGAACTCTGTATCGGTGAGTTTGTTTTGTTACTTTTAGGTTTTTATTGGAGAACACGATACAGTGTATGATTACAAATCTTCTATTTATATAGAATAAGTTTTCTGTAAATGCGAGGGTGTCTTGCATCACACGCAAACCTCATAGGTTTACGTGGCGCCTTGCTACTATTTTGTGATTTATAAATTTTGGAACGATTAGAAAGAAAGATTGAATTTAATTAAAAAGTTAATAATAAATGATAATTATATATTTAGCAATAATTTATAACCTTAATATTACGAGTTTTTGAGCGGGATTACCAGTTGACCTCACAGGATTCTCTAACCGGGCGCTCTCCGCCCTCTATCTCGAAAACGGTTCAAGGTATGAAAAAAAGGTTAAATACAAAAGTTGTAGAGAATTTAATTCTCTACAATATGGATAATAAATACAAGTAGCGTAAAACCCATAGAAAACGAGATATTTGTAAAAAATGTAAAATAAATCCATTTTTGTGACCTTTGACCCCTCTTCCAAAAGCCGCAAGACTAACACTATCACTTTCTCCTAATATACCAAGAAAATATTTTTTTTTTTTTTTAAATGAGACAATTCTACGGACTCTAAAGTTCCGTACCTTTTTTAATTTGAAGTTTATTAGTTGTATTGGTTTGTGTCTTTTTATTGCGCTGATAACATTGTTCTTTTTTTTATTATTGTATTAAAGTTGACGACATAGACACGGGTGGTGCTTATTGATTAATTTCTTAATCTCTAAGTATTTTATGTTATATGACATTTTTTTATTTTTTATTATTGTTTGCTATTTGTATATTGGTTTATAGATGTATTGGACTTATTATATTACTTATTCTAACTTGTGTAGTGTTGCTGTTATAAAGTGGGTGTGGTGTTTGGCGTGTGTGGAGTCTTAGGTGCTAATATTATTATGCTATTCTTAGGATATGTATATATTTTTTTTTTTCTTTTTTTTTGTGTTTTTTTGTTTTTTTTTTTTTTTTCCTTAAAATGTACATTACAAGTAGTCTTAAAAATAGCTTATTCTAATACATTTTGTTGTTTTTTATTTATTTTTGTGTCAGGGTGGAATTTTTGTTTGTTCGTTGTGTGTTGGTGATTTTGGTGTGCTGTTTGTTTATTGTGTGTCATAGTGTCTTTTGTGACTTGTGTTGTTCTGTGTTATTTGTGTTTTGTTGTTCTGGTGTGTGGGGTGTGTGTTAGGTGGGCTGAAGGTTTAAAACTTGCGACCATCCAATTATATGTGAATGTTGAAAACAATTTTAGGATGCCAAAATACAAGTTTTTACGTGGTAATACTGGGTAAGTCGATTTTCCGAAATTTGGCCTAAGATGACTGGACTATTAGTATTTAGTAGGACATAAACATTTCTTAGTTGTTCCGTTTAAAATTCATTTAACGTTTCCGACAGTTTATTATTTGAAAAGTTGCGAAGACCAAAAGGGCTATGTTATCTGTAGTACAATAAAAACATCGTAGTCTAGACGTAACACTAGACTAGAATACCTGAAATTATATATTTAGATTAGTTATATCACTCTCTTTACTGCGTAGTTAAGATTTGTATTGATTACTGAGTAGAGAAACTGACGCAGCAATTCGATTTACACACGTTTTCTACTTTTTTTATTGTTATTGTTAGTTGAATGGTTTTCGCATAATTGGGTGTGTAAAATATATTACATGTTTTTTAATAATTGACAGATCAAATATAGGGCGTTAAATGCAGGTCGTAATGTTGGGCCACTAAGGTGATAGACCACGTCTCCACTTAGGTGAGATGAGAATGTTGAGATGGACGTGTGGTGTTACAAAAATGGCAAGTGAGCAATGTGTACATAGGGGATCTTTGGAAGTTGCACCGTAACTGAGAATTATGAGGAAGAAGATTAAGGTGGTTTGGGCATGAAATGAGAAGGGCTGACAGTCACATGACAAAAATAATATATCTGTATAATTGTGTATGTACACTACAAAGTTTCGTTCATTCATTGTTTATTATAGACGCAGTATATTCTCGCGAGGATAGAACACGAGAACCCGTTCAACATTCTCCATTCGTTCGTTTCTCGCGTTCTCGTGAAAATATAGAGGGCCCGTTACTGTTGATCTTATGTAATAACTGCTCATGTACATCCTTATTTGAACTCATTCCCCTGAGTGTTTCTGGGGAAATGAACATTTAACCTGTCAAATTTGTCCAAAGCAAGTTATAATAAATTGGGTATGTGCTTGGCAGTAAGTAGCTCACAACGAAAGGTGTAAAGATGACAAAAAAGGAAACCGTCGATTTCGGTTTATTTGGCTACGGAACCAAGAAAAAAGCATTTAATCGAAAATACACCATATCTCAGAAACTGCTCAACAGATATTGTTCGAAGAATTTTCGTTGATAGTATTTTTGAAGCTCTACGACTACCATGTTTTTTCAGAATTTTAAATTAGGGGAAGCAAGACATTTCTCATAACTTTAGGAGCGACCTAATATCTCGCCATTTATTTAATTGAAAGTGTCATTAAGATTATTTTTTTTTATGGCTGGAGTTCAGCAGACAGGCAGACGGCCCGCTTAATAGAAAGCGGTTACTATCGCCTATGGACATTTGCAACACCAAAGGTGCTACAAATGCGCTGCTGCTCTCTTAAGGGATACCGGAAGCTGATCCCTTATGCCGGAACACAACACAAGGTTGTTATGGCGGCATACTCTAGACCAGTGGTGGTCGCCATCCAGTCGAGCAAATACCCTATCACCTGGCTGTGGTTTGTTTTGTCGCCTCTTACGACAGGACGCCCGGCCGCAGGAAATTGTATTCTTTCTCCGTTCTTGCACGGATAGAAATATCGTTGTTTTTTCAAAATCTGTCTGAAAACACAGCCTATACACTGAAATTAAAAAAACCACCCTTAGTTATATGTATGGCGGCTACCTCTAGAAACGACTGTGACCACAGTCTCCAGATTGAGTTTTGAAATTTCTCTAAATTAATAAATCTATTAGACCAGAAGTAACATGATATCCATAACGTCATCATTATTAAATAGATTTTAGTGCTTGCCCCGCCCAGAAATAACACTGTATACTTCTTACCCTGAAGATGTGGATATATCTCTAATATGGAGACCCTATCTGTGACAAACACAGAGAGATGGACAGCCAAACATGATTTTATTATAAGGGTTTTTGTAAAAAATTATCAAATTATAAATATTTCAATATTGGGTTTGACCCTCACCATTGCTAGAGAAACAGTCGGTGTACCCGCGACGCTTCTACTCGACGGATTAAAGGGCTCCATATTTAGATATTCTTACTAAAGGTTTTCTTACAATGTTTTACTTCACGGTCTACACGTATTGATTGTAGCATATTGTTACGAATTTGCGGGATGTGAATTTAAAATGCCGTTGGAATTATCACAAGCTTTATTAGAAATACACACACGTAGTTCACAGTTCTTGTAACTACAACCGAATATAACAAGTCAAAATCGTAAGGCAGAAAATCGTAATACATACAACGCGCAAAGTCCATCGATATGAGATTTCCGTTCCGAATGTATATTTCGTACCGCCTCGATCGCAGTTGAAACCCAACTAACTCGGTCGCAATCGGGCCGAACTTTTATATTCGCAAAATAGACATGAATCCTATTTTCTTATACTATAATTGACTATTAGTATGTGACGTTAGCGTTGTTCCTTATACGATGGATTTATACAGCATATTTTGTTGGTCAAAACAAGCTTTTCCTTCATAAAGTTATGTAAAATAAAATGCTAACCGCACTACATCCATATAATAATGCCATATTCGTTGTATACGCTCTGAATATGAATGAGGCTTCGTCTCTTAGGCTTAGGTATTTCAATAGGTGCCAAACATATTCACGGCCTGTCCAAGTTGTCCTATTCAACGCCTCCCGCTGACCTATCTTCTACTTATCCATCTCTGTGTATGTTTGTATATATGTACACGGTCTGCTTAAAATCAGAATAGTTGCTAGTTACCGCTTTTAATTAGGTTAGTTAGGCATGAGAGTTTTGACAGGATGTTTGTCAATTTTGTAAAAGTTTCTAAGCGTTTAATTAATACGAGCATCAAATTATAAAGTTTTCTGAACTGTTCATTTCTACCTATACGTTTGTTTCTTTTTGATGAGGACTTGCTAGGGTGATATTTGATGTGCAGTAGAACACTTGGTATATTGGATTTATATCGCTCAATACTTATCATAATTTTAGTAGATTTTCGGTAGTCCAGATTTTTTATATTTTCGATATGTGCTCGGGTTTGGTTCTTAATGCGTTTGAGTGCAGTCTTAACCTTTGCAATGTCTCATACGCATAGGTTATATTTACAATTGTTTTAAGTTTTTGTGATTTGTTTGGTTTTTAAAAATATTTTGCAGCATCAAACATGAGTGATATATACACCGCCCTACATTGTTTGCGTTATGAATTTAATATTGGTGTTAATAAATTAGTTTGTAGTAGGGTTTTATACAAACACAGCCTGTGTATTATCGTTGCCTTTGCTAATGCTTTGTCAAATACGTTTGCTTTGTTATGAGTAGAAAGGCTTGTACGAGGAGTGGAATAACGATTATGTATTTGAATTAACATAGCTTTAGGGCCACCTGTCACAGTATTAGTGGTAACTGTTACGTCACATACATGGATAAATGTTACGAAATTAGTAAGGTTATAACTGAGTAGTCCATGTACGTGCCAAAATCTATCAATACAGAAAACCTTCGGAGATGCATCTACGAATATGTTTAGGGTTTACATAGTTTCACGTAGCCGTTAAGATTTATGTATATATAATCTTAAGTTTAATGTTAAATTAATTAAGCAATAATTACATAGAGAGTACAACACTCATCGTATTATTTTGTACTCCCCTCTCAAGCGGTCGAGCCGTCGACGCATGGCGATTGAGCCATGGGCGCCAGTGGTGCGTCACCCTACCCAACGGGGTAAGATCATCGACGTACCACACTTAAATATACCCCCACAGTAACGATAATGACATATCATTAATTGTCTTGTTTTTTAGGCTTTATCCATTTTAGTGAAAATGGATGTCCATTTTAGTGAAAATGGATGGATGCCCTGTAAATTAGTCTGTGCAATATATTGTACAGTCACTTTCCTCAAACACTGAAACTATAAAGATGAAATTTAGCAAGAAAGTCTTATCTGTATGCCGCTACAGAATTATTGTTGTAGTGAAATCGCAAAAATTACCTAAGTTACATTATTATGACGTAGCTCCAACTACATGTAAGGTGGTCCACTAGGTAATTATATACCACTATACATTATTTTGAAAATACACACTTGTAGTTCTACATAATTAAGCATATCTCTATTACATGTAAAAACTGGAGACTAAACTATTAATTCCTAAATCTCGGGAAATAGTGACTTCTGAGCGAGATTTTAACATTGGATGTTTAATATTGTTAACGAGTTGCAGGATTCGAATTAAAATGCCGTTGGAATTATTATAGAAATTATTAGAAATATACAAACACATATAACACAGGTACAGATATAACTGAAAACAACCAGTACAAACGTAATGCACGATTCAATAACACGCGCAAAGTCCGTTACTAAATAGATTACCGAATGTACACAAGTCTTGCCTCGTGGCTGGTTATCGCTCGATTGCCGATCTCTCCATTGGACCATTGCTTTATACTGCACCGACACAATATGTCTGTCCGACCGCGTAGACCGAATTTCTTAGAATCAATTCGACACATCTGGCTAATGACTGTCATAATCTTTTACAATACACAACGGGCTGTTTTCTAATCACAAATTTTAAATACAAAGTAAACAAAAGAAGTCCCAATGCGGAAATGTAATAAAGTGTGCTTTTATGGTATGCAGGGGTGAATCCACTTTTGTCGGCGTGTAGGTTGTTACAATATTAAACGAATCTACACACTGAGAAAAAAACTAAATTATTGAAATTATCTATAATATTATAAAATTATAAAGGTGCTGTGCCTGTATATTAAAGCTATTTAAAAAAACGACAAAAAAAAGATCACGACGCAATTTTTTTTTAGATTTCTTGTCTGTTTGTTCGGGATTCACGTAAAAACTACTGGGCCGATTTTGATGCGATTTTCTCTGATTGACTGCAAATTCTTGGCTTAAAATCTGCGCTACGTTTTACCCCGGGAACATCGCGGGAGCGACTTTTTGTTTTTCGGGTGCATAAAAATTATTCCGACACAGTTTTCACTAAAACGATATCCTACATTCTTTTTTAAATGCTGCGATACCTTGTGTCTCGAGAGTCCCGCGAGAATTTTAAATCAAGCGTGGACGAAGTCGCGGGCATATCGTAGTATTTAATAGTAGTTCTAACCACGACTTCGTACGTGTCGAACTTTGATTTTATATTAATATCTTCTGAACCCTACAAGATATCAAAACGTAACATACACGAACTAATATTTTTATTGCAATCGGTTTGTTGAGTTTGAGCGGTTTTTGAAGTGAAACTTCTATATAAACGGGGGGGTCTTAGGATTTTCCTGTCACGAAAAAGCGTTACGGCCGCGTGGAGCGGCATAAATTTAGACTACACATAGTGAGAGGCGGCATAATTTAAGAGTATACTATGGATGTGTTTTTTGGTTCCGGATCGAATTCAGCTTTATTGTTTGATAAAATAAAATTTGTTTAAATAAAAAATGCATTTATTAAAATGTACCTAACCTAACCAAATCTTAATTTGCAGTAAACCTGAGAAAAATTTAAACGTGTGCTGGGACACATAGTAGAAGTGAAACTTCAACGGATAAGTGGCAAAACGAATCGCAACAAAATTTTAACTTGAAGTTTTACGGGCAGATTGTTAATGTACTTGTCCAATTTGAAAACTTGCCCGTAAAACTTCAAGTTAAAATTTTGTTGCCATTCATTTTGCGACTTATCCGTTGCCATTCGTTTTTCCACTTGTCCGTTGAAGTTTCACTTCTACTATGTGTCCCAGCACACACTTTAGATTTTTTTATTGTATGAGTTTAGCAGACAGGCAAGAGGGCCACCTAATGGGAAGCGGTTACCGTCACCAATGGACATTTGTAACACCAAAGTAATTTGGAGCTTATTTTAGTGAATATTTCAGGACAAACATACGGACAAAAATTCTAAAAACGATATTTATGATTCCACAGGCTATGGACTAGCAAATGTTATATAAAATACTTTACCCTACTCGTTAAGACAAATTACCATTACTCAATCATCGTATGTTATGTACGAAGCTATGATTAATGCAGGGAGATCTTCATAATAATGCTTCTAATGGGCTCGAGTATGTGTAATAAATCAATAAGAGAAAATTTATGATAAAGGTACAAGATGGAGGAACAACAAATACGGTCCAGTGTATTGAATTTTTTAGATATATAGATAACACTTTATTGTACACCAAAATAAACAATTACAAAAAAGAATCTATATTTACAACACTATCTAGGCAATACAATAGGCAACCTTATTGCTTAAAGCAATCTCTTCCAGGCAACCTAAATTAAAGGAAATTCTTAGCTAACCTGGCGATGTTGGTGGTACAGGAAAAGGGGGCAATAGATACATAAGATACTTGAGCTATTTTTTATTTAGCGTTTAGTCTTATAATGAGTTTCCTTTAGTATCTAGGAAATGGAAGGTCACTTAGCTTTAAAGGAATCTGCTTTTAATTTTGCAAGTCTGTCTTCCTGTGTATTGTGGATGTCATATCTATTTGACTTGTAGAATATTAGAACTAATACGGAATATGAAAGGACGATGTTTTGTACTAAATATAAAAGGTACAATTATATGCATTAATGTTACGAATAAATAAATATAAAGGTCGTTTCATATATGTGAATGTGAAAAATTACTAGTACCTATTGATAGATCTGGAAAAATGATAATGACATTTAATAATAATGTAGTGAATTTGGCCTAAGTATATTTGTTATTTAATATTCAGTATTAAATAAAACATTAGTACATCCTTAGGTTCCTTAGGGTTATGGACATGTGATCGCTTGTGAGCATAACAGTGTCCCATGTCTCTTACCACTATACCGTAGAAATCTATCTATCGTTTAAGAACGTTGCTCTTCAACGCTCCAGTCTTCTCTATTATGGGCGAGTTGCTTTACTTGTTTGTACAATACGACATCCACTTCTTCTTTTATTCGATCAATGAATACTCGCTTTGGCCTTCTCTTCCCTTTCCTTGCTTTCACTTTTCCTTCGAGTAATGTGCATAAGAATATATAAAATAAAAATTCAAGCTAAGTTAGAGCTTAAAATACTCAAAGAAAATTGGTTTATATAAGGATAAATAATGTCGGAACATTTAATACAACAGAATAATGATAAAGATGGTAGATGTATGTATACATGGCCAGGACGTAACCCTTCACTCTGCGTGATCGGACCGCAATTACCGATTTTTTCTTTCGCATATACCTGCCTGTGTAGGTAGGTATAACATATTATTACGTACTTCGTATACATTAACCAAAGTAGACTAAAAATACTCTATAAACATTGCAAATAGGTATTTGGAGTAATGAAGAGTAATATCAATTGCGTAGGTTTGCCAAGGTCAGCCGCGTCGGTACTTGGTATTTGTTTTCATGGAATCCATACTAATATATAAATGTGAATTCCTTGTCATGCTAATAAAGATATTCCTTCTTCATGTGTTTCAAAATTAAGTTGTATTAACTTTGCTTATTATGAAATTTCGGATATATTTATAATTACTAACGTCAATAAATACAAGATTTTTTTTACCAAAAATATAAGGCATAATACAATTTCGAAATATAGACGCTAAGCTTAATAAACCGATCTACCAAGAAAATAAATTTTATTATTGATAAAGGATTTTGACGGCTCACCTGATATAAAGTAGTTACGGTGGGCTATGGTCGTTTTTCGAAGTCCCCCGGCTGTGGATGAGGCCTGTGTGTGAGGGCCCCACCTGCCAGGGCATCGAGGTGTTAGGACGGTCTTCCACTTTCGCGTAGCCCTGGCATAAGGCGCAGGACGCAACACCCAGGGGTTTTAGTGGGTATCCCTATCTGGGAAGTGGCCATAGCGTGGCACCAGTTTTGACTGGGCATGCTAGTGCCAACCGCGATATGGCGAATCCCACACATGGGTCTCGAATTATCCCCCCAGGCTTCTGTGCCTGTCGCGGGTTAGTCCTCAAACGGATTTTCCCTGGCTAAAAAAAAAGGGCTATGGTCGTTTGTAACATTTACCGTCCTCCAAGAGGGACTCGAACTTGGCCATTAATGTAAAAATACAACCCAAGGTTGTTATGGCAGCATGCTCTAGACCAGGGGTGGTAACCATCACTGGTGCAGGGTGGAAATTTGGCTAGGATAAGCCGGTTGAAAAAACATACCGTATGATACAAGCGCCGACTACACCGCTGTCGAAAAAACGTCAACTTGCTATGTATTTGCTTATTATAATTGGAATTTTAAATTTTCCAATCTTACCACATATTTTGAAACAAAAGCCGGTGTCCGATCGGGTTATTAGTTGATATTTCATCCAATAGGTGTGAAAGACCGCCGAGCAAAGGTATGAATATATCCACGAATAAAATACATAAGCGCCAATGAAAGCATGGGCGCTTTCAACCTTTTGGTCGCTAGGCGCTAGTTTTTTAAAGTTAGGCTATGGGGAATCGAATTGTATGAAGTTCGCGCCATTGATAGCTATCCAGACAGGCAAATGACTTATCATCTGGTATGAAAATAGATATATCCTAGAAAACGCAATAGTTTTCGGATTATGTTAATTCTAAGTTTACTCATTCAAAGTGAAGTGGAATACTCTAGTGTATATAATCAATTTTATTGTAGATATTTCTATTTCAATGTCAGACTAACAGGCTGTGGCTTTAACGAACATTTGTGTTTATTCAGGCTACTCTCTTACTTCAATATCTAAATTTCTCAGTCAAGTTGCTACCGACTCTCAGATTTGAATTCTTTGATACCACCGTCCAACCTGGACCATATTAGTAAAAATATTGAAATCTAGCCAAAATATTGCAACATTATTACGATATTTGTTGTAAATTCTACTGGCAACACCGAGCGTGCGGTATTTGCAAGCCAAACCACAATAGGCTATTGTAAGTAGAACAGTGAACACGCATTGTTTGCATGTAAGTAGAGGTGGCTACAAAAACAATCACTGCCCGAACTGATACGTGAAAGGGCAGTACTGATCTCGGGTCTAGACTATTATCTCCTAAGATGGGAAGGGTTCGTAATATAACACGTTAGATTGTCAGCTGTCTGAATAAAGAGATTGGGATTGTGTATCCCATGGGAATGGTTTAGTTTAGTGTACGTTTACTGAAAGGAATCCTGTCCGACTGTTTTGCTATTCTTACGTAAGGCCTGTAATCGAATATCTTATATCGATGAGAAAGGTATATTACTTTTTATTTGTTTAGCAGATTTATTGCATTTTACACTTTCATCTTCAACGTCATAAAGTCCATGTTCAACTTGTACAGTATGTTTTTAATTGCAGATAATAAACTGTGGGCCGCTTGCATAACGATCGTCTTTAAATAAAATTTAGTTAATCATGTTAAACTGCCTAAATACTTTTACACAAAACGTATTTAAGATGCCTTGCATAAGGTGGTCTCCCATGTTATTTAGCAAAGTGTATTTATGTCGTCGGTAAAACAGCAAGTGTTCCGTTTCACGCTACCATCCATTTTTTGAAACAAGCACACGAAATTTAGCTTTAATGCTAGTTATTTTTTTGCGTAAAAAGGAATTTTAGTAGGCCAATGTCAACTTGTCGTTTGAAATGTCGTGCAAGCGGCCCTTAAAGTATTTATGATGCATAATTTTTTAAAAATATTAGCATTCGTCGCTTTTTTTCTATATAAACTACATTAAATTTCATACTCCTCTGTCCGCGCAATTTTCGTAAAAAGGGGTACAGACTTTTTACTTCACGTATTAATATATAGACTAAAGTAAGTACCTATTAGGATTGTCATGTCTTCTCTTCTTGTTAAATCGCAAATTTGACAACTCAACGACTTTTTAATTAGTTACTTTAGTTAACACAATTATAGAGGCTTTTAAACACTTCAGAAGTCAAATTATAATTTACATATACAGTATGAGTTTTTGATGGTTACTATAATGATGGTTTATTTGTGAATAGCCCGTTGAATGTCCCGCTTTGTCCAGTATTAACAATATACGATTGTGCACGAAGTGATGTATTAAGTAGATAGATATATTATTAGCGTTGGTGATTATATGGGCTCCGGTTGACCTAGTTTTTTCATTACATCGATTTGATTAATTTAAAGTTTACTACTTACTGCAAAATATGTATACTTGTTACTGGTACTTGGGTAACGAGATATTTGACCGCTAACGAAAATGTCGTAGCGTAATCCCATTAAGCATTTAATCTTGAACATCACTTAAGTATTTTACTAATTTGAATGTATATCAATAACAGAATTATTAATTAAGAAGATATTTTACCGTTAAATCGTTTCACGATATAATAATGATCGTATTTTAGCACATGTAATTTTAATAGTAATGGTGGTCGCCCGTGGTCGAAATTTGATCATAATAATTCATTTAAATTATAAGTTTGAACATTATTAAGGTTCTGTTGTCAAAGACTATACTTCTATAATCACAGATTTCGCCAAGGCTGCACTGTTAATTTGACTTTAACAATAAACAAAATATATGCGTGTGTGTGTCAAATACATGGTAGTGTGTTTAATGTTTTTTTTTATTGATTTAATGTATTTTTTCTTACATAATTTAAAAAAAATTAGCATACTGCACTCCTCTATATAAACTTACAAGTGTGCGAAATTTTACACTCCTCCGTCCGCGTAATTTTCGTAAAAAGGGGTACAAAGGTTTTGCTGTGTTTTGCTTCACGTATTAATATATAGTTATCTTGTTGTAATCTTTAAAGATAAAACGAATAATAGTTTTAAAATAAATCCTTTATAGATTTTTTTATCAACACATTAGATTTATTGTGTTTTATCATTCATACAAGTATGGAAATTTGGGACATATATTGTTTGAAACTTGAAGTGATTTAATTATTATCAAAGTTCATGTGTTAGGTTACCCTCAAGGCTTTAAATAAGAAAGAAACTATCTTACAAACAATGTAGGTACTGCAACATGACATATTAATGTAGTATAGTATAATAACAGCCCATAAACCGAATAAGGGTAGGTACCAGAGTAAAACTTGGACGCTCCTGAAATATTGTTTTTGAGTGAGTGAATAACTTTATTGCACATACATTAAAATTGTCCTCGTATTTTTAAATAATGTTATGGTTGCCGTACTTAAAATTTAAAATAAATTTTATTTAATAAACGTCCCTCTGCTGGGCTTAGGTGATGATAATGTACGACTCATAGGTAATCTTATTTATACAATACAACACTATACAATACTCTTTATTGTACAAAAACATTACAAAGAAAAAATACACAAAAAACTTACTTACTAAAAGGTAGTACAATGGGCGGCCTTCTTGCTAAAAGCAATTTCTTCCAGGCAACCTGGATTTATTGTTTATTCTCTTTTCTTTTACCTTTTTCTAGTTATTTGAGGACGGCTCAATATATCTTTCCTTCCATATTCCTCTATTCTGGCATAAATACGTCCTTTCACCACAAATCATCTATATCGTCCTTCACACAATCTATACATCTCTTTTTTGGCCTACCTTTACATTTGTACCCATCAATCTGCCAGTTTAGCATTATTTTTGTCACATGACTTTCATCCTTGCTCATTACATGCCCATACCACCTTAGTGTCCTTCCTCTCAGTTTTTCAGTCACCACACACATCTACTTCAACAATCTCAGCTGAGTGGAGACGTTTCTGCACTACTACTTCAGTGGCCCAACATTTGGACCCGTATAACATGACCGTGCGTGTTACAGATTTATATATATAACTAGGATATGCCCGCGACTTCGTCCAATCTTGACTTGAAATTCCTGTGGGATTCCCGGGACACAAAGAAAAAAATGTAAGCTTTCGTTTTAGTGACGCTCTGTTGTTCGTGTCTACCCCGCAAGGGAACTGGCGTGAAGCTATGTATGTATGTATCGTTTTAGTAAAACTGTGTCGGAATAAGCTAATTTTTATGCACACGAACTACTAAAAACCGCTCCCGGGATAAAAAAAATATCACTCATTTTATTATATAGAATTTGCTATCGATCAGTGAAAAATCACATTGACATTGGTTTTTTTTAATCTGGCCTTTTTAAATAATTTCCAAAAAAAAAGTGGCATAGATTTTAAGTCTAAGAATTTGCTATCGATCAGCGAAAACTGCATCGAAATCGGCCCGATAGTTTTTATGTGTATCCCGAACAAACAGACAAGAAATCTAAGAAAAAGTTGCATCCTGTTCACCATGGTTTGTGTAGTCTATTCCATTTGTTTTTTTAAATAGCTTCAATGTACTGATACGGCATTTTTAGAATTTTATGATATTATAGTTTATCACATGTTACACCAGTTACCTATTTTCACTTTCGCCATGCTGCATTTATTATTCTCCTTACACCCTTCTCCACATCACCATTAATCGGTATTAAACGAGTATTACGATTATTAGTAACTTTCATAGTTACATATTACCAGAATGATTAAACACTTAAAAAATTATAGTACCTTTAATAATCAACTCATTAATATTCTCTATTGCCGCATTACAATAATGTTATTAGTATAGCACCATATTACTCATAATGTAGGTACAGCCAACGTTGAAGCAATTTATTTCGTGTTAACATATAACAAAGTTAATGATTGTGATTTCTTTGAAGTGGCGTTATCGATATTGTACGTGACCCAACGAAAATGTAACCGCTTCGAGTAGGACACTGTTGGTTTCTTGTGAAAACTAGGTAATTTAGAAGTCACTAGCGGCCCGGCGCGGTTTCACCCGCGCTCTGTCCCACTCCCGTGGTATATAGCGTCATGTTATATACTCTATGACACTCTCTGTTAACGTAGCTTTCTAACAGAAAAATATTTTTTTAAATCGGTTTAGTAGATCCAGAGATTAGTCCCTACAACGTCACAAACTCACAAATTTTACCTCATTATAATATTAGTATAGATAAAATTGTCATGACAGTTACCGCAGGTAACGAATTACAATAATAGGGGGTAGTTTACAATCAAATGAACTGAGATACTTTTTATGATCATATAAAACGCAAAGGCCATCTAGATTTTGTAAGGGTATTACTAATTATAACGTCATTTCTATAATGAGTCAAATAGCGTATTAATTATAGGTTAAACAGTAATTATAATTATTCACACGATATTTGAACTCACGCTCTTTTATAATATGAACATTGTTTCAAAATTTATTGTGATACGTGTCGACTACCCCATTATAAGTTTTACCTTTAGAGATGCCGTGTGATAGTTCTGCTAATATCGGTGGTCTATATGAGCAGGATATTAAGCTTGATATATATGTACCCTAGCTGTTACCCGCGACTTTGTCCCCGTGGAATTTAATTTATTTTGCCTTCCAGTGCGGCGGTGGCGGCGGAGTGCGCGTGGGCCCTTATTTTTTTGTAAAATAAAGAAGCCTAAGTTACTTCTTATAATATCAGCTACCTGCCAGTGTAAGTCTAGTCAAAATTGGTCCAGTCGTTTCAGAGATTAGCCGGACCAAACAGACAGACAGACAAGAATTTTAAAATTTATTTTTTCATATTATTTTCATATGCTTATGGTATGTATTATTTTTTATTAAGCATTTATTTTGACATTATAACCAGACACTTCAATTTTATTTATTTGTATACATTATTTAGTACCAATTCTTATTATCATTTGGACAGAAATTTGTCAGAAGAACTAAGTTTTTTTTCTATTTCTATAATTATTTGGTTAAGCCCGTTGGTATATTTTATAAATTCACTATTTTGTCATAATGTTCTACGACCATTTTAATTGATTGCAAGTTTTTCAGTGTGACCGTATCTATAAATTAAGAATAGTTTTGAGATACTAGCCTCTTCATCCAATCAAGCTAATATACACATAGAATAATTAATATAATCAATCAGCCAAGTGCGTGTCAGTCCACGCGCAGTGAAGGATTTTGTTGATGTGACAAATATCGGCTGTTATTTGGTTGCGAAACCTTAATAAACCTCGTATTTTTGCAATCGATACCACGAGAGAAAACTCAAATATTTTTTCCTGTGTTTAAAATACATTGAACAAACATAAATACATTGTGGTAAACAAACGCCTAGGTAACATGTTAAATTGTAACGATTTCGTGGTAATGCTGGTAGAGTTGCATATGAGAAAATAGTCTGTGATGTGTTAAAACAAATATAGGTAGTCCATTTTAAATAGGGCTTTACGATATGAACTTGCAAAAGGAAATTTTGAGATCTATCCATCCATAATACATACATCTGTATATGTGACAGTAACTTAGTTTGGATGTTTGTTAGTAACGTCTTCATGCTTTGAGGAATTTACCGATTGTCATCTATTTCCCTTAGATTATAAATATATAAGCTAAAGTAACAATGGAAACGTTAAGTCGGTCACGCTAAAGGTGCTCAAGCGAGTAAACCCATAGCCCGGATACAGGACATCTGGAGAAACGGCGCGGGGATATAATGTAGTGGGTATCCCCGACTCCGGTGGCAATAGCATTTATGCTGAGGAGTTGGTCTGTCACCCTAATGTAGCGAATCCCACGCGATCCCACCACGTCCCCATCACGCTTCCCCCGCGGTTTTCAGATTTCCTCTCGTAAAAGAAGTGTCACCAGACCGATGGCCGAGCTGTGAGTGGGAGTACCGCGTGTATCGGCAAACGTAATGCAGGAAGTTTTCCAGTTCGGTGGACCAACGACTTGCACAAGGTCACTGATGGGAACGTGATGAAGAAAATGACTGAAGAAAGTCAAATACCACTGAAGTTACTGATACTAAAAGATGTGTAAGCTTTCTCTAGTTTTCGCTACATCTCTATGTAGCCTACACCGGCGATTCATTTTTGATATTTTTGAAAATAATTATGTTGTAAAAAGTATGTTGTTTTAAGTCTAGTGCTTTTGACCCAAAGGCCCACCAAAAGGTTATCTATTTTTGTCCTTTTTTCCCTTGTCCTCGTTCACATGAGACAAGAAAAAAATCATACTTGTGAAGGTACTTACTGTAAGGCACAATTTTTAAAGTTCTATGTCTTGGGTTTTCAACATTAAAACCTTTTTTAAGGACATTGGGCGTTTAATTCAGGAAGGCGTTACAAAACCTGGGCGTTAGGAGGTTAAAGCGTCCTACGCTATATATACCGAAACGCTATATCCACCAAGACCATTGATATTGAAACCGTAAAAATTCCGCGAAACTGCTGATAGTCAAATTAAATTTTGGATTTTGTAACAAGAAAAAACAAGAGAGAGAACCAAATATTCCGAAATGAATGCTCGGATCGCAATCGGCATCTAGCGGTAGGAGAAATATTGTATTAGTATTGACGTCTAAGAAGTAAAACAAGCCGGTGCTATTATATAAAACAAAACAACTCACTTAAGAGATACAAAAGCATGAAGTCATTATAGTACTTTTAAAGTACTTATCCGCTGTCAAGCTTCCACTTTTATACAAGAAAGGATCGTACCCGATCATGTAACAAGTATCTCGACCCTAAATAATAGTGTAGGTAAGGATTAGAGTGAAACGGCGTCTGTACATTGTTTATTTTCTCGCTATTTGAGCTCTCGAGCCTCGACACGTGCCCGCCCCGGCAGAGTTCACACGAGGCGACGTTACAATGTTCCGAGGTGCTAGGGTTGCGAATTACTGCAGTCTCTTGAAAGGTTTTGATGTTGTTGTTAAAAATGTTTTCGTAGCATACTTTTGGATTCCGTAGATATTTTGGTTAAAACGAAACACGTTTACTATCAGCATATTCCTCCGTCTACACGTCAATCTGTCTGCTCCTCTATCTGTCTGCTTTTGTACGTCATAGCCATTATCTTAAGACACTACTGACTTTATTTGGTAAAATTTGGCCGAAATTTGTACAGATTTACCCAACTTATAATTTTGATGGACAATTTTCATTTGCGCAGAAAAGTATCGTTAATCAGATCTTGAAATATCATAACGATGTTCCATGAGAACTTTTTTATTTAAGTCAATAGGTGACGAGATATTAGTTCCCAGTTATAAAAAAATCCTTGTCACCGAACCTTTGAACAATGTTGTGGAAAAATATGAGATAAATTGACATGATAGAGCTTAAACAATAGTTTCCATAAAAATTGGTTTGAAGTAAGATCTGTTTAGTAGTTTTTGACATATGAGGTATTTAGTATGAAAATTTGCCCGACTGGATGGCTACCACCCCTGGTCTAGAGTATGTCGCCATAACAACCTTCAGTTGTGTTCCGACATTAGTGACCAGGTTCCAGTGTCCCTTAAAAGAGCAGCAGCGCATTTGTAGCACCTTTGGTGTTGCAAATGTCCATAGGCGATAGGCGATGGTAACAGCTTTCCGTCAAGTGGGCCGTCTGCATGTCTGCTGAACACCTGCATTAAAAAAAAAAATATTCGACGATACACTTTAACCTACAAGTAAAATGTCAAACGCGGTCACATTTCACCAAGCTTAACAGTAGGGCAACCTTAATCCGGGAAACAATAAATCTCTTTATGTAATTATGGAATGGAAGGTGTTTTCAATTATTAATGAATTTGGTGGTTAACGTACGCTTGATGTGTTTTGGTAAACATTATACGCGCCGCTCGGCAACGGTAGCGTAGAGTTCATGAATGTATTGTGAATTTCGTATTGCACTTGTAACATGACGTATTACAGGTGCGTACCGTTTAGTTTATAAAGCTTGAGTGCAACTTGAAGACGTAAAACCAGGCCAAGTTCGTGTAGGAGGACTACACGCAGTGAAGATTTCTGTACTGGTGACGAATCTGCCCTATTTTTGGATCGTGTTCTTTAAAATTGACCATTGCGCTAAAAGGCTGTCCTATACCACTATAATATGATGTTTTATATGTTTCTGATGTTTTTAACAATTAATATGATATTTAATACTTTAGGTAATTGAAACTACATTTTAACGGTTTTAAGCGCGGTATTCTATTTGTTGAAGTGAAACTTTTACGTAGACGGGAGTATTAGGATTTTTTCTGTCACGAATAATCGCGGCTGTGGTGAAAGTCGGCATAATTTTAAAGTAGACGTGGTGAGAGGCGGCATAATGTTAGAGTAGACTATCGATGTTTTTATTGATTCCGGATCGAATTCAGTTTTAATGTTTGATAAAATAAAATATGTTTAAATAAAAAATGCATTCGTTAAAATGTATCTAACCTAACCAAATCATAATTTGCAGTAAACCTGCGAAAAATCCAAATGTGTGCTGGGACACATACTAGAAGTGAAACTTCAGCAGACGAGTGGAAAAACGAATGGCAACGGACAAGTGGCAAAACGAATCGCAACAAAATTCTAACTTGAAGTTTTACGGGCAGATTGTTAATGTACTTGTCCAATTTGAAAACCTGCTCGTAAAACTTCATGTTAAAATTTTGTTGCGATTCGTTTTGCCACTTGTCCGTTGCCATTCGTATTTCCCCTTGTCCGCTGAAGTTTCACTTCTAGTATGTGTCCCAGCACACATTTTGATTTTTTTTAATTTCGACGTGACGGCCAGTTTTCAGTACCCGTGATTACGGCTTTTCTCATCTTTATTTTCCATGTGTGCTAGTCATGGAAACTTAAAAAATATTTTTTTGATGTATTGATTTTGATGACGCGAATGTTTAAACTCTTACATAGACAAAGTATTTTAATGTTTTCTTATCTGTGTATTATGAAACTATAGTTTTTGATATGTCCCTCCCCGTTTAGCTTCACACACATTTTTTAAATTGTTGTCACCTTAATGAAACCTACGCATATACGTTTTGACGTGGTAGAGCCATGCTGGAATCACGACCCTAAGATCTGGAGCACAGATCTTAAGGCCGGCTTGATAGGAGAGTTACCACGCTCTCACAGGGTACCGGCGCGTAACGGTTAGCCTTGAGCTAATTGTGTTTTGTACGATGACCCACTTCCACCTTCCTATCCCATCTTCTCTATTCCATCCCTCCTATCACATTCTTTCAATTTCGTCCCAAAGGCAGGCAACGCGTTGCAAACGTCTATAGGCGACAGTAACCACTTTTTCTTCTTTCTTTTGCGAGCGGGCGGTTTCCGCAACTCGACGACATAGCGCCTATTTTACGTGCGAGGGTGGATGAGGTTACTCCATTCAGCCCAGCTCCTCCAGGAAGTCCATCAGTTTCTTGACGTCGCTGAAGACTTCTCGGAGGTTACCTGGAGCGTCAAGATACTTCGCCCTGTATTGGGCCACCTCTGCGTATTCAAGCAAGACATGGGCGGCTGTTTCTTGTGCCTCCAGACATGCTCTGTACAGGGGGCTCTCGGTGACACCTATATTGAAAATTAAAATTGCCATGTCCGGTGGCTGCACTAATAACTAGTCTCAGCCGAGATCGACTGAGCCTTAAGATTCTCCTGGAAGACCGCAGGTTTGCTCGCGGCATTGCCAGCTTGGCTTGTCCTGTAGTGCCTTTGTCCTTTGATTTATGCAATTTACGCTAACCACTTTATACTAAGTGAACCGACTTGTCTGTTTGTTAGTTTCATGATAAAAATGGACGAACCGATTGGCAAATTTCGATACGCACTTGGTAGAACTAGTTTCATAAATATGTATTAGAACAAACCATCAGCCATTGTAATCAAATCGATTGTTAGATAAGGGTCTATCCTAATACCTAATAAATGGATTATTTGGACAATAATGCGCCTGAAGATTACGTAAACTGTGCCATTCGCCTATTCCGAGGGTTGACAAAATATCAGATACCTCACACTTTCGGTTACATAAGGAAATTGGGATATTATATTCGATTTCCTGATCCGTGTTTGGATTTTGGAAACGTCATCTCGTTATCGACTATTGTGTTTGACGCTATCGTCTGTCGTTTCAATTACGAACCTCTTTGTTTTGTTAGGCTCTTAGTATTCTCGTGTCAACAAGAGCAATCCTTTTTAGAGTTACTTGACATTAGCAAAAAAGGATCCGTAATAAAACCGTACATCCGTCTCGACGTATCGTTTGACAGTGAGTGTGATGACGCCGCGGCGCTGCGGCAGCGGCGTACTGGCGGTGTCGTCTATCCGTGCGCTAAGGGGTGACTGGCAACATGTAATTGATGGATGACTTTTATTTCAAAGTTCATAGTCGTGTGAGGTATCGTTAAAAATCATAAGTAATCCAACGCCTAAATGTTTTTATTGAACCTCCTAGTTGCATATGTATATTATATCTACTATATACATACCGGGTCTTATTTCAATTTTTTACAATCTCACTACAGCACCCTGGAAATCGATCACATCTTTCTACAACAGTTTATTGACATATCAGAGTTTGAAAATATAACAATAACATACACAGACGATATATTATGACGATTGTATGAGTTCCGTTTTTTGCCTAAATGTCTGGGGAGGCCTAGAAAAATTATAAAATTAAGTATTAAGTAATAACCCTATGAGCTTCCAAAGACGGCAAATATGATAATGTGTGCGAATCAGTTACTACGTTCTCTTTGTCTCTCGCATAGCTAGACTATCTAGCACGTGGCGTGCATAACCAAGTGGTCTGGTATTAGGATGCAATCAATATCAGTGGCTATTTTCTTGTCCACATGCAGCCAATTTTGTGTCATTAATAATTGATTAACATTCAATACTGTTAATTTTTCACCGTTTACTTGGTCTCATACAACAATTCATTCTGTTGTGTGTTAACATTTTGTTATTATAGTTTATAGCGATTAGAAAACCATGTAATCGATTTGCAATGATAGGAATAGTAGAACTGAAAAACTCAGTATCGCTTTCTTACTTTAGTATCTTATCAGTTTTTGTCTGTAGTTAAATAATGTATAATGTTACTGCTATATCTCGTAGAGTCGGTGCTGGTAGACCGGGACGTACTCACCGTAATCAAACTGAATATATTTTGAAGAAAGGTCTTGTAATAACTACTTTAAATAAGCGTGCATGTATGAAGAGATTAATGAAAGTTGATGAAGCTAAATTGTTTGTTAGGATCGTTGCAGGTAGTGATCTCCATCGTCTCTGCCTACCCCAATGGGAAACAGGCTTGAATATGTTTTTTTTAAGGAAGTATAGGTTTGCGTTTGACCACTGTCTCACCTGATGTTGAGTGATGACGCAGTCTAGGATGGAGCACGCTAACCTATTCACTCGTGACTTGAAGACTTCAAGATTGTATTTGTCAGGAAAAACAGACTCCGGCAGATTATTCAACTCTTCGGTAGTGCGCACCAGAAAAGTTGAAGCGAAACGCTTGGTTATGATTAGTGGTGTTTCCACTATGTAAAACTAAATGTGTATGTATTATCTGGGATAATGTTAGTGTTAGCGATCGTTTCATGCAAATGTAGCGATGGTTTTATTGCGTTAGTATTTACACCGGCCCACAAAAAAAGTGGTCTGTAATTTTGATCAGAGCCATCAATTCTTATGTATTTCGATTTGTTGAATCCGAATCTGGGGGCAGTTGGCTCCATTCACCCTCAAAAATTTGAAGGTATATGGACCAAACTGACCCCAGATTCGGTCTTTTGGTCCATAAATCCTCGAACAACACAGGCAACATCACCTCTACGCATTCCTTCAATATGCCTAGATTGACACGCACTTTGCCATTTTTTTTTGTTACAAATTTCCGAATAGTAAGTAATACGCTTGATGTGGTAGAAGTTGCGAATGATGTAATCCAACAATAGGAAGCAGGAAACGGGTCTCTATTAAAGTTTTTCGAATTGTTTATAGTTATACTGCAGATATCTTTTTGTTTTTCTCTTGTTCATACCACAAAGTATGTTTGGATTTTTCTTAACAATGACCAGATTTGGTATCTGATTTCTCTAAGATTGCTTGTTAGAAGTACAAGCTTTGTAAAGGCACGGACAAGTTTATTATTTTCTTCTGATTGTGTTTACTGATACGCGAAGCTCCTCGTGTCGTTGTTATACTCTACGATAATATCTGATTTCATCTTTCTGCGCGAGTATCGCCGAATTTTCCAATATGTACGTAAATCCGGCGTTAAGCTGGCTCGAGACGTGTTTTTAACCACATCTCTATTATTTTAGGTATTATATAGATGCAGTGAGTGATGGAAGTGACACGGTTTAATACTTCTATACTCATCGAAGTAATCCTTCCAGCTTTCTAAGTGCACTGTACAGTGACAGCGGACTGGCCCTTCGCGTTGAAACCAAATATATACTTCATAGTTAGTTCTGTAGTGAAAATTAGAATTTCTAAGAAAATAACTATTAGATGTACATTGAATAGTGTATTCGGTCTCGAACTAACGATATTCTAGGTATTTATTTTACAAATATTTTTATATTAAAATACACTATAGACTGTGATCTAATCAACTACCGCTCTATGTAGCAGCCATTTTGTTTTTTGTCTTGAGATATTCTCTATTGGTCTTATTCATATTGAGTTAGAGTAAGTTTGTAGGCTTCTTTAAGAATCTTAGAAATCAGAAAAGCCAAACTTACTCTTCACTCGATATGAATAAGACTTTAAGTATGTACAGAAAGCGTCATACTATCTCTCAAAGTAGTAGTTTTACTGAGTTAATAATAGGCTTATTCCGAGGGCATGTTCATATTTTTGTAATTTTTATACAAATGTTTAACACCATTTTTTTTTAAATTATGCAATTCAATAAGTTATTTCAAATTACTGCAAAACACCCCTACAACCCTTTTGCATTTTTTGCTAGATCGACATATTTTGAGCTGAATTCAAGTTTATTTATTTACAGGAAACTGAGCTCAGCTGTACAGCATTAAATTAACAGCTGTATTTATGTCTATTATTTTAAGAATTTTTGTCTTTAAAATATAAATTAATTGTTTAAAACTCTTATTATTATTCTACTTAGATAATAATAAATAGGTGCACGAACTTTGCCCTTCTATCGCGTAGTAGGTATTCGAAGACGACTTGTTTGTGTTATCTTGTGTTTGTAAATTCCAATATTTGTAATGTTTGCAAGTATGTTGTTACAAGTATGGAAGAGCCACAGATACCTACTGGGAATAACAATCCCAGTGCTTTAATGTGTAGCCTTGATGATTAGAAGAGTTTGAGTTTGGAAGTCACTACAGTTTATCAGCAGTATGCCGACAACGCATACTGGAACCCCATAAGAACCCAGATAATATGGACAGATTTGTGACGATTCTGAGTAGGTCCTAAATCCTAGACGGGTGGCACTGGTAATTCGTCTTTTGCTTTTTAAGGTTTTATTATTTAAAATATTTTTTGAAGTGAAACTTCTTTAGAATCGTGATTTGAAACTCGATGGAACAAAAAAGCGACACTGAAAAGAGATAAACACAAATCTATAGGTCCAAGCCTGCGAGAGAATGAGATAGACTACATTATATTTAATCATTTAAACACTATGCTCATACAGATCGAGTTGGAAATGTTTTGAAGTTTTTCGTTAATACTTCAAATTTCGTGTTTTAAAGCTTAAATACATTATAATATATCACGAAATTTAGAATTCCTCGCGCCCCCTGTCACATTTTGTTTTACTTCTACTGCGTGTGAACTGCACACACGTTTTTTTATACAAAATGGATTAATAATTGAGTGACTATTCTTCGTTATTTTTCGTAACGTGACGTTGGAAATTTATTCAGTCCTAGGAAACTGAGATGCGGTTGAGATGCGAGCACTGCGCAAAATCTGCGGAGTGACGCTCGCGGACCGCGTTCGTAATACCGAAGTAAGAAAGAGAGTTGGTCTGAAAGAAAGTGTCGGGGTGACGGTAAAGAAAGGAATGCTCCGGTGGTTCGGGCATGTGAAAAGAATGCGTGATGAAAGAATGACTAAACAGATATACAATGCAAAAGTGGATGGATGCAGAAGTCGTGGAAGGCCACGACACACCTTCCATGATCAAATTGATCGTGTACTAGCGGAGGGTGATATCAGGAGCCTTAAGAACAGACGAGCGTGCATGACAAGATTTATGAATGTCAAAGAAGCAAGTGAGGTGTGTAAGAATGGGCCTAAATGGCGCTGTGTTGTTCGTGCCTACCCCGCAAGGGAGCTGGCGTGAAGTTATGTATGTATGTATGTGTGAAACTAAAATAGCCATTTACGCAGATTCGTATTAGGAATACGACTAGTGTCAAAGTAATGTGGAAGATTTTTTGCAATCTCTTGCCCGTACCACTATATCTAGACACCTGTCAATTTCACAATTAGTTTCCATTTTAATCCCTCTGATAGTCTCTCGCATATGATTTTGTTAAATCAGTTTCATATATAAAGCGAATTACCTGTGATCTCATCTACTAATTTTGAGATTTAGGATCTTGTTAGAATTTTTCTGCGTGATTGTTATTCTAAGTATTTTTCTTGATTTCACGGCCTCAGTGATTGAGTAGACTAAGCCTTCGTCGGCCTAGCTAACTGGAACTGGTTTAGTGGGTAGTTTAGCACCTGGTATTTTACAATTTCTTTCTCATTGAAAGTGTGCGCAGAGCTGGTCTCTAAAAACCCCACATACCCGTCGTCGAGTCTACCTCCCTTGAGGTCCGAGGGGATACGTAAATTCATTCCCCCAGTGACATAAAAAAAAGCTGACTGCAACTCCAATAGTTTGATATCTTATATGGTAAATTATGTAAACAAACTTTCCGTTGCTATAGTCTGGATGTCCGGGATTTGTTTTTAGTTTGGTCATTTGATTTTTTATTTCTCCATGATCTAATTCCGAATTTGATACAAGTAACCTTGATAAGAGACTTTCGGGTTGGCATTCTTCATTGCCAGCCGCATAAAAAAAGCAATGATTTATCATATTATCATGCAATGTAATGTTATCTGCATACATCGTTATCGTGTTACATCACTGGGCGCAGTGCAAAAACGAGTCAGAAAAAAAACAAGGAACAAAGGAAGTTTATTCAATATCGGTGTCTTTTTGCTATGGACAAAGAAGCAGAGGTCATTGAGTGAATCATAAAGTGTATATGTAACATATTGCTGTGAATATCTGTCTACAAATAGAGATTTTACTGGTGAGATGTCCATATTTAATTTTCCGTTCCTGTTTACTAACCGTTAACTTGCCTTACATAAGTACTATACAAGTAATGTCAAAATTCAATCAATGGTAAAGCAATGGAATGAATAGTAAGTAGTATAGTGATCTAGTGGTCGGAGTGTTAGCTCCACCTACTTCACTAGGACTAGGTGAATTAAGTAAACTGATAGTATGTGTTTGAATGTCATTTGTATCGGGTCCAGGTTTATAATTTGTATGTACGGTAGAATATATGACAATAGCTCATGAAAGTGTAAGTTTTAGAAAGTTCCTAATTCCTTTATGATTACATGGCGCCAGGGCATTATCGTTTTGCTTCTTGAAGTTTTATTGTTCAAAACATATTTGTCAGTCAAATTTAAGAGACTCAATTTTTACCTAATTTATATATTGACTGATACTTTATTGTATATCATAATAAAATTAGTATTGTTGAGCTTGAATTAAATACGCGCCTTCGGAACTGTATCCCTCGGAAACTATCCCGTTTTTCTGCATAATAAGTATCCCAGTATCATCCCCAGTGTCGTTATATCGAATTTCGTTTAATTAGTTCATAGAACAAGATCGTAGATTAAAAGCTAATATAGAAAGCAATCCGCACAACCACTGGTATGAATTTAATATTCATACCAGTGGTTGTGCGATTTTAAATTTGATAAACCTAAATTGTACTCCCTAAGTCTAAAATTCGCTTGAACAGATAATTGCGTCTTAGGTTTCGAAAGCATTATTAAAATTTTCTTCCAGAACTTTATCGATAATATTTCAAAGGTGGTTTTGAAACTTTCGTGAATGGGGAATTTGCTGTGATTTTAACTCCTAGAATTAGATTTAACAGTTGGATATGGCGTTTTCAAAGTTTGCGAACCACCGTCTGATACGGACGGCGGTCTGAGGAGGGTATGTTCCAATTTTTATAAATATTCATGAGCTGTGGACCCTCGTGTGGCCGGACACTGGCTTATCGTGAAATCGTAGGGATTTTTATTCCAATAATTTTTCTAGCCACATTTGTAAATGCTCAGAGAAGCGAATGTTTGAATTTTGCTGAATTTTTTATATATACATACATAGAAATATATTACCATGTATTGATTTTGGCATGTACTTGATTTTTACCTGACCCTTTAAGGGTTTCGTAGCCGCCTTGGCAAAATCGGAATCCTGCTTCTTGTTATGTCCGTCTTTTGCCCCCGCTCCATCTGAGATAATGTGAGTGTCAGTGACTGGCCAACTGTGTCTTGTTTATAGCGTTTCAAAATAATGCTTCTAGCTATGTTAGTGTATACATACGTTATCTGTCAATGTTTAACGATATTAACAATTATTATTAATGACAATGTCTTGGCCTACATTTGCGTGACAGTCTCTAAGATTAACAGCATCCCAGAGATGGAGTAAGGATGCATGTTCTACGTTCTTGTTATTTTCGTCCATAAAATTCAATTTATCCAGTTTCTGTACCTTACTGTCCGTTCTTTTATGCTTGGTAGAAAATGGTCGTTATTTGTAAAGAGTTTATGTCCGAAATTTTAACAAGCACAAATCTGATATTGTCGGCACATGGTCAGTTGATAATCCAACCGTCACGGCAGTAATAACTCATAGGACGCTGGCCGTTTTAAAGATACAACGGCTTCTTAGGATAGAACGGCATTTTATACTGATGACATGTTGTTACTAATGACGTTCTAAGGATAAAACGCCTTATTGTACTCATGACGTTCTAGGGATAGAACGCCGTATAGTGCTCTACCAAAACCAACTCTATTTACCGCTGATACATCATACATACATGTATACATCATACGTACGTACATATTGGAGAATTGAAGTGACGATTAAAAACCCATTTCATTGCCCACATCAAAGTATCATATTTATAATGACAATGTTTTCACGCCTTGCGACACTTGTGATTCTATTAATCTAAGTGCACCGTGTTTATCGCTTTTATCGTTGTGTATCGATTTCTTTATCCATCCCATATCTTGTTGTTTACCAACCTTCAAACACGCATACTTTATGTAAGCAAGTAACGTAACTCTATTATTGTTGCTATAATAGGTATAAGGAATATTAATATGCTTTTCTTATATCATGTATTTCTGCCAAACATGTAATGATATCGCTTTAGTTTTCATCAAAATCGACTTTGAAGTTCCTTTGAGTATTTTACGCTATATCTTATATAGCATCAGAATTTAGCGATAGAGGACCATCAACTTGAAAAATTCAACCTGTAAAAAGAAACCTAAAGTTTTTGAGCAAAATGAGTTCCTTATATTTCTGAGGAAAACTTCAAATTATATGGACGGACATGACGATTGTATAGTACATACATAACTTCACGCCAGTTCCCTTGCGGGGTAGGCACGAACAACAGAGCGCCATTTAGGCCCATTCTTACACACCTCACTTGCTTCTTTGACATTCATAACTCTTGTCATGCACACTCGTCTGTTCTTGTATAGTAAGGGTTCAATTTTTACGAAATAGCTATAAACAATAATATAATTGCGGGCGCCATGTTGCGAAGCATATCATTGTTAGTGAATTATGGTAGACCGATTCGGACATCACGGGTTATCATGTTTCAAGAATCCAGAAAGAAGATTTCGTCATGTCAGCATCAACCACATCATCCGCCGAGCTCTTGTCAGCGTCGGCGTACCGGCCATTCTAGGACCAATGTGCTAGATGCGTAACGATGGCAAGAGACCGGAAGGAATGTCAATCGTTCCTTGGAAGATGGTGCGGCCCTAGTCTGGGATGCCACTTGTGTTGTCACACTGGCCTTGTCACATCTTCCAATGGCCGCGTCAGGGGCTGGCAACGCCACCTCTTTAGCTGATGATGTCAAACGGCGCAAATATGGAGCCTTTGGAAAATGTTACATATTTGGGATTAAAACATTAGGCCCGTGGGGTCCATCAGCAAAGAGTTTCTTTAAAGATATCTAAGAAACTCTTAGACACTACCCGTGGTCAGAAGGAAGCTGGCTCATATTTCGCCCAACAAATAAGTATTGACAGACAGCGTGGCGATGCAGCTAGCCTGCTGGGCACGCTCTGGCACGCTTATTTAGTTTACATTTCAATGTTTGATTGTTTTATAATGTATACATAATATAAGGTCACATGAAAATAGTCTCGTACAAACTTTTAAACGGCTCGCAGAGGTTAAAAAGTAAAAATTAAAATATATTCCTCAACTCTAATATCCGCTTTGATGACGGCATAGAAACAGTGGCGTTCGCATGTTACGAAGTTTTGTTGCTGTATGACGTCACGGGTGCCATATTTTTACTATCAACAACATTCAGAGCATTGCCCTTAACAAATTATTGTCTAAGTTAAAACAGTTCATTGTTATGTTAGACAGAACGCCGATAAACCTAATCCTATTTGGAGTTTAAATGTCTAATAAAAGTAGAGATTGCAGACGTCGTTTTAGGTAATCGTTATTGAGAGTATATTGAACTGTAGGGTTACATCTAGGAGGGTAAGATATGAGAATATTTAATAGCGTTAAAGTTTGGAATTTGGTATATGAGACCAAATTCATTATTATAGTGGTGTGTGGTATCGATAACCAGATTTTGGAAAATGTTGTCGATGTTCTTTATTATTATATATACTACTTATATGTAAATAAATAACAGTGCGACATCCGTCCGTCCCAGGCTGCAGTTGAAAACCAGCGTTAGGCACCTGTTATTTGCCATTTGCTGAACTTGGTATCGTCGCGAGACATATTTCATTGTTTTCGTATGTACTTAATGTACTACTCTTTTTACCGACTTCCAAAAAGAGGAGGTTCAATCTGACTATGTTTTTTTGTATATTTGCTACGCGATTTCTTCGTCAACTGTGGATCGATTTTCAATTTTTTTTATTCGAAAGAGTTGGTCACGATGTCACCAAGTCAGAATCTGATGAGTTGCATCCATGGAAATCGAGAGTAACCGTTTTTTAAGAACGCCGAGTGCCTACACTCGTCAAAAGGGAAACTTGTATACTCGTGTGCTATTACTACAGGCGCTTAAAATATTATTTCTGAAGCTATTTAAGCAACTAAAAAGTAGAAAATATTTTTTTTAACATAAACAAAATCGGATTGAAACTAAAAAGCAAAAAATAAATATTTTCTACATCTTAAAGCCGGTGCCAAGTAAAACATGCCAACATCAGCAAAATGCATCGACTACAACATATTGTAGAAAATTGTTATTTTTTGCTTTTAGTTTAAAGTCGCTTTTCTTTTAGTTAAATAATATATTTTTTTCAATGTGTCTCGCAATGCGTGTTTTTTGACCAAATATTTTTTTCTTTTTTTTTCTAATGAAAAGTCGTAGAAACGGCGTGCACTTTCCTACTTCTTCCCAACTGCTCACGGTGTGCGGTATTGTTCATAGTGAGACCATTAGCACGCGTATCACCCCTCACAGCGACAACCCAGCCGTAAAAACCATAATGCGAGTACATTATGAATGTCATGGTGTGTAAACATGAGTAACGGTGGTCACGTAGAGTTACACACAAACCCATACATTATGTTAGCGCTCAAGTTGACAATTAATATTTGCCACCTCGCCACGCATCCTAGGCTGTTAATACATGACTATAGTATTGTTCATACTGTCATCTGTGCTACCGACACTCATTAGAGGCTGTCCGTAAATTTCGTCACACGTTAGGGGTGCGAGGGGTCCTAAATTTCGTGACGTCACATTTAAACAACGTTATGAATTTCTTTCGTGCTCTCATAATTCTTCTATTAAACTTAAATTGAACACTCCTTCGCATAACTCAACTTTTTACAACAATTCTTTTACTGTTAAGGCTATACAGCTTTGGAACACGCTTCCTATTATTATCAGACAAGCAAAGTCGCTAGCGATATTTAAAACTATGATCAAAAAATACTACCTGTCGTTGGAATATGATATTTAAATTCATTTATATAGTTTGTAGATATGTATATAAGTATATATATAATATATAACATTTCTGCATATACGTATATAAGATCTCATTTATGTATTTATTATTAAAATGTAAGTATATGTTACGTATACCACCATCGCCATTATCATCGCAATTCATTCCTGGGGTTGTCTGGAAGAGATCGCTTTTTAGCGATAATACCGCCCTTTTTTTATGGACCCGGGCTTCTCTGTCATTGTCCAAGACAGAGATTTTCGTTATCTTTTCTTATTTTTTTAAATCTTTTTTATACCTTTCTAAGAATTTACTTTTTTTTCTACTACTTATTTTCTTTATACTAGGGGTAGAAATAAATGTTACATAGTTAGGCTGGTTAAGTGGGTGGATGCAGGGGTGGTGACTGGATTGGATATTGGAATAGGTGATTGATTGGGTGTGGGGGTGAATGGAAGGAAATTGAATAAGAATGGAAGTGGGTATGGGTATGTAAGGTAATTGCTATTCATGGATGGTTGAGGGGTAATTTGGTGGGGGGGTTGAGAGGATGTTATGCTTTATTTATTACGAAAAAGGGATTTTACTATATGCTTATATACTAATAAATAATTTCTGATTATCTATTTTCAATACATTTGTTGGAAAGACCGTCCTTTATACATAACTAAATATAGTTTTAGTCTTTAAGTGCATTTTTGTATTGGTGTATAATAAAGTGTTATCTATCTATCTATAATTGAAATCCACGTATATAGTGACTCATCACGGTATCTCAGGAACTATAATACCTATAGACTTGAAATTTGGCATGGACCTTTCTTTCGCCAAGTAGAGGTCAGCTAAGAACGGATTTAGCTTTAAATAAAGCTTTAAAATCTAAAATTTGAACTATTGACGAAAAACTTCGAAATATTTCCAACGCTATCTTTATGATTAGTGCTTAAATTAGCAAAAAATAATTGAAATGGAAATAAAAACTAGGAATTACTGTTTTAATTTTATAATTTCCTGATGTAAAATAGCAAAATATGTGATGTCACATTAGGGAAGGAGCAGTCACACGAATGTGACCAGCTGTGAGACAAGAACGTCTAAAAATCATGAAATTTGTGTGACGTAATTTGTGGATGGCCCCTTAGAGAAAACGCTTTGTGTCAACTGCCAAGTGACGATCACAAAAGTCTTTAATTCAATATCTATGTCAAAATATTAGTATGACCCTATGTAGGTCAAATACAGTGAGACCATTTGTCATTTTTTTATTATCTTATATACGACTAAAATCATATCCCTTTCCTCCTGTCTTATCCCCTTTTATCCTATTCCTTCTATCCCATCTCCTACATCTCTTCCTAAAGGCTGGCCACTCGTTAATTATGTACCTACCAGAACGTGGGCCGTCTGCCTGTTTGCCAGCTTAGCAATAAAAAACCTGAAAAACTTCTCAGATACTTTTCAAAACAATTTTCGTTGAAAGGATGAATGGCTCTACACCAGCATGGTTTTTTAAAATTTCCACCTCATACATCAAAAGTTACATATTATGGCAGCCACCCAAGGATTGATTTTCTTTACGATTTTACTACATCATTGTGTAGCGGCATTTGAAATATAAGTTTCAACTAAGTTGTAATCATATAAACCCAATAGTTTCCAAGAAAAATGAGTGAGACATGTACCTATGTCATAGTATGTAACTTGATTTCTCTTGCGAGATTAATTTTTAATAAATATTTAGTTAAATGTTATGATTGTGTCTTTACATTGAAGCTATTTAAAAAAAAAACTGGAATAGACTGTATAAACGATGGAGAACACAATACGTTTTTTTACATTTTTTCTGTTTGTTTGGGATTCACATAAAAATAAAAACTACTGAACCGATTTCGCTGCGGTTTTCGCTGATCGACAGCTAATTCATAGAATTAAATTCTGCGCCATTTTTATCTTGGGAAACCCGCAGGAATTTTTCTGGGAATTATTTAAAATGACCAAATAAAATAAAACTTATTTCAATATGGTTTTTTTACTGATCGATGGCAAATTTAATGTAATAAAATGTGTGATATTTTTTATCCTGGGAATCGCGCGGGAATTTTCCCGGAAGCGGTGTGTAGTTGTTACAGTTGACGGTTTTTACTAAAACGATGCCTTTCTGTTTTTTTTTTCAATCGCAGCGGTATTTTGTGTAACGAGAATCGCGCGGGAATTTCAAGTCGACAGTAGACGAATATAATTATATCATAGTATATAATTATAATTTAAGAATCTAATTTAATATGTAAGTTTATATGGTGTTTTTTAAGTTCAATAAAACATTATATATGTATAATGTGACTGAGCTCAAAAAGAAGTTTGTTAAGTACTAAAACTGTCTTCTAAGGAAAACACGATAGATAATATACATAGGTAGATGCACTTAACTAAAATACCAAGGTTCCGTTTCAACCAGCATGGCTATAAGAACCCTAGACTGCCAAGTAACACTGGCTATCGTTTCCAATGATATCGGAATGACTCGTACAATTTTCTGCCATTGTTAAGATAACAATTTTCTGCATTCACTTGGCACCATGAAAGCTCTTTGTGCAACATAGACCATTTATCTTCGTTATAAACACCTGAGACGATCGAAGGCTCTTTATCATTTGTCTTCAGCGAGTTTTAATCTTTGTTACGTTTGTAACCCGGGTCCCAAGTAGGGCTGCCACCTTTTTTCGAAGAAAATATACCTAGTATATTTGTTTTTCAGACTGTAAATTATAGTACTTTTGCAAAATTTAGATGAAAGAGTACACATATATTTTTTTAATAATTATGATGTATGTTTTATTTATTTCATTATTGCATTTTCCATATGTATTTATTACTAGCTTTGGTCACCGAAGATCTAATATTTTAAAATATCGTAAGTATCTGAACAAAATACGCGACAAAGAAGTATCAATGAAAATATTGTACATTTCGTATAATTATATAATTACTTTATGTTTCTTCTTTCTGGTTATTTTTCGCGGAAACACTAATTTTGTCCATAAATATGGTGGTATAAGAAAATCGGTTAACCTGCTATAGACAGCGATTGTTTTATGATGTCGCCGTTAAAAATATTTCCCATTTAAAGTCATCAATAGATTTTTTCCATCACTTCATGTCACTTCGACTAGACAATTATTTATTCAGAAGCTCGGCGCCCGATGCATTGGACGATGTACTCGTATAAACTATACATTTTGCCAAGTGATTTAAGGTTATTAGAAGCTTTTATTTAACTTGCAATGGATGTGTGTATGTAAGTTCGGGTGGAATCTTGTGGAATCAAGTTAAATTTGACCAACTTCCCGGTTGCCGATTGAGCTGAAATCTGGCACGCATATGTATATCGCTTGACAATGCAATAATATGGTACCATGGAGCTGATCTGATGATAGAGTCGGAAGGTGGCCATAGGAACTCCTGTACTAAACAAGATAGACCCGTCGTGTTTGGGCTCGTTTTACTTTTCTTGGTGCTACATGATAATATCCAGGATCTCAAAAGTTTGTATTTAAAAACCTTTTTAAAAAAGCTTATTCTTTATTTAAAACCCGCATTGTTTTTGTTCATCCTGAAAAGACATGGATGGCGCGCGTACTGCAGTAGTGATGTTATAATTTAGGTATTTTTAAGTAAGTGCATTTTCCCACTTTTTCTTCTTCACTTCGCGCGGTCTTCAGCGTCACTAATTTTCTAGATGACACTTGTTATAGTAAATTTTAAAACTTAGACGGCAAGCCGCACTTGTATCTTCTACTAGGAATCATCAAGACTAGCCATTTACTCCCCATAAACTAGTCAATTTTTGATTATGGGAATGGGATATTTTTAACTTTATAATTATACTTTACAAATAAGTGATTTTGAAGAAATTCTACTTAAACCACGGTTTGTAGACACGGGAGACTCTATTCTTAGAATATTGATTGGTATATAAACTTCTACAATTCGTTCAGAACACGGAGGTATAGCAAATGCATTGTCACAAACTGGCAGTGAGCATGTTGCGTACATTCGGCGGAGTTCCGTCGTCATTAAACTTGCCAGCCCGAAGACAATGAGTATCGACTCGTTAAACTTCGAAACGTTGAAACTGCTTTACGTGTAGATGCTTATTTGCAAGAACGTAGATTATTGTTGCATTTACTCCCATGTACTTTTCTAGTTGTCTCTGATACGATATTTTTGCCTAATTTAATACTAGTTTAGTTTCGGATATTTATAGGGTTTTTGAGGCTGATCGCAGGCTTTTCTAGCTGAAGCTCCTGACCTTGTTTTACTTTTCTAATAAGATCAATATGTAAAAATAAATAGTTGGTTAAAATTCGTATTAAGAACACCGAAGCCCATTTACGATTATAATGTTTCTAAATTTCAATTCATGACTCTAATGACACCTTCCTAAATTCTTTCTTCTCTTTTTCCTTTTACCATCTTTTTCCTATACTCACCTATTGAGGCATACGTTCTTTGTCTTAATGCATCCATATTTTATAGACCTAAGTCTATGCTTATCTTCTAGTATGACATTCTTGTTGTCATGCGATTTTCATCTCTCCTCGTAACATGCCTATCCATACCACCTTAATCTTATTCTCTACTGTTAATCATTGGTGCATCTTTCAAAGTCGTTAGTAGTAGTAGTTTATGTAGGTATATAATTAATTTAAAAAATTTGAATGTTTTGGTGCTCGATCTAAATCCTTATTTAGGTCTGTATTCTACGATTCGGTAAAAATGTAATATCGCGCTTATACACTCACTTGTAGACACCTCATACACTCGAAAATGATTTCTTGCAGATTCCATTTCAAGTATGTATTCATGATTGAATCATGTTTTGGAATACAACGAGTGTTACTAGAGTTTTTGTTAAATAACCATGTTAAGCTAAAATTAAGTATTAGCTGGAACTAGGTCACTACTTACAAAATACGACAAAACCCAGTAGTACCTATAGCAACTTGAAATAATTAAACCAGTTATTCAATATTCTCCCTAGAAGTAGTGGAAAAAAATGCTTTATAGTTCTCCGATATTTATGAGCGTAATATTGGCAAGGAGCAAGAAGGAAATGCGGGCGTCCGTCTGGGGCGATAAATCGAAGTTTATTGATTGATATATTTTTAAATTGAACGTGTCGCTCGTTGACGATGTTAGTGTGTTTGTTATTTAACGAGTTTTAGATAAGGTTTGATTTATTTGCATAAGGGTTCGGTTTTGCTTTACCCTAAGAAATGATTGCACTACGGTAATTAATGGGAGGCCCGAGCCCAGCAGTGGGACATTTATGGGCTCATATTATTAAATTTTTTTACGGTAATTAATTGTACACTTTCTTTAAATCAGGGTGGTGTAATAAAAAACAGAGATTCGGAATATTTAGTTACACCTGGCCATCCTCTGTACCAGGTCCTTAAATCATACACATAAGGGTTCAAATTAATAATGAATTCTTTCTGTATCAATATTGTTAAATTCCAAAAAGTCATCGTGGCTCGCATGATGTAATGGTTAAAGTATCTGCGTCTCTTTCAAACGACTTGGGTTTAAATTTTGGCAGATAGACGGCACCGTTTGGCAGTATTTCTTAGCGTACATGTTTTTACAATTATCACATATGGAGTAGAAGGTTCTGAGGTAGTGATTCGTAATGAAGGAAATGATTTTGAGGACAAATTTTGGTAAGAACATAACCCATATCAAACAGCTATGACCGTTTGTCCGTATGACACAGTTATTTCTCTCAAACAGTGCTGAGTGTATGTGGATGAAATTTGAGAAGAACATACATATGATGCCGCCACGAATTGTGTGTTGATTGCTTTAGGATTAAAACTCATACAATAGTAAGAAAATGAGATGCACCAGGTCTTAATTGACCACATAACTTACATCTGGACAATAATAAAGCATTCACAATACCAAACGCGTGTTTCAAAGTTTCACATTGAATAGTGTGGCGTTTCTGGCGTTAATTGCCTTGTTAATTAAACCGAAATTTGTCAAGTGGGTGCCCTTTTAACGGTCATGGCTTCAATCAATTTGTACATTTATTGCGGTTAAAGCAGTTTTCGTTTAGTCCCCGATTCCGCGGTAATTAAATTTCGTTACATAACTAATTGATTGCTTCTTTCGTAGTGAGTACGTAGTGAAGTTTTTATAATAACAAGCGCTCGCTCGTAAAATGTTTTTAAGCGCTGTGATGATGTTATATGTCTCTTATTAGTGTTGTGACGTCGTAATTAGATTGTCTCTTTATTACGAATACACACATTTCGTAATTAGTATATTTTTTTACTACAAATTAATATTCGTAAGTATTTTAATAAACAATTATTAATCTTTACATATATATATATATATAGCGGTGCCAGCAGACGTTGTCTTGCCCTGAAAACAATAGAAGTCTAGGACCCGATTTCAGCGCCACCTATCGGTTCCAATTGTGAATCTACACCATCCGAGGACCCACTCAAACACACAAAGAGTTTAATTAAGATCGGTCCAGGAGTTTAGGAGGAGTTCAGTAACAAATAAATAATTTTACAATTGTATAGATAGAAAACTATTTATTGTATAACCTGTCACAAACATGAATAAATATTTGGTTTCACTAACATATTATCACCGCACGTCCCCAACTATTGGGATTAGGACCGTGGAAATTTGCATGCGGGTGGGTTCTTATTATACTGTAGGCGTGCAGTAAGAAAGGATTTTTGAAAATTCAACTCCTAAAGTTTGTATGAAAATCCGTCATTTTCAAAGTAAGGAGCACAAAGTTTTATATAGGTATATAAAATTTCTTTCAGAAGCAGGTGTTTCTGGTTATAACTAAATTTACCCGTGCATAGATGTTTTTAGAAATTCTACTTCTAAGGGGGTTGATTAAAAGGGTGTGTAAAAATTTTGCAGTAAAGCCGTTTTATATTCGATCGCTTAGATTTCAATATGTTTTTTGATACCGATGTCACAATTCACTAATTAATACGTTGTTGTTATGCCAACGCGAATGAAGTTATGCTCTCATTAAAATTGACGTCATAAGCCAATATTCTGATACAAAATCAAGGAGGGAGTGACGTTTTGTGCAATGATAAAAAGTGTCTCAGTTGATCTGACTGTCAAATACCCAATTACTGCATTATAAATGTGGCAAAATTATTATTCTGGTTTTAGTGTAGTAAAGTTTCTTCACAACTAAACCAATGAGGCCATGAGTCTCTACAAAGTTCTATCAAAACGACTCATTGACTCTTCGGTTGATCAGAAGGTTGGTTACCTCGACAACGGATCAGTATAGCGATTCAGCGAAGTAACGTAGCCAGCCATCTGAGAGGCTTACCCATTGACTTCGATGACTTAGGCTCAGTATTCCACTCATAGTCTCAAGGGTTTATAGGTAATGTTTATTATTTAATGCTGAACAATGCATATTTCCTTTTGTTTTTGTATACTGGTATGTATATATATATGTATATATATATATGTATATATATATGTATATATATATGTATATATATATGTATATATATATGTATATATATATATATATCTGCCCCCCCCGTCCCCCCAATTATGATTTACTTCACGAAGATGCCGATATTGTGTCGTCGGATTCGTTTGCGGTGTTAAGACGACAGACGTAAAAAAATAATGGATTTTTGGCAAGTGCAGTGGGTTAATGAACTTATATTAAATGGCGGGCGCCCTAATAAGTACTGAATTTGGTGTTCGTCTTTTTGTTGATTAATTGAACTAGTTTCAAGATATGTGCAAGATATATATTTCTGAAGCCAAAGGCGGACATAGTGTTTGGACATGAGTTTGGGTGAGCGTATGTAATTTCTGTACTTATTTATTACTGTTCAATAAGCAGTTGCACAACAACTGAAGGCAACAAAATTATACTTTTATCTTCACCGGTTCCGTGTGTACGGAATATCCGGGGTTTTTTTACTTTTGGATCCGCACATACAGGTGTGTATATATATATATATATATATATATATATATATATATATATATATATATATATATATTTAGTAGTTTATGGTCAATTGATCGTTGGAAACATTGTTGCTGATTCTATCTTCTTTATATATGTTTGTGTCTGCAAAACTAGTAAGGTAGCCGATAGATTGAGTTGAATTATATATATAACGTAGCTTTTATTAGAACAGTCTTTACATACTTTTTATTCTGAAGTAACCACGAAAATAGAAAATTCCAACAGTTTAGCGAGCGTTAGACAAAACCAATTTTAAAAAAGACTTCTTAATCAATATATATATATTAGGTTGGGGAAAAAGTCTTTTCGCATATAGTATGTATGAAGTTGTAAAATAAGATCTCTTTGGATATACTATTTGTATCTGGCTGGTTCTGGTATCATTAAAAAGTTTTAATTTTAAAGAAGACAATTCCAAATTAAAATTAGAAAAATGTGTGATTTTCATTTGTTTTTATTATTGTTAAAATGAGTGAATCTAATGAAGAAATTCGATACATTTTAAAATTTTACTACAAAAAAAGGTAAAAATGCAACACAAGCCGCAAAAAAAATTGTGATGTTTATGGATCTAATGCAGTATCTGTGAGAGTAGCGCAAATTTGGTTTAAGCGTTTTCAATCCGGAAATTTTGATATCAAAGATGCACGTCGCTCTGGTCGCCCTGTTACGGACAAAATTGATGCCATTTTTGAAAAAGTGGAGTAAGATCGGCATTTTAGTAGTTACGATGTAGCTGGAGAACTGGAAATTGACCACAAAACGGTTTTGGCGCATTTGAAAAAAGCTGGGTACACAATAAAGCCCGATATTTGGGTGCCTCATGAGCTCAATGAAAGAAACCTAGTGAACCGTGTACTCATTTGTGATTCTTTATTACGACGTAATTAAACCGAAACATTTTTTAAGAAGCTGATAACTGGTGATGAAAAGTGGATCACGTACGACAAGAACGTGCGAAAAAGATCGTGGTCAAAGGCCGGTCAGGCTTCACAGACTGGCGAAACCCGGGTTAACTCGCAACAAGGTGATGCTGTGTGTATGGTGGGGTTGGAAGGGCATTATTCATTATGAGCTGTTACCGCTAGGCAGGACCATCGATTCTGAACTGTACTGCGAACAACTGATGAGATTAAAGCAAAAAGTTGAGAGAAAGCGGCCGGAATTAATCAACAGAAGGGGTGTGGTTTTTCATCATGATAACGCTAGACCTCACATATCTTTAGCCACTCAGCAAAAATTACGAGAGTTTGGCTGGGAGGTGTTAATGCATCCGCCGTATAGTCCTGACCTTGCACCTTCAGATTTTCACCTGTTTCGGTCTCTGCAGAATTCCTTAGGCAGTGTCAGGTTAACATCACGAGAGGACTGCCAAAATCACTGGTCGCAGTTTTTTGATCAGAAGCCCCAAAATATTTATAGCAATGGGATCACATCCCTACCTACAAGATGCCAAAAAGTTATCCAACAAAATGGCACCTACATACTTTAGTCAAATGTAAATAAACTTTATAAAAAAACCTTTTGAATTTTTATACAAAATGCGAAGAAACTTTTTCCCCAACCTAATATATACGCATATACCTATACTATTAGCATTATTAAGATTGGATTTGTATTTTATTAGGAATCCTTTTAGTGTAGATTTTTTGTTCCTTTACGCTCTCTCTCGAGTACTCTTGATTTTTAAGGGTCACTTATCGTATATTACTTAACCCTTTTTGTAGGAAAATTGGGAAAGTCTGACTTAAGCCGAAGGCGACTGAAGAGGTGCCTTTCTTATTTTCTTGAGCACTGGTTTTTTATTCATTGACATAAATATTCGCTACGCAGCACCAAGGCACTGTAATAATATTTCACCGCCCATTAGAAATCTGCAATCTGTTACTGGATTCAGATGTGTTAATTAAATACATTTTTAAAAGAGCACCAACATTCACAGCGTGACTTAAAGCATGATACAAGTGGTATTTGACTGCAATATTTCTTATTTACTTAATTTCCGTAACTGTAAACACATTTGTATATTTATTAACATTATTATTCGTTCTCTCTCTTTTCTTTCACCATATCCCAATTATTTGGGGTTGGCACAATATGTCCTTTCATTCCACATTCCTCTACTCTGACATACATCTTCTGTCACACCACATATCATCCTTCACACAATCCATCCATCTTTTTTTGGTTACCTTTACATTTGTACTCATTTATCTTGAAGTTTAACATTCTTTTTGTCACGTGACTTTTATTCCTTCTCATCATATGCCAATACCAACTTAATCTTCTTCCTCTGAATTTCTCAGTCTTGGGTGCAACTTGCAAAGATCCCCTTATGTACTCATTTCTCACCTTATCCATTCTTGTAACACCACACATCCATCTCAACATTCTCATCTCAGCTGAGTGGAGACGTTTGTGTTTTATCACTTCAGTGGCTCAACATTCCGACCCATATAGTTGACTGGTCGTATGACAGATTTATATACTATTCATTATTACATTAATATCTATTATACATATATGTACTATTTACTAAACTATATTTTATACTATTAACTGCATATATATATTTGTATAAGATTATATTGTTGTTATATGCTATTTAATGGTGTAATGTCTGCCCTGACGATACCTTATGGCCTCAGCGGAAGATCAGCGCTGATCAACAGACTAGCATTATGCTGTGACTGATGCCTCTTTTAGGACAAGTTTTGTTTTTAACTCTATTTTGGTTAACACTTAGTTCTATATTAGTTTAACTGTCCTAAATAAAAGAATTGTTATCTTTCTTTCGTCTTTCTTAAATATACACACGAAGATTTTCGCTCTAATCGTTAGATAGTATAATTTTTTTATTGCAGAAGTTCAGCAGACAGGCAGACGACCCACCTGATGGAAAGCGGTTACCATAGCCTGTGGGCATTTGCAAAAGTGTTATAAATACTATATACTTCTTAATGCCGAAACACAACTCAGGTTGTTATGGCGCCATACTCTTCATCCAGACGGGAAAATACCCTACCACCTGACCGTGTGTTTTTTTTTGTAATTGGCGCGCCTCTTACGATATTTTTGTAATTGTTTTTATATTTTTAGAATTCCTTAGTTATTTTTGCAGAAATAGAAACTTCGAGAAATCGTCTTATCCGTATATCTTTGTGTGTCACAGTCAGTTTTCTTAATGGCTAGTTTTATATTATGGATAAAATTTAGTAAAGTCATTATGCAAGGATATATTACTCGTACATTTCTAAGTCGTAAAATTTCTGTAAAGGTCCCAGCACCCCTCCACTAACTTTTGAAATACGATCTTCTTATCCACCTAAAGAGCGGCTGGAAGAAATCGCCACTAATAATGAGGTCGACTATTGTATTGTTAATTGTCATTTCTGAAACTTTTATATTTTAACACATAATAAAGTTCACTTATTGGTATAACAGCCCATAACTGTCCCAATGTTGGGATCGGGCCTCCCACTGTAGGGGAACACACGGTATACCCTCCACGCTTGTCCAAGGCGGCTTGGCAGGTTTGACACATTGGTTATCTCGATGTGCAGGTTGCATCACGATGTTTTCTTTCACCGTTGTTAACACGTGGCAATTGTAACAATATGCACATTAGGTCAGAAAACTGCCTAAGTGGTGCATGCGTTCCGGTCAATATCGAACCCGCGGCCTTTGAGTTTAGGACGCGTGCGCTAGTCATTTCGCTACCACGACGATTCATTCACTTATGAAGTGGAAAATTCTGAAAAAATCTATCTGATAGACCTAGAAATAGTTTCAAAGAAAATTGGTTTGTGTCAAGTAATTTTGATATATGGGGTATTTTTCACTGAATGCTTTTAGATTTAAATGCCCAAATGTCAAAAATAATGGCCCTTCATCACCATTACGGAACCGTTCAGTGACCATGGTCACATGGCAGATCATCGTTCGAGATAAATCGTTTCTATAATAAAGCATATATTATGAAGATCATGTCTATCATACTCATACAAAATTATGCAGAGCCACCTCATGGAATCTTTTTCGACCCAAATATAAATTGAATGCATGTCACGGCGTCGCATACTCGGCATTCAACGTGATGAATATGCTATCAGTACTGCATACAATGGCTGGTACATATAAAGATTTCACTTAAGCTCTCATAATGCTGAGAATATCTCAAGATCGAAGTTTTCATTTAGATATCTTCCATCGTTATCTACTTATGTGGTTTTTAAACATCTTTAGAATGTTAAAATCGCTAGGGAGTTCTAGAATACTTTATAGTTTGTGTTTCCCTCTTTTTCTATAATATACCCATACAATTTTGTTATTGTTTTTAGAAACGGTCCTGTGGAGGGCGCGTATGGTCCGCAACACAGTCCGGTGTCGCGGTCGGACGCTTCCACCGAGGACGCTGAGCTTTCGGCTGCGCTAGCGCATCAGCATCACCTCGCTATGCAGGTCAGTATCAATAGTAAAGCGATAATTCAAAAACAAATCTTTCGGAAATCGAGGTTATGGTTCCTTATTGTAAAAAGTTGGCTAAATGAATGGAGAAAGAATAAAATTTCCTGCAGCCGTAGTAGGATATTTACCCGTCTGAATGGCTACCATCCCTGATATAGAGTATGCCACCATAACAGCCTTGAGTTATGTTCCGGCATTAGTGGCCAAGTTTCAATCTCCCTTTAGAGAGCGGTAGTACAAGGTTCATAGACGATGGTAATCGCTTTCCATCAGGTGGGCCGTCTGCCTGTTTGCTGAACTCTTGCATTAAAAAAAGAAGCATCGGACAACTCACTGTGAAGGATTTTGCAGTGGCAACGATCGTCCACGACTTTTGTCATTTGTTTATGAAACAATAAAAATATTTATCGAAAATAATCTGTATCTAAAATACCAGTCCACGGAGTTTAAAAGATTTTTTTAACTGTTGTATTCATCGTGACATTTTTCAACATTTTCTACCCATACAGCTGAAAAGCTAGAGAGGGGTTCACTGTGCTATGGTGTAGCGACGTAATATTGTACAATATTACGTATTAGTTGTATTGTACAATAATTGTACGTAGTATAATACATTTTTCTACCAAATTGAATCCATATAGACCTGATCATATATGACAAAAATGGCTGCGTAAGTGTTATGATCAAGACTGAAACCATTAAATACATGGCTAAAGATTGAGGACGACAGACCTTTGTATCAAAAAAGACTTGTTGACACAATAAGCCTATACTTTTATTGTTTTGAATTAAAAGCTTAAATCTCTTTCTTTTCACCTTATCCCAAATATTTGGCGTCGGCGCAATGTCTTTCCCTTCCATACTCCAAAGTTTAGATATTGAAAAATATATACGTAGCGATAGACGAACGGACAGACAGCATTTTAGTTAGGGTGCTGTTTTTACGAGATCAAAGTTTCTGACTCTCTTCTGTAGGACAAATGTGTAGTACAAATCATGGATACCTAAAAATTAAAGATTTCACTACATTCTTCTTATGAACGATCGATTAGCTTCTGTTTTTATTTTTACTTACGGATATGTTATTAAAAATATTTTTAATGTTTAATTGCATAGTATGATACTATGCAGGCTGGTGATTATCCAGTCGTGGGCGGTGGAGTCGACCCGGACTACGGTCAGTACGTGTCTTCCCCGGCGGCGCATTATAACCACATGGGACACCTGACTATGGCACCCTCGCAGAAATATCCTCACGTGAGTCTATGCATTATTTGTCTGAATACTGATGTTTTTGTTTTGAGTTATTTAAGACAATGATGACTTTAAAATTAAACCAGCAATTATTCAGTCGAGAGAGAAAGATTAATCGAATGCACGAGGTGACACTAGTTAAATTTTATCGATTCTCTGCTCAAGTTTGTAGGCAAAATTATCTTTCAGATTTATATGGACTAAAATCTTGGTCCCCAGGTTTGCTATTACAATTGTGTCAGAATATTTGTTATACCGACGAAACACCTGTAAGTTGATTGTCAATACCAGACTTAGTACTGTATAGTATTGACAAACGTATCATTTACTTCATAATTATTCATTTTGATAATCTAGTACCTACCTGCCAAAACTGGTAACTTTAACAATATATGCAATATGCAATATGAAGTTTCAGGTCAACCATTATGAAGTCAATAATTAATCGATCGTTCTGACACAATCTAGGAATAAAGTGTAATGCCCAGTTATATATTGCTAACTAATAGTGTAATAGTAATTTTGCGTAGTAATCCATACTTCAATTCGAAGCTAAGTAAACTACGCTTGTATTATGGATAAAGGAACAATCACCTAAAAATAGACAAGACGTAATGTTTTATTAACTCATAATAATAGATATTTTCGTAATAAAAAAGTAGATTTATATATGATACGACGAGATCCTGTAGTTATGAGTCAGCTACTTGATATTTATCCCAAGCACGGTAGGTATGTCCGGCGGGCACGACGGACACTCGACTAGCAAAACAATTTTGAGATTTCTTAGAAAATTAATTGGATCCTTCCTGTTAATATACCTTATTTTATTTTTCCATTTGTTGTGCAATTAATTTGTTGCGGGGACCTTTCGAAAGCTTCTTTATTAAATGAAAATGTTATTTTGCTTTATATAATAAGCACTATACATGTCTCTCGCTGCTTCCATTGCGTGAGTTTTGAATCAATATCTTGCTGTAACTATCCAGTGTTTTTGGAGATACAATGTACTATGTTTTAGGAAATGAATATATCAAAGTACATTTCCAACATCTCAATAAACAGACTTACACATTCAGCTTCTACATGTCTGTGTCTGCAAAACTTAAAGTCGCTGACGGATTTACTTCCTAGTAGTTGATATCAGACTGAGCCACAGCGAAACATGGCTGAATGTAACTAATTGTTATTATATTCCAGTACCACTGTTTTCGCATTAGTAAATTTCTGGCTTTGTGTATTAGGTCATGGACTCTGTGTCGGTGAGTGGGGGCGGTAGTTATGGCGGCGGGGGTGGCGCAGGCCACTATGGCACCTACGGCCAGTACGGAGCTACGGCATATCAGGCACAGCCAACGTACTTGGTGGACACCGCGCAAGTCCCTCCATATATGCCACAGGTGAGCTTAATAAAATAAATGATATGTTCATATCCATAGTGTAACCCTTCCCTTAAGTTTGTCCGTTGGACATTCCTTCACAGGAATTGATTCTTGTAAGGTACACTATGGGTTGGTGTAGTAATATAAGCATGTTTTTTTTTAATCATCCGGTTCGATTCCTGATTAGGGTACCTAATTTCTCAAAAATTTAATGATACTCCTTTAGTTTTCATTAAAATCGACTCAGAGAATCGTTTAACTATTTTTAGCTGATCTTACAGTTTCGAATTTATCGTAGATAAAAAAAAAATGGAAAAAATTTGGCCTATTTGAAAAATTCATTGCAAATGTTGCACAGATGAGTGTAATCTTGAGAAAACTGGCAAGTCAAATAATATGTGCAGGAATGGTAATAGAATACTAATTACTGTAGCCGGGTGGCCTGTCGTAAGAGGCAACGAAACAAGCCATAGCCAGCTAGTATGGTATTTGCCTATCTGAATTGGTACCACATTTGGTCTGTAAAATATGCTCCCATAACAACCTTGAGTTGTATTCCGGTAACAGTGGCCATGTTTCAGTCTTGCCTTCGAGGTCGGCAGCACATCGGTAGCACCTTTGATGTTGCAAATTGCTACAAACGACCGTAACAACTTTCCATCAGGTGGGCCGTCAAGCTTGTCTGTCTGCTGTAAAAAGACACATATAGAAAAAATATGTGTAATATTGGAGTTGTTGTGTAGTTTTATTTAAAAAAATATGTGTGTGTACAGTTCACACGTAGTAGAAGTGAAATTTGAGAGAAGATACTCACAGACAATTGTTATCTAACTTTTATTAATATAAATAAATTAGTAATTAGCTCCTTTAGCCTACATCCGTCAACATATTATAAGTCAAAAAATTCAATCTAAATTACACTTTAAGCCACTTGTATAAAGTTCAAAATTCTATGCATTGTTCGCACAATTTCCTTTGATCTACGTAAAAAAGAATATTTGCCTTAAGTATATACAGATAGAGCTAAAATTCATTTGAAATCTTTTAAGTTTTATTTAAATTGAAAATTAATACTAGCGTGTAAAGAGAGATGTGTTTTATTTCGAATTAAATAAGGTTGAATTTTATGTGTTTATCTCTTTTTAGTGGCACTTTTTCGTTTCATCGATTTTCAAATCACAATTCTAAAGAAGATTCCCTTAAAAAAAAAAATGGATATTCTTGGTTATAAGTGAGCTTCATAGTTTTGTAAATGTTTACAGGAATATGTTGAAAGCGGCGGCAATGCGTCTCCAAGAAGTGCATCGCCGGGTGCACTACCGCAGCATCTACAGCAGAGGTAATTAATTATTATGCATTATGTAGTTCTAGCATTTTCATTTTATACGTAAACTATTACAAACCTTACAATTTCGAAGAAACTTCTTCTAAATAAGCTGTTTTAAAAAGGTTTTTAAATACAAGCTTTTGAGATCCTGGATATCATGTAGCAGCAGAGTGCTAGCCAAGACGAGTAAAACGAGCCCAAACACGACGTGTCTATCTTGTTTAGTACCGGAGTTCCTATGGCCACCTTCCGACTTCATCATTAGATCAGCTCCATGGTACCATATTATTTCATTGTCACACGATATACAAAATTTCAGCTCAATCGGAAACCAGGAAGTTGGTCAAATTTAACTTGCAAGATTCCACCCGAACTTACATACATACATACACAGGTACATCCTTTCACACAGAGTTCATATACGAATTCACGTCAACAGTGTCACAAAAAATATGTCAGTTGCTGTCAAAGGTTGCATCCACCGTTGTCAAAGGCATAATGTAATTGACACTAGTATAATATAATCTGTCTATTAGTACTACCGCTGTCAGTTTTTGCATTGTATTTATAGGATATGCCGTTTTGTCCTTAGGATGTCATCAGTACAGTGTGCAGTTCTATTCTTAGGTTGTCGTGTCAGCGAACCATTATTTACTTCTGTTGTGGCGGGTTGCCTGTTAATTTTTAATCCGTGCAGGAGCGGAGAAAGTATAAAATTTCCTACGGCAGGGCGGCCTATCGTAAGAGGAGACAAAACACAGCCAGGTGGTAGGATATTTGCCCGTCTTGATGGCTACTACCTCTGGTCTAGCGTATGTTGCCATAACAACCTTGAGTTGTGTTCCTGCATTAGTGAGTCCAGTCTTCCTTTAGAGAGAGGTGGCACATTGGTAGCACCTTTGGTGTTACAAATGTCCCCATAGGCGATGGTAACAGCTTTCCATCAAGTGGGCCGTCTGCCTGCCTACTGAATTCATGTCATAAAAAAATCTTACTCAACATAGATTCATTAACAAAGAACACATGAACAAAGTGTCTTCTTCTTAATAAAGACAATAAGAAACTTGTTATTGGACACATTCTTAGTTTAAGTTATGTCTAGTTATTTTAGGTCAGATTTCAATTACTCATTAGTCTTATTTCCTAGATTAGATTGTAATTTTAATGTTGAGTCAATAAGTAATAATAACATAATTTATGAAAAAAAATCATAGATTTACAGTCAGATATATATATAACAAAAAAAATCTTATACTACCTGCACATGCACTACAATATTTGCCAGCTGTAGTATCACTACATGGCGGTGATAACTAATTTTTGCCAAGTTTTGTATAGATAGCGGCAGTTGATTCTAAGCGTGTAATGTTATAAGGAGGCAAATGCACATCGGTTTTCTTTTAAATTTATTTTGAAGGTACGACTCTGCCTCGTTGGAGATGCTCGGGCGGCATTACTGCGTGACGTCACCCCGCGGTGAATACGCCGCGGACGCGTACGGCTACCAACACTATCCACCAACTCACCAAGCTATGCCCTTCAAGGTAAGTAAAAACTTGAAAGAGATATGTTAAAGAAGTACGCCCAGTACAAACGTAACTCGGTAACTAGGGTTACCAACCGTACTATTATGTATATTATCGTATTATATTTTAGCCAATTCAATATATTATAGAAAAATTATATAGTACGAGATGTACTATATTTTCATTGCTAATTCAATTGTCGCGGTTTTTGTTCAGAATCTTATGATTATTTTCAAAATAGTAAATCTTTCCTGGTCAAAGCAAAAAGTAGTAGGTAATAAATACACATGGAAAATTCAATAATGAAATATATAATAAAGAATAAACGTGTACTCTTTTTTACCTAAATTGCCCAAAAGTACTATTTTTTACAGCTTAAAAACAAATTTACTATATATTCTTCAAAAAAGGTGGCAACCCTGCTCATAACACACCCTCGCGACATAGGTGTCCATAGATAGAGAGACATAGATTTTTGTTTTTATAGAAAATGTGAAAAAATTTCAATTGAAATCTTATTTTAGATAATTTTGTTATTTGAGAAATATGTTTTTCAACACACTTGCTCATAAAGTGGCTCTATGGTCACCGCAATTAGGCACAGAATGACACTCGTTATCAAACTGTGAGTAAAAAACATTATAACTCACTAGTGAGTTATAGATTTTTTTTTAAATTTTATTGGTTGAGTTGCTTTGTTCTTAAAAAAGTTTTTATTAAAAAAAAAAAGATCGTGTTCTATAGAACAAATAAATTAATGTTCCTATTGCTTGCTCATTTCATGCAACTTCTTATTTAAATAGATAATTTTAACTCGTACGTGTTTAATAAATAAAACTTTCACTCATATATAACTTTTTTTATCTACTAAATAAAATGAGTTTTTGTTGTTATTTTATTCACAAGTGTGTTGAAAAACGTCGTATGATACACGTGTGTATTGATGATTACCGTCCTCGGCTCTCTTAAGACCCTCGCCTACGGCTCGAGTCTCAATGGCGCCTCGGCGGTAATCACCAATGTTACACACTAGTACCATAATGTACTATTAACTTAAATTCCAGTTTTTCATTATGCTATTATTATTCCCAGTGAACTTACTTTTAGGACGGTCTCTGTTCACTGGAATGCAGAGTGAATTTCGTAAACGAGTCATTGATATTATTTTTAGGATTCGCAGAACGGCCTGAGCTTAGGGAGCGCCGGAGGCCAATCAATGTACGGCGATGAGGACGAATTGCAGAAACAAATGGCTGGATTGGCTCTGGGTATGTGTATGCATAAACATTCATTTATTTATACGAGCAAACAAAAAAATATTTAAAATGTAGGGCTAATAACAGGTTTTTCTATTAAGTCTGATAGAACGAGAACTAAATTTTGTGTCGTCGTCAGCCAATCGCAGTCCACTGCTGGACGTAGAACTCGTCTGCTCCGTCGGCCATCAGTCCTGCGGCGGACGTGACCGGCACACTGCCACTTAAAGTTGCTAATTTTGCGAGCTATGTCGGTTGCCTTGGTTCTCTTACGGATATCCTCATTTCTAATTCTATCCATAAGAGTATGGTGTGTACACAAATAACTTATACGTGTTTCGATAATTTTATTTGCCTATCAAACACAACACCATCACGGGACGAACTCTAAACGAGGCAGGTGTACGAATCGTGTGAACAGAATAGAGCTAAGAATGTATTGCTATAGCAACACTGTGCCTTTTTCCCTTGCGAATAAAGTTCAATATAGATTATTTACAATTCGGAAACCGATCTGCCTTGTCTGCGCAAACGAAAACTGCCGATCGGCATTGTAATTTGTATAAAACTGTACGCTCGTACAAAATCTATGAAGCTGTGACGGTCTGTTTTATAAAAATTATCTCAATTGATTTGCTGTCCGCTTCCCTATTGAAGTTTTGCATTTTTGTAAAACGTTCAGTTCTCATCTAAGGGTTTTAATAGAGTTCTTTTTATACTTCTTGATCAAATTTGGCCAGATGGTAGGGCATTTGCCCGCCTGGATGGCTACCACCCCTAGTCTAGAGTATGCCGTTATAACAACCTTGAGTTGTCTTCCGGCATAATGGCCAGGTTCCAGTCTCCCTTTAGAGCAGTGGTTCCCAAACTTATTTGTATACTGCCCACTTTGAGAATAAATTATTTTTTAGCGCCCCCATTTTTTCACCTACTTAAAAACCACTATAACGTCAAATTAAACTAATTTATTATTGCGAGCTATATTAGCGGAGAACGGAGCGACTGATTAACATGATTTTTATTTAATTTATTCAATAAAACAGGACAGATATATGAACTACGCGGAGAGAAATATCGAACCAAGTTTGAGCAATCTCTTAATTAATATTAGTTGATGTTCACAAGTTGTAGTCGAGACTCGAGAGTTCAGTCGATGTCTAAGAGTCCTCCTAGCTAGATGAACTTACAAATCGCCCAAGCCTCTGTACAACGCCCACATTATTTTTTTCTGTGTCTCTTACCGCCCCCCTTTAGGCCTGCAGCGCCCACAAGGGGGCGTTATCGCCCACTTTGGGAAAGGATGCTTTAGAGAGTGGTAGTACATTGGTAGCATCTTTGGTGTTATAAATGTCCATAGGCGATGGTAACCGCTTTCAATCAGGTGGGCCGTCTGCCTGTCTGCTGAACTCGTGCAATAAAAAAAAAAGAATACAGCTTACTAAAATAACAAAATAATTATTAATAATATTTCACTGGTAGTGATCACTTGAACGATTTCTGATTAGTTTGGGCGTCACCAGATGTTGTTTGACAATTGTCGCCATCTTTCTTGGTGTTTGTAGTGCCCATAATTCGTAATATAAATTCTTACGTAAAAGCAATACAATGGTGTAACTATAAAAATGTGTATTTCCCTGGACACCTCGGTGCCTACACGTGAAAATCACAGTACATTGTTCGTTACAGTCCACGGGGGTGTGGGCGTGGGCGTGGGCGTTGGAGGGCGCGAGGAGGGTGGTGGGCTGCAGTGGCGCGACCCCAACTTGCCCGAGGTGATCGGCTTCCTGAACTCGCCCTCGGACGTGGTCAAGGCCAACGCGGCCGCGTACCTCCAACACCTCACGTACATGGACGACCCCAACAAGCAGAAGACCAGGAGTCTAGGTGAGATTGTATGTTATTATCACTCAGTGATGTTGGGTGGAAATTCGGCTAGGGTAAGCCGGTTGAAAAACATATCGTATCGTAGTAAAAACCTCCCAACTCGCGATGTATTTTCTTATTAAAAATTGTATTTTTAATTTTGCAATCTTACAGCTTATTTTGAAACAAAAGCCGGTGCCCGATCGGGTTATGAGTTGCTATTACATCTAACATGTGTGCAAAGCTGCCGAGCGTAATATGATAGTACTACAGTAATAATATATGCAAGAATTAAAAATGGAAGCTCTAAAAAATTATCGGCGCTTTCACCCTTTTGGTCGCTAGTTAATTTATAGCTACACTAGTAATAATATGTTTGAACAGAACGCGTAAACGCCAATTAATGCTTGGAGTTTTCAACCTTTTTGGTCGCTAGTTTCTTAAAGGTGGGCTATGGGAAATCTGGCTGTATGAATTCCACGCCACTGCCATACATCAATTTCAACATTCTCATCTCAGCTAAGTGGAGACGTTTTTCTTTCATCATTTTAGTGGCCCAACCTTTTCATTTCTATTCAAATATCCAGGGTAAACTAAACCATTGTTGGCACCCTGACAATTTGTTTCAGATATTAAGAAACCTTAATATTTTATTTCTTTCGTAGCTCTACAATAATAATAACAACAGTATTCGTACTTATAAGTTAAAAGATCGGCCCACACATAATAATTTTGTACATCGCAGGCGGTATCCCACCACTCGTGCGATTGGTTTCGCACGAGAATCCGGAAGTGTGTCGCAACGCGTGCGGGGCGCTAAGGAATCTATCGTACGGGAGACAGAACGACGATAACAAGCGCGCCATAAGGGACGCCGGCGGCATACCCTCGTTGATGGCGTTATTATGTCGAGCAACCGATATGGAGGTAAAACCATTTTGAATTTAATATAGCATCTAGGATACAATACATAATTAATTTTATTCAATATACCATTGTTGGTACCCTGGCAATTCATTAAAGATAGAAAAAAAAAAATGTGGAGTAGTATTGACACATACGCGTATAAAATATACGCGTATAAACCCCCTTCTTAAAAAGCAAAATTAAAAAAATTATGTATATGATTAAAATGTAAAAATAATGCAACTCACATTTATAGGAGAACAGAATAAAATATATAATGAGTAACCTCTTGTTTAAAGAGCAGGCGTTAATACAGGTTACATTGTATTAAAATTTTATGTTAGTCTTATTTGCCCCCGGAAGATTCACTTCATTTTATATCGCAAACTATCCCATCTCCCGGATGAAAAGTATTTATGTCCATAATATTTTCTTAAGTTTTCGGGACTTCCGACGTGGCCGAAACGTCGTAATAACAAAAAATCAAATAGATTACCGCGCTTAAAACCGTTAAAACGTAGTTTTATTATTTATGTCCATTGTCGGTATTAAATCTAATTTTGAACAAACTTACAATAAGACCGTACCGGTACTCCTAGTAGTTTTTCCGTGAAAACTTAAGAGACAGAGAGATCAAAGTTACTATCGCATTTTTTATAGATGATAAATTTTTATATTTGTAAACTTTAGAAATCATTGGTCTTCCATAAAAACTTTCTTCGTCTATTTCGACCCGTTTTTGTTTTATTTCTCTATCCTGCGTCTCTATCTATCTGTAAACTACATAAATTATAAAAATGACCAAAATTACCAAATAACCAAAAGGACGAAAATGGCAAAACACAACAAAAAAACAAAACCTATCCTACTTTCTGGTATAATTTTTACATAAATCTATCCCATTATCCTGGATAAAAAATATCCCTTGTCTACCCGCGGTATTAAAATTATATATATACAAAATTTCAGCCAAATCGGACCAGTAGTTTTTCCGTGAAAGTGTAACAGACAGACAGACTTACTTTCGCATTTATAATATTAATTAACAGGGAAGTGATTTTGCTGACTTCCAATCTATACATAAAAATTGAAACCTTGATTCACAGGAGTGGGAATAGGGTAGCTCATAGCAAAATCAACTGAGGTCATTTTTTATAGTCTTAATAAATGTCAAAGCTGCCTAGATTTTGTAACGAGCATTGCAAGTTCTGACGACATATCTTAAACGGGTCAAATAGCATACATATTAATTATGCTTTGAATCGTAATTAAAATTATTTATATAATTATATGTATGCTGCTAACGAAGTGTTTTAACGCCCGCTCTTTAATGTAAATTTAATTTCCAGGTTAAAGAGCTGGTAACAGGCATCATATGGAACATGTCATCGTGTGAGGACCTGAAACAGTCGATAATAGATGACGCTGCGCAAGTGATAGTCAACAAAGCGCTCATCCCACATTCCGGGTGGCATCCCACGAACCCTGGCGAGACATATTGGTCTGGCAGTAAGTCAATTTAACAAATTACATCCTTTTCCATTTTGACATAGATTCCATATCCTTAATATGTCAATTTTCTAGCAAAAGAATGGATAATGACATATAGAAATCTGGTTTAGATAACTTAAATGATCATTCTTCTCTAACTTTTTGAAGTTTTATTATGCAGCAGACTGTACTCCTCAGCCATGCTTTGTTTACTTTGTTATAGTATAGGGTAACCTTTACCATTATGGACACTCCCTATACACTGAAAATTAAAAAATCACGATTTTCTAAATATCGTGAATTCATTGACATATCTATAGTTTATGACCCTATGAAAATGAATGTATTTATTTCAAAATGGAATCTTACAGATTACTTATTGAAGGCATGATGTTCAGTCTACCACCGCTTCCAAAGCAACGTTAGTTACTGTTAAAGGAGAAGAAGCGGCGCAACAAATTACTCAGCAACATATGTTTGCTTCATAATTATTATTCGTCTGTTTTTTAAAGGAAGTTTGTGGTAATACAAGGTTTAACAAAGTAATTTATTATAGAATGATTACTGAAAAAGCTAGGTGGTGATTGCATTATACCCATTCGGTGCGGTCATCTAAAAAATCTTACATCTTCTAATAGGCCTTCTTCTACAAACATTTATTACATTTAATATTTTTTTAAATTTGTTTATTGAATAGCAAAGAAGCAAGTGAGGTGTGTAAGAATAAGCTTGAGAGGTGTGTAAGAATAAGCCTGAATGGTGCTCTGTTGTTCGTGCCAACCCCGCAAGGGAACTGGCGTGAAGTTATGTATGTATGTAAATATCTTGAACGTTTTCTGGGATTTTGTTGAAGAGTATACTATACTCTGCCCCATAAAGCTATTGTAAACTTTATGGAGCCTAAATGTGGGAGTTTATTTTTTTTTGACACATTCAGTACTATCCACATATCATGCCGTGCTGGAATCTTTATCTTGATTACTGCTCTTAAGGCTGGCTCGATCAGCGTCATACCACGCTCTCATAGAATATTGGCGTGAAACAGTGAGCCTTGAACTAGTCTTATATCGTGCGATGAGTGAGTTTCGATAGCCCACTTCTCCCTCCTCCTATCGCATCTATTTGTTCCGATCCCATATGCCATCCCGTCTATCCCATTCCTCCTGTCTGATATCCCTTCGTCCCATCTTTGAGGCTGGCAATGTCTGGACTTCGGCCCTGGTGTTGCAAATGTCTATAGGCAAGGTAGCCACTTTCCATTACCTGAGCTGTCTGCCTGTTTGCCATCTCGTGTTTTCACGATCCCTACAACCTGCTATTCTGCTATTTCAATATCTTGGCGTTGCGAAGATATTTAAAGTACGATTCCATTGCGATAGTGTGAAAAATTCGTATTCTACCAAATCCGCATTATAGTAAAAAATAATGGTATTACCGTCAGCAAAAATGGCGTTAGCCGAAACGAATATTGAATAAGCTATCAAAATTTTAAACATTTATTTTGACAGTTTTTGCTTATAAATATTTATAAAGATAGAGTGTCATGCCACGGGCACGCTACTGGAATTAACAGAATACCAAAATCGGACAACATTACGATTGAGACGACAGTGTCCGGTGATTTGAACGAGGTAGTAATAGTCTTCAAGGTCCGTGTGAAAGTACCTTTTAAGTTAGCGTGCTCCACCTTAGACTATATGTTTGCCTAGTATCTGGCGAGATCATTAGCGTCTGACGTGAACCTATGGTACAATAAAAGTTTTAAAAAATCTACCATTCACAATTTAAAACTTAATTTCAGTTATTGAATGGTGAACAATAAATTGTTTCCATTCATTCATTCATTCGTTCATTCTTTTTGCAGTCTTCAGAAATGCGTCGGGGAGTCTTCGCAACGCGTCGTCGGCGGGCGAGTACGCGCGCCGTCGGCTGCGATGCTTGCCCGGACTGACCGAGGCGCTGTTGCACACAGTCCGGACGGCCATACAGGTCAACGCGATCGGTACCAAAGTCGTAGAGAACTGCGTCTGTGTGTTGAGGAATTTGTCATATAGGTCAGTATATTTGGTTCGAAGGGAGATGACATTGGTTTTTATATGTATAAAGTTTCGTATATCTATATAGATAAATAAAATTGAAGTGTCTATTTATAATGTCAAAATAAAAAATGTGAAAAAAATCCGAAGGGATAATTCAGATTTGGAGATTTCGAAAATGTGTTGTGTTATAAAGAGTAATGTAGTATACTTATTTTTAGGGTTACGCGAAAAAAAAAATTAAAACCATGTACATTTTTACATAATTCATACGTCCTTCCGATGGACCTATGCAGTAGACCAATTTTAATAACGCGAGAAACGTCCGACAGTGTACGAACCATGTAAGCGGAACAAAGTTAAAACTGAATACCAAGCAACACTGCCACTTTCGCTAGCGAATAAAGTTCAATATAGATTATTCATATGTCAGAAACCAGTCTGCACTTTTGTGAGCAAACAAAAACTGCCGATCGGATTTATGAGTTGTGTAGAACTTCTAGGTCTGATTCAGACTAATTGACATATAGGCAAAGAATAAATTATAGCCTATAGTATAATTACAAATTACACCACAATAACTTACAGTTGTGGTGAAGTCAGCCCTAACTAATATTAACAATAACTAGTTGGCGTTAGGCTAAATAAAACTTTAACAATACTCGTTGACACTTAACATCGTTGTCTTCCGATAAATCACGGCTACAGAAAAGTGGCCGAAACGTCGGAATAATAAAAATCAAATTATTGTTAATTAATATTAAAAATTGTAATGTGTTTGTTTGGTTACGCCAATCACGTCTTAACCCCTTAACCGAGCATCATGAAATTTTGCCTACACGTTGTCAGGGGTACAGAAAGGGACATGGATACCTTTCATCCTGAAATTAAATAGAGTTCCCTAGGAAGAGTCGAATATAGCCGAAGATATGGCGCTGCGGTCGCGTGTTTGTGCGCTGTTACAATTCACTAACAAAGCCGATTAAAAGTTTATGACTTCAGTGAAATTATTTTTGTTTGTTGCATTGCAGGTGTCAAGAAATCGAAGATCCGTTGTATGACACGAGATCGCAACCCACGCAGTCATCGGGACAAGCGAGAATACAAGCCAGCGCGTCTAAAGGTTGATATCGAAATTATATAAAATTGATTTTCTTCTTTTTATTGCGAAGCTGGCAAACAGACAGACGGTCCAGCTCATGAAAAGTGGTTAATGTCACCTATAGGGCGTTTGCAGCACTAGGAGCGAAGCCAACGCTTTGCCACCATACAAGTAATGAGTATGACATTGGAATAGGAGTATGGGATAGAGAAGGTTGGGGGGTGGGGTCGTGGGCCCTCGGACCTCCCATCTTTGGGTTGTGGGGCGGCAGAGTGAAACAACAGTTTTAGAATGCAGAGTGGTATATTTAAGAGTTTTTAACTATTTTGTAAACACAATATAGTTACGGGGACACAGTGAAACAGCGCTGCAACTTGACTATCATAATCTAATCGCACGAAACACGAGTAGCTCAATGTTTGCTGTTTTACGCCGATATTCTGTGAGAGTGTGGTATCACACCGATTGACCTGGGCACTAAGAGCTGCCAAGACAGTGATTCCAGCATGACTGTACCACGTTAAAAACTATGTTGAAAATATGACTGTTAGTTGGGTATAAAAGGTTTCTATTATTCTACAGGGGAAAACCTAGGATGTTTTGGTGGCAGTAAAAAGAAGAAGGAAGGTTCCTCGTCGTCGAACTCCACGAGTCCGTTGGGCAAGAGCGAACCGGAATCGCAGCCCGTAGACACCAACAACTCGCAGCTGGGCTACTCTGTGCCCAAAGGCACCGAGATGCTGTGGTCGCCTGAGGTAATTTATACAACACTCTTTCAAACGAACTAGTCGATTAAAATTTCTTTAAAATTAATCCTGTAACAAAGAAAGGCATTTTGATAAGGTTCTTTCCTGCATTTTCGTTTGTAGGTGGTGCCCCTCTACATGGCTCTGCTCCAGACGTGTTCGAATCCAGAGACGCTGGAGGCGGCGGCCGGCGCCTTGCAGAACTTGGCCGCCTGCTACTGGCAGCCGTCCATCGACATACGCGCCGCTGTTAGAAAAGAAAAAGGTATCAAATATTCGTTCATATCCTTCGAAGTGAATCGACTTCTGAAAATGCACTTTATTACAAATTATTATATTTACATAGTATAAAACAAAGTCGCTTTCCGAGTCTGCTATCTGTCTGTATATCCGCTAACTCCTTTTGAATCAGGCAAATGATTATTTAGCGGTATTAATCATCAGTTAGATAATTTTTCAAGGAAGGTTTGTAAATATAAAAAAATTTAAGCAAAATAGAGGTGTTTACCAACTAAGGTTGAAATTAAAATTAGAATTTGTTTTATACTCAAAAAAAAAGTGCGTAAATGTTAGTAGTAATAAAAGTAATAATAAAACTCATAACCAATCATATTACGGTTTTTCAAAAATTTAAAAATAGAACGCACCAGCCGAAACTCACACTTTGGACGTGTTCCTCTAGTATCTCACCTGCCCCACCTGCCGTTCCACGTAGCGGCCACGGTCATTATGGCCATGACGAAAACGTCACTAATGACGAATGAATATTTTTGATCACACAGCGCTCATAACAACCCTTGTCAAAGCTGGGTCGAGGTGGACGTTGACTACAGAGCACTAATTCTCTCTATCGATTGACATTGAAAAAGGCGCGATTTTTAAATCAACCAATGAAATTTGTGTATTTCGATGTTATTGACATCAAGGCTTCGTAAACCGTTTCACTAGGGTTTTTGATTGTAACGCCCGCAAACAAGTGGAACGGCAATAATCACGATCGTGAACGTGGCCGTAGTGAGTCTTGTGGAATGTAGCCTTTGAAGATGGCCGATGTTGATTCGTGATGGAAGTTATTATTAAATCTTCAGGCTTACCAATATTGGTGGAGTTACTCCGTATGGAGGTTGACCGCGTCGTTTGCGCAGTCGCAACGGCACTTCGCAATCTGGCCATCGATCAGAGGAACAAAGAGCTGATAGGGAAGTACGCGATGCGGGATTTAGTCCAAAAGCTGCCCAGCGGGAATACGCAACATGATCAGGTAACATTTATAAGCATTTTCAAGCAAAAAATAAACCGTCTTCAAGGGTAACTAAAAAAAGAAAATCTACAACATCTCGAAGTCGGTGCGAAGTAAAAATTACAATATTTAGTTGCCATAGCAATGTACATAGTTGTTCGGTCCTTGCCTAGTATAAGGTAGGTAGAATATCGCTCCATCAATTTTGCTCTCTACCCTCTTTCTGTTTGAGGTGACGGCCAATGAACAGCAGGGTAGGAGCAGCCATTTTGGACTTCTACAGTCGACGTTTTAACGAGACCACAACGCACCGTGCGCCTATTATTTTTGAATAACATTCATTATACTTATTGTGATTACTGGCCGTGCCAAGAACTTGTTATATGTACTTAGACTTTGTTAAAAGTGTTAGCTCTAAGATGGAGTTTAGTGCCGTGTGCTGTTCCTGTGTGTAACCTGAACCGAGCCAGGAGTAGGTCGATCTCAAGGTTGGTAGAGCTTCTACTTTTCTAGTGCAAGGATCTAGGTCATATCTCTCTCATTACAAATAGAACCCGCATTTTGTCCATGGGTTACAGCGCCCCACAATAGTATTGTATATGCTTTTTTTTAAATTCGAATACCAATCATATGTATACATACCTTGAATCTATATTGAATGCAAATTAAAAATAATGATCAAAATCTGCTCATAAAAAACATTGGCTGTATGTATATTAAAAAAAAAACATTGCACCATTAATTGAGTGTCCTCCTTTTGTTGAATCTGTTAAAAAGAAGAATTGAATTGAAAAGAGTGAATTTCAAGTATACTTCTTACATGAAGTAAGAAGTATACTGTCGGGGTGAAGGTAAGGAAAGGAATGCTCCGGTGGTTCGGGCATGTGGAAAGAATGCATGATGAAAGAATGACTAAACAGATATACAATGCAAAAGTGGATGGAAGCAGAAGTCGTGGAAGGCCACAACACACCTTCCATGATCAAATTGATCGTGTACTAGCGGAGGGTTATGTCAGGAGCCTTAAGAACAGACGAGTGTGCATGACAAGAGTTATGAATGTCAAAGAAGCAAGTGAGGTGTGTAAGAATGGGCCTAAATGGCGCTCTGTTGTTCGTGCCTACCCCGCAAGGGAACTGGCGTGAAGTTATGTATGTATGTATGTATGTACTTCTTACATGGGATCAAGTGTTATTCTTTCCACAACTCAGGGTACATCGGATGACACGATAGCGGCAGTGCTGGCGACGTTGAACGAGGTAATAAAGAAGAGCGGCGAGTTCAGCCGGTCGCTGATGGACGCCGGCGGCGTCGAGAGGCTGCTGGCGCTCACCAAGCAGCGCCACCGCCACACGCCCAGGGTGCTCAAGTTTGCCGGTACGTCGACGTTTCGATATCTACCGTCAAGCTGACGCCGAGTGGTAGGCCCTGGGGCGCAATTCTGCTATTACTTATCTATAAATTATATCCGTGCAGGAACGGAGACAGAACACAATTTTCTGCGGCCGGGCGGCCTGACAACACAACCCACAGCCAGGCAATTTGCTCGACTGGATGACTACCACCCCTGGTCTACAGTATGTCGCTATAGCAACCTTGGGTTGTGTTCCGACATTAGTGGCCAGGTTCCAGTCTCCCTTAAGAGAGCAGCAGCGTATTTGTAGCACCTTTGGTGTTCCGCGCCTCAACATCCATCAATCTTATTCTCTGGAGACAATCGTCCAGATATAGGATGAACAGCAAAGCCGACAGCACGCAGCCCTGGCGGACGCCAATATTGACGTCAAACCAGGGCGACAGGCTGCCTTCCACTCGCACGCATGCCATACAGCCCTCGTAAGTGGACTGCACAGCACGCATCAATTGGCCATTAATCCCATATCCGGGCAATATGTCCCAGAGGTCCTTCCGCACAACCCTGTCAAATGCTTTCTCTAGATCCACAAAACCGCAGAAAACCTTCCGGCCCATAGCCAGCTGCTTCTCTACGATATTGTGGAGAGAGAAAACTTGATCCATACATCCCCTTCCATTTCTGAAACCACCTTGTGCATCCCACAGTAATCCATCGGATACAACTCTCATTCTCTTTTCAATAATCTTCGCATACACTTTAGATGCTGTGCTGATCAAACTGATGGCCCTGTAGCTGGCGCACTCCATACGTGACCCCTTGCCTTTATACAAGGGCACGATGACAGCGCGCCTCCAGTCCTTGGGAACCTTTCCCGTCCTCCAGCACAAGTTGCATAAGGACAGGAAAGCGTCCCGGACGCAGGTTCCACCATATTTGATCATCTCAGCAGACACATTATCGATTCCTCCTGCCTTTCCATTTTTCAGACTTCTTATCGACCATTCGATCTCTTCCAAAGTGATCTCGGATGCTGACTCCTCGGAGTCGGTCACAGACTCAGTCGTGGTGCCAGCATCCGGGATATTATCATACATTTCTCTAAAATATTCTTAACATATTCTTTCCATTCTGGAAAATATCTCAATTTTATTCTTTCATAGCCAGGCTTTTCTCTTTCTCTCTACGCTGGATTTAACAGCGTTATGTGCCTCTTCGAGCATTCACATACTTCTTTTGCGCTTTCCACTATACTTTCCTTCATACTATCCCAGTCATTATCCACATCTAAGTCGGAGAAGTCCGCTTTTGCAAGCCTTTCTTCGACTAGGCGCGCATACATACTCCTTACACTAACATCTTCCAATTTTTCACACTTTATTCTTTCAAGCTCCCCGAAATTGGTACGCACTCGCCAGTGTCTCCACTTCTTGAAAAGGCCCACAAACCGGCTTATCACCAGGTAGTGGTCCGTTTCAAGAGTGGGGCCTCTGTAGGCTCTTGTATCCATTATTGTGTTTCGGAGGCGACTATCAATTAAAATCAGATCAATCATACTTTTCTGATCATTCATTCTCCATGTATACGTGTGAATATCCTTATGATGGAATAGTGTGTTCGGCACAAGCAAGTTTCTTTCCATGCATACGTCTATGATTGGCCTACCAGCATCGTTCACTCTCTTGTCACCATAGGGTCCAAGGACAGCCTCAAGGCCGTCTCGTTTGGTCCCCACCCAGCCATTAAGATCACCACACATAATTAGTCTTTCGTTCCCTTCAGCCAGATCCAGAATTTCTCTCACAGACTCCCAAAACTTCTCGAGTTCTTGGGGATCCGCTGAGCTTACGGGAGCATAAGCTGCGACCAGAAAAACTCGCGTGATCCCCAGTTTTAGGCGGACCCAGAGAAGTCTCGGGTTCACCAGACAATAAGCTTTTACTCCACACACAAAGCGGGATGAGAGTAAGACGCCTACCCCCCCACTTGCACGCTCGTCCAGGTCCACGCCGGACCACAGAGCAAGCATGCCACCGGGGAGGTCATCGACGTCGCACCCCTTCCGCTTTGTCTCTGTCAGACATAAGGCATCCAGGCTTCTCTCATTCATTATATCAATCATTTCGTCCATCTTATCTTTCATCCCACCTCTCACATTCCACGTGCCTATACGGCACTCTGCTCCTCTCGACCCGCCAGGTTTGGCGCTGCGTAAAGGGTGGCGGCCCCCTTCGCCGCATGCGCGAGAATCCACACCGACGGGGGCGCATCGGTGAGCGTCGCCTGCGGGGGACGCCCTATCGTGCACTGCACTCGGGTGAATCCTGGTCAGAATTGTGGCCCTCTGGGCCAGCGGGGATCGCGACGAGCACGCTTCTGACATGACCCCCACTTATACTTACTTATCTACATATTTTATCCGTGCAGGAATGGAGAAAGGATACAATTTCCTGCGTTAGGGCGGCCTGTCGTAAGAGGCGGCAAAACGACCCACAGCCAGGTGGTAGGGCATTTGCTCGACTGGATGGCTACCACCCCTGGTCTAAAGTATGTCGCCATAACAACTTTGGGTTGTGTTCCGGCATCAGTGGCCAGGTTCCAATCTCCCTTAAGAAAGCACCAGCGCATTTGTAGCACCTTTAGTGTTGCAAATGTCCGTAAGCGCTTTCCATCAAGTGGGCCGTCTGCCTGTCTGCTGAACTCCTGCAATAAAAAAAAATACTATCTCGTCATAAACGCCGGACACTATCGTCTCAATCGTAGTTTTGCTTAATTTTGGTATTCTGTTAACTTCAATTGCGTGCCTGTGGTATGCCACTGTATTATCTTCGTAAATATTTATAAGCGAAAATTGACGAAATAATGTTTAAATTTTTTTGGTAGCTTTTAAATATTTATTTCGGCTAGTGCCATTTCTGCTAATAGTAATAACGTTTTTTTATTGTACTATTATTTTTCCGCGATGATATCGGGAAGATATTATGAATTTAGTCGTCAAACTGGACGTCAAAATGGAATATTACTTTGAATACCTTTGCAACGCCAAAACATTGTAATAACAGAATCGTGCCTCAGTTCTAGCAAATTAAAAAAAAAACCATGTCACTCAACGAAGTGACAGGAGGTCTCAATTTGAAAATATACTCCTGAACCTGTACTCGTGGTAGCGTAATGATTAACCGCACGCGTCCCAAACTCAAAAGGCGCGGGTTCGATTCTTACCTGAACGCATGCACTAATTAGGCTGTTTTCTGACCTAATGTACGTCTTGTTACAATTACCACGTTCTAACAACGGTGAAGGAAAACGTAATGAAAACTGCACATCAAGATAACCGATGTGTCAAACCTGCTAAGCCGCCTTGGATACGCGTGGTAGGCATACTGTTCGTTCCCCTATAATGGGAGGCCCGAGCCGAGCAGTGGGATGTTTATGGGCTGTTATTGTTGTCTTGGACCTATAATAGATTAATATTAAGCAACGTTGTAACGGTTATAAGCGCGGCATTTTATTTGATTTTTTATTTCGATCACTTTTCAGTAGCCGTGATTACGGAATACAAAGACGTCAAGTGTCAATGAGTATTGTCAACACTCCGAAGTCTTTGTCTTCCGTCATCAGCCGTGAAAAGTGGCTTTAATTATGTGTATTAGTGGAGAAAATTTAGGAAATAAAATATTACAACAAATTGTTTTTTTTAAGTTTTGTCTAACAAATTACAATCTAGGCTCTTGAGCTGACTGACTGTGGGGTGTTTCAGGTCTGGTGTGCTAAAAAACAAATCTAAAATGCTCGCCTTATTAGATAAAATTCGTCCCCTTTCTTGTAGACTTATATCCAAGTCGGCAGTCGTCAATTTATCTCGAATTCTCATTGGTCTTTAACCCGACCATTTTAGTTCTCCAACTGAACTCCAGGTGGAGCTGCCTTCAGGCGAAGAGAAAGCTCCCCTATTTGCCTCATTGGCGATTGTTTTCCGTTTCACGCAGACAGTACATCGAGTTATGTTTCAATTTTGTTCGCTCTTTAGGTCAAGTATTAATGACGATGTGGTCGCACGCGGAGCTTCGCGAAGTGTACCGCAAGCACGGATGGCGTGAAGCGGACTTCCTGACGCCTGCACGCGCCGCTCAGCAACGCACCTCTTCTAACAGCAGTGGTTAGTATACTTCTTTCTCTTTTTCTCAATATTATAGGCCGTTTAGAAATGCGTTTATTTTAGAACACACCAAATTTTAAATTGTTAAAAATCTCTATCGGGTCTATAAACACTGTTTTTGATTCGTAAAATGACAAATATGTGACTCGAAACTTTTCAACGTATATCTTTTGCCTGCTTACACATTATGATTTGTACAGTGTGACAGCGCGCGACAAAGTACGAATCGTGTAAGCGAAACAGATCTATGAATGCATAGCAAGCAACCCTTTGCCATTCATTTTCCAATCAACTTTAATATATTTAGATTATTTATATGTCGGAAATCGGTGTGCACTTTTCTGCGCAAACAAAAAATGCCAATCGGAATTATAAGTTGTGTAAAACTATAACAGTGTACATAATAATCACTAGTAACAGGAGCTTACGATTACAGTTTGTGAATTATGTTGGCATTAAAGAGGTATGAAAAATTGCAATATATAAAGTATTTCATGGTAAAAAGACACGCGAAGTTAAGCGTGTTGTCAGGATCGTACGAGCTCTCACATCGATCGCGTATAAAGAAATGTCGTTTTATAAACCTCTATGGATTCTGTGCAATGTTATTACCACAATTTAAATGATAGATAACTGAACAAAGCGTAAATACACATAAAATCACAATTTTATTATATTACATATATCTCAAACACATAAAATCATGTTTCATTGAAACGAATCATTCTAAGACACTAATTTGCAACATTGTATAGCTTAATAGGTGGTACAAATGTTTGTGTATTGGTGTTTGGTATGTTCAAAGTATGTTTTACTAAATATGTAAGGATCTTATATTTGTTAATGTTTGTTTTATGTCTTACCCAAATAGTAGTACCTGATATAGTATAGAACGACGTGAAAACGAATATTTCAAGATAGCTAAAATTATCAGAGCTATTTGCACTATGGAACATAACAATCATATTTCAACCTTCTTCTAACGAGCACTCTTAACGCATTCGCGAACACTGCATAGTTATACACCCTAAGATTAATTAAGCATTAATATCCATGATCAATAATTTGAAAAATTATAGCACAAAATGTTATGAATAATTAACATGTGATTATATTCTTATATTTTTGGGTACGGGCTTTGTCGTGTATGTACGTACATTGCTTTTGTCATGGAAGAAGAATGATAAGATAATCGTCCAGGAAAAGACTCAAATCTGTCAAGGCCTCTAAATCTTTCATTTTTACTGTTGATAGACGACGCCGCTTTTAATTTCTTTCTCTCTCTCTTTGGTCTTTAAAACATATTTTTAGACCAAATCAGTCAATATTTGAAAGTCTTAATTGTTTCATATTCATATTTAAATAGGGTATAATTACTAATTTAATTGCTTACGTGTGTACGTAAAATTGACATCTAGCTAACAAAAGGGATTTAAGCATCAAAGCAACATACTAAAGTACTGGAGTTGTCATACATAATATTCTCCTTCCATGCTTTGTAAAGAAATCTCCACATACGTAGCACGAAAGACTGCGAACGCAGTTGAAAGTACGTGCAGTTCGTTTTTCCATTCGCTTCACTAGATGCCGCTTATTTGATAGCCAAAAATGCTACATTCCACGTTTGCAGATTCATATTTGTTGATATCAATATATTATTTAGCTGGGTATCTGATGGATACCCGAAGGAAAGTTACGTTATTTATGGACATTTGTAACACTAGAGGTGTTACTAATATAAATCCAGTATACAACTACGTAGCGGCAGGCCATGTGGGCCACAGGCTGAGTAAAACGGGGGTAGAGTATAGGTAAATTACCTTCGTGAAGTTTTTGCGTTTCTAGTAGTATTTGTGTATTTACAGGAATTCTAAACTTGAAATTTAAAATTCCTTGTACAATCAGCAAAAAGAGGTTTGTTACATTTTGAAGAAGAAAATATATTTGCAATAAAAAATTAATGCTGAAACTCAAATAAACAATAATTATTTACATTGCTAATTGTTGTGAGGTCTGACTATTATGTTTTAGTTTAAAAATTAATTCATTTTATTAGTGGTTCATTCTTGTTATTTATTGTTCAGTGTTGTTAGTTGTTGCTAATTGTTGTTATTAGATATTAAATTTGTTAAATAAAAATGTTTCCGATGTTGAAACGTGGTCGAGGCAAGCTTTTGACTTCTTAAACCAAAGAAATTTTGTATAATTTGTAAAAAATATTTCGAAAATGAGTGTAATAGCACTCCGCTTCCGCTCAATTAGTTGCATTTCATTGACTTCCATCGGCAAGGTGGTATCAGAAAGCAAATGTCATTCTTCAGAACAGGCAACAACAATCTAGTATTAAAAATGATGTTTAATATTCATATTTTTTATTTTAATATTGTTTAATATTATTAGTTTCATATTAAGTAACTGCCCATAAAAATATATAAAAAGTATTAGTTTATTATTTTTGTGCTGACCGTACACTACTACAAACGTAAAAACGTCTCGAAGCTAATTTACCTGAACTTTAATATGGTGGTAATAAGTTACAAAACGGTGAATGTGGACTGGTGAATATATTCTCGTAGTATTAATGCGTCATAGCAATAGCACTGTATGTCGTAATTCACGCATGTATGTGGAGTGCTGTTTATAATCGTTGTGGTGTGTGGGCGGCGGAGTAGGTCAGGGCTCGGCGGGTTCTGGCGCGCCTCATTCGCCCAGCAACGCGAACAGTACGCTCAGCAGGCCGATGGCGTCGACCGGTGGGACTCGCTACGAGGACCGCACTATACGCAGGCATCGAGAGGTAACCAAACTCACCATACCGGCTTTGTCAGGAACGGGACCCTTATAAATGTCGGGTTTTTATATCTCACTGCCTATTCTGTTTCCGTACTATTGGTGGAAAATTAACATTATTTGGATGGAGTTTATGCCAAATTTTAATCAGCAATAATACAAAAGTATGCATAGTAAGATACAGAAACGCGGCAGATATCGTCATGCCCGTCAGACTATGTATTTACTACCCACCAAATTAAGGTAGGACTGTGAAGAAATATGACGTCACTCGATTAGAGTACAGATTACAAAAAAAAAAAGAAAAAATACCCAATGTGCTTAGGGCATAAATTATTTTGGTTGTTTAATAATATTTTTGACTACTATTACTAATTTACGATTCGATAATTGGTTTTATGATCATTTTTCATTTTACTTTTTTGTTATCATAAAATATAAACAATTTAGTACACAATGAACAAGTCAGTACAAAAATGATTAGCGTTACACTTGCGAAAATATTAATGCTGTGACTAGACGCTGCTGCTATTAGGACGCAAAGCGGTATCTGAAGCCGTATACTGGAGGGGAGACCCTTTTCTACGCATTAGTCTAATTGATTTGGTGGAGTTTAGTCACATATTTTTTCCCTAAAATAGGATATATATGGATTATTTGGGTAAAACGGTATATTATACATGTTGTAATTAAAAAATTCATTGTAAGGGCTATCACCACACATGTGACTTTGGGATGTTCAATATGATAAATAGAGACGAAATATTATATATCCGAGTCTAATTGTTGAGAAAGCCACTAATTAGTTTCTAACTTCCACTCGGTTGACTCGTTTGGAATGTTACCTTGAAACATTAGAATAATTAAATTGATAAGTCAATATAGTTTAGTTCAACAGTTTTCATCAGAAACTGTGATTTAGGAGACGTTGATTGTTGGCGTTCTTGTCTGTCTTACGCTTTATTAATCAACGACTATTGTTTTACATGTTATTATCAGCAATGTAAAAATCGCACATTACTGCCTGATTTCTAACTGCTTGATCATTTATTCAAATACTCATGTGTCATACTTTTGCACTATTCATTATAATCCGTACACAATAGGGACGATTTTTTACACTTATAAAGCAATACAATAAAAATACGTTTTAACGGTTTTAAGCGCGGTAATTTATTTGATTTTTATTATTTCGATGATTACGGCCACTTTTCAGTAGCCGTGATCACGGAAGACAAAGATGTCAAGTGTCATTGAATATTTTTAAAGTAGGCTAAATAAAACTACTGAAAAGTGGCCGAAACGTCGGAACAATAAAAATCAAATAAATTACTACACTTAAAACCGTTAAAACGTAGTTTTATTATGTATACTAGTCGCGAAAACTTAAGAAAATATTACCTATAAGGCAAAACAAAAAACACATTTCTTGATACAATAACGTTCCTTAAATGTTAGTGTGTTATATTTTCTGTAGTTAACTTTTCAAGGTTTATTTATTTACCTTATTTCCCAAGTAATGACAACGTCGATATAGTAGTACGAATTGTTGTCGGTAAAGTAGTATCTATACCATGTGACGAAGTAGACCTGCTTACGTATTGCATTTTATAGTAGTTCTCTGTCTTACATTATGGCAATAATTTACTATTACCATTCCGCTATTTAATGATGTTTAAATCTCTTAGTCAAACTTACAGCACATCTGGTTAGATATTAAAGTAAAAAACATTTTAAATTAACGATCTACATATACAATTTAACTAAAATTTTATCTCGTGAGGATATAATAAGTTATAGTATAAGTTTAAAAATATTATACAGAGTGTTTCAGCAAACGGAACACCTACTCAAATGGGTGAAAGGGCATAACTCTAGCGTACAGTTACAAAAAGGAAAAAATCTTAAAAATTTAGTCAGAGTTATGACCGTTTAAACTTTCACTTCTTATCACCATAATTTCGTATAAAACCAGGTGGAACATGTACAGTAAAAGATTTTAAACCGAACATATTTTTTTCTTTTCAAATTTATTCATCCGGTATTGAAAAAACGCAAGAAAATAAATTCAACAGCGACTTACTTTTGATAGGATCCCCCTTAAATATTTACAAATAAATAATAAAATTATAATGCATCTTAATTAAGATATATTCCCGTATACTATAACGGTTTCAAGCAGGTGATCCGTTTGCTGAAACACCTTAAATAGAAAAAAAAATTAGTCCTCGTGCACACATGGTCAAAGAAGGCCAACGAATACGCTTCGTTATCCTTTATTACCCATATGAAGACCTCTCTTTGAAGGGCCGAATGGTCCGATTTCTTTCATGTTATCATTACGGAATACCGGCGAATGCCAATGAACGATCATTGACTTTCGTGTTGGGCTTGTGTGTAGGCAACATCGTCTGATTGACCTTGAATTTAACGTTTACAGAACGATGATATACCAACGATGGAGGTGAATAGCTACCAAGAGGGACTCGGCATGGGTAATCCGAACGGTCGGCCGATGAACCTGCAGGGTGTGCAAGCGCAGATGCCAATGGCCATGCCGCCAACGACGCGTTAGCGCGCTCACTAACACTTGTCATACGGTGAGCCTCGACTGTGGCGCCCTCAACTAGTGTGACGTATGCTTGAATGCATACATCGTTTATCAATAGTAATGCAAACTTATTTATTTCATTATGGTCTTCGCAATGTGTTAGAATCCATTTTATTACTAGAAGAAAACAATTGGTTATTGTCAAAAACATTTTTGAAGTGAAACTTTTTTAGCTAAGGTAGTGAATTCTTTCGATGGGAACGAAAAACTGTGCTCATACAGGTAAAATTGGAAATGTTTAGAAGTTCATAAATCAAATGGAAACTAGAGCATTTGTTTCCTATTTTAGTTATCATAAGCCTCTCGCGTCATTTGTTCAAAGTGAAAACATGAAATCTGAATAATGTGTGTTATAATATATTTTATTTTTTTAATTATGTAATATATAAAATATTATAAAAATAATAAACCTTATAATTGTCCTACTATTCCTGATACTCTATATTTATCTCATTCTCTCGTAGGCTACTTTTCTGAAGTTTCACTTTTGCCGAGTATGAATTGCACAAACTTACTTTTTTTTAACAAATTTATAATACATATATACACAGTAGGTATATTTCCAATACATATGAAATTTAATGTAGAAATTTAACAATTTATCTACAAGCATAACATTTTCATATCACGTTTATGATAAAGTTATATTTGTTTAAAAAGTTATGTTCTTATTACGAGTTTGTTATGTTTGAAGTTTAAGTTAGTTCAAATTAGCATGAAACTTGATTGTTGTTTAACATTAACATGGCTAGATGATGTTTAAATAACTGTGTGTATATATGGTATCTAAAATGTTTTGACAAAATTTCTTGTAAAGGTATATAAAAATGATTCTTCTCTTCATTATAAATTCTCATGGTAATATGGATTCGAATGTTGTTCTTCATTTTTTATTCTAATGGGCAATGTTTTCAGTCATAGTCTTCCATTAAACAGTATTTCAAAGTGACAACAGTATTAAAATAAATGAATAACTAACGATGTATGAATTCAAGTTTATTGTATGACGTGTGTAATGAGGCTGTATGGCTTTGTGAGATGTTATTGTCAGGATTCAGGTGGAAAGTTTTTGTATGTTGAATGAACCTTACAACTATTGTGAGATTTTATACTGTTGCAATAGTTCTGTTAACGTTCCTTAGCGTTTGTTAGGGTTCTTGGGTATTATCGTACAGTTGAAGCTACATATCTTGGCCACATTGAATTATACAAATATTGTAGTAAAACTTAAATGTGAAACAGAATTTTCTTATGATTTTGGTGAGGCGTTAAATGTTAAAATAATGTGCATTACCAAAATAATCATTAAATAAAATAAAGAAGGTCCGTTGCATAAGTAACACTTCGGTAAATTATTCACATGGTTCGTAATCATATGTGTACTATTACTATAATGGATTCATTGAAAAACGAAAAATTTTTGGGTCTCCAATATATCTGAATTATTCTAGAGAACTGTCCTCCATCTTTGATATTATTACTTACTTCCAAGTGCAATAAAGGGCAATGATCAATGAGATTAAAACGGCCATTTTTGTAAAATCGTATTGTGTATGTGACACATGTCTAGATATACTTACAAGATAAGTTCAATCGCATAGGTTTACATTAATTTTGATCCTATGCATATTTTAATAAGAAGCCTCTTAATATGTCGGGATTATCAATTTAAAATGCCTTCATGCGTTATTTAATTTTGTAAAAAAAAATTCGACACAAAACAAGTTATGTAGTCTGTTAGATCACAAGTAAATATTTAATTTAGTTTCATTTGATATTAAAATACACAAAATCTCAACAGTCGTATTAGATATAACCACCGTAATGACTTAACCCCTGTTGAATTTGTTTAATGTATCATTTATTTAAATATTACGGTGGTCAAGATTCGTCGCTTTCACTGTAAATATTCGAAATCGTTCGACAGTGACTTGGCTACACATTTAATGGAGTTTTGTTTATAGAATGTTAAAATAAGAATAGGTTTCGTACTTTTATAATATAACTCTCACGAAGCCAACATAGTTAATGAATATTATGATGGAAGGAGGAATGTGCACAAGCATTTACCTATATGTTAATTTATAATAAGTATTAATTAAAAACGTAGTTGATGCGCGGCTGGTTATGTGCACGAATGGTTCGCTATTATCATCAATTAAATTATATTTGTACGGCCATACACAAAATTTAATTGTTTTAGGACCGATTTTTCAATCGCTATATAAAATTTATTCGTAGAATAAAGTACAACATGGGAAATTAAAAATGACGACTGTTGCGTGAATAAAACAGTTGAGTTGTGTCACTTTTGAATTCAGTTAGTAATTGATTCCATCGATAACTTCTATCTGATAATTGAAAAATTTGCCCTTAGTATCATTGTTGTTTTGCCACCTTATTCCTAATATTTATACAGGGTTTATATTGTCATTAAAAAGTTATGAAAAAGAATTATTCACAGTCTCATTGATAATGCGAAATAAATAACACTTTTTGAATGTTTTTTCAGGAGACTACAAACCTGATATGACTGACTATTATGAATAAAGGGATTACTGATAAATACCACTTCCTCTTCGATTTTGTCGATCGCAAAATAAAAGTCTATTGCTGCATTTTTACTTTGGCATCTCGATTTCGCTATTTTTTTCGGAAAATATTTTAATAATAATAAATAATAATACCAGCCCATAAATGTCCCACTGCCGGGCTCGGGCCCCCCATTATAGGGGGAACGGACAGTATACCCGCCACGCTGTCCAAGGCGGCTTGGCAGGTTTGACACATAGGTTATCTCGATGTGCAGGTTTCAACACGATGTTTTCCTTCACCGTTGTTAGCACATGGTAATTGTAATAATATGCACATTAGATCAGAAAACTGACTAAGCGGTGCATGCGATCCGGCCAGGATCGAACCCGCACCCTTTGAGTTAGTGGGAAAATATTTTATAGCTCATGAATTCGAGCTAACTGTTCTGTTTGAGTATATAGCGTGTCGTGTTTTAGATTGCTCATAGAAGTCGATAAATCTCGATGGTTTTCATTGGGAATCGATGATTTCGTGTTCAACTCGGGCGTTCCAATCAGTGTACGAGACGACTAGGCTGGCTGTACACTCGAATAAGATGACCCAAAACAATACAACGACATCCCAATAGGGTAGATGACAGTCAAATCAACTGAGATACTTTTTATCATCTTACAAAACGCCGAAACTACGCAGGTTTCTACGAGCGTTGCTAGTTATGACGTCATTTGTATAACCAGTCAACGTATTAATTATAGTTTAAACAGTAATTAAAATTATTCCTATCGTGACATTTTAAAGTTATGATGTTGACACGGTATTTGAATTTATTGTGACATGTGTCAACTACCCCCTTGTTCAGTCGGGGAGCGAATCAACTGTTAACTCGATTGTAGTAGTTTCATTCTTCATTTCTTGTTTGAAAATCTCTGTACGAAGTAAGTAAGTACATTTTCCCGCTTCGGCGTTTAGGTGAACATGCGCGTAATTACCATCAGTACCAACGACGCTCATCAAGGTAGCGTACGCGCATATCAAGGCATCTCCATCAATATCAAGTCATGAAATAAATCAAGTAAATAAAGTGTGTAGTTTCAATGAAGGATCCTACAATCTTTTTATCATCCATCGCTAGTGCGATAAGACTCAGCGTAATTAAGTTATTGTGCTGATACTAAACGAATCGAAATATTAAAAATATGCTCTGCAAAGTTTCAAATATTATCAATACCAAAATCGGGTAAGCAAGTAGGCGACGCACCCGGAATCGTCAGATAGGACGTTTACATCATTAGGGTCGTTGCCGACGCGTTGCGAAAATGGTATATGGGAAGTTCTCTCCAACACTTTATTGTACGCGGAATAAACTAGAGATGAAATTAAATGTTTCGGTGCGACTGCGGTTAGCCAAAGCACCAGGATCAACCTTTGCCTGGCGTTGTTGCCGTCCGCCCCCTGAAAAAAATACACCCTTGTAGAAGCCCAATTGCGTCAGCCCTTTCCGCCCTTATATTCATTGTCCCTTATTATTTTACAATCTACATGAATAAATACCTGAAAATTAGCCCTATAATTAATTATATATAACTCTTATTCCCCCGACTCTTATACAATACAAATACATTTTCATTATAATAAAAACTTAATAAACTAAAAAAAACCCCACAGTATATATGTTTTTATTTCTCCCTCAACCAACGTATTTGATTCTATCTATTTATATAAAATAAGCACATAAATATTACTTAATTTTAAAAAATGCAAACGGTGCGGTTCTTATTTTTTTTTTTGTAAAGAGGTCTAAACAGAATCATTGTCTATTTTAATTGTTTACTTGTAGCTCTTGCCAACTGCTGCAGAGTTATATATATAGCAAATAACTTCCATTGATTATTATTGGTAAATTAACTTTTGTGTCTGGCCGTGCACTGTATCATTCTATTTGCCTCGAGGCCTAAAACTCACCGCATTGTGTATTCGGTATATTATAATATATGTACGTGAATATTTTATAACGATTTAGCGCCATCTGTTTAATTTGTAAAGATATCATGTCAATTCCCCATGTATATAGACGTGCCATTTTCTGTATTAATAATAATTAAATAAAAAAAAATACTTAAGAGAAGGTTTTCCTGTAGGTGTTGTGTAATGAATTTCTTAAAGTTGAGGCTCACCATAATGTTATGAGATCAGGTTTGTTTGTCTGCGTGCTTAGTGCGAGTTTTTTTTTTGCTACTTGATCACGTTTAAGTTAACGCAATTTTGTATGGCATGATTTATGATGACGCTCACGAGATGGCTCTAAGTCATTCCCATACAAAATTGCGTTAACTTGAACGTGAGCGAGTAGTAACAAAACTTACGCTAAGGACACTGTTCTTATTACATACATAACTATATATCTATATTTTTAATAATTTGATGGAACCCCAAATCTGTTATAATTTCGTTGGTTCAAATTGCTAAAATAATCTCAATTTAGCAAGACAAAAATACTAATTATAAGAGGTAAAGGAAAAAAACCAGTTGAAATCAGTTAGTTCTCATGTCTTATGCTGATATTAGATGGATCAACCAAATTGAATAAACTCGGTTGAAAGGCGCAGCACTGAAAGGACACTACGTCATGTTATGACATTAAATGATTGAATTTCATGTTTTCATGGATCACTTTGGTTGATTTATCCAAATTGAAAGACAGAAATGAACCGTATAATATCGGCTTTCAATGTAGTGGTACATTTAACATTCTCTGTTTTGACATAGGGATTTAAATAATGTAATACTCTTCTGACTTATTAAACGGTAAATATATCGGTCAATGTAATGAGAACAGTTTAACAAGGACAAATGCGATTGATGCTTAAAGAAAATTAAAATTCATCTAAAATGTAAATGGTTAACATTTGAAACAATTCGGGATTTGAACATTATTGTTATTATTTATAATAAAAAAATAATAATTCTAGGATCAGTGAGCTCTGTTAGTGCGTGCTTATTTCCGACACGTAATGTTGGAGGAAATACTTGTTTAACAGGGCTAGCGGGTTAGAACTAATGTATGGGTTATAATACAATAATTTAGTTCTTATATTTTGTGAAAAGGAAACTTAAAAGCGAAGGTCTGATTTTTAGAATACTACTTGTGAACATACGCTTCATATATTAAAAAAAAGGATAATATTAGAATGTCATGTGCCCTGCGACAAATCGTGCGTTCATAAATAATTTTTAGTTTGGGCGTATCATATTTCCAATCAGCTTACGCAAAATACAGGTCCCATATAGGACCATTTTTTATTTTACTCTCATACTTCCAAAGATATTTTTAATGTAATACAATTTGAGTATACAACTATTCTATCATTCGCTTGTTATAGCAATTCTATATATATAGATATATCGCAGATACAAAAAAAAAATGTTTACCAACATTTTATCGTACAAATCGTATTCTAATTTACACATGCGTTCTAACCCCCAATATCAATTTTTAATAGTATTTTAACTATTATATTAATATTATTATTAAAAATAAATAATAATAATAGAACTTTTGTAATATTTTGTATCCATTCCACATCTTCTTAACTAATGTAAATGTAATAGGTGTCTACTGTCCTCTGTCGTAACGTTTAACATTTAACGTTAATTAATATCCGTCTTATAATTAGCTTTAAGATGCATGACATCGTGGAATATCGCGTTTGATCGTTGTTTTATATCGGAATTCGGTTTTGATCTTAACCCGCCTAATATATTCACATGATCCTTATTACGTTCATCAGAAGGCATTGGCGATCGTGATTGTCGTAAAAAATGACGCTAATCGTATTGAAAGAAATGATGAAAGTACCTCGAAGTAGCGTTAGCATGAGAGTCGATAGAGCAGAGGTGAAGCGGCAACCGTGTCAAACAAATTTACGAATGTGTGTATCACGTGGTCTTCTTTCTCTGGGTTCTCCTCCCTTTTGACAAAGTTTTGATCTCGAGAGTTACCTCTATCCTGGCTTCAACTCAGCGGGAAATTACCCGCCGGTGACTGGGGTTTGAGCAGAGTTGCCTTCGCGGCTTGTCTGGTAGCCTATCTGCGGTTTCATTTGGACTGAGCTTGACTGTCGGTCTTTCCCCTCAGTTTTTCTAATCCGCACTGTGCCGCTACTTGGAGATCTTCCCCCGTAGAGATAGCGGAGAACAGTGCAATTAACGGATGTGTATGGTATTAAAAGAAAAATGTTTTAGGTGTAATCGGTGCCTATATTGAGTAATAAATACAGTACGCACAAAACTTAAACACGCGGGTCCTGTCAACTTTTAACGTTTATTACATAGTGAGAAGCGTGAAAGAGATGCTATGCGAGTTCGGGTCGAATTCCTCTAAGTATTTTTATACCGCCTGAACTAATTATGTTCTGCGCAATAACCTGTATAAACTTCAAGGACGCATTTTAGTTTCGCGCGTACTGTACGCAAATCTTGATTTTGTTTGTAAAGTCATTTAGTCCTAACTAAGATTGGTCATAATATTTTACGCGTACTCGACTTATCAGTGTCACCGTTTACGGCCTTTTCATTTTTACTTGGGTGTCATGCTAACATTTTACGAAGTATATGCAAGATCAAATATAGAATTAACAAGAAATTGAAAGAATTAACCAAATCGTACGTAGTAGTATAATAGCTGAAAAGATTTCTACTTTTATTTGAAATATATTCACGGGCGTACTTTATGCCTGCAAGTTTATACGTAGATTATATGATATTCATATGGTCTTTGGGCGACGGAGGACGCGTGACAGGGGCTGAAAGTCTGGAGAGGACAGGGATGCTTAACTGATACTCTTGGTAAGTATCTCTTCCGTCCTCATGTCATGCGTCTCCTCCTAACACCTATACATGTGGGTACCACGTACAAAATTGTGGGCCGATAATTAATATGGAGAGTTAAGCGGTCCTATTACACGCTCATTGGGAGTTTAAAGCAATTCCATTCTGACAAAAATTTCAGAACGCGCAAAACTTAAATTCGCTTCGAGTGAGGTTAGTTCCGTGAGTTTGGGCAGGTCTAGTCAAATTTAAACATTTATTACAACCGTACAGTGTTTTGTGTGAAAGAGACTGCATGCAAACCTGGATAACGGCCGAGCGAGAGCGCAGCACTCCCTTCTCCGTTCTGTCAGTGAACCTTATAACTGTTCTTACAACCGAACTTCACGGACCCATTTAAGTTTAGCTCGTACTATACTAAAATTGTAAAATTAAATCAATGACATACAACTCTACAATTTGAATGGCGACGGAAGCTTTAAAGGAATATTAAATATTAATTTTTCGGATCATTTCCCTCCGTATTATATTTTAGTTGTGTTAGATGTAAAATTATTTATTTGATCATTATTAAATCTAAGATTAAGTAATTGTAGGTACTTAGGGGTTTTGTGACACGATTTTGTTGGTTTTTTATTTTGTATATTTTATGCACAATAATGCATTTCGATAGGTCCCAGATAGGATAACGCTGACTGAACCTGGTACAAAAGTAACCTCATCCAGTGCATTATATTATTTTAAGTACCCGAATTTATGTAAGTTTTTGTATGATACTTTTTTAATTATAATAAAAATATATGTAAGTGATGTATAACATGTTTTTTCACTACACAATAGTTTAATGCTTAGATTATATGTTTGTCTAGATTATCATTTTCGTTCGCATAGAAACAGCCAAATGAAAGTCGATTAAAAAGTACTCATTTATCACATATCGGTGAATAAAATGCGGTGAAGGCAAAAAATATCATGTTTAAATTCACATCAAGTGGCGTCCCGTAAATAAAATCAAGACGCAAGTGAAAAGAAACTTGTTGTGCTTTTTTTACAATAATATTTTAACTCGGCAATTGTGATTTCTAATCTTTCATAATACTTCGTCTAGACAAGTTTATAGTCTAAGAATAAATGCTTGCCAGAGCATCATCGCTTCTATGAAGCCGATGATTATTTGATTTTTTTAAATTACATTTTCAACACATTGTCACCGATATTGTTAAGTAGATTTTAAGGCATAATATTTAAATACTTTCCGTAGTTTTATTTACCTTTGTATTTAATTTATATACAATAGGGCTGTATCACAAGCGATGATTATGTGTCGATAAAACAGTTCAACATTATTCTAGTGTTGAACTGTTTTACCTACATTATTTCTATTATGAACTGCTACCATCTATTAACAACATAATTAACACCCAATATATGATAGTAGAAGCATTGAACGTGATACAACCCTTAAAAAGTTTTTAGTCTGATATCTTTTTAAAATATAACTTATGTCTATATAAATTTTATTAGGTCATACTATTAGATTTGTATATGTTTTTATACGAAAATGTATTTTATTTCGTAGCTTTTTAAATTTCCATTACACAAGAAAGAGATCTCTAGGACTTTCCAAATTTTATTATTTTAGATGTAATGTCCCCGTTAAACTGGAGATGTTATATTTACAAGAAGGTTTTAAAAATATATTAAATTATTCTATGTTGTATTATATAGCCTGACGTTGATTAACACGGAAAGGATTTAACTTAGGTGGTTTTTGTATTTGAAAAATGTAACGTCATAAATTAGTACATATCTAAATTAATCAAATATATGTACTGTTTGATTAATTTAGATTTTTGAAATATCATTTTCCGATAAGAGTTTTAAGTGTATAAAATTAGTTTGAATTGCGTTCAGTGGTATATTTATGATACTTTACAATACACCCGAGTAACATTATTATACGCAAAACACAAGACATGGATTTAACAGGTGTATACATTTTATTTATTACATTTATTAAATCGATAAATCAGCTAAATAAAAAGTAAGAAAGATAAATCGTTTCTATGTTGATATGATCACATATTTAATTTAACAGTGACACGTCTTGAAAATGTATTTTTCAGGAGAAAAGTTAATAATAAAATAAAATAATAACTTTCTCATAATCTTAACACCAATGAGATAAAACATTTTGTATCGCCATTTCGTGTTTAGCCACTGAACGGATGTTATCTCGATAGGTATATTAGTAGTTATTAAAAGTTATTATGCATTGAACTGTATCAGTACCAAAAAAAGGCTGAGATATCTTTTTAAATATAGCTTTGGGTGCAGATACGGACAATATGACTACATGCTTCACGAATTTTTGACACCTCGGAGAAAGATTAATGTCACTGTTCTTTGCAAAATTATTGCGACTATAAGGCTATCAAGTATTGCAACAATTTAATTGAACTACCGCTAATATAAAAAAATAATGAATCTATTCCGTGTTGACCAATTAGCATGTTGTTGGAACAATAATACTCGATTATTTATATTTTATTTAAAATTTTATACCAATATTAATATTTGAATAGGGAACATTGTTTTGTGGCTGCGATAATCGTAGCTTTAATGTATTAGTTGGTCTTATATTAATTAGATTTTAATAGAACAATATTCTCTACATAAAAGATACTTATGGTTAAAGAAAATTATATTATCACAGAGAAATTAAATGAATCATTTTTTTATTTTGTTTTTTATTTTTTGTTCCTTTCTTTTAATTATTTACTCATAATTTCGTTTTGTGTGTGTGTCGTGTTTTGAACAAATAAATTTGATTTGATTCGTTTGAAGAACGATTTATGATTATTTATGTGCTGATTATGATTTATAAGTTTATTTTAATTAATAAACATGGCCTACATAACTACGTTCAGATAATTTCAAGAGTATCATGAATCAGTCATGATCCATTCACTATTATACATTATTAGAAAGACTATACATGGAATTAAGTTTTTGGAAATATTTACCGGTATATAATAAGGGCGTTTATATTCGATCAATTGCTTTTTGCATTAAATAAATACTAATTCAATGACCAAAGTCGTATAATTAACAGTAAGTTGGGCAATATTTTCGATGTCTAAAACGTGTTTTCATTATCAATTTTCACGAGTCTATACCAAAGCAACTTTATTGAGTTGTAGTGGAATAAATTCAAGTTGCTGTCCAGGAGTTCCACGTGCTAAGTTCTCCTTGGGCCATCTTAATGTCATTCAATTTCTCAAACTCATAACGGGTGTTTTTTATAGAGGTATAGAACTTTAAGTTGCAATAAAACAACGATGGATTATTCGATTGACATGAATTTTATTTATCCGAAAGATAATCTTGTGGCATTACATTTTAAATATGATTTCTGGCATATGACTGCCACGGCTGGCGCGGATGTAGTTCAATCTGAACGTCCAATTTTCGATGACTTTTTCCAACATTTGTGGCCGTATATCGGCAATAACACGGCGAATGTTGTCTTCCAAATGGTCAAGCGTTTGTGGCTTATCCGCATAGACCAATGACTTTACATAGCCCCACAGAAAGTAGTCTAGCGGTGTTAAATCACAAGATCTTGGAGGCCAATTCACAGGTCCAAAACGTGAAATTAGGCGGTCACCAAACGTGTCTTTCAATAAATCGATTGTGGCACGAGCTGTGTGACATGTTGCGCCGTCTTGTTGAAACCACATCTCCTGGACATCATGGTTATTTAATTCAGGAATGAAAAAGGTAATAATCATGGCTCTATACCGATCACCATTGACTGAAATTGTATTAAAGCGCACCAAACAGTAGCGTAACGGTGTTTCCATCTTAATGTCATTCAATTTCTCAAACTCGTATATGCGGAAGCATATTAATGGTAGCACGAGTTTTTAAGCACGCAAACCAAGATCCTTCCGCAAAATCTTCCATAAAGTGGATGGACACAGATCCAATTCCTGTGCTCGATGGCGGATGGACTCATTCGGGTCTTCCTCAATGCTACGCTCTACAGCAGCAATAGCTTCTTCTGTACGCACCGTACGGCGTCTCTGGGGATGCGAGTTATCAATAAGAGTAAACGTGGTGCGAAAACGTTCTATGGTTAATCGAATTAACTGCTCTGATGGACGATTTTGTCGACGATAAAATGGACGTAGTGCGCGATACGTATTCCGCACAGAACCATTATTTTCGAAATAAAATTGCACTATTTGCAAGCGTTGTTCAGGCGTGAGTCTATTCATGATGAATTGCCAAACCAAACTGAGTTACAACTTAGGTGCATAGGATATTTTCGGTTTTGTTGTAACTATAACCTTAAATGGTTTTGGGTAACAAAAGCTCGTTAAATAGGTTTTGTTGAATAAACCGCTTTTGAAATGTTTTTGCCGCACGCATTCAAAGCGCAACCATATTAGTACATCAAGTTTTCAGTTTCATACAAACACATTCAGAGGGTTCGAATGAGAAAGTAATTCTTGAGGAATAAACCGGTTAATACAGGTTTTATAATACTCTTTTATAAGTATTATCTATGGTTTGCATTTTTAACGGAATCGCTGACTAAAACCGGATTCAAGCCAATATTTATGTCTAATGAAGGTACCGGCTTAGACCCGTCTCTCCCCCATGAGCAGCTATCCTCGCAGCTTTGGACCCCCCTTATTAATCAAATCTTGTACATTTGAACGTATATAAACGTCAATAGATAACATTGTATTATTATGCAATAATCTCAAGGCTTCCATGCTTTTTTGTTATTTTATTTCTCATATAAAATATTACACTATTTTCTAGTTAATTAGATAATATTTTGTACTGATTTATAATTGAAAATTAGACACCTTGTAGTAAAAATAAGTGTAATTAATTGTAGGAAGGAGTGTATGATTTTATAGTTATTGCGTTTAATTTAATTGAAAATGAATGAAATAACTTGATTATGAATCTGGAATATATTAATAAATTGGATTTGAATTTTCAATGGGTTTACACACCGTTTTATTGACTGGGTTTTAAAACAGTTATTAATCTGCATCAGACTTGGTCGCATATCGGTCCGGCCACGACCTTTGCTTAAGGACGAGTGGAGAGTCCGCGTTGCGTATGGCGACTCTTCTCTTCTTAAATTTTTTTCGTCATTCGTTCCTCTTAGCGCCAAGATTATAGCCGGGCCGTAAGGCTGTGTCATAACTGTTTTATTGAAAAACAGGCGATGTCGCAGTAACTGCCACAATATTCGGTGCGAAATATTATAAAAAAATAGCATTATTCAAAATATCGAAAGTTACATTCGTATCGAAATGAATGACTTAATTAGATACAACATTGCTAAGTTTTAGTAAGATTTCATACAGTTTTAGATATTTCTGAATTTAGTTGCGATATATTAATTAAACAGGGAGCAAGTGATAGAAATACCCAGGGACAAGTATTTTTGTAATATTCCAAACAAATGAAGCGGTGTGTACAATTCTTGACGATTAAAGTGTATTTTTTAAGAAAAAATCTAACTGTATGAATGCTCACGTTTTATATTCTATTCATTAGTAGTGTCCCTAACTTATTGAATAATATACAGTTATTGAATTTATAGATGTATGTAATAGATGCGTAAATAAACGAAGTTGTTTAAAGTAAGTTACGTATTATGAGTAGGTGCACGGTTTTTAATGGTGGAAAGGAAAAACCTAAAACTATCCCTTTTTTTACTATATTGTACTGAAATACCCTAATTGTTAACTGAAGGTGGGTGTTAATATTTTGAAATTGCGTTGTTGAATATTCCACGACAGTATTACTCAGTAATCTCATGTACCAACGTTGCTAATACACTTACCTACATTTAAATAATCTGGTGTGTTTTATTTTGTACTTTCTCTTTTTTATTAAAAAAAAACACGAACTCTCTTTGCTTTATGGTCCTGGAGTGTTAACGGCATAACTACGAACTTGTCGCTGTTTGCGAGTGTGAAGCGACGCCCGACATCGTGCCGCTCGTCGTTAAGCCCGAGTCCGTGACCAGGCCATAATAAATCTGGCAAGTGCGTTGTAGTCCACGAAGTATAAAGGGTTCCGTAAAGGTGACAGATGTCCACAGTTTCGTATTTGGCTCAGAATCACAAAAAAAACATTTAATCAAAAATATCCTAACCTTATAAACTATTAAACAGAATATAATTATTGTTTCGACTGAGAGCATTTTTGAAGCTTTAGAATTTCCATTTTTTTTGCAGAAATATCCATATCTTACTTCGATATCATAGTTTAATTATACACTCAAAGGGTGCATGATTCTGCAAGGAGATCGACGGGTGCAAGGAAATAAACTGGTAAATGCTCTGCAGTCAGCGTAAAGTTAAGGGTTCCGTAGAGGTGAAAAACGTTGACTATTTTGGACAAATATAAACAGTTTAAACTAGAGATACCTCGAATATTCGGCTGCTATTTGGTATTTGACCACATTTTTGACTATTCGGTATTCGAATAGAATAGAATATTCTTCATTATAAGAAAATAATACACATAAGTTAACAATTATATAACTAGTACAATCGGCGGTCTTATCGCTAACAGCGATTTCTTCCAGACAATCTTCTGGAGATTATTTTCACATTTGTAAAATGGGTCGGTATTCAGTGCGCATACTTTAAAATATATACAATCATATATACATATATCAATAGTGTGACGAGTCGCGGGACTCGAATTAAAAAGCAGTTGGAATTATTAGAGAGTTTATTAGAACTATACAAACACGTATAACACAGGTACAAATATAACCGAACACAACAAGTCCAAACGTAATGCAGAAGGTCGTAATTCAATAAAACGCGAAAAGTCCGTCACTATTAGATCCCCAATTGTAGTACACACGTCTCGCTTCGTTCGTGGTTCTTGCTCGACTGACTCCTCCTTCAATCGGGCCATTGCTTAATACTGCACAAATGCAATATGTCCACTCGGCCGCGTGGACCGAATTTCCTAGAATCGGCTTGTACTTTAAATCCGTAACACCTGGCTAATGATTGCAATAAAACAATAGGCCTTATGCCAATAAGTAAACAAAGGAAGACGACCATAAAAGAATTTTAATATTATTAGTTTAAATGCCGACGGTTAATAAATGTGCTTTGTTTCAGACATGCAGGTGGATTTTGTATTTGTCGGAACTCCGAGATATAAGAATAGTAAATAAAAATACACATACGTTAAATAAACTACATTTTAACAATGTTTATAATTTTTTAATTTTAATATTACGTTTAGATCTGTTTTTAAAATGACAAAGTCTAATAAAAAGTTATTTAAAATCGCGCTTAAAATCGTAAAAACATAGTTATAATTATGTGTACGTATCATTTGCGAGATCAGCGAAAATACTTCACAAATGATTGCTTTACTAACTTTACTTCACTAACCTCCTATGCGCGAATTGCATATATTTGACGCCGATCATTCGGTAGCCGAATATTCGGCACTTTGGCCGAGAGCGTAGCCGAATAGTCGGTATTCGGCAAACCACCAGTCGTGGCATCTCTAGTTTAAACTGTTTATATTTATTCTCTTTAAACTGAAGACGAATAATCCTGCGTCCGTTCACGTGAAAATATCACTGCTCGTGTATTTCAGGAGCTTTGTGTAGCACAGCTTTGGACGTTGTTGATTTAAGGATATTTTTAAGCCGCAAATTCACAATGCAGACGGATTAAGTAATAAATTTCAAGATGCATTTGCGGATTTATAGCGCACACTTAATGCTGCAATTAAGTAAATGTAATTTAACTTAAACTACATGCTAAATACAACTATATTTATAAAATGAAATAAAAAAAAAATGCCCAAAAAGTCTCACTGCTGGCCATTTTTATTGGAGAACGGACAGCATACCCGTCACGCTTTGTCCGAGGCGAAATGTGCGAGTTTGACATGGGTTATCTCGATGTGCAATAGTAATAATATGCATATTGGATAAGAAAACTGCCTAGGTGAGGCATGCCTTTAGGCCAGGATTCGACCCGCGCCCTTTGAGTTTGGAACGCGTGACGGCCTGACGTCATTCAATGACATTGAATTTAAATTTATGTTTACATGGATCACTTTGGTTGATTCATCCAAAATTAAAATACAGATAAGAACCGTCTAAAATGGACTGAAGAAGAAACCTGTTCATACGCGGAAAACAGCATAATTATCTTGCCCTACGTTTATCAACTTTTAATAATTCCATAATATTCTAAATTTCGTGACACTCAAGTCTATATCCAAGCTCACAAAGGGCAACACGAGCTGCTGAACATACTTATTCTCATACTAGGATATACCCGCGACTTTGACCAGGTTTACAGGCAAGTAGATTACAGTTATTTTGTCAGTCAATCAGGTATTTTCAGCAGTGTAACTAATTTTTTGTATGAAAATACATGAACTCCGAATATTCCCGTAAACACCCGGGGATAAGTAATGTTACTAAAGGTTACATGATATGTTTCTCTAAAGAAATCTAATACATATAGAAACTGTCATATCAAGCAAAGTCCTAATGGTGGTTTTTAAGTTAGGAAATCCAGGGAAATATAAAAAATCTCGGAATATATTGTTTTATTAGCAATCGGATCCGAATCAGTTAAGATTTAGGTATGTATACCATCGACTTTAAACCACATCGGATTCCCAGGTCATAAATCCCAACAATATTTAAAAAGAATGTGCTATATATGTTTTTATGCGCCGTAACACCTAGAAACCAATCCCGGGAAAAATCCAGCTTGGTTAACGGGATAAAAATTTGCTATCGAACAGCGAAAAACGCATTGAAATCGGCCCAGTAGTTTTTATGCGAATCCCGAATATACGAAGAAACCGACTAGCATAAGAAATAAAAAAAAAATGCACCGTGTTCTCCGGTGTTTCAAGTTGTTTTTTTTTAATAGCTTCAATGTACAGACGCGGCATATTTAGGATGTTATAATATTATAGAATTATACATATTGTTTATTACCTATTAATATTTAGTAAAAAATAAAATTTAACATTATATTAGCCAAAAATATTCTATATCTAAGTTAGGTTACCTGGCAGAGATCGCTGGAAAAGGCCATAAGGCCCCCATTTTTTTTTATTGCAGGAGTTCAGCAGACAGGCAGACGGCCCACTGATTGGAAAGCGGTTACCATCGCCTATGGAAATTTGCAACGCCAGAGGTGCTACAAATGCACTGCTGCTCTCTTAAGGGAGACTGAAACCTAGTCACTAATGCCGGAACACAACTCAAGATTGTTATGGAGACATACTTTAGAGCCGGGGTGGTAGCCATCCAGTCGGGCAAATGCCCTATCACCTGACTGTGGGTTGTTTTGTCGCTTCTTACGACAGGCCGCCCAGGCGCAGGAAATTGTATCCTTTCTCCGTTCCTGCACGGATATGAATTGATTTACCTAAAAGTATTATACCTAACTAGTGTATTGAACCTGTTACTTTGGTGAGCAGCAAAGTATTATCTGTCTATAATTCTACATTTATACATAAGCTTTCGTATTCACATGAATTCGGATCATTAAAACACAAAATTACAGGTTGAATTTGTTAATTTGGTCAATAAAACTTGTAACTGGTTATTACTCTAAATTGGCGTAATTTTGTAACCATAAACTAAACTTAACAGCGAGGCTCGAGTGAAATATATATATATCTATATCTACATACTATAATGAATCTATAAATGGTTCCAGTTTGTACAATGCGTTTTAAAATGTGAAAAAATCAGGTGTAGTTTGGACCAGGACCAATTCCGAAAATGCAATTTTTAGATTTTTTGTCTATCCGTCTTTCTGTTTGTTTTCTAGAGCATCACGTAAAAATTACTGAAAGGATTTAAATGAACCTCCACACAGAGTAAGCTCATATCCCGGGGCGTAACTAAGAATACTTTTTATCCCGATTAATGACGTATTTTCTGCACGATAGACGAAAATATCGAAAAAGATAGCGCTGCCATCGCATCTGTTTGAAAACTACTGAAGATATATGAATGAAACTCGACACAGAGCTGTCTTATATCCCGAATCAATATTTGGGATGCTATTTATTCCAATAAATGATGTCGTTTCCATAGAGTAGACTGATTTCGGTGGTCCCTTTGCATTGACATATGTTTGTACAAATAAAATGACGTAGTTTCCTTCGCTGAACTTTGAACCATATTTTGGATGTCTGTAAAATTCATATGTGAAAAAGAATATTACCCGGGTATTCAATTATATAGAAAAAAAAATCCGCCAAGGGCGTATTAGTTTTTTTAAAAGGGTTCAATATTGTCGACGAACATCCACTGTTTTCCCTTCTGTATATCACACTCAAAAACTACTCAACGGATTTTGTTTAAACCTCTTTTCGTTTAAACTGTTTTATTCGAAACTGTAACAACTTTATTAGAAGCGTATATACTTCACCATCTTGAAAAATCATTAAGATATTTCAATATTGGTTTGATTTTCTTCACCCCTCATTTACATTTGTTAAGTGCTATGGTTAATATTTAGATATAGTTCCACAATTGCACTATGACAAGTATAACGATATATAGAAAAACGATATATTTACAAAGTTTCTTTCAAATACGAGTGTCGTATTCGTTAGACTTGTCAATGTATACAAACGTTGCAGATTTTATAGTTGAATTCCCTTTCTACTCTTTCCGCCAGTTTGTGAACCGCTCGTACATTATATAATTAATAATTAACATTAAACAAAAGATTATTTAAACACTATATAGAGCCTTCAAGAAAAATGGCTGTGATGTCGTAAACAGACGGATATGTCGAAATTATAATAAGCGCTCCTACACAATCTCGCAGGAATGCGAGAAAAGCGCGAGATGCGAGAACGTGGATTCTCGTTTTCTCGTGAGGTTCTCAGGAGAGTGAAGAGCGTCCATAAGGTTTCTTTTTTGCTTGGTTAATGCGGAAGTCTTAAAAAAAATCAAAACAATGGTTTTTCATACAATGTGGATACAACCATGTACATTACCAGGAATGCAAAAAGCAGCAACAATTTAGCTGGAATTAGGAAAGTGGGTCAACAGTTTGAGCGGGACAAGCGCGCTGTAACTTATATTGTTTTGACGTAGGCGCTAACAACTGATGTAAGCCCTCTTCCACCACTGAAACGCCTATGCATTAATATTTTCATTCATTAGCATAAAATCTATTTTTTGGAGTTGACTCTCTAAGAATCGATTTTCATATACCTAAGGCTCCTAGTATTGAAATTTTATGAGGAATTAAATAATACAAGCGTTAAGAAAAAAGCGTTAGGTTTTTTTATTATACAATTTCGAACTTTACCGCAATGGAATAAGATCGATAATAATATCCATCAGTGTAAGATACGATGTTTTGAAAGTAGGTGTTGTAGGCGCCCTTATTCGGCCACAGCATTGGCAAAGGCAAAGACAATCGTACTTAAGGAGTAAACTCCAGTCGTGCGTCGAAATTGACACATTTTTTTTTCAATAAATCGACAGACATTGATTTTATTCCCAAGTTAAACAAGTCATGCTGTTTCGGGTAATATACAACGGACAACGCTGGGGCCCACCATGGACCTTTATAATAGACACTTGTATTCTTTTAAAAATCGGCTAAATGCCTGTTAGTCCACGCCCAGTAAAGGGTTCCCTAGTAACAATTAACGTCCACTGCTTTTGTATTTGAGTACGGAAATAAAAGAAAATCATGAAAAATACTACATAGTTCAAAACTGCTGAAGCCATCATGTTGATATCAATTGTTTGAAAGTATTTTTTAATATCTACTATTTCGAATTTTTTATCATCTTAACAACACAATCGCACTGTGGTGACGTCATCGGTCAGCAATATTGCAGATTGATTTACAAAATCTAAGTACAGCAGGCCTGCGGAATGCATTGCTAGAGCTTCCCTGTTATCCGAAAAGGATAATGTGGGTATTTTCAAGTCTCGCGTGAGTAGATATTATCTAGATAAGCGTCATTTATTTATCATTTAAAAAGAACTAGTGGCTGAAACACGAAAATATTCAAATGGGTACCTTATAAAATTCCCTAATTAAATCCAAAAATAATTATTAGATATTACTTTTGGACAATGCCAATTTTAAAATTTCTCAAACTGTGAAAGTCATGCCACTTATACAACACACATAGCAGATTCTAACAAAAGCTATTATAACGTCCCGCCGCAGCCGCCATTCGATGTAGCTTGCTAACTTGTTGAAAATGACTCTTCCGCACGGATTATCCGGATAAACGTGCAAAATATGCTTATACTAGTTCGCGAACAGAGCACCGCCATTTTGATTATATAAGTTTTACTAGCGTGTTCGCTTATAAAGCTGTCTTGACTCAAGATGGCGATACCTCTTAGCATATAACTTTGAATTTAAATCTTTAAGAGTGTTTAAATGCATATTTATATATAAAAGTGATTTTATTTGTATGTTTGTTTGTATCATCTTCAAGACTATTGCAGTCATCATGGAGTCATGGGAAATTACTTTTCTCGAAAACAAATATCCTCATGTTCAGCTAATCATATATACCTCTTAAGGCCATTCAACTCCTCGATAATACAAACGCATTGAAAACTCAAAAGGATAAAACCATTATTTATTCTTTTTTTCTTCATTGTACATAAAATTGTTACATATAAAATTACAAAATAGTGGTGATGTACAAAGTCGAATTTAACCCTAAAAAGAGTTTTCTTCCAGCAAACCTATGGGCCTAGCGATAGTAGGAAATAAAGAGGCAGGGTTGTGTACATGCATTATATAGGTATTTATACCTAAATGTACATTTACTTATCTGAATATAAATATTTACAGAAATGCATACAGCTACCTCTTGAGTTAGTGTTATAAAATTTTCAAAAGAAAGTGTAGTGCTATGTATGTGTTATACAATATCAAAGAACCCATGAACAAAGTGTTCCCCAGTGACAATAAGAATGTGTTATTGGACACAATTTTAGTACAAATTATGCCTAGTTATTTTAGGTCAGATTTAAATTACTCTTTATTTCTGAGATTAGATTGTAATTTTTTATTGATTTTTCCTGATCTATTTAATAATAATAAATATTATGACTAAAAATAAACTGTTTGTTCATATATATACATATATAATAATGAGCGGAGAGCTAGGAAGTTGATAGGCAACGACCAGCTATTCAATGACAAAATACAAAGTCTCGAACATCGACGCAGGGTTGTCAGCTTATTGGTTTTCTATCGGATACATTTTGGAGAGTGTGCATTGGAGCTTTTAAATCTTATCCCGCCGTCTCCTATCTATCAGCGGACAACCATATATATATATATATATATATATATATATATATATATATATATATATACACTAGCGGCCCCAGCACACGTTGTCCTGCTCTGAAAAAATAAAAATCTAGGACCCGATACCAGCGCCACCTACCGGTTCCAATTGTGGATTTAATCCATCTGGGGACCCACTCATACACACAAAAACAAAATCGGTCAAGGTGATTAGGAGAATTCTAGAACCCGATCTCAGCGCCACCTGCCGGTTCTAATTGCGAATCTAAACCATCCGCGAACCAACTCCAACACACAAAAACAAAATCGGTCAAGGTGATTAGGAGAATTCTAGAACCCGATCTCAGCGCCACCTACCGGTTCTAATTGCGAATCTAAACCATCCGCGAACCAACTCCAACACACAAACACAAAATTACCAAAATCCGTCCAGGTGATTAGGAGGATTCTAGAACCCGATCTCAGTGCCACTTACTGGTTCCAATGGGATAAAAAGTCCGTCTCCTGGTTCTAAGCTACCTCCCCACTAATTTTCAGCCAAATCGGTACAGCCGTCTTGAGTTATAAATAGTGTAACTAACACGACTTTCTTTTATATATATATAGATTCTCCAGGTTGTAGGGCATTTGCCCGACTGGATGGTTACCACACCTGGTTTAAAGTATGTCGCCATAACAACCTTGATTTGTGTTCCGGCATTAGTGACCAGGTTCCAGTCTCCCTTAAGAGAGCAGCAGCGCATTTGTAGCACTTTTGGTGTTGCATATGTCCATAGGCGATGGTAACCGCTTTCCATCAAGTGAGCCGTTTGCCTGTCTGCTGAACTCCTGTAATAAAAAAATATATAATGAAAATTACATGTAATATTGAGTCCCAAATCGTCGTGAGTTTAAACGTTCCCATAAAGTTGGCCGCATTTTATTTTAATTTTAATGTTATAATAATAACTTCAAGATACATAATACATAATTTTTTTTATCTCAAGTTTTAATGCCCAAATGTAATATAATGAATGTAGTCAGAGTTAACATGTTGCAAACTTGCATAGGGTACAGTACTTGATTGAGTAATAAGATAGATAAAGTGACTCGAATCACCATTAAGCAATAAACAGGCAAAGATATGCCTAGGATAATCGAAAGTAACTAAGCAGGAAATGATAGCAGTCTATCAGTTGGCAATCTTCGTCGCCCTTTCCCTAATAGGCCAAATTACGTAGTCGTAGAATCTGTACGCAGTTTACGTAACAGCGTATAATGTTTGACATGCAGCTACTGCATTTCGAGGAATGCAATTGGTATTTTTGAATACGTAATACGGAAACGGTAGGTGACAATGTTATTTACAATTTGGGTTATCTTTATATTAGTATTAATAATCCTGTTCTAATGGATAAATAGATAAATGGGGATCCAGCGAGGTAACTTATGAAATTAAAGCCTGTGATTGTTTCTAGTTTCTATTTAATATATTTTTTACAGATGGACAGAGCAGAGCACTTCTGGAATGGAGGTCGGCCATCTTAGGAAAGAAGCTATCACAGACACAATACATGCTATATATAAATCTGTCAAGTTTATGGATTTGTTGCGTTCCCTTTAACAGTAACGCATTTAGCCTTCTAGGAACCTTACCCATTGACTTCAATGACCCAGGCTCAGTATTCTACTTATAGTATTAAGGGATTATAGACAGAAAATACAATTTAAGTTAAGTTTCCTTCATTGTACTAGTTTATAGTTAAAAAAAACAAATTTATCATTTTATTACAATAGATAAATAAGTTTTCATCGTACACCAAAAATGGTTTTTTTATTGCACGAGTTCAACAGACAGGCAGACCGACCACCTGGTGAAAAGTGGTTAGCATAACTTAAGGACATTTGTAACACCACATATGCTACCAATATGCTGCCGCTCTCTAAAAGGAGACTGAAGCATGGCCACTAATGCCGGAATATAACTCAAGCCCACATCCCGGCGGATAAATACCCTACTACCTGGCTATAGAATAAAGGATAAATAGTAGATAATACAATGGCCGGTATTATTGATAAAAAACTCGATCACTCTCAGACAACCTTTAGTTAGAAATTTCTTATATGTAAGAAAGAAGTCGTGGAAGCTTAGTCCTAAACTTGCTACAGTTTTAACATGATGAAGAAAAAAATTCTATACATCAAGAAGAGAGCTTCATTAGTGTATACAGATACGTTATCAGTGAATTCATTAACAATATCACATCACAAATAAATAACCTGTTAAACACATCGCTACATCTGCGTGAAACGGCTTATAACTGTAACATTATCACAGATTAATCCATTAAAATAACACGTTAAAAATAATTTTAAATATTCTTTAAACAATAATTAACATAGTAAATGACTCGTCAAAGTTATGACATCATAACTTTCTATGCTCATGCAAAATTTAGGGGCTTTAGCGTTTTACAAGATGATAAAAAATGTTTCAGTCCGTTTAATTGTCAACAACATTATTACAAGAAGAACACAATTGAAATATTTAGCTTGTCAGTATGAGAGCGATGTGAGTCATAGAAAATGTTTCGTCAATATGGAATATCGAAAATCATTATTTAGATATTAATCGCCATCTACGCAAATCTTCAATAATAGATGAACATTTATCAAACTTTCCATTTAGACTTCCCACGGACCTGTGTCAACAGAAAGGAGTGTTCTCACGAAGGGAACACTTTATAATATATAAACAGATTTTGTATTAATCACAGAAAAGCAAGACCACGCCCACTCAGTATAATACGAATCGTAGTAGTGTAGATAAAAATTATCTGAATATTATTCAAATTTTATAACATTTGTGACATTTTGGAAAATCATTCTCAATAAATGTTAAGAGATTTATACGGTATTATGCGAACATATAAATTATAATTTTAGGCTACAATATGAAACTAATAGTAACTTACAAAATATATTTCAATATTAAAAATAAACTCACTTATAAATATAGATTAAAGTCTATGTAACAGATCGCTGCCAAGGGGGAGCGTGCCCAGAAGGCTGGCTGCATTGTCGCTGAGATTCCCTAGAATTATAGACATTAGTTTATTTCTTGGATGAAATAGAAACATGTATTATATAATTTCTTACCAAAATCCGTGAATGTCTAAATTGAAGAGTTCCAGGTTACTTGTACACATTTTCGTGCTATATTTTCGTATTTAAATATATTGTTACGACCTAGGTGCCGACAAAGACAAATTCACACCTGCAGTCCTGTAGAAACACATTTTATTACCTTTTCGGCATTTGGACTTCTTTTGTTTACTTTGTGTTTAAAATTTGTGATTAGAAAAACAGCCCATTGTGTGTTGTAATCTTTTATGGCAGTCATTAGCCAGGTGTGATTCTAGGAAATTCGGTCCACGCGGCCGAGCAGACATATAACATCAGTGCAGTATAAAGCAATGCCTCGATCGATGGACGAGGCAGTCGAGCGATAATCACAAGCGAAGCAAGACGTGTGTATATTCGGTAATCTATTTGGTGACAGACTTTGCGCGTGTTATTAAATTGCGCATTACGTTTGCACTGGTTGTGTTCAATTATATTTGTACCTATGTTATACGTGTTTGTATCGTTCTAATAAACTCTGTAATAATTCCAACGACATTTTAATTCGAGTCTTGCAACTCGTAACAGTATATTGAAATAAAAAGGTAATGCATATTCTTCTGTATAAGTACAGTTATTTGTAAATACGTAAAGGGAAATATACAATTTCGTAATTACATGTTAGCAATACGATTGTACTGTTTAAGTTAATCTGTCAATCTATATTTAATTTAATTTAGATGATGTTGACCTAGTTTCAGCACTCTACTTATAAGTAGTTTTGAAGAACTCCAGAAGTGGATTTAAAGGTATTTGGTTACTTCACAATAAATTATTAATTTGTTCCCTAATGCTGATATGAATGGGGTCAAACAAATTGAATCAATGTGGTTGGCACAGAACTGAAAGGACATTGATTAATTCAAGTTTATGTTTATAGGAATCACTGTGGTAGGTTCATCCAAATTGAAAGACAGCAATGAAACGTTTAATATCAGCTTAATATAATATATCTATTTGTGGGAAGGAGCAATACTCAAAATTGTCTACAATGCAATATTGTTGAAGGCGTAGGTAAAGCATTTGTTAGTGGAACGTGTCCGAACCAGAGCCGACAGGGGCTGGTGGATACTCTAGGAATTAATCTGATGAATCAATATATAAAATAGTTAAAACCTTAGTTTAGGCTTTGTGAAATTGTATGATTAGGGTAAGATGGTCATTATCGCTGTCATCATCACTAAAAGGCCTTAAATTAATTAAATTAAAAATAATAACATACCTATAGGATCTGACAGTGTATTGATCCTACCTGCGTTGTAGGCATTGTATAATGCTTGCACAATAGTCAGATATGCTGATTGACACGGCGACCTGCCGCTCCCACTGCATGCCAGTTTCGATGGCCGACGGATACGCCACTCCTGTCTACGTTCTGAACACTGCTATCGGCGAACTGATAAAGTAGATTCTATTATACTAGGATTATTAAAATTCAGATACATTACATATAAATACATTTCGAGTAATTTCTGCTAAAGAACATTTTTTGAAAATCGTTCAAAGTTACGTCTACTTCTTTACTCTATATACACCGCTTCGTGACGTGTCATTGCTGATTTAAGGAAAAAAGCGACCAGAAATTCCCCACAACACATATAGCTAAGATTCTTTTGTTTTAATTATTTCTGTCTTACTTTAAGTTAAATACCCGGGCGACCGCGGTCCTCTCGGTTCACAGAGGCGCGGTTGTCTTTGTAAAATCGCGTTTTTCCACGTAAAACATATTGTTACGAGTGCGGGACTGGAATTAAAATGCCGTTGGAATTACTATATAATTTATTAGAACTATACAAACACGTATAACACAGGTAAAAATATAACTGGACACAATCAGTACAAACTGAACGATTCAATAACACGTGCAAAGTCCGTCACTATATAGCTTATCGAATGTACACGTCTTGCTCGTATCGTAATCCTCGCTTGACTGCCTCACCCCTCCGTTCGGGCATTGTTTTATACAAATACAATATGTCTCCATGCCAAGCGTCCATGTAATTTCCCAGAAAACGTAATCCGCACACCTGCTTAATTATTCCTGCGAACGGCCATAAACTAGTACAATACACAATAAACTGTTTTTCTAAGTAAACAACAGAAGTCCAAATGCGGGAAGGCAATAAACTGTGCTTTATGGCAGGCAGGTGTGCATTCACTTTTGTCGGCATGTAACAATATAAATAAACAAAAAAAAAGGAAAACTTTACGTAATAAATCTAAACTAGATCCAAATCTCTACAGCCATTTCCGAGATGCACGAAAGAAATATATTTATAAGATATGTATAAGAACTGCTCATTTAAAGTTATAAGATTTATAACGCCAATTCTTTTTCAAGAATTAATGGAGCTTCAGCTAACAGAACACGAAAAAGGATTTAGCGCCATAATTATATCACAAAACATACTATCGGTCTTATTCATATTGAGTTACAGTAACTTTGTAATATTCTTTAAGGTTCTTAAAGAATACCACAAACTTACTCTAACTCAATATTGAATAAGACCGTTAAAGTTAAGAAACATGTTTTTAATTGTTAAAAAATGAAGCTGTTCGGAATATAGATATCGAGCGCCGGTTTTCGACTGTTACGCGATCCATACGAGGGTACTTTTTTTATCGCGTCGAAAAGTGGGTATGCCGCGGATTGGCTTGAAGATGCACGGTGTAATTGCTCTCGCGTAACATTGTTTTTTTTTTTTATTAATATTAACATCTCTACGGACTCGAGTTCTGTATCCTTTTTTACTAATTAATTTCTATGAAAAATTTTAGAGTCCATACACGCTTATTGTTTATAGTTTGTTACTGTTTGTGACATTAATTTAGTAATTTTTATGTTGTGGTATACCTTAACAATAACTTATCATATTAATTTATTCTAATTTTAATACTAAACTAATACTAATGTAGAATGTATCTGTTACATGCTGGTGTTGTGAGGAAGTGCATGTGTAGTGTTGGCCTTCTATCTATACTTATATATAGTCCTATCTAATGCCATGTGTGTTGTTTTTTTCTTTTCTGTGTCTAGGTTATTAATTTTTAGGCTCTTTGTGTGTCTTGGTTTGTTTGTGAAGTGTGCGTATAATGCAATGCGATGGTAGTGCGCGTTGGTTTGAGTATGTGTATAAGTTTTATCGCGTAACATTGTTTAAAATTTGAATTTTTATTGAGAATTTCACATATTTGCAAGTGTGTGGAATATTATAATAATGACGATAATATACTCAGGGAGTTGTGAGTGAAAAGGACGAGGCGCGGGTGTATTTGAACAGACATTTATCCATCCCCGTAGTGTTTCCCTTGTAGTATTATTAGCTTAGTAGGATATTTTATATATTTCCTCTCAAGGGGCGCCCTTCCCTTAAAATACTGACGGATTAGTGTTCCCCCTTGTTCCTATTCCCACCACCGCCGGCTGGAGTACCAGGTAAGTACGTAGTAACTAGTTCCAAAATTAACCTTGTGGGTTTGTGCCATCGGGTTACCGATCCCGCCTTGTACGGTACAGAAGCAATACTTGCATAATATGAATAATATACCTACAATGTGTGCGATTTATCTTTAAGGTTTATAAATAACACTTGTACATAAGATAGATCTATAACTCTTTATTATACACCAAAGCATAGACAATTAGAAATAGAAAAAGATAAAAATATAGTTCAACGAGCGGCTTTATTGTAACAAGGGATCTATCTCTTGCAGGCATTCCTCAGCAAGTATAGTTAGATTTTTAATATTTACGGTGGTGCAGTTATAAATTTAACTTGTAATGTAAAACTTTTTTTTATAATCGTCAGACAAATACGTATTGTATATCCTCAAAATAAGCAGGCTACGCTTGTTTTATGGGTGATATGCAACGGACTGCTTTGGAGCCGATCCCAGACACCCAGACCATAGTAAATAACGGAGAAAATTTGTTTTCGTAATTTACCATGCGAGGAATCGAATCCGAAGCCTCTGCGTTGCAGTGAGATTGGCTGGTAAAGGCTTAGCCCGCTCAACCACAGAGGCCTTCAATATAAAAATTAGTCTTATGGCTGGTTTCTATATCTCACTATTAATTCACTCGCCCTACCGTCGATAAAATTTTGACATTACTTGCCTGGATTTTATCTTAAATTTTAGGCGACATTAAGGCAAATTAAGTTAAAGGAACTCGCGGTTTGAACACTATGTACTTTTACTATCCGTTATCTAAACAGGAGCCTTAAGAACAGATGAGCGTGCATGACAAGAGTTATGAATGTCAAAGAAGCAAGTGAGGTGTGTAAGAATAAGCCTAAGGTGCTCTGTTGTCCGTGCCTACCCCGCAAGGGAACTGGCGTGAAGTTATGTATGTATGTATGTTATCTAAACAGCTACAAGATTGACAGGAATATCTATTAAACAAATGTACTAGGTACCTTTTCCAATTTGCAAATCATAGAAATCTGCGCAAAACAGTAACAGTACGAGTATAAGCGAAGTAGCACCAACTAATAGCGAGGATTCCTGCGCCATTATACTGTCAATCCACGAGTGAAGTGACAAGTGGTTAATGAGCGGTTAATTCGAGTGGCTGACGGAATCCAGGTGCCCTTTGCTGGTGCCGCAAAGAGTAATAACAGTTAATCAACTCTTGCGACAATCGGTTTTGGTATGGGGATAACTATTTCCACGTTCCTAGACATTTTATGTTGCAGGCTCGTGTGATTAGCTCATAACTGCCTTAAATGGACGCAATGGAAATGTTTCGTAGCTTTTTATTTAGATATATCTTTATTTGTGAAATGATTGTTGCTGCGGACAGAATTACGCCCCTGACCTCTTTCCCAGAAATCCCGTACCCCCACGCTTACCGCAAATATGTAACTCGCTCGGTTAGCTGCTAAACGTCTGCTTAAAAGTAGAATTTTAATAAGTGCGGTGCGAGCCTCCGGCAAGGTTATATTGTATTCGGTCAAGTATAAAACAGTTTCTGAACAAGTAATACAAATAAGCCGAAGAAAAGGAAGACCAGGAATACCAAGAAGCATTCGGAAGACTCTACAGTCATTTGGACTCTCAGCATGACTTTCGTGGATGTTGTGTGAATGTCAGTGTGTTTGATTAGTGCCACTCGTATTGATCGGTGAAATCGATACAATTAGTGCTATCAGTGTTCAGTGGAACATCAGGGTTCTCATGCTAACTTGTGTTGATTGACGTCCTGATCATACCTATTGCTGTTGTAGCCCTTTAAATAAATGCAGTCCATTGTTAAGGGGTGTTTCATTGTGTAGACCACCTGCACAACTACAAGTGTATTTGACAATACAAGTATAGTATAGTACAATGAAGAAAAAATATAGACATATAATACTACATTTAGAATTTCCATCAGTGCTGGAACGGAGAAAGTACTTATATACAAGAGGCGGCAAAATACCAGGTGGTACTGTATTTGCCCGTCACGATGGCTGCCACCCCTGGTCTAGATTATGCCGCCATAACAATCTTGAATTGTGTTCCGGCATTGGTAGCCAGGCTCCTGTCTGTCTTTAGAGAGCGGCAGCGCATTTGTAACGTCTTTGGTGATGCAAATGTCCATAGGCGATGAACTCATGAAATAAAAAACCTACAATAGTTATTCTTATACTCAATAAAGAATGTATATCTTATAAATATGTTTGTAAGTATCTATTTAATTTATAAAGTAGTTTAACAGTATGTATTTAAATTAAGTTCTATCTAATAAATTAGTTTAAAATAATAAAACTACGTTTTAACGGTTTTAAACGCGGTAATTTTATTCGATTTTGGTTTTTTTATTATTGTTATTTTGGTGTAGTTTAAAATGTTTAAATTATTCTTTAAGTTAGGTTGCCTGGAAGAAATTGCTTTAATGCTGAGACTTCATCTGGTGTGGCCGATTGTCTTATTCAAAGCTTTAAAGAATAACATCATTAACGCATAGCCACATTAGTGTACACATACGTTGTCTGTTACTATTTAACGTCATTAACAATATCACATCTCAAGTAACACATTAACCCCTTCGCCATATCTGCGTGAAACGGCCTATATCTATAACATTATCCCAGATGAAACCCCACCTTAAGCGATAAGGCCGCCTTTTTATTTTTACCAACAGAGTATTCTAATTATGCAGTTTTGTAATTTTTTATTTCGGTGAACAAGAAGGTGATATCTTCTACCTATCTGTCTATACATACAACAGATTAATAAAATTGAACTGTCTGTTTGTAATGTCAAAATAACAGCTTTTTACTAAATGCGTATGCAAGTATATACAGTACTTATATCGAAAGATCAATTTTTAAAATTTTGTCTATCTGTTTGTTACGGCTAGTCTCTGATACGGCTAAACCGGTTTTGACGGGGCTTTCACCGGCAGATAGCTGATGTTATAAGGAGTAACTTAGGCTACTTTTTATACTTTTTAGGGATTCTAAATAAATCTACGCGGACGAAGGCGCAGGGACAGCTAGTAATTAATATGTATAAATATTCTTCCAAACGTAGCATATTTTTTAAATTTCTCTATGGATCTATGTCTATGTCACCTTTAATATAAAATATTCTTCAACAAATTTACAAATAAGACACGTTAATAATATTATGTCCATTGATATGCAACAGAATACTGAAACTCGTGTATGCTCGTGCCTTCTCATTATAGATCATTTAATCAGAGAACATAGCAATCTAGGGCGGCATTGTGCGGTGCAATATGGCCGCGATAATCTCCGGTCAATCATGAAGTGCGGTTTATTGGTGTAAGCATTGTAATAACTATACATTATAGACAGACATATTGACGTGCCAGTTCACTATATATGATTGACTTTGTATATTGTATTATAGTTAAACCTGGCTACATTATGGCAGTATCAACCTGCTAAATGTTAACTGTGAAGAAAGTATTATCTGAAATATGCTGTAACAGACGCACTGACTGTTCCTTTCATATCAAAACCGCCACGGAACCTTGAAATAAATTAAAATTATACTTACCAAGGCTAAAATATAATTTCGATTTTGTACAATATTTAAGCAGAGTAGTGCGTCCTCCCCGTTTTGACCTAGGGAGCCCCAAACGTGGACACTGACGGCAGGACTGATACACAAATTTCAAGTTGCTCAACGGGCTATGGAGCGAGGTATGTTGGGTGTTTCTTATAAGGAAGGATAGAATTAGAAATGAGGATATCCGTAAGAATACCAAGGTAGCCGACATAGCTCGTAAAATTAGCAAGTTGAAGTATCAGTGGGCCGGTCACATCTGTCGTAAGACTGATGGCTGATGGAACAGATAAGTCCTGGAGTGGAGACCGTGTCTTAATAAGCGCCCTCTAGGCCGGTGGACTGACGATCTGCGCAAGGTCGCCGGTAAGCGCTGGATAAGGAAGGCGGACGACCGAGATGAGTTGCGCTGACTTGGGGAGGCCTAGCTGTGGACTGCGATTGGCTGATGACAACATAAAAAAATATAGGTTTTTAATAAGAATCATAATTACTTCAATGTCTACCAGGGTATGTCAGCCGTCAAACTACCCACTAAACTTGAACCTGCGCCTCGGAGCGCTTTTACGAGATGCCCCAGGAACGAATTCATAGACACTACATCTGTGACACCCCACCGCTTGGCAATCTCACTCAGGGTACCCTGCGGGGGAGGGTACTTTCTTCACCAACCGGGGGTGGGGGAAGTCCGCGGGATCCGACTTGTCCCTCCCTTTTTTTTGTTAACGCAGGGGAATGTCTTTTCTTGCGACACACACTCGGGTCATAGATATGGGGGAAATCCGAATGCAGCGGCTGATGCCTCCTGCACGAGTATGTGTGGGACTCTGAGGGAAACCGGAATCCGACCAAATCACCCATCTGCGCCCCTTTAACCGCACTGTGTTGGAACGCCATGGGAATAAGTACAGAGTTACTACATCATGACGCCTCGTGCACGGAACTTGGTACACCCCGGAAGCCAGAGCTGTACCACCTCACCTAGAGGGGGAAGTCCCGCTGTTATCGAATTGTACTTCCTCTATGTCAACTTCCCTATCCCAACGCTTCTCATCTCCTTTGTTCTTCATCCTAACGCCTGGGCACTTCGTTGGCGTCTTCCCTGGTGGTACAAACGTCTATTGGCGACTGTAACCACTTTCGATTAAGGATCTACCTAAATGAAGTTCGTTGTCTCGCTCACATATTGCCACATTTTTGAAGATATAAATTCATAGAATTTACACATGACAAATGCGGATTACAAAAACTTAATAAAAAAAATTACGAAAGTTTCACAAGAAAATTTTGATCCAAACAAGATTTCATACAAAAAAATGTTTTTTTCATAGGAATTAATTTTTATATATAGAAATGTATAAGAAATCATGACGATTTTTTTTGTGAAATATTCGTAATTTTTTTGGTAAGTTTTGTGTAATACGGATTTGTCGTAAGTAGATTCTGTGAATTTATATCTTCAAAAAGTAGGCCCTTAATGGGTCGTCTGTCTGTTTGCATGCTTCGTAATTAAAAATAATAGCAGAACAGCCGCTTTGGTGGATTGCGAATACTAATTTCCACACTGTATAAAGCATTTATTATACAAATCGTTTTATGTACGTTTAATAATGCGTAATAGATATAAACTTTGTTTGCCGGCAAGCTTTGCCCCGGGCCCACGATTTATAACTTCAGTCGATATGTTCCTGCGAATTTATTGCTAATCTCCTATGGAATAATGCACACTACTTAATGGGAATGCCTTTGGTATTGAGGTTGGGAGTCGCCTTATTCAGCAGACTAGTTCTGAAAATGTGTAGAAACAAACTGGTCTTACATAACCTGGTTGATATAAAAATTAAACTCTACATATACCTGTAATTTAACTGTCGTAATTTTTTTCTAATAATCGTAATTTCAGTTCGTTTGTAAACGAATTTTCAAAGCGTATGTTACTCTATATTAAATTTTCGATGAATGCATATGAAAAATTATTTACTCAGTCCATTTTTTTTAACAAACTGTCACGTACGCATGAGTTATATTTGGATTAGTTAAGTAGATTGTTAACATGCAAATAAGTACTAATCATAGTTTGGACAGACATGTACACTGTATAGTTACTTATGGCCGGTTCCTATATCTTACTGTTCATTCACTTACCATCGGCTGAATTTTGACATTACTTGTCCATACAAGTAAGATTTAATGAATGGTTAACGGTATAAGGTAAGAACTTATTACCTAACTGCAAAATTTCTGTCCAAATTATGATAAGACTTAGCTCGCCAGTTTCTCAAGTTACTACATAAATTATGCAAACGTAAATCAGGCTTAAAAGACAATAAAATTACGGACCCCTTGAAGTGTTTACTATTAATACGTATATTAGGATTAGTACTATATAATTATGTCAAAAGTTAAAACATTAGTTTTAAACTTGTTATCCTCCAGACAGTCTGTTACTTTATTGCAAATCAAATAAGAATTAGTACGTATTGAATGATACGCGCAGTATAATGGCTTGCAAGTATTTCGTCGTCTCCCTTAAAGGCATGTTACTCAAAGACACAAAGCTTAATATTATCTTACAATATTATAAACCAAATTACAAACCGATCATATAAAAATGCTTTCATCCTTAATAATAGAGCTATAAAGGTGATTTTAAGTTATCCTGACGATAACTTATTCGTATTTAACTTTATCGATAAATTTACAAATTCCTTGCAGTGCCCATTTTAACCTTTATGTCTTAATGTATGTCGATTGCATTTGCTGAATTTAAGTAAATCATTAGGTATATGATTATTGCCATTTTGGGCGCGTTATGGGCGGCTTGCAATCAACTTTAAAGGTTCTTACCCATAGTAACTACTGCCTATTAATGTTAATAGTATGCTTTTTAAGTCATTTATTCTTTTTCTCACAGAGCATAGTGTTGTAGCCAGAAAATGAGCTTAAAATTAAGTTCAACTATATTTATTTGGAACATATGATGTTTGCGATTAATTTTTGAGATATATATTAGAGTATTAAATGTATTAAGTATTAAATGCCTAAATGGCACTCTGTTGTTCGTGCCTACCCCGCAAGGGAACTGGCGTGAAGTTATGTATGTATGTATGTATGTATGTATGTATATTAGAGTATGTGCCAGTAAAGTGAAGCATTTTTAAGTAGGAACTAAAAGTCTCACTTCGCTTGTCCACGCGTTGGTCCCTTCAGTCTGCAAGAGAAAGTCTCAGTGTGACGAACTCCAATAGTTCATATTCCTTACTTTTTAGACATACTTTATTACTTGCAACATTATTTGTGCCTTTGTGTGCGCGTTAGCGAAAATAATTACATAGCGCTCACGCACACATCGATTGCTTTTGTGCTTCAACTCTGAACAGCAATAACATGTTGCGAAGCGCTGTATATAGACTAGGAAGTAAAATTAAATTTTATCTTATATATATATGACCTTCAAAAAGTGTTCTTTAGTGGAACTTATTTTGAATAAAAAAAAATGAATTTGAACATAATTTTGTAGAAAACTATCTCTCCAGATATTGTTACACTGGGTATTATTAGTATTTTCGATCCTTTGTTATTGCTTGGTGCAGACAAACAGGCAGACCTAATAGAAAGTAGATACCTATATAGATGTTTGCATCACTAGGGGCAACATTGCTAAGTGTTGCCCGCCTCAAAGAAATTTAACGACGGCAACCTCCTGTCGTAGCGCAGAAGGAATATCTCGGTGGGAAGTTTATAATGATAATAATGATACGCGCAGCTAAACACACGTATTGTATATTTCCAAATTAAGCACGTTACCCTTGTGTTATGGGTAATATACAACGGACTATTTGGGGGCCGATCCCAGACACACAGACCATAGTAAATAACTGAGAGAATTCGTTCCCTACAAATCATTGTTACACACGGAATAAACGTTTCGCATATTGATTACGGCCGGTTCCTATATCGTACTACGTTTACTTGCGTTCAAGGCTTGGAACCGGTTAAAAATTAACCGGGTTTAGTCAACTATTTTATTCGAAGCGTAAACCTTAAAGATTGTGCTGTAGAAACCTGAATTAACCGGTTTATCCCGCGAGATGACGAAGTATCATCATTCTATTTCTCTCAACATGTGTTTGTGTGCGACCAAAATAATGCTGTACCGCTCGGCTGCGCTTTGAATTTGAAAACGAAGAAGAAGGAAGGAAGGCAAAAACAGTTCGAAATCGGTTTATTCAACAAAACCTATTTAACGAACCTTTGTTACCAAAAACCGGTTGATGAAGTTTAAAGTTGGAACAAACTGAAATGAAAAGTTCCTATCTACTTAGGCTATTACCGGTTCTACTTTTTTACCGGTTTCCATGCCTCGTTTGGTGTACCATCGGTTGAATTTTGACTTTACTTGTATGTATGGAGCTTATGTCAAATTTTAATCGATAGTAAGCCAAATAAACGTTTGGTAAGATATAGGAACGGGCTATAAATATTTTTTAGGGTTGTATAGCTAAACGACGAAATTAATGGAAATTGGTTACCTCTACGGAACCATTCATTGTGCATATAATGAATACTCATTTGGTAGATTTTTGTAGTAACTTTTATAATAATTTTAAGAGCTACACAGGACTTGAATTAAAAATGCCGTTGGAATTAATATAGAGTTTATTAGAACTGTACAAACACGTATAAAACAAGTACAAATACACTGGATACAACCAGTAACACTGCACGATTCAATAACACGCGCAAAGTCCGTCACTATATCGCTAATCGAAAGTACTACACACGTCTTGCTAGTATCGTAATCGTCGCTTGACTGCCCCACCTCTCCGTTGGGGCATTGTTTTATAGTAAACTATACAATACAAAATCGATTGCGTGGGCTGGGTTCTTCCAAGAAAATGTAATTTGCATACCTGCGAACGGCCAACAAAGTCGAAAACAATGTGTCCAAGGTGACCTAGCTTGCACTAAATAAAACACTTACTTAGACTGTTGTACTGGTTTATTGAACTGAACTAAGATTAAAATACAAAAAGGTTACTATGTAATATGAGCTAAACTATATCATGTATAATTATTAGTCAGCGCCATCTAGTTGTGCATGTATTAACTAGTGCCATTTGCTACACAATGATAATAAGGATTAGTTCGACACTAATGACGGCCATAAAAGAAGTAGAAAAATAATAGCTTGTTTTTCTAAACTACAAATTCTAAACACAAAGTAAACAAAAGAATTCCTAAATCCGGTGGCAATAAACTGCGTTTTACGACAGGCAGCTGTGCGTTTATCTTCGACGGAATGTAACAATAATAATCTATATATTAATACTTGAAGCAAAAACTGTGTACCCATTTTTACGAAAGTTGCGCGGACGGAGGAGTATGAAATTTCGCACACTTATAGTTTATATAGAGAAGAAGCGACGAATACCAATATTTTTTAAAAATATGTATAAAAAATACATTAAATCAATAAAAATAACATTACACACACTACCATGTATTTGACATACACACACACATGTATACTCTTTTGTTTAGTGTTCAAGTCAAATTAACAGTGTAACCTTGGCGAAATCTGTGATTATAGAAGTATAATAGTCTTGGACATTAAGTATTATGGAATTTCGACCACGGGCGACCACTAGTATTAAAAAGTAAAAATTGCATAAAGACCTTATTATAGACCACAGATAAAACTAAAATAAAAAGATATCCACTTATTTTTACCAAGTGAGTGACTCGACGAAATGTCGCAGTTGTGCTGTCATTTACATCGAAGATGTAAAGATTGTCGGTGTTCACGTCAATTGCCACTTTATATTGTCTGTAAGTGCTTTTAAACGTATCATTACGACGCGGTGTGCGGGAGGCAGACAGATGTCAATCAGGAATATTTTAAGCGCATTTAGCTAACGACCAGTTTTGCATTACAATTGCCAGCCTGTGTTGGACATATCGCAAAAGCGCATCGACTCCTGCGCAGGTTGCGGCTATGACTAAAGTATTCTCTGTCTTCATCGCACGTATGCAAATTAACGTGGAGTGAGTGAAAAGGAAAATCTATTATTTTGCGAAGTGCGGATAGTTATCAAATAATGTCAACGCACGATACAAGGCGGGAAAGGTATATACAATATCAGGCAAAATAACTGGGCATATTAATGTATTTTTTATTTTGACAGTTTATGGATTCTCAAGTCTCCAACCTCCTTCTCGGCCAAATTGTAGGTATTTGATTAACGTCAATCAACAAGTTCTTATGGCCACCTTTAAATCACATTTTATTAAACAATTGAGATTTTCCTCACAAATACAATTAAAGCTATTAATATCCCACAAATATTGTTCATATTTAAGTAGATTTATAGAAGTTTTAAACTAACACGAATCGAAATGTCATCTTTCCGGTTTTTACCAAAAACTCAACATGAACTAAATAGCTTCAAGCTGCCACAACAATACACAAGTGGTGGTAAATTAGATAAGGCCCTTAGAGTGAATAATAACCATAAACAAAAATTAGAATTAAATAATTAATATGAACAAGTTGGGGGTAGGCTAAATAATAACTAACATTGCTCGTTGACACTGGACATCTTCGTCTCCCGTGATCAAAATCAAATAAAATACTGCGCTTAAAACCGTAGTTTTAATTATAAACTAAAAAACAAAAGTTAAGGTTCAAACTTTTTTCTGAACTTTCGTTTACTGCCTATATTCAAGTTGTTTACGTTATTTAGGTACAAGTTACTGTTACCTATTAATCAGTGTTATATTTTAATTAAATATACAGATTGTAAAGTACGCTGAGTTGTGAACCACGATTAATCAATAAGCAATCATAAATTATTTTCGAAAATTTGTTTGTTTCGCAGGCCGGTAATTAATCTTGCAAGCAATTGTAAATTTTGACGATTGGAATTAGATTGTTCCGCGGCTATTACTTTGTTCGGTGTTGGGCTTTTGTAAGAATAATTTTGTTTGCTGCGTATAATACATTTAGTTTTTAGATTATGGAAGTTTCCAGAACGCACAAGTCACTTAATTTGTTTTACTTTGGTTTATTTTGTTATGATTTAATAGTAGGGTAGTTGACAGTCAAGTTAACTAATGGCCGTTTCCTATTTCTAACCAGCCGTTCATCCATCTGCCTTACTATTGATTAAAAATTTGAAATAAGATTCATACAAGTAATGTCAAATTTCTGTTGATGGTAAAATAAGTTAATGAATATTATATATATATATATATATATATATATATATATACCCACCCATATCTTCGTAAACCAGCCATAATATATCTTACTAATTTTCATGTTTATAGGCTTAGTAGTTTCGAGAAAATGACTAATTTTTCTCGATATAAAACAGACGTACGAGTGTGACGAGACTCATTCCTTTTCAATATTATAATCAGATCAATTTCCGCACACGCTGTTTGACTGTGGAACTCCCTCGTCTTACCAATTAGGTAATCTAAATCAATGTATATAATATATAGGTATATATACATTGCATAACATCTAAGGAATCTATGGAGATTTGTTGCAGTATGAATTCTTAGTATGTCATTATTGATATGGTGACAATATTTTTTTATATTTTTTGTTACAACTCCATTCATTCTTTGAAAAGTAATAGTAATACAACTTCTTTATGTATTTTAAAAAAAGAGCCTGAGATTATATATAAATAATTATGGTGAAAAAATCTTTTTTAGCTGGACGTGTTGCTGGGGAGTTTCTTTCTGCTTCTTCTCCTTTGAACAGCGATAACACATTGCGAAGCGGTGTACATAGAATAGGAAATAGATTTAAATTTTGACTTACATGTATGACCTTCAAAAAGTGTTCTCTAATGGAACTTAAATTGAATAAAAAGAAATGAATTTGAAGTTGAATGTCTACATTTAGGCATATGATCACTGATGATTATTGGTCTATTAAATAAAAATTGTTGCATTAAATGGAATTATTTATTGTTCGTATGTAGATATATGGTATTTATATTATCTTCATATATCTAAGGATATATGTATATCTATTTATATATAGATATATATATAAATAGATATATATATATATCTATATATAATAGTATATAGTAGTTCATTTATATATATAACTTTTATTTTAGGTTAGTACACCACCAAAAATCGTGGAATATTTCTTTAAAATTTCTTTAGACATTGGGTTGGCTGAAAGAGATCGCTATAAGCGGTAAGGCCGCCCATTGTTCTAATGCTCATGCATCCACATTAATTGTCTAGATTTAAGTTTATGGTGAACAATATAGAGATTTCATTTATTCATTCATAAAACTTTTAGCGCTCCCTCTAGAATGCTCTATATTCTGTTTCATATTGCGTAGAACGAAATAATTAAGGTATGTTTTGTGTAATTAAAATTGACACTTTGATTTACTTTAGCGCGGTTATCGACAACGGTGTCTACTTTCAATTCCAAACTATTACTTACTGAATTATATGATATGAATATGACTATATAAATTTAGATAAAATTACAATAAATTTGACAATTGAAAAATGCAAGAAACAAGTGCGAGAATTTAAAATTATAAACGTTTGAAATGTTGAGCTTGAATAAGGCAAAGATAAAAATCCTTAGTGAATTAATAACAAAAAACAGTCAAGTGCCTGTTTTTCCATTTGATTACAAAACTTTAAAAATAATAGATATATAGATTGACAACTCTACGTCAAACACAAGCGTTAGAGAGAAATAATAGATACAATAGACAAGTTTAATCGCTAAAAACTAATTTCTTCCACACAATCCAAGACGGATTTAATGATTGATTACAGAGGAAGATATACAGTGGACAGTAGGTACTATATGTTACACGTATGGTGTATCTGAGGTGTACCTCTATTTTGCTATCTTCTATAGTCTAAGATTCTCAGGTCCAATACCAGTTTATTTCAATAGCTTAGTTAGTCCCTTTGCCTTGAAATGCGACCATTTCCTACAATAGTAACCAAGGCTCTTCTCAGGCATTACTGTAGTGTAGTTTAAGGTTGTTTTTTGTTGTTATTTATTTACTTTGTTTATTTATCAAATAATCTGTAGTGTATATATATCGTTAAATTTATTATACGTATGGTATGGTATATGAATTTTTAGTTATAAATATTAGTAAATTTATTGAACTATTTGTCACTATTACCTCAATAATATTATTATTTATTAATAATATAATGTATGGTTTGCCGTGACGTCGCTCTAGATTCAAGTGGAAGATCAGCGTTGGTCTAACAGATCGACATTTTTGCCGAGCTTGATTATATCTTTTCCTGATACTTTGTGGTTGCTTCCTGTTTTGTTATTGTGCTTTATTTATTACTTAAACTTTCTACTGCATACAAGGTTAAAACGGGATTTTCTATAGGCTCTCATAGTTTTCGCAAGTCTACCAACAGTCTAACCAAGTCTTCTCAAAGAAGCCTTCAAACTTGCTCAAATTCCATATGAATAAGACCGTAAGTCTAAAACGGCACCAAGTGAATAGCAATCATGCGCAACGCAAAAGAGTGAGGAACTCATTGCCGGAGTCTGTCTTTCCCGATACTTACAACCTGGGTGTCTTCAAGTCCCGTGTGAATAGATACCTTCTAGGTAAGAGTGCTCCACTGAGTAAACTTGCTCCACCTTAGATCATATCGACGCTCTATATCGGGCGAGATTATGATCATGGCCCGGTTCTTATATCTTACCGACCGCTCATTTGCGTTACTATCGGATAAAATTTGATGTAAGCTCCCTACAATGTCAAAATTCAACCGATGGTAGGATTCACTTGCATGAATAAGAACTGGCCACAAATGCGACCCTATCTTACTATTATTATAAATGCGGAAGTTTGGATGGATGTTTGTTTTTCAATCACTCTAGAACGGTTGAGCGGATCTGGATTTAGCACTGAGATATATTATAGTCTGGAATAGCACATATGCTGCTTTTTATCCTGGAAATCATTTAACGTGAACGAAGCCGTGGCTGAAATATAAAAATCTACTTAAAAAAAGTGTAAACACTGAATATTATAATACTTTGTTAAGTTTTCGCGACTAGTATACATAATAAACCACGTTTTAACGGTTTTAAGCGCGGTAATTTGTTTGATTTTTATTATTCTGACGTTTCGGCCACATTTCAGTACCCGTGATCACGGAAGACGAAGATGTCAAGTGTCAATGGCTATTGTCAAAGTTTTTATAAGTCGGCGGCGGTAGGCTAAATAAAAAGTGAAAAACTGAAAAGTGGCCGAAACGTCGAAATAATAAATAAATAAATTACCGCACTTAACACCGTTAAAACGTAGTTTTATTACTGAATATTATGTAAATATTTTTCAAAATTCTTAGACATTGTATACGCGTAATAAACACAACTAAATTGGATCAACTAGTTGACCGCTCTGGAATGCTACACTAAGTACAATGTTAAATAACTAGGTCACTGGACTCCCAAACATTCGAAGCACAAAAAACCCTTCCCATAACCTCTCATTCATGAACAAATCATTCACGAAGCACGAACAGTTACTTTACATTATTCTTTTTTCGTTCAATTTTAGAGACACAGACTAGGCCTTTAAAGGATATAAAGAGGTGGGAAAACATCCTGTGTGCGTTACTAATAGGCATATAGGCGCGTCACGTGAATTGCTAAAACAAATTTAAGGTGTGCATTGGACTTTGACGGTAACAAAGCATGTTTTACCTTTCAAGAGTGAACGGGGATGTAAGGTTGGTTTGAATAGCAGTATATCACTTCGACATGTGCTATTATATCAATATAGTAGTTAAATGTGTAAAACGTGATGTTTACAGGAAAGCCTTTGAAAGTTCCTGATGTGAATGAAGTAATAAACAATACAAAAATTGATTATTATATTTGATATCTATGGGGTTTGGCAATATATAAAAAAATGTAATAGACTAAAATATTATCTATTTTATTCGATATTTAAAGGTTTGTTGGAAATAAACAGAATCACGAAAATATAGTATCTACATTGTCGATTTTATGAAATTCATCCATGTAAGATGGCAACCAGTTTAAAATTACAATCGCCCTGATAGAGATTTATACGGCGTCTCCACTTGGCTCTTTAATTTTTACAATTGGAAAATTTTGAATTTTGTAGGCGACTGGAAAGAACACGGGGAGGTCTAGTGGGTATGCCGGCAACAGTCCGGCGAGTCTCCACATGAGTTGTTTTGTTAAGCGCTAAAAAGAACATAGCAGCTCCTTATTTGAAATAACTTCTTACAAGTATGTAGATTAAAGTTTATGATGAACAAACAATAATTTTCATTAACTCACTGCAACAATGATTCCTAAAAAAACATTATACACATTTGACCTACTGTCTTTTTATGTACCACCTATATATTGGTATAGCCCAGACCGTCGAGCACGTGTGATCCGCGCTTTACACCTTCGAATATCTATACATTTGAGATAGGCTGAAATGGAATACTATTTATTGGTTTTTAGCATTATGTAGCTGTGTTAGAAAAAAAGGACGAAACTTTTTTTGAACTCGTCATATCCGTCTTTCTTTATATATACCACAGCCATTTTTGTGAGAATACATTGGGTCTATAAGTATGAAATTTTACAGGAAGGAAAATCATATATGTCATTACACAATACTGTAGTGAAAATGTAGAATAATTAAAATTTGGGACAGCTACATATCTTGAAAAATTGTGACGATGTATTCGACATTTTTATTTTAGTTAACAGATGGGGGAGGTATTCCTATCCAAAGTTTTAAAAATTGTATTCCTCCTTTAATTACAAAATTATGAGGTGGTAAATTTTGAAAAAAATTTGGCGATAAAAATTAAAAATGCTTTCAATGAAAATTTGTTTAAACAGTATTCGTGAATAATTTTTGAGATATAGAATATTTTCGATTAAACACTTTTTTTATGGTTTTGTAGCCAAACAACTAAAATAATATCACCTCATATTGTACATGGATTTCCAAGCACTTGCCAGATTTATTTATATACTGTCTATAAATTAGTCAATATCAAGCACTTTGCTAGTATAATGAATAAACTTTGTTAAATTAGAATGTACATAAATTGAATCGATACCCCGTTTGATAAGTGTAATCAGTGGAAACGGGATCTATTGCTTAAATTAATTTATGACTTTGTATCTTAGTACTACTATATTTTCTCGAGCCTAATATTTAGCGTAAGTAATTAGATCTATTTTACATAGATACAAACTTAATTAGGTTTTTTATATATATAAAACTTCAGTGAAAAGTCATGGAAGTGATGGTGAAAACCGCTTAAAAATCCGTGCATGGTCAGGAGTCAATGGATATACAGACAGACTTTGATTTAAACTATGTAAAGTGTGTGATGTAATAGTAAGTTTGGTGCTGGATAACAATGACCACTTAGGATGAACTGTCGTTGTATCGGATTAAAATATATGGAAGATGCTGATCTACCTAAGGGAACATACCCAAACCCATACCACGTGTCCCTTGCAGGGGAGCTCTTCAAAATATCACGCTTGATCACAGAGGCGGTTGGTGGCTTAGGTTTTCGTCAGGCAGTCAATATTCTCTACGGAAATCTCGCGCTTTTTCGATTTATATTCAAATATGGCGCTCAAGTTTATCCGTGCAGGAATGGAGAAAGAATACAATTTCCTGCGGCCGGACGGCCTGTCGTAAGAGGCGACAAAACAATTCACAGCCAGGTGGTAGGGTATTTGTCCGACTGGATGGATACCACCCCTGGTCTAAAGTATATCGCCATAACAACCTTGGGTTGTGTCCTGGAATTAGTGACCAGGTTCCAGTGACTCTTAAAAGAGCAGCAGCGCATTTGTAGCAATTTGGTATTGCAAATGTCCATAGGCGATGTTAACCGATTTCCATCAAGTGGGCCGTCTACCTGTATGCTGAACTCCTGCAATAAAAAAATAAAAAAAGGGTCAAGCGCTTTTTAAGCGGCTTATGTTTACCTGATGACCAGATAATAGGTTTTTTTATTGATAATATTTTTTTTACTTGTAATTATAAGTGTGCATGCACGCCTCATATCACGCGGCAAGCGCCGTATTAATAAAGATAAATTAAACCAAATAATTTGTTTCACTTTCCGTTTGCAAAAAATGATTTAAACCCATATTTATGAATTATTACGGCTACGCTCCAGAAGGGAGTCACAACGACCACGTTCACGACCGCAATTTTTCCCGTTCTACTTGCTTGCGGACGTAACAATCATAAACTCTAGTGGAACGGATTATGGGGCGCTGATTTCATAAACGACGAAATACATAAATGTCATTAGTTAATTTGAAAATCGCGCCTTTTTCAAAGTCAAGTTATAGAGAGAGTTAATACTCTGTGGTCAACGCCCACTTCGACCCACCTTTTGACATGGGTCGTTGTGAGCACTGTGTGATCGAAAATGATGACGTCATTAGTGACGTGTTCGAAACGACCATAACGACCGCGGTCGCCTTGTGGAACGGCAGACAGAGCATTTTGGGCGTTGTGAGATACTATAGGAACGCGACCTATGTGAAATCTAGAGGGAGAGAGGGAGGGGGTCTTGGCATATACTACGGGTGGTCAAAATTGTAAAAAACTGGTCACGTAATATGGAATCGTCACTGCCCCCCAACAACAAAGGAGTCGATGCGTTGCCTAACACATTGAATCTGTTTACGCCCTACGCCTTTTTAAGAGCCCTATGTAAATATATAGCCGTTTGGGACAATCGCGGGGGGAGCTTATTCCACAGCTTGCAGACGTTGGTTCGTTAGTCTTTTATATTTTATATCCTTCATGTTGTACATTGACTGTGCGCAAATTTACTATATAAAACAATTTAATGTGCTAAATATACAAAAAAATAATACATATATATTTTTTCGCAACAAACACTACTTTAGTTGACGTTGTAACAAATTAACATTGTTAAAACAATGTTAATTCAACGTTTAATTTATTAAAACAACTCAACGAAAACATCGTAAGCACAATAAGTATTCAAACCGATGTAAATATAAATAATACAAACATGAGCACTAAGAGAGTACGATTTCAAGTAAATTTCGGAGGAAATTTACTCAAGAACTAAAGCCTCTAAATTAATAATGAGATCGAAATAAGATTAAAATGTGTTCAACTATTTCGAAGTTTGTTGAGATAAACCGACAAAACGCGAAACACGGTTACATTTCACACTGCATTGAGATATTTGCCTTTGATAAAGAACAGATTTAATGTCCCAGGTAAGTCTTGAGATATGAACGTCAATTGCATAACTATCAATACTATTTAGCCTAAGGAATAAGTTTATATGCACGTACCGCGTTTATAAAAACGCTGCGGTAATTTGTCGTTCTTTTATTTGAGTACCTAATAAAAAGTCTGAAGTTTTGTTTTAAAATAACATATTTTTTCTTTATCCTATGTCGCGGGGGTGTTATACACATCTATGTAATGTAAGCTCAGATTGGAGATGAGAAATCTACTTGTCACTCTGAATTTTTATTGCATGAGTTTAGCAGACAGGCAGACGGCCCACCTGATGGAAAGCGGTTACCATCGCCTATGGACATTTGCAACACCAAAGGCGTTACAAATGCGCTGCTGCTCTCTAAAGGGAGACTGGAGCCTGGCCACTAATGCCGGAACACAACTCAAGGTTGTTATGGTGGCACACTAAACCAGGGGTGGTAGCCATCCAGACGGGCAAATATCCTACCACCTGGCTATCGGTTGTTTTGTCGCCTCTAAAGACAGGCTGCCCTAACGCTGGAAATTTAAATATATAAATTTACATAAATATTTATTCTTATTGAAGTCACAGACACTTGGATGGGTTATGGACGGACATGATAATTCTTTATTGATATAAGGAACACCAGAGTAGATTTAATAGGTCATTACTGTAGGGTCATTAACTGGAGTGATCTTAAGTAGCGGTCGTGGGACAGCATAGTCTGAATTACGACCCATATTTTACTATACCAAGCAGACCGTTTCTTAATTTCTGAGATATTTAGGTATGCCTCTGGTAAAATTACGATATACTTATAATGTACTTAATAAATTCTATCCGTGCAGGAACGGAGAAAGAATACAATTTCCTGCGGCCGGGCGGCCTGTAGTAAGAGGCGACAAAACAACCCACAGCCAGGTGGTAGGGCATTTGCCCGACTGGATGGCTACCACCCCTGGTCTAAAGTATGTCACCATAACAACCTTGAGTTATGTTCCGGCATTAGTGACCAGGTTCCAGTCTCCTTTAAGAGAGCAGCAGCGCATTTGTAGCACCTTTGGTATTGCAAATGTCCATAAGTGATGGTAACCGCTTTCCATCAAACTAATTTAAAAATTTATTACTTTAATCTTTTCTTTGATTTTACAAAAAAACAGTTAAATGTCTCTAAAAAGTCATACAAGGTTATTAGAATTCATAATGATAAAAAAAATACATGTAATGTCTGTTACAGTTGCATACTTATCGACCGAAAATACTCAATTAAAAACGCCGTATATAGCGTGTATAAATAGTTATGTGTATTTTCGCCTTAAAAGCGGTAAAGCTTTATCGGCTGTGAGTGTCGGTAAATACGCGTCTAATGATATCGTTGTGACACCACGACCTGGGGATGGTGTAAATGTTGGCACATACTTGCTTTGTACACTGTTGTGCACATTTGAATTAGACAACAGTATTGCCAAACTATTTTCTAATTAATATTCAATTTATATGTATAATCAGATACATGTTCAAATGTACACAGCAGTTTAGAAATTCGATAAAACTAAAAATTAGAGATTACGCTTTTACACGTAACTGAGGCATGAATTATTTTATATAATAATATACTTATAATATATTATTATATTACATATGTTGCTACGGTCCACAATATTCATAGATGTATTTGAAATGGATTAGTTTCTGTAGTTAACAGTTAATGGTGTTTTTTTATGTGGTAATAAGGTATTTTGTTTGGTAGTGTTAAGATTTTTAAAATATTATTTTGCTTGTAAGTTTTTAATGTTTTGAAGGAATAATTGGTCCTTAGGGGCAATAGTATTATTACGAGTTAGCGGGACTCGAATTAAAATGCCGTTAGAATTATTATAGAGTTTATTAGAACTATACAAACACGTATAATACAAGTACAAATATAACCGAACACAACAAATTCAAACGTAATGCAGAAGGTCGTAATTCAATAAAACGCGCAAAGTCCGTCACTATTAGATTCCCAAATGTACACAAGTCACGCCCGTATCGTAGTCGTAGCTCAACTAACTCCTCTCTCCATCAGGCCGTCATTTTGTACTTCACAAATGCCAATGTGCCCGCCCGGCAACGTACACACAATTTCCTAGTAATCGTAATCCGCACTCCTAGGTAATGATTCAGCCGCAAGCGGCCGTAAACGAGTACAATAGTACAATCAGCTGTTCTCTACAATAACTAGAAACGTATGCCAATAAATAAGTGAACAAAAGAAGACAACCATAAAAGGATTACAATTAGTTCAAATGCCGACAGGTAATAATATGTGCATTTACGAATTTGTCTTTGTCGGGGTAGGCCCCGACATAGACAAATTCCACGTACAAATCCGTAAATACAACCTAGGGGTTGTAACAGCATGTTTAAGTCAATGTTCGTTCATATTGTCATAGCAGCCAATGAATTGTAAATGTAAAATAAGTAGTAAAGGGTTAAATTATCTAATTCAAAGAATATGGGTGTTTAAATGTCTTTGAGAAAGTAAACATTTATGTTCATAAACACAGACCAAATACGTCTTCACTCAGCTGAGATGAGAATGTTGACATGGCTCTAAGGTGAAAAATGAAAGATAACGTGAGAAATGACTACATAAAATTGAAATCAAGAATACTAAGGTGGTATGGTATGGGCAAATAACAAGGAGGGCTGAAAATCACGTGACAAAAAGAATGTTAAACTGCAAGATTAACGGGTACAAATGTAAACGTATATCAGGAGTCTTAAGAACAGATGAGCGTACATGACAAGAGTTATGAATGTCAAAAAAGCAAGTGAGGTGTGTAAGAATAAGCCTGAATGGTGCTCTGTTGTTCGTGCCTACCCCGCAAGGGAACTGGCGTGAAGTTATGTATGTAAGTATGTAAATGTAAACGTAGACCAAAAAAAAGACGGATGGATTGTGTAAAGGATGATATGATGATCTGTGATGTGACAGAGGATGTATGTCAGAATAGAAGAGTAGGGAAGGAAAGGACATATTGTGCCGACCCCAAATCATTATGGTTAGTATCATACACAAGGTCGCCCGAAAACACCTGACACGTAATTTCGAACTAAGTAAACAGCACTCCCATAAATATATCGAATAAGTTGTAGACTGTACGTTACCTAACAAGCGGGTTAGACGAGTAGATAGGTATCAGTGGTAACTAATTAAAGTCTAGCTCCGCTTGGTTGTACATTAGTTTTATGGCCACTACAGTAAAAATTAAGCACAGCACACATTACATTACATATTAGCACAACCCCAGACTGTCGTTGTGATAACATGGAAAAAGACTACTGGGAATGATCGCTAAGTGAAAATTACCTCTATAAAGCTCATAATCCCTACATGAACAGATAAGTAGAAATTTCTCACTGTTTATTATCTATTATCTCTTCTATATAAATAATAATGAACCATAGGAATGTATGTACGCGTATAACTTGAGAACGACTTTACCGATTTTGATATTTTTTTGGTGTATGTTTGAGTGGATCCCCGGATTATTTAGATTCACAATTAGAACCGGTGGTTGGCGCTGGGATCGGATCCTAGATTTTTATTTTTTCAGGGCAAGACAACGTCTGCCAGGACTTCTAGTTTATAATAAACTGTAGTACAAGTCAATCAAAAATTTAATCTTAATATATTTTTAGTTTTTCATCCATTAAGTCTAAAAATATTTTTTAATTAATAAAAGGAGAGAAGAACCATTTGTGGCGCTATCAAGTCAGGTAAGAACGACCTTGCACCTATAAGTTTTGATCGCGTAAGGCTAAACGCGTACTCAAAGATTTATCAATACCGCACTCAGCAAGGATGAGTCCGGTATCGATTATGCGTAGTGTGAGCTTACTCTTACTTTGACGGCCTCTGTGGTTGAGCGGGCTAAGCCTTTGCCGGCCTACCTCACTGCAACGCAGAGGGTTTGATACCTGGTATAGTAAATTTCGGAAACGTATTTTCTCCGTTATTTACTATTGTCTGGGTGTATGGGATCGGCCCCAGAGTAGTGCGTTGTATTATTACCCATTACACAAGCTTGCTTAATTTGGAGATATACAATATGTGTGTTTGTCTCGTTAGACAAGTTTTACACGCGTGCTTTTCGAAATCTTTTTTTTTTAATCGTCATTAAAAAAAAATGGCTTCGAAAAGCACGCGATTAAAACTCACAGGTCTATAGCTGCCCTATGGCTGGATTTAGATTTAAGAGCTTTTTCAGAGTTATTGGATGTGTTTGGGGCCGGGTCGTACTTGTTTGAATTGTTTCCATATAAAAGGACTAGTCGCATGAGGCTTTAATGTGGGATTGTGAATATTTCCGAACGATGTGTACGATGTGTGAGCGAGAATGGTAGGTAAATGATGAATGAAAGAAGAGATTTGAAAAGATAAAGAGTGACAGTAATAGTAGAAGGACAAGAGATCATCGAATGGGATTATGGTTGAGAGCTGGTGCTGGACGAAGGACGATGGTATAATTATAAGAATATAAATAGTTAAGAAAAAAGTCTTCTCCGTGCAAGAACGGAAAAAGAATACTAATCCCTGCGGCAAGGTGATCTGTCGTGAGAGGCGACAAAACAACCCACAGCCAGGTGGTAGGGCATTTGCCCGACTGGATGGCTAGCGCCCTTGGTCTAGAGTAAGCCGCCATAACAACTTTGAGTTATGTTCCGGCATCAGTGGCCAGGTTCCAGTTTCTCCTTCAAGGCTGGCAGCACATTAGTAGCACCTCTGGTATTGATAATCTCCATAGGCAATGGTAAACACTTTCCATTACAGCTGGGCCGTCAGCCTGTCTGCTGTGTTTCAGCAATAAAAAAGGATGTATTATTCATCTTAGATTTAAGATGTAATAAGAAGATTAAAGTTTTAATTGAGTGTAATAGTCTTAATAATTTCAATACCACATGTATGCCTACATCTGCCACTTGATCATTAAAATATGACTACTAATATTCAAATCATGACATTTTCATATTTTATTAGTAGGTATGGATTTAGATAATTAAGAAACCCGCCAATGTGACTAGTGCTGTGGATATATTATTCTATTTTCTGTAATTGGGAGACCGGAGTCCAGCAGTGGAATTTTATATATTCAATATTCACAAATTAAAACTAATATTAAGTTGGGTTCTAGTCTGAACTAAGCTTAAAGCCAAAATGGAAAGTTTACAAGCAACTAAAACATATTTGCGTGTAGGTTTCCTCTGCAGTTAGGTTTCGTAATGCTGTTTTGATATTAGTATTTACCGAAATAGTTTAAATAATGCTTTACTGCAGATTGCAGTATGAATTGAGAGAAACCGGTTTTAATGAGGCATGCCGCGTATTTTCTTTTTACCTATGGCCTTTTATTACATATAATATTGCGCCTGTGTGCTATAGGAGTAGGTAGAGATAATTGATCCCCACTTGCTGCGACCATGGCTTTCCGATTGAGGAAAAGTTACTGCGGGGGAAACACGGTAGGGGCGTGTGAGTGTCGCCATGTTGGGGTGGAAGTGCTATTGCTGCCTGAGTCAGGGATATCCAGTTAAACCCCTTGGTGTTCCGTCCTTCGGCTCTATGTCAGGGACACAGGCAGACAGCCTTGGCATTCCGCAGGCCCTGGCAGGTGGCGGCTCATGGGCCTCATTTGCTGCATGGGGAAACCAAGACCAAGGCCTCTTCATTCTTTTTTTTGCGTGGAGTGATGTATAATGCACCCTACAGGAGGAGCGGTTAGCACACACGGAACGCTGGCGCGCCATCTCGACGGCATTGACGGCGGGTGAGAAACTTTCCTCTGGCACACAGACCTATCATTGCATCTACTTTCATTACTCCCTTCATACATGCATGATGAGATGTTGCGTTTTTGACATCAATTAATCTAATATTTTCATAAGTTTTCACTAGTATACGTACCTAATAAAATTACGTTTTAACAGTTTTAAGAACGGTAATTTATTTGATTTTTATTATTCCGATGTTTCGGCCACTTTTCAGTAGCCGTGATCACGGAAGACAATGAGTATTGTCAAAGTCGTATTTGGCCTACCGCCACCTGTTTTTACATCGTATTATAAAGCTTAATCACAAGTTCATTACTTTAATTGATCAAATGTAAAAAAACTGTTGGTGATTCTTAATTAAATAAATGAACACTCACATTATCTATTATTATTTTTACCCGTCCAGGAACCACCCCTGGTCTAAAGTATGCCGCTATAACAACCTTGTGCTGTGTTCCGGCATTAGTGACCAGGTTCCAGTCTCCCTTAAGAGAGCAGCAGCGCATTTGGTGCTACAAATGCGCTGCTGCTTTGGTGTTGCAAATGTCCATAGGCTATGGTAACCGCTTTCTATCAAGTGGGCCGTCTGCCTGTTTGTTACACTCCTGCAATAAAAAAAAAACATCATCCCAGATGGAATTGAGACATTAGAATTGTCATGCATTTTTTGTAAAAACAAACTTACTATACACGTCAGCACAACGCAACAAAACAGATTGTGATTTTAATTTGGTGTGAACATGCTAATATGAAGCATGTAATCAATTTAACGCTTCCTCATACAACGCTCTACAGTTTTAGTGTGAACGAATACTAAATACTTGACAAAATAGACGGTGACAAACTATTTCGTAATGTAAACTAGAATTAGCGACTTTACACTATATTAAACATGCAGCGTAACTTCCTTAGTTGATGAGAGAACGGGTTTTTAGTGCTACAAGTGATAGTCGCCCACGTTATGCTGCATCCTGTATAGCCAGTGTTGGTTTCACTAGCGACATGAAGATATGTTAGTCGATTGATTCAAATATTTCGATGATCTTTTCAGGGTTGTCTTAAGTAAACTGAGGGCTGGGGTACGAAAATCAGCTTGCACCCTCCCTAATAGCAAATTTTTTTTTATCTTTTTTTATTGCAGGACATCAGCAGACAGGCAGACGGCCCACTCGATGGAAAGCGGTTACCATCGCCTATGTACATTTTCAACACCAAAGATGCTACAAATGCGCTGCTGTTCTCTTAAGGAAAACTGGGACCTGGTCATTAATGCCGGAACACAACTCAAGATTGTTATGGCGACATACTTTAGACCAGGGGTGGTAGCCATTCAGTCGGGCAAATGCCCTACCACCTGGCTGTGGGTTGTTAAGTCTCCTCTTACGACACGCCGCCCGGCCGCGGGATATTGTATTCTTTCTCCGTTCCTGCTCGGATATTTAATTTTTATGTTTAATTTTTAAGTGTCAATACATATTTTGGCAGAAACGGAACCCCTACGTATACGTCATGTGCGCCCGACTGTTTGTTTTTGTATATCAAAGTCATTTTTCTCAAAATCTATATTCCGATTTTTAAACCTGACCTTTTAAATGTTGCAAAGCTTGGAGCAACTCACCACTGTGACTAGAACCCTATAGATTTCCTATAATCCTATAAAATCCTATAGAACACTCTTATAAATCAAAAATAAGCTCGGTCGCATCTGTCATTTTAGTCCAGGTAATTAAAACTCAGAGTCTACTGATGATAAACAGTATGATGATATACATATGGATGAAAGACAGGAAGTGATCTATACTAACTGAGCGTTGAATTTTTTTTCAATGTGTATATATTCGTGTGGGGTTACTCAAATATTAAAAACCTATGAAGATGTTCTTCAATTACTTTATTGAAGTCAATCTACTTACGCTCCTTAGGTCTTACCTCGGGGTGCCACGCCCTCTTTGCACTCCCGGGTATAGGAGGCCTTGATTCGTTACCACAAGAACATTCTCCGATCCATTTCGGGTGCTAAGTACAGTCAATTTATTTATATATTTGCGTACTATCCTATTTCCCCCATATAATAGGAGGTGGAATGTATTTATTTTGAATTCTTCACATCTTCTAAAAAACATCTTACTAACATAGTCTAACCTTAACTCTTCACCACCCAAAACTCTCCAATCCACGCTCCCATTTGGTCGTCTCTTTTCTTTTCATTCTTTCCTCTATTCTTTATCTTTTCTTTCAGTCATCTCGTCTGTTTTTCTCACTGAAATATCGTTCAGATATACATTTATCTAGAGTCCGCGGCTACAAAACAAGTCATACTAAAATAATGGAACTACAAGTGGCAGCTCCGCTAGTTGATAGAATTTTTTTCGTAATCAGTTTATAGCCTTAAATATGGAATATTTTATATTTATTATTCAGTAATTACCTAAATCGATTTATAGACTAGCAAATCTCTGGTAGGATTAAGTGTGAAGATTGCAGCATCGCGTCTGTGGGACTTGTTTTGTGGCGCGGAATCTACTCTATATGATATAATCACTAGTGCGTTTGGAAACATTCATAATCCTACATAATTATGTACTACAAGGATATGCCCGAGACTTAATCCATGCTTGACTTGAAATTCCCGCGGGATTCCTTGGACACAAAGTACCACAGCATTTAAAAAAGAATGTAAGCTATCGTTTCAGTGAAAACTGTGTAGGAATAAGCTAATTTTCATGCACCCAAACAACTAAAAACCGCTTCCGGGAAAATTATTTTGGGATTCCCGGGATAAAAAGTAACGTAGATTTTAAATCTAAGAATTTGCTGCCGAACAGCGAAAACCGCATCGAAATCGGCCTCATAGTTTTTATATGAATCCCGAACAAACAGACAAACCGACAAACAGATAAACAGACAAGAAATAAAAAAAAATGGCATCGTATTCTCCATCGTTTATATAGTCAATTTCATTTGTTTTTTTATTAGCTTCAATGTACAGACACGGCATGTTTAGAATTTTATAACTTTATAGATTATACAAATGCATATAAGTATTTTAAATACTCTAGTACTTATTCCTCGAGTTGTCATTTCTTTCTGTTTTTTTATCTATCACGATAAGTTTTACAGGTCTGAACACGAAATTATATTTCAAATGGTTATTGATACTAAAACAAATTCTAATCCAGCCACATTTCTGTAGCGTGTAAGCAATGAATGGATGGCGGCTGTCTTCACTACACGGTACCGAACTTGCTACCTTGATAGCAGGTTAACGCAGTTCACCTACTTAGATTTCAGATGGTATGATCGGATAGTATAGGGTTGATATAATCTAAATTCTCGTAAGTATAGCTTTAACGGCTGCTTATAATTCAAATTCAAATACAAATTAATTAAGTTCTTAAAATAAAATTAAACTTCAAAAATTAATAAGTGATAAATTGGGTAAGTATGTGGCAGTCCACGCATAACGACGGGTTTCGTAGAAGCGATAAAAGTCCACTGTTTTCTATATTTGTCTTTGGAACTATAAAAAAAAGTTTAATTGAAACTGCCCTATATCCCAAAAAAAATTTTTGACACAAACTAATTGTCATTCAAAATATTTTTAAAGCTCAGCAACCTCCAATATAGAGACAACTTTTCCAACATAGAGTTTAAAAATTAGAGATGTGACATAACTTTTATAACTTTGACAGCGAATTTTTTACCATTTACTACTTCATTAAGACATCATAAAGGAACATCTTTATGTTATGCGATATCTGAAGGCGGGACGACGTCTATTAATTAGGTCTTCAGCTCTTTAGGTGAAGTTGGTTGGAGTGTCGAGTTAAAAACTCTTTGTCCCGGCTTCGACTCGGAGGGCAACGACACTCCGATGAGGTGATCTTGGAGCCACTGGAGGCTTCCCAACAGCAGCTCTTGATGGCCGATCTGTGGCTGCCATTAGCCTTTGCGGGTATCGCGTGGGCTTCTTCAGCGGCTAGGTCGGCCAGCCTGTGACGGTCTACCTACTGGAAAGTGTTACCGTCGCCTATAAACGTTTACAACATCAGAGGTGAAGTCAACGTGTTGCCAGTCTTTAGGAAAGGATAGAGGGGACAGGATGGGAGGATCAGACAGGAAGAATGGGGTATGGGATATGAGGCCATCGAAAGTTTCACTCATAGCAGAAAACACGACTAGCTCAAGGCTAATCGTTTCACGCCGATATTATATGAGAGCATAGTTTCATACCGCGCGAGATGGCCCTTAGAGCTGAAATTATAATAATGATTCCAGCATGGCTCTACCATGTACAAAATTTTCAGTAACACAAATAAAACCGCGGCAGCTAGTAGTTCAATTATAATTGTCACATTACATTTGTTATTTCTTGCTTTGGCATAAATTTTTCAGTTACGATTAAATCGCAACCCTGAAATTACCGTTGGTTCTAAGGCTTATCGCATAGGGTCGCGCGTTGTCGCGACACCGTAGCCTTGTAGGCGACATCGCGGCGACAAGTAGCCATATTGCCTTAAATACAAGTAATGATAAATATCGGTAATTAAATGTAATTTACGGTTATTGCGAAAGGTTTTAGAGATAAGTAAGATTGTTGTTGGCCTATACTTTTAATTTTGTAAGTCGTAGTTATAAATTGTTGATGATAAAGAGTTATCGGTACATCAATGTGTGTTTTTAACGTTTACACGTTAAACACACGAACTAAAAGAAAGTCTAATTAATTTGTTATATTTTTAGTACCTGATGCTTGTTTTTTGATAATGTAATAAATTTAGTAACCATTACAATAATATATAATGCTTCCAAAAAGCGAACCATATACCATGTATCTAGTTCTTAACATGTTTCCTGAAAATAAATGAATTAAAATTTTAATACCTTTGAAGTTTGAGCAACTATTGACTACCTTAAAAAATAGCTTTATTGAAACTATGGCTTATCAATTGAGTTTAGGATTTAGGAATTACTATTTTCTAAAACTAAAATATCCACGCCTGTAGATTATGGATAACATGTTACATATCTTAAACAACTATAAACTATAATTTTATAGTATTTGGCATAAATAATTACGCACGCAATAATTACTTGGACAAATATAACTGTATGCATTATACTGTATAGCTATACAGTATATACAGGTTATACATATAATTTTAGAATGGATAGTTATTGCGAAAATCAATTAAAATTACTTATATTTAAAATTAATACTTAAATCTAAATTGATTCAATTCTTACATCTGTGTCAAAACATATTTCAAGTTATCAAATATGTCGTACAACAAAATAAAACGACACAAGAAACTAAATTTCATTTATAATTAAAATCTTATCTTTTAACTATCTCTGTTACATTATTAGTAAGATAAAGGCGAGCGCAGACGGCGCAACCGCGGTGCGTCGGGCTAGCGTTCCCACTTCGCGTTATCGGCTACGATCTGAATTAAGAATACAATCGCACGCGCGTCGGAGCGACAAGCAGTCGCCATTTGCGAGAAAGGCACCGGTCTCACATTAGCTAGATTTACGGATAGAAACACATTTAATGTTCACCTAATAATACAGTACTGACTGTAGAGGGAGCCATTCACTGTGTATTTACTGGCTTTCTCATATTAAATGAAGTTGCCATGTGAACTACATATTTCTACATTATCTGAACGCTAATTTTTGTGATATTGTACCCACCTAATTTTGTTAAATAGTAAGTAACAGAATCTAGTCAAATTAAAATAGAAATCACATTTGAAATTGTTAAAACTATTTTTTTAGGTTTTATTTATCTACTTATATTTAAAATACATTATAAACTTAAAATAAACCACAAATTATACTATATTAAAAACTACAACTACATGAAATAAAACTAAATAAAGAAGGGAATAATTATTAAAAATAAAATATTGGTTTCAAACCACTGTTACTTATCGGGAACGTTCCCAAAAGGCTGGCGGCGTTTCCACGTTGTATGGCATCCCTTAATCTTTGAGCAAGATAGACGGCAGCCTTTTGGTCGCGTGAGATGTCTGCTAGACGTTTGACGACATCACGGTAGACTTTTAGAGCGTTAAGACCCCACGGACCCAGAGTTTCCACCCCAAAGGCCGCAAATGTGTAACCATTTTCAATGCGGCCATATTTGTAGCGCTTAAGAGCCTTCTTTTCGGCTGCAGCAGAACCGGCGTAGTGCACGTACTTGAATGATGGGACGCCGCCAGAGTGTCAACGCAAGTAGCATCTCACACTAACGGACGGCCCATCTGTCAGGTATCCAGCATCATTCCATTTGGTCTCCTGCCATCGTTGCGGCACAAGCCGTTTGGTTTCAAATCGGCAGGCACCGCGGCGGTGACAAGAACCCGGTGGATGATGTTGCTTCTGCTGCAGGATAATCCGTGGTATCCCAAGCGGTCCACCCTATCCCTGCATTGACAGATGTGTAAGACCACACAGGTTGCCTTAGTTTTTAAGTGCATTATTATAATTATTTTAAAAGTAAAATAAATTTAAGATATAGCTTTAAAGTTTTTTTAATTTTTGTATAAAGTTCTGTAACAAAAAATTGAAATGTGTCAATTTTCAGGTTTACAATTGATTCAAATTGTGATATACGAATGTTACAAATAATAATTATATTTTAATTACTACTCTTTCTTTCATTGTACTCTACTCAATAAAGTTAGATTATTTGGATGTTTATATTTTACATGTGGAAGTTTGTTTGTTAACTCTTCATAACGCTTTTTAGCCGTTCCAACTATAACGAAACGAACTCAGAGTCGCGAAAGCACATTCAGAGTTCTGTTAATGTATAACATTCTTAAAATTCGTTTTTATTTAAAAAAACGAATTGCAAACAAAATTCTATCGAACGAGATTCGAGAATGTATATTATAATTTCACATATCTTTCACGTAATCAAGAAATCTATGCAAAAGTACATATACCACTATTGCCCATAAAAGGGGAACCATTCTTTCTCACTATCAACCACTTAAAGCAACATCAAAATCAACTCAAGAGACAACGGGATACACGACACTAGATCTCCATTTGCGATGCGCGGGCGCAATAAGACCTTTATGGCTAGCGTCAGATTAGATTCGTTTGCGGTGAGCCTTATTTAGAGTACAGTAGACTTCTTGCCGTATTTAAATATAAACGATTGTTAAATATATCGATTTAAGATGCTGTTTATTTATTACTTACTAGCTGAGGCCGCCATTGCGTTCTTCGAGATATGGACTTTATATTCATAACTAAAATATGCTCGTGACTTCGTCCACGCTTGACTTGAATTCCCGCGGGATCTCCAGGACACAAAGTATCGCAGTATTTAAAAAAGAATAAAAGCTATCGTTTTAATAGAAACTGTGTAGGTATAAGCAAATTTTTATGCACCCCAACAACATCAAACCATTCCCGGGAAAATTCCCCCGGTATTCCCGGGATGAAGCCTAAAAATTAGCTGTTGATCAACGAAAGCCGCATCTAAATCGGCCCAATAGTTTTTACGTCAATCCCGAACAAACAGACAAGAAATCTAAAAAAATGCATCATATTCGCTGTCGTTTATACCTATAGTGTATTCCAGTTGTTTTTTTTAAATAGCTATAATGTACAGACACGGCATGTTTGGAATTTTATAATATTATAGGTAATATGTTCTAAATCTAAACCCTACAAGATATTGAATGACATACATATATACATGTAATTGTTTGAGCTCACTGACTGACTAACTGACTGATTGACTGACGTATCAACAATCCACAGACCAAAATACTGGGGCTAGGACTGTGAAAATTCGCATGTGAGTTCTCTATATTGTAGATGCGCACTAAGAAAGGATTTTTTTGAAATTCAACCCGTAACGGGGTGAAAAAGGACATGAAAGTTTGTATGAAAATCCCATTAAAAATACAAAAATATAAAAGTTCATTAAAAAGGTTTTGTTAAATAAACCGGTTTCTTACGGTTTTTGCCACACATCTTCAAAGCGCAGCCATGTGGTACAGTCGCGGAATAAAAATATTCGTCACCTTAAAGACAACTTTTGTTTGCACGAGTACAAGAAACAATACTGCCAATATTTTAATAAATGTTACGTTTATAAAATATAGAAACATGAAAAAAAAATTGTAATGTTAATAATGATAGACAGCTACGATTAACAAAAGAAACAAATAGGATTTATTCACTACCCTTAACATAAATATTAAAACCCATGTCTAAACAATCTTCTTAGACAAGATAGAAAATCAAACAACTTAGATCTAACTAATTTTCGACTTTATTGTCAAACAGTTAAACATAGTTTTCTGTGGAACAGTTTGTTCTGTGACTTACTTTGAAAAGGTAACATGTGCTCGCGGAACGTAAGTGAATCAATTTGAAAACTGGCGGACATTTTCATGCCATGACTGTGCATCAAGTTTTCAGCCGCACGCAAACACGTGTTGAAAGAGACATAATGAGAAATGAATTATAGCGGAATAAAACGGATATTCAGGTTTAAATAACACACTCCTTTAGGTTTACACTCGAAACAAAGTAGTTTACTTAAATCGGTTAATTTTAAACCGATTCCAAGCTTTGTTCCCCTATTACCTCTACTTTACCGACCCCTCCTATCCTATCCCCTTTGTCCTATCCTAAAAGCGGCCAACGCGTTGGCTTGGTCCCTGGTGTTTCAAACATTTATACCCTATAGGCAAAGATGACCACTTTTTAGTCCGTGGACCATCTGCCTGTTTGCTATCTTTGCAATAAAAAAACAGTGTAAAAAAAATTACGTTTTAACGGTTTTAAGCGCATTAATTTATTTGATTCTTATTATACTGACGTTTTGGCCACTTTTCAGTAGCCTTTTAACAATACTTATTGACATATGACATATTTTTGTCTTCTGTGATCAATCAAATAAATTACCGCGCTCAAAACCGTTAAAAGGTAGTTTTATTATGTATACTAGTCGCGAAAACTTAAGAAAATATTAAAATTTTATGTTTTAAATCTCATTTTACCCTCAAATGAAAAAAATTCTACGCACCTGAAATATTACAATAATCCATTATTATTACTGTCTGACATCTAGAGGACCTTCGAGAATCGTAAAATTTACTTTGGTTTATAACTATACATATATTTTAATATAAATATGCAAATATTTTATGGCCACACTCATAAAAATATTGTATGTCTAATAAGATACACGCGATATAAATTATCGTAACGAAATTACATTGTTACAAGAAAATAAATTGTTTAATGCACAGTGAAGGGTTCCGTAGATAAAGGGTTACTGTTTTAGTCATTTGGGTACGAAACCTTAAAAAATGTATCTATAATCAAAAAAGGCAAAACAATTAATTAAAATAACTAAAATAATTTTATACTAATATATTGTTACAAGTACGGGACTCGAATTAAAATGCCGTTGGAATTACTATAGAATTTATTAGAACTATAGAAACACGTATAACACAGATACAAATATAACCGGACGCAATAAGTCCAAATGTAATGTACAATTCAATAACACGCGCAAAGTCCGTCACTAAAATGTATACACGTCTTGCCTCGCTTGTGTTATCGCTCTGACTGCCTCCTCTCTCCATCCTGCCGTCGTTTTATACTTCACGAATATAAGTGTGCCCGCCCGTATCGTCGACTTAATTTCCTAGAACCGTAAACCGCACACATGATTAATTATGCCTGCAAACGGCCATAAACGAGTACAATAGGCTGGTCTCCACAATAACCAATAAATAAGTAAACAAAAGAAGACAATCATAAAGGTATTACAATTGGTTCAAATGCCGACAGGTAATAGCGTACTTCGTGGAACTTATCTTTGTCGGGGGCTAAACTGTAACAATCTAAAGCTGAAGAGTTTGTTTGCTTGAACGCGCTAATCTCACGAACTACTGGTCTGATTTGAAAAATTATTTCAGTGTTATATAGCCCATTTATCAAGGAAGGCTATAAGGCTATATATCATCATGCTAAAACCAATAGGTGCGAAGAACCAATGAAGAATATTTCAAAATCGGGGTTTTTTTTCCTTTTGAGAGCTTCCGCTGTGTTCGCTACGTAAACGGTTAAAGTTTCGCAAAAATCATGTGTGACAGAATTGTTCCCCTTTAAAAGTTCTAGAAAAAAGGTCGCGACAGCATATGTCTATCTTTTAAGGTCTATCTTACTATAACCTTTTTTTTTTATTGCAGGAGATTAGCAGACAGGCAGACGGCCCACTTGATGGAAAGCGGTTACCATCGCCTATGGACATTTGCAACATCGAAGGTGCTACAAATGCGCTGCTGCTCTCTTAAGGGAGACTGGAACCTGGTCACTAATGCCGGAACACAACTCAAGGTTGTTATAGCGACATACTTTAGACGAGGGGTGGTAGCCATCCAGTCGGGCAAATGCCCTACCACCTGGCTGTGGGTTGTTAAGTCGCCTCTTACGACAGGCCGCCCGGCCGCAGGAAATTGTATTCTTTCTCCGTTCCTGCACGGATAAAAACCTTTTAAACCTTTTTTAAGCTAACCAAATTTGTTCTAATAAAATAATGCATTATTTGCGAAGGTGCTTTTATAAACATGATATTAATCCTTATCCAAATAAATACGTTAGTCATCACAAGTATTTAATTCAAAGCAAAGTTGCCATTTACATCATTCGATTTCAATGAATATCTTAGGAGATATCGCAGTTTTAAAATAACATCGCAGCAAAATAATGATTAAGTACTGCGCCTATATTTATGATGTGCAAGGCCGGCGGGCAGTCATTAAGATTTAAAAATATTTTCACCTTCTACGTAAATAAAGTCGCGGGTTAAAGTTAGCGTTAGGCCAAAGTAATTATTCCACGCGTACGAAGTCGTGGGCAGAAGTTAGTATACAATAAATGGGGTCGAGTTTATATCATAAATTAAAAAAGAGAAAATATCAGAGGGGCTAATCGGACCAGCACACTCAGAAAATACAACTTTTACGGTCTTATTCATATTGAGTTAGAGTAAGTTTGAAGGCTTGTTTATGGTTCTTAAATAGGCCTTCAAGCTGAAGCTGTTATGTCTCTCTGTCTGTTACATCATCACATAAAAACTACTGAACGGATTTAAATTAAACTCGACATAGAGCTAGCATATATCCTGGGGTATAATTTAGGATACTTTTTATCCCCGTTTCCGTGGAATAGATGAGTATAGCCACAAAAAAATATTGTTGCCGCCGTTGTAATTCACTAACAAACGTCGTCATGGCAACGCGAATGAAGTTTTGCTGGCGTAGATAGTATTATGGCTATGTTCCATTAGGGACTCACAACGACCACGTTCACAACCGCAATTTTTCCCGTTCGATTTGCTTCCGTCGTTACAATCGTAAACCTAAGTGGAACGGCTATTCGAACCACCTCTTGACATGGGTCGTTGTGAGCGTTGTGTGATCGAAAATGATGATGTCATTAGTGACGTTTTCGCCACGACCACAACGACCGCCTTGTGGAACGGTTAACGGAGCATTTTGGGCGTTGTGAGTTACTAATGAAACGCCCGTATATAAGCAACTGGCAAGCAAGTACGTAAACTTTGAAGTAGTAATAGGCAAAAGTAGGGAAGTATATATGTATGTGTCTGATCATCTCCCCTGGGCCAGAACAACTAACACAAACACAAATCGTGTTGGGGGTTCTGACTCGGGGGAGGCAACGCGGATGCATACATATATATCCAGTTGTGAAATATATATATTAGAATTCCAAAATATAACAAATAGTATAAGTAAGTATATAGAAACAATAACACACCCAAAAAACACTTCCCCCCCTTGGTAACATAAACCAACACATCCAAACCATTACCCAACACCAAATCACAACCGAAGTATTATATATATATAAAAATAGTTAGAATATAAATAGTATTTGACTCGGGCATATCTCGTTCGCCCGGGCTAAAGAAGGAGCTAAAAAAAAAAAAAAGTACGTAAACTTAAGGCTTGATAAACTCTTTCCCCGTTGTGTAAGCAAGTACGCGAATGTTTGAAAGCGAGAAAGATAGTCGTCACAATAGAGTTATTTGAAGACAACTATGTATTGTATGAATCTATTAGCCAACGATAAGAAACATTGTATTATCATCATAAACATGATGTCAGTGCAGGAATTCAATAAATAGGGAGCGGATGCAATAAATTCGCGTATCAAAGGCACATCGTATATTTAAAGCCGTACATTGATATAAGATACATGAAATTAATATCCAAATTCGCAGGAAGGAACGCTGACAATATCTGTTTGGGTAACAAAAGGGGATTTATAGCTTCGAGAGTTGGTACACTTGATACTTTTACGATGTTTATGTCCAAGATATCTTAAGAGAATATCGCACGTTTAAAGATAACCATTACTAAGCAAATATATCCAATTTTAATGGAAAGAAAAATGAAATAATATTGTGTTTTCTAAATGCTTTTGACCGAAATGATATGGAACGAGGAGAGCTGAAAATTATGTCACAAGAAAGAAAGAAAGAAAATAATGTTTATTCAGAGTTATTTAATATAGAAATTATACATAAGCAGTTTAATAAATAATAAAACTACGTTTTAACGGTTTTAAGCGCGGTAATTTTATTTGATTTTGGTTTTTCGGTAGGCGGTAGGCTAAATAAAACTTTAACAATACTCGTTGACACTTTAACAATACTCGTTGACACTTGACATCTTTGTCTTCCGTGATCACGGCCACTGAAAAGTGGCCGAAACGTCGGAAAAACCAAAATCAAATAAAATTACCGCGCTTAAAACCGTTAAAACGTAGTTTTATTATGTATACAAGTCGCGAAAACTTAAGAAAATATTATCAGTTTAATAAAATCCAAAAGTTAACTAACTCTAAACAGGCCCTAACTCAGCAAATGCTGGTTGATAAAAAGCAACGCTGGTCTTCCGTTAGTGCCAGGCAGTAACGTCACCTTCACAAAAGAAAAAAAAACTAATGAATATTTAATATTATTTATAATTAGAACAACATCAAACAAAGAATAGACAAAAGATATATATTTTGAACTTAATAATAATAAGTACGTCATGTTGTATACAAAATGTTAAAATAGAAGATACATAAATATAAGAATAATGGTAGGCCGAAATGGAGTTATCGTTAATAGTTCAATGAGAACTATGATTTTATTGGTGCACGAACGGAGACCATAGGTACTAATTTTTGCAGCGGTAAAAGGAGACAAAACAATCCAGATTTAAGTTATAGGGCATTTGCCTGTTTGAATGGCTACTAGTCTATATGCTACCGTAAGAACCTTGTACTGTGTTCCGACAATAGCGACCAGGTTTTAGTTCTCTTTCGAGGTCAGCAGAACATTGGTAGCACTTTTAGTGTTACAAATATTCAAAAGCGACAATTTCCATCCGGTGGGCCGTCAGCTTTTATGAGAGAATGAAAAGAAAATAGAGCTATCACTGCGTTGTACACCGCTGTTGAATGGAGCAATTTGCATGAGTTTTTAAGTTACGAGTGAAGAATCTACTATATAGGTAAGCGTTCTCCGTCTAGATTGCATAGTCATTTAACAGGTGATAATTATATCGATCAAACGCGAGCCTTGACGTCGACAAAAAAAGAGGTGGTTTAGTTATAGGATGATATGAAGACTTGTAGTGTGACAGAGGATGTATTTCAGAATAGAGGAATATAGAAGGACAAGACATATTGTACTAACGTCATAATTAATTAGGAAATATAAAATTAGATACGACTAAATAATAATAATTATTTTATGACGCATGTGTGCATTCACTCTTAAGACCCCAGGCTCAGTTGTATACAAAATTACATGGTAAATATTTTATGCATTAAAGTCATAAATACATATTTTGTATCACCCGCAATACTTTTGCCAGGTGTGAAATTTAATGTAATTTATTATTCCCAATTGCAGTTTATTTTTAGTTTTGTAAATTGCCTATGTTGGTTGAATAAACGTTAGGGTATTAAATAGTGATTACATTTCTGATAAGAGCCTTGAAGCAAACAAACAAAAGCTGATTACAATTAGTATAGTTCTCATCACATGCACATTCATGTTAGGGGCCATCCATAAATTAGGTACGTCATACACGGAGGGAGGAGGTTAAGGAAGTGTGACCTTGTGTGACAAGAAGTGGGAGGACTCCTAAATTTCGGGACATCACACTTCAAAATCATTTCAAACTTTAAAAACTTCAAAATAGTTCCAACTCTATCTGTATGAACAGTGTTTGAATAATTAAAAATAATTTAAATGGAAATAAAACTAATTACGGAACTGCTGTTTTAATTTAATAATTTCTTGTTGTAAAATTTCAAAATATGTGAGGGAGTAGTCTTACTAATGTGATCGGCTGTGACAAAAACGGGGGAGAGGTCAAAAATCATGCAATTTATGTGACATAATTTGTGGCCCCGTACTTGGGCAAGTAATCCCTAGCCCCTACGGAGTGCAGTCCTTCGTGTCTCGTTCGCCTGTAGTATTCCGTGTGAAAATTTTATATCAAAATTCAAATAATAAACACGGCGCAAAAATTAATTAATAAGACAAATACTAAGACATTGCAATAGATAAGGTTCCTATATATAGATTTAAATAAATTCACCCGTAGAACAAAAAAAACAGTCATTTTTAAATTAATGTTTTCCTCCTAAATAACAATCTTGTCCTTAAATGCCAAAATTTTCAAGACCAGCTAATTAAGACGTGCTGTTGAAACATTTTTAAAAACCTTAACCAATTTAAGCGCTGTGTTTTTCGAGATTATTCCGTGCTAAAAGGCCCGGGATTCGAGTCCCGCCCACGCAGAGTGCCGGTACTTGTAACGTTGTGCTTAATTAGGTAAATTCCAAGCCCCCTTCGCCCCCCAACAGCTAAGAGTGAATAATGAATCACTTGGAATCTTCCAGCTGAGATATATTTTATTTGTGATTAAAATGGCTTACGTCTTAAGATTTTCAATTATGTATTGCGGAGTAAAATATCGCTGGGAGTTTTGGGATGATTTTGAACCGTACTAATTGTAGATTGCAATTCTTTAACCGATTTGAATAAAGGAGGAAGTTTTCAATTCATCGTGTACATATATTTTGTTTTTATATATGTTTAGCGATAACTTTTTCTTTCTGAACTGATTTTAATCTTTGTTTTCCAATGAATTTAGTACAGGATAGTATCGCGTAACTTTCACTGTTATTGGATAATATATACGTATAACTTAAAAGTAAAAATAACAACTTATTAGAAAAAACAAACCCGACTTCAAAAGCAACTAATAAAAAGAGCATAAAATAAATATTTTGTACAGTATCTTGAAGGCGGTGCCAAGTAAAACACAGAAAACAACATTTTTTTTTGTAAAATGCACCGATTTCAAAATGTAGAAAATATTTGAATATTTGTTTTATGCTTTTTAGTTACTGTTGACGTAGGTTTCCTTTTTGTTATTCAATTATTTGGCACAAAACAAGTTATAGCTGATATAAAGTACAAAAATATAGTAAGTATAATTAACATAAGGTCTAGGCTGACACTCTAAATATGTGAGCCCATTAATGTAAGATAACATCGACAAATTCTTAAGTTGTTAGTACACATTGATATTACTTAGTCGTGGTAGCGTAATGGCTAGAGCACGCCTCCCAAATTCGAAGGGCGCGGGTTCGATCCTGGCCGAAACGCATGCACCACATATACAGTTTTCTGACCTAATGTGCATATTGTTATAATTACCGCATGTTAACAACGATGAAGAAAAACATCGTGATGCAACCTGCACATCGAGATAACCGATGTGTCAAGCCTGCCTAGCCGCCTTGGACAAGCGTGGTGGGTGTACGGTCCATTCGCCTATAATAGGAGGCTCGAGCCCAGCAGTGGGACATTTATGGACTATTATTATACTTATTATAATATTACTTAAACAAGGTGTTAGGAGATACTTTTGTTAGTGTTAAAACGAAAAGAAAAATAAAGAAACAAAATAATTAATGAAAGGAAAGTTGCTGCAAATAATAGCTCGAATCACAACAATTAACAATAAATTATAACATCACACAAAGTCACAAACACATAACTAACAATAAAACTTATACACATACTCAAACCTACGCGCACTACCATCGCATTGTATTACACGCACACTCCACAAACAAACCAAGACACACAAAGAGCCTAAAAATTAATAACCCAGGCACAGAAAAGAAAAAAACAACACACATGGCACTAGATACGACTATATATAAGTATAGATATAAGGCCAACACTGCACATGCACTTCCTCACAACACCAGCATGTCACAGATACACTCTACATTAGTATAAGTTTAGTATTAAAATTAGAATAAATTAATATAATAAGTTATTCTTAAGGTACACCGCAACATAAAAATTACTAAATTAATGTCACACACAGTAACACAAATAAACAATAAGCGTGTATGGGGTCGAAAATTTTATATAGAAATCAAGTAGTAAAAAAGGGTACGGAACTCGAGTCCGTAGAGATATTAATAAAAATAAAAAAAAAATAGCTCAAATTTCGCGTTTGGACTTAAAAAATGAGGAATTAAAATGTCTACAGAACTATTCTTACTTACAATTTCATTATATAGTCTGCACATTCTTATTTAGGTACCAATGCACATTTTTGTAAAGCAGATTGGCGCATAGCTTTGTTTTTAAAATGTTTTGATGATATAGCCCACAAACACGGCTTTTCTCTGTATAAACTGATAAACTGTACAGTTTGGTCTTCAGTTACCTTTTTCATAATTGTAAAACCTTTCTTCTTCGCAGTTCCGCCAAAACAACCAATACCTGTTTACTGTACAATTTGTTCTGTCAGCAGTGGAATGGCACTGGATTGGCCGTCTACATGATTCTAGATGCGCTGGAATGGTCGCGCTGTATACAAATGTAGACCGTAAATCCAGTCATTGGACTGGATTACTCACTGGAATGTACCCACTTCAGTAAGAAATCTGGAATGGGTACGTTCCAGTGCCGATTTACGTTATTCCAGTAGCATTCCAGCGCTGGACTGGAATAAGGTAAACCGGACATCCTTCTTAAATATGTTTATTTTTTTATAATGTACCTATATTAATTTATTTATAACTGAACATTGATATTACCAGTATTATAAATTTAATATCATGGAAGACGGATACAAGGGATAATAAGGGGGGAAAAGACATAACTGTGAAAAGCTTCCAAATCCTACATGATTGGATAACACTATTTATTTATTTATTTATTTAATTTATTTGGGAAACATACAATAATTAATATTCTTAAATATAAAACACAAAATTAATACATATATCAATCAAGTTTCCACTAAAAAATAATTTATATATTAAAAATTGGCTCAAATAGTTAATTACAAAAAAATATACAATTATACAAAAAATTATATAAATAAAATGTCAATTTAATTTTGATTAGGTCAATATTAAATAAAATTGAAAAAAATGTTACAATAATTACTAACAAAATAGAGATGAAAAAAAAATAGTATTAAAAAAAAAGTTTATGTCATTATTTTAAAAATCATTGGGTCATTCTAAATTACAACATTTTTTTTAATTTGGGTCTTAAATTGATTTAAGTTACCTATGAAAGGATTAATACTAGTAAATAGTGCACTGTATTGCTGACAAGTCCGGTATAGGTTTTACTTCTCACATACATACATACATACATAACTTCACGCCAGTTCCCTTGCGGGGTAGGCACGAACAACAGAGCGCCATTTAGGCTTATTCTTACACACCTCACTTGCTTCTTTGACATTCATAACTCTTGTTATGCACGCTCGTCTCTGCTTCTCACAATTTTTAATAAATGATGTGGGCAACAAACTTCTATTGCCCTGCCCCAAGCCTTGGTAGAAGAAAAGCCGGCTTGACCTCATGAATGATAACATGTAAAAACAAAAGGCACACTCACTCACATCACAATAAGAGATGCGGAAGAACACGTCATGTGAAGATGCAAAACGAACAAGAGATGGGTCTCTTGTTCCAAATTCAGTAAACATTCTTGATACATGCAAATTTCCTTCTTTTGTATACTGGTGTGTATATATATCTATCTCTGTTCCCCATAACTATGGATTACTTCTCGAAGGTGCCGCCGTTGTGTTGTCGGATTTCGTTTGCGGTGTTAAATAGACAGACATATAAGAATTAATGAGATTTTTGGCAAGTGCAGTGAGTTGTTGAAACAAACTAAATGTCGGACGCCCTGAAAAGTAATTGTTATTGTTTAAATGATTGATTGAGCTAGTTTCAAGATATATGCAAGATATATACTTCTGAAGCCAAAGGCGGACATAGTATTTAGACATAAGTTTGGGTAAGCCTTTCTAATTTGTAATTATTTATTGTTATGTGACAGGCATTTACACAATAACTGAAAGCAACAAAATTATACTAGCATCTTCAGCGGTTTCGTGTGTATGGGATATTCAGGGTTTTTTTAACTTCGGAACCGGGTACATATTAGACAATCCGAGGCATGGTTCCGGGTATTTCGAACTCTACCGCAATATTACACTAAGACGGTCATGACTATCTATCACAGTATCTGCAAGTTTCCGTCGCAGAATTTTTGAATGAAGCATCGTCTTCAAAATAAAAAATCATTTTAATCTAGAATAAGGTCATAAAAAATCTTTATTATCGTCGGGCTTCACCTGCAATAATGTTGTGATTATTGTCTGTGGCCAAATGCGTCTCATTTATGGCGTCAGATATAACGCAGTTAAGGAAAAGCTACATCAGTGTAAATACATAGTGTTATAATTTGGGCCACCTGCGTACCTATAGACAAAGCACATTTACTGCATGCCGGCGTTTGAGCTAATAACATTGAAACTATTTATGACTGTCTTCTTTTGTTTACTTTGTGTTTAAAATTTGTAATTAGAAAAACAGTCCATTGTGTATTGTCATTTTTATGGCAGTCATTAGACAGGTGTGTTGAACTGATTCTAAGAAATCCGATCTACACGGGCTGGCAGCCGTATTGTATTGGTGCAGTATAAAGCAATGGCCCAATGGAGAGATAACACAAGTCAGGCAAGACGTGTGTACATTTAGTGATGGACTTTGCGCGTGGTATTGAATTGTGCATTACATTTGGACTTATTGCGTTCGGTTATATTTGTACCTGTGTTATACGTGTTTCTATGTTTCTATAGTAATTCCAACGGCATTTTAATTCGAGTCCTATAACTCGTAACAATATGTACACATAACGCATTATACCCATCGCTATATCCGAATGAAACGGGTTATAACTGTAATATTATCCTAGATGAGGCGCCACCTTTATACATACATAGATACAGGTGAACATAACAAAAGCGTGTTAAAAAATCATTTGAATCTAGAACAACGTCATGTATCATCTTATATCTTTATCCGTGACATAATTTACGAATCCCTGAATCATAAGGATCATGAGCTTTATAACTGTCCGTTTATGACAATGACGTGTGACATTCATTTGATCACGTACTAACCGAAACGATAAATCTATCAAACGATTTGAATTCAGAATTTTAAATTGTCAAACGCTTTTTTGTAAAAATCACAACGAACCACACATGTGTACCCAATCAAATAAATCAAGGTGGAAATAAGCTTGTTCTTTGATAGTGATGGGCAAAATACGATATTTTTTAGAGACTTGTCTATAAATGTAAGGTCTGATTTTTTTCATCTTCTGTCAACTGAATTGAGCTGTCGGTTTTAATTAAGCAATCCTTCGATTTTTTTTCAATACTGTATTTTATTCGTTGAATAACTTGTATCTAGTCGTATAAAAATCAGCCCATAATAACAAAAAAAATTGAAATATTTTGCTTTGCTGTCTTCAATTAGTTTAAATGACACAGGTCACAGTAACTTTAAATAGATATATAATATTATACTTATCTACGTATACCACCATACTTGTTACTTCATAATTATAAAAGGAAAAAGGTTTTTAAAGGCACAAGTGCACGATTAATTCTACTTTATACGAGTATTCTACTTAGAATAGAATCTACCCCACTTCGCAATGTATTGTATAAAAGTGCTCATAACTATATTAGTTTAGTGTTAGAGTTTTATATATAAACTAGGATATGCCCGCGACTTCGTCCACGCTTGACTTGAAATTCCCGCGGGTACCTGGGACATAAAGTACCGCAGCTATCATTTTAATGAAAACTTTGTCGGGTCAACAAAATTCCCGCGGGATTCCTGAGATAAAAAATATCATACATTTTATTACATTAAATCTTTTATCGCTCAGTAGTGAAAATACATTTTAATTCGTTTTTTTAATCTGGTGATTTAAAATCATTTCCAGCAAAATTCCCGTGGGATTCCCAGAATAAAAAGTAGCGCAGAGTTTAAGTCTAGAATTAGCGGTCGATCAGCGAAAACCGCATCGAAATCGGTCCGATAGATTTTACCTGAATCCCGAACAAACAGAAAAACAGACAAACAGACGAGAAATCTAAAAAAATTGGATCGTGTTCTCCATCGTTTATATAGTCTATTCCAGTTATTTAAAAAAAATGTAATCTACAGACACGGCAAGTTTAGAATTTTATAATATTATAGATAATCTGTTATTATAAATTCACATTATATACTACTTACAACACTATTAGAAACGTATAAAATATTTAGATATTACGTTCAAGGCTAACCGAGAGCTATATCGTGCGATAGCATAAATCAGGCTTAGACTTTTTGTGCAGATAAATCAAAAACAACTGCTGGCTTAAATCGAATTTCTCATATGTTACTTATTCTAATATGAGGATATACACCATTACAACAGCATCAATCCACGCAAAGCTGCCTTTACATTATATCAGCTAATATATGCCCCACTGCTGGGCTGGGACCTCTCTATTACAGGGAACAAATAGTAAACCTACGAAGGTTGTCCAAGACGGATTGCCTCATAATGTTTTTCTTTATTTTCATACATATTTTCACGCCTGTTTCCTATCGGGGTAGGCACAGACAATGGATCTCCACCTGCTACGATTCTAACAAATAATTTTCACTTCATCAAATTTCATTATTTACAAGCTTTTATTTAACTTGCAACGGATGTACCCAGTATGTATGTATGTAAGTTTGGGTGGAATCTTGCAAGTTAAATTTGACCAACTTCCCGGTTTCCGATTGAGCTGAAATTATGCACATATATGTATATCGCGTGATAATGCAATAATATGGCACCATGGAGCTGATCTGATGATGGAGTCGGAAGGTGGCCACAGGAACTCCTGTACTAAACAAGATAGACCCGTCGTGTTTGGGCTCGTTTTACTTGTCTTGGCTAGCACTCTGCTGCTACATGGTATCCAGGATCTCAAAAGCTTGTATTTAAACACCTTTTTATTCTCTTCATACATACACGTTTAATTAAAGCGATTTTTACCTGACCTCGCTTCAAAATGGCTTCAATTTAATCATGGTATCATCTCACTTACTTTATACCTTAATATACTTTTTAAAACTCTCATTTCAACTGCGTTTATCTTACCTTCATGCTTCTTCTTCCTTCATTTTCAGCTTATGCTATTGTAAAAGTCATCAATATCCTAGAACGTTCTTTATAAACAAAAATATACGTTTTTCGAAAATAGAATTGCATAAAAATATCACTCTCCAACTGCGATCATTAACTTCTGTAAATGTTTTGATGCGACATTAATGCAGTCTGCGTGAATATCGATAAAAAGGGATACAGTTCTAGTTTTTTTTATTTAGAACCAGATCATTATATCGATAATCGATAAATATATTAATAGTAAACAGATGACTGCGTGATATGAATCTGTAAATAGTCCAAAGACTTGTTGGTTGAATGTTTTTTGTGCTGGTGACTTGCTTATATGTTTTATTCATGGAAGAAAAAAAAACCCTTACATAGCAATTAATTAAATCCGATATTCCTGCTACTTTTTCTATTGCGAAGCTGGCAAACAGGCAGACTGCCCAACTCGTGGAAAGTGGATACCGTCGTATATAGGTGTCTGCAATAAAAATGGCGAAGCCAACGTGTTGCCAGCCTTTAGGTTGCCAGGAATTACTAGAGCCGTGGAAACAGCATACTAGGGATGACAATCGCCCGATAATAAAGTTACTCTTGAAATACTCCTAAATCCTATATGATTAGAAGGCGCAACAAGGCGTTTTGTTTTAGTTTCTTGTAAAGAATTGTTTTAGACCAAATCAGGCAAAGGTTGGAGAGGTAATAATTTTTTATGCATATATATATAGTTAACTGTAATATATACAACCGTTAGAGACTAACTATGTTGTGATGGTCTACCCAAAAAAGGCAGCTGTGTAGTATATATATGCTGGGCGTATATCTCCAAACCTTCCAAACCAACACAAGTCTATGTTAAAACGTAACGTACATCACATAAACCCTGGAGAGATCTTGGTGGGTATGTGGGACTTTAGGCATTAAAGCGGGCAGCTTAACCACTTGATATTGAACACAACATTACCCTCGGTGTTGTAAGGAGGCGCCATAGGACCAGCACCTGCAGTACAGTATTAGTGACAAGTCGACACGGTGATTTAATAATAGGGCATCTTTTATGTATGTATGTGCTATAGCTGAGGGGCTGAATACTCCGTCTATAGAGGTGGGAAGGAGTGTGCAATACGGTTCTGTCTTCACCATATCAGACATTAGGATAGTGTGTAGTTGCTATGGCTTTCTTACGCATAACCTAATCAAGAGCAGTTACACAATTTAGCCTAGGCTACATGCGTTGGAAATGTACGAAGGCGAGACCACCTACAAATACCTAGTATTGAATAATAATATTAAAAATCTTTTTACCTAATTTTTCTTTAATAAAAAAGCCCAAGGCAAGAGGGAAATACGCCAGTAAAACGTAATAGACAACAATTAATACAATAGGACATCGGTTTAATAACGTTTTTGCGGGCGCAGGATCCAATTAGGTCGGCTCCTTCCCGGTCTTACGACCAAAATGAGTATGAATAAAAGATGCCCTCCGCTGATGAGTTGTAATAAATCGTGACGAGTGACAGACCGCGTCGTTATTGGCGAGTGGCGTATCGCTATCGATAAATAGCAGGTGCTTGGACATCTTTGAACGATGGAATAAGCAAGTAATAATAGCTTTTAGTATTTGTTCTATTATTGCAATCAATCTATACTGGTTAAAGAATACAATTTCCTGTTGCCGGGCGGCCTGTTGTAAGAGGCGACAAAACAAAACAACCCACAGCCAGGTGATAGGGCATTTGCCCGACTGGATGGCCACCACCCCTGGTCTAAAGTATGTCGCCATAACAACCTAACCTTGAGTTGTGTTCCGGCATTAGTGACCAGGTTCCAGTCTCCTTTAAGAGAGCAATAGCGCATTAATAACACCTTAGGTGTTGCAAATGTCCATAGGCAACCGTAACCGCTTTCCATCAAGTGGGCCGTCTGCCTGTCTGCAGAACTCCAGCAATAAAAAAATAAAATTAAAAAAAAAACTAGTCAATATACTACAATCTATACTTAATAAGTGAGTTAGAACAGATTATATAATTAGTGAGTAACATATTGTCTGCTTATAATTTCGAAATAAATACCAAAATTGAAGTGTAAACAGTTTTTATATCGCGAAGCTGGCAAACAGACAGACAACCCACCTAGTGGAGAGTGGTTTGCAACATCAGGGGCAAGGCTAGCCCGTTGTCAGATTTTTTTTCAAATTAACCTCTTTCATGGTTTAAGAAAGAGGGAACTATGGATCTAGAATATTTTTACTGATGCTATATAATAAAAAAATGTCTTTATTAATACTACGTTATATACTGATCTGCGTGGTCAGCCTTTAGGCTGGGCTTGAGTGGATAGGATTGGAGGGATGGGATAGAGAGGTCAGACAGGAGGAATGGGCTACAAGCGATGGACAGGGGAATGGAATGGAATACCCAGGATGTGGTATAATATCGAACTTGATATAAAGTTATTGCTAGACAATAAGTATTTTTCACCCACCATTGGTGACGTACATTTTTTTATAGCTGGAGTACAGCCGACAAGCAGATGGTTCACCTGATAGTCAGCGGTTACCGTCGTATATGGACGTTTGCAACATCCGGTCTTGGAGAAATTTTACACCACCCCTTTTGAAAAAATCCCATTTTTGTAGCGCTGTGTGAAAATCACGGCTGAGAAGCTCATTCCAAATCCCCACGGTGAGTGGGTGACAGCCTAAGAGACCGGGTGGTTAAAAAAGTTAAATAACTTAACATGTTATCAATTTATGTTGTGATTTCGAGTAGCTTCCTAAATTTACGCCCGTGCAGTGGTCTATCCCGTGGCAGCGATGCAGGCGCCGTTTCAGGAATCTTGTTGCCAACGGTGTATGTATGTAAGTATGACATCACTAATGGCGGGTTAACGGTTAAGTAATACTTTAAAAAAAGTTATGGTTCTGCATCGTTTGTGTATCTAGCTAGTGTTGGGTCCTATTATAACTTTCTAATAGTATTTATCTATGAAATATTTGTTTGCTTCTGAAAATGTATTTTGTGATTGATTACATAGGCACACATAGTTAAATATAAACTCAACAATTAGTACGGACTGTCTTACAAATTATCCCGTATTTTGTTGGCAAACTTTCATAGACGTCATCTGATATTTTCATTAGTTTTAGTTTATATACGCAAATGTGTATGCTAATTACACTTGAAATTCAAATATAAACAGATAAGGTAAATATTTAAGCGTACTTAAAATATTAAAATATTTGAAATAAACAAACTAAGCATCAGCGTCTCTTCTAACCGTCCTCCTTTTGGTATTAGTTTTAAAATTAATTCGCATTTTTATTTTAACATTCAATAGATTCAATAGTTTTAAGTTTGTTTTCGTTCGCAATAGATTAGAATATTTTTTTCTCGCGCAAGACAATGAAGGTAGTAATTGGGCCGAGTCTCATTCGCTGCGCGAGCCACGTACCGTCACTGTGAAGTTCGTTCGTTAAATTCACGTAATAAGAGTCGAATTTCGATTTTGCGGGAATATTCACTACTTCCGCCAATTACTGTGAGTGCCACACCATTGTCGCAAGTCATCTAAAAATTGGGTTTATTTATTAAACTAAAATTGTGTCCGTAAGTGGAGCTGTCGGCGCCGATCGGCTCTTCTCAAGGTGAGTTGCCTACACGTAGTAAGATTTGCTCTCACTGGCTAGCTCCTCGTATTTCGCATAAATATATTCGCAAATTCGTACAAATACAGTCCGCTCCAACCGTGATCCCGACATTGCGGATTGCACAGCGGATCAATACACGATTAATGTTTTATCAACCATCATATTTATATCAATATATCTGCAAATATGTCTTGGGAATTTCCATTGTTTTTAATAACATGAATTTTAAATTTTTTATACATTAGTTATATTGTATTCTTTATGACTTCAACAGGCGGTAATATATATTCACTTTCCATCAGGTGGGTCTGCTTCCTGTTCTTCAGTATTAAAAAAATCATTCTGGTTAAATATCAGTTACGTTGGAAGCGTCTGCTTCATATATCATTTTTGAAGTGAAACTTCTTTAGAATCGTTGTGATTTGAAACTAGATGAAACGAATAAGCGACAGTAAAACGAGATAAACACATAAATCTATAGGAGTAAGCCTGCGAGATAATTAGATTGAATATATTATATTTAATAATTTAAACACTACCCAAACAGATAGAGTTGCAAATGTTTTGAAATTTTTCGTTAATACTTCAAATTTCGTGTTTTAAAGCTTAAATATATTATAACGATATATATGAAATGTGACGTCACGAAATTTAGAATTCCTACCACCTCTTGTCTCACTTCTACTTCGTGTGAACTGCACACACACACACACACACTTTTTTTTTGTCTTTTTCTGAAGTAGGCAAACATGCAAATGGCCCAACTGATAATAAGTATTTATGTCGCCTATGTACGTTTGAAACACCAGGAACGTCGCCAACTTATTGCCGTACTCAAAGAAATGTTATGACGAACTTTTTAATTAATTATTATTAGAACAGAAATATACACTGACGGACTCATAAACTGCATCAAAGTAATAGACGACTTTGAAATAAATATTTTAACCAAGTATGCAAACTTTCTATACAGATTTAAATTGAAACCTCTAGATTGGTTCGTGAACTTTAAAACAGCGTAGGGTCATATCCTTAAGTTTAAGTTTAAAAAATTGGTTTTAACAATAGACACAAACTTTATGCAAGGGTTTATTTATGTTTTAATAAGGTGTATTACCTCCACGTGCCCTTATTACGGATTCTAATCGGTTCCGCATAGATTTTATTAGGGTTATTAAAAGATCTTGCGGAATATTGTCCCATTCTTCTGAAAGTGCTGTTCTTAGTGCTGCCACTGTCGTGGGCAAAGGGTTTCTCGCATATACAGCTCTTTTTAAATTGTCCCAAACATGCTCAATGGGATTAAGATCCGGGCTGCGTGCTGGCCAATTCATTGTACGTATCCCAACCTCTTCGCAATATTGTCGAACTTGTGCAGCAGCGTGCGGCCGGGCATTATCCTGCATTAAAGTAAAATTTTCGCCTATGAATCCCATGTAAGGCACCACGTGATCTTCTAAGATCTCTGTTATGTAGCGATGTGCAGTCAAACCCCCTCTATTACCGTTTTGACGGACCATGTCTATGAACACAAGTTCTGTTCGCCCGTTCATCGATATGCCACCCCAGACCATACACGAACCGCCTCCAAAAGGAACACGCTCCTCAATGCAACTTTGAGCATATCGCTCCCCACGTCGACGATAGACTCTTCTGCGACCATCTGCACCATATAAACATGTCCTACACTCGTCCGTGAACAATACGGAGGTCCATTGCTCTTCTGTCCAATTCAGGTGATCACGCGCAAATCTTAAGCGAGCTTGTCTGTGAGCTACAGACAACTTTGGACCATTTGCTGGTCTAAAAGGGGTGATATCCGCTTCCTTTAACCTTCTTCTTATTGTTCGTGCACTCACGTTTACTCCACGCACTTCATTAAGCTCTGTTTTGATGTTAACAGACGTGAGGAAACGATTTCGCAGGGAAGTTGTAACAATAAATCGGTCATCACGACCGGTGGTTGCTCGAGTCCTGCCTGTACCACGTCTCCTTCTGTAAGAACCTGTCTCCACAAACCTTCTGTATATTCTAGAAACCGTAGACTGGTTTAAATTTAAATTTCTACCAATCGTTCGTTGATCCAAGCCCTCCCGCACCAATGCTACAATTTGAGCCGCTTGTTCGGACGAAGTATCCATATTATGGTTCAAAAATCCGTAATAAATATCTGAAACTACTTGAAACGAGTTTTATTACCAATATGTATGTATTTATCAAGAAAGAAATTCTTGATATGGTCATGATGCCAGATTGACAGTATAAAAATACTTTAATGTGAAGTTCGCTAAAATTACAAGTATTTTGTTCGATTCGAGATGTTTATCCGAACGCTATAAACATGTCCGCTTTGTCCACCCACTATGCAAATGCACTAAAGAAAAATACGCCGGGAATTTGACGCCAAATACTAAAAAGGTTTGTAAAATGCTATCTTTTTTAAATTTTGTCGTGAAGATTAGGAGATTTGAGAAATTATTGTTTTGTTGGCTCATCTTTAAGTTTTAAAGTGTTCGTTTTATCACTAAGAATTTTTAGTGTTGTACGTTGAAAATATTCGTTTTTATTGAGTTATATGACAATTTTTGAAAATGTTTAACATTTTTTATATTTTACTTGACACCGACTTCGAGATGTTGTAGAAAGAAGTCGGTTAAATATTTATTTCTTGGTTTTTACTTTTAAGTTGAACAAATACTGCAACAGCTTTAGAAATAATATATTAAGCACCTGTAGAAATTATACAACTGGCACGCGTATACAAAATTTCCATCTCACTGTTCGGTGTATATGCTCTTCAACAAGGGTTCACAAATCAGACCCTGACTTGGTGAGTATGGGACCATCTCGGGAGAACCTTTCGATTAAAAGAAAAAAAATGTAAATCGGTTCACAATTGACTGAGAAATCGAGTAACAAACATACAAATGAAACTTCATCGAACAAGTGGAAAAATGAATGGCAACGGATAAGTGGCAAAACGAATCGCAATAAAATTTTAACTTGAAGTTTTACGGGCAGATTGTTAATGTACTTGTCCAATTTGAAAACCTGCCGTAAAACTTCAAGTTACAATTTTGTTGCGATTCGTTTTGCCACTTATCCGTTGCCATTCGTTTTTCCACTTGTCCGTTGAAGTTTCACTTCTACTATGTGTCCCAGCACACATTTCGATTTTTCGCAGGTTTACTGCAAATTATGATTTGGTTAGGCTAGGTAAATTTTAATAAATGCATTTTTTATTTAAACATATTTTATTTTATCAAACAAAAAAGCTGAACTCAATCCGGAACCAAAAAATGCATCCATAGTATACTGTAAATTTATGCCGCTCTTCCACGCGGCCGCAACGCTTTTTCGTGACAGAAAAATCTTAAGACCCCCCGTTTATATAGAAGTTTCACTTCAAAAAACATACAGATGAATTGAGAAGCTCCTTTTTTTAAAGTCGCTTAAGAAAGTTTTTGATAATCTATTTCACATTTAAAGAACTATATTATTTAAACTAAGGCATATATCATACAAAACCATAAATAATTTCCACACATACGAGTGCTTTTGGTAATTCTTGGATACGAAACATATGTCTGGAAAGTAACAAATGTGGTCCAATCAAAATTTCACGTTTTAGCATCGTCGGAGGCGATAATTAAATTGTACATTCATGCATAAAATATTCGTTATGGCACGATGCGACGGGCTCCATCGAAACTGAGGTTCGACGAGGATATTACAAGTTTTGCTCTTAACTGAATTATTATATTATTTGGTATTTCATTTCATCGTGTTTTCTAGTACCACTGTTCAGGGTCGTCTTTACCCGGGAGAGCAAGGGGCGCGTGGCACTCAGGCGCAGGGGCCTTAGGGACACAAGTGTATTGACTTCAATAAACAGTCTTTAAAGAACATCATCATTGTTTTTGAAGACCTGACTAATGGCACTCTAAACGACTATATAAAAACACATATAATATACATTAAAAATTTCAACTCTCAATTAAATGTACTTCACCATTGATTAGCGCCATATGGAATACACCAGTTAAATTTCATTCATAATATAAACCAAGTCGTTTCTAACAAAAATGACTAACACGCATCAAACGACGGGCAAATGGACGAGCAGACATGACGAATCCATAAAGGGTTGCGTTTTTGCCAAAATGCCTAGGGAACCTTAAACATGAATCATAAAATTATAATTTGAATAAAAAAAAAATATTTTTTGGAGGAGGGGGGCGTAAGCTTATTTACACAAACGGCGACCAATATGCTTGAGACAGCCCTGCAACTGTCTATTGATAAATAGATTATATATATAGAATAAATAGATTGTAACCATCCTTGGTGTAGAGTATGCCGCCATAATAACCTTGATAGATAGATAACTCTCTCTTTATTGTTCACCAATAAAAACTTATGAATAAAAATTATCTCTAATTGTGTACAAAGGGCGGTCTTATCGCTAATAAGTAATCTTTTCCAGATAAACCCAGGAATAAATTTTAAATTTTAAACGAGGCCGCTAGCATATCGGCAACACCGCTGCTGTTGCAAATGCCTTTCTAAGCGAAAACTTGCGAAAAGATTATTTTTTTTGGCAGATTTGCAACATTCATTTCGGCTAACGCCATTTCCGCTAATGGTAACACCAGTTTTTCTTACCATTATATTCCCGCGACGATATTGAGAAGATATTGTGGATTTAGTATCATACATTTTTTTTTACATAATAGTAAATGAATCGTGCATTGAATATCTTCGCAACGCCAAGATATTGAAATAGCAAAATTGGGCCCCTGGTGGGGCTTTTCAGCCTACCTGCTATACTCTAGCTCTAGAAAAAAAAGCTCCCGTGTTGGACCGGGTCTTCTAATTTAAGGTGGAAGGGTAAAGGACGGTATACTCGTCACGTTTCTCCAGGGTTTTCTTTCTATCTGCAGCTTTTTCTACAATGTTTTCCTAGACTGTCTGCGTGTGGTATCAATAACAATATAGCAAAGCGGCTTAGTAGCTGAAATTTGTGACGTTTCTGGTTCAAACAAGTGACAGTGGTGACAGTCCCAATTCGTCTAGTGACAGTGATCGTCCACAAAGTATTCCCTGCCGAGTACAGGGTGCATTAAAACATAAATGTTATTATAGATCATTGTATGATTATATGTGTAGCAGGATACGAAAAATTTATTTTATTTTATAATTTTTATGTTTATACTTGGAAAATCTTAAAATAAGAAACTTATCCAGTAAATAATTAAGTAGAATAGAATAGAATACACTTTATTGTTCACCACATACACATGAATTAAACAATTTACAGTAGTCACATTAAGCAATAAAAGTGGGAGCAGTGGGGGGCCTTATCGCTTTATGGCGATCTCTTCCAGACAACCCGGGCTATGGATTTTATGGACGGGAGATTCGCAAGTGTATGACGTAGTATTAGTAATTAATAAGTAGTAAGCAGATAATTTATAAGTTACTGTAATACTTGCAACAACTCGGAAGGGTTATTAGTTTATTACCATAAGGTAATAAACTAATAAAAGAACAGCAAATGGTCACAATACTTATAATCAGAGAGAGTACCTTACGGTTTAAGCACATTTCATCTACTCACTCTACACATTCGACAAACAACCCACAGCCAGGTGGTAGGGCATTTGCCCGACTGGATGGCTACCACCCCTGGTCTAAAGCATGTCGCCAAAACAACCTTGAGTTGTGTTCCGGCATTAGTGACCAGGTTTCAGTGACCCTTAAGAGAGCAGCAGCGCATTTGTAGCACCTTTGGTGTTGCAAATGTCCATAGGCGATGGTAACCGCTTTCCATTAAGTGCAATAAAAAATAAAACATTTTTAGAACACCAACAATTTTACAGTATAAGAAATTTAGTAAATTGGCTCAACCGACAGCTTGAAGTCATTGATAAACTATTTTAATTAAAAGGGTTATGAATGTTAAGAACTTAATACATTATTGTTTGGAAATTTTAGATAATATTTTGTATCAGATATTTAAACTTTTACACGTAATAAAATAAATCAAACACAGTAAAAAAAATCTATCGCATCTGCCAATATGAAAATAAAATGTAGTGAATACCGTCTTTATACAATTAAGAGATTTTAAATTGTAATTTACACAATTACCACATCATATTAGGGACAAATATTGTTACATAAAATTATTGTAAATTATAGACAACTACTCTATACAAAATAGGCTAATCAAAGAATAAATAAAAATATAACGTTATTATTCAATTAAGGTAATAACCGATTGTATCTTAAAAATAAGAGGGCACATAAAATTAATTATTATCCTTAAAAAGAAACATGACAACAACTATGCAACTAAATAAATGTAACATTACTTTGACAAGTTTCCTTTATTTATATTAGTAATAAGAGCAGCTGTATTTACAATGATGTATGTGACTAAAAGACTATGATCATTATTAATAAATGTAAAAAATCAAATCGGCTCTTAAAACTACACGAGTGATGCTTTCCTGAGGATTTGAATCTACGTTACTCCAGGCTACTACGTTTTTTTTGTAAAATCTTTTTCTGGGATAAACAGAAAGAATAATAAGCGCAATATACTATTTTCTTTAATGCCTGTGCTACATCTGGGATAATATTACAGTTTATGACTGTGGCCAAACGCGTCTTGCTTATAACGTTAAAAATAACGCCGTTAATGATTGGATACATTACTGTATATATGTACATACGTTATCTGGCAATGTTTAACGTCATTAACAATTAATGACAAATTCGCAACATAAATACATACATACATACATAACTTCGAGCTAGTTCCCTTGCGGGGTAGGCACGAACATCAGAGCGCCATTTAGGCTTATTCTTACACACTTCACTTGCTTCTTTGACATAAATACATAATGCATTAAACCTAGCGCTACCGCGATATTTACTAATGTCATAATCTAAACTTTATTAAGGAGTGCTTAAGGGTATAGTTATCATAACGACCTTACTCGAATATATTAAACGCCTTTCTCCGTGTGAAACACGAGAGTCCAGTCCAATTTTGTGGGCGTGAACTTCTTTTAACAAATTACAATTAAAATAATGATTTACGACTGGCATATAAATAAAAATAAGAATTATTTAAACGCGCCGATGCGGGCGTTCCCTCCCATTACTCTGTCGCAAAATGGTTTCTTATTCGCAATTCAAAATTCGAACATGCTTATACACTATACTTCTTTCTAAATATGCACGATTTGCAGATTTGATGACTAAATATGCTATGCATGATTTGTGTATTCAACCAGTGTCAATTATTCACAAACAGTCAAATTTTAGAAAAATCTTTGAAGTTGATAGTTAAGAGACACCTTCAGTGATTGATTTACATTAGGGGCACTAGGGCTTATGCCCAGGGCGGCGAAATTTTCAAGGGTGGCAAAATTTTAAATTAAAGGTTCCGCGAAAAAAAACAATTGGAATAGACTATAGAAACGATGGAGAACTCGATGCTATTTTTTTAGTTTTCTTGTCTGTTTGTTCGGGGTTCACGTAAAAACTACTGAACCGATTTCGAAGCGGTTTTCGCTGGTTGACAGCAAAGTCTTAAACTTAAAATCTGCGCTACTTTTTATCTTAGAATCCCGCGGAAATTTTACCGGGAGTGGTTCGGAGTTGTTCGGGTGCAAAAAATTACCTTATTCCGACACAGTTTTCACTAAAACTATAGGTTAAATTCTTTTTTTAAACGCTGCAATACTTTATGCCCCGGGATTCCCGCGGGAATTTCAAGTCAAGCGTGGACGAAGTAGGGGGCATATCTTAGTTTAATCGAATGTTTATGGTTTTTCCGTTTCATTCAACATGAATTTAAAATGTAACCGATATCTCACTCGATGCATCATTAATCGAATCCAACTTATCTTTAGGGGGTGCGAAAAAGTACACAAATCACACCTCTCTTTTGTCTCAACTTTTTTAATAATGCCAAAGGCAAAGGAACTCGTTCCCGCTGCCAGCCTTTGTTTTATTTTTATAAATGCTCTTATGTTTTAAAGCCAGTTATTTTGTAATTCGATTATCGTTATTTGAATATTGATTAATCGATTGTAGCCTTAGTCATTTGTTTGTGAATTCAAAATAAGACTTCTGTTTTTTTAATGCGAAATGGTTGAGTGGATTTAAATTTTTAAATTAAATGTTGGAAGAATTTAATATACTTTTTGATAATGTTGTTTTGAAGATTTTATTCAATTTCTAATCAAATTTAATTTTAAATGACCTGACTAATGTTTCATTGTGTGCATTACGAATTCACTTTTCAAATTAGGTATTTTTCTTAGTTATTGTCCCACCCAGGGGACTTTAGAAGCTTTTCAGTTTTAACTTTTTAAAAATATAGGATTTTTATTTCAAATTAAGAATAGAATTTTTGTGAACTGCTCCTGCACTTGTTTAGAAGTTTTGAATTGATTAATGATATATAAAATTTCGATTTGCCACAAGAGCTTCGTATGACGTTAGTCAAATACATACACCATATATATGTGGCGGCACTATGTGCACAGCACTAGTTGCGTGTCATATCACTAACCACGAGAGGAGTTTTTGGCAGAAACTGAAAGGAGATGTTGTGCTGTGCGGTTTTATTATCTAAAAATGTGTAAAATTACTCTAAAATGAACAATAGTTGTAGGATATTGATAGTTTTTGAGTAATAATTATGTGTTTCTGTGAGAAATGTGAACTGTATAGTCAAATGTGGCCTTTCCAGTTGTCACAAGAACTCCGTTGAATGGTATGGATTGTAGCCTACAATACAACTGTGCCTAGCTTAAAGGCCTAGTTGCCAAGCCATAAACATTTAAAAAAAACTAACCACGAGTGGAGTTTTTGGCGGGAACTGAAAGGAGATGTTGTGCTGTGCGGTTTTATTATCTAAAAATGTGTAAAATCTCTCTAAAATGAACAATAGTTGTAGGATATTGATAGTTTTTGAGTAGTAATTATATGTTTTTGTGAGAAATGTGAACTGTATAGTCAAATGTGGCCTTTCGAGTTTTCACAAGAACTCCGTTATACGGCGTCGATTGTAGCCTACAATACAATTGCGCCTGGCTTAAAAGCCTAGTTGCCGAATCATAGACACAAAAAAAAACTAACCAGGAGAAAAAAAACAATGCTGTCATATTATAACTTCAATAAAAAAACTTTCTTCCCGGCAAAACTATTGTAAACAATAATAATTAATACCTATTAGTATAGATTAATATGGTTTTTTTTACCTTCTGCCTGTGGGAATAAATAAGTATTAACTGTCCATGTGCTCTGGATTTTTCTTTAACTAAAACTGCCGACCCGGAGGTGTCTAGATCCTCCACACATATATACATACACACATCAAATACATATTAGTTTATTTTTTACTTAAATCAAAAAGTAAGGAAAATAGAAAATATTTTTATTTTTTCATTTACTAATTAAATAGTTTTAAAATTATGATTGGTATGATTATAATAAATTGTTATCAATGCCAAAAAGAAACTGTGCATTGAAAACCAGCGTTGTGTCGGATATAATTCCGGCACAGTAATAAGCAGAGTGCAAACCTTGTTTCTTGAAAATGCGGCGTACAAATTCTCAAAATATTCCTTTATTTTTAAAACACATGTAAGCAATGTAAGTCGATATTTTTTCAAATATTTCTACTACAATTTGGCTGACGTAAGATAAATACTTTAAACTTATGAAATATCAGGGATATCGCCTTTCCTAGATGATCATGAGTCAGCAATCCCCAATTAAGAATGCAGTATGGGTAACATTAAATTCATAGTGATGTTCCTGATCTGACATTTAATGTTGACAAGTGTAACTAATCAGTAATAAAAATTTATGATCATTTTTTTCTATACTTAGTTATGGATTCGATCAGTCTTAATGTGGAATATAATATTAATATCGGCCCATTAACATCCCAATGCTGGGCATCCTTATTTTTAAAGGAGCAGGAGATATAAACGCCATACTTGTTTAATATGGATTGATAAGTTTCATACCTAAATAATCTCTGTGTGGATATTTTTTTATGTTCTTTACAGTCTTTACCTTGATAATAGGGATGTGGACACATGTTATACAATAAATATTAACGCTTAACTATAAACAGGGGTTAATATTTTTTTTTAACAAAAACAAAACCGACTTCACACTAAAAACCCAATCTGGCCATTTTAATTTCAAAGTAGTGCAGTGTACTTCTAAGAATTACTTGTCGATCAGCAAAAACCGCATCGAAATTGGCCCAGTAGTTTTAACAATTCCCTAAAAACAGTCATTTATATAGTCTATTTCAGTTGTTTTTTTAATAGCTTCAATATACAAACACGGCATGTTTAGATTTTTATAATATTATAGATTTAAAATCAATGACTTAAATGAGCACTAAATCTCATATCTCTCCCCTGTCTCACTCTAATCGCATCCTTAAAGGCTGGCAGCGCGTTGTCTTCACCCCGGGTTTTGCAAAAGTCTATATACAAGCGATGATAACCACTTTCCATTACAATGGGCCGTCTAGCTGATTGCCAGCTTCGCAATTAAAAAACGATTGGAATGGAAATTGTGTTTGTCTGTTTGTTTAGGATTCACGTAAAAACTACTAGGCCTTTCCCGGGAATCCCGCGGGAATTTTTCTGGGCCTGATTTAAAATGCCCAGATTGAAAAAAAATTGAATTCCAATGTGATTTTTACACTCATTAATAATAACAAATGATATTTAATTAAATGTGTGATATTTTTATTCCGAGCATCCCATGCGAATTTTCCCGAGAGCGATTTTTACGTATTTCGGGTGGATAAAAATTAACTTATTCGATCATAGCTTTCACTAAAGCGATAGCTTACATTCATTTTTAAATGCTGCGGTACCTTGTGTCCCGGGTATCCCGCGGGAATTTCAAGTCAAGCGTAGACGAATTCGCGGGCATATCCTAGTGTATAATAAACGTTAAAACACTTTAAAAATAATTCTACGAAATTTTTAGACGATGATCGTGTTATTTATTATATTTTTATAGTGGCAACGTAGACTTACTTGCCAGTTGTCAATGTCACTCTGACACCGCACCGGGCGCTAGTGTGCTTTATATTATGTCATAGAGAAGAGTGTGTCTCAAACAACGCAGAAGAGAGTGTGTTACGATTAGTTTTGGGAAGAGAATCTGTTAAATTGTTAATAACTTCCTTGGTCATTACGGGTCTGGTGGGGTGCCATAATAGACTGGTTAGTTAAGTGCATTATTGTATTTCATAATTTGGTTTTATATTAGAAATTATGAGAACATCGTGGATTTATTCTCCTTATCAGACTTATTCTACGCTCCTACGTATTCACTAAATATTGGAGCCTCCTGATTAGCATATGCATACCTAATACCCAACACCCACATGCCGAAAAATGTATTAATGAAATTTTTTTTGTGAAACAAAATTTTAATATATAAAATCACGCAAAATTACTGTCACATTAAATAAATGTACCTTCGGAAATATAGATTTGCCAAAGTGCTCGCTTTCGAGTAAATACATTTCATATGCACTAAGCCTTAGGTTAAATAATAAAAAAGGATCATAACAACAGACTCCGTGGTGTATCGCTAAGGATTTCTTAAAATTAATTAAATAGTTTCGATGTTATAATAAAAATATTTTATTCCGAGCGGTGTCGCGACGGGGCATTAAAGCCTTTCTTTTTTATTTTAAGACTTAAATGTTAAAACGATTAAACGTTTATTATAATTGCTTTTAAGTCTGAATGCTTTTAGTGTTTTTTAACATACATAAGGTGCGCTTCTTACGTCTATAAATTTAATTTAGGTCTGTGTTTAGAGATTTTTAAACTAAGTTAATGACCTCAGGTCCGTGTAATTTACTAGAGCTCTTAAGTCTTCTGGCCTCCAAGTCTGTAACTTTCATAAAAAACCATGGCAGTGCGAGTCAAGATCCTTTCGACTGACCATCTGTCAAACGTCCGTAGTCTCTACAATTCACAATAAATCAGTGTTTAGTCAAATCAATATCGATTTAATGCTGAACCGAGATTGTTTACAGACTATCAAAATCGTTAAATGTTACGATTCTAATGCGATTCCATTGCCAATTTGAGTTACAAACTCGGGGCCATGCAGTGCTTTTTTACTATGGAACTAACAATTACACTTCTTTGTACAACGCTGCATTCACCTTCTTTAGAAGTGAAATATCAATATTTTAATATTAATCCATAAAAGTGAAATTGAGTAAGTCATTGTTCAAGACGGATGCGCTTATTTCACAAATCGGTAATCTCAATGTTTTTATGGTTTACTTAAGATATTTTCTTTTATGATACTGCTCCAAGTGCGTTAGTCTTAGTGACTGTGTCCAAATACGTCTTATTTATAGCGTTACAAAATGATGCATTAACGATTAGCTGCATTATCTTATATACATTATCTTATATTATACTAATATATAAAGCTGAACAGTTTGTTTGTTTGTGTAAACGCGCTAATCTCAGGAACTACTGGTCTGATTTGAAAAATTCTTTCAGTGTTGGATAGCCCATTTATCGAGGAAGGCTATTATAGGCAGTATGTCATCACGCTAAGACCAATAGGAACGGAGCACCAATGAAGAATGTTTTAAAATCGGGGGGTTTTGAAAACAAATTTCATGCGGACGACGTCGCGGGCTCAGCTAGTTGTATATATTTGACTGGGCCAAAAAATCGACTAAGTATTTTTTAATTTGAAAATATTATTTGGGGTGTCAAAAAAAAAGATTATAGTGAGAATTTGAATCTTTAATATTAATATTAAGAGTCCTATATTATCGTAAATTTAGATGTTTTTTTAGTGAGCGGGTTTTTGTCTCAGGACTCCCAAACCATTGACTTAACGAAATTGACTCCGAAACATGAAGGAAATTGAATATTCTACAAAAAAGGTCAAATTAAATTTTTCCGTCAGAGAACTGTTGTTTCCTTACAATCATGCCTTAGACATTGGTATAGTTTTACAATATGATCTTTCAATTTTGAAATTCATGTAATTTCATTTTACAAGCTTTTATTTAACTTCAATGGATGTATGCAAGTTCGGGTGGAATCTTGTAAGTTAAATTTGACTAACTTCTCTATTTCCCATTGAGCTGAAATTTTGCACGCATATGTATATCGCGTGACAATGCAATAATATGGTACCATGGAGCTGATCTGTTGATGGAGTCGGAAGGTGGCCATAGGAACTCCTGTACTAAACAAGATAGACCCGTCGTGTTTGGACTCATTTTACTTGTCTTGGCTAGCACTCTGCGGCTACACAATATCCAGGATCTCAAACGCTTGTATTTAAAAACCATTTAAAAAAATCTTATTCATGTTAAAATCAGTAACCGGAAATAAATCAATAAATATTTTTATGGGAAATTGATACTGTCCAAAAAAAGTATCTTAACATTTTTGGCTAAATATACTCTTTCAAATGTTATTCAAGGTTAAAGTTGAAGCGATTTCCTTTAGGAAATTACACTGTTATTAAATCGCTCCTTAAAGCAAAGAAATTCGAATATGTTATATTTTTTTTAAATTTTGTCAATAACATAAAAATTGATATCGATATAAGAATGCAAGATTTTAACTAACCCAAAAAATTAAGCCTACAGCGGAAAAAAAAGGATTTCATTTTAACTTCAACTTTAAACTTGAATAACTTGGAAAAGTCAATTTATCCATAAATGTTTAGAGACGTTTTTTGTAGAATATTTGATTTCCTATAAGAATATTTATCGATTTTTTTCGACTTTTACATAAATTACAAAATTCTAAAATTGAAAGATCAAATTGTAAACCTATACCAATATTTAAAGCATTATTGTAAGGAAACGATTCATCTGACGGAAAATTTTAATTAGACCTTTTTTGTAGAGCTTTCGATTTCCTTCAATAAATGTTTTATAGTCAATTTCGTTCAAGTCAATGATTTGGGAGTTCTGAGACAAAAACCCACTCAGTAAAAAAAATCTAAATTTGCATTAATAGACCTTTTAATATTAATATTAAGGATTCAAATTCTCACAAAAAACTAATAATATTTTCGTTATGTATAAAAAAATGTCGATTTTTGGCCCAGTCTAGTATACATACATACATACATAACTTCACGCCAGTTTCCTTGCGGGGTAAGCACGAACAACAGAGCGCCATTTAGGCACATTCTTACACACCTCACTTGCTTCTTTGACACTCATAACTCTTGTCATGCACACTCGTCTGTTCTTAAGTCTGAGAGTTGGGTATGGAAGAGAGAGCATGAAAGTAGAGTAAACGCGGTTGAGATGCGAGCACTGCGCAAAATCTGCGGAGTGACGCTCGCGGACCGCGTTCGTAATACCGAAGTAAGAAAGAGAGTTGGTCTGAAAGAGAGTGTCGGGGTGAAGGTAAGGAAAGGAATGCTCCGGTGGTTCGGGCATGTCGAAAGAATGCATGATGAAAGAATGACTAAACAGATATACAATGCAAAAGTGGATGGATGCAGAAGTCGTGGAAGGCCACGACACACCTTCCATGATCAAATTGATCGTGTACTAGCGGAGGGTGATGTCAGGAGCCTTAAGAACAGTCTAGTATACTTTAGGTATATAGGTACATGAGTTATTGGTTAGTATTTAACGTCATTATAAATATAACATCTCAAACAACGAATTAAATCCTTGGCTACATCTGCGTTTTGTCGTTATTAGTGAGTTAGATAAAGCATTACGGCATAAGTGTAGCAGAAGTTGCCCGGCAGGTGCATGGAGCTGCTTCTGACATCGCTCGAATCGTTATCATCAAAACGGCACGGCGGATTTCGCAAGATCACGAAATTACAACTTGATTTTGTTTTAAATTTTATAAAATAAAATGTTCTCGCTAAACATAAATGGTTTTTAAAACACACAATAGAAAAAAGTTAAAAGTAAAGCGACATTCCATTGGGAGCGGCAAGTCGCGAAACTAGTTTGCATTTTCAATTTTAAGGCGATTTAAGTTTTAAGTTCACTTGAAATCGTTAAAGATTTCACTTGAAAGGGATTTATCGTTAAATTGGTTTCTACGGCTTTCAACGGGAGCCAACTTTCAGTGGAGTTATTTGGATTTCTTAATTGTGTTGTTATACTTGACCTTGTTTATTTTCACGGGTAGTTAGGCAGATTTGCAATTACGGCACGCGTTTCGGACTTGTTTGAGTTTCATCGAAGTTATTTAAATTTTAGACAAGAAAATGAGCTAATGTTCTTCTGTCCGCGCTCCATCTGGGATGATGTTATTTTTAGTAGCTGTCGCTGAATGCGTCTTGTTTATAGCGCCTAAAAAATAACGCCGTTAATCATTAGCTAAATTCATATATATACGTACGTTAGCTTTTTTTTATTGCATGAGTTTAACAGATAGGTTGGCGGCCCACCTGATAGAAAGTGGTTACGGATATTTGCAACAACTAAGGAACAACAAATGCGCTGCTGCTCTCAAGGGATACTGGCACCTGGCCACTAATGCCGGAACACAAATCAAGGTTGTTATGGCGGCATACTCACCAGGGGTAGTAGCCATCCAGACGGGCAAATACCCTATCACCTGGCTGGGGGTTGTTTTGTCCCTCTTACGACAGCCCGCCCGGCCGCAGGAAACTGTATTCTTTCTCTGTTTCTTCACGGATAGAAATCAAGCAATCCATAATCTTTATTGTATACAAATACAAAAATGAACTTACTGACAAAAACTACGTCTAATTATGCACAAACGGCGGTCTTATCGCTAAAAAGCGATCTCTTCCAGACAAGTCCTTGAATGAAATGAGATTATAATGGCGATGGTGGTATACATAATAAATAGTACGATTAGGTACTTACATTCCAGTAATAAAAATATAAATGCTATATTCATAAATGTTTTATATATTAAATAGATATATACTTGACATACAAATACATATTTACAAAATTATATGACTGTATGTAGAGAAATATAATATATGTACGTACATACATTTAAATATCGTCATATACCAAAAACAGGTAATATATTCTGATCATTGTTTTAAATATCGGTAGCGATTTTGCTTGTCTGACGTTCTAAAGTTGTGTATAGCTTTCACGGTAAAAGAATTGTTGTAGAAAGTTGAACTATGCGCAGGGGTGTTTAGTTTCAGTTTAGTGGAAGGGCGTAAACTATGGGAGCACGAAACAAAGTCAAAGCGTTCTTTAAGATAATGAGGAGTGTTTATCTTATATATAAAAATGAAACATAGAAATGTATGTACGCGCATAACTTGAGAACGACTTCACCGATTTTGATGAAATTTTGTGTGTGTGTTTGAGTGGGTCCCGGGATGGTTTAGATTCACAGTTGGAACCGGTAGGCGGCGCTGAGATCGGGTTCTAGAATCCTCCTAATCACCTGCATCGATTTTGGTGATTTTGTTTTTGTGTCATGAAACAAAGTCTTTTAGGAATTCAGAAAATATGGCGGTACGAAGTTCGCCGGGTCAGCCAGTTTTATTATAATTTCACTAAAGCCGAGGACGTTCAGAATGTTAGTTGTCCGATTTATTTATAATGCAAAGATTTGTAAATCGTTACTCTGGATTCCGATTTTCATATTAATCCCTCTTTTCTTTGAATTCTATTATGAAACTGTAATGTATGGGCAATGAGTCATACCACAGGCTAATCGGCGAGCTGCGGCCGGCATCATACTACCTCATCAGTCTCACGGATACTATAGTGGCGACGAGGATGGGATGGTGCCGGCCGCGGCTCGCTGATTGGCCTGTGGCAGTCTCGCATCATGCCACCTCGTCAGTCTCACGGATGCTACAGAAACCTCCGTTACTTTAAATATTCGATTATATATTATTCTTCTCTATTTTGAACGGTCTTCAGCATCATTGACATCATTATTATATTATTCAATTCATTGAATCAAGAATAATTATTCAAAACCTGTCTTTCTCTCTCTTTTGACTTAAAGAGAACTCTTATTTTAAAATGGAAATAGACAACACTTTATTGTACACCAAAACATAGATAAACAGAAATAGAAAAATACAAGAGATAGTACAACGGGCGGCCTTATCGCTAAAAAGCGATCTCTTCCAGGCAACCCTTGGCAGGGATTAATGGTTTTTTTTATACTGACGGTGGTGCAGTTTATAAATAATGATAAATGATAAGTATACACACTACATATAAGTACAAAAAGAATATAAATACATACATACATAACTTCACGCCAGTTCCCTTGCAGGGTAGGCACGAATAACAGAGTGCCATTTAGGCTTATTCTTACACACCTCACTTGCCTCTTTGACATTCATAACTCTTGTCATGCAAGCTCATCTTTTCTTAAGGCTCCTGACATCACCTTCTGCTAGTACACGATCAATTTGATCATGGAAGGTGTGTCGTGGCCTTCCACGACTTCTGCATCCATCCACTTTTGCATTGTATATCTGTTTAGTCATTCTTTCATCATGCATTCTTTCCACATGCCCGAACCACCGGAGCATTCCTTTCCTTACCTTCACCCCGACACTCTCTTTCAGACCGACCAAGAATATAAATATATATACATATGTATATAGACATACGTATACACGCACGAATGGCAATACAAACATACATACATATATATAACAGTCTTAGGAATAATATACACAATAGGGAAGTGATGCTCCTGAACCTGATTTTTAAAACACTGTAAGGATTTGGCTTGTCTTATAGCAATAGGTAGCTCATTCCAAAATATGTCAGTCCCACATTGTACCTTATTTATAAATACATTGAAATTATTAAATTTAAATCTATTAACATTTGCCTAGACGCATTTGATTTTATGTCAGAAAGAAAACAAATAAATATTCCTATGTCAAATCTACAAATATTAAGGTTCTTCGTTGAGGCCTGTTGCCGCAAAATCCAAAATGTCTAAAGTGTAAATAGTCTAAACAATAAACAATACTTACAAAAAAACAATAGACTATAACAGTGGTCGGCAAATTTATTAGCCAAAGAGCCAAATATGAAAATTACAACAATAAAAAAAAATGTAAACTTTTATTAAGTATACTAAATAAGTAGTACACTAAATAAAACTGAATTTCATATTTATTAATGCGAACAACGTGCTTACATCTCCTTGGAAAGTTTGAGTAAGTCAGGTTTGTATGTTGTTGTTTTTAATTTTAGGCAGGATTCCAAGTTCTCATCAATAAGATTTATTATTGCGCCTTTCGTGGATATTTGTGCCAGAGCGGCACTTAAGGAGCCAAAGAGCCACATTACACACACACAAGAGCCAAGGAGCCGCACTTTGCCGACCCCTGGACTATAACAATGTTAGAGTCGCCACCAAAGAAGTCCCACAGACGCAGCGCTGCAATCGCCGTACTTAATCCTGCCAGAGTACCTAATTATTTGCTAATCCGTAAATCGATGCAGGTAATTACTGGATAATAATTAAAGCTGCAAATTTATTTCCTGGCTATTTTACGAACAGTCAAATAACGGAGCCGCAACTTTTAGTTCCTTTATTTTCCGTGGGACTTTTTTGTGGCGCCGTCTGTACTAGTCTTATAATACATGTATATAATTTAAAAGTAATTATATAACAACACAGAGAGAAAAGACCAATTTTACAGAACGATAAAACAAATTAAACGCAATATTGAAGACTGCTCAACATATTTTTAATAAATCATATTTTGTAATAGCACTTGTAAAATGGAACGTAACAATTTGACAGGAGTGTACTTAATGTCATAGAAAACATTTTGCGTTTAATAATACGAATATGTTCTTAAATCCGTTAACAATAAGGTCTTGAATGGTTATTTAAATACTTTCTAATATGCAAATATTACTTTGTCGTTAAAATAATAAGATGTTAGACAAATGAAATAGAAAGTTTTACATCTACTCATTCAAAATGGTGATTTCTATAGTGACACAATTTTATTGATAACGGTGTTATTTATGAATTTAAACCTTATTTATTATAGCAGAGAATATAATTTCGATTGAAAACTATTGCATATTTAATAAAGGAGTTAATTATTATCAAATGGTTGACAGCTTGAAAGCTGTCAAAATTGCGAGGGAAATTAAAAAGTTTGCGAAATATTCGCCGCTTCATAGGTCATTTTGTTTGATGGACATGTAATGAGCAGTAATCAGGCATTGTGTATTGATATGGCAACGTTTACTGAGTTACGCATTATTACGTTATGTAATTTATTTAAGAGGCAGGCACTAAAAATCAGTGTTATGGTGGAGTACCTTTCGACACAGCAATATACTGAGTGCCAACCTCGTTTGTCAAATTGCGGCATACAACTCTAATTATTTTTTTACTAGTTTTAGTTATATTTTGTTTGTGTTGCATTTGTCAAATAAACTTTCTTTGTTTCTTCTTTCTAATTTCGATATTTGTAAAATTTTATACACGACTAGCTGACACAAACCCACTTCACTGGGCGTCATTAAAAAATACACATGCATACACGTACACAGGCACGCACGCACGCATATCAAGGGATAATTAAGATACGTAACCTTTAATTAATTCATAAACGCAGAAAACATTCGCTTTGCCTCGTACGAGGATGTGCGCAATTCTTGCGTGGAACAAGTCATTAAAAAATTAAAATATATTATTAATCACAATCAAATATAGCCTATGTCACTCGGAAATAATGTAGCTTTCCACCGATGAAATAATTTTAAAAATCGGTTCAGTAGTAAAGGAGACTACCCCGAACATCCAAACTCACAAACTTTACCTCTTTATAATATTAGTACCTATAGATTTCTTTAGATTTGCTTTGCACATTTTTTTAGGATTACATTACAAATGAGAAAGACTAAATTTTAAATCATTCAATGTCAGTGAATACCGTTGTATGGCTTCAGTTATGTGCCTTTCAACCAAAATCAGCATTATCATTGGTAGAAAATGGACATTAATTGTACGGAGCATGTGTTAAATTTTAATTAGTAGCAAGGCAAATAAGCGATTTAAAAAGCTATAGAGACGGCTCACTAGTCATATAGCATTTAGGATCTTTTCAGAGTTTTTATTAAACAATTCGCACGCTTAATAAAACAAAGAAATAACTTAGAAACCATGAGTTTCGAGTTTACATTTGAAAACGTAAGAACTTATAATAAATAACAAATTCGCTCCAACTCCCGCGCAATTAATAATAATAATAATCGGCAGACAAACACAACCTTTGTATATCCGCAAGCTAAGCAAATTACGCTTGTGTTATGGGTGATATACAACGGATCATTCTGGGGCTGATCCCAGACACCCAAACTAGTAAATAACAGAAAATTCGTATCTGAAATTTACCAAAGCTAGGAATCGAACCCGGAACCTCTGCGTTCTAGCGAGTTTGGTCGACTAAGACTTAGCCCGCTCAACCACAAAGGCCAGGCACAGAAAGGACAAACAACACACGTCACTAGTTAGGATAATATATATAGGTATAGACATAAGGCACACACTGCACATGCAGTTCCTCACAACACCAGCATGTAACAGATACACTCTGCATTAGTATAAGTTTAGTATTAAAATTAGAATAAATTAATATAATAAGTTATTCTTAAGGTACACCACAACACAAACATACATTCATTAAATGTCACACACAATAACAAAAGTAACAAATAAGCGTGTACAACTTCTAAATTTTTTCTTAAATTTAATTGTAAACAAAGGGTACGGAACTAGAGTCCGTAGAGTTGTTAATAAAAAAAAAACAAATTATAATTTGAAGTAAACCTGCGAAAAATCGAAATGTGTGCTGTGGGACACATATTAGAAGTGAAACTTCAACGGACAATACAAAACAAATCGCAACAAAGTTTTAACTTGAAGTTTTATGGGCAGATTGCTAATGTACTTGTCCAATTTGAAAACCTGCCCGTAAAACTTCAACTTAAAATTTTGTTACGATTCGTTTTTTCTTGTCCGTTGAAGTTTCACTTCTACTATGTGTCCCAGCACACATTTTTTTTTCTACTACTAACTAACTACTGTGACGAGTGAAACAAACATATTGTTTTAAAAAGAAAAATAAACCCCAGTAAGCCTTATAAATAACAGTTGAGATTTATTTCTCGTATTGTTCTATTTGTAAACTAAATTTATCCCGTACTTATTTTCGCTTTTTGACAAAAAAGAATCCTTCGGTCGCTGGTGTATTTCGACTTGTGCAATGTAGTGTTAAATGTCTGTGGAATTTGTTTACTTTTTTAATCATGCAGTAAAATAAGTACGAATAAGTACAACTCTTTTTATTCAAATTATTATACATTTTAGGCATTATCAACAAATAAACTTCGTTTATTTTACTAGCGTATAAATATATCCCTACACATTCGGCTAATGTTCAAATCCATTCAACTACTTGAAATAATTGTGAGTTATATTTTATTAACAAATAAGGAACAACTCGTAATAGCCCAAAAGTTTAAACGCTCATTCTCAAAAAACGCAAATTTTGAGATATTTCTTTGTTTTGTGAAACGTTCAAATTGTCATTCCCAATGATCTACTCCCATGTTAATAATATCGCAACAGACAACATCAATCAAGATATCAAGGCTTCTTTGGAATTTTGTATGACTTACCCATCATCCAAAGTTTTGTATGTATCATAAATGTATCAAAAATAATATCAGATCGGTGTCAGAAATGTTTAACAAGAATCGATCTTACATTAACTTAAGATCTTAACACAAATTAAATGAAATTTTTAGCTCCAAAACATATTTTAGGATGTATACACATTATGCAGTTGAATTGACTAATAAAGCAAATTTTTAAAAGACAGAAAACTTTTATTTTTATAATTGAATAAAAAAGAAACGCATAAAACTATGTACACTATATGCTCTAAAATTGGACCAACTTAAGTATTTTTTTATAGGTGGAGTACAGTAGACGCTGCTGCTGCAAGCTGACGGTCTGATGGAAAGTGGTAATTGTCGTCGATGGAAGTTTGCAACACCAGAGATGGCATCAGCACCTCAAAGAAGTTTTATGATACCTTTAAAAAAAACTACAAGTCGTAGCGCAGTGGGAAAACTTCATTTGGGAGCTCATTCCAAATCCCCACGGTACGCAAGAGAAGCATTCTTGAGAATTGTATTTTACTTTATTATAAGAAGGAACTTCTATTTGAGGTTTTTTATTGCTGGAGTACAGCAGACAGGCTGACCGCGCAACAGTGATGTAAAGTGGTTACCGTCGCCTATAAATATTTGCAATATTAGGTATTACCAATGTGCTGACATACTCGTAGATGAGACTGGAACCTGGCCACTAATGCCGGAACACAACTCAAGGTTGTTATAGCGGCGTACTAGACCAGGGGTGGTAACCATCCATATGGGCAAATATCCTACCACCTGGCTATGGGTTGTTTTGTCGTCTTACGACAGGCCGCCTGGCTCAGTTATTAGTATTCTTTCTCTATTCCTGCTTACCCTTTACTCTACGACTTGGGGTTATTTAGGAAAAGCATTATAAAATTTATTTGACTCCTGCAACACGTTCACAACGCCTAAACATTCATACCTCCCAGATACGACCTTGGACTTGCGAAAGGCGACGCGAAGGAGCTAAGCGCCGAGCACAGCAAGTCGAGGCATGCTTCATACATACATACATACTTTTGTTATTTGTCGATCGTCGCGTAGCGTTTAGACGTCTCTTATAGCGAACAGGTCGTGGCCGGACTGTCAGGCACCGATACCCACTTTGCATCAGCATATAATAATGATTGTTCTAGTTATTAACAAATATTCACACGTAAATAATTATTCAGTCAGAAAACTGCCTAGGTATGTAAACATTTAGACCAGGATTCGTGCGTAAGTAACTGGAATGAGAAGCAAGTGCCCTAGCCAGTAAACTACCAAACGATGCATGAGTATTATTTTAAAATTGCTTGTCACAATATAGGGCCAGGCTTCATTTGACACAGAACCGATAATGGGTGATGGAACAAAAAACCTCTGTAGTGGAAACCACGACTCGGTAAACGTTGTGTGGAACGCCTTCGGGTCCAATGAACCAATTGCCCACAAGGTTGATGACAGTGTCTGGATGAGGAAAGCGGACGGCCGCCATAATGTGCTATGAGTTTGGAGAGATCTACTCTCAGCTATTATCTGACTACGAGTACACAGTACGAGAGCGGTTACCGTCGTCCATGGACATTGCCTACCTCACTCTTTGTGAAGAGCTCCATATTGCGGTGCTTTGGGAAAACAGACGAAAGAGAGAGTTCATTTCATAGCTTACTCACGTATGGTTTGAAATAAACTCTAGATTTAAAAGTTAGTAATAAAATTATAGATAAAAAAACACTTGATGTGAAAATAAGACTTTGTTGATTTAGGACCTTACTTTTGGAATATACCGTGATCTCGGATGGTTATCACCGTGTTCCTCTGACTCCAATTATATCCGTGTCGGGAAGGTTGAGATGGAAATAAAATAAATTATAATATTAAGTAATTGTCTTTTATTCCAAAATACGACTCGACTCGACGGTGAATGCGGTGAATTACAATTTTGTTGAATTGTAACAAAGTCACCAGGTCGCCACAGACTTCAAACAGTGAACTCCCAGTCTTAGTATCAAACGCTAAAAACTTTCGATCTTAGTAATCCATAATAAGTCCCTTGCGGCGATGCGATGTGCAGATATGTAAAAGTGTCCGACCGGTCCGGATTCGTTCCGGACAGGGTTAATTGGCGCTCACTCCTCACTCCGGCAACATTCCTCACACCAAGGGGAGAACCGGTCCCACAAATTGCATGCGCTCACGCAATTAGTATCAGCTAAATAGGTGAAGATTTCAATATTTATAGGGAAGGCTTTAATATGATTCATTAGTCACTATATTATTTTTTTAGTTATTTAACTTATTTTTGTTTTGCCTGCCATTATATTTAATTAATACATGTTAATCTTTTTTTTAATGAATAAAAACCATGTGTTATTTTCACGTACCATAACCATTCTGTCAAAAACCCTTTTCGTAAGCTAAATTGTAGCGATCTTATTCATATTAAGCTAGAGTATGTTTGTAGGCTTTTTTAAGGTTCTTACAGAAGCCTACAAAGTTACTCTATCTTAATATGAATAAGAATTATCAATAATTTTTTTCATATGTTTCATTTAACATTATATAATTTAATAAAATTTATTATAAATATTTATATGCTCCTATGTGAGCAAAATATATGTACACTATAACATATATGCCAACTGTTTAACCATATTTTGAACAAATAAATTTGATTTTATTTTATTGATCGTAGTGTTGTAACTAAAACTAAACAAGAAAATTTTTATGATGCTCCAGCTCCACCTGCGTTTGTGTTTATGTCTGTGATCGAAAGCGGCTTACTTATAGCGTTTAACTATAACGCGTTATCGATTTCATTGCATAGTATCTCATGTGGAGTAGTTTCGACCCATTCCTTATAAAAGTTTGATCAGAGTATGATCCGATCATATATGTACTACCTTATACTTTTGCTAGTATATACATAGTTTAATATGTTTTTTCATATATAAACGTAGTAATGTCATATAGAATTTTTAATACATACATACATACATAACTTCACGCCAGTTCCCTTGAGGGGTAGGCACGAACAACAGAGCGCCATTTAGGCTTATTCTTACACACCTCACTTGCCTCTTTGACATTCATAACTCTTGTCATGCACGCTCGTTTGTTCTTAAAGCTCCTGACATCACCTTCTGATAGTACACGATCAATTTGATCATGGAAGGTGTGTTGTGGCCTTCCACGACTTCTGCATCCATCCAGTTTTGCATTGTATATCTGTTTAGTAATTCTTTCATCATGCATTCTTTCCACATGCCCGAACCACCGGAGCATTCCTTTCCTTACCTTCACCCCGACACTCTCTTTCAGACCAACTCTCTTTCTTACTTCGGTATTACGAACGCGGTCCGCGAGCGCGTTCGTAATACCGAACGCGCGAGAATTTTTAATCAGCGATATAATTAATTGAATACTTCAGTTTGTGATTCGAACGGCTGTATCGGATGCTGGATGAAAGGCTGAGATGACAGCCAATAAAATGCCGCCGACGAGTCTTGTCGCGTGGGACTGTTTGTTCATATTTGAATACACATAATATAATAAACAACATAGTGTATTGCCACTACAGGTTTTAGATAAGATTGTAATAATTTAATTTGATTTTTTTTTTATTTCGTGAGATTAGCAGATAGGCAGACGGCCCACCTGATGGCAATCGGTTACGATCGGCTATGGAAATTTGTAACACATGTAGTACTACTCATTAGTAGTACTACATGTGTTACAAATTGGCTTCCGCTCTGAAGGTTGTTATGACGGCATAGTCTCGACTAGCGGTGGTAGGTTCAAAAGGTCCGCTCGTTCCATCTAATCGTAAATATTATACAAAACCACTATTATACAAATATGCCTCCATTAGTAACGGATGCATATTTGTGGCTTTCAGTGTCGAAACTCTAGGACCATGGGCTCCCGAAGCTCATCGACTCTATCGAGACCTAACAACTCGTTTAATAGAGGTCTCACGTGACCAAAGCTGGTCTGTATTTGGGGCACCGAATTAGCGTTGCCATACAGCGGGAAAATGAGGCCAGCATTTTGAGAATGTTCTCAACTGACGACGATTTGGGACTCATATATTGTTTGTAATTTTTATTATTTTAATTTACAATACAATACTCTTTATTGTACACCAAAATTACATAGAAAAAATACACAAAAAACTTACTTACTAAAAGGTAGTACAATAGGCGGCCTCATTGCTAAAAGCAATCTCTTCCAGACAACCTTTGGGTGGACAAGATCTAATTACATAGATAGCGTTGGCGTGTAGTTAAAATAGATATTAATATAATAATAAAATAATTACAATACATTAGTTATAAAAATATATACGTACATAGACATACAAAACAAACAGTAAACACGTTATACAGTTAAATAGTGCTCCTTCACAAGTCTGTTAAAGGAATGGATAGATTTAGCAGACCGGACATCTGCTGGCAGAGCATTCCAAAGATGCACAGCATGAACGGGGAACGATCTTGCGTAAATCTCCGTAGTATGTATCGGTGTCCTAAGTCGCAACCTCACTGACGTTGTCAAAGACCTCGAATCACTGTAAAAGATTTATTTATAAGTTAGTTTATTTTTAATATTTAATTGTATTTTTTTAAGTTAGAATATTCTTGTGGTTAGCTCATATAACAAAAGGCAGTGTATTCCAGAGTCAAAACCACTAAACCTATGGGAAGATAAATTTCTCAAAGATTACCCAACCGGCTTTGATTCTTATTTAATGTAATACCTCGCCACTACCTAACAAAATTGATTTTACTAATTTGAAATCAAAAGTATCAATTTACATTAACTTTCTTTAATAATCCGATCATTAATTTAATCTTTCGGAAGTTAAAACTACTTAAATATAACGTATTAAAATTCCATACACGTTTGTATGGTGTTTAATGTAAAAGCCATCGGATGACGTTGAGCGGGGAAGCTAGTTTTTAAATTTATCGATATCCATAATGTATTCTATTGACAAGCTTGAAAAAATAAACATATTAGAACCTTTTTTAGTCTCTCTTTTCTTTCACCATATCCCAATTACTTGGGGTCGGCACAATATGTCTTTTCCTTCCACACTCTTCTATTCTGACATACCTCTTCTGTCACACCGCATATCATCATGTCATCCTTCACACAATCCATCCATCTTTTTTTTGGTCTACCTTTAAATTTGTACCCATCGATCTTGTAGTATAACATTCTTTTTGTCACGTGACTTTCATCCCTCCTCATTATATGCCCATACCAACTTAATCTTCTTCCTCTCAATTTTTCTGTCACAGGTGCAACTTTTAAAGATCCCCTTATGTACTCATTTAGAACCTTTTTTAGTATGATTACTTAATTTATGTAACAATATGAGGGCAGTGAAGAAAAATGTTATATGAAAGAACATTATCTATTGTGTGTTCGATGCCTATTCTTTCCCACACTGTTCAAATTGATTAGGTTATAATTTTGTACAGTTGTTAATAGCATCTTTTTTAAGGTTTCTTAGATACTAATACACTCGAGTTATACAAATATTGAATAAAATTAGCTAGTTTCTTCTAACTGTATGAACTATATAGTAAATCACTTAACTTATGAAAACGTTAATATATACAACTTACTAAATATTGTGAGAAAAATTGTACAGGATGTTTTTTTACCTTTAAATCTATGATGAAATGTGATAACTTTTGTCTTTAAAATGTCACTTGTGAAAAATTTCTGTAAGAACAAGTGAAATATAACGGTTTTTAGAAGCGAAATATTATTTTAATTAAATTTGTTATATTATATAAAAATCGTAACATCAAGTTTACCGGTGTGTGATATTTAGCTACCTGCGTTGGAAATAATGATATACCGTTCATCGGTAGTGGAACATCGATAGTCTGTTTAATCTATACCTAGCATTACATAAATGGATTCTTTTAATTACATGAACTGTGATTAAAGAGTCAAATAAATTATTAGACCATACATATATAGAAATTACATGTTCATAATAATAAGTTGTTCCCAGTTTGTAAAGTTACAATTGACAATATCGATGAATGATTCTTGTGCGTTGTACGTCTTACATCTCTAATATAAAACACGATAGCCAAGAGCGTATCCGTTACATCTTAATGTATTCTTACTACAGATAGCGTAAATCAATTATAAAATGTTACTGGATGCAAAAGACCTGATAAACCGGTAAACTTATCTTTGTGAACTTGTAGAAAAAACTATTAAAGACATGTTTTGGAACTAAAATCAACAAGCGAGTGTGAAGAGGGTTATCGCTAACATTGTTTTATTGCGAAGTTAGCAAACAGGCAAACGGCTCACCTCATGGAAAGTGTTTAACGTCGCCTATAGGCGTTTGCAATACCAATAATGAAGCCCTCTCACCTTGAGGTGAGACCCAAGGCTGAATCTCTTCGGCTAGCAAATGGTGGGGCCAGTGCGTATAGGGGCGGGCCGTCGTCCGTCCGGGCTGGAAGTAAATGCTCCAGCGAACAGCGAACCCACAGGCCGGGCAAAGGACGCTCGAGGATAGGACAGTTTTAGCGGGTATCCCTAACTGCAGCGTGATAATAGCGATAGTAGACCTGGCGGATCCCACACACGGCCGCGACTTTTCCCCCTTGCGCGGCCTATGGTCCTCAACCAGATTTGCACTGTATAAAAAAAAGGGATGAGATATAGGGAAGGATCAGGCAGAAGTCATGGGATAGAGAGGATGGGATATGGAATTGGAATAGGGGTGAGATAGAGAAAATTTGATGAGGGAGGGGAAGTAGAAACCGTTTATATTGATCAACCAATAATTACACACCTTAGGATTCTGAGACCATCTTTGAATTACCGACTAAGAATGCCTACACATATTACACAGTTTTATGACAGTATCTGAACAATAGTGTTATCTATTTGTATGCTTGGGATGGTGTTGTTTGAGGACATACAACTTATATATTTAAATATATATGTACGATTACAATATAATTTAGTAACATTTTCCTTTATTCTTACATATATATTAGTATATTATATCTATTGCATACCTACCCCCCTCCATACCGAGTTTCTGTCCATCCAAAGGTTGTCTGGAAGAAATCGCTCCCAGCGATAAGACCGCCCATTGTACTTATCATTACGATTGTGTGTACGAATTTATTTTATAACATTGTGTGCAATAAAGTATATTCTATTGCAGGAGATCAGCAGACAGGCAGACGGCCCACTTGATGGAAAGCGGTTACCATCGCCTATGGACATTTGCAACACCAAAGGTGCTACAAATGCGCTGCTGCTCTCTTAAGCGAGACTGGAACCTGGTCATTAATGCCGGAACACAACTCAAGGTTGTTATGGCGACATATTTTAGACCAGGGGTGGTAGCCATCCAGTCGGGCAAATACCCTACCACCTGGCTGTGGGTGGTTTTGTCGCCTCTTACGACAGGCCGCCCGGCCGCAGGAAATTGTATTCTTTCTCCGTTCCTGCACGGATAAATATATAATTACCTCGCTTATAGTGACATGTCGCTTATGATGACCTATTTTTTTATAAATTATGTTTTTTTTATTTGCCTGAGTTCAGCAGACAAGCAGACGGGGCCCACCTGATTGAAAGCGGTCACCATCAGCTATGGACATTTGCAACACTAAAGGCGTTACAAATGCGCTGCTGCTCTCCTAATTAATGAATAAGTCTTTTTTATGTCCGGTTATAGTGACAACGATAGCAATTTTATAAAGAATTTTATGCTTAAAATTATTAATAGCCTTCATTACGAAAAGGATTCTTCTGCGAAAATGATAGTGCTAGATGCAATTTTTATGGTTAATGTGCCTGGAACAGAATGTAGGTAATAATTATATAATAAGTTTTCCAAGTTATGCTTTGTGCTATGTATGACGTCCGCTTAGTATGACGTGGTTGTCACTTTCCTTCGTTGTCATTATAAACGGATTCTTCTATACATGTGTTATGATGACCCTATTTTTGAAATTTCACTCTTTATAAATACCATTTATGTATAAAAACTCTGTCAGGGTAAAACACCTATTTTACATGCACAATATTTGTGTATAATAAATTATTTGATTTGACCTGACAACACGTTGTCATGGCAAGCAACAAGAACAGTTTCGCTAGGACTGCTAGTAAATTTATATACGACATAGAGAATACACGATATTTTCATCTATTTTTATCAAAATAGATGTAGTAATTTCTGAGAAAAAAAAATTGTGACACACCTCGGTTGGTATGTATGTCATAAGAGGCGTAGACAGACAGACGGGTGATGTAGAATTTTATAAAAATTTTGTTATGGCAACAATTAATAACAACGGAACACTAAAAATATAAACGATAAAATAAATGTCAGAATGGCAATTTCATTTCAGGCGGCGCAAATATACTGCCGCCTGTGGCTAATTTAACAGGCGACTAATGCGCAGAGCGGTCCCGCGACGAATCCGACTAGTCCGTCCTTATTTCAAACGAACATAATAAACATTGGTAATTTTAATTAAATTTACATGTATTATAAAAGAATATTAAACAAAGATTAAAAAATTAAACATTACTGCAAATGTTGAGTCACCTCTGATTATGTTATTTTTAATTTACAGAAATAAATAAGTACATCATAATATCACGCCTGTTTCCCATGAGGGTAGGCAGAAACTATAGATTTTCACTTGCGACGATCCTCACAAACAATTTTCTCTTCATCTACTTTCATTAAACTCTTCATACATGCACGTTTTATTTGATATGCTTTTTACCTGATCTCTCTTTAACACTTAGTAAGTATTTTTTTTATATACAATTTACTATTTTTAACTATAAACTGTTAGGTTAGCACAATGAAGGAAACTTAGCGTATATCTATCTATAATCCCTTAAGACTAATAAGTACAATAATGAGCCTAGGTCATCGAAGTCAATAGGTAAGGTTCCTAAAAGGCTGGCTACGGTACCTCGCTGGATCGCCGTACTGATCCGTTGTCTGGGGTAGGAACCAGCTTGTGATCTCCCGAAGAAGCAATACGTCGTTTTTAAATATCTTTGTAGAGGCTCAGGACCCCACGGTCCGAGTGTTTCAACAGCAACCGGAGCAAACATACCTAACTCTCACAGAGGGTTGCGCCGAACCGGCCGATCTAGACGTGTTTGGGAAATGGGATGCGGCTATCGTATCCACGCAGGTCGTATCCCACACCAAAGGTTTGCCACGCCGCTAGGGAATTGGAGTCATTGCGCCAGGACGCGTAATTGCTAATTTGTTAATCCACAAATCAATATAAGTAATTACTGAATAATAAATAGAAAATATTTCATAATTAAAGCTGTAAATTAAGAGATATTAAATTTAAGCCCGATTGTGCAATCAGATAAAAGTTATCAGCCGAATAAATTATAACCTGACTAAATTTAAAAGTGAAATAATTTTTCCAGTTTGTATTTTATTCTATAGAATAACTTTTATATGGTGATTGAAAAAGCGGCCCTTAAGTAAATTATCTAAAGAAGCATTTAATCAAAAATATTTCGTATATCAAAAACATCTCAACGGATATCGTTTAAACATATTTTCTTTGAAAGTGTGTTTTAAACTATGCTAGCCTGATCTTTTTTCATAATCTTGCACTTCAACGTTTAAAAGCTCAAAGAAAGGTGTAGGTGTCATGGTTATTTTTTAACTAATCTACTGACTTTAAGTTCCGTACCTTTTTTACTTGAATTTAATTTATAATTATTCCAAACAGTTTACAGTATCAAACACATCCACCTTTTCATCAACAGTAGCTGCATTAGCTACCCCAGACCAGTCGAATTTCTGAACATTCTTCAAAAGCCCTTTTGAAGAATGTTGGATGGATGAAAATGGATGCCCATCCAGATTCATTCATCCAATTTCGCTGCAAGTTAATTTTGGGTTTGGCTTTCGGCGGACGTAGTACATTATAAGAAAGGTAGATCAAATGGTATGAAAAAGCGTTCGCCGATCACTGGCCATGTTTGGAGTCATGAGAAGATGACGAGACCATCATCAAGTCAAGAAGAGAAGGGGTAGAGTTAGGAAAGCGATGCGTTGCACTCAGCGGAAGAATACTGAGATTTAGTGAACGAACTGAAGTTTCAAACGAAGATGACCGATGGCCCTGTTTCAGAAGGCAAGTAGGTATTTAGATTGATATCCTGACTACTTTACTAACAAAATTCTATCAAATAGCGGAGCTGCCAGTTTTTTTCGCTTTATTTTCCGTGAGATTACTTTCGTGGCGTGGACTCTAAATTGTTTTCTTTCATTTGGCATAAATCACAAATATTATGACATTGTTCTTGAATTAGTACATTATGGTAATTATTTTATTTTGCATACTATAAGTATATGGCAGGATGTAATGTGCTCACAAACTACATTCTGGCAAATAAAGTTAAAGTTGAATTTGAAATTATATTGTTATGAGTTAGCAGGACTCGAATTAAAGTGCCGTTGGAATTATTATAGTTTATTAGAACTTAACAAACACGTATAATACAGTTATAAATATAACTGAACACAACCAATCCAAACGTAATGCAGAAGGTCGTAATTCAATAAAACGCGCAAAGTCCGTCACTATTAAATTCCCGAATGTACACACGTCACGCCTTGATCGTGGTACTCGTTCGACTGCCTCCTCTCTCCATCAAGCCGTCGTTTTGTGCCTCACAAATACGAATGTGCCCGTATCGTAGTCGACGTAATCTGCAACACCTGGCTAATGATTCGGCCGCAAGCGGCCGTAAACGAGTACCAGTAGAACAATAGGCTGTTCTCTAGAAACGTATGCCAATAAATAAGTAAAGAGAAGAAGACGATCATAAAACAATTACAGTCAGTTCAAATGTCGACAGGTAATAAAATGTATTTTTACAGATATGCAGGTAGAATTTGTTTTTGTCGGAACCTAAGTTGTAACAATATTGTAACACACATTATTCTTCCATCTACCCAATTCATACGCAACCTATCTATAGCTTCATATAACTCAGCGACAACAATAATAATATAATGCCATAATATTCAATTAAACGTCCACAGCTTACTTTCACTTTTGATCGTTCACAGCTTCAATAGATTTGGGAACGTGTAATATACGGTTATTGTAATGTTAGTTGGTAATATCTACCTATAGTATTTAATGAGCATCTAAGTACATTGAACCGACTATCGTCATGTATATTGTTATTATTGTTCTTACAATGGATATTGAGAGTTGGGTGCTTGATATGTTACGTCATATTTATACTAGATGTGGCAAGAAACACCAATAAATTTTTACCTTTATCTTTTTGAAACCTTTTAAAAACAATGTAGTCTCCTAGATCTTGTATGAGCATAGCACTTACCAGGGGCGGATTTAGACATTTGCCGCATGTAGGCTATTCAAATTTTACCGCTCCTATCGATCTCTACAAATCGATACCCTAGTTCACAATTATATTGATTTATAAAATACTGATTCGGTTGTGAAAATAATGCAACATACCTCTGTTCTTATCAAATTTTTTGTCCATCCAAAGGATGTCTGGAAGAAATCGCTAATAGCGATAAGCCCGCCTATTGTATTGTAAAATTTTATTTCTGTTAACTGTATCTTGTAAAACACAATAAAGCATATTCATTCATTCATTCATATTGATTACATTTTTTTGTCAATGAAATTGTAACTTTATGATTTGTACACTATCGTCTTATTGCACAACATTTTTTCCTGTAACTTGTAGATTGTGAAGCAGAGAAACGAAGGGTTTGTTTCTGCCGTAGTCAAATGCAAAAACTCAAATTGTAGAAAAATGTATCGAATTGGTGAAACATATTACATGTTGAATTGTTTGTGTGAACTTAATAAGAATTATCTTATTATAAGTAAGATATAAAAAAATATTAGCCTTAAATTATCCGCCCCTCCAAAATCTGCCGCTCTAGGCTCCAGCCTATAACTCATGCTCAGCCTATTGGTGAATCCGCCACTGCAAGTTATGACGTTACAATTTTAACGAGTCAAATAGTTTATCAAATATTGTTTATAATAAATAAATACTCACAAACAAACTGCTGGGCTCGGGTTCTCGATGGGAACCAACAGTATATCCCGACATGCTTGTCCAAGGTGGTTATTTCGATGTGCAGGTTTTATCACGATGTTTTCCTTCATCGCTGTTTTTTTATTTTAGCACTCATAACCCCTTTCATGTATTAAAAAAGGGAATATTAATGATCTAGATCACTACTACTTACATTTATAGTATAATCTGTACTAATATATAGCTGAAGAATTTGTTTGTTTGTTTGCTTGAACGCGTTAATCTCAGGAACTACTGGTCTGATTTGAAAAATTCTTTCAGTGTTAGATAGCCCATTTATCTATGTAAATATTAGATATATTCACATAGAAAAATAATATAATATTGCTTGATACCCGCAATTTTGTCAGTAATTTAGACCAACATAGAAACTTAACTTCCGCTGTCATTCGCCTAAGATTAGGTCATAATTATATGCTCTCCAGTCTTTTTGGCTAAGATCAGGCTACGTGATCTTTCTCTGTGTGAATGCGGTCTTGCTGAGGGTTCTTTGGACATATATTTTTTCAATTTCCAAATTTATCTACACCCCTATATGTTATCCTGCCCCCTTATACTGTTTGTGTTGTTTTGTCATCAGGTTTCTGGAAAAAGATTACCGACTATCCAAATTTGTCTATTTAGCCAACTTATATTAGCATCTATTATCACCTGCCCCTTTTACTATGACATTGGCAAAATCAATGCCAAATGCCTTGAAGCCAGCAGCAACAAAAATAGAATAGAATAGAACAGACTTGAATGCATAATCGGAACTATGATCATTCCTTCCCTCTATACCAATGATTTTAAAGCTCACTGCTCTACACCTTCCATTTTGACTATATATCGTTGTATGGGAATTCTTTTAATGTCAAAGGCAGGCTACACTGCAGGGGACAGCCAATAATTGGTTAAATCACTCAGGATTGTAGCCTTTGGAGTCTATATAATATAGACACGTGGCTAAGGGGCCTGATATTTCGATGTCTGCTTAATGAGATATTTGAAATCTAGTTCTAGAAATGTTTATACAAATATCTTGAACAAGCGATTTAATTTACAATCCTCCTATATTTAAATCCATATCCTGCTAACTATCCAATTATCCAGGATAAAGAATTTAATATGTTCAATGTCCATGTCCAGGTTTCTGAAAAAAATATGTTATATATATTATCATTAGTATAATTTTCAGCTGCACGCCAACAAATTACTATGAATAAGATCCTTGTCCATCCAAGGGTTGCCTGGAAGAGATTTCTTTAAGCAATAAGGCCGTCCATTGTACTAGTACTTTCTAATTTTAAAATGTGATACTGTTTTTATGATGGTGTTGTTGTAAGAGACGCGGTTGAGTCTGCCAGTTTTGCCACTAAGCTACTCGACTTCACACATATGAATTTCACAGATATTACGTACATTTGGTATTTATTATATAGGATACACTTCGGCAAGTGTGTCACGGAATTGCACGAATTAATTCCTCCCTTACCGTTTTACCACCAGTCAAATACACGTATGAGGTCACGCCACCGATTTTTTTTTTATTGCAGGAGCTCAGCAGACAGGCAGACGGCCCACTTGATGGAAAGCGGTTACCATCGCCTATAGACATTTGCAACACCAAAGGTGTTACAAATGCGCTGCTGCTCTCTTAAGGGAGACTGGAACCTGATCACTAATGCCGGAACACAACTTAAGGTTGTTATGACGTTAGACCAGGGGTGGTAGCCATCCAGTCGGGCAAATGCATATGGTGGAAATACCACCTAAGCACACGAAGCGCTATGCTTCCACTTTTTTCATACGTACCGCTGAAGAGTGAAACTTTTTACCGTCGTCTGTTTTTCCTGAAACATACAATTTAGGTGTCTTCAAGTCTTGCCTGAACAAGCATGTTCTAGGCAAGGGCGTCCACGCTTAGACTGCATTTCCACTTAATAATAGCTGCAATGTTGGTCAAACGCGAACCAATCTTGTACTAATATATAAAGCTAAAGAGTTTGTTTGCTTGAACGCGTTAATCTCAGGACCTACTGGTCTGATTTGAAAAATTCTTTCAGTGTTAGATAACCTATTTATCGAGGAAGAAGAAGAATATATCCTCACGCTAAAACCAATAGGAGCGGAGCACCAATGAAGAATGTTTCTAAATCGGGGGGGATTTTTTTAACTTACTTTTTTTTTGACATTCGCAGTATTTGTCGTCCATTGTGTTAGTTATACAATAAATTAAAGTAATCAAATCCACACTTGAACAATCTTGAAATCGAATCAAAAACATCGAAATCGCGTGGGCCATTGTGGACGAATCGAATAAAATGTAGCCTAAGAGCTAACAGCGATTCATAAAGAACAAATGTGACAACACCATAGTTTTAGATTGTTCATAATCTTCATCTTTAACGATATAGGAATATGTTATAAAAGTTTTTGTAAATATTAATAAATCCGAGCCAGGTGACACGTGACACTGACACTTGGACTAGTTTTCAAATTTAAAGTAAGTTAAAGCTAAACGGGCTATGGAAGGAGTACCGTTGGTTCTATATCTTAAGAATAAAATCCCAGATAAGGATAAGATATGAGAACCAAATCACAACATAGGTCGAAAGGTGGTAGGGCATTTGCCCGACTGGATGGCTACCACCCCTGGTCTAAAGCATGTCGCCATAACAACCTTGAGTTGTGTTCCGGCATTAGTGACCAGGTTCCAGTCTCCCTTAAGAGAGCAGCAGCGCATTTGTAGCACCTTTGGTGTTACTAATGTCCATAGCCGATGGTACTTTCCATCAAGTGGGCCGTCTGCCTGTCTGCTGAACTCCTGCAATAAAAAATAAAAAAAATATTATTAAGTTAAAGTAGCATGCATACATGCTTGCATATATGCATGGGCCGTATAATTATTAACACCCGGCATCAAAATTACTTTTTTAATCGATTCATTAGAACCGCTGCACTATCATCACAATCACATGCTGGTTATACCTTTGTTAACCAAGTATTTATGCTACCTGGCACGCATTGTGCGTTTTTAAGATTTTGAAAATATATTATTGATTTTAGCAAAGCAAAGGATATTGAGGAAAGTAAAATGGAACTTGTTCCATAGAAACATGAAAATTATCCTCTCGAGAGGACCTAAAACAACGTTTAAAAAATAAGCATTCATCACAATTAATAAAATGTTTTAGAGTTAGACTCAGATAAACAAAATAGGTAGACCGAGCCCCGAGTTCTCAGAGTGAAGGCAGCAAGTTTTAAAAAAATGCTTTATTTGACGCCTCTGTTCACGTTGGCTCCGTCTCTGCTTTTATTCGTTTGTCTGAGGAGATAGATAACTTTTTCAAAAATTCACTAAGAATGTAACAGATAAATTAGAATTTATTTATAATCCAATAGCTCTTCGACTATATTTCCGCCATTTTTCCGCCATCCGATGCGATCCTGCGCCATTTATCGCCGTTCCGCCATAATGGGCCTTAATGAACGCTTAAGACGCCGGTGGAGAGGCCGCCGATTGTTTTATAGATGTAATTAAACCGCTGCGCTCTGATCTATAGATTCTCGTATATTCTGCCGTAAACACTGGAGAACAATTGTTTTTATTTTGTTTATTTTATACTATGAAGTTGTTAGTTATTTTACAGAGAGGTTACGGCAGTTCGCTACACAGTATAACGGCCCACCTGATGCATAGTGTTTGTCGCCACTGAGAGGTACATGGGCGATAACATAGACAACTGACGGCCTCAAATTTTCAAAACTGGAAACGAATATTATTTTTCCATACAAACAGCTTGAAGCATTGAAGTCAAATGCGGGAAGAGCAAAGAGGTTGATTGGCAGCGACCCGCTTGTTAATACAAGGCTTCAAAGCCTTGCAGTTCACCGCCAGCGGGGCCTGGGGTTCAAACTACCGGTAGTAAGGGCTCCAGAGACAGGAACCTCCTCACAATTCGTGCCGTGTCCAAGAGTGCTGCCTTCTGTATCTGGCCCTTCACCCAGCTTCCCAGTGACAGCCTCTCTAAATGACGGTTTAGACTTTTCGCTATAAGACCGTTGACGGTGACAACTTTCGGCACAATGCTCGTTGACTCCAGACGCCACATTGCAGTAACCTCGTGAGCAACATCCTAAGTATTTACTTAGCTTTTCTTTTTCTTTCTTCACGAGGTTATTGTCATGCGGGATACTGATTTCAACGAGTATGTACCTTGTTTCTTCTTGTAAGATACATTTTTGGATAAAGTTTTCGTTAAATTGTGTATAAAAATTTAGTAATTAGATGATTAATATAAAACATTTTGTAGTGTAATATCTAACATTAGATGTGGCTTAAGTAGTCTTTTGAACATCATTAATTAGTGTAATTCATTGCAAACATTCTGTTTGTAAGGTACAAAAATGATCTTCTAAAGAAAAACAGTGTATAGATAAGCTTGCTCCATCTTCGACCGCATTATCGTCTAATATTATGCACGATCATGGTCAAACAGAAACCTATTTATCATTTAAAAAATCAAATAATCCTAAAACAATTACCTACTTGCATACAATTTGTCACAAATCGTAAAGAAACTTATAAAACCATTTAATAATCCTTATAATTACAACACTGGAAAGTTTTTTGGTGGTAATTAATCCCCTGTCCATCCACTGTGTTTATATCGCACGATAAAAAAACAGTAGTAACCCTTACAAAATATCAATTGACTACGTCGTTTTTTATAGCGAACCCTGTAAAACATCAGAATAGCGTGTGCAGAGCCTTATGCGAGGTTAGCACGCGACCGTATAGTCATGAGGAAAAGTGATTTGGCTAATTTTCTTCGCTACTATTAGCTAGTGTACCCCATTTGCTAGTAACGTCTGTTTTCCGGTTGGTTTTTCGTTGTAGGTTTTTAAGATGCTTTTAGCTTTGAATACGAAAGAATAATGTGGCTGAAAAACTCCTAATTTCTATTTAAGTAGATATCGCCACAGATCGTCCTAATTTCGCTTTTTGACGTATTATTATTTGCAACTTTTTTTTAAGTGATATTAGTAATATAATCGAAAGTGTTAATATGCTTATTTTTAAATTTATAGATAGGATAACACTTTATTGTTTACTAAAATAAAAAAGTAGGTACATAAATCTTATCTATCAACACATCTTACTATATCCAATAGTATCGGAATCTTTGGCGTCGATATAACATACGACGTGCAGTTTTGGAGTTATCTGGAAGGCAAGGCTAAACTTGCCTCCAAAAAACTTGTTATGCTAAACCGATCCAAGTAGTACTTCACCCCGCGGCGACGGCTTGCGCTGTACAAAGAGCAAGTCAGACCGCGTATGGAATACTGCTCACATGTATGGGCCAGAGCACCCGCTTACCAGACTGACCCTCTCGACTCCATCCAGCATCGCGCCGTTCATATCGTCGACGATCCCACACTAACAAGCGGTTTAGAATCGTTTAGCCTTTGAAGAGACTGCGTCCCTCTGCGTATTATACCGCCTGTATAACGGAGAGTATTCCGAGGAATTGTTTGTTATGGTGCCAATGCCTCACTTTGTATATTCACCCTCATTTCCTTGAGCTCCCACGCTCAACTACGCAACAGTTCTCTAGAATATTTATTCCGCGTACAGCAATAATACCCTTTGCGCTATGACATGTTTTTTTTAAGAAGAGCATTATAAAATTTGTTGGAGGTTGGAAACGCGTTGGCCAAACCTATGGTGTTCCAAACGTCCATAGGCGACGATAACCACTTTTCGTCAGGTGAGTCGCTTGCTTGTTTGCCTGTTTCAGACAATGAAAAAAATGCATAGTTACAATATTATACCTTCATGGTAAAACAAAAACCGCTATTAAAGCTCTCTTAAAGCGATCTCTTCCAGGCAACTTGGAAATATGGAAAATAAGTACTTTCGATAACGGAAATGAATACAGAGTAGTATATAAATACATATTGATTAATGGGATAGTTCCTCGCAAGCGATACTGTATTTACAGCGTTATTACTAAAGTAATCATAATTTAACATAAATGGAATTATGAATAACTTGACAATTACAGACTTGGTGTTTGATTAAAAGCTGATGTGTTACGATAAAACGAGTACTGATTTCGTCACCAGCATCACTAAATTAGTAAAAAATGGTAGCAGCATTTTAAACAACAAACGTCATGTCCACGTGTGTTATGCAAAAATATTGATCTTCCTAGGCGATGAGGCTTCATCTGCGTTAGTGTTAGATTTAGGCCTTTTTATGTAGATATGGCGACACGACGTTTATGACGTTAAGTATTGACAGATAACGTTGTATATATATACTAATGTGGCTATGTGTTAAGTGCATTATTTTTTAACGCTTATATAAGACGCATTCGGCCACAGCTTAAATTTTTAACACTAACGCTGATGAAGCCCCAGCACCTTAATTAATAATATTGACATTAATGATGTATACATGAATGAAAAGCAATATTTTAGTATTGGCCTTTGACGAATTTAGTTCGTTGGTAAATTAATTGAGATGCAATTACGATTAATACTAGAAATGGACTTAGTTAAAATACCTGTGAGTTACCTAATGATAAATTGTTCAGGTTTAGAATAGGTCATAGTTATCTACGCTTATTGCGTTGATGCAATTTCAAGAGATGATTTAGTGCTTGCAGGTTATACTTACAGTATTCTATTAGATGTATAAATATTAGTATGGTAGATATAGATAACTGTTTATTGTTCACCAATAGAATTTCATTCAAATTCTAAATAATAGAATACCATAAATGTACAATGGTCGATGTTATCCCTTAAAGCTGTCTTTTCCAGACAACCCATCATTTTGGAAAAACATTTCAAATAAATTAATATAAGTGAATGCTTTTCAAGGACATCTTTTGTATATTTTTATTCTAACATGAACATTACAATCCTTGACAATAGATAAGTATGTCAGTAATTGTATAAGTTTGTTTCTTTGCTAATAGCTGAAGTAGAACCTTATTTTAATGAAAATAACAATCGCCAACGTTTCTTAGAGATTGTGATCTCTGTAAACATGGAATTTTTTCTTGCGCCGCTTCTTCTCTTAAAGCCATAACATGTTGCGAAGCGGTAGTAAATTAGATTAGGCTCCCATAGAGTAAATAATAACCATAAACAAAATTAAAAATAAAATTAAATAATTAAAATTAATAAGTTGGCGGTAGGCTAAATAAAACTTTAACAATACTCATTGACACTTGACATCTTTGTCTTCCGTAATCACGGCCACTGAAAAGTGGCCGAAACGTCGGAAAAACCAAAATCAAATAAAATTACCGCGCTTAAAACCGTTAAAACGTAGTTTTATTATGTATACAAGTCGCGAAAACTTAAGAAAATATTATATGGAATTTTCATTTAGGAAAATACTAAAACACTCTTCGCAACTTCGTCTCTACCTCTTATATTATATCAAACTCTTATATTTTCCAAGGTATGACTCCATGATGTTCTTTGGATTTTCTAGAACTTCTATAGCAGTAGCATTTTACATTCAAAACTGTAATCATGGGACGTACAAACAAATTTGTTTTTACGTCTTTGTATTTACGCGTCGCGGTTTATTGTCATTAATTTTACCTTATTTTGTGATTCTACTTTCATCCATTCTCTATATGCCCAAACCACCTAAATTTGCCTGCTTAAACTCTTGTTATACATATTTTTTCATAGACCATGATCAAATAGCCGAAGTGTTAAAAAGAGATCAGATAAAAAGCATCTCAAATAAGCGCATTAGTATGAAGAGGTTAATTAGTAAATTAAAGTAGATGAAGCTAAAATTGTTTGTCAGGATCGTCGTAAGTAGAAATCGTTCGTCTCTGCCTACCCCCAGGGAAACAGTTGTGATAATATGCATGTATATATTTATAATTAACGTATTTTAGCGACACTGTTCTGTGCCCACCTATACTTAAACCCTTTTATACTTTTTAAAGGCACCACTGCTCGGCCAAGAATGATCGAATGTTCCGAATACATGTTGTACATTAAAGTTATCCGATAAAAAATGTTGTAATTTGTAAACCATTCAGCGTGTACTGTATCACTTATTTCGTTAAATGTTACTTGGACAGCGTCACGAAAAATTTGATTAACTACCCGCACTTCAAAATTCAATGTTATAGAATTCGTTTTCCGTGCAGGAACGGAGGAAGAATACAATTTTCTGCGATTGGGCGGTCTGTCGTAAGAGGCGACAAAACAACCCACAGCCAGATGATAGGGTATTTGCCATATAGCTGCCACCCTTGGTCTAGAGCATGCCGCCATAACACTCTCAAGTTGTGTTTTGGCATTAGTGGTCAGGTTCCAGTCTCCGTTTAGAGAGCAGCAGCGCATTTGTAGCACCTTTGGTGTTCTAAATGTGTGTAGGCGATGATAATCGCTTTCCATCAGGTGAGTCGTCTGCCTCTCTACTGAACTCAAGCAATTCAAAGTCGGTGCTCCTAGTTCTGTTGTTTCCAACACAGAAAGTACGTAGTATTATAGAGATGTTTATTCACACCATGGAAAATGTGGCTTACTTAAAACGAATGAAAATTATAAATGAATAAAATTAAAAAAAAATTGTATATATTTTAAAAGTATGATGGTAACATGATATTTTAGCGCCCCCTCTTTTATATGAACATTGTTTTAGAAGTTACATTTAAATGTGTTAACTACCCAATTTACTCTTCCACTTTTGAATAATTTGGTCTAAAATATATATTTTTTTAATAAAATGTCAACAAGCGAGAGAAAGACCGGTATCGCCATCTAGTCAAATAAAATTTAGGAGCTTTTAGAGTAACCTACTTTTACTGGTTGTTAATCCTATGCTTCTTCCGCGGTATGACGAATAAATATTTATGGATTCAATAATGGCGTATTCCTGTGAAAATTCTCACATGTTACACAGCCATATAAAATTTACCACCACAACAAAATGTCGTGTTGGGGCAACATAACACGGGCTGAGGCTTTAAACCTAATTATTTTTATTTAATTTTATTTATTGAGAGATACCTGCCCACTTCGTAACACTTCATAATCGGCTGTTAGGACCTCCACATATATTTATTGTAATACATACTATTGAACTAGATTGATAAGATCGTTTGTTATTGGTTTGCTTGTCATAGTGTGGTTATAGTATCTGCTAAACACGCCATTGGATCTGTCGATCACATTCACACTTTTTCAAAAATAAATGACAGCATTTTTTAAACAAGAAGATTGTTGTGGGTATTTGTACATTATTTTTATTGTTGAAGCTCAGCAAACAGGCTGACAGCCCAACTGCGATACATTAGCAATAGATAATTAGCAATACCAGAGGTCCTGCCAATGTGCTGCTGGCCTTGAACTCAATGTTGTTATGGCGGCATACTCTAGATCAGGGGTGGTAGCCATCTAGACGGGCAAATGCCCTACCACCTGGCTGTGGGTTATTTTGTCGCCTCTTACGACATGCCGCCCGGCCGTAGGAATTAGTATTCTTTTTCCGTTCCTGCACGGAGAAAGGCTAATGCGTTTTGAACTTAAACAAAACAATTTACTTTTACAAAAAAAAGCATTTCCTTTTTTTAATATGGTTTATAAAAGGTTTTATACAGTAGGAAAAATAAAACAACATAACTTAAACTTATATAACTATTGTTTAAACCTATTAGTGCATTGTTTTGATTTTTCTAATGTGTGTGCTAATGATTTTGTTTCTTTGAGTCGTCACATTCAATTTCTGTTTAGTGAGAGTTATTTTATTGATTATTGTGTTCACAACATGCAAGCCATTTAGCTATCATATTTTCATGAACTTGTTGTGCAATATATAATATTACGTTCTGGTAATAACCAGTTTGCCGATCTCTTAATGAAAAACAAAATCGTTTTTTTTAAGTTAAACCTGAGATAAATGTCGTCGTTTAATTTGATGTTATGTATAATAATATTTCTGGGAGCCGAAATGGGAACAAGTCAATGATCCTACACGCAAGCCTCTCGGCGGGAGTCGAACCTGAAACCAAAACCTGTTATGACTAACAAAAAGCAAAAGTCCTAATATACGAACGCTAAGTGGTTTAAGACGTTGATGAGAAATGCAATTTGCACTAAATACTTAATATCACAGCATGTAAAACATTTTTTTTTAATTTAAACAAATTAAAAATGCCGTGAATTATGGAGAAACCTGTTTTGATTGTTTATCAAATCAATAAAAGCAATTATAGTACGTTGATTTAGGGGCCCTTTCTTGGTATCGGTGGAACCACTTCTACTGTACGAAGTGGTGAGGCCCTGCTTCCCGGGGCTTAGTACCAAATCGGCGCACTAGGATGTCGGAAGAGTTTAATTACATTATACATCCCCGGCATTCTAGATATATGCTCTCATAGGGACCCAGGTAGGTTTAGTAGGTAGTTTGATCGGCCTCCTCCTTTAATGGAGGAGATCCCGTTTGCCGATTTGGTGCACACGAAGCGCGCGATACTAGGCGGCGCTTTTGGTATTCCCCTGTATCCAAGACCCGTGTGTGTGTCACAAGAAAAGACACTCTGAGTTAACAAAAAAAAAAGAAAAGGGGTCCTTTCTTGAATTTAAAGCGAAATCAGGTTGGTGTAATTAAAGAGAGTTGGATTGTATAGCCAAGGTATACCCGTCTTCTGTACTAACCCCCTAAATCAGCAGTGATATGGTAGAAATTCGATATTAATATCCACGATAGAACCAAAGTAACTGACATAGCTCACAAAATAAGAAACCTAAAGTGTGCCGGTAAATCCAGTATTTTTTATTAATAAAAAAAATATTTTCAATAAACACAGCTTACATAGCAGCAGATAGACATTTAAATTTTGTACATTTGATAATACGTCGCAAAATTATTGTTAAAGAAGTAGACAAGACCCACAGTTACGTATGTATCTATTAGAATACATATATATGTATTCTATTAGTGCAGGAACGGAGAAAAAATGACATAACAACCCACAGCCAGGTGGTAAGGTATGTGCCCGTCTGGACGGCTACCACCTCTGGTCTAGAACATGGCGCCATAACAACCTTAAATTGTGTTTCGGAATTGGTGGTCAGGTTCCATTCTCTATTTAGAGACCGGTAGCACATTGGTAGCACCTTTGGTGTTACAAATGTCCATAGGTGATTGTAACCGCTTTCCATCAAGTGAGCCGACTGCCTGTCTGCTGAACTCACGCAATAAAAAAATGTATATACATGATTTAGATTTTTTAACAATTTCTCTTTATCATTCCTTAGGGACTGACATCCATACACAAAATTAGACACCTCTTACTAACAGCCATTATAATATTATGCAAACTTAAAAAAATTGAGATTTTTGTGACATAGAGGGACGGACACAAACATAGATGGACATTATGATTTTATAGAGAGAAAGACTTTATTTGAAAAAATAGCGACGTAATTAAATTCCTTATACATTATTATACACAGAGCATATTTTGAGAATTTGTACGCCGCATTTTCAGCAAACAAGGTTTCACACCAACAGCACTCGACATATATTGCTGTGCCGGAGTTATATCCGACACAACGCTGATTTTCAGTGTAACCCTTCCTTTTGGCGTAAGACCAAAACGACCCAAATTTGTTAAATAATAATACTTAATAAAACTAATTCTATTTGTGTAATATTTAACTAGTAAATTAAATAAATAAATTTAAATAAAATCAACAATAAAATACTTTGTTACTTTAAAATTAAAATCAATACCTAACCATATAATTACTTAAATCTATTGGGACATCCCTGTGTGTTTATCCGTGTAATAACTTGAATCGAATCATCTATTCGAATACAATTCGATAGTGGTTAGCGAGTACATATTTTTGTTTGTATTTTATATCTAATTTTCCAATATTTCATCAAATTTATTATAATTTTCTTATAGTTGTACGAGCCAAATGCGTAACAAGAATTATTTTTTTAGTGGAAACTTAGTTGATATGTGTATTAAGTTATGTGTTTTATATTGTAAGAATTATAATTATTGTATGTTCTGATTTTCTCAAAGAGGCTATGGTACCCAAAAATAAAGTCTACTTTTCGAACTATCACTGGTGAAATTTCTGTTCCACGAGCGCTCTCCAAAACAAGCGATTGCTAAAAACCTTATCCATATTCATCAAGATCGAATTAAGGCCCTGAATTCTTACCCAAAGCAGCCGCAAATGTCCCAAAAATATTTCTAAAATATGTACAGTATTTTGTTTGGACCGGCATAACGATGAGCTATTCAGAATCTTTGTTTTAGTATCCTATTGTTGTCTTCTTAGTAGATATCAATTAGGCATGCTGAAATGACCTGGCGTGGAATTTTGAATTTTTTAACCCCCTTCAAAAAGCAGGATGTTCACAATTCGTCTGTAAGAATTTTTATTAAATCTACATCTATATATATAAAAGAGAGTCGTGTTAGTTACACTATTTATAACTCAAGAACAGCTTTACCGATTTGGCTGAAAATTGGTGGAGAGATAGCTTAGAACCAGGAGACAGACATAGGATACTTTTTATTCCGTTGGAACCGGTAGGTGCGCTGAAATCGGGTTCTAGAATCCTCCTAATCACCTGGATCGATTTTGGTGACTTTGTTTTTGTGTGTTTGAGTGGGTTCCCGGATGGTTTAGGTTCACAATTAGAACCGGTAGTAGGTGGCGCTGAGATCGGGTCCTGGATTTTTATTTTTTCAGAGCAGGACAACGTCTGCCGGGGCCGCTAGTCTTGTATATAAACATACTCGAAGATTTATAACTTCATTAGAGAACATTTTCTTTTTCACTTTTTATTGCGAAGCTAGCAGCTAGCTGGCAGATGACTCATCACATGGAATTTGGTGAATGTTGCGTATGGACGTTAGCTAATTACTATTGTAAATTGATTTCAATTTAGATTTAGTTATAAGATCTGAAAATTGCACGCCTAATAAGGCAAAATGTATTGGGACAATTACCACAAAAAAAACACTTACGTACACATATATTTCTAGCTATAAATTATTATTCTATTCTATTCTATCCTATTTCAAAGGAATGTTGTGAAGCCTTTCTTCGATGAGTCCATGTTGTAACGTTAAAGAAAAACGTTGGCAGGATTTTTTTTTCCAAATCAGTATAGGTAGTTCCCAGAAAAATTACTGTGACAGACAAAGATAGACGAACAACAGACGGACGGACATCACCATTGCTTAAGGGATGAGACAACATTAAGTGTACACAAAAATAATTACTAACGTAGATTAAGTGCAAATTCTTACAAACACCTCAACAAACAACGTAAAATCCTTAACACAATTGAAACTAGCGTGTAAGCAATAAATTCAAAGTAAATCCATGTGTCTTAACAATGGGTATGGACCTAGAGGCCGTAGTGTTAAAATAAATTAAAAACTATAAAAGGTTACTAGTTTAAAAAAAATTCACAAAACATTTTATAGCCTGTTGAATAATGAAAATATGTATATGATGATTCCGTATTTCTTCCAGCGCTTGTCTTACTTGAAATTGTATTTTCTAAGAATTTACCACTTAATACTTTTTAAACGTGATACGACAGAATCGATATATAAAAAATCTTTAAAACGATTTGAAATAAAACAACAAAATTTATATTGAATGATAACTTGTTGCGATAAAATGATTGATCATGAATTACCCTTAACGTATTAAGTGTACGGCCTAACGAGTGCATTAGATGCTTCCATATGATCAGAATGACAGTCCTAGTACCTAGTAAGATATGTTGTCCTGGTGATTATTTCAACTTTATTCGCTAAGTGATAATAGAATCGGTTGAAACTAATTCAGATTTTCAACTTTAAACTTTTTTTTTTATAAATTCTTTCATAATAATGGTATTTTCCTACAACAAAAAGTGACTATATTGCTCACAATAAGTTAAAACTAGATTCTTTAAAATCAGATACAATATAGGTTCAAAAAAAGGAGGCTTTATCGCTTAAAGCGACCCCTTTCAAGTAATCCCCGTTTTTGTTTTGTTTATAACATTGAAGTAAGCACATAACTTATTTTATAAAATGAAACTTAAAGCTGAAACGCTTTGAAGCTAAAAATAATTAAATAAAGTGATTAAAAGCTCTTTCTATATTTAATCGATGTAGAAAATCTTTCAGCATAATGGACATCGTTATAATATTTCAATATCTAACTAACTATACCCATACAACGACATATATTTAAAAAAAAAGCGGTTTTGTTTTTGTACAAAACCATTGTACAGCGTAAAGTATACAGTAATTAGCGAAAATCATATTAAACAGAGTTTATTGTCTAAGTTATAAATATTGTACGCTGTTGGAGATGTAATAAATAAATAAAAAATTAACCCTCAGTGACTATAATTTTTCAAGTGGACCTTCAGGGTCAAATCCTAAACTATGGTGAATAGCGAAAAACACTTGGGAGTCTCGAGGTCGATTTGGACGAAAACTAAAGTGATATCAATAGATTTAGGAAAAATCAATTACCCTTGTCAGAAATCTAATCTGCTGATTTTGAGAAACTAAACACACCTACAGGTGAACTTTTGTACCAAATCATAGTGTAGCTTGTAAGGATTAATTTCTGTGAAGGAATGTTACACGGCAAACCAAGAGAGAGGATTGATTTTGAACAAAATATTCTGTTTTCCATATATTATTTAAACGATAATACTGTTTTATTCGTTTAGCACTAATGCTACTGGTTGCCGACAACTGGTCTCCCCAAGTATGCCTTTAGTTGCCATTGGAATCAAGGCATCTAAAAAGTGTATGGAATTAAACAAACTCATATTGGAGTTGTTACATTCTTGGTCCAAACTCGTCATTGCTACGTGGTCGTGTGCGGCGGTTTTTGCACGTCACACCGCATTTCGCGGATAGCTGAACTTCGACGCGCCAGCGCAGCGTATTTAATTAATGCTAAAAATAACAGCGAAATATCATCCCGACGATCAGCGTCCTAAAGGATTGGACGTGCTTTGACATTTCTTTGAGTCGGAGTGTTCTGATTTTGATTCAAAGATTAGATGACGTGTGTAATTTTTTTATTAAAGTAATATTCCACGGTTCATTTCTGTTTTTCAATTTGGATAAATCAACCAAATTGAGCCATATAAACACAAACATTGAATCATTCAACGACTTTGAATACCGACGTGTCCATTAAGTTCTGTGGTTTCCAATTAAACTGATTCAATTTGGTTGATTCATGTAATAACAGTATAGCTTGATTGATTTGATTCTACCGTCTATTTGAATCGGTAAATATGCCATTCACATTAACTTGCTACCCGTAATTGCTCAAGTCTGGCAAACCCGAATCTCGGGATCGCGGTTGGAGTGGACAGGACTTGTGTGAAATTTCGAATATATATGCGAAAAATGGTGAGCTGGCCAGTGAGAGCAAGCAAATCTTACAACGAGTAGTCAACTCGCCTTGCGAAGAACGGGTATTTGGAGAGCACGTAGACTATATATTTTAACTTGAACGTGAAGTAATACGATAATTTTCTTATAATATTAATATTTATTACACAACGATACGGCACAATGTAAGGATGAATATAGAGTGAAAAAAAGAAGAAAAAAACAAAAGAATGTTGACAGTGTCAAAATATAAAAAGTAAAACTATGTAAAGAGGTTGATTCCAACATGCTGGGGGCCTCAAAGAACAATTCAATTTAATTTGAGTATAACTTAAGCAATATTAACTTTTGTAATCAACAGCATATTGAAAAAACCTGAAACTGAACTATCATAAATGATCTTTATAAGCTTACAAACTTATAACCATTATAATATAACAAGTCAACAATAGGGCTTATTCTAAAGAAAGGTAATAATATCTACTTTATATTAGGATTTTTGACTAATAAACTCAAACCCTGATTTGATTATACCTCCCGCGAAGACGTTTATGATTAAAAGGACTATTTTAGACTTCACAAGATGGTTTAAGACTTGCAAGAAGGGTTGACGTAATTCTAATCTCAACAAAATAATAGTATATTCATTATATATAATAATAATTATATATGATAAGTTGGCAAGGAACCTATGGTCCATTGCAATGTATTCATGTATTATATTTGCTGTAATTTTTGTGGAACCATTTTCTATTTCCAAAATTGTAATGTATGAAACCGACGTCACTCATATCAGATTTACACATATGACAATAAACATTAGAATTGTTAGCAAATTTGGGTAAAGTGTCCGCTACACTATCTTTCAATTTGGTATTACATAATATAGACGGGTTTGCTTTATGTCCATCATTCCCACAGTCGTGTGTAGTTAATAAAGTTACCGAGTCTTGGTCATTGGGGTGCAACAACGAATTATGTTTTTTCTTGCAGTGAATACACCTGAAGTGAAATTTATATCTTCTTCTGTGACTGCCAAGACAAATATTACATAAGTTGTTATCTTTAACAAATTTAGTTCGCTCTGCAGATGTAAGCAATGCAAACTCCTTACACTTAAATAATTTGTGAGAACTCGATTTGCACTTTATACAGGTTGATTGTTGAACGGCTACGTGACTTAATACATTTGCAACAGGCTTCCAAGTACGGGGACAGGCGACAGCAGAGTTTTCGATGGCTACTGCCCTCTTCTCTAGAAAGCTGACAAATTCAGATATAGTTGGTGACGTTTTCGTATCTCTTTCCAGTTCAAATGCCCTTGCTGTGTAACCATCCAATTTGCGCATAAAAGTTACGATCAACATAGGATCCCAATTATCTGTATTTATGCCTAGATTCTTGAGTGCACAAAGATTCTGTTTTATCTGTGATACAAAAGCTCTAATACTACCACTTCTGTCGAGCCTAGGAAGATCTAGTAAAGCTGATATATGCTCTGTTACAATTAGATGTTTATTGAAAAACCTATCTTGCAATAAACTCCTTGCTTCAAAGTAACTGCTGTCAGACAGTGGCAGATCTTTAATTAAATCTAAAGCCTCATTTTTTAAGAAAGCCCTAAGGTAATGAAGCCTTTGAATATAGTCTAGCCTTGAATCATTATGAATTAAACTATCAAATAAACCAATGAATGTGACATAACTAGAACAATAACTACCATCAAACGGTTCAATCTTAATAACAGGTAAAGCTAAGTCTCTGTGATGTTGATTAGTATGAAGTCTGGGGTCTTTGTTGTTTTGCTCAATATGCTCATTTAAAGCCGCGGAAATTTCGTAAAATATATCTTCTACAATTGATACATCTTCCTTGTCATTAGGATCGAGTAGACTAATTTTATTATTAACATCCTCCAACTCAGAGAATGATTTTTGCAAACGCAACAGTCTTACCTGTAATTGTGCTGAGCTGGCCGCTTCTAATGCATTTGACAATATAAAAACCTGAAGTCGCGTAATAATACCCTTCAGGCTTCCGCGCTTAGCAACCAATTCCTTTAAAACCTCAGACATCATCACCACGAAACTTTACAATTAAAATATTTATAAAACTAATATTACAATAAAACTTACAATATACAACACTAGGAAAAAATATAAAACAAAAAAAAACAACAATAATACACAAACGCGAATAATGTCCACAGTCCCAGCAAAAGTTCTTTGAGGCCCCCAGCAAAAGAACGGTTCCAAATTTAAACTTCAGCAGGCCCGCCTGTGCACGTAGACGCTCGTTCTCGCTAGCGCATTCAAATCTCGAACACACGTTATGGTCGAAGTCTTGGCCTCATAGATTTGTGCTTTAATAATTATATTCTTGTGAAAAAATTTCACCTAAAAATGTTAGCAATTTATAATAATGAATTTCTGAATGTACAATGACTCCTTTGAAAATGATTGATTGTATGTAATTTGCGTATCGTAGTCGTATATATTTGCAGTAGAACTGACGAAAAAACGATTTACTATTGCGTCTTCCGTATTGTATTGCAGCTCACTGAAGAAAATAATATTGCGTCTTACTTATTTTTGCACGTCCCCCTCGCTGTATTCTTTATAATTAATCGAAGGACCAATATGTGGAGAGCACGTAGACTGTATATATTTTGACTTGGACGTGAAGTAATACGATAATTTTCTTATAATATTAATATTTATTACACAACGATACGGCACAATGTAAGGATGAATATAGAGTGAAAAAAAGAAGAAAAAAACAAAAGAATGTTGACAGTGTCAAAATATAAAAAGTAAAACTATGTAAAGAGGTTGATTCCAACAACGGGTTTCAAGTCCAATGGTCGGCGCCGACTAATTTTCTTGTGGAGGCAATTTTAGTTCAACACGAAACTTTTAATGTCCGTACACAACGAACGCAGCGAGTGACCGTTGCCGCAATTTCTACCCTCACTGGCTCGCGCGACAAAAAACTAATCTGACCGAAATGAAAACTGTCGCTAATTTAACTAATACGAATAAACTTAACGTTTCAAAACTATCTGACAACTGAAGCGTAGGAAGTCTTCGATGAAACACCCTTTGCTTGAATAATGCGTGTATTTCAATTTTTGCAATTTTAAAATTATTTCTATTTGTGCGTACAATAGTTCGGTTTTCGTTCCGTAGTTGATTTCGAAAATTGGCGGTTGGCTTTAGACTATTGAGCGTTTGTCATAGTTATAGGCTGATATTGCGCGTACACACCGGCGTTTGCGTATTGTTTTCATGCCCGCCTGGACCAGTGTTTACCAGCTTGTAAATCGTGCGGTGACATACGGTTGTGTGGCGGTGTTTTCTACTTTATACATTATACTATAGCGTAGATGAATATATTAATGATAATACAATAAAATAAGATAGACATTGAAATTTTCAAATTTAATACTTTTTTTATTGCAGGAGTTCAGCAGACAGGCAGATGGTTCACTTGATGGAAAGCGGCTACCATCGCCTATGGACATTTGCAACACCAAAGGTGCTACAAATGCGCTGCTGCTCCCTTAAGGGAGACTAGAACCTGGTCACTAATGCCGGAACACAACTCAACGTTGTTATGGCGACATGCTTTAGACTAGGGGTGGTAGCCATCCAGGCGGGCAAATGCCATACCACCTGGCTGTGGGTTACGACTTACGACAGGCCGCCTGGCCGCAGGAAATCGTGTTCTTTCTCCGTTCCTGCACGGATGAAAATACTATAACATAATAAAACTACGTTTTAACGGTTTTAAGCGCGGTAATTTTATTTGATTTTGGTTTTTCCGACGTTTCGGCCACTTTTCAGTGGCCGTGATCACGGAAGACAAAGATGTCAAGTGTCAACGAGTATTGTTAAAGTTTTATTTAGCCTACCGCCAACTTATTAATTTTAATTATTTAATTTTAATTTTGTTTATGGTTATTATTTAATCTATGGGAGCCTAATCTAATTTACTACCGCTTCGCAACATGTTATGGCTTGAAGAGAAGAAGCGGCGCAAGAAACTCTTCAGCAAACATGCCTAGCTCTAATAATTTTATATAATATTAAAATGGGTGGAAGGAAAAATAAAAGTAATTATCAGTCAAGTTGGTTTGTGTTCCGTTGTACGCAGAAAGAGCTCACAGTGTCTTGAGGTCTGGCAGCTGGTTTTTGCTGGGTTTGGGTCTTAATAGTTTTGATAATTGGATCCCAAACAGGTGGTACTTGCCAACCATCTTCTCTATTGAAATTTGGGTGTTTTTTGATTTCAATAGCCTCACGCATCATTCTAGGTATGAAACGATTCTCTTTCGCGAGGATTTGTGGGTTATCGAATCTGATGTAGTGGTTGGGTTTATCCAGCGTGAGTTCACTGATCGCAGACTTCGTAGACCTTGTGTGTTTCATGTCAGCAATGTGTTCTTTTACTCGTGTTTTTATGCTCCTCTTTGTTTGCCCAATGTATGACAATCCACACTCACAATCAAGCTTGTAAACCCCTGCATCCTGGAGTGGGATATTGCATTTCACAGGTCTCAGAAATTGGGTAATCTTTTTCTGCGGCTTGAAATATGTTTTGATTGAAGCTCGCCTGAGGATGTGACCAATTCTGTCTGTGACCCCCTTGATGTAGGGTAGGGTAGCAGGGCACCGCTCAACTGAAGGTGGTTTGGGGCCTTTGTGACGTTGGTGTGGAGTCTTCAGCTGATTGCGTTGTAGAACTCGCTTGACATGCTGAAGCTCTCCAGCTATGTGGTTCTCGTCACAAATTTTCCGTGCTCTCTGAAACAAAGATTTGCCCACGGTAGCTAACTGACTAGGATGGTGGTGAGACGAACCATTAAGGTATTTATCTGTATGGGTAGGTTTCCTATACACCGTATGACCAAGAGTATTGTCAGGGTTCCTTAGGATGAGCACATCCAGAAAAGCTAATTTATTATTTGCCTCTAGTTCCATAGTAAATTTAATATTACTGCTAAAGGAATTGAGATGATCTAGAAATGCAGAGACTTTATCGTTTGGGAGGACGGCAAAAGTATCGTCTACGTACCTTTTATACATCTTCGGCTTAGCCGGAGCGGTATCCAGTGCCTTCTGCTCGAAGTCTTCCATAAAAATGTCAGCCACGACAGGAGACACCGGTGAGCCCATGGCTACACCGTTGATTTGGTCGTAGAAGCCGTAGTCCGCGCTTAAAACCGTTAAAACGTAGTTTTATTATGTATACAAGTCGCGAAAACTTAAGAAAATATTAATACTATAACATGTTTTTAATAATTTAAACAATTCTTTTTATTACTTTGACATGTATACTTACTGAAATTAATTTGGAAACATTAGTGTAGGGTTATAGAGCATCAAGATAATTAGTTAATGTAAGTATTTGCACGCCATGTAAATGACAATACATACTGAAAACTTTATATTATATAATATCTATTTATTCATGTACATTGTACCTATGTTTTTGCAAATAAAGATTGATTGATTGATAAAACTATTATATTTTACCAAATCAAATATTAAAACTAATAATGAAAGACGGATGTTTTGAATATTCATACAGTTCATCATTTACCTACAAAAAATGAAGTTATTGCAACAAGTAAGCTGTTAGCACTGCACAATTCACTTTACACAGGGATTACAAACTCCAAACACTCGCACTTAGATATGCAAACGTAAAAAACATCTTTTTTATAAAATCCAATAACATAAGAGAATACACGATACAAAAACCATACCGCGATGCAAAACGATGGTGGCGCCATCTCTTAATAAATTTAGCAAACTAAACTCCATATGCATGAATGAAACTGAACTTGAATATTGGTTAATAAATACAATTTAGACATAAGTAATATAATAAGTAATCAGTTCTCTAAATAGATTCCCATCTCTATTTACATCGTATTGAGTATTCTGAGAATAATTTCGTACAGGATAGGTAATATTCTATTTGTAAAAAATCTATAAAAATCCAATCGAGACTGTAATTTTCTTCGTTACCCGCATATAATAAACGCGAGAGCGACCTTCCGTCTGATTCGAATCTAATTTAGTCGTCTGCAAGCGCTATATGCCTGTTTGAGTATTGATTATTATATCTGGAAGCAGGATTTATACATATTATGTCTTTTCTCTTTGCCTGGCAATTATTAATTATGTTTTTTTGTGAGTACTACCTACCAACACGTCGCTATTCAACTAAGTTATACAAAGATTTTGAAGTGTTAACTGTTAGTTATTTATCTTAGCTATAGTTATGAGGAAACGTGCTGAACTTTCCTATGATCCCTCTTATCTAAGAAGTCGCAGATTAGATCGTGTTTACGAGTTGTAATCTAGGCGCACATCTATCTATTGCTTTTAGATTTCACATTATCATCACCTCAGTACGCAAATCTAAGGCATGCAATCAAATACTAAATATCTATCCTCATACCTTTCGTTGTTGTAAAACCAAAGCTATGACTTTGCCGTATACACTCGGTTACATACAAACGGAAAACATTAATTTTAACTGCTAACCTATAATAAAAAAGGATATATAGGTTATCCGTGCAGGAACGGAGAAAGAATACAATTTCCTGCAGCCGGGCGGCCTGTTTGTAAGAGGCGACCAAACAACCCCCAGCCAGGTGGTAGGGCATTTGCCCGTCTGGATGGCTACCACCCCTGGTCTAAAGTATGTCGCCATAACAACCTTGAGTTGTGTTCCGGCATTAGTGACCAGGTTCCAGTCTCCCTTAAGAGAGCAGCAGCGCATTTGTAGCACCTTTGGTGTTGCAAATGTCCATAGGCGATGGTAACCGATTTCCATCAAGTGGGCCGTCTGCCTGTCTGCTGAACTCCTGCAATAAAAGAAATCTTACGTATACCCACAAGCGAGAGCGCGCGGGCGCTCACACCCACGCACGCACACACACACACACACACACACACACACGCACACACACGCACGCGCACACACACACACACACACACACACACACACACACACACAAACAAACACGCACACACACACACACACACACACACACACACACACACACACACACACACACACACACACACACACACACACACAAACAAACACGCACACACACACACACAGACACACACCACATAGACACATATCTGCGCACTCACACTCGTCACGCGCTTCAAGCCGCGAATGACACTTGTGCTTGTTATTTTTATGTTCATTTTTATATTTATAATGATGTATCCTCTACTTTACTATAATTTACATTATCGTTTAGTCTTGTGGTGGGAGTTGTCATTGCATCACAGTTTTATACTTTTGCAGTGCAACGAACTGTTTGATATTATGTAAACATGTGTTTCTTTAGATTTTAGATCAATAACAATTTATTATTATATTACACAATCTACTCTATTTTGATCATCTTCTTCTTCATCAAAATGATGACCTTTTATTCGTGCAGGTATGAAGAAAGAATATTTATTACTGACACTGAGCAGCTTGTCGTAAGAGATGACAAAAGAACCCACAGCCAGGCCATAGGATATTTAACCTTCTCGGTATGTACCACTCCTGGTCTATAGTATGTTGCCATAAAAACCTTGACGAGTGTTCTGACACCAGCGGCCAGGTTCGAGGCTGGCAGGACTATTACTGTTACAAATGTTCATTTGCGACGGTAACCATTTTCCATCAGGGAGCTGTCGACCAGTCTACTGAACCCAAAAATAAAATAAAAAATCAATTGCGAGTACATACAGCTCTATCTAGCAATCGTTCAAGTTAAGTAAATTATGTTTGTGTTCTAGGTTAATATGACAATAAATCTGATGACAACGCCTCATTTTTACAACCGCACCGCTCACCGTCGACGGGATGTTTACCCCCATTTCCTGGAGTTCCCATGTTCAACTACGCAAAGGTTCTTTAGAACGTTTATTCCGCGTACAACAATTATCTAGAGGGAATTTCCCGCCGAGGTTTTCCCTCTGCGCTACGACATGGGGTCGTTTAAGAAGGGCGTTATAAAACTTCTTAGAGGCCGGAAACGCGTTGGCAACGCCCCTGGTGTTGCAAACGTCCATAGGCGACGGTAACCATCTTCCATTAAGTGGGCCGTCCACCTGTTTGCCTGCTTCAGGGAATAAAAAAATTATGACAGACAGACGCTAAGATTTTTTCATTAGCCTGGCAGTAAATTGGATCATGGACGGTGCCTTTTATACAATGCGAACATACAACGTAATTTTTTGGGTCCAACCCTAGATACGCAGACTAAAGGTAATAATGGAAAATTTGTTTACGAACTTTACTTTATTGTGATTTGAACTCGAGACGTCTACGTTGTGCTTGAAGTAGACAAAAAATATATCTTAATTTACTAAATTCAATAGTTTTTTTTTTCAGTCTACAATTTGAAAGAACATCTGGAAAACAACCGAAAAAATATAACTAGGCATTGCATTCAATATAAAAAACCATTAGCAACATTGTTATTAACAAGTATGTAAGTCTAAAATGTTCACTTTATCTAGCACTTACCAAATGGGTTCTTACAAAGGGGGGTTTTCAAAAGAACCACCGGCCACTTTCATGCCATCCTGTCTTTTCCTACATTCGATGAAAGTCGATTTCGGACGAATACATGGTGGAGACGTGTGAAATATTTCGACGTCATCGCGGCTTTTTGTCTTTCGATTATCGCTTAGTTTATATTTCATATACGGTTTTTACATTAAATTATAATAATAAATAACTGGCGTACTTTTGTAAAAGTGGCTGAAACTTTTCGAAATAAATTCTCTACGATATCCCAAATTATTCCATCATGACCGAATGTTACGGTAAATCATATTGTTGTTTTACAATCTACAATTTCAATAATGTGTATTTAAAAGAATGAAACGCGGCTATTTGAATTATTCAAACGTATTATTTAACATATGATTTTGAAATTTTACTCAATACTTTAGTAATGTACATTTGATACGCCATTTGGAATTGTTCTCGAAAAATTTCATATTAAATGTTGACAAATTCTCAATTACTAATTAATTATTTTTTTTTAAACAGGAATTTTATTTCTAAAAGCTAGCAACACTGCGCTATAAATTTTGTTCTCCTGTGCAATTACCCAGTGAATGGGTGTTGTGAAAGCGGTATATACCCTATAGACTGCAATTCTTTGGTATTTTAGAGTATTTATTTTCAGCTAAATTAGAAATTTATTATTTGATCATGAATTACAACCAGTCTTAAAAGTTTAGTAGTTTAACCTTATAAAACGACTTATTAATTTAAGATCATAGATTTATATTATTTTGTAGGTGTAGCTTTATTTATAGTATAGTTTAGTTTATTTAAGAACGACAATTTGAAATGAGACCAAAATATACAGAAATTTATTTCGTATGAAAACAAGGTAAGTATAGTTTTTGAGATTAGAAAATTCAAATTGTTTACGTCAAACTGAAATATTTGACAGTTCGTGTATACGTATCTTAGGTGCATAAATAAATTAAAAAAATCATCTTTTTTATTTGGGACTTTTGCCACATAGGCATGTACGCCCCATCATCTCCTAAAGACAGAAAAAACTTTATTGGTCACCAAAAATGCATTTACGAAGCCTATATATAAGTACATTGTTGGCAAGTTAAAAATTACGCACCATAATGGAACATGCGGAAAATAGGTATTTAAGTGAAAAAATTTATAAGAATTCCACCAAGGAGTTACAACATTACGAGAATAAATAAGCTGAATAATCGAACCTCCTTAGAAGCGCTTTTGATCTATACATTTGGCTCACTTTAATAATATAGAGAAAGTTCAAAGATGTAGTTCTAATTCCACCACGCGCACGTGGCGCCATTTGTAAATGCGCGACATTTTCATATTAGAAACTTCAAAGATCGTTGCGATTTTCCGACTGATATTTATGCTTCTTTAATTACCTATTGTACTGTTTTCTTGTAAATGTGTTGAATAGCGTTGTATAACACACGTGCGGTTGTTGGTTTTTCAAACTGGTGACTACGGTAAGCCCTCGACTTGGTGTCAGGCTTACATTCGTCTACTCGTTTGTAAAAACCAACTTACCGCACTAGTATCGATAAATAACTATTACTTGCTAAAACAAAAGGTGGTCATATCGCTTAAAGCGATCTGATCTAGACGACCTGAAATAGTTAAATAAATTGTAAAGGCCCCAAAATGACCTCTTCTATCCTCTATGGTGTGTATGAAGGCTTATTAATGCCTTAAAAGGGGCTTCAGGCCTTTGGGCCGCCAAGGGATGGCTCACGTGCCTAATGTGCCAGTGAAAAGGACGCAGTGACGTCATCAATCGAGTTAAATGGCTTACGAACGTGCCTGAAAATAGGGGCCCGAGGATTCGACAATAGTTTGTGGTTTTTGGACGGTGATTTGGATTAAATCTTGATAGTAGTACCAGTGGTAAAGGGTTTGGAATGCGAGGGAGATTAAAAAATATTTGCTGTTGCCGTCTGCTGCCTGCCGCGTCTGTCGGAATTGCACTTAGTATTCTTCTGCCATGGTTACCTACTACTTTTTTTTTCTTTCTTCCAATCATTTCAAGTCGGCTTAATATGTCTTTTCCTTCCATACTTTTCTATTCAGGTTGACTTCCTCTGTCACACCACAAATTATTGTCACCTTTAACAGTATCTCATGGTTTTGTTTGTTTGTGTCTTGGTTGCCTGAAATCTATGTCTTTTTTTCACGGTAGTACTTCTCCGCGTTATCGGGTGATTGCCTTTTTCGGCTTTTTATTACTTTATTATTTCCCATCTACATTTATTATTATTATTTTATAATAGTAGATAGTCCGGGAGCCCAGCAGAATCTGTTATGGTTTGACAAAATAAAAATCTAGAACCCTATTGCAGCGCCACCTGCCGGGTCCAATTGTGATTCAAAACTATCCCGGGACCCACTCAAATACACACAATAAATGTCATCAAAATCGGTCCCGTGGTCGAATGCGAAGTGGTGGTAAATTAGATTAGGCTCCCATAGACGTAATAAACACAAACTAAACAAAAACATCATTACTCATTGACACTTAAAATGTTTGTCTTCCGTGATCACGGCTTCTGAAAATAGTCCGAAACGGCGGAATAAAAATAAAATAAAAACTGCGCTTAAAACCGTTACAATATAGTTTTAATTACAACATATATCATAGCCCATGGTTACTCATACTACATTTACTTATAGCATGAAATGTATACGTATAAATCACACATAAAAGGAATCAGCGGAACAGAACAAGAATCGGCCTAATTGTTCAATTGGATGTAAGAAAAAGAAATTTCAGAATATAATGGCGGCCATTGGAGGCCCAAACTTTTTCCGTTCAAATTAGTTCGCAAAGGCATTGAGTCGTAACTTAAGTTATTTAGGTATAATAAGCTTTTTATATTCCTCCTTACGAAGATCTGTCTTTTATAATTTGGGTATGCAACTCATTTTGTCATTGGAAGTATTAATACCTTTTTAATCCTGTGGCCTAAGTAGTAAAAATAATTTATTTATTGATGGCATGTAAACAAATCATTTTAAATAATATCTAAAACAATTAATACACGAAAATGCGTCAAAATAGGTATTAGAATAGAGTAGAATAGAATAAGAAAATGTTTTTTTTAAAATTTGATTTCTATTTTATTTTTATTGCATGAGTTCACTAGATAAGCAGACGGCCCATCTGATGGAAAGCGTTTAGTATCGCCTATAGAAATTTGCAACACTAAAGATACTACAAATGCGTTGCTGCTCTTTAAAAGGAGACTGAAGTATGGCCACTAATGCCGGAACACAACTTAATGTTGTTATGGCGGCATACTTTATACCAGGGGTGGTAAACATTCAGACGGGCAAATACCCTACCACTTGGCTGTGGGTTGTTTTGACGCCTCTTACGACAGGCCGCCCGGCCGTAGAAAATTGTATTCTTTCTCCGTTCCTTGACAGATATAATTATTTTGACCGCCTCTGTGTTTGAGTGGGCTAAGCCTTTGTCGGCCTATCTCACTGCAACGCAAGAGACTACGGGTTCGGTTTCTGGCATGGTAAATTTCATAAACGTACTTTCCGTTATTTAATATGGTCTGGGTGTCTGGGATCGGCCCCAGAGTGATTTGTTGTATTTAACACATAACACAAGTGTAACTAGCTTAGCTTGGGGATATACAATGTTTATGTTTGTCTGTCTACTATATAATTATTACAATAATTTTAATTAATGTATAAACAATATTTAATTATAATAGGTTATATAATTTAGACTAGTTTTGTAAGATGATTAAAACTGTCTAATTGTCAGTTGATTTAATTATTAACTATTCTATTATGTTATGAGTAAAATGTATTTTTAGAGAAGATAATAATTAAGATGTGGTTGGTAGGTAGTAATTAGGGCTGGGAAACAGGTAAAAAAAGTAGAACCGGTTAAAGCCTAAATATATAAGAACTTTTCTTTTTGATTTTGTTGTGACTTTAAGCTCAATCAACCGGTTTTTGGTAACAAAAGTTCGTTAAATAGGATTTGTTGAATAAACTGGTTTCGAACAATTCCGAGCTCACCTTCAAAACGCAGCCTTGTGGTATAGCAAGTTTTCAGTAGCACACAAACACGTTTTGAGAGAGATAGAATGATTCTTCCTCTTCTCGCAGAATAAACCGGTTAATTCAGGTTTCTACAACACTCTATTTAAGGATTACACTCTGAACGGAATATTTGACCAAACCCGGTTATAACCGAATTAAAACCGGTTAAGTTTTAACCGTTTCTAAACCTTGGTGTCTTAACGGCTAAGACACCAATGACTAGGGTTACAACCCCATCCCATCTTGAAAGTATGCATAGCTTTTCGCAAGTACCCCGTGCTGATGAAAGAAAACCGAATCTTCGGCAGTCTTCATATCCGAGATATAGCAGACAAACTGCAAAAGAGCCGCTTACGCTGGTACAGTCACATTTAAAGGAGACCGGCTTGTTATGGGGAGAACAAATGTCTAGACATGCCACCTCCGCCACGTTGCGGAAGAAGGAGCAGACCCAAGAATTGCTGGCTCGATGTCGTGAACGATGAAGTGCACGAATGGTCTCAAAACAAGGGATGCTGAAGATAGCCCGAAGTGGAGAACGCTCCAAGTGCAACTAGACTTTAACTATCGGTTGATGATGATGGTGCTGATAAAAGAAACCGTCGTAAGTAATTTTTAGTTTATAATTTTATCACAGAATATGAATGTTGGAATTGACACTCCTCTGTAAAAAGCGTTTCTCTAAGAAACTCTTAAATTTCCTACGTAACTAGATGTCACTACCGGACGTCCTTTGTCATGTCATGTTAATTTTTTACTAAATCTATCAAAAATATCATATTACATGTGGCGCCATCGAGGTTTATAGGATTTACGAGCTTTACAAAGCTATAAAGCTACGACACACCTTCCATGATCAAATTGATCGTCTACTAGCAGAAGGTGATGTCAGGAGCCTTAAGAACAGACGAGCGTGCATGACAAGAGTTATGAATGTCAAAGAAGCAAGTGAGGTGTGTAAGAATAAGCCTGAATGGCGCTCTGTTGTTCGTGCCTAGCCCGCAAGGGAACTGGCGTGAAGTTATGTATATTCGTATGTATGTACAAAGCTATATTTTTACCGGGTGAATCAGTCGGAGTATTCTTCTTTTATGGTTTTATACCGCTGTAGGTATCATTATTCTGAGCGAAGAGCCAGAAGTTGATAGGCAACGACCAGCTATTCAATGACAAAATACAAAGTCTCGAACATAGACACAAGGTTGCCAATTTATCGGCTTTCTATCGGATACATTTTGGATTATAGCTTTTAAATCTTATTCCGCCGTCTCCCTTCCATCATTGGACAACCAGACGCACTGGCATGCGGCACCGCTATATGATGGACATACCGCCTACACGAACAAAACGCTTTCAGTTCACCTTCATTATGCGCACCACAAGGAGTGGAACTCACTGCCGAAGTCTGTTTATCCCGAAACCTACAACCTGGATGGCTACCACCCCTGGTCTAAAGTATGTCGCCATAACAACCTTAAGTTGTGTTCCGGCATTAGTGATCAGGTTCCAGTTTCCCTTAAGAGAGCAGCAGCGCATTTGTGGCACCTTTGGTGTTGCAAATGTCCATAGGCGATGGTAACCGCTTTCCATCAAGTGGGCCGTCTGCCTGTCTGCTGATCTCCTGCAATAAAAAAAAACCTGGGTGTCTTCGAGTCCCGAGTGAATAGGTACCTTCTAGGTAAGCGTGCTCGATCTAAGATCATATATCCGCTCAAAATTGAGCTAGATAATGGTCATTCGCGAAGTTATACAGTAATTAAATTTTTTTTGTCGTTTATACCGTATTTTTAGATAATAATTGATTTCTTTCACAAAAAAATACTTATAAGAAAGTATTATTTCTTAAGTACAGTTAAAAAGAAATTACTTGGAAGAATGTAAAAATACATTGGGACATACTCGGTCGGAAGTTGGTAATTTGTTTAATAAATTGTCGATATTCCAAACTCCCAGCAATTTTATTAAATTACATCGACTAATTTCGCTTTTATAATGACCACGACTGTGGTTTTTGTTTTGAAATGTTTTTTGATAAAGTTCGTCGTACACGCATTTTTAACCGACTTTAAAGAGGAGGAGGTTTTCAGTTCGTCTACATGTTTTTTTTAGTATGTTCGTTACTCGAATTTTCAAAATGTTTCTTAAATCATAATGAATGGAAGAGCATACTCCGAATTGGGCCAATAGTCACCATAACAGAATCTGGTGAGTGTATCTCGGCGCAATCTAAAGAAATCCTGGAAAATTGTTAATTGACTTCTTTCTTGCACGACTTCTTTTTTCTTTCTTGTTTAGCGATTTTAAAAGCTTTTTCTTTATTCGAAAGAGTACACTTCCAAGGTGGTCCCATTGTCACTAAGTCAGGATCTGATCAATGGATCGCAGGGAAATCGAAAGTAACCCTTGGTGACGGGCGCCTACACCGAAAAGTGAGACTATTCCACCTTTTTAACCTCATAACCTCTAATATTTATTTATACCACCTTTGAACACTACAATCTGTTTTATTCCCTGCCACGGGTTGTCTGGAAGAGATCGCTTCTTAGCGATAAGACGGCCCATTGTGCACGTTTAGAATATTTTTAGGCTATAAGATTTTCTGTTTTCTGTAATGGTGTACAATAAAGTGTTATCTATCTATCTATCTTTGTACTAGTTCGATTATTTTATATATTATTCCTTTAATCGGCTTCACTCTGAGAGTTCCGATTATTTATTTTTTCATCTGAGGTATTTATAAACGAAAGTCGTAGTGGTAACGGATTATATTGGTAATAGTGGTGTTTTCGCAAATTTAAAGCTACGAGAGAGTCACTTACCATCTGGTCATGTGGGAGTGTGAGGGATTATTTACATACTTATCAAATGACTAATACGAAAAATCATATAAAGTTGGAAATGATTAAAATTACACGAGCAAGAATACTATAAGGTAATTAAAGACCATGTACCACATCGCTTTCAGAGAGACATACTCGTTAACTACATAACATAAATTATGTTATTATTATTTAATCATTCTGTATATATATTTATAGTGTGAGTAGGATACCCCATAGAATCTCATATAATATATTACAGGGTAAATATGGATTTTCTGTTAATGAATATATGATGTTAGGCTAACAAGCAATATCCGAGCAGGAACGGAGAAAGAATACAATTTCCTGCGGCCGGGCGGCCTGTCGTAAGAGGCGATTTAACAACCCACAGCCTGTAGGGCATTTGCCCTGGATGGCTACCACCTCTGGTCTAAAGCATGTCGCCATAACAACCTTGAGTTGTGTTCCGGCATTAGTGACCAGGTTCCAGTCTCCCTTAAGAGAGCAGCAGCGCATTTGTAGCAACTTTGGTGTTGCAAATGTCCATAGGCGATGGTAACCGCTTTGCATCAAGTGGGCCGTTTGCCTGTCTGCTGAACTCATGCAATAAAAAAAAAAACAAAAAAAATCTATTTTGTGTCTTGCCTAAATTTAGCAAATAATCTGAGTAAAGTGATATTTGAACAACCCGATTTTTATGACCAGTGCGTGTTTTTGGAACTATTTTTCTTTCTTTGCATGTCGTGTCCACCAGGATCTAGTAAAAGCGTCAGGCCCAAAAAATACTGATTTGACTGAATGATGATACGTGTTCAAACTCCTTGTAAAATTCCTATTTTTACGAGTTTAGCAACTCGAATTAAAATGCTGTTGGAATTATTATAGAATTTACATACATACATACATAGCTTCACGCCAGTTCCCTTGCGGGGTAAGTACGAACAACAGAGCGCCATTCAGGTTTGTTCTTATACACCTCACTCGCTTCTTTGACATTTATAGCTCTTGTCATGCTCGCTCGTCTCTTCTTAAGGCTCCTGACATCACATTCTGCTAGTATACGATCAATTTGATCATGGAAGGTGTGTCGTGGCTTTCCACGACTTCTGCATCCATCCACTTTTGCATTGTATATCTGTTTAGTCATTCTTTCATCATGCATTATTTCCACATGCCCGAAACACCAGAGCATTCCTTTCCTTAGCTTCTAATCTGCTAGTAATGCAGAAGGTCGTAATTCAATAAAAACTCAATAAAATATAACCGAACACAGCAAATCCAAACGTAATACAGAAAGTCATAATTCAATAAAACGCGCAAAGTCCGTCACTAATAGATTCTCGAATGCACACGTGTCTCGCCTTGCGTGGTTCTCGCTTGACTGCCCCCTCCCTCAATCAGATCATAGTTTTATACTGCACAAATGCAAGGTGTCTGCCCGGCAACGTGACCGAATTTCCTAGAAATCGCTTGTACTTTAAAATCCGTAACACCTGGCTAATGATTACAATACAACAATAGGCTGTTCTCTAGAAACGTATGCCAATAGATAAGTAAACAAAAGAAGACGATCATAAGATAATTACAATAGTTTCAATGTTATTAGTTCAAATGCCGACGGGTAATAAATTTGCTTATACAAATCTGTACGTGGAATTTGTCTTTGTCGGCGTCTAGGTTGTAACACTATTGTCGAAAGAGTGAAGAGTCATATGTGGCGCCATATGCTCATTTAGGAGCTTTTCAAGGATACATTTTAGTTAGGTTTTTGTCCTTCCTCTTATTCTTTTTCCGTGATGAAATCTAAACTGGAATAAATATTTCTACATAAAACACTCTCATGGCCAAGTCTGCTGTTAGAATAGTATCGGAATGCTTGATCATCGATCGTAGTAGCTACGTAAGTTTAGTGAATGATCATTTCGACACGATTGTAACAGCAGACTCGTGGCCTAGATCGCTGAACCGCAAAGACCGCGATGTTATGTTAGATTATTTACAACTTTTGCATACACCTGTACAAAATAAACAAAAGCCCAAGATACGAATTTGAAACAATGATTCCTAGATTATTAAGTAGGCACACCTTTATTCACAACTTTGCCTTGTACATTAAAATGTCACAAGACAAAATAAACTTTTAAGAGTTAATTTAAAACGGCACTGGATAACTAATTCACAAGCCTAATATACAAGTTTTCGCGTAAATCTTTTGTTTTGTTACGCTGTTCCGCTACGAAGTTTGAATTTGTTTATCTTTCATTCTTGGGAAATGTAGATTTGTAAAGAGTAATCATCATCCTAGTTTTAAGTCCCAGTTTTTTAATTTATTTATATATTTATATTAATCTATCAACAAAAAAATTGTGTTTGAATATACATACGTAGTCATAATTACCATTACAAAAATTTTCAAATCTATCTCGTACATATAATAAAACCGTAGAGGTCGAATTTCTGTACAATGAAAAAAATGGTAAAAACCGAATTAGGGGGATATAAGAAGTAAAATAGAACTAATTAAGAATTTTTTCATTTTTTTTGTTTCTCTGTTTGTTTGTCCGTTTGTACGGGCTAATCTCCGAAACGACTGGTCCGATTTAAATGAAATTTTGTATGGTGGTAGCTTATATCCCTGGTCCAGATATGGGCTACTTTTGATCCCGAAAATTAAAGAGTTCCCGTGGGATAGTTAAAAAAACGTTAATTACTTAAACAGCTTATTATACAACTTATGCGCCTAATTAAGTATTGATATTGCCGGTATCATCATACATTTACGTTGAATGTTGTCTACTTATATAAAGAAGTCTTATAAGGTATTGCGATCTATAAAATTTTAATTGAAGGAATAATAAATACCACGGGGATGAAGCTAGTTTACAATAAATATTATTAATTTTACAAAAATATTATGTCAATAGGAAGGAATTTTTATATAATCATATTCATATTTAAGAAGAAAAATAATCGTCAACTGAATAATATGCTTTGAGAATGAATGCTTTAACGTTACGCTTAAAAAATTGCTTTATATTCAATTTTAGGTCAACAGGCAGTTTGTTGAAAATGTCAACAGCCTGATATGTGAAACTGTGCTTTACAACATTTAAAGATGGCATTATTTTATTGTTTAAATCTTTCCTTCTTGTGGCTTCTCTATGTTTTCTTTCTTCCTGCATCTCAAACTCTGTGAAATATTTTTGCGAGATAAGTGAGGACAACCAGTACATAGACGCCGGGGGAGAAGCTCCCCCGGTATTGGAAGAGGCCTAGTGAGGGAGGCCCAGGCCTGCCAAGGCACGCGGAGTCGGGAATCCCGCTGTCCCGTAGCCCTGGCATAAGGCGCAGGACGGAACACCCTGGGGTTTTAGTGGATATCCCTAACTGGGGAGTGGCAATAGCGTGGCACTAGTTCTGACTGGGCACGCTAGTGCCACCCCCAATCTGGCGAATCCTACACTCACGGGTCGCGAATTATCCCCCCAGGCTTCTATGTCTGTCGCGGCTTAGTCCTCAAACGGATTTCCCCTGGCCAAAAAAAAAGACAACCAGTATATAAAGACACGGGACAGTAAGTATATCCATTTTTTTAAACGTTCTCGACAAGACTCTGTTTGTGGTATACGAATCATAGTCCTTACGTTCCGAGAGTCTGTTTCGAAGCCCAGAGTCTACTTTCCACTTTTCCTTCTGCTCTTCGCGCGGTTTTCATCATACTTAATTGTGCAACCATTGGTACGTATGGTCATCCCTTATGACGTTACGCTGGCATTTCTTGGACTTACCACATCTACCGGGGCCTGGCGGAGGTGGCATGGAACATTTGTTCCTCATATAACTAGCTGGTTTCCGTAAAACGTGGCCGTACTAACGTAAGCGACATTCTTGCAGTTTGTCCGCTATGTTCCGGATATGAAGGCTGTTGCGGATGCTACAGTTCCTAACGCAGTATTTCACGTTGTTTTTTAAGACTTGACTAACGAAACCTCACACTATTATGTATCTTCTTTACATAGTATAAAACAAAGTCGCTTTCCGTGTCTGTCTGTATATCCGCTAACTGCTTCTAAACCGCTTATCCGTGCTGGAACGGAGAAAGAATACAATTTCCTGCGGCCGGGCGGCCTGTCGTAAAAGGCGACAAAACAACCCACAGCCAGGTGGTAGGGTATTTACCGATCTGGATGGCTACTACCCCTAGTCTACAGTATGCCGCCATAACAACCATGAATTGTGTTCCGGCTTTAGAGGTCAGGTTCCATTTTCCTTTAAGAGAGCATTAACACATTTGTGATACCTTTGGTGTTACAAATGTCCATAGGCGATGGAAACCGCTTTCCATTAGGTGGGCCGTCTGCCTGTCTGCTAAACTCATGCAATAAAAAAAAAATCAAGCACCGGATTTTAAGCAGTTTTCAACAACAATTATGTAATTTTCTCTTAAGTGTTATATGTATATAAAAAAAACCTAATAAAAATTTGTATCAGTAAAATGGCGCTACTTTTTGTGGTATGTCTGTATGTACCTACCTACGGCGTAGACACGGGGAGAAATCTAGTATTCACAACAAAAAAATTGAGCACAGAAAAAGCCGTTAGATGTATGACGGCTGTCCATAATACATTTTTTTGCGCTATTTCACTACATAACTTCGTAGCGCCATACTGACTATACCTTCTTGTCAAATTTTATTATTTCATCCATGTAGACTAGTTTTCGAGAAAAATGATTATGACATACAAAGATAGACAGATAGACGCACAAACGAACCGACGGCCAAGCTGACGGCCTGACGGTTAGACGTGAGGAAATCGTAATTATTTCGTTCTTGCCAAAATAACTTCAGAATCCTATGATAGAATTGCAGTTCCATCTGCTTTTTACAGCGTAAGGATATCTATTTTTATATAAAAAAATATTAAAAACAATTTTAAAAGCAGCCAAATTTTTGTATAATATTTTATTTTCATATAGCGCTCTGAAAGCTCTCGCATTATTGCCGCAGACTGAGACAAGCCATACCTGTACTGCCTGCGAGCTATTGTTCCTGCGATGCCTTTTTAAAAGCACAACAAAGCCACAAGGCATGTATCGCCCTGCTGCTCACTATGATAGACTGCGAACTCTGTGATACATACAGGCTGATACAAAAAACTCCTATATTAACTAAATAAAGACACAAAAAGCCTCTGTCATAGTCTATCATTCTAAGCATTACTTAGCTTAGTCATAATTGAAATACTTACACGTATTTAAAAAAAAAATATTTATATGGAAGCTATATTTTCGGTATTTAATCATAGACTCCTCCGTCATAGGTCAAGACGGAGGACTTATTTTTTCTTCTCTTTATTTATTTTTCTTTGATACTACTAAGGGAAAATGGGTGTGTGCTTTATATTTATTATCTTTTCTAAAAATCTCTTACTGACTATTACCAGTATTTTAACAAGTAAAGGTTCTTATTCTATACATTTTTCTTACTATTGACTAATTTTTATGCTATATTCTATTATCTATTTTTTATTTTTGATATTTTACTTTTATGTATTACATTTACATCTACGTTACACGATGTTTTTTATTTACATTTTTATTTATTAACATATTTGTTTAGCTGATGCTAGTTTTTCGTTCAATCACACAATTTGGAGCGCAGTAGTTATCATAATGATTCCTAATAATCACTATATATAGAGTAAAAATATACTGTTTAAGTGATAAAAGAACGCCGCAGAAGGCTGATACTTAATGTTAGTGCTAGTGACCGTTTCACGCAGATCTAGCGATGTTCTTAATGCGTTATTTGTGATGTGACATTATTATTAATTGTTAATGACGTTAGACATTGACAAATGACGTATTACTAATATACACTAACGTAGCTAATCATTAACGGCGTTACTTATAATGCTGTAAACATGACGCATTTGGCCACAATCACCAATTGTAACATTATCACAAATGGAGCAGAGACATGAAAATACTCATATAAGATAACCATTTTTTGACGTTTTCTCTTGTCAAGAAGTTGTGATAAAATTCTACACATAAAACTACCTTTTAAACGAAATTATGATTTATTTTTCATATTCAATCTAGCATTTCGAATACCTTTAATTAAAAAGATTAAATATATTATATATATTTGATAAAGTAATTTATTCCTAATTTACAATGCCATTAATAATTTAATACAATAAAAGAAAACTTAGCTTATTTATAATACTAATACCTTTTAAATAAACATCCGTGACTTATTGTAATTTCTAACGAACTTGATCTAAAATGAATAAGTCAGTAAAATAAATGAAAAAGGGAAATAATTTTTCCGCACACCATGTACTCAGCAATAATGCAGAGTGCAGACAGCTTTGTGTCGTATCATTTCGATATAGAGATGAAGGGTGTTACATCATTTGCCTTTAATTACGAACAGGGTGGGTAAGGCTTGTGTAATGGGGAAGACATACCAGACAACATAATGGCTCTCATGTTGCAAATGAAGAAGAATGTAAAACAAGATTAAAAGAAATATGCTGGATGCAATTGACAAAAGTAACTTTGAATATAATAATAATAATAACAAACCTCAATCGTTTCATTGCTGGGCTCGTGTTTCCCCACTTTTCAGGGGAAACGCACGGGACCCGCTACGCTTGTCTAAAGTGGATTGATGGGTTTAACACAACGGTTATTTCGATGTGCAGGTTTCAACACTATGTTTCCCCTTAGGCCACTTTCTGATTTGGCGATGAAGGTACGACGAAAGGTGTCTGAGAGTATGGACTCTCAACCACCTTTCGTTCGTGACCAATAACCATATGTACAAAATTATCTATTCGAAATCCCTTTTTATACTTATCACGTTCAGATTACAAGTATAAAATCAAATGAATCTCTGGTGTTTGTTATTGTCTTAATAACTAGTGCTCAAATAAGTAAGATAGAAAGAAAATATTTATTTATAAAAATGCGACACTTAACAATAATAACAATTAGTTGTCACCGTCAACGGTCTCATAGCGAAAAGCCTCGACCGTCATCTAGAAAGGCTTTCGCTAGGAAGCTGGGTGATGGGCCAGATACAGTAGGCAGCACTCTTGGACACGGCACGAATTGTGAGGAGGTTCCTGGAGCCCTAACCACCAGTAGTCTGGACCCCAGGCCCCGCTGTCGGTGATATGCAAGATTTTATATTTTTTTTATTAAATATGTATTTTTATAAAAAAAATAATGTCTGCTATTTTTTCTTATATTAAAATGTCTTTATATAAAAAAAATTTGAATAAATAAATAAAGTATAATAATAACAATAATAATGAAAAAGTGTACCGCAATTTGCGAAATGAAGTTGGCACTCAGTATTTTGCTGTGCTGAAAAATAGTCCACACAGCACTGATTTTCAGTGCCCTCTTCCTTAATCACAAAAGTCATGCGGCCCACGGTGAAAACAAGCAAAATTTAATAAAATTGTAAACAACGTATACGTGAAACGAATATTAACAAGGAAAAAAACAGAAAACAATGATAGCTTGATAAAAAACAGTAAAGATAAGTGTTATGGCATTATTATTATTGCAATTAAATCACCTCAAAGGGTACCTACCCCACCCTTTTGCATAGAGGCTTTTGCAATATATTTCAATTTTGCTTTCCTGAACCCATCTTCTCATTTAAGCTAACCTAGTTAATCCAATTACTGAATGAATACGTTTCAATTATCGCAAAATGACCTTCCACATCAGAGCACTCCTGTTAATCATTTTGCGGAGCATTTCACAATGTGCATCAATTCGTTTTCTTCCAACAAAACAATCGCAGATTGCACGCATCGCAAGGGCTGTTTGAGTAACGAGTGGATAAAACCGGCCAACCCAACTAAGCTTAGCCACAAAATACTAAAGGACAGAAAGCTACTCCAGTGTTTACTTTACGTATGCCCATGTCTAATAGAAACTGCCAAGTTACTTATATGAAGACTAAATGCATACTTGCTAGCTTCGCCAGACTCAGTTATAAGGTCTAATGGAAGTCAATAAATGCCAGCTAATCATCGTAATCGATTTATGTGTGATGTTTGCCAATCATTTATTTAAATATTTTGAAAGTTACTGGCACAATTCTTACCACTGAGAACCATAATAATAAGTAATTAAGTCACGTTGTTGTTTTTTGTTCCAAGATCTGACCGAGGATACAGATCGCGAAATAAAAATTAAAATACATGTCATACATCCGAAATTTAAAGCAGAACGTTGATACTAAAAATATTTGTGCCAAATCTTTTTGAAAATATTTTTTTTACATTTCACTAATTAAACTAAAGTATGGCTTTCAGATGACTAGAATTCCAACGAGCTTATGTGCAGTGTTCTCAGTATGTTTGTTTAAATGCTTTATACAGAACGAACTTTCTGTGCCTTACTATTTTATGGGTTGAGTGTACCTAGATAAGTGAAAACAAAGCCTTGGGTATCGTTCGACCATTGTTATCCGGTTGAAATCCTCAAACAACTCGCAACATCCCCCTACCTCTATTCAGGGAGTATTTTTCACGTCGCCACGAGAATTTCAATACATGTAATATGATTGTCACTATCCAATTGGTTAAGGTTAATTAATTGATTGAGGTAAATTTTAGGGTTAAAATTATATTGTGGGGTGATGCTTTTCTGGTTGGTTCGCACTTTTTTTAAATTGATACACGAAATAAATTACAATCATAATAAACCCATACAAGTATAAATTAAAATCCGGATTGCCATCTACAAATAAGTGCATGTAAAAAAGTTGTACAAAAGGACAGAAAATGACGTATTAAGTTACTTATGCTTGATCAAAAATCAAACAAAATCTTCTTAATAACACCTTTACATCTAACGTGTTTAGATGCCTTAAATTTACACCACACCCAACGCACCTACACAGATCGCCCAGTGCTTCTTCTGCTTTCATTCGTTCATACTTGCGTTCGGTTACGGATCGGATCTTCGGATCACGGAAGACAAAGATGTTAAGAGTTAGAAAGTAATCTAAGTTATTATTTCATTTTTGGTTATGATTGTTATTTTCCCTTTTTTTTTATTGCCCAAGTTCAGCAGACAGATAGACGGCCTACTTGATGGAAAGCGGTTACCATCGCCTATGGACATTTTCAACACCAAAGGTGCTACAAATGCGCTGCTGCTCTCTTAAGGGATACTGGAACCTGGTTACTAATGCCGGAAAACAACTCAAGGTTGTTATTGCGACATACTTTAGACCAGGGTTGGTAGCCATCCAGTCGGGCAAATGCCCTACCACCTGGCTATGGGTTGTTTTGTCGCCTCTTACGACAGGCCGCCCGGCCGCAGGAAATTGTATTCTTTCTCCGTTCCTGCACAGAGAAGAAAAGATACCCACTGCAAAGATACGCTATGGGAGCCTATTCCCGGAAACTCTGTCATTTTCCCGGATAAAAAGTACCCTATGTCCATTCTCGATATTACTACATAGATACAAAATTTCAGCAAAATAGCTACCATGGTTTGTCTCTGTAAACACAACACACAGACACGAAGAGTTAGTTTCACATTTATAACATTAATATGGAGTGTGGAATTACGGATTTTCAATGAAATTGTCAATTCCTAAAGTTAAAAATATTTTTACAACAAATATAAATTGATTCGCGCACTTCAAAACATTTGCGGTACATATTGGGGTGACATGGGACATTGTTCCAATTGATTGGTTCATGTTCGATATTGTAGGACGTGTGGACATTTCCGAAAATGTCCCTTTACGCGTTATATTTACGGGAACTTCATAGTTATCGGTATTATTTTGTAAGCAATTATAGTTCAATTGTTGTGAGACGTTATTAATTAACAATTTCATTTGTGAATGAATGAATGAAAACTCTTTATTGTTCACCATAACTTAAACCTAGACAATTTAATATGAATACATTACCATTAGAACAATTCGTGGCCTTATCGCTTATAGCGATCTCTTCCAGGCAACTCGGCGTCCAAGGAGACGTTAAAAGAAAAATTAAATAATATTTAGTGGTACAACTACATTAAAACTAATTCAATTGTAATTAAATATAATTAAAGAAAAGAACATAATAAAAATAAACTACTATAGATATACATAATAAAATAGATTATAATAATATAAATTACATATACATGCAAACAATAATATAATTCTATTTACTGCAACAAATTTTATTTAACGTGCAAATAAAGGTCAGTGATCAAGTGTTTGAATGTAGAAATGGATGTAGCTTGTCTGATTTTCAAGGGGAGTGAGTCCCACAGGCGAACAGCCTGTATGGCAAAAGAATTTCCTACGAAGGACGAAGTGTGTTCAGGTATAGTTAGCAGAAGATTTTCATTTGAGCGCAAATTACAGGAATGAGATTGATAGAGAAAACTAAAAAGGTTTTCATTTGTGATTTTTAAGTATACAATTCAGATTCTTTTAACAAATGTAAAAGTGATATAGTATTTTTTATTTATTAAAACTATGTTTTAATGATTTGAGTCGTGGTAGCGTAATGGCTAGTGCAAGCGTCCCAAACTCAGAGGGCGCGGGTTCGATCCTGGCCGGAACGCATGCACCACTTAGTCAGTTTTCTGATCTAATGTGCATATTATTACAATTACCACGTGCTAATACCGGTGAAGGAAAACATCGTGATGCAACCTGCACATCGAGATAACCGATGTGTCAAACCTGCCAAGCCGCCTTGGACAAGCGTGGCGGGTATACGTCCGTTCCCCCTATAATGGGAGGCCCGAGCCCAGCAGTGGGACGTTTATGGGCTGATATTATTATTATATTATTATTTAATGATTTTAAGCGCGGCATTTATTTGATTTTTATTTCGGCCGCTTTTCAGTAACTGTGATCACGGAAGACTAATACGGCAGTGGAATGGTGCCGCCCTACTTACTACCCTGCCTTAAATCAAGGGAGTCACAGACAGGATTGGTCATATACTCAGGCAAGATTCAATGTATCTTGTTTTTGTATTGTTTTTACAAGGATTTTCTAAATATTTGTATATTTATACTGATTCATATATAAGATTCTATCGGTGCAAGAACGGAGAAAGAACATAATTTCCTGCGGCCGGGTGGCCTGTCGTAAGAGGCGACAAAATAACCCACAGCCAGGTGTTAGGGTATTTGCCCGGATGGCTACCACTACTGGTGTAGAGTATGCCACCATAACAACCTTGTGTTGTGTTCTGATATTCAGTCCATAAGCGATGGTAACTGCTTTTTATCAGGTGGGCCGTCTGCCTGTTTGCTGAACTCATGCAATAAAAGAAAAAAAATGCTAAAGTTGCAGCTTTTAAAATATTGATTTTAAATTGCTTTCTAAATATCGACATATTCAAAATAATTTACTATATTCTTTCCACAATGGTGTCTATTAATATAAAGTAAGGTTTTTCCAAGAAAATAGCTCGAAGGAGGTTTAATTTAATAAAATTTCCGCCACTCGAAGAGACAGGCACAATCAATTTATTTCGTTAAAGGAAAAATGTAAAAGCCACAGGTTTTTCAAGCTCTTCCTCACTCCTCAAAGCAGAGAGTTTTATTTATTGGAAGCTTCGTCGGATATTTTTCTACAACTGTGTTGCTTTAGTGGTGTATTTATGTTTTTGTTACCGCATACATTTTTAAATGGAAATTTTTTAAATGTCAAAATTATATTTTCCTGCGGCCAGGTGGCCTGTAGTAAGAGGTGAGACAACACAACGCACAGCCAGGTGTCAGAGCATATGCCAGGCTACCACCCCTGGTCTAGAGTATGCCGCCATAATAACCTTGACTTGTGTTCCGGGATAAGTGGACATGTTAAAGCCTCCCTTTAGACAGCGGCAGCACTTTTTGTGTTACAAATGTCCTTAGGAGATGGTAACCGCTTTCATCAGGTGGGCCTCTGGCCTGTCTGCTGAACTCAAGCAACTGAAAATAAAAATAGTTTTCATCTCATACCTATTATTTGAATTATAAAACTAAATAAATACGCTACCTCTGTCTGGAAATTGAACGAAAAAAATATCCTTAAAATTGGTACCAGTGCTTTTTTCATAAAAATAACACGTGTAATAGCCACTCGAAAACTGACCCCAATTTAGAATTCTTGTCACGTATCAGGAAAACCATTATCAGATAGTTTAGGTGGGTGCCGTGCACGTTTTACAGCACATACTATGCCTCGTCAATTTGGACTGGAATAATCAATTTAAGCTCTTAAGCTATATTTTTATTGTACCTTTTATCCGTGCAGGAACTAAGAAACAGTACGTCTTATTCCAGTGGATAGGCGCCTTGTCGTAAGTGACGACAAAACCACCCACAGCCAAGTGGTAGGGCATTTTTCCGTCTGGATAATTACAACTCCTGGTCTAGAGCATGCCGCTATAACAATTTTGAGTTGTGTCCCACATCAGTGGCCGGGTTCCAGTTCCTCTTTCGAGTTCGGAAGCACATTGGTAGCACCTTTAGTGTTGCAAATGTTTAAAGGCATCGTTAACCACGTCCTATTATAGTTAGGCCGTCAGCCTGTCTGCTGTACTCCAGTAATAAAAAACTCCTATATATATTTTTTTTATGTAAAAACTATTTTTACCTATTTTCGAAATGAAATTTATTCAAAAGTAGGTCCTTAAAAACTAAATACAATATAAGTTGCACAAAGGCGGCATTATGCGCTTCAGTTGTAAAAATAGAATCTTCAAATATTCCGGAATGATCGATGAGGTGACAGTAGCCATGTATTTCCAAGTAAATGTTGTAAGCAAACGAACAGAGTCCGAATCAAGAGCCAGCGGAATTAGTCCTACTCTCGCCACTTTTACATTTCCATTTGTGAAAAACCTATTGTAGCACAACGTTTCCTGGGTAGACGATTTCAATTACGCTCTGGGCCTCGGCCGGCGACTTCTCAATGAGATTTTCCTCTTACAAAATATTTTCATTAGCTTTTTGCATTTTTTTGGGGCCCCGTACGTATTTTAATACGTTTACAGTGGCACTGATTTATCTCTACTTTTAACCGACTTCAAAAAGGAGGAGATTCTCAAATCTGTATGATTTTTTTTTGTATGTTCGTTAATTGATTTCTTCGTCAATTGTAAACCGATTTTCAATTTTTTTATTTTAATCGAAAGGGTATACTCTCGAATTGGTCCCAGTGTCACCAGGTCAGGATCTTATGAGTAGATTCTAGGGAAATCGAGAGGAACCCTTGAAATTTGTTAATCAACTTCTTTGTTACACGATATCTTCGTCAATTGTTGAGGAATTTTCATTTTTTTTTCTTTTAATCATAAGTCTGTACTCCTGAAGTGGTGCCTTGGTCACCAAGTCAAGATCAGGTGAGTAGATTCCAGGGAAATAGAGAGTAATCCTTACTTATTAAAGAACGCCGAGCGCCTACATTCTTAGAAAAAAGCTTGTTTGTAAAAAATTTAAAAAATTTAAAAATTTCGTGCCACTATTATATTTTCCACAGGCGATTAATTTTTTTGTATGCATGATACGCGATTTCTCCGTCAATTGTGGGCCGATTTTCGATTTTTTTATTCGATTGTCTGTCTATACTCCCGCGGTGGTCCCATGGTCAACAAATCAGTATCTGATAAATGAATCCCAGGTAAATACAGAAAAACTCTTGTTGCCGAGCGTCTACACCGAAGAGTGAGATAGCAACATTCTATACGCGTGCCAGTACTATAATTTCTGCAGGCGCTTATTATATTATTTTTAAAGGTATTCAAGTATTTGCATAACTAAAAAATAAAAACTTTTTTAACAATAAAAAACCGACTTCAAACTAAAAAGCAAAAAATAAATATTTCACCGACTTCTTTCTATAATATCTTAAAGTCGGTGCTCAGACAAACTGAAAAGGGTGCCAAACTGTATACTCGCCTAACTTTTAAACCATAGTGGAAAATTCTGAAATAATTCAAGGCATTATTATTATAAACCAGTAGATACTTTCAACGAAAATTAATTTGATTAGGTACGATCTGTAGAATAGTCTTTGAGTTATGGGGTATTTTGGATTATTATTATTCTAGGGCTGAATTTTATGTTTATTGTAGGATTTGTCAAATGACAATAGCAGTGTCCATTCGTCAATTGTATGAAACTCTTGAACGTATACGTGATACGAAACGTACTTGGCCGATTTTTTAACTTATCTCTTTTTTGTCAACGCTACTGAGAATCGGCGTGTAACGTCTACTTGCCACTTGCGATGCACACACGAGCGTGGTGTCTTCTTACTTTTACTACTTACTTCATCGTCAACTTACGACTTAACTGAAAACTGTCTGTCCAAACGACGATAAGGACTTAACTCGCAAGTAACTAACTATTTAACTAATGGAAAGGTAAACTTAATAAGCCTTAAGCCAAAAATATAACCTATTTGCCTCAGGCGACTATATATTTCTACAACTATAATTATGGATTTTTTGCGAGTTTTTAAAATTTTTCGAACAGTAAATTTTGGAGGTAAACGGAGGAGAGTTTGAAATGTTAAAGATCAGCCGGTTTGGTGGCAGAAACAGCTTCAGTAAGAGTTCTATGTTTGTGCCGTTTGTTGTCGAAACATTTGAACTGTGGGGTCCTGAGGCTACCGCTTTCCATCAGGTGGGCCGTCTGCCTGTCTGCTGTACCCCAGCGATAAAGAAACGAGCCTCTTCAAAGATCTATCAAAATGATCATTGACTCTCTGAGTGATCTGATGGCTGGTTCCTACCTCGGACAACGGTTTAGTATGGTGATCTAGCGAGTTAACGTAACCAGACCTCTGGGAATCTTACCCATTGACTTCGATGACCTAGGCTCAATATTTTACATACAGTTTTAGGAATTATAGGTAGAATACAATACAAGTTAAGTTTCCTTCATTTTATTCTGAAATTATCAAATATATCGTTGGTGAATCTTTCAAGTGGTAATTTGTACTTAGGTAACTAACTCATCCTAAAATAAAAATTAAAACAATAAAAAGTCTAACATCTAAGTAAGTTATACATCGTATAGCCTCATTGGATATTGCCGAAATTCCTCAAGTTCCAGGATGTCACGGGAATGAAGTGACGTCACTTCGGACGGTGACTTTGACGTCACGATGTATAAGCATATGAAATTTATGAAAGAATGTTCATAGCGTAGTCACCTATTGACCTTCACACAATCCAAATAGGTTTCCTGAGGTTTTTAGCTACAATTAGAAACGTGAGAAAAATGATTTATGTTTAATTAACAAAAATATATTGGAACTGCCTGCAGATTGTTGCATAGAGTAATTAATTAAAGTGACATATGTGTATGTTTGTACGTATATGAAATTTTTAAATTAAGACCTGTCTGGTTGAAATTTATTTATCTAATCTAATATTAAGTTTAATTAATTAATTTAATTGTTTTTATTTATGTATGTATCTGAAATAAATACATAATTATTATTACAATATTAATTTATTTAAACAAAGTAAAATTAAAATTATTTTTTTTCTAATTAAGCTAATATTTTAATTGATGTATAGTTTTAAACAACTTATAATTCATGTGTAGACCGGTTTTTGACATGTAATTAGTGTAATTTAATCCATATTGAACTAAATTCGCAAGCTTAAATGACAGCGTGTTGTTTGTTATGCATACCTAGATCTATTCCGCTTACACGATGCGTACACTTTTGATTAGTTTTAGTCCTGTAAAACTGTAAAACATGTATTGTTGTGAGTTTAGAATAAATGCCAATATTTAGGTGAAAATTGCTTTTAATACAATGCCTAAATATAAATGGTCGTTTTTAGAATCCTGTCTGTATGTTTATTTCGAATAGGTTCTGAAATCCGACTAATGGACTATCTGAGCGCCAATTAATAAGATCTATAAGGCACTAAAATTCGTGGAAAATATCTTTTTCAACACATTGATTCAAAGTAGTTATTTATGATACTAGTGCGGTAGGTTGGTTTATACAAACGAGTAGATGAATGTAACATTATGAGAATAAATAAGCTGAATAATCGAACCTCATTGGAAGCGCTTTTGATCAATACATTTGTCTCACTTTATTAATACTAAAGAGAAAATAGGACGAAATATGTAGTTCCAATTGATCTCATGTGCACCATTTACAAATGTGTGCTGTTTTCATGTTAGAAACGTCAAAGAATGACTTTGCAACTAATATTTAAAATGGTTGTTTCATTATATATTGTACTGCTTTCTCGCAAATGTGTTAAAAACAGTTGTACAATCACGTGCGGAAATGGCTTTTACAAACTCATGACCAGGGTTGGGCAGTATTTGAAATACTTGTAATTGAAATTCGTAATTGAAATACAAATACGTATTTTGTATTTGTATTTCAATTACCCCTTAAAAATGTAATTTGTAATTAGTATTTCAAATACCTGACGCTGAGGTATTTTGTAATTAGTATTTCAAATACTTATGGTTGCAAAATACATTTCATAAAATACATTTAGCTACCTTATTGATGGGTGTGTTCTTCAGAAAATAGCGCTCGATAGCTTTCATAAGCAAGCTGGTGACCGCTAAATATTAGGTACGTTCTGTAGTACTTGGCCATTTAAAATAAATATTTTTGTTTGGCTAAGATATATAATTTCAAATTAATTTTACTTTGAAAACATGAAATTCTTTTTTAAAAATTTGTCATTTATTTATTGATAAGTGTTATTTTTTCTTCGCATTTGAATCTTTATTGTCATCATGGATAGTTAAAAATTCGTAATTATGGAATAAGAGTACCGTCGTGGCAGCAACGCGGCAAGAGCGACCAGCAACATCAACGACCTTTATGAGCGAACATTACAATGAACGCACCACTTGTTATTGGTTTGCCCGCTTCCATTCTGGAAATTTCGACCTTTTTTTTTATAGCTGCAGTACAGCAGACAGGCTGACGGCCCACCTGATGGAAAGCGGTTACTGTCGCTTATGGATATTTGCAACACCAGAGATTTCATTAACCCGCTGCCAGCCTCGAAGAAATTTTATGACACCCTTTTTGAAAAACTCCATATCGTAGCGCTGTGGAAAAACCTCGGCTGGGAGCTCATTCCAAATCCCCACGGTATGCAAGAAAAAGGTTCTACAGAACCGTTGCGTACACGAGCGAAGCGGCTTAAGGAAGTGGGGGTGAAATCCCAACACATGGCGAGCGGTTCGATGGTAGAAAGAGGACGAAAACACCATTCTATACAGTTCTTCCGAATACTCCCCGTTATACAGTCAGTAGAATACGTAGAGAGAAGTGAAGTCTCTCATAAGGCTAAGTGTATCTACACCGTCTGTGAGTATGGGATCACCAACAACGTGAACGGCTCGACATTTAATACAGTCTAGGGGATCGAGTTGGTAGCCAGGTGCTCCAGCCCAAAAGTGTGAGCAGTACTCCATATGCGGGCTCACCTGGGTTTTATAAAGCACAAAGTGTTGCCGCGATGTGAAGTACTGCTTGGACCGGTTTAACATTCCCAGCTTCTTAGAGGCAAGTTTTGCCTTGCCTTCAAGATGGCCCCTGAACATTCGCGATGTCAACACTGAGGATCCCAATACTCTTGGAGGTGGTAAGGGGAATTCCTTGTGACTGAAACTATTGCTCGAATGGAGTTTTTTTGGCAGAGAATACGTAGACCTATGTCTTCTTGGGGTTGAAATGGACAAGGTTTTGTCTCCCCCATTCAGGGACTCTCTCTAAGGAATACTCTACTTCAGATACAAGTCTAACCCAACTTTCCTCCACAAATGACCGAGAGACGTTTGCACGACCAGAGTACTGCGTATTGCCTGTGCTGTCATCCGCATTGGAATGAATGTTGCGAATAGACAACATATCATTCATATGTAAGATGAACAACGTTGGCGATAGCACACAACCCTGGGGCACACCAGCGTTGACGGGCTTGAAACCTGAGCAACAACCGTCGACAACGACTTGAACGCTGCGCTCATCAAAAAAGCTGTATAGCCAGGTGCAAGGCCCTTCGGGTATCCTATACGATGGCCGCTCCGGTAGAAGAGCCCTGTGCCAGACCCGGTCGCGGACCTTAGCAATATCTAGAATTCTAAACTAACTGCCAGTGCTTCCCCTTTGCTCTCAATGGCTTCAGCCCAACGGTGGGTTAGGTAAACCAAGAGATCCCGAGCTGAGCGACCGTGGCGGATGCCGTATTGCCGATCGTTTAGCAGCTGGGAATATTCGAGGTAACACAGAAGTTTCGCACTGATAATACGCTCCATCACCATTGAGAGCAAAAAGGTTATTGCTATAGGCCTATTCGACGTGTCTGTTACGTCCCCTTTTTTGGGGACAAGGTGCACATGAGCAATCTTCCACGAAGCGAGGACACAACCCTTGTAGTAAGAGAGAGTGAAAAGTCGGGCAAGGACTGGCTGGGGACAGCTCAGCTAAACACGTCTACAGCACAATGGCAGAAATGCCATCAGAGCCAGAAGACTTTGACGTCGAAGGAGAGGAGAACACATCGAACTGTTTTTTGAGTAAAGCGCACCTCCGACATTCTAGACTCACACTCAGGGATTGTAGGTGGAGTTTCTCCTATGTCTCAAGAGTTGAATTGGGCGCAAAAATTTCACCCAGAAGATTGACTTTATCTTCGGCGGCGTGTACCAGACGGTCGTCCACTGTGCGTAGAGGTAGAAGAGACGCCCGACAAAAGTTTCCTTCGACAGCTTTGGTGAGGGCCCAAAAAGCTCTAGTCCCAGAAGAGTAGCTAGAGAGGCACTCACCAATTCTGCCGATGTGATCGAATTTTGCTCTCGCGAGCTGTTTTTTGAGGGACCTGGGGGCGGCATTATATCTCTTTTTCAGGTCAGAGGAACTTGGATTCTGACGAACCCGCGTTGCAGTCCAGGCTCGATAAGCCTGTTGCTTTAGCTTTACAGCCTCACTGCTAGACTTACCGAACCATGGTGGTTTACTCGTACCACCGATAGGTACAGTTGAGTTTGGAATTAAACATTCTATTCCCTGCAGTACTACATCGGCGACCGAGTCTGTGCTCGGATCAGAATCTTTCGACGAGAAACATAACTGCCTCCATGGGTAGGATGCATAGAATTCACGGAGTCCATCCCAATCTGCTGACCTGTATCGCCCCACCTTCCGTCGTCCAGCGGGACGAGTCCGATCGGGAATAGGAAGGGGCACCACCGAAGATACCAGACAATGATCAGAGGTTCCCAGTAGAGCACTGATTGAGATCTGGTAGTTCTCCGGGTGTGTGGTCAGCAAAAGATTCAGCAATGAAGGCTCATGATTCACTCTATCCGGTATTCGAATAAACTCCGTAATCACCTGAGTGAATCCATGGGCGAGAGCAAAATCGTAAGCAGTACTCCCTGGCAGATTAGTTCTCGGGGAACCCAACCACTCAGCGTGATGAGCATTAAACTTCTCTAGTATGACTACATCTGCTAAAGGATACTGCCCAAAAACTTTGTCGGTCACCTCATTAACGTGTTTAAAAAAGCGAGCTGTTTCAGTCCTTGTGCATTCCCTGCCATGGGACCGATATAAGCACGCATAGATCCGGGTGGAACCACCAAAATCTACGCGTACCTACAAGATGGAAATGTCCTTATCTCCAAGGCCGTGGAGATTAGAATAAAAAAAATTTAATAAAATTAGGTTAACTTATTTCAGAAAAAACGGCAATTTCATAGGCAAGGGCATAGTAATAATTATTATTTGATTTTTGTGAATATTTTATTTACATAACCTAACACCTGACAGTATTTTGTATTTTGTAATTTGTATTTTGTATTTTAAATACATATAGTTGAAATGCTGTATTTTGTATTTTATATTTTAAATACCCGAGTTAAAAGTATTTTGTATTTCGTATTTTAAATACATGCGAGACAGTATTTTGTAATTTGTATTTCAATTAAAGGAAACCATGTATTTTGCCCAGCCCTGCTCATGACTATAGTAAGCCCTCGATTTGGTCTCGAGCTTACATTCGTCTACTCGTTTGTAAAAATCAACATACCGCAATAGTATCATAAATAATTATTACGGGCGATATTTCTAGCACTTACATTATAAAGGTATGCCTCAAAAGCGCAGTGGGTGTTATAATCAAGAATTTCAGTTTTTCATATTTATTTTTACGAGTATGTATCCTGTACAACAATGTGGAGAGGAAAGGTAACTGCTTTGAGTACTAATGACTCAATCAAGTGGATAGTGTTGTGAAGATGGGAAAGAATATACATTTATCGATGTTCTTAAACAATGGGTTTGTTATTATTTTGTATTATAAACATACTATGTACTGTAAAATTTAGCACGGTAATTTTGACAGCTCACAATGAGCATGAGGTAGTGTATAATTGTTAATAAACCTATTTGACTTATCAATTATTATTCTCGTAGAACTCGGAGTGATAGTGGCATGCATGGCTATGCTGTATGGTCAAATTTTAATACAATCAATATTCGAATTTGATAGTTTGTGGTTGTTTCTAATGCTTGAGACTTCACTAATTGCTGGTTCCTATATCTTACCGATTGTTACCTCTTACCGACCATTGCCATACTATCGGTTAAAATTTCACATAAGCTTCATACAAGTAATGTTAAATTTCAATCGATGGTAGGGCAAGTAAATTAATAATTAAGATATAGTAACTGGCCATAAGTGGGCGGTACCGATCAATGAAGTGCGAACTTATTGGTAGCACATTGTGCCACAAAAATACGAAACTTCATGGACGTGAGCTGTCAAAATTATCATGCTAAATTTGAAAACGAAATAAGAATGATGTTCTTTGACTTAAAAAACAAACATTAATGCGTGTTTCAAATTATTATGTATTTGAATTGGTTTTAAATTATAATTAGATTAAAGTAGCCTCCCATAGAATCAATGGCAATAATCTATCTATACTAATATACTTGATTTATCTGATTTTGATTCCAAAATGAATGCTAAAATTTAAGTGAGAACTTTTATTTATTCGCTGATAATATTATATGATTGTTTTTATAACTTTTGTTTATTAGTCTGTCTGAAAGTTTGAGTTCAATAGGCACTGAAATGGCCCAAACGGATTTCAATGAAATTATTAACAATTTAAACAGGAGTTTTGTTTTAAATGTTGTACCTAATATCTTGTAGAGTTTAAAAGGTTTTAAATATGTGTAAATTCTAAGTTATGTGTCAACGAAATAGGGGGCACAGCTATTACATAATTACATATTCGAGTTTTTCTCGTATCGATAATTAATAAATAATCCCATAATAAGCCCATCCCTTTCAGCCGTTTTATAGTGTTGTTCGTTTTAGGGGCCCATTTTGCAATCATAAACCTACGGAGTCAAAACTCAGCGCTGCCTAGCACTAATAAGCTACGTACAATGTATTGAACGAGACGTTCTATAATAATAGTGCTTGAAGTAATCGCATGACATGTGGCGTTAAAACTGCAAATCCTCAAAATTATTGCTATAATATTACTCTTCGATTTTTATTTAATCAACAAGATGCCCGAAGCTGCTCGAGTGAATACAGACTGTAACAAAGACCCCGCTGTTTTATATGAGAATGTATAAGTGTTACAATAACTTCTAACATTTACCCAAAAATCCTACTTGGAAATAAATGGAATGGAAATTGGAAACGAGTACGAGGCGCAGCTATTTTTTATCAATCTTACTTTGCTCACATCATCTTACATATCGTGTATTATCGTTCTATCCAATTGTCCCAAATATTGCCAATAGTTCTAAATTAAACGTTTACTTTGTTGGCAACATAGATTTTTATTGCTGACGAAATCCCAGAAATTATAAATTGTAAAAATGTAGGATACTGAATAAATAATTTATCAATTTTCAAACTAGTATATATACTATTAATTAAAACAAAACAAAATAAAGAAACATTATAACACCTCATCTGACAATATATCTATCAACAACTCGTTCAAATTTAATAGTTTTTATTCAAAATACGTTCCACTGGAGAACACTTTTTGAAGGTCATACATGTAAGTTAAAATTTAATTTTTACTTCCCAGTCTATGTACACGCTTCGAAACGTATTATTGCTGTTAAGGAGACGAAACAGCAAGAAACTCCCCAGCAACACGTATAGCTAAAAATTGTTTTTCTTTATATTTCTTATTCTATTTATATCTCAAGTTCTTTATTTTATAAGTTCTATACAGAAGTGTGTTACAGAATGACTTTTGAAGTTGTAGCGAACAATCCATATTCAATAACACAGAGGCACAATAAAAGTAAAGAAAAATATTACTATAGTTATAATAAAGACATAAGTGACGGCCTCTATGGTTGAGCGGGCTAAGCCTTTGCCGGCGTACCTCACTGCAACGTAGAGGTTCCGGGTTCGATTGCTACAACTTAATTAATTCTTCAAAAAGTAATTCTGTAACATACTTCTGTACAAAACTTATAAAAAAAAGGATTTGAGATATAAATAGAATGTGAAATATAAAGAAAAACAATATTTAGCTAGACGTGTTGCTGGGGAGTTTCTTGCCGCTTCTTCTCGTTAACAGCATTAACACGTTGCGAAGCGGTGTACATAAAATAGGAAGTAAAAATTAAATTTTAACTTACATGTATGACCTACAAAGAGTGTTCTCCAGTGGAACTTATTTTGAATAAAAACTTTTGAATTTGAATTTGATTCCTGGTATAGTAAATTTCGGAAACGTATTTTCTCCGTTATTTACTATGGTCTGGGTGTCTGGGATCGGCACCAGAGTAGTCCGTTATATATTGCCCATAACACAAGCGTAACTTGCTTAATTTGGGGATATACAATATGTGTGTTTGTCTGCCGATTATTATATTATACTATTATGACGTACTAATTATTATTATTATTATTTTTTGTTACCAAACCACCCATCCTACATACCTATATACAAATATATATAATACTGATTACTACTATCTATCTCTATGATATGATAGTACTTCTGAGAATTGGATTATATATTATAATAATCCTTCTTTTTTTTGCCTGATATTATTAATTGCGATTGTTGCGATTGTTGGATCTACCATTTTAGTCAATATACTCCTTGTTGCACGATTTTCAACAACTCTATTATCTATTGGTCTGTTTGTACTATTTGACAATATCAATAATATTCTAGGTATCGCTTTCGCGACTAAATATCATTAGTCTTCAGCCTAACGACTTCACTAAAGAAAAAAATTATATAAAAATCCAATTGTTTTTTTATTAAATAAAAATATTTTTATACCCACGCATCAAACAGGACCAGGTTTCTGTTACTCCCTGCCCACATCTATACATATAATAAAATTGTAGAGGTATAATTTCTGTACAACGAAAAAAATGCTAAAAATCGAGTCAGGGGATGTGAGAAGTGAAATAGAACTAATTTAGATTTGTTTCAAATTTTTTGTTTCTCTGTTTGTCTGTCTGTTTGTACCGGCTAATCTCCGAAACAACCGGACTGATTTAAATGAAATTGTGTATGGTGATAGCTTATACCCCTGGTCAACATGTAGGTTACTTTTGATCCCGAAATATTAAAGAGTTCCCGTGGGATAGTTAAAAAACCGCACCACGCGGACGAAGTCTCCAGCATTCGCTAATCTATACTAATATTATAAAAAGGTAAAGTTTGTGACTTTGCGACGTTGTAGGGGGTAATCTCTGGATCTACTAAATCGATTAAAAAAATTATTTTACTGTTCGAAAGCTATGTTAACAGGGGGTGTCATAGACTATATAACATGACGCTATATACCACGGGAGCGGGATAGAGCGTGGATGAAACCGCGCCGGATTGCTAGTGAGCTCACAAGAAAGTATTGGATGTAAGTTTCGCAAAGGAAAATCTCTCTCATTAAATATTAAAATCGAAAACACCATTTGTGTCCACAAAACAATGTAGAAACGATAGAATTTAAAATTCCCTTTAAACAATGTCGGCCATTGGCCGTATGACGTCAATTACGTCCATTACACAGTCATCATTTTTTTCCATATACTCGATATCAAGTATCGCGTGTTCTAAAACAGATGCTTTATTTAGCTATAAACTAGTATCGGATGCAATCGTCACTCGTATGGAGAGGCTATTTATACGACGTACTTTTTGTCCACTAAGTAGCTCTACGATGACAATATATATTCAATTTGAAAGCTGATCAAATTAAAAGAATTTGACTAACGAAGCAATGTGGAATTTTAATGATTTTTCACAAGGAAGGAAAGATATTACGGTCAGTGTGTCCCTGCGGGATTAACTTTTGTAAATGCTGTTAGCCTCGTTATTTGTCAAATATTGTAAGCGCACTGTAGATGACTTCACTATTAGTTCGCTTCTGATTGTGAAGGAAACGGAATACATTATGGGTCCTATCTCTAGACTATGTCCCATTCGATTTGAAGTGACCGAAGTGTGTGGATGCATTATTTTATAAAATAAGCGTTGATCGCCAATTTGTAAACAGATGTATAGATATTATACACAGTTACACATAACTTATAGATTAGTATTAGAAGTTATATAAATTCCTATTTTGATTTAATTTACTGTTGCTGCGCCAAAAATTTTCCTCCAGTACATCATTTTAAAATTCACAATCATGCAACGCAACGATGATAAGATCGATCACGTAATATAGGTGCATGCATACCAAGGCTTACTTTGCTACTGAATATTGAGTGTTGAATGCTTTATGAAAATGAAAATGAATGTATTTATTTCAAAATGATCTCTTACAGATTACTCATTACAAATGATTTGCATACCACCGCTTCCAAAGCAATTTTAATTACTGTTAAAGGAGAAAAAGCGGCGCAACAATCTCCCCAGCAACATATCTTTACTTCATAATTATTATTATTTTTCGTCTTTTTTTAATTTAATTTATACTAATACTATTTATTTCTAACAAAAAAAAATATGAATGATTACTAAAAACTTGGTGGCGATCGCATTATGCAGTATTATTATGGTGCGGTCATGTAAAAAAATCTTTCGTCGTATAATAATTAAATTTAGTTTGTGAAATGTAAACTACTTTAGATAAAGATCATTTCTGTTATTCTATTACATTGTTAGAAAATTTTGAAAAGAAGTCAAATATAAATGACACATATAAAAAAGTGTTAGTGTTTTAGTAGCTAGTGGTGTGACAAGTCTAGCAAAAGGCGTACACCATTTAGATATATTTGTTGGCTTAATGTGCATACTGTTAAATTGTGGATTATTGACGATAAAGGTAAATTTATGTTATTGTATAAGCCTCTCTGAAATAAGGAGACCGAAATACATGTAATTCCGAATATTATCATTGCGCGCAAAATAGCAAGTGGTCTATTTAGCCCGCTAGGTGAAACATTAAAAATGTAATGGTTCAATTGGTTTTCCTAGAAACAATTCAATTGGTACAAAGAAGTGCAGTGTTCCTGTATTCGAGGACATATCATTTACCATTACTACTATTATTACTTAGGGACGAATATGACAGGTGTCAAAATAATGTGGAGCATTATGTCATGTCTTGCATCTACCAGTATATCTAGACACGTCTCAATTTCACAAAGAGTCTTTCCAACACTGGCCATGTTAAGGCTTCTAGTCGCTGGTTGGTCTAGCTGAGCCTAATCGGCGCCGTCGTACGCGTACCACATAGACGACTTTACGCAAATATTTATAGTGGCCCACACTATACTTGAACAGAATTAAGATAATCCCTCCATATAGAAGCAGGCTTCATAAATAATAGAAGAATAGAGTAGATTTTTTATAGATTTCGTTATAAGGTCTCTCTATCGTTCGAAATAAGTTTTTGTTGGTATTTACTGATCAATAATTAATTTATCAAAAAAAATATCATAAACATCTACAATATGAGACGGAACTCGGTTTAAAATACCTCCAAATTATTGACATGAAATAATTTTATTCCTTAAATTTTTATCAAAACAGGATAAAATAATATCTACGTGTTTATAAAGAGAGATAAATAATTCGTTTTAAGTACTATTTTATTTTATTCACAATAAATTAATAATGCATCTGAAAAACGACCGCGTCTATGAAGAACCCCGTTTTCACCCGAAAAATCCTTAAGCACGATGGCGTTGCTACAAGCCTTAAAAGGACAAGATACAATGCTGCAATCTCAGACGAAAAAAATAGGTAGAACGAGCCCTGAGCTCTCAAAGCGAGGCCGGCTAATGGCGCCTAAAGGAAGCCGATCGCACCGCAGTGCCTTACGAGAACTTGCATTAAACAATGAAATTAGTACGGATATAGGTGGAATATTTTCCAGTTGATACATTACTGTTAACCACATACGCACCCACCACGTGTATACTACATAAGTTTACGCACACAACTTTAAAAAAATTGCTTCATTTAATTTTCACGTAGAATCCGTCTGTACTCTTATTCGTTGGTCTGCGATTGCAATACCACAGGTATCGCGTAAAATGCTAGGTAAAACAAAGGTATTAAATATATCAAAGGAGTTTTTGCTATGCAATTTTCATAAGGATTCTGTTAGATTGGTCTGGCATTGCCTGGTGTCTGCTCCCCACAAAATTATTCAAAAACTTCAATATTCATAAACACTGGACACTGCTCAGATACAGCATTCGTGTAAAGCCATATTTAAAAAAACATCCAACATTTTTTAAAGTGGTTATTCATGAATGAAAGTCTAAAGTTCATAATCAAACCATTTACAGTCCAATTTTAATCAGATTGTCTTTTTATTAAAACCAATCCCACTAATTCGCCCCTCAAACAAGCAGGAAATTAACCTAACAATATTTTTTATTTTTACCGAATTTTATTGGTCATAAAAGAAATCACTTCATTAGCCCATTACCTTAGTAGGGGTTGAAGTTATTATTCAACATGGAATGGATACACCAAATGCTTTGAAAAGATCTAGTCACAATGTTTTCTTTCACCATCGAGGATAATTTAGCGACCCTAGACATATTTATTTAATAAAATTTTCAATGTTCTCTTTAAATGTTCACAGGAATCGAAGTAGTATTCAATACTGCTTAATATATGTAAGAATCTGAGGAGAGTAGCGAGTACTTTAATAGACACAAAGTAACGTTTAATCTAGCGAAAATATTAAATTAAATAAAAAACTTTTTAAAATGAATATGCTATCGTCTTAAATTTTCGCGACTACTACCCGTGCACAGAAGGTTTGCCGATAGCCTCATGATGTCACACGTCGATGGTCAGTAGGGTCGACAAAAAAGGTGACATAAATTGTTGTTGCAATAAATTTATGATTTTAATTTATTATTGTATTTACTTTACATACGTATATACAATAACAGTAAGTAGTCATCGGCAAACCTTCTGCGCGGCTTATAGTACGCTTAATTAAAACTATGTTTTCAAAATCGTTCATCGTCGTACTCCTAAAAATCATAGTTTTAAAATTAAATAATTATGTTTAACTCAGGATATATTATATACAATTATTATTAACCGCCCTCATAGAATTGGATGCTTGACAAACCGTTTTAAACAACAGTTGCATCAGCCTTAATTTCTTAACATCGGGAAGACACCAGCACATCGAGATTACTAATCTGTAAAACCCGCCAACATGTCTTAACGAAGTCGCGTGTAGAAGCTAGTTTAATTATAATTACTCTTTATCGTATATATAAATCATCTATGCTATTTTGTATCTCTGTCTATCATAGAGGACATAAAACCGCCATGCCTCTAACGTGGTCGGGGCGGCGAATTTCCATGCTTTGTGATCGGTACAAAGGATAAGTCTAATTTGGACTTAGAATAGATTGGCATCTCCCTTCATAGCCGTTCAACATGTTCAAGGTGTCGTGACTCACTAAACGTGGCGTGACCCACCCTACTTCGACACCGAGCTGCATTGAAGTATGGTCTTAAACCAGGAATTATGATCAAATCTCTCGCATTATGCATATGAAACTATAGCATTGCGAGGGTAGTTTATATGATTACTAGAAACGCTTTAATTTTTTAAAGTGTCGACACTTACAGCGAAGGTATAATTAAGTATTATTATATACCTATGTAACTTTATCAGCAATTAAGTTTAAGTTTTATATTATTTTATTAAATAGTCCCAATCCTAGCGATCAAATCATACGTACATATATATTATCAGGCCTGCCTCGCATAGGTGTAGGGTAGAGACAATGGATTTCTACGTGCTACTATTTTGCCGTACATTTGAATGAACTCATGAAGATATTGCTATAGTATTGGCTCTTGAATAAATATAACTTCAATCTTAAAACTTGCTTTTATTTTTACTCTAGTAAGTATCTTTCAGTAGTACAAAACTCTCTCTCGTAATTGAATTCAAAACCCGTGTCCTTTTTTACATTTCTGAATTCCAACCAATGTGAGCGAGTTTTATACACAACTCTCATTGGTTAGTCGTATCCTTACGTCCTGGCTAACACAGCTATATAGGCATTGATTAACAATAACAAAAGTAGATCATTAAGTATTTGACAAATTAAGTTTAAATAAATAAAATAAAGTATTTGAAGTGGATAGTTATTTATATAATTTATTTTATGATTACAAATTATGATAAGTATATGAATAATAAACATAGCATAGATCAAAAGATGTTGTTGCTATGTTTTTCTTAAGGTAGCACTTGTCAAACGACAAAAGCCAATTGCCAAAAGATTGACCATGAACTTGGTCTACGTTTGTTTATGAGAGAATTACATTTAATTACTAGTTTTATTGCGAAAGTTTATAATAGACATATATAAGCGAATAATTGAGTTGGAAATCCGAACGCGCGGTAACCAGGATCATGGTATATTAAGCAAAGTAAAGAATACAAAACTATCTACAATTAGGGGCGTGGTAAGTTTATCCACTACACACCTTTTACTTCGTCTACTTTCATATATCCCTTCATACGTACATGCTAATTGTAGACCCTTTTCATCTGGCCAATTAATACATTAAATTTTTAAGAGCTTGAGTTTTGGGGGATATGGACATGGCCTAAATATGTGTTTTACGACAACTTGCCACGCAGGGTTACTAACTCCTCAAAATTAATATTATTGATATTATGATAAAATAGCTTATAAATAAAAAATAATACAAAATTTCAATTGTGCTTTTTGTTTTATAAGGAAGTGTTATACTCTTCTTTAAATATTAATTAACTTAGCGGACTGTAAATAATTAAATAAAGACAAAAAAAACTGCACCTGCGAAATATATGACGATTTTAATGGAGGGAACATATACAGATAAAAAATAATAAAAGAACATCAATGTCCCATATTTATAAATAATGCATTCTGGCCAGTAACAAATCTCATCAGCCACAATATGAACTTTTTGGTGGAGATTCCAACAGGGAGTTTTCAGGTACTTGTGGCAATTTTAGATGCTTTTTACATTAGCGTTAGGAGTTAATATTTTTGGCTGTTGGTAAATCTGCGTGTTGCGCGAGAAAAACAAGACATGCTGCGCCATCTAGTGATGTAGGATTTTAGAGCTTTTCTGAAAACTCTGTTATTATTCTTAGTTTTCTTCTTCTCTTATAATTTATCGGTAGTTAACGTAACCTGCAATGATCATAAGAATATTTTCTAAGACCGCCTATTAAAAACAAATTTTGATAGCATAATAACACTCTTATACCATTTATATAAGGTCGAAATCTCATGAAGTTACATAAAAAAAGCTGAGAACGTTTGATGAAATCCGAAACATTAATGGTGTCCACATTATGTAGAGCTCTGGCTAATGCTGATATTGGCAAAATTAAGGGTCATTCGGAAAAAGAGCGGGGAGTGAGGGAGGTCAAGTTATACCGATTGGTGGGCCACCCGCGGTGTCGCAGCGGGATTGTGACTCAGTGAGGCCGAATGAGATGTCGACGGGACAATAAATAAGATTGTATGGGAATTTATTTATTTTTTTGAACCAACTTAAAAATATGATGTGTTTTACCATACACTTCTGGTTCGTAATTTTGAAAAAAAATGAGCGTGTTTGCAGTTCACACGCAGCAGAAGTGAAACTTCAGAGAATATACTCACAGATAATTCTTCTCTAACTTTTGTTAATATAAATATAATTCCTTTAACCTACATCCGTCAACATATTACAATTCAAAATAAAATTCTTAAGTATCACCTTGTATTTTTCACTGTGTAAGACAAAAAAATATTATTATTAGTTTTATGTAGGGCCAAATTGGACCTATGTTTAATCATCGGTCTTATTGATTCTCTAATCTGTGCTGCGCAATGTAACTCATTCTCTCACCGACTTAGTCCTATAGATTTATGTGTTTACCTCTTTTTAGTGTCGCTTTTTCGTTACATCGAGTTTCAAATCATAGCGGTTCTAAAGAGGTTTCACTTTAATAACTTAATTTTGAAAGCTCCTGCCTGCGACTTCGTCCGCGTGGAATAATTAAAAAAAACCCCCGACTTTGAAACATTCTTCATTGGTGCTTCGCTCTTATTGGTCTTAGCGTAATTATATATAGCCTTCCTCGATAAATGGGCTATCTAACACTGAAAGACTTTTTTAAATCAGACCAGTAGTTCCTGAGATTAGCGCGTTCAAGCAAACAAACAAACAAACTCTTCAGCTTTATATATTAGTATAAGATTATGTATTTAATGTGCAAGCCACCGTCATACAATTGTGATTCCGCTTATAAAATCCATAGCCCGGGTTGTCTGGAAGAGATCGTACTAAAGCGATAAGGCCGCCCATTATTCCTGCCGTTACTGTTCAATGTGACTACTGTAATTTTTTTATTTAATGTGTATGTGGTGAACAAGTAAGCGTTTTCTATCTCTCTTTCTCTATCTATCTTTCTATCATATCATTTTTGACACGTTTTCCAACGTGTGCTTTTATTAGGTAATTATTTTATTTGATCAAATCAGTCGAAAGTCTTTATAAGTTTCTGATCATATTCTGGCTGAGAAAAAAATACATTTTACTTAAAATAAATTAATGCAAATTTAATTAAATAAATGGAATTTTAATTAATTTTGATATAAGTTTAATTGGATTAATAATTGCCACATTAATCAAATCAATAGGTTAATTTAAAGTAATTTGTTCGATAAACTTTGTCCATCAATATATAAGCTAAAGTGTAAAATTGCACTTTACACAAATACTACAAAAATAATTGAATGATTATGATGCCATCTAGTTGAAATAGGCCTCAATCATAAGTCATCCTAATTCTATATTAACTAATGGCCCGTTCCTATTCCTTACCAACCGTTCATTTGCCTTGCTATTGGCTAAATTTTGTTATAAGCTCTATAGAAGGAATTAAATGTCAAAATTCAACCGATAGTAAGGCAAATAGATGAATAGTAAGGTATAGGAAACGGCCTTAAGCAATATTTTCAAACTGAAACGTTGTAAACTACCCCGAAGGGGGCATGTATGGCGGCTTATAACAATGTTTGCTTGCTTCGAACAATATTGACCAACTGCCGGCTGCCAGTCTTATGGATCATGGAATGAAGACGTTACAGAAACGGTGCACGTAATCTGGCCACGTTTATACCTTCGGCGTTTATTCTGGAATTACTCAATTCTAGTCTTATGTTCATGGAAAATGTACTATTAAGATCCAGTGCCCTACACTGTGTTAAAGTAAACGTTTCATATCAATACCAAAGTACGAACTACTTACTTTTTATATATGAAATAGACATATACTTAATATATATAACATACAAATACATATCTACAAAATATATAGGTGTTTATAGATGAATATATATATTTAAACATCATATTCCAACAACAGGAAATTTGTTTGGTCATATTTAGTTTTATTCATGACTTGAATAATAATATAAAAAGTGTGTGAACTCTGACACACGACTGGATTTTATTCCTTAAACATCAAAAAATTTATTACTTTAGATTTTATTTCATTGCATTTAAGTTTGAAATTTTATAATAATTAATTAACATATTCTTTAAAAAAAGATACAAAATAAACTTAATTAACTATGCTATGTTATATGTTCAGGAATTTGAATATTTATATATTATATATAAGTATCTGAAACCGAAACTGTAATGAGTGTTATGTTCCTGGGCTTGCGATACCATCCCATAAATTATTTCCAGATACAAAGTTCCTTCATACAAAGTTGTTTACAAGTGATTATTATTCTTTAATACAATAATAATAAACACACACAAGCCTTAGGTGAGCGGCGATACCTTGGACCCGACTGCGGGGTCTAAGGCAAGATCGCCTCCATGTTTGCCTTAGCCAGCCGGCACAGTGTGGAGAGCGCAGCCTCAAGCTCCAGGGGTGGGAGTGATAAATGGCATAACGTCGGAAGTAGCTTCTGTGAACCTGCAGCCCACCTCACGACACCCCTTAGCCACTAACAGCCATGTTGCCACACGCCAATTATTCCATGTTCCTTGAACATTACAACGGCAGACGCCATTCCAATAGCCCGGTATCTTTTGTTCTCATTCCATACAATAGTCCTACACTAACCGGGGCTTGTCCTTGGGTGCATTTTTATATGGTATAGACAGGAGCATTCGCCGGTCAGCGTCAAGCCACATTTAGATTAAATTTGTCAAGGGGCCTCTAGGTGTTGGCCTTCCCATGGAGCCACGCAAGCCCCCAAAAAGTCCGGGCCATTTTTATGGCCCGTGGTATTCAGACATACATGTAATAACACCTCTAGATAGAATATATGAATTGGGAAACTAGATTCCGGCAAGTTGTTTCAATCGATATGCAAAACTCGAAACTTTTTACCTCTGAAATCGACGTTAACAAATTGATTGATAGATATTCTCGGCCTATTTCCACTAAGCACAGAACTCAGATCTCAGGAGACCTACCTAAAGTTAACCAACTTCGATTCTCACTACATTACGGAGATGGATTGGTCCATGAGTATTTCGTTGATTATGTTGGTTGGTGTTATTTTAAGGTAGGTAATAAATAGCCACAAAATATTTGAGTTTAATTTAAACAAATTAACTTACTTGTTACTGAATTAGAAGGCACATTAATGTAAAATTAATTTTAGTATTTATGTTAGTTTGTATACGACTATATGCTAGAATGTATAATTGTTTAACATCTGTATAAACTACATTCTTGCATTACATTATCCGTGCTGAAACGGAGAAAGAATACAATTTCTTGAGGCGGCGTCTTGAGACGCAACAAAACAACCCACAGCCAGGTATTTGCCTGTCTGGATATCTGCCACCCCTTGTCTAGAGTATGCCGCCATAACAGCCTTGAGTTGTGTTCAGGCATTAGGGACCAGGTTCTAGTCTCCCTTTAGGGAGCAGCAGCGCATTTGTGGCATCTTTGGTGTTACAAATTTCCGTAGGCGACGGTAACCGCTTTCCATCAGGTTGACCGTCTGCCTGTCTGCTGAATTCATGCAATAAAAAAAGATGAAAATGTTGAATTGCATAGTTACTTTATTGGAGGGAAATGCCAATGATGGAGGAAATGAGTTCTGAAGTGTCACGTCACCATGTGACGCTAAACGTAGTATAGGACGCCCTCCAGCTTTGCGGAGCGACGATCTACGCAAGGTCGCCGGTGACTGCTGGACGAAGTTATCGGAGAACCTCCTCCTACACCTAGCAGTGGACTGCGACTGGCTGATAACGTAGTGATATAAGCGGGCGAGTGAGTAGTTCCCACATTTATTAAAGAGCCTAGTGTTTGCTATTTAAACACTAAAAAGTTGGTCAAGTAAGTATGGTTGTAGAATTGACGAACGTCTGTTATTTTTGTCGTTTGGCTATAACAGAATAATACAATTATAACAACCCCAGTAATTAATGCAATTTTTAAAGTTTTTACAATTTATATTATTTTACTAGATGTCGCTACATATTAATCTTCGGTCGCTTTCTGATAGCTTTACTATTTAAAAAAAATTTTTTACTAATTTAAAATGAACTTATTAAGACTATAAAATTAATGAATTCCTTACTAAAAAGTTTTAAATAATATAACGTCCATAAGAATAGACCCGCGGCGCCATCTACTTATAGGTATTTATCGTTCTATCGGAGAAGATTCCAGCAGCTCCAAACCCAATTACCAGTGGGTAGTTGCCCACTGAGTTGCAACCGGGGTAAAGAGGTAAGCTCTTTGAGGCCCCAACCTTCTCATTCTGATAAAGAAGAAGAAGACCCGAGAGAGCATTTTATCACCTGGAATTACATTAACGAAGAAACAACAAATCAAAAATTACTCAGAATTTTCCGATCGTTTTATAAAAAAGTTCTTTGAGAAAAATAGTTTTGACATACGTGACAGACGGAAAAACGAAGATAGCGAGATTTTATATATGCCTATGGAATCCTGAAAGCATGTCATGTTATTAAACGCTAATAAGCCTCGTAGCCCGATATCTTCATGCCTCCAGTCTAAGACATTGGCAGGGGTCTGTCAATATTGTCCGAAGCGAGCAAACACCGCCCCGTGTCTCCTGAAAGTGGAAGGGCTAAGCCCTTTGTACTACACCTTGAATATATTACCTCACTAAATAGCAGGAAGAATAATCTTATAAACTTTGCTTTGCATGCTTGATTTAAGTGTGAAGTGATGATGAGTTTGAAAACAAGTCTGTGCCTACTTTCTGAAGACTTCCATAGCCATTGAGGCAAAAACAAAACTCTTGTATAATCCAATTTTTATTTTTATGCTATTTGCCACTTATCACCAAGCTCTTGGAACCCGGTTAGTATTGCAATTGGGTGGATATCTCAAATGCGCGCGCGATGCGTGAATGTTTTTACGACGGATCGATTCAGACTGATCGTTGAGACGCGGAAGTGCGGGGTAAATTACTTTTTCGGGGAATCATCGTTCGTTACGCGGTGGCGTGAACATCCTGGGGCCCGGGGAAAAGGTGACGGCTCCCATTTATAGTGCTGACTAAGTGCTGTTGTCGTCGAGGGGAAGTCATCCTTTCCGGGCAGAATCTTCTTTATTCTTCCCATCTTCCACTGGAGTCTGGGAAGATTATCCTCCTTTATGAGTACCAGCTCACCAATCTTGGGTCGACTGGTTTCCGTAGTCCATTTAGATCGGGATTGGAGAGTGTGCAGGTAGGATTTCGACCACAAGGTCCAAAATCGCTGAGCCAACGCTTGCACTAAGCGAAAACGTCGTAGGGTTGATGGAGGAGAGGATTCATGGGAATGTTCGGGTAATGCGGTAAGTGGGCGACCTATAAGGAAATGACCAGCGGTTAGGACTTCGAAGTCTGTAGGGTCTGAAGACAGAGGGCAGAGTGGTCGAGAGTTGAGAACGGCCTCAATACGGGCTAAGAGTGTAGAAAATTCTTCAAAGGTCAGATGCTGCTCACCTAATACGCGATAGAGTAATTGCTTAGTAGATTTCACGGCTGCCTCGTGCAGACCGCCAAAAGAAGGAGCTGAGGGCGGATTGAGCAACCATGTGATCTGCTGTGTGGCTAGCTTGTGCGTAATTCTATCATCATTGGCCTTTAAGAAGTTTTGTACTTCTATGAGCTGATTTCTTGCGCCGACATAGTTTGTACCGCAATCAGAGCGAATTAGGGTAGGGATTCCGCGCCGACTAACGAACCTTTGCAATGCCGCAAAAAAGGCGTCCGTAGAAAGTTCCGAGACAGCCTCTAAGTGCACTGCCTTGGTGGCGAGACAAACGAAAACACAAAAGTAGCCTTTGAGAAGTTTGGCATTGCGTAGAGTACTTGATTTAATTAGGAATGGTCCGGCAAAATCCGTGGACACTTGACTAAACACCGGTTGTGGGCTGACTCGATCAGCCGGTAGGTCGGCCATAAAAGGGGGATTCGGCTGAGCTCGATGCCTAAAACAGCGTACACATTTAAAGACACGGTGACGAATGACTCGCCTTCCAGATAAAATCCAGTATTGTTGACGGAGTAGTGCGTGTAGTGTATCTGCGCCCGGGTCTCAGTGTATAGTGTGGAAATGATCTATAATTAGGTCCACAAGGGGGTTGAACTGGGTAAGATGAGGGGATGTTGTGTGTCATATCTTAGTTGGACAAGCGACCAGGCACTGTACATAATTTGTTAGTTTGCAGTCGGTGGAGTCTTCAGCGAACATATTTTGTTGGACTGAGCGTACCCAGTGTAAGAGCGCTTTCTTACGTTCGTCTACGGTAATGGGACCAACGATGCGAGAGTGAGAAGATACCAAGCAATTGTGTGCAAAACGTTTAATCTGAATCTGTGAGTAAATCCGTGTCTAGATCAGGAACCGCGATGTGAGCTACCATTTTTCTGGGTTTTAGACCAGGCAGTACGTGATGACCCAAAGCAGGGGGCATCGTGGGCCAGGTATCAGGTGGGGCCTTGAGCCAAGTAGGCGACCACCATAGGTCATAGGCTAAGAGTTCCTGTGCTGATATTCCCCTGCTAGCACAGTCGGCAGGGTTAAGAGCTGAGGGTACATGTCTCCAAGTAGGGTTACATGGATTGGCTGCAATGGCAGAGACTCGATTGGCCTCAAAGACCTGTAGGGATTGAGAAGGAGTTTTAAGCCAGGCGAGTACGATAGTACTGTCTGACCAACAAAAGTGTTGCTGAATGGTAATGTGGGCAGAAAGTTGAACAGAGACGCGAGAAATGAGCAGCGAAGTGAGGTGTGCAGCTGAAAGTTCCAGCTTTGGTATAGTCTGTCGGGTTTTAATGGGGGCTACCTTGGATTTAGAAACAAGTAGTCTGACGTGTACCTGACCCGTGATATTCGTTTCATGAAGATAGACTGCGGCTGCATATCCGGATTCGGATGCATCGGCAAAACCGTGTAGGGTGTAGGTGGAATCTTTGCTGGTGCAAATTGTTCTGGGGAGTCGAAGAGCAGAGAGTAGAGGTAAGTCTTCAAAAATGTGCTGAAATTGAAATGTGACATCATTGGGAGCCGATTCATCCCAGTCTAACTTTAGAGTCCATAGGTGCTGAATGAGCAGTTTTGCGCGGAAAATAACTGGGCTGATCCATCCACTAGGATCGTATAAACGAGCGATGGTACTGAGTATTGACCTTTTGGTAAATTTTTCCAGTGTAGGTACCGAAATGTGATATGTAAATTCGTCCGTTTGGGGTATCCATTGCATACCAAGTACCTTGATTGCATTGGAGTCGGGTACAACATCAAAATCCTTGGGTATGTCACATTGATCATCCGGGAAGCGTTCTAAAAGCTGACGAGAGTTTGAGGTCCACTTTCGCAAATGAAACCCCCCTAGGGCTAGTAACTCAATGAGTTCAGTCTGCAGAGCTATTGCCTTGTCAACTGAATCATGCCCAGTCAGAATGTCATCCACGAATATGGAGTGCGTAAGAACCTGTGCAGCCTGGGGAAAACGGTGACCTTCATCAGTGACCAGCTGTATAATAGATCGATTGGCGAGGAAGGGGCTGGGTCGTAGGCCATACGTGACAGTGGACAGGGCGTAAGTGAGCAGAGGTTGATCTGGAGAAGAGCGCCATAGAATGAGTTGGAACCGTCTGTGGTCTGGGTGAACTAGTATATTTCTAAACATCATCTGGATGTCTGTACTAAAGACCACTTTGTGAGTACGAAAATTTAGAATGATGTCAGTAATATCACGTTGGAGCGGTGGGCCAGTGTGCAGACAGTCATTAAGACTGACACCATTAGAGCTCTTACAGCTGCCATCAAAAACCGTGCGAAGTTTTTCAGAGTTGGCTTTGAAGATGCCATGATGCGGGACGTAAAAATGGTCTTTTCCTTTAAATGTGCTGGGGTGACAAAGAGCCATGTGGCCCATGTCAATGTATTCCTTCATGAAGTCGATATATTTTGAGCGGAGGGTAGGATCTCTTTGGAGTTTGCGCTCCAAATTAAGGAATCGTCGTAGTGCAATAGCGTGGGTTGCACCGAGCTTAGGTGCCTTTGTAAGAAAGGGAAGGGATACTATGTATCGCCCTGTGGGATCACGTGTGGTGGTAGAACGAAAGTTCTCCTCACACTCGTCAGAGGTTGAGTTGTCCTTTGATTGCACTTCTTCGACTTCCCAGAATCTCTCCAGAGCGGAGTGTATTTCTTTATTTGAGTGTTGGGGTTGTAAACAGTCAATATTTACTAGTGCTGAATTAACTTGAGGCTCAGGCTTTGTGTAGTTTGGATTGATAGGACCTAAAAGAGCGAAATTGAAGATCGTGCCGAAGGCTATTGGCCTGCCGGGGCCCAAAAAAATTTTGTTACCATCCAAAATTTGGCCCAAGACATCAGAACCCATAATCAAGTCAATAGCGGCTGGAAAACGATAAGACGAGTCTGCTAGGGGAAGCTGTGTCGAGTCGAGGAGTGGAACAACGTCAGGTAACATTGTTAATGGTAAAAGACCTGTCAAATCTGGTAGAATGTATGCCTTTGCGCTAATTACTGGGACTTCGGTGTGAATAGGGCGGAATGTGATGGTAGTTGAAGAACTAGAGTTTTGAGTCTGCTGATTACCGACTCCTGTAATTTTTAGTTCTGTGTGCTCGACAGGCAAACGTAATTTTTGTGTCATAGTTTTAGTTAACAAGGTTAGCATGGAACCGCTGTCTAATAATGCTCTTGCCTTATGAAATTCTCCAGCGTTGTCTGCTAGTTCTAGGGACACAGTGGGTAATAAAACTGGTGGATCGTGTACTGTAATGTGCTGAGTATGTGCTGAAATATGACTGTCATTTTGGTTAGCTTTATCAGAGGAAGTAACAGGGCTGCCGGGCAAGTGATTATTATGATAAACTTTATTATCATAGTGCTGAGTATGAAACTGGGATTTATTTTGTTTACGTGATGTAGTGGATGGTGTATATTGTAGCGATGGTATGGGTGGGTGTAGTGTAGTATTGTGTAAGTGAGTAGCAGGTAGTCATTGTTGTGAATTAATAGGTGAATTACGACGAGAAGAGTTTCTTGATTCCGTGGTTGGGCGGGTGTGTTCTTGTCCTCTTAGTTGTGGGGGCAAGAGGTGAGAATTGTCATATGTGGGTGATTCAAAGCCACTGCGATGTAAGGTGGTATGGTGTTTCTCGCTATCACATTCTCTACACCGTCCTGTGGATCTGCACTCGTCAGAGTAATGGGGTCCTAGACACTTACGGCACCGTTCATGAGCTTGGATAAAATCCCAGCGCCCTTGCGTAGGCTGTCTTAGGTATTCACCGCAGTTCAGCAACCTGTGTCCTCTAACGTGACACCAAGGGCAGTAATAATTATTGGTCGGTGCTGGTGGGTGGGCGGAATCTTGTGCTATGGGCTCGAAATATTGTGTAGACTGTGGGTATCCTTGAGCGTACTGTACAGGGTACGCTTGACTTTGTAGAGGATATGCAGGGCGCGTTAAAGGTGGGCGGACGGAAGTAGTGGGCTGAAAACGAACGTGCCGAATTTCTGGTCTGGGTGCAGAAGCGCGTGGTTGGTACCGTGCTGAGGGAGAAGCACGTTCAGTTTGTCTGTATGTCGGGCTGAGGGGAGGGGGGGGTGGGTTATATGTCTCAGTTTCTGTGCAACGTGCATGGTCTTCTAAGAATGTGATTACATCCTTTAAGGTGGGCAGAGTGTCTGAAGACCCATGCGTTCGTTCAAATAATGTGCGAAGCTCGCCCTTTAACTTCCGCACTACTATTGACACTAGGACGTAGTCTGAGTCATGTAGTGGTAAGTTTAGGTTTTTAAGCGCCGATTGGGTTGAAATAAGAGGGGCTAAAAATAACTGTCTGATTTGTGAGCGGGTGGTGATGTGGGGTAACTCTAGTATCATATCTATAAACCTATCAATGAGAACTCGGCGATTTTCGTAGCGATTGGCAAGTGTTGTCATCGCTACATCGTAGTTCTCATCGGTAACCTTGAGGTGTGATACCATACTGAGAGCTTCTCCGGAGAGGCAAGAAAATAAATAGTGTAATTTAACTGCACCTGACAAATTACCGGCAGTGTCCGTAAGGCTTTTGAAAATTGTTATGAAAGATGGCCAATCCTCAAGCTTGGAAGAAAATTTGGGTAGATCTATTTTGGGCAGAACAGTAGACGTGGAGAATGTGGGCGAGCTTGGTTTGATGCTTGAGCTGATGGTGATGTTTGCCACCAAAATTTTTTCATATGCTTCTATAGCCGAGGTGTAGTAGTCAAAGTACCATTTTTCCACTTTTTTAGAGTCCAAGACACTGTATCCAACTTGCCCTTTATATCGTCCAATTTTGTAAAGCGCCCTATGAAATCGTTTACACTATACTTTTTGTCTCCTTTTAATATAAGGTTAGCTATCTCTAATAGGAAAGTTATGTACTTATGGGTTTGCATAAAGATGGCAGATTGCGATTTGGTAGGCATGACGATGAGAAGTGCACAATAAGAAAAGGAAAAGCAAACGAAAAAAAAAAAAAAATACATTTATTTATTTTTATTATTTTTTTTTTTTTTGTTTTTTTTTTTTTTTTTTTTTTTTTTTCTTTTTTTTTTTTTTTTACTAATGCTAATAAAGAACACGCAAGAAAGCAGCCAGAGAAACGTAAGAAATACGAAATAAATAAAAATGATTAGGAAAAAAAATATATATCAAACTGTCGTGTGCGCTGAGTCTTAATAAACACGAAGCTATATATAAGCTATAAAAGTTGCACGGCAAGCTAACCACACCGAGTGAAACGAATATAATATTCAATATTATTATATCGATCCGATATCACGTTTAGTGCAAGTATTCGAGAATAGGTGTGCTGAATAAAGTACAGAATACGTACTCGAGGTTATATTAACCTACCTACGTACCAAAAAATAGTTATCGTGTAGCAATTTGCGTAATTATCTGAGGAATGTGGAATGGGTATTCAAATATATAAGGGCAGAAGTAATATGTTTATAAGAAAACAAAAAAGAAAAAACAAGGGCAGAAAACGGGTAAATGGGCAGATTGATAATGATTGTTTATTTAACTTTTTAGGTATGCGAAAATTTACAATTTGGTTTGAATTAACCATAAAATGGCAAAATACGGTTGTTGCAGACTGTATAAATAGGTCGCCAGTTGGAATATTCGGTTCGAAAGACCATATGATCTGGCCGATTGCCAGATTTCAAGGGTGCAAGGGTAAGAGGGAATGGAGATAAATGGACTCACCCGTAATAATATGAGCTGAGTAACCGGAGCGTCTGCGATACAGGAGCAGCAGTGCGTGTTCTCTTGTTATATATCTCCCGCTTCACAACTAGATTCACTTGCCACTTATCACCAAGCTCTTGGAACCCGGTTAGTATTGCAATTGGGTGGATATCTCAAATGCGCGCGCGATGCGTGAATGTTTTTACGACGGATCGATTCAGACTGATCGTTGAGACGCGGAAGTGCGGGGTAAATTACTTTTTCGGGGAATCATCGTTCGTTACGCGGTGGCGTGAACACACTTTATTGTACAGTAGTGGTATGAAAAGGTTCGCCAGTTTTCCAATGGATTCATTTAACATTCCGCGAGCACATGTTACCTTTTCAAACTAAGTCACAGTACAGACTGTTCCACAGAAATTATGTTTAATTGTTTGACAGTATAGTTTAAAATTACTTAGATAAAATTTATCTGACTTTCTATTATGTCTAAGAATATTATTTAGAGAAATAAGACATTTTTATTGGTTAGATATTTATGATAAGCGTAGTGACTATATCCTTTTTATTTCTCATTGTCAATCTCAGTATCTGTCATTGACAACATTGCAATTTGCTTTTTTCACGTTTCTATATTTTATAAACGTAACAACATTTATTAAAATGTTGGCAGTACTATTTCTTGTACTCATGCAAGCAAAAGTCGACTTTAAAGTAACGAACCTTTTCATTCCGCGACTTTACGCCAAAATAAACAAGGACAAAAATAACATATTTACAATATTTCTAGGCAATGCAATATGCGCCCTTATCGTTTAAAGCGATCTCTTCCAGGTTTAACCTAAGCTACAGGAATTTCTTCAGAAATACTAATACATATAATAATATTATATTCAAACTATTTTTTTAAAAATCATCTAAATATTAAAAATAAACTAAGTTATAAATAATTTACTAAAAACTTTCTAACAAATCATTGCCAGTGTGAAGAGTGGTCGATGGCTAACTGCATTGAAACGCTGTATGGCAATACTTATCGCTGGGAAAACTATGAGGCAGCCTTCTAATCACGGGTAGCACCAAAAAGTTTATTGTACATTTCTTTCCAATGGACTTTACGGACTTAATGTTCAATCCTTAGACTGCCTGTCCATTAAAGCGGAGCGAGGCTGCAGAGCAGAGCAACGGAGAAATATTAACCAATAGCTTTGGCTGCCTGTCCATTGATGCAATTTTTATGCAATTTCTCCCTTCCGCTTCAATGAACAGGCAGCCTTATATCCATGTGATCGTCTATTTTTGTATTTCAGTTATTTCATAAAAAAAATATATTGTAATATATGAGTAATAGCCAACCTTTTCTGAACTATCACCCCTTATAGAAGAGAACAAAAACACCACCATCCCTTAATCTATTATAGTTAATTATATATAATTTTTTACCGCGCCTTGTCACCTGTTAGATACCCTACAAGAACTCAACCATGTTTGAAAGTATGTTAGATAAAAAATAATTATTACATTTTTTTAAATATTGAAGGTGATATTATTTAATTCATTTATTTATTTGATACTCTTGACTACACCTACGTTCTCCGTTTGCCTCGGGATTCACCAACATTCCAGTGGCGACTGGAGGCTGTATCGACCCTTTGGGAGTCTGGTCTATATAAATAAAATGTTCTGTGGTGTGTTGTTACTCATGAGTAACAACACACCACAGAACATTTTATTTATATAGAACATGTCTAGAAAACTCTAACGATATTCCTTAATTTTTTTTTTAAATTTGACTCCTTAGGTGGGAAGAGATAGGCTTCCAAATTTATATACAATTTATCGCGTTTAACTTGTACATACTTGAACTGTGAAGAGGAATATACTTATAATTTTGTATGAGTTCCATTATTGACGAAGTGGCTTCAGAATTTAGATTAGTAAACAATTTACTAACGGTCTTATTCATATTGAGTTAAAGGCTTCTTTAAGGTTCTTAAAGAAGCCTAGAAACTTACTCTAACTTAATATGAATAAGATTCCCATTAGTCTACATTAATGGTTAAAACAGATCTAAGTCTTGTTTTTAAAGAGAAAATAGTTCATACAAACATTCTGATTGTAAACAAATACGAAAACATAGTTGGAGCATTATTTTTTCCGGCCTACATTTCTGGTATATTCGAGGACCGCTCCAATATGAGATATCAACGGAGCGAGAAAAAAAATTCTGCCCTACAATGGTGCGTGGCAAATAAAAATAATAAATGCGCAATTCTTTAGGCAGGGCTGTAAAACTGTCGGTCGCACTGGTGCCCTTGAGCTGAGCCGGCCAGGCGTTACGGACCCCTGGATCGACAATGTCAGGGCTGGTCAACTGTTTATACGACAAAGGATTACTATCGTAGGTTTTATATGAATTATTCAACCTTAATCTGTAATATTATAAAATTCTAAACATGCTGTGTCTGCACATTATAGCTATTTAAAACAAACAACTGGAATAGACTATGTAAACGACGGAAAACATGAAGCATTTTTTTTTAGATTTCCTGTCTGTTTGTCTTGTGGGTTTTTTGAGTTCAGCAGACAGGCAGACGGCCCACTTGATGGATACCGGTTACCATCGCCTATGGACATTTGCAACACCAAAGGTGCTACAAATGCGCTGCTGCTCTCTTAAGGGAGACTGGAACCTGGTCACTAACGCCGGAACACAACACAAGGTTGTTATGGCGACATACCTTAAACCAGGGGTGGTAGCTATCCAGTCGGGCAAATGCCCTATGACCTGGCTGTGGGTTGTTTTGTCGCCTCTTACGACAGGCCGCCTGGTCGCAGGAAATTGTATTCTTTCTCCGTTCCTGCACGGATAGAAAACTAAACGTAAAAACTACTGGGGTAATATGGATGCAGTTTTCGCTGATCGACAGCTAATTCTTAGACGTAAAATTTGTGCTACTTTTTATCCCGGGAATCCCGCGGGAATTATTTAAAATGGCCAGATTAAAAAAATCCAATTCCAATGCAATTTTTTCACAGATCGATAGCAAATTTTATGTAATAAAATGTTGTCTGGGCACGCTCTCCGCTGGCAGTGATCTGCTACATCGTGTACTTTAGTTTTAACTATTTAGTTTATATTTCATTGTACTTATATATAACATAATTCTTAAACAAAAAGATGTTTTTGATTCAAACTTGAGATTGAATTCTGTATTAAATATTCTCAGTGAATCGTGTATTTGTGCCTTTTGCTGTTGAGACTCTTGTACTATGGGATACTGAGGCCATGAGCTTTTACAAAGAGCTATGAATCCTGCGAGGTAATCTAGTCCGCTTTCTGGACCCCTTCCTCATGGAAGATAGGGACTTAGGCCCAGTATTCCACTTATACTTATAAGTACAATACAACTAAGTTTTATTACGTGTATGAGATTATAATATTTTAAGTTTTTAATATGTATATAGGTAATATTTTATACTAGGATATGCCCGCGACTTCAACTATGCTTGACTTGAAATTCCTGCAGGATTCCCAAGACACAAAGTATCGCAGTATATAAAAATGAATGTAAGCTATCGTTTTAGTAAAAACCGTGTCGGAATAAGCTCATTTACCGCACCCGAACAACTACGAACTGCTCTCGGGTGAATTCTCGCAGGATTCTTGGGATAAAAAATATTACACTTTTTATTACATAATATTTGCTATCGATCAGTGAAAAAATCGTATTGGTGGAATTCGATTTTCTATCTGGCAATTTTAAATAATTCCCAGGATAAAAAGTAGCGCAGATTTTAAGTCTAAGAATTTTCTATCGACTAGTGAAAACCACATTGAAATCGGCCCAGTAATTTTTGCGTGAATCCCGAACAAACAGACAAACCGATAAACAGACAAGAAATCTTAAAAAAAAATTGCATCGTGTTCTCCGTCGTTTGTATATTCTATTCCAGTTGTTTTTTTAATAGCTTCAGTGTACAGGATATGGCATGTTTAAAATCTTATAATATTATAGATAGATAAAATTATATATTATTTTTACGTGTTAAAATTTTCAACTGTCCACTGACATATGTATCAGTCAAAGACTTTTTTTTTTAAGGTTATAGCTGCAATGCCATTTATGCATTGATTTTGCCAATGTCGAGTAAAGAGAAAAGTCAAGTCAAAGACTTACAGACTTACTATCAGACTGAAGCTTCAGTCACACGAGTCCGTATGTTACCTAGTGCTTACCTGCTTAATTTTTTTTTCTACAATGGTTGCATACAAAATTTGTGTGAAGGCATATTTAAACATGAAGAACGAAAAAGAGAGGCCATACCCAACCCAAGCTAGCACAAATAATCTTGTATACCAATTTCCTAATTCGGTTCTGGCCGTAACAAGAGTTTCTACGCGAATTCACACGTTTCCCGCCAAGATGGAATGGTATATGAAATATAAAACGCGAGTATAAATCATTTACAGGCCAACGCATTGGTCGGTGTTGCCGTCTCACTCTGGCTGAAAGCAAGTTTGGGGCTGGTGTTGCCAGTACCGGGAAATTCGTAACATTCTTCCCTATTAATATTATTATAAAAAATAGTGATAGATAATACTTTATTGCTCAAACAAAATTTACAAATATAATATGGATAGTTTCAATACTTTTTAGGCAAAACAATAGGTGACACTATATTGCATATACGTAGGTCATTGAAGCCACTCGATATAATAGTTTCAAAATCCAACCTTTTTTTAATTTTATGTATATAATTAATTAGTCGGAAGTACAATATGTTTTTGTTGCCAGTTTCTTTTTTATAGATAGGCAGATAAATCTTCATTGCACACAATACATCAATATATAAACACGCAGTTGTTTTTAATTTCGAAAACTAATTATTGAAATTTAATTAATATCTATCTACTACATGTTATCCGGTTTTAAGCGCATTTTAATAAGATTTATAATTTTAGTCTAACGTAGCACACCGCTTCCAATAGCCGTGATAAAAGACTGTGAGACTAAACAAAATGTAATGTGATAAAAAACTGTGCAGTTGTAGGACTTCACGTCAGAAGTGAACACTTTGTATCTGAGCGTGACGACGATCCAAGATTTCAGTACTTTTTTGCCCATCTCAAAAGTGCCCTTCGTAGCTAAAGAAGTTTTCACTTCAAAAATTTTGAACAAACTAATTTATTAGTTTGCAACACTAACAGCGACTGTTCGTGTGATGTTCTTCATGTAGAAGTAACGATTCAACGAAAGCTATTTTCTTATTTAGCCGTATTATGTCGATATTGAAGTTTGATCGACGAGCCAAGGTTTTGATATTTTCATGGAGTTAATAGAACTATGGACCTAATTTCACGTCCGACAATAACAAGATTTTTCGTAAGGTTTATTATACATAGAATCTTGTGATATGCCCATGGGTGGTCATTACATTTCAGTAGATACTAGATTATTACTATATTACGGGATTATCTCATGAAAATTGTCTATTATACAGACTAAAAGTTATCATCGTCGTCCCAGAGTTAAGTCCCGGTTATATCCGGATCATCCAAAGCCAAGGGTCCGTTTTACTTCTTACGGTATTCGGCATAACTTGTGATCAAATCAGTTTGAAAAATATGTTTTAAATTTCAATTCAATATTTAACTAAACTAACATAAAAAAATACAGTTAAATAATAAAAATAAACTTGTATATAAATTACTATACATGAATTATCAAAATGTTTTGAATAACTTAAGTTTGCGCCACATATCTCGGTCCTCCGCTTTCCTCATCAAACGCCCTCAAACAATCTGACATCAGACCTGCAACAGACACGACTTATCCATTTCTACTTCAGCTTGCTAATTTTCCAAGCTATGTCGATTATACCGGTTCTCTTACGAATATCCCCATTTCGGATTTTATCCATAAGAGACACTTCGGGCATAGCTCATTCCATATGTCTTTAAGCGACCTGGAATTTATAGACCGATCCTGCCAGAACAGAGAGGACGCACTGCTCGAAGACGTTCGTTTACAAGCAATGCGGAATGAAATAATATTGACTTGAATTAAAACCATTTAAAACATGTTTTTAATTTTTTGAAGTAATAACTTATTATGGGAGGGTAAACCGCTTCGTTACGTAACGCGTTACGGCGCCAGTCTGTCCGGTTTCCCTTTCTCTCACGCATACGGCAGTGGTAGGCAGGCTAAGTTATCACTTCTGTCGAGCGTCCCGAGACGCACACGTTTTTTATTTATTTGTTACATGAGTTCAGCAGATATGCAGATGGTCCACCTGATGGAAAGCGGTTACCATCGCCTATGGACATTTGTAATACCAAAGCTGCCACCAATGCACTGCCACTCTGTAAAGGGAGGCTGGAACCTGGCCACTAATGGCGGAACACAACTCAAGTTTGTTATGGCGCATACTCTAGGCCGGGGGTGGTAGCCGTCGGGTAAATACCCTACCACCTGGCTGTGGGTTGTTTTGTAGCCTCTTACGACAGACCACCTGGCCGCAGGAAACTGTATTCTTTCTTCGTTCCTGCACGGATAAAACTGTGCTCAAACATATCATTTCTTTCACTCGAATTAAAAGACGGTAGTCAGTTAATGTTATTTTATGGATATTCGAATCCATTGTAAACGACCGTTATTTGTATTCCTAATTGTTTCAGTTCACGCACAACCAGCCGGTTTGCGTCGGAAGTGATGCTGTCAGTTCAAATGACGTCGTCACTGTATTTGACAGTACTGTAATTGCTGTAATATTACAATGTCAAACTGTAAATTACATTTCTTACAAGACTGACAAAAATAATAATATAAAGAATTTAAAGAATAATTTTTATATTTGTAGAATCATAGGTGTGATATGGTGATACTAGTGACCTTGTTTATCAAATATTGTCAACATACTATTACTTACATTTATGCAAATAAAGATTAATTAATTATTCATTCCAAGGCATGGAATGGAAACGCTTTGTCAAATCAATAATGCGACAATTTTGAATATAAATCAAGAGAGTATAGCTTGACGTCTTATATCGTTATCCTAAAAACAACTGGCCATTGCAAGGTGCAGTCATACTTGGAAAGATATTAAAAGATTTTTCGGATGAAGTTTAAACGATTACTGGTTCATTGTGAGCTTTGGCAGTTCCTATAATATTTATACGTATTTGTGTCACTGAACTCTTAAGCCGTTTTTTATATGTTTTACTGAGTCCCGGAATGGTTTAGATTTGTAATTGGATACGGTAGGTGGCGCTGAAACCTGTTCCAGGAATTCGTTATGCAGTAGATGTTTTTATTCGTTAAATGAATGTTTTGACTTCCGATAATTATATCAAATTTTTTAAATTTTGAATTTACACCCTACATTGTATGTATTATCTATAATTATAGATATCTTACAACTATTTTTAAAAATAAATTGTGACTTAGAATTGATAATCTCTATATATAAAAATCAATTGCTGTTCGTTAGTCTCGCTAAAACTCGAGAACGGCTGGACTGGTTTGGCTAATTTTGGTTTTGAATTATTTGTGGAAGTCCAGGGAAGGTTTAAAAGGTGAGTAAATATGAAAAAATGCTTGGAATATAGTAAAAACAACAATTTCGCTTTCTCTTAGAAACTATTCCTACCTGTCAAACATTTGATGTTCATCCAATCGTTCAGAAATCAACGTTTTTTATTTATTTATTCTGAGGCGGTACGAAGTTTACCGGATCAGCTAGTCTTTTATATTATAATTTTACATAGTACCTAATAAAGAGCCTCAAGAACAGACGAGCTTGCATGACAAGAGTTATGAATGTCAAAGAGGCAAGTGAGGTGTGTAAGAATAAGCCTAAATGGCACTCTGTTGTTCGTGCCTACCCCGCAAGGGAACTGGCGTGAAGTTATGTATGTATTTATGTACCTAATAAAGATTTTAGATTGTATAGATTGAAATTGTTACTCTATGTATGTTAAATTTATTTGACTTTAATTGCATAATAAGGCTTCAAAACTAAATGTTTTAGTAGGTATTAATATAATTTAAAATGTAAAATTTATGGATAATTCACCCATACATTTAAAAATATTTGTACGACCATAGGTCAGATACGGTGAACTAGTCGCACTGCTATATGAACTATTGTCGACATATCACTACCTATATCTCTGGAAATAAAGATTCATTCAATCATTTGATGAAATTTTTGGTTTGTGTTTGAGTGGATCCTTGGACGGTTTAACTTCACAAATAAATCCGGTAGGTGGTGTTGCAATAGGGTTCTAGATTTTTTTTAATGTCTGCCGGGGCCGTTATTATGTATTAATATTATAAATTTCATATACTGCATACAAAAATATCTATATGCATATATAAATATTGTATGTAGGTATATTGTGGGCGCTGTAGTATATTGACTTCTTTGCATTGCACGCGATTGCTTTTAAACCACGTTTTATATTGCACACCATCGTATTCACAATCATTTGTCAAAGTCAAGTGGTGGATTTATTACTATTTATGGTGTTGCCCCACTGACCCGCGAGCCAAAAGGCTTTTTGTAAGAAACCGCTATGGGGAGCATTAGTTATCGCCGTGCAAAGGGTGTGAAGAATACATTAATTTATTCATTAGGATACCACAGTATGATGTTTGGCAAAGAGGGGTCTAAAATAGTATAATTAGATATTTTTCTTAGCTTAACTGTATGAAACTAAGATATTATCGGCAGTGGCTGAAGGTTTCTGCTTAGAGTGTAAAATAATATTCAAAAAATAAAGTTTATAATTATACATCACGAAGGTTTTATTCTTCAGGACTAACTTCCGCTAAAAATTGTAAGTGTACATAATGTCAAGAGAGGCAATTCGCTAATGTGCTGCAGCTCTCTAAACGGAGACTGGAACCTGGTTGCTAATGCCGGAACATAATTCAAGGTTGTAACGGCAGCACACTCTAGACCAGAGGTGGTAGTCATCGGGCAAATACCCTACCACCTGGCTGTTGGTTGTTTTGTCGCCTCCTACGATAAGCCGGCGGGTCGCAGGAAATTGTATTCTTTCTACGTTCTTACGCGGATGAAAATGTGTAACACTTTATCTATGTTATAATAAAACCGGAAATGGTTGGAGTTTGTACAATATGTTTCAAAATGTGAAAAAAATCAGGGGGAAAATACGGGCCAGTAGATTTCGAAAAAGCAATTTTTAAAATTTTTGTCTGTCTCTCTGTCTGTATTTCTGTCTGTTCTGTCTGTCTGTTAGAGCATCACGTGAAAACCACTACTGGAATTTAAATTAAACTCGATATTGAGCTAGCTTATATCCAGGGGCGTAACTTAGCATACTTTCTATTCCGATAAATGACGTCCCGATAAAAGCGTTTCCGTGGTATTGACGAAAATAGTGAAAGAGTTGGCGCTGCGATCGCATCTTTTTTGGAAACTACTGAACGTATATGAATGAAATTCGAAATAGTGCTGGCTTATAACCCAGTTAACACCGTAGGTTCATTTTGTTGCGATAAATGATGTCGTTTCCACAAAATAGACAGATTAGCTAAATAGATGGTTCTACAATCGCGTGTTTTAAATTCACTAACAAATACCTACGTAGTAAGAAAGAAAGAAGTTTTTTACGTGGTGAAGCCGCAGGAAAACTTTAGTCAATATAGTCACCTTAATATCTTATAGCTTACGTATTTATTATATTTAACAGCCTATCTTTTAGCTTAAATCTGAAAAGATCTTTAATTGCATTTTATAGGATTTCATGAGTGTGTGGAGTTTCTAGTCACCTCCGAGTCGACAGTTTTGGATAAATAAAAATCCAGGGCACATAGATAGTTGGTACTTATTTATTCCCACAGGCAGGACGTCACAAAAGATCACATTAAACTACAATAATTAGTATTTATCATTTACAATGGTTTTGCCGGGAAGAAAGTACTTTTCTATATGAGTCATAATATAGCAGCATTGTTTTTTCTTTTTGGTTAGTTTTTTTTTTAGTTTAAGGCTTGGAAACTAGGCCTTTAAGCCAGACGCCGTTGTATTGCAGGCTACAATCGACGTCATTCAACTGAGTTCTTGTGAAAACTCGAAAGGCCACATTTGGCTATATAGTTCACATTTCTCGCAAAAACACATAATTACTACTCAAAAACTATCAATATCCTACAACTATTGTTCATTTTAGAGTAATTTTACACATTTTTAGAAAATAAAACTGCACAGCACAACGTCCCCATTCAGTTCCCGCCAAAAACTCTCTTTTTGGTTAGTAATGTGACGCGCAACTAGTGCTGTGCACATAGTGCCGCCACAATATGGCAGGTGGTAGGGCATTTGCCCGACTGGATGGCTACCACCCCTGGTCTAAAGTATGTCGCCATAACAACCTCGAGTTGTGTTCCGGCATGAGTGACCAGGATCCAGTCTCCCTTAAGACAGCAGCAGCGCATTTGTAGCAACTTTGGTGTTGCAAATGTCCATAGGCGATGGTAACCGCTTTTCATCAAGTGGGCCGTCTGCCTGTCTGCTGATCTCCTGCAATAAAAAAAACAAGTGTAATAAATAATGGGTAACAAGATTTATACTGTCCAATAGGTATCATTTTGGTAAACAAAAATTAATATGACAGTTACAATATTTCGCTACACTTATATTTCGTCTTATATCTATAGTCGTGGGGTAGCGTAATGGCTAGCTCACTCGTCCCAAACTCAAAGGGCGCAGGTTCGAATCTTGGTCGGAACGCATACACCATTTTGGCAGTTTCCTAACCTAATGGGCTCAACGGTGAAGAAAAACATCGTGATAAAACCTGCACGTCGAGATAACCAATGTGTCAAACCTGCCAAGCCTCCTTGGACAAGCGTGACGGGTATGTCGTCCGTTCCTTTATAGTGGGAAAACTGATCGCAGTAGTGGCACGTTTATGGACTGTTATTATTATATTTCGTCTTCTATGTTCTACAAAAGTGGAGGCTTCATTTGGGATAATGTAACAGATTTGGGCCGTTTAACGCAGATGTGGCGATTGGTCTAAGGTGTTACTTGAGATGCAACATTGCTAATGACGTTAAATGTTGACAGATAACGTATGTTACATACTCTAGAGTGGCTATGCGTTAAAGACGTCAATTTTTAGCGCTTTAAATAAGACACATTCGGTTACAGCCTAAAATCTTTAACACTAACGCAGATGACGCCCCAGCATAAAGCTTTTCTTTCCTTTCCATTTCCAGCTAAAACATTTTGGGTGCGTTCCGAAAAGAGTCTTACATTAATTAATAGCAATACTTTTATAGTCTTTTTGAAGCCGTTTAAAAGATCATTAAATGCTTAACTGTTCAACTACACGAATTTTGCTTAAGAAAATAGATTTAATCTAAAAAGAAGTTTAAACAGGTTCCCTTCCTTAATTAATTACAGTTAAGAATTCCACTTAACTAAGATTCCTTACCTTAATGGAGATAAAAGTCTGATGGAAAAAGCTGTTATAAAATACCAAATCTAGATAAAAGAAAAGGTTTTGGCAATTTTGGCAAATCCGCTTTATTAGATTTTAAGCCGAAAATAATTAGACTGTGACCTAAGATATTTCATCTTTATATGCGTTCCGGTTTTTTGGCAATATTAATGCAAGGTAATTGCCTGATATTGGCTTGGTTACTAACTAACCTATGTCGCGGCGGAACGTCACTTCCAAAATGTTATTTAAATCAATTTTCTTTAAAACAAACGTATTCGAGCACAAAACCGAAATAGACAACATTTTATATAAAATATAATAATATAGAATTTTGGAGATATTCATTATATTTTATTAAGGAGTATGTTTAATTTTTGTATGATTTTTTTCTATAACACTTTCAAACTACAAACAAAACTAAAATTCATCCTTAAAATAAACTACATACATATCTAATGTTATTAGGAATAGGAACACAGGGTCCTGCTCACCACTAACACCTCGATGGTTTTTTTTATTGCATGAGTTCAGCAGACAGGCAGACGACCCATCTGATGGAAAGTGGTTACCATCGCCTAAGGACATTTCCAACACCAAAGGTAATACAAATGCGCTGCTGCTCTCTTAAGGGATACTGGAACCAGGCCTCTAATTCTGGAACACAACTCAAGGTTGTTATGGCGGAATACTCAAGACAAGGGATGGTAGCCATCCAGACAGGCAAATACCCTACCACCTGACAAAATCGTCTTATGATGACTTTTATGTTATTTAATTAAAAAGATGTAAAAACTATGATGTGATGCACCGCGTCTATACGCATATAAACTATCATAGACTATGTCTATCTTTTGGCGTTAAATTTTTAAACAACAAACAAAGTCACTTTCAGGTTCGTAAATCAGTATAGACTAGTTGTGCCCGCCACTTCATTCGACGATGTTTGGGACTTTATATTGTTACGACCTGAACGCCGACAATAGACAAATTCACACCTGCATATCTGTAGAAATTTTATTACCTTTTCGGCATTTGGACTTCTTTTGTTTACTTTGTGTTAAAAATTTGTGATTAGAAAAATAGCCCATTGTAAACCTTTTATGGTAGTGATTAGCCAGGTGTGATTCTAGGAAATTCACTTCACGCGGCCGAGCAGACATATTGTATTTGTACAGTATAAAGCAATGCCCCAATTGAGGCAGTCGAGCGATAACCACAAGCGAAGCAAGACGTGTGTACATTCGGTAATCTATTTAGTGACGGACTTTGCGCGTATTGTTATATTTGTACCTGTGTTATACGTGTTTGTATAGTTATAATAAACTCTTTAATAATTCCAACGGCATTTTAATTCGAGTCCCGCAACTAGTAACACTATTGTTATGATTTGAACGACAATTCAAAATAAAATTACTATTACTCGTATATCTTTTTTGTTACTTAAATCTGTTGATAGTAGAGGAGACGGTGAAGATCGACCTTCATCCACCTGATAACCAGATGAGGCATTTTTTATTATCAAATTATATTGATTTATAAGCACGCCTATGATAGCGTGCCAATCGAAAAGTGTTCATGGCTATTTTTAATCAAATTAATTTTATTAAAAAAATTTTTTATAACCTTCAACATTTTGATAACTGAACAAATTTAGTTTCAATTGATAGTCTTTAACATGGAGAATATGCCTTTATTTATTTATTTATTATGGATCTTCAACGGGAAACACATCATATACATCCGTCTTAAATGTAAACAATGCTCATGCTAAATATACTCCCTATTATATATAGGTGGTCACATCATGCATTGTGTCCTATATTGTAAGATGTCAAATAAAAAGTTAATTTGGTTGATTTACATATTATAAGATGTTAATTAAATAATAAAATAAAAGCATAAGCAAAAAATATCTGTCTGGGATATTATTTTCAAGAATGTATGAGGACTGTTATTAAATAGCCTTGATAGGCTTACCTACTTATTTGTGTTGATGGCCACCTGCCACGCAGGTATGAATAGGTAAGTCAACATAGGTAACTAAACCGATCTGTTACCGAATAAAAATTTAATTACAAAAATAACCGTATAGGCTTGCCTGCAAAAAACCGTTCAAGGAATACTATTGCCATGCTTTGATGACTTCCAAAATATCCATGAACAGTTTTCGATTAGCAAGCTATAGGATTATATAGAAAAAAATGTCTCATCTGGTTATCAGATGGGTGAAGGTTGATCTTCAGTGTGTCTTAGACTATGAGCTATTTCAAAGCTTATTTTAATCAAACTTTGAGACAGATTGACAACTTCTTTTATAAATAGTTATTTCTGGTTAGATATTGTTTAAATAGAAGTACTCACTTAAGATTTGGTGTTTTTTTTAAGTTATAAACATATACTTAAATAAACAATTATAAAAATCCATAGTTATAATATTTACTGAGTAAAATAGTAGACAAGTTAAAATAAACTTACTTAAAAAATTACAATTAAAAATCAAAAATAAACTAAATTCTAAATAAGTTAATATAAAGTATGTAACAAATCGATGCCAGAGGGAAGCGTGCCCAGACGGCTGGCTGCATTGTCGCGCTGTATAGCAGTTCTGATTCGTTCATTGGGCGAAATACGAACTAGCCTTCTGATCAAGGGTGGTATCAAAAAGTTTCTTACAAATTTCTTTGAAGAAACCTTTTGCCGATGGACTACATGGACCTAAAGTTTCATCTCCAAACGGCACGAATATGTAACCCCTTCTTAGGGTTCCATTTATGCGCCATTAGATTTTCAGCTGTTGAACATATACTTCAATTTTATTAATACATAATCTTAAAATTTTGTTTAGACAGCTAGATTTCAACAATAATAGAAGTGGTCTACAAAAAGATATAACACAGCGTACAGTTACAAATGCGTATATTACAAAGCGGGGCGAAAGCAATTCTTCTTTGTCTTGCGCTATCTAGGACACCTAGCTCTCAAAGATAGCCTTGGCTAGGGCTACCATTTATCATTAGGAAAAATAAGACGTTTCTATACAATTAAATAACTTTCGAATTTCCTCTTCTTCTCTTTAAGTCACACCATGAAAGAAGAATATTGGGAATGGAAATATCTCAATTCTAGAAAGGTTTATGTTGGAATCTCCAACAAATAGTTTTATTTATTTGGGGCGGCATAGTACTGGGCAGTGGCCAACAAATATACTTGTTACGAGTGTGGGACTCGAAATTAAAATGCCGTTAGAATTACTATAGAATTTATTAAAACTATATAAACACGTATAAAATAGGTACAAATATAGCTAGGCACTACTAATACTGCATGACTTAATAACACGCGCAACATCCGTCACTACCGCTTGTCGAATGTACGTCTTACTCGTATCGTAATTCTCGCTCGACTGCCCCACCCCTCCGTTAGGGCATCGTTTTATAGTAAACTGTACAATACACAATGGAAACTTGTGGGCTGGGTTCTTCCAAAAAAATGTAATTTGCACACCTACGAACGGCCAGCAAAGTCGAAAACAATAACAATAAGGATTAGTTCAGCACTAATGACGGCCATAAAACAAGTACGATAACATTAGGATATTTTTCTTAATTGCAAATTTTAAACACGAAGTAAACAAAAGAACTCCGAATGCAGGAAAGGTAATAACTGCGTTTTACGACAGGCAGGTGCGCATTCCTTTGTCGGTATGTAACATACTGAATGTTTTCAATTTAGAACATAGATATTCTTTTATTTTTTATCTATATATTTTTCCCTCTATTATAATCGTCATATATTTCGCACGTGCAGGTTTTTATTATTTAATTTTTCACATTCTGCTTCCGTATTTAATATTTAAAGAAGTGTTTAACATATTCTTTTTGGACCTTCAAGCCGGATATAAACCAGCGGCCTATGGATTAAGTCCCATATAACATTACGCCACATTCAAAGTCTTCTTCTTCTTCTTCCATTCCTTATCCCATTATTTGGGTCGAGACTACTCACTTTCCTGAGCCAAGACATACGGTCTTGGGTTATCGGTTCGAGCAATTGGGCTATCTTAAGGTCTCCCTCAATATTCGATCATCAGGGCAGTAGTGGGCGGCATCTATCTTTCTGTCGTTCTGGCATATCTAGGGAAAAGTGTACCACATGATCTTTACTTCGTCTTTTGACATGGTCATAACCAACCGACGAAGGTGATTTTCGATGATTTTGTCCCCGATGGAAGCGACTTTGAAGCTACCCCGTATATATCCATTCATATATACATTCCGCCCATCTGAGCATCTTCATTTCATTGGTATGTGCCTTTTGCATATGTGTTTTCTTAGTTACACTTACGTTACATTCAGTCTTTATTTAAATTTAGACAATGATGTATCAGTGTCTTACATGAAGCTAGTGACAGCCTCGTAAATAACGAATGAACGATTATATATGCATACTTTTCAACAATATAAAGGAAAATAGTTGGGATATATGTATTTAATAGCAATATTGTTAAAGTTTCTATAGTTTTAGTTATTACATATTCTGAGGGCAGAAACACTTCCTGCTTAAAAGAAAACAAAAAAATTGTGCCGCATTGACACGATCAGAGGACGCTCGGACTGAGTGCACTCGGATGTCACTCGTATCGTGGCAACTGAGTAACCTTAGACTATACTGAACTTTTACGAATCTACTCAGATAACTTTATGGAAAAAAATACCTTCAACCGTGCTTTTAATTTGTCTCAAATAAAAATTCTTCTTAGGTTTTGTATATTATTATTTTTTGTGATTTATTGTATAATTATAAAAAAAAACGTAGGTAATATTAAACTATAACCTGTTTTTTCTTTCAAAATAATTTTTTGAATAATATTATAGTTTAATTGTGTATTTAGATTGGTTAACTTAAAACATTTTTTAATTTAATGTCTAACTTTATATGTGCTTTACCTTGTCTTCTTAAAGCTTCACTCACATACAGACACGTTTAGACGCAACTTGCTACTTAAACGCAAGTTTTCATACTTAAATCGCTTTAAAACCACTAGTGGAAATGTAAATCAGCCTTAAGACATTTAAACATACAATAATTGATTGTAAAAATCGTGCGAGTGTCGCACCAAAATGATTTTCTAAGTTAAAGCAATGTATGTATATGTGACGAATGTAGACGGAAGGGCGAACGATAAGTCTAATTTATAATATTATTATACGAGTCTTACAATGTAACAAGGTTAATGATTTGGAAGAGTACGGGTTTATCGCAAACTAATATTTTGTCTAATATTTTCTTAAGTTTTCGCGACTTGTATACATAATAAAACTACGTTTTAACGGTTTTAAGCGCGGTAATTTTATTTGATTTTGGTTTTTCCGACGTTTCGGCCACTTTTCAGTGGCCGTGATCACGGAAGACAAAGATGTCAAGTGTCAACGAGTATTGTTAAAGTTTTGTTTAGCCTACCGCCAACTTATTAATTTTAATTATTTAATTTTTAATTTTGTTTATGGTTATTATTTAATCTATGGGAGCCTAATCTAATTTACTACCGCTTCGCAACATGTTATGGCTTGAAGAGAAGAAGCGGCGCAAGAAACTCTTCAGCAAACATGCCTAGCTCTAATAATTTTATATAATATTAAAATGGGTGGAAGGAAAAATAAAAGTAATTATCAGTCAAGTTGGTTTGTGTTCCGTTGTACGCAGAAAGAGCTCACAGTGTCTTGAGGTCTGGCAGCTGGTATTTTTCCTTCCACCCATTTTAATATTATATAAAATTATTAGAGCTAGGCATGTTTGCTGAAGAGTTTCTTGCGCCGCTTCTTCTCTTCAAGCCATAACATGTTGCGAAGCGGTAGTAAATTAGATTAGGCTCCCATAGATTAAATAATAACCATAAACAAAATTAAAAATTAAATAATTAAAATTAATAAGTTGGCGGTAGGCTAAACAAAACTTTAACAATACTCGTTGACACTTGACATCTTTGTCTTCCGTGATCACGGCCACTGAAAAGTGGCCGAAACGTCGGAAAAACCAAAATCAAATAAAATTACCGCGCTTAAAACCGTTAAAACGTAGTTTTATAATATTTTGTCTTTAAGTTTGAAAACTACTTGAAAATGAATACTTTGTTAGAAATGTGTTGGGATAAGTATTAACCGCTCAGGGTTCCTTCACCATCTAGGGGTGCAGGGGATCTAACCTCTCTTGACGAAGTGAGTTTGCTCTGTTCCCCGGGGCACTTTCAAGCACTGATGCACGGGATTAGCGTGGGCGTAACTACGTTCTAAGTCTCATCATGTTCTCTCTACCATAAAAGCGGGGCACATGGGAGGCAGGTAGGTTTGGTGGAGTAGTGGCCTATGGGGAACACCTTTACCTTGCTGAGTCTCCATACACGCCGGCGAACGACTCTGTTATCTGCGCCATCTTCATTGGCTAACTCTCTTCGCTCTGGTCTAATCCCCTTGCAAAGGACCCGGTAGGGAACGAAATGTATTCCCCCTTCTTTACCAAAACAAATTGTTAACCCCTATCTATTTACACTCGTATAAATTTATTCTGTACGATTGTACTCGGTCCGAACACACTCCAATCGTGTCAATGCGACTTTAATAAAGGTTTTTATTCAACGAAATTTTTAACCGAAAATAAAGCGATATCCGCATTGAAAATTCGGTAAACAAGACGTAAGTAGATAGTCTTACCCGAATAACTAAAATGCTTGGCATACGACGCAAATCCCGGGCGACAGGTAGCCCTATCAGGCAGTTACCGGTTAAGTCTTCGCCAACGGTTCTGCGAGAATGTGTCGCTTTAAATTAAAGAGGAAAAAATAAAATTCCTTTTTTAAAACAGTACCGTCGCCATTTTGTTTTAGGGATAATTGACAGTAATGGACCTTCCCAAGGGATGATAATATGTTACGACACGTGATATTAGTAGACTGAAAAATAGAATTACGCTCTGTTTTTAAGGTTCATTTTGACGAACGTAGGAGCATGAAGATTATACCTAAGGGTTCCGTCGTCATATCCGTTCGTCCGTTTGTTTGTGTAAATCTAAGTATACTAAAATTAGGTGTTTTGATTTGCTACATTTTACTGTTAAAAGTTATTCAAAGATGACATATAATCAAACCAGTGTTAGATTTTTTGTATTATTGTTAATAAATTAGTTTATTGAGTAGATAATATTAGAGGATAGTTTATGTTGATTACTTCAATACTCGGCTCGTTCTGTCATTGCTCGAATATAAAAGTGTGCTGATGGAGTGACAACGTAGTCTGACTTCGGCTACGATCGGATTCTCACTTCGGCTTTGGTCCGATGCACATATCATAGTAGCAGTCTAGGATGACTATTTTTTTATTTATTGCATGAGTTTAGCAGACAGGCAGATGACCCAACTAACGGAAAGCGGTCACCATCGTCTATGAACATTTGTAACATCAAAGGTGGTACCAACGTGCTGCCGCTCTCTAAATGGAGACTGGAATTTAACCACTAATGCCGGAACACAACTCAAGGCTGTTATGGCGGCAAGTCTAAGACCAGGGGTGGTAGCCATCCAGATGCTCAAATACCCTACCATTTCGCTGTGGATTGTTTTGTCGCCTCTTACGAGAGGTCGCTCGGCTGCAGAAAACGCACGGATAAATATTTTGCGGATAATAATTATTGTGCAAGGATCATAATTTGTAATTAAATGTATTTAATAACTAGGTCGGCATTCTAGTAGAAGAAGCACGCTCAGGATAAATACGGTTTATAAAGGAGTATCCTTTTTTATTCTTTGATTATGATTTTGGCGACTTGTGTTCGGCTATTAACATAATAGCCGAACACAAGCCCTTAGCAAACAACGGAAATTTCATTGACGAAATTTACACTGTCCAGAGTCGAAATATATTTAGAAATGCTTGCTAGACATGCTTTTCCAGGTTGTAGGGCATTTGCCCGTCTGGATTGCAATCAGTCCTGGGCTAGAGTACGCCGTCATACCATTCCTTGTCTGTTACAGTCCAAGGGATCTCCATTCTCGTTAAGCCCCAGATGAGACATCTAGGGCTCGTTCTTGATGGGAAATGGTTCTTCAAAAAGAATTTTGAATAGCTTGTTCACAAACTGGTTACCAGATTTCTCCCCAACGTGAGGGGGGACCAGGCGGGATGGCTCGGAAGCTGTATTCTGGCATCCTCCGGAGTATGGCACTGTACGGTGCACCCGTGTAAAACCATGCACTCCATCGCCACAATAGGACCCTGCTGAGGAGAGTTCAGTGGGTCCTGGCGGTGAGGTCCATACGCAGGTACCTTGTACCTCCGGTGTCCTGAACAGCGGTGACACTCTTAGCAGGTGATCCGCCCTAGCCTGGCCTGAAGGTGCTTGCTAAGGTGCGACGTTCCCGGCGGGATGCCTTTGCCAGGCGCCTGGTTTATTGCAGGGCAGATTTAGAAGCGATTAGAACGCAGGAAATCGCGACCATGATCCAAACCTGGCTAAAAGATTTAGAATCTCCTGAGGTCTGCGTTGATACAGTAGAGGCAGTTCGCCCAGACCTGCTGCGATGGGTCACGCGGAAACGCGGGACTCTGACCTTCAGCATGACACAGTTACTTAACGGGCACGGGTGCTTCGATAAGTATCTGCATAAGATTGTGGGATGTCTGTCTTCCCCTCAACGCCGCGAGCGCGGCGCACAAGACACTGCGTTCCATACGATGTCGAATGAACTGCATGGCAACCTCAGAGGTTCGAGTTCGAGGCCATATTAGGGCCATTCAATTCACTGGGAAGCTTGGTTGAGGCCTTGCTTCACAGTGACGATCACTGGGGGCGGCATCAGCTTTCTGCGAGGCAGTAATGTCTCGTAAGGAGGCTCCCGATAGAATGAGGGAGATTGGTGCGTATGTGACCACCGGACGCCGACGACAGTCCGGCCTCCGGAGGCGCGCAAGATTTCCATCGCAGGGGTCCGCACACATTTGGGGATGCGGTGGATCTAACCTCTCCTGGTGAAGTGGGTCACTCTGCTTCCCGGAGTGATCCAAGCCTTGATGCGCGAATGAACATAGGTGTAGATTCGCTCAAGACCTCATTTTATTCCAATTCAAGCACGGGCAAATGAGATTCAGGTTTAGTGAAGTATTTGCGAACGACTGTTGTATGTACCCCGCATACGCTGTGCGGCGCTTAATCTCGCCGCGTAAGGTCTAACCCTCACAAAGCATCCAGTATGGTACGAAATGTATTCCCCCTGCGTTATTAAAAAAAAGGAGTATGCAGCCATAACAACGATGGGTTTCGAGATCATTGACCAGATTCTCCTTCTTCCCTTCGAGGACGGCAATACGTTAGTGGTACTTTTGATGTTGCAAATGTCCATATATATATACTAAAATATTGACTAGATGCACATACCATGCAAAATCATTTTAAAAAGAAAACAAACGATTCTTCGCATAAAATCCTAAAGCTTCTATTATATCCTTTATTGAAATTTGGCTTTTCTATCCATATATCGAAGTTTAAAACCTGGCCTTTCTTTTTAATGTTCCCAATATATATTAACTGGAATTCTAAAATTAGCAACCGAGATACGCACAAACATTTTACAACTGCAATAAACCGGGTGACCTATAAAACCTCAGATTGTGTACGTTGAGTACGCCTGATGCAGGTCATGACCTTACATAGCACAGACTAACTTCATATGACTTTTCTTCAAATAAATGCATCATACATTCATTATATCTGTTCTTCATCCTATTATTGTTCGCTCGTGAAGAATGCGGTGCCGTATGACTACCATTTGTATCGTAATCTTGAGAATTGGGAGAGAAATGTATCTTAATATGTTTTTTTCTCACTGCTGAGGATCCTGACTTTGATGGTAGTGAACAATTGCACTCCACCACCGAGATCGCTTCTGAGCACGGTGGACGGCCGAGTGTTTTGACATGTCCAGCTGATCAGCAATCTGGTCAATCCGTCTATTTAGAGACCTACCGCGAGGTATCTTGCCTTCAATTTCGAACAATGTGTGAAGCAAAATGTATTTATTTTTAGAATTAATCTTAATACCTATATATAGACGTAAAATGACCAGGACAAAAACTAACTTTGCTCCATCTATCCCGGTATTTTTACATACATACATACATACATAACTTCACGCCAGTTCCCTTACGGGGTAGGCACGAACAACAGAGCGCCATTTAGGCTTATTCTTACACACCTCACTTGCTTCTTTGACATTCATAACTCTTGTCATACACGCTCGTCTGTTCTTAAGGCTCCTGACATCGCCTTCTGCTAGTACACGATCAATTTGATCATGGAAGGTGTGTCGTGGACTTCTGCATCCATCCACTTTTGCATTGTATATCTGTTTAGTCATTCTTTCATCATGCATTCTTTCCACATGCCCGAACCACCGGAGCATTCCTTTACTTACCTTCACCCCGACACTCTCTTTCAGACCAACTCTCTTTCTTACTTCGGTATTACGAACGCGGTCCGCGAGCGTCACTCCGCAGATTTTGCGCAGTGCTCGCATCTCGACCGCGTTTACTTTACTTTCATGCTCTCTCTTCCATACCCAACTCTCGCTTTCATACGTGAGCGTAGGTACCAGCACCGCGTTGTGTATTTTTGTTCAATATATTTACGCTCTGATATCAGAAGAGGGGTTTACCGGAGCCTATGTGAGGCTCCTATGCGGCTGATTCTTCACACCATTTTCTGCAGACAGAAATTCCGAAATTCCGACCACCAGACTAACAAATACACCTATCTACTAGCGCGTAATAAAATAGCCCATAAATGTTTTAGTGCAGAATTCAGGCCTCTCAGTTTTTAGGGCAACGAACATTATACACCATGGTTACCCACGGCAGCTTTGCTTGTTTGACATGTATAGGTTAGGTCGATGTGTAGGTTTCAATATGACATTTCCCTTCGACGTCAACACGTGGTAATTGTAGTGGGTTGTAAATATGTGGACCAAGACTTTTGGTTCAAGCCGCGTTGAACAAGCGTGGCGGGAATACTGTCCGTTTCCCTATAGTGGGAACTCGAGCCCAGCAGTGGGACGTTTGTGGGCTTTTATTATATATAGATGACTTTATTTGATTCAGACAAATTGAAAGCCAGAAATGTATCGTCTAATATCGGCTTTATTTTGGTATTATAAAAAGCTTTTGATTGTTGTTCAATTAAAAAATTAATTGAACCGCCCAGCTGTGGGCCGGTCACGTCTGCCGCAGGACCGATGGCCGATGGAGCAGACGAGGCCTGGAGTGGAGATCGCGTCTCGGTAAACGTAGTGTCGGACGCCGGCAGGCGCTGGATGAGGAAGTCAGAGGATAGGGATGAGTGGCGCCGACTTGGGGAGGCCTACGTCCAACAGTGGACTGCGAATGGCCGACGACATCACATCGACACAAAAAAATAAATTTCATATTCAAATTTAATATTGAAAATTGAAATAAATATTTATCTCGTAGATATAATCATAATGTTATCTCACAGACTTTAAACAGATTAAATCTATTAAACTTGCTGGATGGTAAATATTTCCAAGTACGTGGATTAAATGAATTTACGACGACATTTTAATCTTAACTGATAGAAAAACCTTTTCGGCACACTCTTTTTAATCTATACAACTCGATGAAAACTTAACAAGTTTGTGAAATTGCAAAATAAATTTTATACAACCATATCTATAACTTGATTTTCTTAAAAGATAATATTTTGAATACAATTTTAATCAAATTTTGTGTTTAGATGGTTAATTTAAAACATATTGTAGTTTAATATCTGATGTGTTTAATATTTGCCTCGTCTACCACAAGCTTGAGGCATAATCATAAACTTAAGTGGTTAGTGTATCTGCATTGCTTGCGTCCCGGGGCTCTTGTAGACCTTACCACCTTTTGTGTTTCAGCACGTCGATTAGCAACGGCAGACCCCCTGAACCAGTGCTGTCGCGGGCTGGTGGCTAACTGCGAGGTAAGTGCAAGAGTGTATTCTCCGGGCACCAGTTTTTAATGGGGAATAAGGGATGGCCATATATTGAACACATAACCCCCAAACCGCGGAGATTACCCGATTGCGTCTTCAATATCTAACTTTATATGTTTCTTAAGCTGACCATCCATAAATCATATCACACGAATTTCATGATTTTTTGACCTCTGAGTTCTCCCCCGTCCTTGACACACATTCTTGAGACATTACATTAAAGCAGCACTTTCGCCATTTGTTCTATTTTAATTTTAATTATTTTTATGTAATTTAAACACTATATTCATACAGATAGAGTTGGAAATATTGTGAAAATTTTGGTTAGTAGTTCAAATTTCGTGTTTTAAAGCTTGAATTAGATTTTGAAATGTGACTTCACGAAATTAAGGACCCAACTATTTTTTATCACACAATTTCACACTTTGTCGACCAAGTCCGGACGTCTCCTTAAGTAATTTATGGATGACCTCTAAGACATTAAAACATCACTAAATAATAAAACTGATTGCAAGTCCTGTTTTGTGATAGACTAAAATTATCTTCTACCCCATCTCTGTCTCTGTCTCTCTCTCTCTCTGTCATTCGTCCGTGCTGATCCCTTTATCCCTTTAGCCTATCCCTCTCTTCTAATCCCCTTGTGCTATTCCCTCTTTCCCATCGCCTATATGCCGAAAGGTTGGCACGAGTTAACATCTATGAGCGATAGTACCCCCTTACCATTAGGAGGGCACTCTGCCTATTTGCCAATTTCGCAATATAAAACAAAAACTTAAGAAAATATAAAGAAGAAGGTTTTTTATTGCATGAATTCAGCAGACAGGCAAACGGCCCACCTCATGGAAAGCGGTTACCATCGCCTACAAACGTGCTGTCGTTCTCAACAGGGAGACTGGAACCTGGCCACTAATGCCGGAACACAACTCAAAGTTGTTATGGCGGTATTCTCTAGACCAGGGGTGGTAGCCATCTAGACGGGCAAATATCTCACCACCGGACTGTGGGTTGTTTTGTCGCCTCTTACGACAGGCCGCCCGGCTGCAGGAATTTGTATTCTTTCTCCGTTTCTGCCCGTATAAAAGGTTGTCAATTTAAATCTACAGATATTCTTCATTTTAAAATATCGTGCATAGTTTATTAGTAATGCGTTCTTCGGGTATTAGAAACTTTAAATTCATCTTGTGACGAAATTCAAAACACGACTTGGAACAATCCACAATGTTTATGTTTTGCCAATTTAGGTAAGTACATTATACATTTATTTATTTTTTAGTAAGCAATCAAGTGTTATCTATCTAATTTTCTAAAAGTGCCTTAATTTTCTTATTACGTTGCTAGGATATTACGAATTATATTAACATATGCAATTAATTTAATACCCGATCAGTATTGTCTATGTATATTTCATTAAAATTCTCGGTGTTTATCCATTAGATTACACTCCTCAATAATTGAACTGAGTACTAAACGATGCGATGTAATATTTTCATTATCGATTGTCGGTTTATCGTATAATTAAAACAGATTATTGCGCAGTACACGAAAAAAGCTTTTAGATCCATTAATAGGGTTGCTTTATTACAAAAAATATTTTACTTGTATGAATTATTTTTTGTAATAAAGCAATATAGCGTATAGTTTTAATGAAATAATAATAAATAATCGGGAGACAAACACACATATTCTATAGCCCTAAATTAACCAATTTACGCTTGTGTTAGGGGTAATAATATAAAACGGACTACTCTGGGGCCGATCCCAGACATCCAGATTATAAGTAAATAACGGAGAAAATTCGATTCCGAAATTTACCATACCAGAAATAGAACCAGGAGCCTCTGCGTCGCAATGAGGTCGTCGGCAAAGGCTTAGCCCGCTCAACCATAGAAGCCGTCAAACTAACTAAATAACGACTAAACTTCGTAGACTTACATCAATACAATTCATTTATTTCAATTCTTAATTTAGATACATAGGTGTGATAACTAACTAAATAACTACTAAATGTTGCGTAGACAGACATCAAGTCAATTCATTTATTCAATGCTTAATTTAGATACATCTATAATGCCATATATTAATACGTGAAGCAAAAACTTTGCACCCCACTTTACAAAAATTGTGCGGCCGGAGGAGTATGAAATTTCGCACACTTATACTTTACTAGAGTTTACCCCGCGGCTCCGCCGCGCGTCAAACTCTAGTGCGTACCTCTTGTTTTAAGAGCAGGCGTTAATACAGGATATATTGTATTGTATTTTTATACATACATACATACATAACTTCACGCCAGTTCCCTTGCGGGGTAGGCACGAACAACAGATGTATTTTTATGTTGGTGCTATTTTCCCTCGGAAGATTTACTTCATTTTATATCGCAAACTATCCCATCTACCGGGATGAATAGTATCTATGTCCATGTGTTTCGGTATTCAGACAGATAGATCGAGTAAAAGTAGTATTTTTTTGAAGATTATGAATTTTTATATCTATAAACTTGATAAATGATTGGTCCCCCATACAAATTTTAATACCCTATTTCAACCCGTTCTAGTTTTATTTATATAACTAAGTATTGTGTAAACTACACAAACGACCAAAACTACCAAACGTACTAAAACTACCGAAACTACCAAATCTACCAACCAAAACTACCAAATCCACCAAGCAAAACTACCACAACTACCTAAACTACATGATTACCAAATCTAGAAATAAAAACTACCACAGCTACCAAAATTACTACATCTACCAAAACTACCAAAACTACCACAACTATCAAAATTACCGTAACTACCAAAACAACCGAATATACCATATCGACCAACCAAAACTACCAAATCTACAAACCAAAACTACCACAACTATCAAAACTACCACAACTACCAAAGTAACCGAATCTACCAACCAAAACTACCATAACTACCAAATCTACAAACCACAACTACCACAACTACCAAAACTACCACAACTACCAAATCTACCGAAACTACCAAATCTACACAACAAAACTACCACAACTACCAAAACTATTACAGCTACCAAAACTACCACAACTACCAAAACTACCACAACTACCAAAACTACCACAACTACCAAAACAACCGAAACTACCAAAACTACCAGCATAAACTACCGAAAATAGCAAAACTACCAACCAAAACTACGAAAATAACCAAACCAAACAAAACTACCTAAACGTCCAAATTGACCAAAATAAACAAAATGACGAAAATGGCAAACCACAAATAAAAAACCTATCGTAGGTTCCGGGATAAACTTTACATAAATCTACCCCAAAATCTATCCCAGTATCCGGGATGAAAAGTATCCCTTGGCCACCCTCGGTATTCCAATTACATATGTACCAAGTATTAGCCAAATCAATCCAATAGTCTTTCCATAAAAGGATAACAAACAGAGAGACAAATATAGTTTTATCCCGGAAACTATCCCATTTTCCGGGATAAAAAGTATCCTATGTTCATTCTCGGCATCGAAAATATATATATACTGAGTTTCAACCAAATCGGTCCAGTAGTTTTTACGTGAAAACGGAACAGACAGACAGACAGACAGACAGAGTTACTTTCGTATTTATAATATTAATAGGGATATAGAGAAAAAGTGATGAATCGTATTTTTTTTTAAATTATGCATAAAAAATACATTAAATCAATAAACAAAACATTACACACACTACCATGTGTTTGACACACACACGCATATATTATCTTTTGTTTATTGTTCAAGTCAAATTAAAAGTGTAACCTTGGCGAAATCTGTGATTCTAGAAGTATATATAGTCTTTGATAACAAATTATTATGGTCGTATTTCGACCACATTAACCCTTTTCGGGCATATATAGTATAGTATTGTAAATTAACACTTAACATTATTACTATTTTATATATATATATATATATATATATATATATATATATATATATATATATATATATATATATATATGTCATTTAAATAGTCGTTAATCGAATAATACGTCTGTTTCATCAAAAAGATCTTTAATTTACCCATCACAAAAGTCTATTGTTTTCCTTATTAGGCTAAGAAACTATAAAAATAATTTATTGGCAAATACGCTTTATTCGTAAAACTGTGTACTTAACCTGCCGTTCAAAACAATATTTGTTAAAACTATTTTGGAAACTAAAATATTGCTTGGAAATTTTCACTTTATAGTTCAATAGTTACAATTTTTACGACTTTGTGAAGTTATAATATTCTTGCGTAAAAAATCAAAATCATGACTGCAAAAAGAAAGTTTAAAACTAATGAACTAAAAACACCGAAACAAGACCGAGAATAGGAAACTAAATTAAAATAAACTAAGTAAACTCTACATCGGTTTAACAGATTATGTTATGAGCTGAAAGCCTAAGTTAAATACCGCATTAAGTTTAGTAGCAAACGGAGCCCATTAATTTTCTTTCTGTTTATAATTTGCAATTGGGTCCTGCCTTTTTTTCAAAGACTATCTAAGGACACTTGGGTTTTTAAGACGAATATAACGATCCCCTAACTGTCGAAATCCATCAAACCGTTTAGGAGGTACGAGGTAATAAAGAAATTTGTAAACATATTTTATACAAGATACGCGCGAAAAACATAATAACTCTTCCTTGCCAGTCGGGTAAAAAATGACTTTAACGAAAAGCTGACTATCAATACCACCACTATATAAGTACCCTAAAAAGTAAGAAATCGATTGTTTTAAAGCAAAACTTGTGTGTTAAATGTTAGTATTCGTAATATTCTTTCGGTAATAAATAAACAAAATATTTGTTTAAAATTATTACTTATAAACTGGTATCATTTAAGTCTTTATACTGGCAACATTTTTTTCTTTCTCTCATTCCGTGCTCTCTGTAAATGATAATGGTGCTTTGTATTTGTGATTTCGTAATTTATAATAAATAAAGATAAATCAAGTCTATCGTACTTATTTTTGCTCATTACACTTCATTCAAAATATCGTCTGTGTAGTGGATATAGCCCTAGGGGCTCCCACCTACCAGGGCAAGTTGGTATTGCTTCCGTTTTCCCATAGACCTGGCACAAGGCGATACTAGGAAGCTAGCTGGTGGTTTTAGTGGGTGTCCCGAACTCGAGTGGTCATAACATTTCTTCGGAAGTGCTATTACTAACTCAAAGCGGGACGTCCCACACATCCTCAACGCGCTTCTCCCGTGGTGGTAAGTATTCAATCAGATTTTCTTTCGTGAAAAAAGTACCTATTTGCTTGCTGATTATTTCAAAAAAGAAAATCTCAAAAATATTTGATAAATTTTTGACACTGGATTTTTTAGGTGAAGCATCCAAACGACTTCAAACCGCTCCCGGGAAAATTCCCGGGTAAAATGTAGCACAAATTTTAAATCTAAGAATTAGCTGTTGATTAGTGAAAACCGCATCAAAATTGGCCCCGTAGTTTTTACGTGAATCCCGAACAAACAGACAAGAAGTCTAAAAAAAATTATCGCGTTCTCCGTTGTTTATATAGTGTATTCCAGTTGTTTTTTTTAATAGCTCCAATTTACAGACACGACATGTTTAGAATTTTGTAATATTATAGATTTTTAGTATATAATTTATTTAAGGTTTATTTGTAACTATGATTAGTTTATAAAAATATTTGTAACTGCCTAGATAAAAAAATCGTGTAAAGCCATGTTTAAAAAAGCCGGGCAAGTGCGTACCAGTTTACCATCTAATAAGGGTTCTGTAGAGTGACTTTAATTGTTTTTTTCATTCCGCTACCGTTACCTAAAACAGAAGAAAAAAAGCAGTGGGTTAATCCACATGGAAAGCCGTATAGATTTTCATGAAAAAAATATTAAATATTTGCGTAGGTTAGCACTGCCAACCTTATTTCCATTAATAACGTTTTTAATTTGATAATGTTGGGGAACGATTGTGGATAAAATTGCTTCAATATCCAACGTTATTAGGCGCCAACGCACTCGAGGGATAAGTGAATTAATTATGTAACAGTTCGGAATATTGGAATGTATGGAAAATGAGGTTCAATTTCAATAATTATGTACGCAAATTCTAAGAAAACGTACGCGTTTATAGGATAGGATATCTATAAATCAATAGCCATAAATAATAGCTATAAATTTACTGGTATTGTATACGAATTTGCGGAATATGATGATAAAAGAATACCAAACTTACTGAATAGCTATATTTTTATGAGCTTCTTCATTGGCTCGGTATATCATTTCGGTTTACCGCATCTCTGTATGCATGTCCAGGCGCCACTCGGTTTTATAACTTTAAAATAAATATAGATAATTGAGTTGAAATAGATTCCTAAAGAGACTACCGTATTCATAATCTATTAGGTTTGAGTAGAGTAGTAGAGTAGCCTTGATCATGGCTTCTTCTTTATCTTTCCTTCGGCTTTTTTTGGAACAGAAAATTAATAATACTGTTACGAATTTGTGGGATGTGAATTTAAAATGCCGTTGGAATTATCACAATCTTAAAATGAAATTGAATATATCATTTAAAATCGAAGGGCGCAGTACAGCTATCCTCTAGCTGCCTGTTACGCGAGCATATATAATTAGCATAATTCAGGATAGTGTACCTCTTCTTAATATAAAAGATATACCGAGTTATTAAGGACACAGATTAAATTATATACATATTTACTGTCCTATTATTTCATTTACTAAATCTAGTCTGTGTTCTCCATAAGATTTTGAGTCCAACAAAGAGAGGGGATGGAAGTAGCAGGGTCCAAACCAACCCCGAAATCGAGAAACCCGTGACCGAGCCCAACATGATAGGAGAACTAAAAGCCTCCGCTGACTCTGTCACGTAGAAAGGATGAGAGAGAATCGCAGCTTGAGGAGAGCATATTTGGTCCGGCTATCCAAAATATCGTTAGCAAGACAGGTTTAGAGGCTGATCTGTGTGAACTTCGAGCCGATAATAATTAGCAAGAAACTGCGTAGGACAGGGAAAAATGGCGTTCTCGTTTCGAAGGCCAATACTTCACTTTGGTACGCTGGGCTAACGGAGTAGTAATGGTACCTAGTTCTAGTCTGTGATAAAGAGAAGGGTTACTTACACTAGCGACTCTCTCTAGCGTCACATCTAATTTGATAGGATATGAATGGCTACTTAGCCAGAGCAAACCCTGTTTCTCTATTAGACCTGATGCCGGCTCGCAAATCCTAGTGAACCAAGCAGAAAAAAAAATGAACGCTTACCGTCACTGGAGCTGTGTAAGGAATTATGCAGGATTTCGGCCGGATTCGCGCGTCCTGGTTTTACACAAACACTACACTAGACGTTCGAGACACAGTTGGCACTTTAGGGAGCGGTTATAAGGCTCAATGCAGTAGTTTTCCGACGGTTTTGAACTATTTATCGGCGAGCGTGGCGTCGCGACGATATTTAGGCAGCCATTGTAAGATTCGGCTCGGCCAATGAAATGCATGTGTGAGCGCAGCGCCCTCTGGTTAGTACCGGCCGAATTGATGTGAAAGACGAAATGTTACCGGTAAAGGGATGCTTTCCGGGAATGTGACGGGATGTCGTAACATAATTATATACAATACAGTTTCTTAAATTGTGTGTACCAAGACTAAGTAGTCGTGTTATTATACACAGCTAGTCTTGGTATTATTATACTGATCTAATCTCCACATTCTTCTCATAATACTAGACTTTTCCCGAGCCTAAATTAAAACTGGATAAATCCGCTATTGTGTACATGAAAGATGAAAGCGTTCAATAAAACAAGGGGAAATGATGGCCGCATACCGTCTCCCGTTACAATACCGCCCTTTTGATGTCTATTTACATACTGTTTATGCTACACCTATTGTAGACAGCTACTGGTTTTTTGATTGCGAGGGACTGGCGAACTTGTTTCTGAATCAACAGGGTAAAGATTTTGCTTTCATTTTGAATGACATCGCTACTGATTGTTTAGCTTGAGAATAAACATATACTCGTATATACAATCCGTATCAGCGGATATTTACTTAAACTAGTGGTCGAAATTCGATCATAATTAATTTAAATTATAGGTTTGAACATTATTAAGGTTCTGTTGTCAAAGACTATACAACAACAATAAACAAAAGAGTATATATGCGTGTGTGTGTCAAATACATGGTAGTGTGTGTAATGTGTTTTATCTGTGCAGGAACGGAGAAAGAATACAATTTCCTGCGGCCAGGCAGCCTGTCGTAAGAGGCGACAAAACAATCCACAGCCAGGTGGTAGGGCATTTGCCCGACTGGATGGCTACCACCCCTGGTCTAAAGTATGTCGCCATAACAACCTTGAGTTGTGTTCCGGCATTAGTGAGACCAGGTACCAGTCGCCCTTAAGAGAGCAGCAGCGCATTTGTAGCACCTTTGGTGTTGCAAATGTCCATAGGCGATGGTAACCGCTTTCCATCAAGTGGATCATCTGCCTGTCTGCTGAACTCCTACATTAAAAAAATAAATAAAAAATAATGTTTTTTTATTGATCTAATGTATTTTTTATGCATAATTTAAATAAAAATATTAGCATTCTGCACTTCTTCTCTATATAAACTATAAGTGTGCGAAATTTTCGTAAAAAAGGGGTACAAAGTTTTTGCTTCACGTATTAATATAATGATATTCCAGTTCACGGTGCAGGCTGTCTAACTTTGGAATACGCTGCTTCTTACAGTCAGATGCCAAAACCAAAATAGTAATTTATTATTAACTAGGACATGCCCGCGACTTGGTCCACGCTTGATTTGAAATTCCCGCGGGATTCCCGGGACACAAACTATCGCAGTATTTAAAAAAATAATGTAAGCTATCGTCTTAGTGGAAATGTATGTCGGAATAAGCTAATTTTTATGCATCAACAACTTCAAACCAATCCCAGGAAAATTCCCCCGGGATTCTCGGGATAAAAAATAACACATATTTTATTACATTAAATTTGATATCGATCAGTAAAAAAATCACATTGGATTTTTTTATGTGGCCATTTTAAGTCATTCCCATAAAAATTCCCGCGGGATTCTCAGGATAAAAAGTAGCGCAGTGTCTAAAAATTAGCTATCGATCAACGAAAGTCGTATCAAAATCGGCCTAGTAGTTTTAGACAAGAAATCTAAAAAAAGCCCTCTTCACTACTCATACAACAAAATTATTTAAGATTTTCCTTTAAGTTGGGATGCCTGAAATAGAACGCCTTAAGTTAGTTAAGCGATACGGCTGCCAATTTTTTGGGAGTATTGTAACAAATTTTTACAATTGTTTATTTTTGCTAGTAATCCTTCATTATTTATATCTACGAGTAATGTAAGTGACAAAAAATTACCAAATGCAACCTGACACAGTCTGCGTTATAAAAACGTAATACGAAATTAAATTTTAAAAATCCGCAGCATTTTTCGTTGACATTTTTTGTAATGAAGATGGTGCCTAAAAAGTAATTTTGGCGGGTAAAAGGGTCGCAGGGCAATTTCGGCCAGTTTTTATCTCAATTCCGTTAATTACAGGGCTCGCGATTGTGTCCGCGAACAAAGGGGATTATTTAAACAATTATTCGAAATTAAACGGATTATCGTATGTTAAAACAATGAAGGAGAGTACTAAAAACATATCTATTTGATGAACTGAGTACCACACCCTTCTTTTATTAAAAAGAAATCTCTACATCTATTCAGATAAAAAAAAATGAAGTGTCTGTTTGTAATTTTAAAATAACATCTTTTTACTAAATGCGAATTGAGACGTTTGGACTGTGGGGTTCTGAGGCCATGGACCTCTAGGAACTATTAAAATAACTGTTTTGCTCCTTAAGGGATCAGAGCGAGGGAACACAGCCAGCATTTTTGGACCTTACCTATTTTATTGACTTTGATGACCTAGTCTCAGTATTCTACTTACAGTCTTAAGGGAATATAGGTAGAAAACAATATAACCCTAGTCATTAATTGATTAAGTTTTCTTAATTCTACTAGTTTATAATTTATAGCGTCCCGTCCCGGTTTCGCGCGGGTGGTTTATAGCTATTTTTTTACATCTTGGGTTATATTATTGAAGTTTTAGTAGGGATCCCTATTTTTATCTAGTAATAAATATAGCCTATGTTACTCAGGGATAATGAAGCATTCTAATGGTGAAAGAATTTTTGCAATTTGTCCATTAGTTTTTGAGTTTATTCGTTACAAACACACAAAAATAAGAATCTTTCCTTTTATAATATTATTAGTATTTGATGCAAATACATCTATTTTTAAATAAACTTTTCAGAGTTATACTTTTTATACTGTGTAATTGTTGTTTGTAATATTCTCTTTAATGATCATTAGTAAAAACAGTGTTTCATTTTGAAACGCATCTAACGATATTTAAAAAGTACAATGTTAATTAATGTAACTGACGAAAGTCTTTTAATTGGTATTAAAATTCTAAATAATTACAGCCGAAATTTAGGGACCCGATTACCATGTTTTCAAATTTAAGGGACGGACATCCCGCTGGCAAACTTGCCCAGTTAAAGATTTACTGCTCGTTCGTGTGGTTCGAATAGAACAATTAAAAAAACTCCGAAGCACTGAACTAATATTTTATTTTAATATTAAACAATAAAGGTTAATCATAATGGTCTTATTAGACACCGAAACCATTTTTGTTGTTATAAATCTTAAAGTAACCAATTAACATGACCTAGTAGTATTATAGTCATTTCAACTAACAACAGTTCAGAATATATTGGTTATGTTAGTGATGACTAGGGTAGTTGATTTGGGATATAGGTATATTATGCAAATGTATATGTCAACGAGTATAAAATACATTTTGTTCTCATGTTAATGTAGATTTAATTAATTAAAGAAATTAGTTTCAGTTGTTATTGTGATCGAGGGGTCATTTGGTTTGATTATATTAACAATGTTATTTAGAGATGAATGATTATGAGAGTTTAAGAAATAATGAACTATAAGTACCTATAGGAACTATAGACAATATCTATACAAATGAAGCATAAAAGTCTTTAATTAAAATTACGTTTTATAACATTTTTATAGCATGAGTTTAGCAAACAGGCAGACAGCCTACCTGATTACATACAGGCGGTTACCATCGCCTATGGACATTTGTATCAGCAAAGGTGCTACCAATCTACTGCGTTTCTTTAAAGGGAGGCTGGAACGTGGCCAATAATACCGTAACACAACGTAAGGTTGTTCTGGAGGCATACTCTAGACCAGTGGTGGTAGCCATCCAGACTGTCAAATATCTGACTGTGGGTTTTTTTCCCATATTACGGCAAGCCGTTTTTATCCGTGAAGGAATGAAGAAAGAATACAATTTCCTGCGGCTGGGCGGCTTCTTGTAAAATGCGACAAAACAACCCACAGCTAGGTAGTGGGGCAATTGCCCATTTGGATGGCTACCACCCCTGGTCTAGAGCAAGGCGCCATAAAAACCTTGAGTTGTGTTCCTGCATTAGTGATCAGGTTCCAGTGCACCTTTAGAGAGCGGCAGCACATAGGTAGCACCTTTGGTGTTACAAGTGTAAGCGATGGTAACCGCTTTCCATCAGGTGGGCTGGCTGCTTGTCTGCTGAACTCACGCAATAAAAAAAGTCCCACGGTCTCTTTCTTTCTCCATTCACGGAAGACAAAGAAATCAAGTGAAGAGTGGCTGAAACGTGGAAATAAAGATAAAAATCAAATAAATGCCGCGCTTAAAACCGTTATAACGTAGTTTTAATTATGTGTACTAGTCGAAAAAAATATAAGAAAATCCTATAGAAATCTCTATCTGTAACTTCATGATACTTTTTTTATTGCACGAGTTCGACAGACAGGCAGACGGCCCACCTGATGGAAAGCGGTTACCATCGCCTATGGATATTTGAAACACCAGAGGTGCTACAAATGCGTTGCTGCTCTCTTAAGGGAGACTGGAGATTGGTCACTAATGCCGGAACACAACTCAAGGTTCTTATGGTAGCATACTCTAAATCATGGGTGATAGTCATCCAAACGGGCAAATACCCTACCACTTGGCTGCGGTTTGATTTGTCACCTCTTACGACAGGCCGCCCTGCCGCAGGAAATTGTATTCTTTCTCCGTTCCTGCACGGATAGAATACTTGCCAAAATTGTAGTGAAAGTGCTACTTAGACGATGCCTTATTATAAATGACGGTTTTATCATTTATATCTATCGGTCTGTCTGTCTAAAAGCTCCTCCTCCTCTCATCTACATTGTACAATTAAACTGTCTTTTTTAATAACGAGCGCTTGTTCTTAAACTGCTTACCCATCAACCTGGTGTTAAAATCGCGTAATCTATACGAAGTTGCGTTCATTAACTCCTGGGTACTTATAACAGCGTCTTTTTATCACAATAGCCCTCAGGCGGAGTAAAGATGAAAGAGGACCCTTCATAATATTGCTTGGTACGAAATATTTAGTATCTTCTAAGCGCTCAAACGACAGTAAAATGGTGTATAGTTAGCTTTAATATTCCTATAAACTTTGATTTCCAGCAAAGAGTATTTGTATTAATATATAAAATTAAACGTAAAGGTTACTTTGTCTGGGAGTTTAATTGTTCCTTCAAGTGAACAAGAAACTGGCTAATGTTATAGTTATTTAGTAGCATAGTTGTTCTTGTCATGTTTCTTTTTAAAAATACTTTTGTTATGTCCCATCTTATTTCTAAACCACACAATCGGCCATTTCCTTAATAGAATAATAATGTTATATTTTTATTTATTCTGTGATAAGCGCCTGTTTTATGTAGAGTAGTGCTCCATAATTTACCTCCATTTTATATAACAATAATATGTAGTGATTGGTTTCACTACATTTGGTTGTTATGTTGGCAGACGCGATAGATTTGTATTGTGTTCGGTTTGTTTTATTATATGTAAAATTTTAAGTATAATGTTTATTATATAATATCTTGTATAAAATATTATCTGAAATTTCCAAACAGTAATGTATTAAATTCTTTCCATTCATAACACTTTAATTAAAATAATTTATCCTTATCTTATATACTTTAATTAAAATATTTGATGGCGAGGTGTTCTAAAAATGCTTGTCGAGTGTTCAAAGTTAGTGTCCGTAATGTGTTAAAACCATAATGTTCTCTGATTATAAATATGTGACCAGTTGCTGTTCTTTTACTACCTTAAACCCTTCTGACTTGTTGCAAGTATTACACTAAGTCACTTTTCATTTATTAATAGTTGGTCAGAGAAGTTTAAGAAAAATATATTATTGAATTATAGGAAAATTGACTTATTCATTTATGCACTTGCCTTACCATCGGTTAAATTTTGACATAACTTATATGGAGCTTATGTCAAATTTTTGCTGATAGAGGAGCAATTGAATGGCCAGTAAGGCAAATTCATAATATTATGTTATTGTACATTTTTTTATTGCGTACATGTAAGTCCTAGGTATCTTATATTATTTTTGAGAGTTATATGAATAATAGTTCAACTGTTTCAGTTTTACATTTAAGTCAGGTTCTGAATGATTTGACCAATAACTATAATTTGACGAATGAGAAATGGGATCTATGACTACTGAATACATTTTATTCCAACTCTTTCGCCATGCAGGCTGTCTTACTTTGGAACTCTGAACTGACGTCAGAAAAGCTAAATCTTTTGCCATATTTAAAAATTCACTGAGAAATCATTACGTTAATCTTACGCAATGATGTATGTGCTAGTTTACAATACTTTAGACTGTAATCTACTGTTAATGTATGGTGTTTTTATTTTACTTTTTCTTTGTTGCATAATAATTATAGATAATTTAAGAATTTCCTTTGAGTCAGATCACCTGAAAGAGATCGCTTTTAACGATTAGGCCGCCTTTTGTTTTACCAAGTAATTATTGTCTTGTTGTGCATTTTTGTTTTAGTGAACAATAAGGTGTTGTTTATGTCTATGTCTAAAAAATCCTAATATGTTCACAAAACTAAACAATATTTAATATGAGTTGACAAAGCACTATTTGTGTTAAAGTGCGGGGCGTCAATCGAACTCTGAAAGACTGCCAAATGCTATGAATGAAATAAGTTATTACCAGTTACGGATTTACCAATAGGCTGTGAAGGCTTTTTATCCGTGCAGGAACGGAGAAAGAATACAATTTCCTGCGGCCGGGCGGCCTGTCGTAAGAGGCGACTAAACAACCCACAGCCAGGTGGTAGGGCATTTGCCCGACTGGATGGCTACCACCCCTGGTCTAAACCATGTCGCCGTAACAATCTTGAGTTGTGTTCCGGCATTAGTGACCAGGTTCCAGTGACCCTTAAGAGAACAGCAGCGCATTTGTTCTACCTTTGGTGTTGTAAATGTCTATAGGCGATGGTAACCGCTTTCTATAAAGTGGACCGTCTGCCTGTCTGCTGCACTCCTGCAATAAAAAAATTAAAAAAAGAAGGCTGGAGCCTAAAAAAAATGTAATTAATATGATTGTGAACTAGGGTATCGATTTGTAGAGGTCGCTAGGGACGGCAAAATTTGAATAACCTACAGGCAGCAAATGTCAAAATCCGCCCCTGGGTTCCACTACCCTGATTTCCAAATCGTTTCTCTATATCACGGTAGCGTAATGAGAAAAAGTTCGGAATTTTAGTCACGCCCGCCTTTTGTGCCGAGTCTCTAAGTGTAGTGTAATAATGGTTAAAATCAATAATGCTCTAACTGTCACATTATACACCTTATTCCAAAAGTTAGTACATTACTAACTTTTGTACCTCCCACCAGTCTCACACTACATTGTAACCAAGATATATATCATGTCAAACATTTTAATAACCTTAATAGAGGTTGATTAAATTTATATCTACTTTAGTAAATGTGATATTTTTGAATGTCAGCATGCAAATTGGATTGTTTCCAACACCGAGAGCTAGGGTTGCAAAGATGCTCAAACAAGAGTTAAGGTTTTCAAATTTTCTTGACGTTTATATAAAACAACTTATAGCAGTATTGCTTACTTTGGTTAGTTATGATAGTTGATAAGTCAAGTAATTGAAGGCGCATTTATTGCTGCACCATAGTAGGAAGACCCTTCAGTTAGACATGTTGGTTTGCCTGCAGGCGAGCTCCGACCTACATTACATTAATTGATGTTGCTAATCTAAGTGATCTATTGTATATCGCACGTCGTTGTGAAGTAGTATATATATTTTAAGCTAGGCATTAACTCGTTAATCCGTTAATCGTTAATTAATGTAGTTAACATTTCGAGTAACGGATTAACTTTTAAGTTAACTCAAGAATATGTTAACGGACTCGTTAACTTCTGTTAAATTTCCCAAAATACATTAATCGTTAATCCAGCACAGATACCGCACGCACCGCGAAAAACACGTTCTAACATGTACGTTCGAGCCAGTCGACAAGTGCGGCGCGGCGCGTGCCGCGAGTGAAATGACACTATTTTACCGGGCGGATGTGAGCCTATATTAATCACTCTAATAATTATACCGTCTTTTTTTTGTTTCTAACCTGTTAACTTCCAGAACCAATACTTTTTATAAGAAGATGAAATTCTTATCACGTGTTAACGGATTATAACGACTAACGTTAACTTGCGTTAAATTTTTTGAAATGTAACGCTTTAACTTTTAACGAAGTTAGCTTTTTAGTAAAGTATTAGGGATTAACGAAGTTAACTATTTGATTAACGGTGCCCAGCTAGGTATATATTTATGTTGATTGACTAGTCTAACTTCATATGCACGATGTATATTTTTCGCGCCTGATTGCTTGCGAAAACAATGTAGTACATTAATCTCTATAATAGATCACTTTATATTTTTCTTTTTGTGTTTTATTTATTTATTTTCAATTAAAGTTATAAAATTTTTACAAACAATTACACTGCCAAACTGTAACGCAGTTAATCGGCAGCGTTCTGGTGGATCATATTCAATTATACCTTATAACTTCTGTTTTAAATATATACTTTTTTATGTAAATTATTATATAAATTAACTGAAATTATTCGTTTAGCCAATTTGTGTATTAAGCCTTACATTATTTACCACCGATATCTAAAGTAAATAATATATTTAAATTATATAATATAGTTGAATTAACAAAATGAAATTGACACACGATTCCGTATAGATGATAAGCATCCACTGTTTTTTGTAATTCAAATAGAGAATCCAAAGCACAAGTCAATTTAAAACACCATATCACAATAATCCAATGGATTTGGTTGAAATTAAATTTCTGTAGAAACAGTACTATTGTAAGAAGGTTGTATTTTTTTCAATACCTGTGGAACACTGTATGAGCAAATCTGTTATTAACTTTATGCATCATAAAAGCGATATTATTAGTAACAATTTAAGGTTTTTTAAAAATCTACATACAATGTAAGCTGAACTAAAAAAACAAAAAGAAAAACAAGAAAATAAAGATCAAAAATGAAAAGCATATATGAATGAAATAAAGATTTCAGATGGGTGTGAACCTGTAAATAAAATTCGGAATAAATATGTAGGGGGAATCTTCAAAGCCGCATCAATAGCAGACATTACCGCCTTCTTTGTCAAAGCAAAGGTTACGAATGCGAAGCAAAGGTTACGTGGTGTAAATACTTTAGTCTCACAAGAACAAAAAAGATAGAGGCTGTCCATTAACGACCTGGTGGTGGAACACTGACAACCCAAGACTGTACGTGAGTATACCCCACTCCAAATAAGATAAAGAGTGGAAGAAGAAGGAAACGATGTTTAGAATTCGTTTCAGTTGGTAAATAAAGATTTTAAGTATTGTCAACCCTACTGCAGACTCCGGGGGTGAAAACCGTTGAATCACTTTATACCAATATCTCGCTGAGATTTGTTTAAAATTTATTTTTAATCCCCTGAAATAAGGGTGCCTGTTCCGTCTCGGACCATTTATATTAGTTTAGAATGCATTAAATACGCAGGGCGATATAAGACCCAAAAAGAAGAAGTTAGTTTGTTTAGATTAACTCAATAAGTTAGTTATTCGAGTGTGTGGCATAGGCTTTTTCTACATTAATAAAACTGAAGTATCTGTTTGTGATTTAGAAATAAAAGTCAACATTTAAGTGAAAACTATTTATCAGATACCCAATCATAGCGGCCACGGACTTGAGCTTAGCAACACGACGGTCGGCACAATGCAACGTCTCGTGAAATGCTTCATACATTTAGATTTCTTTTTCTCACTCTTCGTTTTGCACATAGCTGTTGGTCGTATAGGACGATGAGGACGTGACCAGGCCGTAAATAACCATATTTTTATAATTTTGTATGTCCGAAAGTTTGTTCGAATAGACTCCATAACAGCTCAGTGGATTTTTGGTTCAAATTGTGTTATACTGTACAGAAATTTGTAACTCTAATATATATATTTTTTAATTTATTCAGGGCAACAAACAATTACATCACTAAGAAATTAAATAAAAATATAAACTTTTGGTAAATATTACTTGCGGCGCAACCAGCGATGTTGCCCACAACTATAATATAAAAAAAAGAAAATAAATCCCTCTGTCTGTCAGTCAGTCAGAGAATTACGATTTGATTTTATAAGATTTACAGTAATTATATATAATAATATGATTTTAGAAAAGATATACAGTCGTCAATAGATGTGAAATTCACTACAGTTCTTCACTAATATCTGTTAGTGATGAGCAACAGGTAAATCCATTGACAACTCTACAATTTTCTTTTTGTACAAAGAAGGTGTTAGATAAAATATGTCAGCTTCAGTAATGTTTTATTATCCTGTTAATTAGGGCACGTTCACTTGCGTTAGTTCTAGATATCTTTGCCGCAAACATATCTCGCGTACGGTTCTTCCGAATCACGTGAAACCTTTGCGAAACCCAAATACTTATTTGGTTCGATAATGTAATACAATCAAATTTATCATGACAAAGTTTGTTTAAAAGCAAAGCGTCTAGGATTTGTCCTCGTTTCAAGTTTATGCATAGAGTACTTGCTAAGGAATGTCTCATACGAGGACTTAGAATGAAAACAGTGAAATTTACAGAACGTAAGAAATTACGTTGAACGGATTCTAATTGCTTATTATATTTAGGATAGAGGGTATTTATTCCAAATTACTGTTTCAAAATTTTATATCTTTATGTAAGATATAAACATAGCTTCTCTGTACAATTCGCCTCTATGGTACTTACAATCGTATATTGAAAGTTAACAAATGAATTTCTATGCAGATAGCGACATTTCATATTAATCAGCCCTCTCCATATAAATCTGTTTGGTAGTTCACACCCCCAGTTCCTCGAATTAAATCATCGTACCCCACTAATGGGGTATTCGAAATTGCCCATCTATTTAATTCCCCGAATGGGTAAACGAATTAGGCTGGCAACTTTGAGACAAATTTCATTTTTCACGGTTGACTCATTGTGCTCGGACCGAACAACTTTTACATATTACATTCAGCCTAGAGGGACAATTTGCAAACAATTGCTAAAAATGTTACGTTTCATTTTCAATATTCAAATAGGTAAAGTTTTTGTTTCAATATTTTCAATTCAATACGTTTGGGATTTACATACATACATAACTTCACGCCAGTTCCCTTGTGGGGTAGGCACGAACAACAGAGCGCTATTTAGGCTTATTCTTACACACCTCACTTGCTTCTTTGACATTCATAACTCTTGTCATGCACGCTCGTCTGTTCTTAAGGCTCCTGACATAACCTTCTGCTAGTACACGATCAATTTGATCATGGAAGGTGTGTCGTGGCCTTCGACGACTTCTGCATACATCCACTTTTACATTGTATATCTGTTTAGTCATTTTTTTATCATGCATTCTTTCCACATGCTCGAACCACCGGAGCATTCCTTTCCTTACCTTCACCCCGACACTTTCTTTTAGACCAACTCTCTTTCTTACTTCGGTATTACGAACGCGGTCCGCGAGTGTCACTCCGCAAATTTTGCTCAGTGCTCGCATCTCGACCGCGTTTATTCTACTTTCATGCTCTCTCTCTTCCATACCCAACTCTCGCTTCCATACGTGAGCGTAGGTACCAGCACCGCATTGTGTATGGCAAGCTGGGCCTTAAATTGGGATTTAAATAGCTGAAAGTCTCTATATTTAAATATTAAACTGCAATAGCCGTCATGTGATACGGAATTTAATGAAGAAATAAAAGTATTTCGGATATTCCTTGAAAGTAGATATAATAATAATATATAACTTTATAATGTTTGCAAAGTTTGCTTACTAGGAAAATCTCAAAAGATGGCTGGACAGATTATAATCTTAAATAGTGAATGGTTCATATATATGGACGTAAGATTCGTCTAGTTTAGTTCATTCATCGCTATTGATCCAGAAGTTTCTGAGAGAAATGGTTATGATTATAAAGCGACACGAACAGAATTTAGAAATAAATATTTTCTTTCTTTCTAACCAGATATCTTTTGACGTGGTAGAGCAATGGTGAAATCATTGTCTTGATCACAACACACCTCGCTTGTCCGACTCGATACGTGTGATACCATGCTTTCATAGAATATCAGCCTGAAACGATTAGCTTTACGATAGCCTACCCCTTCGATCTTCTCTGATGATGACTCTCCTTTTTTTCTTTTCTTTCACCCAATCAGTTGAGGTCGTCAAAATATGTCTTTTCCTTCCATACTCCTCTTTTCTGGCATACGTCTTCTGTCACACCACAAATCATCATGTCATCTATCACACAATCCACCCATCTCTTTTTTGGTTCACCTTTACATTTGTAACCATCAATCTTCCAATTTATGATTCTTCAACAATTCATCCCATCCCACCCATACCACCCTAAAGACTAGTAACGCATTGATTTACGCCCCTATTACGTAAATCGTCTCTCTGTTAGCCAGTTTTGTAATAAAAAAACACGCAGTAGAAGTGCAACTTCAGAGAATATACTCACAGATAATTCTTCTCTAAATTTTATTAATATAAATATAATTCCTTTAGCCTATATCCGTCAACATTTTATAATCTATACATATAATAAAACTGTAGAGGTCGAATTTTTGTACAATGAAAAAAAAATGCTAAAAACCGAGTCAAGGAGATGTAAGAAGTAAAATAGAATTAATTTAGATTATTTTAAATTTTTTTGTTTCTCTGTTTGTCTGTCTGTTTGTACTGGCTAATCTCCGAAACGACTGAACTGATTTAAATGTAATTTTGTATGGTGGTAGCTTATATCCCTGGTCAACATATAGGATACTTTTGATCCCGAAAAATTAAAGAGTTCCCGTGGGATAGTTAAAAAACCGCACCACGCGAACGAAGTCGCGGGCATCAGCTAGTTCAAAATAAACTTCTTAAGTATCACTTTCAATTTTTCACTGTTTTAGACTAAAAAATATTATTATCAGTTTTATTTCGGTCCAAATTGGACCTATGTTTAATCATCGGTCTTATTGATTCTCTAATCTGTGCTGCACAAGGTAAAACTCGTATATTATTCTCTCGCAGGCTTAGTCCTATAGATTTGTGTATTCATCTCTTTTAAGTGTCGCTTTTTCGTTTTACCGAGTTTCAAATCACGATTCTAAAGAAGTTTCACCTCAATAAGGATTCAATTTTTGTTTATTATGATCGTCTTAAACTCCTCTTTCATGTTCGATTGCTATTTACAAAATCGTATCAGAAAACCTCAGAGCAACATGAGATCCTTTTACAAGATTTCGAAGCGTCGTTACACAGCTGATTGGCGAGGGTTCCCCACACTTTTTTCATCGTCCTATCTCATTTTGTATTCGCACAGTTATGCTGATATAGTCCGATTGCTGCTAGGATCATGTTCGCCGGAGCGTTTTTGGGTCAGAAGGTTTTTCGTACTGAGATGTGAAATGGTGGGTAATGTTTCGTTTTTAAAAGAAACTAATTATTCGCAAATAAATTAAAATACTTTATTGTTTAACATAAATATATACTAGATTCCTAAAAATTAGAATAGATGGAATATAGATTGTCTTATCGCTTCAAGGCATTTTTCTAGGTAATCCCCCAGGGTTAAAACAAATCGTATAATTATAACAATATAACGGTAGTGCAGACAATAAGCCGTGGCAGCTTAGTGGCTATGCACGCGTCCCAAACTCAAAGGGCGCGGGTTCAAATCCTGACCGGAAAGCATGCACCACCTAGATAGTTTTCCGACCTAATATACATATTGTTATAATTACTAGGTGCTAACGGTGAAGGAAACATTGTGATGAAACCTGCGCATCGAGATAACCGATGTGTCAAACCCGCCAATCAGTCTTCTATATGCGTGTCTAGGTATACTATCCATTCCCCTATAAAAATGAGAGGCCCGAGCCCAGCAGTGGGAACTTTATGCACTGCTATTATTATAACGACAACGTCCTCTGTCACACCCCAAATCATCATGTCATCTTTCACATAATCCATCCATCTCTCTTTTGATCTATCGTTACACTTTTATGAACCGATTTTCCAGTTTGTCATTTTTTTGACACGTTACTTTCATCCATTTTTACTCATGTAGATAAATAATTTAAAAAATAAATAAAATAACAATATAATTTCAACATCTCAGTGAAATATATTACTTCAAGCTGCCATGAATACTCCCTTATTTCCTTACTCAAATACTTACAAATTGGTAAAGGTCATTTTGTAAATGGGTCCAAATTTGTCCTCATGACTACTTAACACTAATTTATGTAAAGTTATATTTAAGACTAGCAGTTACTCGCGACTTCGTCCATGTGGATTATTTTCGCGAAACCCTAATTTTAAAAGTAGCCTAAAATACTCTTTATAACATTATCTATCTGCCAGTGAAAGTCCTGTCAAAATCAGTTCATCAGTTTCAAACATTAGCCGGTACAAACAAACAGACAGACAAGTCAAATTTTTTATTTATTTTCATATATATACAAATGCCGTATATACTTTCATATGCATTTAGTAAAATCTGTTGTTTTGACATTATAAACAGACACTTCAATTTTATTTATTTTTATAGAAAAAAGTATAACACTAAAGTAGTTATTTCTTAATATATTATTAATATTGATATACTATGTGCGTAGGCTTCAAAGACTTAATAAAAGCTATTCGCCGAAAATCTTGGTATTAATATCATGATACAGTGGAATCTAATAAATTAGTTTATTTCAATGGTCTTGTATTATTTGTCCTTCATGTAAGGGTGCTCTTACACGAGCAACTAAAATTGCTCAATCGCGATCAATTCTTGTCAACTATGATGCCACGGTTACATCGAGCAATTTAAGGCAATGGCAATATGTAGTACGCTGTTGCTGAGATACGGCCACACAATACCATGGAATATGGAGCTATCTAAAAAATTAGGCACCTGCCGCTCAGCCGCCGGCCTGTTCCTCTTGCGAAAACAAGATGTAGTTATACGTACAAACGAGATAAAAAGAAATTTGCGTAAAAATTTCCAAACCGATTGGATATTTGGCAACTCATACGGCAATGTTGAGAAATGTGAAATATATGGAATTAGACGCAATATTCCGGAAACAATTGCCGCATTTTATTGCAATTGCTCCACTTAATTACTCCAGATTGATCCATTACTGTTGCTAAGCAATAACTTTTCAAAAAATTGGCCGTGTAAGAGCACCTTAAGGTCTCGCCATTCCGCCCACATTAAGAGCCCACCCTGTCCAATCCTTTTCATGTTAATCAATAGACTTTTTTAGAAGTAGAAAAACTTTAAGTATAGAGTTTTGACTCAGTCGTTTCTGAGAAAACTGTCTGGAACATCATGAATGTCAGGGTCAGGTAGACAACTCTTTATTGTAACACCATGATAATTATATAGGGGTTTCATTTTTGCCAAATGAAAACGGGTTCTAAAAAAGTTACACATCCCCCCTATCAGTACTATTGTGCGTAATACGATTTACCAGAGTTTTAAATACATTACTCGTTAATAAAATATTTGCATAGCATCCTCTAGTTAAAAGCGTTATTGGAGATTGATAGTATCTGGCGAGAAGCCAGTTTGATTGTACAGATTATTTGTGTACTATCAATTCTCGACACTAACTCGAATAGTTTAATTTAATCGTATAATTGGTGATTTATTTTAGAAAACCGACTTGAAAAAAGAGGAGGTTCTCTATTAATTCGATTTATTGACAAAGTTGGTTACAGTAATCATTATTAATTAATCCTTTAAAAAGAATTCTGTTGGATTCCACTTCACTTGCGATTGTTATCTGAAGTACTTGCTAATTAGAACTTTCTATACGGTGCAACACGTACGTATAGAGTTGATAAAGAATATCCTATGTTGATTACGATTAGGTGATGTCAGGAGCCTTAAGAACAGACAGAGGTGTGTAAGAATAAGCCTGAATGGCGCTGTGTTGTTCGTGTCTACCCCGTATGGGAACTGGCATGAAGTTATGTATGTACAATTATCGATTATAATTGACGACCTCTGTGGTTGAGAGAGCTAAGCCTTTGCCGGCGTACCTCGCTACAAGGCAGAGGTTCCAGGTTCGATGCCTGGCATGGTAAATTTGGGAAACGAATTTTCTCCTTTATTTACTATGGTCTGGGTGTCAGGTACCGGCCCCAGAGTAGTCCGTTGTATATTATCCATAACACAAGCGTAACTTGATTAATTTGGGGATATACAAGATGTGTTTGTATGCCGGTTATTATTATTATTATATGTATGTCCCTCAAGACCACGGGTCACAAAAATGGCCCGGATTTGTGGAGGGATATGGGAAGGCCAGCACGTAGAAGCCCCTTGACAAATTGAATGAAAATGTGACGTGACACCGACCGGCGATTATCCCTGTCTACACCAAATAAAAATGCACCCAAGGACAAGCCCCGGGCAGTGTAGCACTATTACAGAAAATGAGAACAAAAGTTCTGAGGTATTGGGGTGAACTGTTAGTGGAACTAGAGATCTAGGCTCTATCCCCATAGGGACTATGGCGTCTGCCCGTCGCAATGTTCGGGGAACATGGATAAAATGGGTAAACGGTGACTCGCCACTCCCTGCATGGGCCCCAAAAAATGTCCGTACACGATTGGCGAGAGGCAACATGGATATGAGTGGCTAAGGGGCGTGGAGAGGTGGGCTGCAGGTTCACCGAAGTTACTTATGACATTTATCACTTCCAACCCTGGAGCTTGAGTCTTAGCTCTAGCAGTCTCCACTCCGTGCTAGCTTACTAAGGCAAGCACGGAGGCAAGGGCCTTGCCTTGGCTCCCCGGAGTCCGGTACGAAGTGTTGCTACTTACCTTAGGCTTCGCCACAAAGTCCCCTCTGCGTGTATATATATTATTATTATAATTATAAACGAATCACAGACCTAAAAGTCTATCGCGGCTAGGAAGATTATCCAACTTATTGGTTGAGCATAATACAAAGTAACCAATCTGGACTTATGGCATTCTACTTCAGCGGAATGCTAGCTAATCTAACATAGAAACCCTCCAACGGTTCCAGAGCACCATATTAAAGACAATCATAAAGGCACCCTGGTTCACAACCAATGCTGCAGATCATAATTACTCTACAGTTCGCACAATAAGGGAGGAGATTGCTAACACACACAAGATACATGAAACATGTAATGATTCGCCCAAATGAGCTTGCCCAGATGCTGCTGTATATCGTCCCACAAAGATATTTAAAACGAGCCTACATGCTCCAACGGGATGTAAAATGCAGCTCCAAACAAATTAAGAAAGCAAATCATTGGATGTTGCTTTCTTATACGACTTTAAACAGCTAAACCATCTGCTTATGGAACAGTTTAAGATCCGATTAGAATTAGAATAGAATTAAATTAAAATATTTATTGTTTATTATTGGGACTACGAGGTTATGTAGCTGCATATAGATTATACATTTCCACAAAATTTCAATCATATTAGACATTTCTTTCGTTTCATACAATATTTTGCCAGGTGGTAGGACATTTGCTCGTCTGGATGGGCGCCCCCATAATAACCTTGAGTTGTGTTCCGGCATTAGTGACCAGGTTCCAGTCTGCCTTAAGAGAGCTGCAGCGCATTTATAGCACCTTTGGTGTTGCAAATGCCCATAGGCGATGGTAACCGCTTTCCATCAAGTGGGCCGTCTGCCTGTCTGCTTAACTCCTGCAATAAAAAAATATAAAAAAGTTTCTAATCGCAGATCCAGAAAAAAAAATTAAGTTTTCCATGGCCGCCGCCATATCGTAAACGACATTTGCATTTAACTATATTAGTCGATTTAATCAAGTCTCATTTATCGCACAATAATTAGCCACCCTAGAGCGCTACTACGACCTGTGAACCAGACCAAAGTCGGAGTGGTAATGTTGTCTCGTCGTTCCGTCCACACGTTTTTATATCCGAGCGATGATGAAAGGAGCCGTATAGTAGGGAAATGGATATATAAACTACCCTCTATTATCATTCTGTCAGTAAATAAACTCGTTAAAGTAGTATATACAATACTCTAACACTTAGTTCTTTTTATTACAAACCTTATTTTCAACTATTTATTATCTTTTTAAGACTTTCTGTTTTTGTTTCACTAGTCTAGTAAAACAAAAGTACTTATCTGGCTAGTTGGGTCTGGTTTTTGTCTGGCTAATAAATTTGGAGATGTAGGGTATATTCGAGCAAACATTTTTTGAGGTTTTAACCAAATGCTAAAAAGTGTGTACTTTCTTCAAACCAACTTCTCCTCTCCTTATCCCTTTTTTTGCGTGGAATAATGCGCACTTGATCGATTATGAATTTGGGTTTCGCAACAATGCAGAAAATTAGATACCTCAAAGAATAAAATATCTAACACTCATCTCGATAGTAAGGGTTAATTTATTTTATGTTTTGCGAGGAAAGAAAGCTTGTTAAATAACTTTATACTCCACACTTACGTTGCACAAAATGGACTTTTTCAAAATAGCCGATTAAATCAAATCGTGTCTAGACTGGGAAATATAACTGAACAGGATAAAACAACACTTAATCACATTTATATTGGTATATTTCGTTCCCCTCCACTAAACAATCCAATTATAACATCCAAGTAAACTGTTTGCAGTTCTCTGTTTTATCTATCTGTCCTTGAAATGTTGGTAATAACAGTTTGATTTTATTTAGATAATATAGAAGTACTTTAAGATCCAGATGCCAACCCCAGTCACAGTAGTCTCTTTAGACCGACTCAAACCAGCATATATCTGCCCAGATGAGCAAGACGAAGAAGCATCGAGCCAACCACCGCTACAGCTAGTCACCCTATCTCGCCAGATGAACAATACATCCGTTCAACCGACTTCGACATCATACATCAGACAACCTTGCGTCACAAGATCTGGCAGAACCATTAAACCAAGTGTGCGTTTCACTTGAAGGGGGGTACTATGGGAGCTCCACACGTCTAGTCATCGCAGCGGACAACGAACTTCTGACTAGCGCATTTTATTTATTTATTATTGGACTTGACTTTATGTTGTTGGTTCGAAGACCTTACAACTTTACCGGGGTTTTTGGGGCGAGCGCCTTCGCTAGGCGAAGGCGCTCGAGCCCGGGGGGGGCGACTTGCTCGAGGGAGCTCCCTAAGGAGTTTTATCTCGGCTGGATTGTTGCCATGAGAGGGGGATGAATTTAATGATGCCCACCATAGGCCGACACGAAGCACTAATTGAGAACGGGCGACGGCTAATATAAAGCCCGAGGGTAAGGATTCCGGCGGGCCGGGATCGGTGGTTCGCGGCGGCCTACGCTATCTTACTGCCGTTTCGCAACGTGTTATGGCTGGGAGAGAAGAAACGGCGAATGGCTAGCGCAGCGCGGGAGCGCACATGTTATTAGTTGCTCTATCTCGCTCGCGCATCATCCGTCCCGCTCACACATTGTGCTATACATTGTACTAGCAGGACGGCTTGTTAATATTTGTACTTAAGGTTACCGTTTCCAAAATAAATCAGTTTACATCAGCACTCGACAGTGAATACTACTCTCTGTCATCTGAAGTATTATTTAATCTCTACCTCTCGCTGCTAAAATATTATATAGCTAGAATATCACGTGTGTCCAATTCATATATTGAAAAATCTAAAAACCTCGATATATTTAATGACAGCCCTCATATATTCTTCAAAATAATATCATACAGCAATGGGAAACAGGCGTAACAATATGTATGTATGATATAAACATGATGTGACCACCTATATTGGGAATATAATTATCATGAGCATTGTTTAGATTTATGATGATATATGATGAGTTTCCTGTTGATGGTTCATAATAAATAAATAAAATAAATAAGTAAATTATCTTTACTGCATGAAGGAATGGAGCTAATTTACGAAAGAAATTGTGTGTTTGTATGTTGCATTATTTCGTTTGACTTCTACCAATAGTAAGGCAAGAGAATGAATAGTAATATATACAAATCTTTCAAATAACATTTTGTAATATAAAACATTTAGATCAAAACAATTAAAAATTTAGTCTTAATAATTTTGTATTAAAACTAAGTGTTAAAACTAAATCAGAAGGCTTCAGTAAATATTACCCACCATTTTATGATGGATATTTGACACTGGCTAGATACACAAAATCATACACAGCCACTATTATAAAGAAAAAATGTAACATTCATTTTATGATGAATTTATACTAGTGACGTCTAGTAAACAAAGCATAACTAACCATCAAGAAAATACTCAACTATTAGTTAGCGTAGAAGGTATGTCAATAACCCTACTATGAATTAAACAAGCGCAGGTCGTGATCGATAGTTGCAAAACACCCCACGCTGGATTTAAGAGTGATGACGCCAGAGACTTGGTTGCTCCCCGCCAGTAAATGATGCTGTTAGGTCACCGCCCGCGAGGACTTCGGAGTTATTCTGCTTCTACTTTTCCGTAGACCTGGCATAAGGTGAAGGACGGTACACCGGGGAGTTTTAATTTGTATCAGTACTTGAGAATGCATAACATGTCTTTGGAGATGCTTTGACCACCCCACCGCGGTGAATCCCTCACTCCCCCACCACGCTTTCTCCGCGGTTGGTAGTCCTCAAATGGTTTTGCCCTCGTCAAAGACAATGCAAGCGTGCTCATCGGCCAACCTACATTATGCTTATACTGGAATGCTCATTCCTAACCAAACACATTTTAAGAAATAATACAATTTTCTTGAACCTAGTGTTCTTGTGACCATGATACTATTCTAGATCTTGAGAATGTTTCTCTGAACAGAACTAAAAAAAATGCCAGTCCTCAAAAAAAGTGGTCTTTACTTTGGACAAACCAAACCAAATAGATTCAGCCCATCGAAATACATATGAATAGATAGATGGGTCTGGCCAAAAATACAGACCACTTTTTGTGGGACGGTATAATTAATCTGATACGGTGCCTGATCAAGTATATAAATAAATCCCGCAAAACCCATTTATGAAACGACGCTGTCTATATTAATATAGCTGTGAATATTAAAGTGGGGAATATTGCACATTGATTAGCTGCAAAATGAATAATCTGATCTCATACAGAATTGATAATATTATATTCAATATGAAAATATAACTATTTTCTCATTTTTAAATATGTATAATATAACTTTCACAACAGAATATAACAATAGATTAAAAAAACAAAGATGGTAGATAATAATAATCCACAAATAGATGGAACATTTGACCCGATGATCATCTTGACTAACAAAACTGTAACTTCGTTACATTCAGAAATATTAAAGGACGATTAAACTATAATTAATTAAATAACGATTAAAATTACTGCTAAGTTTAAAATGGAAAAATTTACATTTACGTAACCAAAAAGCTTTATTAACTTTTCATGATTTTTAGCTGTAACTGAAAGAAAGAAAGAAAAAACTTTTATTTGCCAAGACCACATTGCGAGAAATATTGCATATTAGGAAAAAAATAAAGTATCATATTAAATACGTAACAAACGATATGTGATGATAGCAAATTGCAGTCAATGATGTCAAAATATATCATCTATATATTTTTTTTATTGCATGAGTTCACCAGACAGGCAGACAGCCCACTTGATGGAAAGCGGTAACCAATGCCTATGGACATTTGCAACACCAAAGGCTACAAATGCGCTGCTGCTCCCTTAAAGGAGACTGGAACTTGGTCACTATAGCCGGAACACAACACAAGCTTGTTATGGCTACATACTTTAGACCAGGTGTAGTAGCCATCCAGTCGGGCAAATGCCCTACCACCTGGCTGTGGGTTGTTTCATCGCCCTTCCGACAGGCTGCCCGGCCGTAGGAAATTGTATTCATTCTAAAATTTGAAATTGATAAAGGATAAATTTAAATTCCAGACGTTTAAACTTTCAGTTGTAATTAGTCATAGTCCAACTTAAAATGTTCTATACCAATTTGTGGCTCTACTTAACTTTTACTTTAAAGCTTTGATACTTGTTTAAGTTGGTTCTGCATTTATTTAGGATTTTATAATAACTAAAATTCATCAAAACATTTAACCTCAATTATACATGCATTTGATACATGTGATTCGGTTCATAAAAACTTTCAGATGCGAACGAACAGCTCTTGGGCGGTGGTTGCGATATATCGCAAAGATATATATTTTTATATAAAATTCTAATGTTGATGTGTTGTCACCGAACTCCTCCTAAACCCCTGGACCGATCTTGGCCAAATATTTTGTGTGTGTTCGAGTAGGTCCTCGGATGATTTATATTGAACCCGGTAGGGGGCGGCGTTGCACTCCGATGAAATAAATACAGTTAAAAATAAATAAAGTAAAAAAAAATCAATGCATTTGAATTTCGAATAATAGAAAGCGCAGAAGTGACCAGTGTCAAATATTTCAATATTTTTGAATTTGGAATCCAAATACCATAGAGAGTAGTAGTAGTAATAGAGTTCGCCACAATGGCAGGCAAAGGACCGCGGTACCGAATGTTTGAAGATCTTCTTTATATATAAAATTCTTCTGTTCATATGTATGTCACTGATTGGTTTTTTTTTATGTATGTGGCACTGGAATCGAGGTTCAGGGTTTTGATGAAATGTTTTGTGTGCATCTGAGTGGGTCCCAGGATGGATAATTTAGAGATTAAGATTCACAATTGGGCGCGGTTGATGGCGCTAGAATCGGAGTCTAGATTTTCATTTTTCAGAGCAGGACTACGCCTGTCAGGCTCGATAATATACCTGTATAATAAATGGCCCATTAATTTATACTGGTGGGTTCGGGCCTCCCCATTGAAGGCGAGAGGTGAGGCGGAGTAGTATACCCACTACGATTGTCTAATACAAAGTAAATAGTAAATATGACTTATTTTTAATCATATTTCACATGTTTAAATGTAGTAAAGTATGTCTGTACACATAAGCGGCACGAACGACGATTCATCAGAATTAGCGTTGATTGACCGGGATAGCGGTGACGTCATCAATATGCAGCCAACCGCTACCCGTGGTTTGTGCTGTTCAAACACGTCACAATAACTAAAGCTAATTAATACTTTAAACGATGCTTTTAAGTAATCTTTTTTTTAATATACAGTTTTAAATACGCTTATAAAAATGTTCCAAAGTACGGAAATTTGAAAAGGCTTCTATTCCGATCCAATGTTATTCAAGAGCACCAAGAGCTTCTTCTTAGGGTTCCGTAGTCATTATGGCGAAAATGGAATGATATGGTCATGTCCATCGGTCTCTATGTTTGTATATTGCAAACATTTTACTCAGAAACGGGGTCTATATGAATGAAATGTTGCAGAAATGTATAATCTGTATGCTGCTACATAACCTTGTAGTCACAATAATAAACAATAAACATTAGATTGACAATTCCATCAAAATCAAAAAAATATCTTTTTCTGCAAAAGAAACTAATATAAACTCTGTGAACAGCAAGAATAAATATATTCTTCATTCATTACTACGAAATTAATTTACAATAAATGCAAATTGAGAATATAATATGTTAAAAATTAAACTATATACAAATTTTAATCAAAAATAAGCTATATATTACACATACATACTATCTATCTATATAAATAAAAATTAATTGTTGAAATGTATGAACGCGCATAACTCGAGAACGATTTTATCGGTTTTGATGATTTTTTTGCATGTGATTGAGTCCGTGAGCCTCCGGGTGGTTTAGATACAATTGGAACCGGTAGGTAGCGCTGAGGTTGGTCTCTAGGATCCTCCTAATCTCGTGGACCTATTTTTATGTTTTTTTCTTGTGTGTTTGAGTGGATCCTCGTAAGCTTTAACTACGCTATTGGAACCGGTAGGTGGCGCTGGGATCGGGTTTTAGGTTTCTCCTAATCTCCTGGACTTTGATGGTTTTTTTTCTGTTTTTGGATAGGTCCCCGGATGGTTTAGATTCACAATTGGAACCGGTAGACGGGACTAGAATCGGGTCTTAGATTTTTATTTTTCCAGGGCAGGACAACGTCTGCCAGGACCGCTATTTAAAAATAAACTACAAAATCTAGTGACAGACCGTTATTAATTGGAAATGCCCCCAAAAGACTAGCCGTATGCTATAGTTACATTAAAAAAATATTACTAGGGGTGTTCGCCATACATACATGTTAGTGATAGTTCTTCATTTGACTTGTTGCAAGTAACAAATTCAAAAATGGAATCCAATATATTCCAGAATATTACTTTCCAAACTATAAAAAATGTTGTTTAAGAAACAAAACAGCTGTATTGTGTGTATATATAACTGACACATTTAACCAGTGTTTGTTAATCCTAGAAATAACAGCAAACCTCATTTGCCAATCTGGCTTTAATTAACCTATTCGTATAATGAGAGATTTAACTGCTAAAACAATGCACTAACTAATAGTGACGTGATAAATCGCTGTTAGTAACTGAACTAAAACTGAAATCAGTTTGGCGCTCGCGGATTGGTCTGCTGACTGATGACGTCATCAATACCCGTCACTCGACCAACCGCAGCGCGCCGCTTTCAGGGAAATACCGGAAACTATCTGCTTATTTGCTTAATAACGTGTTAATGAAGGGAGTTTTTACATAATGCAATTTATCTACCACATAAGATGGAGTGGAGTGGACGTACTATAATATGAATAAAAGAAACACCAGCTTTAAAGAATATTGAAAACAGTCTGAAATCTTGAAGAGATGTTTTAATGTCCCATTTTAATTTCAAAACAAGAAACATATTGATTAAAATGATTTAATTGTGTAATGCTTTCAATCAAGCACGAATAGTTTGTTTTTCTTTACTCATTTCATTTTTTTTCGAATTGTTGTTCCCAATCTAAATACGGAACGAAGCGGTCCCTGCGGAACTCTGCGGAGTCGTGCATGGAAGTGCGAAGTTCTGCGGATTCGTGCGGTGCAGCGCGAAGTCATGCGGAGCCATGCATAGACATACGGTACTCTGCGGTTCGTACGAAGTAGCGCGAAGTCCTGTGGAGTAGTGTAGAGCGCTGCGGTACAGTGCCTAGCTCTGCGGAGCGTTACGAAGCCTTGCAGAGCCTGGCGGAGGCGTGCGGAGTGTTGCGAAGTCGAGCGGAGTCCTGCGGTGACATGCACATTCAAGCGAATTCATAGGGAGACGTGCTGAGCGGAATGAATGAAGTCGAGCGAATACGCGAATGCAGCCGAGCTGGACGAGCGGAGTTGGGTGGAGCCAAAAGAATCCGAACTGAGCCGCGCGAAGCTGACCCGTGCTACGGCCTGTGGGCCATGCGAAAACATGCGGAGCAGGGCAGGATAGGGAGGAGCCGTACGGATTACTGCGAAGCCAAGCGGAACTGCGCGCAGCCGTAATGCCGGAAATACTGAAATAAATACTGAGTTTCAACCAAATCGGTAGACTTATTTTTTTGTGAAAACATAACAGATAGACAGACTTACTTTCACATTTATAATATTAATAGGAGTTCAAGTTTTTTTTGTATATGGGTTCGATGTACAGACACGGCATTTTTAGAATTTTAAAATATTATAGATTTCAATTTTAAGTTTGAGTTTTTAAAGTGAACGTAAATTTTAACTGTAAATAACCAATAACAAAAGTTACAATTTATTGTGGAATTTCGATAAGTAGCGCACATAACAGTATTAAATAAGCTCATGCCTAGTATTAATTGCCTTAATTACCACCTAAGCAGCCTCCTTCCGCCCATAAATAATTTGTGTACATTTTTCGTGTAAATGTACACAATAATTTATAAATTTCCAACGAGCCGTGGGAAACGGATGCACCGGAAGGAGTGTTTATATTTTCATGTACGAAACCGGCGCGGGATGAGCCTTGTACCCTGCTCAATATTTTAACACTGCTAAAACATAGGTAGTTTTGAAATTCGTACATTCTTATGGAAATTTTACAGTTTTTAGTTGACGTTTCAAAGAGTATAAATGTCAATATCAGTCAGTATGTAGGGGTGCCCCGTATAGGGTAGAAAGAGCGAGATGGAATGCTCCTCCGTCTCAAAGGAAGATCTTCCAGCGAAGCTATGGTTGTCCTCGCAGGCCTAGGCCTGTTATTGTTGAAAATTTGTATATATTCCTTATACGTTCCGGGAAACGTTTGCAACCTCAATTATTGCACAGCGCCACCTATCGGCATGTAAGTGTTCCACTACAAATGTATAAAACTATTTTTTTTATAATTGAATTAATTAAAGAAAATTAAAGTTTTCACTATAAGTAACATAATTTATATATAAATCTGCATAAAGACTGAGAATTATCTAACAAATATATACATTAAATATTAGATTAATCTAAAACTGGTAATATGACGATGGCAAGCGACCTGACGAAATGTCGTTGGTACTTTGGAAGATGGGACGCCCTTTAGTTTGAGACGCAACGTGTGAGACTGCGGCCGTCGGGCTGTAACGATTGAAAGAAGTCTCGCGTAACCAAAATGCGGCGAGCATTTTGGGAACGTTCCCCACCGACAGTGATCTGATAACCATTTTTTATTTGTAAATATGTATTTTTTTAATATTGTATAATGTAAATAACGGTACAAATAGCCCTAAGTTAGATGTATGAAAGTCATCCTTATTTTTATTTTATTGGCAATTTTACTACATATCTAAACCTAAATGTAATTAATTGCAAATATAATTTTTACTCATTTTGATTTTTGAATTAAACGTGGTAAACAATTCATTAAAAAAATATCTACCTATGGATTCAATACAATTGCCAAAATTTAAGCAAAATCTTTTATTTACACGATGCTTAATAATAAATTACTGTTTTTAGAATTGTTGTCTGACTGTATGTAGTCTCGAAAGAATCCCATCCTAATTGATACACATATCGTCGCTTAGGTAACAATACAGCAAGAGTCAAAAATTGGGCATATTATGCTTATAACCTCATTGGTGCACTCCGAAAGTGCCTATCTAATGACATATAAAACATAATATGTCCAATTATTGACTTGTGCACTTGACAAATGTTTACCAGTTGTCATCATCGTCATCCGAGCGTTAAATCCCGTTTGCGTTTAGTCACTTACGTATATTCACGCCTGATTCAAATTTGTTTTTGATTTAGGTTGCCTGGAAGAGATCGCTTTGAGCGATAAGGCCGCCTATTGTATCGCCTAGAAAATATTGTAAATATGGTCTGTTTTTGTAATTGTATGTTCTCTATATATTTACTATTGTGCCTTAATCGCTTGTCGCAAAATAAACATAATATTATAATATTAACTTATCCGTCATTTGATCATAACATGAAAATACGTCATTAATAATAGAGGCGATTATTCCGGTAATTAAACCTGCCAGGCGGCCATTACTTACATCAACTGAACCATTTGATTCCCATTATAAAGTCGGATTAAAGCACATTTTTTTAGCTTTGTATGTTAATTGGAAATAGAGACCTATAGATGTCGCAGTAGCTTAGTGGCTACCGCACCCGCGCTTTATTCGAATGACATAGGTTTAAATCGTGACCAGAAAGCATGTACAGAAGGCTATTTTTCTGACCTAACACGCATAATAGTTACAATTACCAAATAGTAACGGCGAAGGTAAACATCGTGAGACAACCTGTACATCGAATCTGAATCGAATCTTAGATAAGAGTATACCGTCCTTTCTTTAAAAACGGAAAGACCTGAGCCCAGAAGTAGAATGTTATCGATCAGGATTCGTTCTAAGAATTTTTAATTTTTTTATAAACAGACAGAAATTTTAATTTAATTATTATTTATAAAAAAATAAATATGAAATGGAGGCTGGTAACGTCTATTTCTGCACCGATGGCCTTAAGACAAAATGAATCTTGGATTACGTTTCAGCCATGGTGGTTTAGGATGCCCTCCAGCCTGGTGGACCGACGATCTCTGCAAGGTCGCCGGTAGGTGCTAAATGAGAACAGAAGAAAGGACCGGGCTATGCGGTGTAAACTTGGGGAATCCTACGTCCAGCAGTGATCTACGAAAGGCTCACTATCACTAACTAATCTAACATTTTAATCCGAATTTATTTTATTGTTATATATTAAAAATAAATTGTTTAACCTAGTAACTATACTTGGTTAAACAATATACTTTAAATAAATGTATAATATCGTGTAAAGATTGGACTTTTTCTTTGTAAACTTAACTGCCCCACAAAAGGGGGTCTTGGAGAAAACGTGAATTCGTCTTTTCTAATGCCCTATAAATAAACATACGTTTTGCGATAAAGGGGCGTTCTCACTGACCTATATTGTTGCAGCCGGATATTTATTTATATAGCTGTGTGAGTTATTGATTTGTCTTTCCTACTTCAATGAAATACATTATGTTCAAGTCGACAGCATTATTTGCAAGAATGTAGTATGATAACGATGTTATACAATGTAAACCACATATAGTAATGGCACAATGGTGTGCAAAAGAACAAATTATTTGTAATAAAAAGATCACTTAATACTTATAAAGCAATAAATACGTCGTGGCTCTGATTTTTTTTAATTAAAGAAGTAAGAATAATTAATTGAACTGGGCAACAGCAGTAGTGTGTACAGTCTCAGTCAAATAATAATAGGGGTTAGATTTCTTAAAATATTTCTGTTATAACATAATTCAAATTATTTAATTAGATTATTGGTAATAATAAATAATTTATAATATAATGGTCAACCATGGACCCTGTTTTTGCCCTAAGGATCGTCATGGAGAAATACAGGACGAAGAATACGCCTCTGCCTTTCCTGTTTTTGGATCTTCAGGCCTTCGACTGTGTTGTGTCGCGTGGTAATCTGGTGAGCACTGAGGTCCAGAGGGGTGCCAGAAAGCTATGTTGACATTATTAGGGACATGTACCGTGATTTCGGATTCCATAATTCGGACCGCTGTTGGCGACACTATACCCTTGCCCATAACCGTAGGAGTGGACCATGGATACGTTTTTAGCCCGTTTCCGGTCAGTGTGTATTGGACGAACTGTCGAACTGTACCAAAGATGCACATGCACAACCTTCACGGTTGCTCATCTACGCTGACGATATCGCGCTGGCAGATTCGGACTGGGGGCGCTTGGTGCGACGTGTGAATCCGTGGAAGCAAGAGCACGGATCAGTTAAAGTCCGTGGGATCTGTACTCAGCGCGTCCGGAGATATCGACCACGGCGTCAAGACCTGTATCCTAGCAGCTTAGACCAAGTGGCGGTAGGTGACAGGTGTCATTTGCGACCCCAAAATTCCGGTTAAATTAAAAGGACAGGTTTATAAATCCATTATTAGATATGTCCTTTTGTATGGCAGTGAAGCGTGGCAGCTTAAGCGACACAAGCAAGAATTGGGTGTCACAGAGATGAATATGTTGCGATGGATGTGTGGAGTCACGCGGAAAGACCGTATCAGGAACTCCCGAATCCGCGGCAATCTTCATGTCCGTAACATGGCGGACAAACTGGATATCGCTTACGCTGGTACGGCCACATATTACGGAGACCCGCTAAATATGTGGGGAACAAATGTTTAGCCATGCCGCCATCGCCGGGTCCCGGTCGAAGGGGGAGGCCCAAGAAATGCGTTGTGAAAACGTTGTGAAGAATGACATGCGTAGGTACCAATGGTTTCAAAACGGGGTATGCTGAAGCCCGCGCGAAATGGAATAGAAAAAGCCGGAAAGGATCAACCAGGATTTAACGCTCGGATGATGATGATGATAGTCAGGCAACATTGTGTTGTAATTGAGATAAGATAAACTGTCTTTAGTACTATAAAATGGACAACATCTATTCTTTAATGATACTATCACAGTTTATGTAATATACTTGTACTTGTACTTTTGATGATTGAAAAAAATACGATATTCGAAAGCGAATATCTTGACTTATTTAAAAAGTCTTTAAGAAACATCTTTAGATATATATTTTTTAAGGCCGGTATTCCCTACGCCTGTATACTGTGTATAGTACACACAACTTTTTTTATGAAATATAAAAGTACATGTATGGTGTCCACCATTTTTATTACATACCTGCTCGGTGTAATATAAATGATGATGATGAGGAGTAGCAATGTATTTATTTGATTATATAACAAACTCTTTTAACTCGTGATTGATATCTGAAAAGGAAGATTTGAAATAAAATTCCAAATTTTATAAAACATGTCATAGAGAAGGTGACGCAGTGTGCCCACTCTTTTACGGACGCGCCAGAGAATGGCTTATTGATGTTGTGAGCTTTTAACAATGGCGCAGATGTGACTGTACTCTCGCAAGATAGAAAAAATCCAACCCTCACGTACATAGGCGCGTATTTCTCTTTGATATCGAGTTAAGTAGGTGTTCAAAATGATTACTTACACTTTTATGACCGAGTGACGCAACGTATCGAGTATTTTTTCAGCTCTTTTACTTGGAATGGAACGTGAGACCGACGCTTTTACAGATGGGACTGTGCGTTTCAAGTGCGGATTTTCTCAAGATGTATGTATGACTCCTGTAAAAGTCTTAAATATTTTTACTGATGCCACTTTGGAAAATTGTTTTAATTTTTGCTGAAAATATAGAGCAAGTGGGGGAATCAATCAAATTGAAGGAATGATTGCTCTCTTTGAACGAATTTACGGTTTAGCCCCATGTCTTTGCTACATCTAGGGTAGTGTATGTAATGCTAGTGCTTGTGTCACGCAGATGTAGCTAAGGATTTAAAGCGTTATTTGTGAAGCGATACCGTTATTAATTGTCAATAGCTGCGTCCACACCGAACGATCCGTTTTGCCGTTGCAGCAGTAACCTCTATTTTGCTTAAATGTTTGCGCAAAAAATCACAAAAAAGAAAAAGGCGGTTCTGAGTAAAAACAATATACAAAAATCACTTAGAATCTGTGGAACTCAGCTTTATGCAGAGTTAGTTAGTCAGATAAAATTGAACACAATTTTACAAGAATGAATATTAATCAATTTGAGATATTGTGTTCATTATTGAATAACAAGCTATGAGCGTCTCTTACACTTCTATTGGTATAATTAACATCTTTTGGGTCCCATAAACATTTGAATTCTTTATAAAGTGATATCAGACAGCGACTTTGCAAGTTGTCCATGGTGTGGTGGATCGCGCGAACCACACACAACCGTCCACACCGCGCGCGCCATGCACCCGAGGCACCTTTGAGGCTGGTAAAAAAACCGACAACGTTTAGATCGGGCGCAGCAGGGAGCGTGCACTCCCATACGTGAACATGGATCGCGCACGGCACGTCCACTCCTCCTGCACATTTGGATCGCGCTCCTGCCGTGCGCGATTGTAGCGCGATGGATCGTCCGGTGTGGACCCAGCTATTGAGGGTGTAGCATACACATTCAAAAAGACTGCAGCTATATTTCGGAAGATATGTCGATTCTGTTTTACTAATTAATTATCAAATTTGACCGATATTTGAGGTGTAGGCTTAGCAGTAAAGATATAAGTAAGTATTTACCGGAGACTGCTGCCAACACCTTTAGAGTTGTATTAGTATTATTGAAGTGAAACTTCTTTAAAATCATTGTGATTTGAAACTCGATGAAACGAAAAAAAAGCGACACTAAAAAAGGATATTTATTTAATAATTTAAACACTACGCTCATAAAGATAGAGATAGAATATTTTGAAGTTTTTTTCTTTATTTAATAATTTCAACACTATGCGTATAAAGATAGAGTTGGAAACATTTTGAAGTTTTGAAGTTTACAGACTAGCTTGACAACCAAAAAATTGGCGTCTTCGATGCCGCTAGAGCCGCGACACTCGAGCATCGATTATTCGAATGATAATTAAAATATATGGAAAGTTAACAGACAGAGAGAGTATATTCACTAATGTAGCTAATAGTTAACGGCGTTATTTTTATCGTTATAAAAAAGATGCATTTGGACATATTCACTGACACTAACATTATGCCAGATCGAGCTGGACATTATATTAATATAATACGTTCTCTAAGTCAGTCAAATGTTCTGGGGTTGTCTGGAAGAGATCATTTTTTAGCGATAAGACCACCCTTTGTACATAACCAGATATAATTTTAGTCTGTACATGTTTGTATTGGTGTACAATAAAGAGTTATCTATCTATCTATGTTTAATTTACTTTCAACTCTATCTTCAGTGATATATAGAATCAAGCAATTGTTGTAATAGGATTTTTTAGGTATACTCATTTATTTATTACAAACATTATAACAATAAGAACTAGGCGGCTTTCAATATGCAATCTCAATCTTTAATCTCTAATCCAAAATCGATATTTTCAATCCATTTCCTACTTTTGTGATTTCAATATTCGATCCACAGATCGTTTCGTCGATCCGTTTTACGAATCCATCGTTGGGAGGGCGATCCGGCATTTTTGGATTGCCACTTGTATGAAAGTGACAGCTACACGTTTTCAATAAACGATCTCTAATTTTGACAGATCCGTTTTTGACCTCAATCGATCTTTATTTGCGATCCCCCAATATTGAGAGATTCTTGTGTAATAATGGAGTTATTTGCGAGTGATGGTGATAGTGATTGAAATGTTACTTCAATTATGGGATTTGGATAGTAGTGACGGCGAACTAGAAAGAGCAGAGTCCTCAAAAATAAACTTCTTGCAAAGTTTAGAATAAACAAAACATCCGTTGAAATGGTTTTGAACGAAATAATGCCATTTGTTAGTGAAATCGAGGCGGTAAAGTGTTTTAATAATATTTACATTGCTTTATACATTAGATGACCTAAAATAATATTCAATTCTATTTTTAGAAACAACGGCTGTCCACCATTGCATCAACTTTTACTTAACTCTACGATTTTATGCATTGGGGACAATGCTAAATTCGGTGGCTGATTTTGTTGGTGTATCCCTATCAGCGGTATGTAGGATAGTGGCAGATATATTTGCTGCTATTGCTAGATTGTATGGCAAATATACTGTTCTGGACTACAGACAAATTTTATAATATCACTCGGTTTTCTAGAGTATATGGTGCCATTCATTGAAACTGAACTCAATATTAAGAGGTTGGCAATATTATATTGTCACTTCTATTTCAAATATATAACACAATTTTTACTGACTTGCTTGCACCTTTGTTAAACCCATCAACTACACAAGAAATCAGATACAATGAGGCCCACATAAAAACTAGAAATACAATTGAAAGGTAAAACTAACACTTAAGATTATTAGGTACTCATATTGCTTACCACAGGTGGGTACTTCCTTTACTGTTACCATTTGACCTATGCTTTATGTACATGTAAGAATTTTTACAACTATACATATAATAAAACTGTAGAGGTCGAATTTCTGTACAATGAGAAAAAATGCTATAAACCGAGTCAGGGGATGTAAGAAGTGAAATAGAACAAATTTAGATTTTTTTCAAATTTTCTGTTTCTGTTTGTCTGTCTGTTTGTACCAGTTAATCTCCGAACTGACTGGATTGATTTAAATGAAATTTTGTATGGTGGTAGCTTATATCCCTGGTCAACATATAGGATAGTTTTTATCTGGAAAAATTAAAAAGTTCCCGTGGGATAGTTAAAAAACCGCACCACACAGATGAAGTCGCAGGCATCAGCTAGTTTAAAATATATTTCTATTTAAAATCTAAACATTCTTACATGTACAGGAAACAGGTCAAATGGAAGCAGTAAAGAAAGTACCCACTTGTTTACTAGTAGGAAATAGCATTTCTTTTTTAATTTGAAAAATATATTTCTTTGTACAGGTGTTTGGAAACATTGCTTCCCAGTAATATCACTGACAATGCGATTGTCCTGAGAAAATATAACAAAGGTTATAATAGCTACAGCAATTCTTCGCATCATTTGTAGGACCTAGTATTGAGGAAGTGGTCCCTGAAGTAGAGTTGTCGTGAGAAAGTTACTGTGACATCAGAAAATTTGGAAAATAATGTTACTCATAGAATAGATAAAATTTCAAATTATTTTTAATAATACACATATATATTATACCTGCCTCTAAATATATATTATGTGTGTATAATATATTGAAATAAAAAGTTGCCTGTGTTAATGGAGATTGTAAGCTATGTTTGTACTACTGCTACACTTTACTGAAAATTCTTTCACCCATTTTGTGTGATTGACAAACACTCACACAAACAAACTTTTACATTTATTTATATTTATAGGATTTGTAAATTGCTTAAAGTTCATGTAAATATGTTTTGTGATGAAGGCTATTTATACTTAAAGTAGGCTAGATATAAATGGAACATTGTCCAGGAAATAAAACATACAGATATAACTTTATTTCTGGCTTCACAACCATCATCACTTTTTATCATCCTGCGTTTGGCACCTGTGAAAACAAAATGTGATATAATAATCTGCATTTAAATATTATAATTAAATTCCTTCTAGAATTATATTTTATATGTAGTTTACAGAATCTTAATGTCATTGACATCTGCAATAGTTGTAAAATTGAGTCATTGAGGCTACTATATGTATGTACTCAGTGTGCGAGTTTCAATACACAGGGGGGGAATCAGACCTAGGATATCTAAGTTGTGACTCAAATGTAATAACACTTGTCCACAATAACTTATATTCTTACTAAACAGGGTTATTTAGTAGAACTTTAACAACCGCCCAACCAGGACAAACTTACTTGCACCATACTTAACAATATCTTATCTATAATTATTAACAAATATGTTGTTTTAAAAAAGTAATAAAACACACTTGTCCTTGTGGTTGTGTATTTAATTAATTTTATCACAGAAAATTGTTATTTATTCATAAATATGATGGGTAATTCAATAGATATTTAGTTACATAATGTTTACTTACCATTAAATTCTCCATTTTCTAGTTTTTCTTGCTACAAAACAAACTTTAAACTACCTAAATATCTAATACTTGCTTACAAAAACAACAACATTTTAATAATATCAAATTGACTGGCGTGAAGTTTATTTTTCTTAAGATGCTGTTCCGTTCCTATTCAAAGGTTTGAGTTACAGAAGAACAGAACGTGTGCTAAAATGTTTAATAAATCCCCTAAGGTTATTTATAAAATATATATTAATAAATATAAAAAATATTATGTTTATTCGTGAAATATACTACTTTGAATGTAAAAATTATCATCAAAATCTAAAGAACTCTTAACTAAAACTGCGTGAAACGAAACGTTCGGGAGGACACAAATTTATGACCAATCCCTTTTTTTTTGTGAGATTTTATAACCAGATGTTATATTGAAACGAGGATTTTGGATCGATCGATGGATTGGTTAAAATCTGGATAGATAACCATTTTAGGATTGAGATCGAATATTGAACAATAAAAGCCATATATTTTCACTTCTGTCTTGATTTTTGAACGAGTCGGACGTGTCTGTTAGGCTTATTATTCAAATTGATGCTTGTCAGTGACTTTAAAATGCGGAGTTATAGAGAATATTTGCATTTTTGTCTCACGTATTTACTATGTTCTTTGTATTTATGATGACGGTTTGTTCAAATTATAATATAAAAGCTATCCTGATTATTTCTTCTCATTTAAATACGCAAATCTTCATTAATTTGAATAAAGAACAATATTTCTAGAGTCTTCTTCTATTTGCATTTGTTAACATCTTATTATAGCCAATGTCATGTACAAATAAATTGTAGGTTTTTCACTGTCGCGTAATGAAGTAGCTCTTATGCAGCGCAAAAAACACAAACACATTTCACTAAACAGTTCGAATATATAATTATTAAATATGATTAAATACCACGCTCTTACAGAATATCGGCGTAAAACGGTTAGCCCCAAGCTAATCGTCTTTCGTACGATGAATGAGAGTTTTGATGTCCCATTTCCCTCTCCCCCTATCTCATCCCTCCTTTACTAGTGCTTGGGAATAGAGAGATGGAAAGACAAGTTGCTTACGTAAGCATACCACATCCGACCTTTCATATGGACTTCGGGCTTATTCATAGAGAGCTAGAGTAAGCTTGAACGCTTGTTTAAGAACCAAAAAGACACATTCAAACTTAATCTAACTCTCTATGAATAAGACCGTTGCAGTATACCTGCCTGATGGATCAAGAGCAGGTGGATGTGTTTCGCCATCAGGCGGTGCGTATCTTCAGGGATAGTAGTAGTTTAATTTACGGGAAGGTCGTATTCTCGGTCCTATATGGCGGTACACATTAGTGAAACACACATTTAACTGAAAGTTGATTTTTTTTTATTTCAATTACATAGTCGTGTGGAATGTCGTTATAAACATGTTGGAAAATTAATATGTTGTCCTTTTTATTGAGGTCAATTGACTTGCACCAGGGTGCCACGCACTCTTACACCCCCCCGCAAGTAGAGACTTTCTTGATCATAGTAAACTACAAACTTTTTATCCGTGCCGGAACGGAGAAAGGATACAATTTCCTGCGGCCGGGCGGCCTGTCGTAAGAGGCGACAAAACAACCCACAGCCAGGTGGTAAGGCAATTGCCCGACTGGATGACTACCACCCCTGGTCTAGAGTATGCCGCCATAACAACCTTAAGTTGTGCTCCGGCATTAGTGACCAGTCTCCCTTAAGAGAGCAGCAGTACATTTGTAGCACCTTTGGTGTTGCAAATGTCCATAGGCGATGGTAACCGCTTTCCATCAAGTGGGCCGTCTGCGTGTCCGCTAAACTCCTGCAATAAAAAAAATAAAAGAACAAAGACACATTGAAAAAAAATATAAATATCCATGTCAGCATTTTAAAAATACGAACAAATTTTTGACTTCAAAGTAGCTTTCAAGAAAAGTACAAATAAACCGAATGCGAAGACACTCAAAGTTTTTACGCGAAGAATGTGTCTCAAAACAGAAATTGTTCAAGTTTGCATTCGGATTTAAATCTTGTTACAGTGCATTTAGTTTGTTTGAAATGTATCGACTTGCAAAGCTATCTACTTGATTGTGATCTAAGTAGGAGACTAGTTGTGCCTGAGAAACATCGCTCGCGTCAGGTTCATTTTAAAAAATCCGATCTTTTAGTGTACATACATTCTCACATCTGTGACACATTAAAATTACGTGTTACGAAACATGAGATTATAAATACCTATGTATACATTGTGTACACGTATGAACGCTGTAAGAAACAAACATCTGCTACACATTTAAGAACAACGTACAACATCAATAAGGCACTGAGTACAAGAGCCTTTGTTCGTTCAGAAATACCAAAAAACTATACTTATCCCTCTTTTACTAACCAAAAGTATATCCGCTGTTCTCTTCTAATGATAAAAGCCAGTTTTTCCAAGACGTTAGTAGTAAACCCCTTGTGAAAATGACTTGAATATATTTGGCGTCAAATGAAATCGTTTATTACGATTTATTACTGAAATCCGTCTTTTTCGGCTTAGCTGGGTCAAAGGGCATCTCACTATAGTGCTGTTGTATTCATGATGATAACACGAGTGAATATTTCATATTAATCACGTCGTCCTGCCCTATGCTGAATTTACATATCGAGTGTGTTATGAAAGATCATCGTAAGCGACATATAAAATTTTGCAAGAGATCTACTTTAGAAATTATTTTTTAATACAATATTCATAGATCCCTAATTTTTTAATGTGATCATAAGTTTATTATTAACGTAGAAATAAGCCTAAGAATCTTTGTATAAGGATTTAAACTATTTTAACTGTGTTACAATAAAAATATGAATTACCAAACTTAATTCTGTCGCTTACGATGTTTCTCCATAATAGGCTCGACATTTGATGGGCGGCCTGTCGTAAGAAACATAAAATATTTCATCAAAGTATTAAAACAATATACCTATTAGGCTATTATTTTTACTAAAAAATGTAACTAAACAAACATTTTAGTGATTTACCTTCAAATAGTTCTATTTTTGTTAATCGTCTAGAAGAAATGAAAAGAAATGCATCAGTTATGTCCTCTTCCGTGGACCGTTTCCAGTTGACGTTCGTATGTTTATGAACGAATTAAAAATACATTGAACGAAAAAAATTATGTTTTTTTTTAATACTTACCTTACTTATATCTTATTATTATTAATTAACGATATTGTAAAAAATAATCATCTTAAATAGACATATCATCACACATAAACTTATTGTTATCAGTAGATCCGACTCCTTCCGTGGTCTCATTATAATACGTATTCGATACTGAATAATCGAAACGCATCTTGGCTTTATTTATTTTTGTTGGCAACACTTTTTAGCTGTCAGTTAAAACTTTCATGTTAGTGTGGTGAATGTGCGCTGTGTAAAAATAAAACAAAATTTTATTTTAATAAGTGTTTGACCATAATTTACGTCAAAGATCGTTGTGACTTTTCTGTTATATTGATATTTTGGTAAGTATTGTCTTAAAAAATAGTTGCGCTGTATATCCTTGTGAGATATCGGCGGCCATTGTTAAAATGCACATGAGTTTTTTACTAACCTCAATTTTTTTTATTTTGCACCGCTGTTTATAACCTATTTTCTCTTCTGTGGACAATCTTTTCAGGGGACACTATGTCCACCGAAGGGTAAGCGTCCACGGAAGTGATCCTATTAAGCTTTGATACTTTTATGAAGAACATTTTGAATTAAATTAATACTTTTAAGCACGTGCTACTTGGCGCTTTTATAAACTTGTATAAATTTTATTACTATTCTTTTAAACTTATAATAGGTATATGGTGTACAAATTATTTGTATAGTGCTAAATTGATAAAGCTAACAAAATTAAACCCGAATAGTGTTTTATGGTGTGTGGGAGTAGAGAGGTTGTGCTTACCTTGACATAATCATTCATAGAAGATTCTACAAATACCCTTGGGACAAAAAAAAATTATGACCTTGTACTATTATTCCATTATCACACGAACAACTTTCTCTTGTTTGATGGTCAATTTGAGCGACGAATCTCACAATACTTTGCATGACTTTTAGTCTCTAGCTTTGTGCGTATGTCTGGAATTTTGCTTTATTTTCAGGAAACGATGCCGCGAACATATAAATCTAATCTCCAGTTAAGTGACGAAGATAAAAAGGCTCGACGACGTGAACAAAAAAAAATGAGCATGCGTCGAGCACGAAAAAAACTGGACGAAATTGCTAAAGAAGAAATAAGAAGAAAGGACAGGGAAAGGTATTATAAAAAGAAAGAAAAAGGTGAAATTAAAACAATTGACCAATATACTCCAAGACAGCAGCGTCAAATAAGAAAAATGTGGCGGGAAAAATCAAAGAAACGACGTGAATTATTAAAAATGCGCAAAGCCGCAAATGTTCTACTGGAAGATAATACTCCACCGATAAGTCCTTCTTCATCATTTTCACGTATTGAAGTAGGAAGATTAATTGCTGCTCGCAACAAGAGAGAGAGAAAAGCAGAAAATGAGGCTTTGAAGATAAAGGTTTTAGAAATGCGAAGAATTATTAAAAGATACCGAATGCGGATAAGAAGGCTGGAAGCAAAAAAACACAAAGTAATAAATACGCCTAGTTCTAGCAAAAATGCCTTGAAGAGAGATGTGAGAACAGCTGTTCATGATTTTTTAGTAAAGGATGAGTATAGCAGACTAACTGCGGGAAAAAACGAAACTATTACCAGAAAGAAAAGCAAGCGCCAGATACGTTTATTGAATGATACACTCTTAAATTTGCACAAAGTTTTTCAAAACGAAACAGGCATGAAAATCTCATATCAAACATTTCGAAGATACCGTCCATTTTGGGTTCTGTTTCCGAAAGCATCAACGAGAAATACATGTCTTTGTGCATTACATGAAAATAGCGATTACATAGTTCGATCACTTTATAAAGCACAAGTTATATCTTATGGATCAGCTTCTGATATGGCTAAAGCAATATGTTGTAATAATAGGCTGAATCGAAATTGCTTAGAGCGAAGATGCAAAGACTGCAAAAATAAGAAAGTTGCGTTTAATGATTTTAATGGTGACGACTTTATTATTTATGATAGATGGATTATTAAAAATGTTGGTATAATTGTAAAAGGGAAAGAGAAACAATGTAAGAAATGCATTAAAGAAACAGTGAAAACTACAAAAAAATCTCTTGTTCGATTGTTTAACTTAAACTTACCAGTGTATATGCAGCATATGGCTAATTTAATTCATCAGATTAAGACAGTTCAAACCCTTAAACAACAATTATCTCCAACAGAAGCTTTGTTACATATAGATTTCTCAGAAAACTATAATTGTAAATATAGTTCTGAAGTCCAATCGGCTCATTTTGGCGGATCTAAGCCTCAGTTATCGCTTCACACATGTGTATACTACAGCAATAACTTAGGGTCCCTAAATAGTAATTTTAATACAACCCCCATGTGCACTATCTCAGAGAACTTACGCCATGACCCCGTAATGATATGTGCTCATCTTAGACCTATTCTTCATAGGATCAGAGAAATAAGTCCCAATTTAACAGATTTACATATACTGAGCGACGGTCCAACTACCCAGTACAGAAATAAGTCAATGTTTTATTTGATTGCAAATTTTTTGGGCAAAGAATTGAATAATGTCAACAATATTATATGGCATTACAGCGAGAAAGGCCATGGTAAAGGAGCCCCCGATGGCGTAGGTGGTTGCGTAAAGAGATTGTGTGACAATTCAGTTGCATTGGGTAAAGACGTGTCCAATTATGATAGTCTTATGACTTGCTTAAAGGAAAATTGTAGAGGTATAGAGATTTACGGCATCGGTGACCCCAGCATTCAAGACATTCAAGAAATTATGGATCAGAGCCCTGTAAAAGCTTTCAAAGGGACTTTGAAGATACATCAACTCTCCTGGAGTCGAAATGAGTCAAACATTTTACACGCTAGAAGATTAAGTTGTCTATCTTGCCCAGCATGCATGATTTGTCCACATTTTGAAATCGGACAGATAACAGTTCAACACGAGAGGGTTGTATTCAATTCTCCAAATTCTATGTCTCATGAAGGTACTTTGTCTCCAAGGAGTATATCGTCGTCTCAAGCTACAACAGAAACTTTTAGGTCTGATCTCATAACCCCAGAAGAAGAAATTTTCCAAAGCGCGCCTATTTGTCCTAAGAAAAGGTTGAGATTAATTTCTATTTCTGATGAATCAGAAATATTTCCTGTACATTCAAGAAAGAAAATTTTCTTCACAGTCAGTGAAGATGAAGATTCTATATTTTAATACATATTTACAATTGCCTATTACCGCTGATTTTAGTTTTTAATAATTTTTCTAATGGTAACAGAAAAGAAATCACTTCCCTGGACATTTTTGTTTTATTTTTTTAATCAAGAAATATTTTATATGTTATTTTGTTTCTACTTTTAAACCTTAAAGTACACTGTAATTGTTATCATGTACAAGTTTATAAAGATTTGAAACTATCATTATTGATTGAATCTCTAGTTTTATCTTTTCTGTTGATATTTACATCTTTTCGGTGGACACTTAAAAATAAAAATATTATTAATTTCCTAGAAAATAAGGTTTTGATCTCTGAATTTAATCATACTGTGATCTTTGTGTTATTATTCATAATAAATGTTGATTTTTTACACAAAAAGCGTCATTTTTTTATTTTCAACTTTTGAAACTCACATTTGTTTATGACCCACTCTTTAATTTTTCGGGATCAGATCGGTCCAGTCGTTTCGGTGATTAGCCGGTACAAACAGACAGACAAACAGAGAAACAAAAAAATTGAAAAAAATCTAAATTAGTTCTATATCACTTCTTACATCCCCCTGACTCGGTTTTTAGCAAATTTTTTTCATTGTACAGAATTTCGACTTATTCGTTCGATTCGAGATTCGTTTTATTATATGTATATAGATTGATATCTATACATCTATACATATAATAAACCTGTAGAGTTCGAATTGCTGTAGAATGAAATAAAATGGTAAAACCGAGTCAGGGGGATGTAAGAAGTGAAATAGAACTAATTTAGATTTTTTAAAATTTTTAAAGTAATAATATTATTTTATTTTTTTGTAACAATCTTGTAGATTAATTTAATAGTTAAAGAATATTAAAAGAAAAATACAATTAAATACTAAAACTAAACTATAGTATAAAAAATAAACCTAAAATTAAAAACTAGAACTAAATAAAAAATTATAGATAAAATATTGGTCCCAGACCACTGTCACTTACCGGGAACGTTCCCAAAAGGCTGGCGGCGTTACCACGTTGAATAGCAATACCTAGCCTTTGAGCAAAATAGACGCCAGCCTTTTGGTCGCGTGAGAAGTCTATTAAACGGTCGGTAACATCTCGATATAGTTTTAGAGCGTTAGGACCCCACGGACCCAGAGTTTCCACCCCAAACGCCGTAAATGTATAACTATTTCCGATAGCGGCGTACTTGCGGCGTTTGAGGGCCTCCTGTTCGGCTGCAGCAGAACCGGCGATAGCGGACGTACTTGATAGATGGGACATCGCCAGAGTGTCAACGCAAGTAGCATCCCACACTAAGGGGCAGTCCATCTTCCATAATATAATATTTAATTGTTTGTCCGTTTGTCTGTTTGTCTGTCTGTTTGTACCGGCTAATCTCCGAAACGACTGGACCGATTTAAATGAAATTTTGTATGGTGGTAGCTTATATCCCTGGTCAACATATAGGATAATTTTTATCCCGAAAAATTAAAAAGTTCCCGTGGGATATTTAAAAAACCGCACCACGCGGACGAAGTCGCGGGCATCAGCTAGTAAACACATAATTCTAAACATGCCGTGTCTGTATATTAAAGCCATATTAAAGCCTTTAAAAAAAAACACGATGCAATTTTTTTTAGATTTGTTATCTGTTTGTTCTGGATTCATGTAACAACTACTGACCCGATTTCGATCGACAGCTAATTCTTACACTTAAACTTTGCGCTACTTTTAATCCCGAGAATTTTTTGGGAAAGATTTAATATTACCAGATTGAAAAAAAAAATGGAATTCCAATTCCATTTATTCACCGAACACTACCAAATTTTATGTATAAAATGTGAGATACTTTTTATCTCGAGAAACTCGCGGAAATTTTCCCGGGAGCGGTTTGAAGTTCTCCGGGTGCTTAAATATTGACTTTATTCAGATACAGTTTTCACTAAAACGATAGCTTACTTTCTTTTTAATCGACTCAAAAAATGAGAATGTTCTCAATTCGTCTGCATGTTCGTTACACGATATCTCCGTCAATCGTAAAATGATTTTCGAATTGTTTTCTTTACTCGTAAGTGTATACTCCCGAAGTAGTCCCATGGTCACCAAGTCATGATCTTTTATTTTTTTTTGAAAAAAAACCAACAGCGCATATCAATAATACAAGTTAAAAAAATATAATGTAGGTTTTTCTGAAATTAATTGTGAGCAAACGAGCGAACTAAAGTTTAAAAATGCAATCAATATAATAATATATATATATATATATATATATATATATATATATATATATATATATATATATATATATATATATATATATATATACATACATAACTTTACGCCAGTTCCCTTGCGGGTTAGGCACGAACAACAGAGCGCCATTTAGGCTTATTCTTACACACCTCACTTGCTTCTTTGACATTCATAACTCTTGTCATGCACGCTCGTCTATTCTTAAGGCTCCTGGCATATATATATATATATATATATATATATATAGCCAGGAGCCTTAAGAATATATATATATATATATATATATATATATATATATATATATATATATATATATATATATATAAGTAAAGTTACTTTATTTTGTAAATTTGTTGTTGTTCTTTTATGTTTTACTTGGCGCCGACTTCAAGATGTTGTAGAAGTCGGTTAAATATTTATTTTTTGGTTTTTAGTATCTGGTAGACGGTTTTTTTTAAATTAAATGCTGTGATACTTTGTTTCCCGGGAATCCTAGGGGAATTTCAAGTCAAGCGTTGACGAAGTTGCGAGCATATCCTAGTACTAATATAATAAGAGCCCATAAACGTCTCACTGCTGGGCTCAGGCCTCCTACTATGGGGGGAACGGACAGCATTTCCGCCACGCTTGTCCAAGGCGGCTTGGCCTGTTTGACACATGCGTTACCTCGATGTTGCTAGTACATGTGTTACCCTTTGTGCTTGGGAGCGTGCGCTAACCATTACGCTAACACGATTTCATAGTAATATATACTAAAGCAAAATATATAATATTTGTCCATGTCTACACACTTTCCGAACAGGTGTAGTATATATCCCGTTCAGATACTAAAAATTAATTAACATCGCTTAATATCATGTTATAAATTAGGTTATAAATAGAGATGATTACAAAACGTAAATTATTCTTAATTTTTGTTGGAATTTTCTAGTAATTATCGCGTTTTTAGATGTTTATGACTCTAGCTTTAGGTGTTAATAATTTTGTTTGTTGATAACCCTGCGCGTCAAGTTATGGTGAAAGGGGTATAGAAATATCAACTGCCTCTGTGGTCTAGCGGTGACTACGATAAACATTAATATTTTGTTGCTTACTAGACCGACTGCTTTGCTTGTTTATTTTTATCACTTTGTTAATATACAAATATACATATATAGCACCACGACTATTGCCGACGTATACATTATGTTTGTAAGTCTTAAGGTGTATATAAGATACAATTATATACAAACATTAATGTAAATATTTAGCCTTGTTATTAATGAATATTTGTATGTACCTATGTCGGAATAGTTGGAATTCCCGATCATTGGTGGTAGTTGCATACCGCGGTCGGGACTAGACCGCAACGCCTCGTCGCGCCAACTCCCTACCTTCAAATTAGTACATAGCTATTATTAAATAAGCGTGTATACATAAATATATGTACCTATTGCATAACTATCTCTAGATGTATCAGATTTAATAAAAACCACAACCGTGCAACTATGTACATCGAAACATTTTTTAAGTCAGTTGATATGTATATACGTAATATGTAGTTTATTTAGTATTTACTTTTTCATGATTTCATTGTATCATTGCGTAGCGGTGTATAAATTATATATTCCTACTAAAATTCATCTATATAGACCAAATAGTTTCTGTGTGTCTGCGACATAGTTATGAAGATCTAGGAACAGATAATAATATGACGATTACATAAGGATTCCATTTATAATGGCTACTTTACTGTAAGACTCAGACCCCAAGCCATTTAATCACTGACTAAAAGATTATCCGCAAAAAAGGTGCAATATCTTAAGAGTGTCTCCACAAAAGTTGTTAATTTATCAAAGCTTGCAGACTGCAGACTTCCTAGAAATTGCAGACATTAGTTCACTGGAAACAGTACCCAGATAACGAAGACAGCTATTATTACGTTATGAATTAGTTACGACTCAGTTTTCAGCTAGAAAAGCTCTTTAAAAGCAGCTTAAATCCTTACTTTTCACCTATCTCCTAGCTATACTACAAGAAATCGTCAAAAACAGATTCAGTAATAATATTCCGCCATTTTTCAACATTTTTTGTACCTAGTATTTAAGAACGTAGTTTTAATGTTTGGTTAACAATAAAGTGTGTTGTTCAATTCGTATTCTACGTACAAACACACACATTGTATGTACAATGTACATCCCCAAGCTAAGTAAGTTACGCTTTTGTATGGGTGCATACAATGGATACAACGCCACCACTATATTATTATTTTTTTCAATAAGTATATGTTAGAAATCTTTACAAACCACTACTATAGGAAAATATTGTTTTATGATAATAATATATACTTAAATAACATTTAATAGATGGCAAGATTTAAGTTCTCAAAGTTCTATAAATCACAAACAACTTTCACACAGTAAGTAATTTTTGAACCATGAAGTGGAAATTTTTATTAAAACTTTCTACAATTGGTTTAAAAAGATCTGTTGAGTAGTTTTTGAGATCAAAAAAAGCGTTCAAACAAAAATACCCCATATTTTTGATTAAACGCTTTTTTTAGGTTTCGTAGCCAAATGACAAAAACCGTTGACTTTCGTCGTAGTATACGATCCGACGCGCACTTGGCCGATTTATTTATACTTGGAATATCACAATACAAGCATAGATTTTTCAGGGGAACTGAAGGGTGCAGTTTTATTTTGTAAAAAGAAATAGTAATTTTTTTTAAAAAGCAAGCTTTTATTTAAAACTAAAAAGAATAAAATAAACTTTAAATCAAACCCATCCATTTTGATAAGATTACACAATTTATATAATATTAAAGCTTGTCGCAAGATCCATCCGCCGTATTGGATTTAAAGTCATTTTTCTGCGTATTCTTCTCAGCAAGTCCTTTAATTCGATACCTATATCATGGGAGAGCACAAAATATAACTAGACCGCCGTCTTAGGTCATCCGCCATATTGGTTTTAAAATGACGTCATTTAGCTAACCATGCATTTTCATCCAAACTAATTGTATATGCAAAATATCAACTCAATCGGTTAAGGACAACTTTAAAATTCAGTTGCAGGATTTGACCCGAACATACAAAATTGCACGTTAAATAAAAGCTTCTAAAATTATGTAAAAATTACTTTAAAATGAACAATAGTTTTAGGATATCGTCACAAGAACACCTTTCTAAGTATTCAAAGACCCATATATAAATAGGTATATCAAATAAATGTGCATGTATGAAGAGGTTAATGAAAGTAGATGAAGCGAAAGTTGCTTGTCAGGATCGTCGCAAGTAGAGATCTATAGTCTCTGCCTACCCCCATGGGAAAAAGGCGTGATAATATGTATGTATGTATATATAAATAGGCTAAGCTGTATATACACTTTGTCACATTTCACTGTTACGCAACGTGTTCAAATTCATCCGGTGTAGCCTATTGACGCAGAATCCCACAGTCGAATCTTTGAACCACATTATCAAGGTTTTCAGAGCTTAATCAAATCCAGCTTATTATTCTAGTAGCATCATTAATGCGATACGTCCACAGAATATGTATAAACATTTTATTGGCATTTCGCTATGCACCGCCTCGTCTCTCGTCTTCGAATTTAATGAACCCACTAAAAAGGGATTATTGCCTTTATGGCCGCCATGAAAAAATCAATTGGTACCTCGGTGTGCTTTTGCTTGATTAAATGTGGTATAAATTAAATTAAGCCAAGTTATGGCCGGTTTTGATGCCATCGACGTTTAAGGCTTACTAATAAACTATTGGGATGCGTTAGGAATTCTCGAGTGCTTTTTAATTTATGACTACTGGTCGTTTGTTGTATTTTGAAATAAAACGCCATAAAAGTGTTGTTTACAACTAAGCAACTTTTTCTACGTTTTAGATGTTATCCAGCGGATGACTTTCAAATTTGATCTTATGATATCTCTAAAATTATTTAAAAAAGTTATATTAATTTTGTTATTTCCTACATCTTACTCGTTCCCGTTATTTGCTCTTTATTAATAATCTCTTCTTAATGATATCTACTTCTTCTTTCGTTAATTACTTCTTCACAGAACAGGTTGCGGTTTATAGAAGTCGCTGCTATTCAATACCAAACAAGCTAAATCATTGTTGTCTTCATTTTTAGTCCTCTGAGGTCTAATAGGGAAAGAAAGAATTTATGTTTTATTTATCTATTTATATTATTTTGTTTAGGAATTACATTAACTAATCGTAGAAAAAAATTAATTAAAAATAAACAAACTTGACTTATAAGGGGCATCAGTCTCAGCACAATGCTGGTCTGTTTAAAACTATAAATCGTGCGCAGAAGGTTTGCCGATGATCACCCCTCCCGCTTACAAGGACTGGGCCCAAGACTCGTCTAAGTAGTACTAAGAACTGGACAACCGCGGGTCGTGGTTGTACGAAGCGGGAGGGGTTATCATCGGCAAACCTTCTAAGCACGACTTCAGCGCTGATATTCTGGTCAAGGCGTCACGGCGAACATTATTGAGAATCATAAAAACCATGATCGCAAGCATTGGGGACTATGTCACCCCCGTCCGTAGGAGAATACCATAATTCTTTATCCCTACACGTTGTCCCCGGGTGGTGCTAAATAGGTGACATTGGAGGTGGTAGGCTCCGGCCGCGGCTTTTTTTTTTTTACCACCCATCGGCCAAAGACATGCCGCCAGAATATGGTGCCGGTTGACGACCGGATGAGAGGGCCCTATGGACATCTTGGGGGGGCTCGGGCGTCCCCGCAGTCTCCAAACTAGTCTTCTATGCAGATGTGCTAAGTTACTATCATCCTTTGGCTTATTATTGCACTGCCTCATTTCACTTCTGTCTTCGTACCTTCTACATACATAACAACTATGAAAAAGAGAAATAAGAGAAACGTTAAACGGCGGTTGCACTCCCTCTCACTTAAAGTGCACCTCTCTAATATTCGAGGTCTGCACTCCAATCTCGTTGCTGTCCACCACCACCTCGAGACAGAAAAACCCGCTCTTTTATTCCTCTCGGAGACGCAGATAGGTCCGCCGTCCGATGTGGCGTATCTTTCCTACCCAGGGTTCACCCTGGAGCACAATTTTAAGCCACGTGCGGGCGTATGTCTCTATGCCCGTGATGACATCTGCTATCGGCGTCTCCGCAATCTTAAAGACCCCAGATTTTCCGTTATATGGGTTATGATAGATACAGGTATAGAAAAAATCATTTATGCTTGTATCTACAGGTCACACAAAGGAGATCAGGAAACAACCAGGCTCACCGAATATCTTTGTGAGGCGGCCGATGCTGGACAACAGAAATACCCTGCGGCTCAGTTAGTGCTACTGGGTGATTTTAATGCCCACCACCAGGATTGGCTTTACCCACACCAGTTCACTGATCATGCTGGGAGGGAGACGCGCAAACTAGCATTAGCGTTAAATCTTACCCAGCTGGTCCAAGGAGCGACAAGAGTACCAGACGTAGCTGATCAAACGGCCAACTGCTTGGACCTCTTGCTGACAACTGATCCAGACCGTTATTCTGTGTCGATATCATCGCCTTTGGGCAGTTCCGACCACTGTCTGGTGAAAGCTGTATCTATGTACCCCCCGCCCGATCTCAGCTCTTGTGGCAACCGGCGAGTATGGAGGTACAATGCAGCTGATTGGGATGGGATGCGTACATTTTTTGCGTCCTATCCTTGGAAGCCTCTTTGCTTCTCTTCCGAAGATCCCTCAGCTTGTGCGGACGCGATAACTGACGTAATACGCCAAGGCATGGAGTTTTTTATTCCATTTTCCGATGGAGTTACGTCAGGCAAGGCACAAATGTGGTTTGGGGCTGATTGCAGACGCGCTGAGGCAGTCAAGCATCAAGCGTATCTTGCTTGGGTACACGCCCGTAATCGCAAAACTGAGGACATAACGGATAAGAAGAAAGCATATAATAAGACTGCCAAAACATGCAAAAGGACATTACAGAAAGCACGATTTGACCACATTGGCTGCACTGGGACTAAACTTGCTTCTTACCCTGCTGGCAGCAAAGCATTTTGGTCCTTAGCAAAGTCAGTCGAGTCGAACTTCTGTCGCCCCTCACTTCCTCCACTGCTGCGGCCAGATGGTTCGCTGGCCCACACTGCTGTAGATAAAGCTAACTTGTTTGCTTCACTCTTCGCGGAGTCTTCGCGTCTAGACGCTATGGGCACACTACCTCCAAGTCTGCCGCAATGCGTATTGCAAATGCCAGAAATACGCATTCGTCAGACTGAGGTACGCAAAACGCTCCGCAATCTAGATACGAATAAAGCTAGCGGACCTGATGGAATCCCAGCCAGAGTTCTAAAATCCTGTGCACCAGAGATCTCTCCCGTACTGACTCGCTTATTTCGCCTCTCATTGAAGACTGGAAAGGTTCCAACATCCTGGAAGCAGGCAAATGTACAGCCGGTACCCAAAAAGGGCAGTCGAGCCGACCCTGCCAACTATAGACCAATTTCGGTTACGTCGATACTCTGTAAGAGTATGGAACGTATCCTAAATGCTAGGCTACTCACGCACCTAGAATCAAATGATCTCCTCAGCGATCGGCAATACGGTTTTCGTCAAAACCGATCCACTGGGGATATTCTAGCGTACGTCACACACATTTGTAGCGAGGCTATCGAGAGATATGGCGAAGCATCCACTCTCAATTTCGGCTCCTATATTGAAAGTGTAGCTCAGCTGGCTGCTAAAAAGTTAAGTATACTTACAAAGGTGAGTCGCTACTTCACTGCAGAGCAACTACTTAATCTTTACTGTGCTCAAGTAAGATCTTGCATGGAGTACTGCTCTCACCTTTGGGACGGCTCAGCCAAATACCAGCTTGAGGCGCTGGAGTCAATTGAGAGAAGAGCCAAGAGGTTGATTGGTAGCGACCAGCTTGTCAATACAAGGCTTCAAAGCTTAGAGCATCGACGCCGGGTTGCTAGTCTGTCGGTTTTTTATAGGATTCATTTCGGAGAGTGTGCGGTTGAACTGTTTGACCTGATTCCCCCTACACCATTCCATCTTCGGACCACAAGACGCTCTGGTTTGCGCCATCGTTTCACAGTGGAAACGCTACCAGTGCGTACTAAACGTTTCGCCTCCACGTTCCTTCTGCGTACGGCAGAATTGTGGAATGCACTACCAGAGTCCGTGTTTCCAGAAAAGTACAATCCGGGAATCTTCAAGTCTCGTGTGAATAGGTATTATCTAGGTAAGCGTGCTCCATCTTCGACCGCATCATCGTCCGGCACTGGACGTGATCGTGGTCAAACGCAAACCTATCATATCGCTTTAAGCAATAAGGCTGCCTTTGATCAACTTTAATTATTGTATCTAGTTTTTAAGAATACACTAACATACAGAAAAAAACTGCTAAGTAGATCGAAAATTTATCGTTTTTCTTTTGGGTTTTTCTCGATTATTTGTTCATTGACCCCGAATTCTCACTTGAGATTCATGTTCAGCGGGAAAAAATACGCCAGAAAATCATAGTCTGACACCCAGAACACTCAATTTTTTTTTGTTTGTGGACCTGTGTTATTACAATACAGTAGCGCTCTGGAAAAATCACGGGAGTTCATTCTACAGCTTGCTATACGTGTACTGGTATGAAGCGAGAAAGCGCCGCTATAGAAGGTAAGAAGCATGGATGAAGAGCACTCAAGAATGAATATCATCCACTAAAAAACAATAAAGTAAAAGCCACAGTAGATAATTACAGTTGGTGCCACCGCCCACCAATCCCTTTTTTATTTTTATAGCACAACTCAATTAAAACTTTCAATCAATATACTTGTTATTTAATATATATTTTTATACTAAAATCAGTTATAAATTGAAAGGCCTAATTAGCTCCGTTTTAAACTCAAAAAAACTGTGAAATTTACAAGTTGAAAGGGATCAGAACTTTCAATTCATGACTGACTAGGTGCCCCGTGTCCACTTCACTGGACGCTACTCGAGATAAGCCAACATATATATAGCCCATTGGAAAAACACTCCTTTCTCAAGTCAATGCCCAACAGAGTGAATGTTTGACCCTGGGACTATTTTAGAATATTTTGTCTATGACATTATACAATGAGGTTTTACAACAACTTATTTATTGTTCAATCAGCGCACGCCAATAAATCAACGCATCACCCCGTTTTTCTCGAAATTGATATTTCACATTAAAAACATTATTAATCACATTCAAATATAGCCTATTTCACACAACAATAAAGTAAGTTTCTATTGACGAAAGAATTTACAAAATCGGTTTAGTAGTTCAAGAAATTATTTCTTACAAACAAACTTACAAACTTCACCTCTATAATATTAGTATTGATTTCATCAGAGCATACCTGCTGTATTGATTGGCTTTTACAGGTTTTGAATCAAATGTAAGTTTGAAATCATCGATTATTACGATTCCTCGGTAGTGCCAGTATAATTAAAAGCCTATCTTTGCTATTAATTCAACACAGAAACAGACATAGGCAGCCCCTAGTGATTTCATAACCAACTCGTAAACGTCAAAATAACAAGAGCACACAAACACGCATACATCAAACAATACTGCCAAGTCGCAGAGTTTTCTTGTTAAAGGTCCTACACACTAAACGTAATGATTCATTTCCTTTATTCCAAATCGAATTCTTTAAGAATATTTTTTTTTATTGTGAAGCTGGCAATCAGGCAGACAGCTCACTTGATGGAAAATGGTTACCGTCACCTATTCACGTATGCAACCGCAGGGGCGGAGCTGACGCGTTGCCAGTCTTTAGGATGGAGTAGAGGGATTCTCCTTCTGCGAGTGCGTTATGCTTGCGAAGGAGGAGGCGGAGTGGGAGCATGAGTGCACATCACTGCTCGGCTCCCGCCAAAGGAAGACACGTCGGCGCGGAGGGCCAGCCAGGACCTTCGGCCACCATGAGCGGGCGGCGTGGTTGGGGCCTCTTGGGGTATAGTGGTTCTCACTCACCTGCAAATGCCGTCGAGATGGGGGCGAGAGTGTTCCGCGCGCGCTCACCTCTCCTCCCGTAGGGCGAGTTACGCGGAGTGGGCCTCGCGAGGCCCACGCCTGCCAGGGCTGCGGAGAAGTTAGGTGATATATCCGCAGCCCTGGCATAAGGCGAAGGACAGAACACCCAGGGGTTTTAGTGGGTATCCCTAACTGGGAAGTGGCAATAGTATGACACCAGTTTTGACTGGGCATGCTAGTGCCACCCCCGATCTGGCGAATCCCACACTAGGTCGCGAATTATCCCCCCAAGGTTCTGCCCTTGTCGCGGCTTCGTCCTCAAACGGATTTCCCTTGGTTAAAAAAAAAGTGATAAGAGATAGAGGTATGAGATAAAGGGGGTGGTACAGCGAGGTCAGTTAGGAGACATGGGATAGGGGATTGAACCAACAGAACTATCACTCATCTTACGAAACACGATTGGCTCAGCGAACCGTTTCACGATGATATTCTCTGAGAGCGTTTTATCACACCGATTGAACCGGCCCCAAGAGCTCTAATCAAGATGATAATAATAATAATAATAAACCCATGTTGCCCCTGTCTTCTATGGCATTTTTTGGGGCCCATGCAGGGAGTGGCGAGTCACCGTCTGCCCATTTTTCCATGTTCCCTGAACATTGCGACCGGCAGACGCCATAGTTCCCATATTCCCAGACCCCTAGTACCATTAGCAGTTCACCACAATAGCCCGGTTCTTTTTGTCCTCATTTTCCACAATAGTCCTACACTGGCCGGGGTTTGTCCTTGGGTGCATTATTATATGGTGTAGACAGGGATAGTCGCCGGCCAGTGTCACGCCACATTTTCATTAAATTTGTCAACGGGCCTCTACGTGTTGTCTTTCCATGGCCCCACGCAAGCCCCACAAAAATCCGGGCCATTTTTATGGCCCGTGGTCTTGAAAGACATACATTATGATAATAATAATAATATAACAATCGGCAGACAAACAAAAATTATATAACCCCAAATTGAGCAAGTTACGCTTGTCTTACGAGTAATATAGTACGGACTATTCTGTAAATAATGGAGAATATTCGTTTCCGAGATTTACTATAGCAGAAATTCAACCCGGAACCTCTGAGTTGCAGTGAGGTAGGCCGACAAAGGCTTAGCCTGCTCAACCAGAGACCGTCGTAATAATGACTCCAGCATGGCTCTACTACGTCGACATATAAGAAATGGACGCCAAGCTCGTAAGGCAAGTAAGGCGTTGGTTGAGTTCTAAACAATTTCCATTTTATTTTTATGTTTATAGGCAATTTAGGTATTACAAAATAACTGAACTTTTTGAAAAGCGTTATTTAAATTGTTAGCATAATATATAACAAATGGATGATAGTCTGAAAAGAACAGAAGTAGTGTTTCCAAGTTCGAATTCTGCCTATTTATTCCCGGTTTGCAGCTCACATTTTTAAGTGCCTCAGCCTTGTTTGTGAATATTTTTTTTATTGGATGAGTTTAGCAGATGGAAAGCGATTACCGTTGCCTATGTACATTTGTAACACCAAAGGCGCTCGCTACCAATGTGCTGCCGCTTTCTAAATGAAACTAGAATCATGCCCTTATTGCCGGAACACAACTCAAGACTCTAGACCAGGGGTGGTAGCCATCCAGACGGGCAAATACTCTACCACCTGGCTGTGGATTGTTTTGTTGCCTCTTACGACAGGCCGCCCGACCCCAGGAAATTGTATTCTTTCTTCATTCCTGCATGGATAAAACGGACTATTTTTCGAAGCAAATATATATGAAGTAGATTTAAAAACAGTAACTTAAAAAGTCTGAAATTGTTACGCCGCCGCCGACTGAGAACATGCAGCTCGTCGCCGCCGTCGTTTTTAACGTAGCGCCAAAGTCTAACTATATATTCCCTGATTTAAATATTCATTTTTGGTTACGATTATTATTTATCGCGCGAATGCCCCGGTGGATGTAAACTCCCTGCAAGGTAGTCGATCCCAGGAGTGTATAGGATATTGATTGGACTTACCCGCTGTTCTCAATACTTTATTACCCCGCCGGTGGGCTCGACGCCTATTGTCTGCCGTTGATTGTACCGAGAGTTGGTGCCAACTTTTGTTTTCTCATTTCCACCCTCATTTTAGGCGTCTATCATTATGTAGATGTACACTGCCTAACCACTTAATTTATAAATATTCTTTCATTTTCTCCTTAATATTTCACCACACCATGGTGTACCTAGTAACATAATACAAGGTGTCCAAAAAAAGTAACGGCTATTTATAAGTTAGATAACTCAAAAATATCACATCAGATATGGCAACAAAAGCAAAAATTACATGTCAGGGTGTCATCAATAATTTTCATTTGTGATTAGAAGAGTTTCAATTGTCTAACGGCCATCATTAGGATAAATAACATTATTTTTAAAAATAATCTCTATATCTCTATTTTCTTAAATATTATAAACGCGAAAATTTGTAACAATAGATGTGTGGATGTATGGATGTATGTTTGTTATTCTTTCACGCAAAAACTACTGAATGGATTTTGATGAAACTTTACAGTAATATAGCTTACACATCAGAATAACACATAGGCCAAATTTATAAACATATAGTATGAATTATCCAAAATATAACGATTTTCCATCACCACACGGGTAAAACCGCGGGCGCAGCTAGTACTCTATATTCAACAGTAAAAAGTACCAGTAGCTTTTATGTTATCGAACTTAGAAATACCCGCTACTCTTTTTGAACATTCTATAATATACCTACCTATTTTCCTCACTTTAATCTATATAAACATGTGGTTTATAAAAAAAAATACTATGATATATACAAACACTATTCCTTATCTGTCGAAGACTAGAGAAACAATACTAATTCATATGGTCGGACGCCCTATCGTAAGAAGCGACGAAACAACTCACAGCCATGTAGGGCATTTGCCTGTCTACATGGCTACCACCCCTGATCTAGAGTATGTGGTCATAACAATCTTGAGTTGTGTTCTGGCACCAATGGCCAAGTTTCATTGGCCGAATGTTCTTATATAAAGCGGTTACCGTTTACGGTAACCGCTTTCCATCAAGTGAGGCGTCAACCGTCTGCTGTACTCCAGCAACTACAAAAAAACAAAGTTTTCGTTGTTGCTAAAATGACTACGGACTTATAGGGGTCATAAGTTTGCGATACGTATCAGAGCGCAAATTGTGGGAAGTGAAGAGGCGAAAGGATTCAAAACGTTCTTCCTTAAGGTAATGGGCCTATTATAAGAAGTAAATATGTTATAAAGGGAAGTGAGAATGTGAGTACTTCGGCGGTAAACAAATATATATCAAAGTTATACTTTTTTTGCATTTGTTAATAAAATCAATAGGTACGTAGTGTTTATTATATCTTTGATTTATTAAAAGCAAAATATAATATTGTACAATACATATTTATTGCGTAATACATGTAATAATGTATTAAAATTGTCACAGTATTTTGTCTAATTAAGACGTGCAAAATTAATATTACAGTATTACATACATACATAACTTCACGCCAGTTCCCTTGCGGGGTAGGCACGAACAACAGAGTGCCATTTAGGCTTATTCTTACACACCTCACTTGCCTCTTTGACATTCATAACTCTTGTCATGCAAGCTCGTCTGTTCTTAAGGCTCCTGACATCACCTTCTGCTAGTACACAGTACAGTATTACATTAGAAATTATTATTATTTTATACAATTGAATACAATTTTCTGCGGCCGGGCGGCCTGTCGTAAGAGGTGACAAAACAACCCACAGCCAGGTGGTAGGGTATTTGCTCGACTGGATGGCGACCACCCTTCGTCTAAAGTATGCCACCATAACAACCTTGTGTTGTTTTCCGGCATTAGTGACCAGGTTCCAGTCTCCTTTAAGAGAGCAGCGGCGCATTTGTAGCACCTTTGGTGTTGCAAATAAATGTCTATAGCCGAAGGTAACCGCTTTCCATGAAGTGGGCCATCTGGCTGTCTGATGAATCCCTAAAAAAATTTTTTATTAAATGTCAATTAAATGTTTAAATAATACTTTTCTTACATACATAAATATAAGATATTCTGTTATATATAAAGTTTATATTCCAATAACATTTAGATTGTATTTAATAGCTAAAGGCTGGTGTGCATAGACATTTGACCGACGGTTAAAATAAAATAATCCCAGTATAGTCATATAGTTTTTGCCATTATTTTATTTTAACCATCGGTTATAGGTATGTCTATGCACACTATCCTTCGTCTGTTGCAAATAGGACAGTTTTGGAGAAATTACGTAAATAGAGAAATAAAAATAGTGATTCTAAATATATTAAATAGTAACAAGTTTAAATATGGTAACGAATAGGTTTTCTAAAACAGTTTCACTTCATTCGACGTCTTTGTTTAAGTAGGTTCCGTCTTTACATTAATGGTCTAAGATTATAGATAATGTACAAGGCAACTAGCTAAGTGACTTCAGACACTTGTTGTATATTAGCGATGCCATGCATTAGACACATGTTTTTATTGCGACGCTGGCAAACAGGCAGAAGACCCAGTTCATGGAAAGTGGTTACCGTCGCCTATATGCGTTTGCAAGACCAACGCGTTGCTAGCCTTTAGGATGGGATACGATAGATAGAGGGATCGGACAGAAGGAATGGGATTGGAAGTTATCTTACACCTATTTTTATATGTATTAGTGGACGCCCAGTGGTCGAAATTCCACCATAATTAATTTAAATTATAAGTTCGAACATTATTAAGGTTCTGTTGTCAAAAACTATACTTTTATAATCACAGATTTCGTCAAGGCTTAATTATAATAATTAAAACTCATCATTAGACTTAACAATAAACAAAAGAGTATATAAGTATATGCGTGTGTGTGTCAAATACATGGTAGTGTGTGTAATGTTTTTTTTATTGATTTAATGTATTTTTATGCATAATTAAACAACAAAAAAATTATCATTCTTCACTTCTTTTCTATATAACTATAAGTGTGCAAAATTTCATACTCAATTTTCGTAAAAAGGGGTACAAAGTTTTTGCTTCACGTATTACTATAATGATTAAAATTTGGCTTAGTACCTAAATATTTTAAATTGTATAGATTAAAATTGTTACCCTATTTATATTACATTTAGTTAACTTTAATTGCATGCATAACTTAAAATCTAAACGTTTTAGTATTAATATAATTCAAAATGTAACAGTTATAAAACACATATATTTAAATATTTGTACGACCATAGGTCAGATACTAGTCACACTGTTTTACCAACTATAATCGACATACCACTACCTATATCTCTGCAAATAAAGATCCATTTATATTACATATATATATATATATATATATATATATATATATATATATATATATATATATATATATATATATATATATATATATATATATATATATATATATATATATATATATATATAGGACGCGTAGAGCCGGAGGGCCAGTTTGGACCTTCGGTCGCTGTGAGCAGGAGGCGCGGGTGGGTGGGTCTCTAGGAAAAGGGTTCTCACCCGCCGTAATACCATGGAGATAGAGGCGTGCCGTGTTCCACGTGTACTCACCTCTCTTCCCGTGGAGTGCGTTACAAACCGCCCCACATGCAAACAGTTTGAAGATGCCGGGGGATACAAAGAAGTAACCCGGCAATGGATGAGGGCCACCGCCTGCCAGGGCTAGCGGGGGAGCTAAGACATGTAACCGTTGCCCTGGCATAAGGCGAAGGTCGAAACACCCAGGGGTTTTAGTAGGTATCCCTGAATGTGGTGTGGCAATATCACTTATAGTTCTGGCTAGGGTGATAGTTCCACCCCGACCTGGCGAATCCCACATACGGGCCGCGACTTTTCCTCTTTGCGCAGCCTATGGTCCTCAATCGGATTTCCCCTGGCTAAAAAAATAAGCCTAATCGTTTCACGCCAATATTCTGTGACAGCGTTATCAAGATAGTGATTCCAGCATGACTACCACGTCTAAATGCACATCATTGCACATGAAAGAAGTTAAACTCATTTTAAAAGAACTCATCTTGACTTCCGTTATATATATATATATATATATATATATATATATATATATATATATATATATATATATATATAGGACGCGTAGAGCCGGAGGGCCAGTTTGGACCTTCGGTCGCTGTGAGCAGGAGGCGCGGGTGGGTGGGTCTCTAGGAAAAGGGTTCTCACCCGCCGTAATACCATGGAGATAGAGGCGTGCCGTGTTCCACGTGTACTCACCTCTCTTCCCGTGGAGTGCGTTACAAACCGCCCCACATGCAAACAGTTTGAAGATGCCGGGGGATACAAAGAAGTAACCCGGCAATGGATGAGGGCGATGGGCCACCGCCTGCCAGGGCTAGCGGGGGAGCTAAGGCATGTAACCGTTGCCCTGGCATAAGGCGAAGGTCGAAACACCCAGGGGTTTTAGTAGGTATCCCTGAATGTGGTGTGGCAATATCACTTATAGTTCTGGCTAGGGTGATAGTTCCACCCCGACCTGGCGAATCCCACATACGGGCCGCGACTTTTCCTCTTTGCGCAGCCTATGGTCCTCAATCGGATTTCCCCTGGCTAAAAAAAATAAGCCTAATCGTTTCACGCCAATATTCTGTGACAGCGTTATCAAGATAGTGATTCCAGCATGACTACCACGTCTAAATGCACATCATTGCACATGAAACAAGTTAAACTCATTTTAAAAGAACTCATCTTGACTTCCGTTATCAAATCAAATTTGACAGGCATTGGTAAAGGTCATCGCACTTGACACCCCTCCACAATAAGCCGTGATCGAGTTTTACGGCTTGTTTACATTAATTTACGACACGACCATGTCCAACAACATTATTGGTCTAATTCCTCCTGCGATGACGTGACTACGTGTTTCGTCAGGGTGGATGCTCGTAAAATGGTTCAAAAATAAGTCATTAATGATTACGTATCGTAAATGAGAATTAACGTCTTTTAGTATCATTTTAGAAATAAAGCATTTTACTAGGCACTGCTTGCTAGGACAAAAATATAATGAAATAACAGCCCCTAAACGTTCTACTGATGGGCTGGACCTCTCATTATAGGGGAACGGACAGTATACTCGCCACGCTTTTTCAAGGTGGCTTGGCAGGTTTGAAACGTCGGTTATCTCGATGTGCAGGTTGCATCACAATGTTTTTCCTTTACCGTTAGCGTTCACGTGGTATCACCGCTACCACGACTTTTTTGGGATCAATCGATCTTCTAGGATAAAGAGTATCCCATTTTCATCCTTATTATTAAAACTACAAAAATATTAAGTTTTATATATTTTTAGTGACAAAAATAATGTTAAACTACAAGATGGATGGGTACAAATGTAAAGGTAGACTAAAAAAAGATGGATGGATTGTAGGAAGGATGATGTGTTGATTTGTGGTGTGACAGAAGATGTATGTCAGAATAGAGGAGTGTGGAAGGAAAAGACGTATTGTGCCGACCTCAATTAATTGTAATATGGTGAAAGAAAAGAGAGATAAATATTAAGTTTTAAAAGTAATACAATTTCTTTATTCAGTATTAAATCCAAAAAAGGTTAAAACCCAAAGACAAATTAAAGTGTAACATAAATAAAACTAATTATAAATTAATATAAACTAAAATTAAACTACAATATAAATATAACTAGACTTACAGTAATTATATTTTAAACATTATTTTTTCAAATTATAAACCGTTTAAAATTAATCGATTCGGTAATGTGTAACTTCAATTTTTAGTTTTATCTTCATCGATAGTTCATGTAACTACTAGAATAAGATTGATAGATGCCAAATGTGGCTTTATGGAATGGTCTAACTTTATTGAGACTGAGTACAAAATACTATACAAGAAATAAATATAACATTAGAAGAAGCACAACTTTGCAATGGCTTTAGACAGGATTTAGACTTATTTAAAACTGCTTTGGTCGCCACTTTCTTCGCGCGCCACTTGCGCTTTTTATTCACCCTACGTAACCTACCTTATAAACAATACCAGATATTGAAATGAATATATGAAAATTTAAGATAAAACTCCTGGTCTAATCTATAACACTTTCACTGGAATCTGTTTGTCCGTATCAGAGTCCATGCGAGACAAATTGTGAAAAAATCTAAAAACGGTCAGTCATGATGATATTAGACGGACCAAAATTTTAAATCAATTCGGTTGAAAGGCACAGAACTGAAAGAAGAAGGCTGTATTCAATGATAATGGATGAATCGAAAGGATTCATGATTATAGTGATTACTTTGGTTGATACATCCAAATTGGAAAACAAATGAACCGTCTAATTATCAACTTTACGAACTGGATGATTATTAGACATCGTATAAATATCAGTTTTATATTTAATTTACATGATTTAAAATAACAGTGAAAATAAGACCAATAATGATGTTAGTGAATTATTCGTTCTTTACCCCCTATGCTCCATTGGGTTGGTATGAGTGTCATTAGTTCAGAAACAATGTGGACCCCACAACGCCCTGTTGCACTAATCGTTATTATTGTTTGTTCTGCACACACCTAAAGTATTTGAGGTATGCAGGGTTGCCACAGTAGAAAATGATCACGAGTGTTTGAGATAAATTATAAAATACAAACTCATACTCATCATGAAAATACCAACTCACACTTATATCACCTCATCCTCATGATTGCACACACATACATGTGTTAGATTTAGGATTGGTTAGTATAGATAGTTATGCACACACATTTAATTGTTAATACATATATTGGCAAATATTTTATTCATTTCACAAAATTGAAAGATATTTTGCTTTAAGTTAGATATTTTTATTAAAAGCAAGTTAAACCGAGAAGGTCATAATCATTATTTATTTCATAGAACATGAAAACTTTCTACGCTAATAATAACGTAACAAGAATCTTATATACATAACTTCCGTACTAATGTATCTAGTACCAGCAGTCACAATAGTTACTGCTTGATTATATTGAAAAGAGCTTTCGCTCTGTTCGACCGAAGAACATAGAATATCCCATATTAAGCGAATTCGCCTCCTTTTATGTTGTAGAACCAACAACACCGTGTTCACATTTCAGCAATCTTATAATCTGAAACTTATTACAAAGATTATTAAAAACCCTAAAAAGATTTATCAAGTACCTGACAATATAAATCTTACCATATAAATACAACCTAGGTTTTATTAAGCAAAAACACAGTACTTAATAAATCAAGTGCAGTTATTTTAAGAAAAACATAAGTACCTTCAATTCAAAGTCACATAACTTCATTTATTAAATACCTTCATATTACCTATTATTGAGATCTTTACATTTTGTATGATTACTTTGATATGTACTTTAATATAATAGTTAAATTATTCATACAAACCCTATTAATACAGAAATCTAGAGAAAGGTTGAGAATTTCAATATTTCGCAATTTTTACTTTAGCCTTTATTCTGCTGCAACTGAAATTTGGCCAAAGTCAACTGCAATTTACAGGTTGATTCCTAGTTCAAAAACTTGGTACCTGATGGATTGCACAAAGTTACCTTTTTCGCAATTCTATGTATTGTGGCTAAGAATAATTTTAATTTAATACAAAAAATTACTATAAATTGCATAATAAACTGAACGAGGCAATGTCAGTAGGCCGCTGCCTATTGACTCCGCCTCTACCGTCCACACTGTTATCATACACATGTTTATCAATCTCCTTTCACCCATCATCTTTACATAATTATATCGATAAAGCTAACCTTACACAAACATAGCAAAGGTCTCATTTCTGTTCAAGCATTGCCATACAACATGGTAACGCAGCTAGCGTTTTGGAAACGTTCCCAACTGACGGAGATTTGGGACCGATTTACTATTTGTAATTTTATCTTTTGTAAATTAAACCGTATATAGATATTTATTTTATTTTTAATAAGGATCACCAACAGTTTTGTACATTTAATCAGTTACTAGACTTATGACTAACGTTTACAATGCGATGTAAAAACTAATTATAGTAACACAACTTGCAGTATAATTTCTTCACTGTTATTTATTTACTCTAATAATAAATATAACAAAAATGTGCAGGGTATTGAAATTAGTGAATGTCAATAACATCACTGCTGCTGTTGAAAATTCTACACATTCTAGAGATAGTTTGCACCTAGTACTGTAGTTCTTAATGGGGGGAAGAGGGGGGTTATAGGTTGTCGCGGGGGTTTCGAGGGAACTCTTAAGCGGAATTGGCTTAACAATTGAGGGAGGGCAATCAATGTTATTATGAAATAATTTATAAGCAAACATGGCATCTAAAATAATTCTACGTGTCTCCAGGGAATAAATTTTGAAATAAATCATTTCATTCAAATTATTAGTATTATTATATTTTAATTTTTTTTATGTAATGATTGTAAATGATAATTGTGTTTATTCTAATTTTATATTCCTTTCTCACATCTAAGTTTCACTGCCATGCCTAAGGTACCTATGTTTATATATATATCTACTCTATTCTACTATACAAAATTGTATCCAAGGATGATACATTTCTACTGATAAGAAATTGTGGAGACGTGTTCTTGATAAATATTGTTCACTAAACTGGCAACACTTTGCCATCGCCGCACACAGGCAGAGTTATGTCGCCCATTCGCCTGATTACAATTGGGACGTTGAAATTTGGCCCTTTCGCCGTGTTATACAAATTAGTATCATTCGCAGTGATACGAGAATGTCGCATGGCATTCGTGTGTGGAGGCATTTCATTTAATTTTTAAAGCAATTGTGTATATGACACATTTTACTACAGCTTCTAAAATAAACAATTAACTAATCGCAGACAGAGGTTGTAACCGGAAAAAAACCGGTTACAACTTAAATATACATGAGCTTTTCTTTCCGGCTATTTCTAATGCTAACATCAAATACAGTTTATTTTCAGTCGCACACAAACACATTTATAATTGAAAGAGTTGACATATTATAGAGAAAGTAATACTTCTAATCATCTCTCTTTTCTTTCACCATATCCCAATTATTTGGGGTCGACACAATATCTCTTTTCCTTCCACACTCTTCCACTCTGATATACATCTTCTATCACACCACATATCATCATATCATCCACAAGCCATCCATCTTTTTTTGGTTTACCTTTACATTTGTACACATCTATCTTGAACTTTAACATTCTTTTTGTCACGTGACTTTCGTCCTTCTAATTATAGTACCCTATTATTCCACAAATGAATTCCTTAATGAAAAATTTGAAACATAATATCAATACGTAATTATTAATTATTTTAATTAAAGACATTAAATAGTAATTGACATAAACAGATTGAAATAATAATTTTAAAAAACAGATATATATATATATATATATATATATATATATATATATATATATATATATATATATATACATATAATTAATAAATAAAGGTAATAAAAACACGAACTAATTATTTAAATAATGACGATTAACATCCTGCTTACTTGTACAACATTGAAATTGGTAAAATGTACTGAACCATGTATTTCTAGGAATAACACCTGTATTTATGCAAGAATAAATGCTTCATTTCATTACTAATTAAACCGGTTAATGCAAAGTAACATAATACTTTTAATGTTTACATTCAGAATGAAATTTTTGACTAAAACCGATTACAACCAATAAAAGTCGGTTAATTTCAAACCAACACACGACGGCAGTGTCGGCATGCAACTGCATAGGTATAGGTAATTTTGTTCAGTTTTTGCCATAATATCTATAGGTCCCTAGAAATCTAACCAAAACAGTCATATTTCCTTTAAAGTCTTCAACTGCGACATAGTCTCATAATTTTTGAGGAAAATACTGAATTTTCCTTTTTAGGCCTACGTAAGCCTTTTTGCTTTTTCTGCCGATAAAATATCTAAGCAGCCATAAATATTGTATCTAACAATATAAAATATTTAAACGTCAACATATTATGCATAAAGATAAAGCAATATGAATATCGGAGAGAATATTTTTCTAGACTGTCTTAATATTTTTCCTAGATAAAAATATGCCATGAACACTGAAATATAATACAAACTCTTGAAATAACAATAGAAAGACACGTAGTTTAGCAGGGTAATAGTGTCGGGTTTCCAATGGTTTGAACTCTACGTCCAGACAAGCAGACTTTACATAGTCTGATAATATGACCTTTCAGTTGGAAAATAAGAGATTAAATTTCAGAGGACTTTCAGGTGAAAGGTTTTAAAAATTAAAATTGTATAATTTGGTCTTTAAAAAGCTGATAAAATGACAGAAAGTACAAGAGTACCTGTACCGCCATCTCGTCATGTAGGACTTCAGGATCTTTCTGACGTACAGTTTTTACAGGGTGGTTGATATTTCTGATATTGTTCTTCCACATCCTAAAATACAAAGAAAGTTACCATTGCATATTCTAATACTATAATAAACCAATAACATTAAAATAGAAGTGCAGGACAGTAGCTTAGCTAGCACCCCGACCTTGGCTGGTGACAGTCCTCTCGCCTTTTTTATCAGGGGACAGGTTACTTTCATATTACCAAAAGAACCTGCCCTTAGTAGAAATGCTTTACGCAAATTTGACTATACTATGGCACTGACTACTATGGCACTATGGTGCAAGTTATGGCTGATTGCAGATCTACGGCGGCCGGAGGTCGTTACATATGCCCGCCCTCCTGTACCGCCTAGACACAGTACTGGGTCATGTAAATTAAACTCAAGTAATTTTCCAATATTATGAAAGCTTTTAAGTTTCTTAAAATTTAACCTAAAATCAAACAAAATTAATGACCTCGGTATGTCAATTGTTGTTATATGTAACATAATTTTACACAAAGGTTAGTTCACGCCAGAGTCCTTCAGAAGTGGCCATTTAAAGCCAAACAGAAACTGTTTAACGTAATGAGATGGAACCGAGTGCGAGTGACGCGCCACATTTACTAAAGTGAAAAGGTCTTTACACCACTGAAAGATATCTTCTCTACTCCTCTTTATTTTAGTAATATACGCGCATACCTAATAAAATTCAAGCAAAGACGACAGTTATTATGCTAAATTATGTAGGTATGTGAGACGGGACATGCCAAATCAGGACGACCAAATAACTATTACATATTTATGGATGTGACATGGTCTGTACAATTTTAATTTGGTTACCTGGTATAAAACAAAAGTTATTACAATCTTAGTTTAATAGTACATTTATAGTTTTGAACCGACTTCAAAAAAAGGAGGAGGTTCTCAATTCGTCGGGATCTTTTTTTTATGTATGTTCACCGATTACTCCGAGATTTATGATCCGATTTACGTGATTCTTTTTTGTTCGACGCGGAATAGCTGCCATTTGGTCCCCTAAAATTTGACATATTTTGGCCCAGTAGTTTTCATTTTATGAACATTTTTTTGTTCCCGTTTCTTGGGACCTATATTTTTTAAGGAACGCGGCACCTTTCGTAGGTCTACCCATACATAGCTAGACACTAAAAAGTAACAAATAAAAAAAAAATCGTTTAAAAAAACCGACTTCAAAAACTAAAAAGTATAAAATAACTTATTTCTAAAGCTATTATTATTTAATATATATTATCTAAAACATCTTGAAGTCAAACTCAACTGTACTATCAAATTACATACGAGCTTCAATTTGCTATTATAGGTCGTACTTTTAATAATTACTACTAGAAATACAAAAGTTATAATTTAAATATAGCTTTCTCTACACACAGTCCTAAATTTGCAGGCATGTGAGAGCACGTGGTCACAATATTTACTCTTGGGACGCACCGTGCATATTCGTTGCTATATTACGTAACTAGCATGGCCATATAACTTTATGTGGAGAGCAAGACTAATTTTGACTAATATTAATACTTTAGATGGTAACGTTACTTCACTTTGTTTTTGATGTTTATGAAATTTAGCTTAAAAATTACGCTATTTATAATACGCAAGGGAACGTTGTAATGTAACATAATAACACGTGAACATCTCACAGCTGGTTATGTAAATATCTGATATAAATAAAATAAAAATGTTGATAGTTTCACATATGCTAACCGTAACGGTGTGCCAAACAGTAAGATTTACAATACAATTTATCGTAATTATATTACAAGAATCAGTCAATGTTGTGTACATATATTTCATACTAGAATTTGCCTCGCGGCTACGTCGCGTGTCCAGTAGCTGTATTTTACTTAAATAAAACTTAATTCGTTTTCTTACGTATAATATAATTACATGTAACAATGACAAAGAAACTAAGTCCATATGGTATAGACAACTGCCCAGCAAAACATAGAGGTGAGTCGAAGCCAATCTGATTTGAAGTAATACAATGAATGACATGTTGTTTATGACAACGTAGGCATTTGTTAGTGGATTGATAAACACAACTCCAGCGCTATCTATTTTGCTAATCCGTCTATTTTAAGGAAACGACTTCATTTATCTGGATAAAACGTATCCTATACTGTTAACTCGGGTTATATAACCCAGCATTATGTCGTGTTTCATTCATATACGTGCAGTAGTTTCCAAAAAAGATGCAATTGCACCGCCATCTTTTACGCTACTTTCGTCTACTCCATGGAAATGACGTCATTTATCGAGAAAAAATATCCTAAGCTACGGCCTGGGATATAATCTAGTTCTATGTCGAGTTTCATTTAAATCCGTTCAGTAGTTTTCACGTGATTTTCTAACAACAGACTGACAGATGACAGACAGTAAAAATTCGAAAAATTGCATATTCGGAATCTTTTGGTCCGAATTAGCCTTTTTGATTTTTTTATATTTTTAAATGCAATGTACAAACTGTAACCATTTACAGATTTATTATAGTAATATAGGAGAAGATAGGTAGATAGCCCTGCATAGTACAGAAACATTTATCCACAAGCCATTAAACAGCTTTATATTTAAGAAAGTGAAAAACAGCTGTATTGCATTTAACTTGAGTCGGTTCTTTTCTATTTAAGAGAGATTTCACACATCGGTAATCTCGATCTACAAGATTTTCTCAGGATGTTTTCTATCACCATCAGCTTGTAGCAATTTGACAATGCGCATAACATTAGTTTAGAAAAACTGCCTAAGCCGCGCATCCTTGAGCAGATAATAGACCGAGCAAGTACCCGTACTTATGGCTCGACGATCTTCACTTCTAAAACTTCGCGTATATATGTATGTATGTCGCACGTCTATCAATCGTTTTAGATCTAATACGTGTCTAGAACAATAAAGAGTTTCCATCTGAATATTATCAACAATAAAGAGATACCTACATTAATCTGAGACAAATAGCTATGGTACTTTTGTCCTAATTTCTACAAAATCCAAATAAATTGATACGCCATATTTTGACAACTAACTTATGTATCAGTAACTTTCCAAGTAATTTGATGGCAAAGAAAACATCAGGTCGTTCAACTTGAACATTAAAATATTGGAAGCATTAGACAGGTATCACTTTACTGGGAATGTGAAACATTGCTAATAAAGACGAAACCGAATTTCTGCTTGATTTCAGTCGAAAATTTGTAATAAAATAATATTAGCTGCTAAAGCAATAAGGCCGCCTATTGTTTCGTCTAAAATATTGTATTAAATATTATATTCTTGTCTGATTATTTTGGGAGCAATAGTTATCTATTGTCAATAGCGTTTGTTACTAGTAGTGCCACTTACTTAGTTTTGGTATTAGTAGCTCCATCTAGAATAGAATAATAATAATACAGATCCTCAAAAAAAAGTTGTGTGTGCTGGGTGTCAAAGTATGATTTTCTGGCGTATTTTTTTCCGCTGAACACAAACCTGAAGTGAGAATTGGGGTCAATGAGCTAATATATAAATAAAACAATTAAGGTAATTTTGTATTATAACATTGTATAAATACTAAAAACCAGCTGTGAATCGGGCATTCTTTGTTCGGTACTCAAATAAAACTGTTTGCAAAGATTTTCCTGTTTTTTTTATACATATCCTGCATTAAAACTATCTATCAGCCTTAAAGCTGCGTACTCGCGAGCTAATCGTAATCGTTGCAATTACTGTAATCAAAAATCTGCTCGTAATCAATCGATACAGCTCGCAGATGAGTACACGGCTCAAAACACCCCACAGTTGGATCCCACTGTTGTTGGCCTCCGGGAACAGGGAAACATTCATTAAACTCGTCAAATATTTATTTCGGTGGATAAAATTTCATTTTTTTTTATTGCAGGAGTGCAGCAGACAGGCAGACGGCCCACTTGATGGAAAGCGGTTACCATCGCCTATGGACATTTGCAACACCAAAGGTGCTACAAATGCGCTGCTGCTCTCTTAAGGGAGACTGCAACCTGGTCACTAATGCCAGAACACAACTCAAGGTTGTTATGGCGACATACTTTAGACCAGGGGTGGTAGTCATCCAGTCGGGCAAATGCCTTCCCACCTGGCTGTGGGTCGTCTTGTCAGCCGCCCGGCCGCAGGAAATTGTATTCTTTCTCCATTCCTGCACGGATAAAATTAAAAATTATATAATAATGAAACGGTATACATAATCAAGATCGTCATTACGTACATTATTAGTGTCGATCAAAGGGTGTGGCTTGTATAATAATAATTTTTATACCCACTTGTATTTGAGACATTTAGATACAGTACGCAAATCAAATTACTTAATGTCATTCATTTGATTTTACATATCTAGTGGCATTATAATTTGGTAAGAATTTTCGGCACGACGTTAATAAAGTCGGAAAATTTGCGTTGACCCCATCCCTAGTAGTGCCCGGGGCGGTCGCCTTGCTATTCCCATCTAGTGTTACAATGGCTATCGCTATCCTTGTAATTAATATTATTAATTGTGATTGGCTCGGAAATGAGTGATTGGGGACACTCTCTAGGTATTGATTCATTACTAGGCGGTTATGTTATATAGAATACTGGCTGACCTACCCATTGTTATATAATAGCTTCTAAGCTTTATTATTTTGCCTTTTTATCAATTGTTTTGTTAGTATAACTATTTTAGTATTGTTTTTTATTCATTACAGTGCATTTGCCTTTGTATCCTTTAGTCACTGTCAGTGGCTCCTTTTATCGATGGTTTATCTGACTAGTTAGCTAATAAACTTACAGTTATTGAAAACAGTTCTTACAATATTCTGTTGACAGTTATCTATACATATAATAAAACTGTAGAGGTCGAATTTCTATACAATGAAAAAAATGCTTAAAACCGAGTCAGGGGGATGTAAGAAGTGAAATAAAACTAATTTAGATATTTTTCAATTTTTTTGTTTCTGTCTGTCTGTTTGTACGGGCTAATCTCCGAAACTACTGGACCGATTTAAATGAAATTTTGTATGGTGGTGGCTTATATCCCTGGTCAACATATAGGATACTTTTGAACCCAAAAAATTAAAGAGTTCCCGTGGGATGGTTAAAAACCGCACTACACAGACAAAGTTGCGGGCATCAGCTAGTATTCTATAACAAAATACATGAAAAGGCGCTAGTTTGGGTCTAGGTTAAATAACAAGTACTTATATATTTTAAATTCATATTGACTCTTCGAACTTAAAGAGAAGTGATACAGTGTTAATGCCAGAAAAAATAAATACACGAATATGTGTTGTGGCAACATTGGTTATGTGATTAGCGTTTGCCCACGCTCGCCCACGTGTGGTTGGAACCACCTCTATAGATATGTAATGACTTCTTGTACCATTAAACAAGATGTACCGCGTCTCTTTATGCCTTTTGCGACTGTGCATTCATTGGATTTACTTACCTTATATTTAAGATACGCACTCGGTGGTAGGTTTACCAAAAATACGTAGGTGACCCGTAGGTTGCGTGAGCTGCACATCTAAAGTATTTATTTTAATGCTGTTTGCAACAGTGTTTAAAGACAAAAGTCTTCGAGCTGTGCGTCTTTCAGGTAATGTTATATGGGGCCAAGACGTGAACATTGACAGTAGACCCACAAATTCCTAATTGCTCAGTAAGCCAAAGCTCATGCTACAAACTATGCTTGGAGTCTTTCTTATGTATAAAATATGAAATGAGGATATTCATATGAGAAACAAGGTAAATTTAATCGCAAAATTAACAAGTTGAAGTAGCCAGTCACGATTATCGCAGGACCGATGGCCGATGGAGTAGACGAGTTTTGGAGTGGAGACCGCGTCCTAATAAACATAGTGTAGGACGGCTTCCAACCTAGAGGACTGATGACCTGCCCATAGTTGTCAGTACGTGCTGGTTGAGAAAAGCGTAGGACAGTGCAGGAGTGGACACTGATTGGCTGTTGACGACGGTGGTAAGCTGTTTAATCCTGTGACCATAAATACCAGAGTCTTCGAACCTATATAAAAATTAGAGATGTGTCGATTATGACTTTGGCCGACTAGCCGATTAGTCGGTTATAAAGAGGCCGACTAGTCGGCCAAGCCGGTCACAGTTTCGGAGATTTCCGTGACGCATCGTTTATAACTGATTTGCGAGCAAGATGCAACCTCCACATGCGAGCGTGTCGAAAACTGTTTTGTTTACTTCGTATTGTTTCTTGATTTTGGTTTTTGTACGAATTAGGGCGCTGTTTTTCTGTAAAAATAAAAATATATTTTTATTTAAGGATGATATGGGATAACATGAAAACCATAATGAAAGAGACTGCAATAAAGGTGTTAGGTAGAGTGAAGAAAAATAAACGAAGAAAATAGTGGAACCAAGAGTGTGAGGACACTATTGAGAAAAGAAGACAGTTTAAGGTCTTAGCCGCACAAGACAGTCGATGGAAATATGGATACGAAAAAAGTAGACACGATGTTAAGACAGCTATAAAAAAAGCCCGAAGAGAATACTTAGAAAGCTTAGTTCAAAATATGAAAACTCTCATACGAGCAGGCTAGTCCTGAAAATTCTACCAGAAAATAAGAACTGTCAAAAAAGGATACCAACTCACTGTTCAAATTTTGCAGGATAACTCTGGGAATCTTATTACAGATGCCGTGCAAATTAAAACAATGTGGAGGGACTATTTTCATGACCTTCTGAATAGCCCACCACCAGAAGCATTACTCAGGTAAGAGGTGGAGGATAATTATGGAGGAAGTAGCACCCCTTACATTTGATGAGGTAAGGAAAGCTATAATGCCGCTTAAGAATAATAAAACGCCCGAAATCGATGACCTTCCTTGCGAATTGTGGAAGGATAGTCCAACTCAAACTTTACGAATTCCTAAAAACAATATGGAAAGTAGAAAGACAGCCACTAGAGTGGAATACAGGAATAATTAGTCCTATTCACAAGAAAGGATGTAAGAAGAAATGCAATAACTATCGTGGAATAGCGCTACTGCCAGCTGCTTAGAAGGTCCTATCTTACGTGCAGCTGGAAAGATTAGAGTCCCACGCAGAAAGAATCCTTGGCTATTATCAGTGTGACTTTCGCAGAAATCGTAGTACGATAGATCAAATATTCCTCCTGAAACAGCTGATGGAAAAGAGGTGGGAGTACGCTCAGAGTATCCACGCACTGTTTGTAGACTTCAGAAAAGCGTACGACAGTATAGACCGAGCTGCCTTGTATACCATTCTTAAGAACTGTTATATCCCAAAGAAACTTATCAGTATGATCATAGTGGTCACTACTAAGTGCACGATGCGGGTGAGAGTAGGAAGAGAGCTTTCTGACGACTTTACGGTGATTACCGGACTAAAACAGGGTGACGCCCTCTCACCCACGCTTTTTAATCTGGTGCTGGAATATGTACTGAGAAGAGTAATGACACTCGAGGTAGGCGTGCAGTTAAACGGAAGGGATAAGGTGATAGGGTATGCCGATGACTTAGCACTATTAGGGGAAAACCGCGAAGAAATTATAAAAGCAGCTAAGATCTTAGAACAAGAGGCAAAAAAGGTTGGACTCAAGATCGACACAGATAACATGGAGTATCTTCATATGAAGCGGCACAAAAACCTTCATGTTGGAGATACACTGTATAAAGATGCGAGCAAGTTCAAATACCTGGGGTGCACGATCACAGACACGAATTCCCGAAAGGAAGAAATACACATCCGTGTCCAAAGCGCCCTCAGGTGCAGCGCTGCCCTAAATAAGGTGTTAGTGTCCAGGCTCCTAAGTAGGAAGACTAAAATTCGCGTCTACAAAACTGTCATTAGACCAATTTTGATGCATGGCTGTCAGGCCTGGACACTGACACTGAAGGAGGAGAACCAATTGTTGGTCACAGAGAGGAACGTTCTCAGAAAAATCTTGGGCCCAACAATAAAAGAAGATGGCAGCTGGAGGATCCGAACCAACTCCGAAACAGAAAACCTCATGGCGAAGCCCAACATAATTGGGGAGATAAAATCTCACCGTCTCCGCTGGCTCGGTCATGTAGAGCGGATGGAGGAGAATCGGGGAGTGAAGAAAGTATATTTGGGGCGACCAGTCGGTCGACGACCGGCTGGTCGTCCCAAGTATCGATGGAAGGATAGAGTGGAAGCTGACCTGACCGCACTACAAGCCCACAATTGGCAAGACAATGCGCAGGACAGAGGAAAATGGCGTGCTCTCGTTTCGCAGGCCAAGACTCACTTTGGGTCGCTGAGCCAACGGAGTTAGTTAGTTAGTTTGTTTAAAGATAATAGTGTTATTGTTTATTAAGGAGAAGCAGCTCAATTAAAATTTGTAACATAATAATATTTATTTAAATTAAAATTATAATTAAAATGTAATCATGTCAAAGAGCAAGTCTAGTGTATGGATTACAAAGTATTAGTAAAGCATAGATTACAAACTAAAAACCAGATAGTCGCTCTTTGTCGAATAGTCGCCGACTACGATAGGGGCCGGATAGTCGACACAACTCTAATAAAAATATTTCAAAGTATAAAAAGCTACACAACCTACCACAAAAGCTCGTAAGATAATGACCTTTTACCTGACTGTGAGTATGCAAGATAACTTCTGTTAAGTATTTCACTATCAACGATCAAGTGAAGATCATGAACCTAATACTACTTCAATCTATTAATCAAATGTTTAAAAATACCAACAAAGCATTGTCGGCATATAAAACAATGATTTATTTCCACCACTCATCGAATCGTGATCGGATATCGTTCATTAATTAATTAGAATCTAAATACAGTATAGAATAATGGACTAGTGTGAATTGTCATTTATTCTCAGGGTTCAGTAGTGTATATATGGGTACGAATATTGAGCCACTAAAGTGATACGCCATAAACGTTTCCACTCAGCTCAGACAATGTTGAGATGAATGTGTGTTGTTACAAGACTGAATAAGATGAAAACTAAGTACATAAGGAGATCTTTGAAAGTTGTACCCGAGACAAAAAATTGAGAGGAAGACCTTTTTTTTATTGCAGGAGATCAGCAGACAGGCAGACGGCCCACTTGATGGAAAGCGGTTACCATCGCCTATGGACATTTGCAACACCAAAGTTGCTACAAATGCGCTGGTGCTCTCTTAAGGGAAACTGGAACCTGGTCACTAATGCCGGAATACAACTCAAGGTTGTTATGGCGACATACTTTAGACCAGGGGTAGTAGCCATCCAGTCGGGCAAATGCCCTACCACCTGGCTGTGGATTGTTAAGTCGCCTCTTACCACAGGCCGCTCGGCCGCAGGAAATTGTATTCTATCTCCGTTCCTGCACGGATAAAAAGACCTAATGTGGTATAGGCATATAATGAGGAGGAATGAAAATCACGTGACAAAATAAATGTTAAACTCTAAGATTGACGGATACAAATGTAAAAAGGCACACAAAGAAAGAGATGGATGGATTGTGTGAAGGACGACATGATGATTTGTTGTGTGACAAAGGACGTATATCAGAATAGAGGCGTATGGAAGCTAAAGACATATTGCGCCGATACCAACTAATTGAGAGAAGGTAAAAGAAAACAGAAAGGTTCAGTAACGTACATACATACATACATAACTTCACGCCAGTTCCCTTGCGGGATAGGCACGAACAACAGAGTGCCATTTAGGCTTATTCTTACACACCTCACTTGCCTCTTTGACATACAGTTCAGTAACGTATACATTCATAATTGTGTCGGAGAGGTTATTTATCAGCGGAGTATACAGATTAAAATCTAAGCTATGTATTCACTGAGAAATAATGTTTTGGACATACACAAATTCTAACGTTTTCAAATAAAATGTCTCGGAGATTTTGCTGCGATAATTTTGATTTGATTATTTGAGAAACACGTAGATTTTATTTCGGAAACAATGTTTATAAGCAAATGTTTCTTTGTGATTAACATGACTAGCTAGAGCATGATGTCTATTCAAATTTATTTCCAATAAAGATATGGTAGTGGACAGTCAAACAAACCGAGATACTGTTTATCTTCTTACAATATGGCGCATTTTTAGTTTTGGTACTACCGCCGCTAGTTATGACATCATAAGTTCAACAAATAAATTTGGATATTTATTATTGTTCAAGCAGTAATAAAAATTATTTTTATGATGATATTTAAAAAGTATGATTGTAAGATATTACTTTAACGTCTGTTCTTTTTATATGTAAATGATATTAAAAGATTTTGTAACATATGTACACATTCCTATTATTTTTTCTATTTTGCTTAGTTTGTAATATTATAATATAAACAAAATAAATGTGGTACTCTAACTGTGGTCAGAATTATACTTCTCCTACGTGTAAAGCGTGACCGGCCAACGATCGAAGCATCTCATAAAAAAACAAATCATTTGTTAATGGCAACTAGCTGATATTATTATAAGTTGGGAAGTATTCTGGAGATCATGGAAGATGAATGTTAGGTCTGAAAATCGCCATACAAAAAAAATTATGTCAAGCTTCAAAGGTGCAACCACACAGCAGATAATTGTAGTGAAGCAACGTTTTCAAGTGTAGTATATGTTGCCGTGGTAAGTAACATTTTTTAACTTTTGCAAATAGTCAATGTGTGGTAACAATCGAAAATATTGATTAAAAAATGTTTCCTGCGAAATGCTTCAAAGAAGGTGTCAATTCTTTGAATTTATTATGAAAAACGTTCCGTAGCAATCATGACTTTTTATCTGCCATGATATTACACACATTATCTTTGTATAGGGTATGTCCGTTGCCTGCAAAAGATTTTGGTATGCCGTGGAACTCGTTTGCTGCTAAAAGTTACTCTTTGTTACATTTACAACTGAGTGTTGCATTATGTTGTTTCCACAAAAAGTACGTAACTGCGGTGTGGATACACCATAACTCCTATATGAGTAATGTCAAGTTCCTATATCTTATTATCCATTCCATTAACTTCGATATAGGAAGAGGTACATAGATGTCCGTCGTGGTAGCGTAATGGCTAGCGCACGCGTTCCAAACTCAAAGGGCGCGGGTTCGATTCTGGCCGGAACGCATACAGCACTTGGGCAGTTTTCTGACCTAAAGTGCATATTGTTACTATTACCACGTCCTAACAACGGTGAAGGAAAACATCGTGCTGCAAACTGCACACCGAGATAACCGATGTGTCAAACCTGCCAAGCCGTCTTGGACAAGCGAGGCGGGTATACTGTCCGTTCTCCTATAACGGGAGGCCCAAGCCCAGCAGTAGGATATTTATGAGCTGTTATTGTTGTTATTGTACATATATGTCCGTTGCCTGCAGAAGTTCGTAATATGCCGTGCAACTTGTTTGTTGCTGAAAGTTAGTCTTTATTATATTTTGTTAATTTATGTTAATGAGGTATGGATGCGATGTAAATAATGCCACTTTCATATGCTCGCGCCTCATCTAAGTTATTGTTGAAGATTTAAGCTGTGTTCCGCATAGCCGCATTAGTGTACATGTTACGGGCGGTTTGATTAATCGGGCATTATTAAAATGGATCGATCATTATGAATAATAAGTAACCAAGGGCGTCGGTCAATTTGATAAATTAATTACTTTGGCCGGCCCATATTAATAACGCTTGACGACTCGTGGGCCATTTAAAAAATCATCGTTTGAGACAACTTAAATTTATCACTTGAACCGGGCAGTATGAATACCTCTCTACTTCTAACCCGACAATGTGACTAATTCGGTTACCTTTCCATAAGAAGTATGTAAGTTTAATTCATTTAAGGGCGAGGTATAGTTATATGGCACTTTTTTATTATTAACAGATCCGATTTTTTAATATAGTGTTACGGGTTGCGGGACTTGAATTAAAATGCCGTTAAAATTATTAGAGTTTATTAGAACTATACAAACACGTATAACATAGGTACAAATATAACCGAACACAACAAATCCAAACGTAATGCTGAAGGTCGTAATTCAATAAAACGCGCAAAATCCGTCACTATTAGATTCCCGATTGTACACACATCAAACCTTGATCGTAGTTGTCGCTGAACTACCCCCCTCTCCATCAAGCCGTCGTTTTATACCTCACAAATACAAATGTGCCCGTATCGTAGTCGATGTAATCCGCAACACCTCGCTAATGCTTTTGCCACAAGCGGCCATTAACGAGTGCAATAAAACAATGGGCTGTTCTCTACGAACGTATGCCAATAAATAAGTAAACAAAAGAAGACGATCATAAAAGAATTACAATTAGTTCAAATGCCGACAGGTATCGGTTTCCCTTCGCGTTGTTGATGATCCCATACTCACAGACGGTTTAGATACGCTTGGCCTTAGGAGAGACTTTGCTTCTCTCTGCGTATTCTACCGACTGTATAACGGGGAATGTTCCGAAGAACTGTTTAGAATGGTGCCTTCGTCCTCCTTCTACCATCGCACCGCTCGCCATCGATTGGGAGTTCACCCCCACTTCCTTGAGCCGCTTCGCTCATGTACGCAACGGTTCTGTAGAACGTTTCTCTCGCGTACCGTGGGGATTTGGAATGAGCTCCCGGCCGAGGTTTTCCCACAGCGCTACGATATGGAGTTCTTCAAAAAGGGTGTCATAAAATTTCTTCGAGGCCGGCAGCGCGTTGGCGACATCTCTGATGTTGCAAACGTCCATAGGCGACGGTAACCGCTTTCCACCAGGTGGGCCGTCAGCCTGTTTGCTGTACTCCAGCAATAAAAAAAAAAAAAAAAAAAAAAGGTAATAAAATGTGTTTTTTGTAGATATGCAGGTGGAATTTGTTTTTGTTGGAATCTAAGAAGGCTCGCCTTAGCTATCGTGGTTATTTTTTTTATAAGTACCCAAAATTCACTTCATATTTCAAATAATAAATAAAAGTGGTCTAAAACTATACCCTAACCTTATTTAATAAAGAAAACACTACAGTTCATCTATATTGCCCAAGATAAGGTTGTCATTATTCATACTGACCGGGAAAAGTGATTAATCATGCAGTTTTATTTATATTGCCCACTTGATACGTGCATTCTTTATACAGACCGGTCATTATTCATAGTGACTGGATTTGTCAAATTGCCCGTAACATATAATGCCACATCTCAAATAACGCATCAAACCCATCGCCATATCTTTGTGAAACGGCCTAAATCTTTAACACTAATGCAGATGAAGCCCCACCTATAATGTAGCATTCGAATGGTGAAAGCATATTTGAAATCGGTCCATTAGTTTTTGAGCTTATTCGTTACAAAGATACAAAAATACAAATCTTTCCTCTTTATAATATTAGTATAGAATAGATTTTAAGTGCACGGATCGGTTTATTCCTGCAACTACCCGTCATTAGTATATGCATCCTCAACTACTTTCAGCGCCTCGTCTAAAAAATTAATACAATTAACTAGACACATTAAATACTCGCAACAAAGAGCTGTTGTCGTTTTTTAAGAGCTTAGCACATATTATTATAAATTTAAAATCGCTTTTAAAGAAAAATAGTTTGCTAAAGTGCTTTTTCACGATGTTTTACTACAGCTGTGCATTTCGAAAATGAATTCTTTGAACAGTCCACATTTTAAGTTCTTACATTTTCGTATTACTTGAGGTTATTGGTGAGGCTTCGATTTTTATGTTTTATATTTACTTTCTTTAGAAAATATTTCAAAGTCATATTGATGTATGCATCTAATAGAATATAAAGTAACCTCTACTATAAATATGATATAAGTATTTTACAATTTTCCTTGCAAACATATACAAGAAACGATTCGTAATTCTCTTGGTAATAACTGACTGACAGACAGACGCATTTATTTCTTTTTTTTATCATAGTTGTGGGCAACACCGCTGGTTGCGCCACAAATAATATTTATCAATAGTTTATATTATCGTTTAATTTTCTCAGTGGTGTACTTGTTTATTGCCCTAAATAAATTTAAATTGGTTTGCAATCATTTCTGTTTTTTAAAAAAGATCCAGATAATAATAATTAGAATCATAAAGAGTGGCGAGTCACCGTCTGCCCATTTTTCCATGTTCCCTGAACATTATGACGGGCAGACGCCGTAGTCCCCACATTCCCAGACCCCTAGTACCACTAGCAGTTCTCCCCAAGAGCCCGGTACTTTTTGTCCTCATTTCCCACAATAGTCCTACATTGACCGGGGCTTGTCCTTGGGTGCAATACTATATGGCGTAGACAGGGATAATCGCCGGTCAGTGTCACACCACATTAACATTAAATTTGTCAAAGGGCCTCTACGTGTTGGCCTCCCCATAGCCCCACGCAAGCCCTCCAAAAGCCCGGGCCATTTTTAGGCCCGTTGGTCTTCAAACAAAGACATACAAGAATTATAATCACTTATTCAAACTTAGACAAAATCAAGCAAGCTGTGATTTTTGGGCATAAATTACAATTTGGGTAAGTTAAGCTTGAAGAAGTAATGAATCAATTAAAAAAAAATTGGCTTAAAGGTATTTGTTACTGAATTATAAAATCCTAAAGAAATCAGTCTTACAAAAGCTTAAGTTCATGGGAGATTTAGACGAGACTTCAAAGGTTTAATTACGTTTTTAAACCTTTAAATCCACTACCTTTTTAAATCATTGCGACACTCTGCTGAACTAGAAACTATATTTTTTACATAACTAGTTACATTTATTAGTGCATCTCTCCATTTATTATTGCAATATTTAATATTTTAGACATTTTCGAATACATTTAGTTTATTATTTATAATACGTGAAGGCAGTCTTGAGACAAAAGTCGGAGCAATACAAGTTGCTTGTTAAGGTCACGGGCTTATTAAAACGCGAAAAGCGATTTTAAAGTATATTTACGTGTTTTAATAATAATTACTTACTGTAGCCTTGTCTGGGGTGATGCTTACAAAACTATCTATTGAAGGTATTGCAATTTACAATTGCAATGAATGGACTATCCTACCGCCCGATTCTATATCGTACATACTCCGTGTATATGTAATCTTCTGCCAGGGCCCACGCGGACCAGGCGGTTGCCCTATCCCGCGGCCCTGAAGTAACACTGGGTTTTAGTAGGTATTCCAGCAGCCCGTCTGGCTGGCGAGTCCCATGCCTTGGCGTCGCGTTCTCCACAAATATCAAAAAAATGTACTTGTAATCTATAATAATATTATAAAATTGTAAACATCCCCGGTCTGTACATTAAAGCTATTTCAAAAAAACAACTGGAATAGACTATATAAACGACGGAAAATATATTTTTTTATGTCTGTTTGTTCGGGATTCACGTAAAAACTACTGGGACGATTTCGATGCGGTTTTCGCTGATCGACAGCTAATTCTTAGACTTAATCTCTGCGCTATTTTTATACTGAATTTTTCTGGGAATTATTTAAAATGGCCAGATTTAAAAAAAATCGAATTCCTTTGTGATTTTTTTACTGATCGATAGCAAATTTAATGTAATAAAATGTGTGATACTTTTTATCCCGTGAATCCCGCGGGAATTTTCCGGAAGCGGTTTGAAGTTTTGATGCATAAAAATTAGCTTATTCCGACACAGTTGCCACTAAGACGATAGCTTACATTCTTTTTTAAATGCTGCTATAGATTGTAGAATCCCGCGGGAATTTCAAATCAAGTGTGGTCAAGATCCCGGGCATATCCTAGTCTTAAATAAAAATGAACAATAGTTGTAAAGATATTGTTTTGGAACAAGAATTATGTGTTTGTTTGAAGGAGTTATCCGTGTTGGAATGGACAAAGAATACAATTCCTGCGGCCGGGCAGCCTGTTGTAAGAGGCGACAAAACGACCCACAGCCAGGTGGGAGGGCATTTGCCTGACTGGATGGCTACCACCTCTGTAGCTGTAACCTGTGTTCATAGGCGATGGTAACCGCTTTCAGGTCTGCCCGTCTGCTGAGCTCATGCAATAAAAAAAGTTTAAATATGCTCGTCTGAATTGCCCATAAGTAGTCGCTTGTTTAATATCAGTTAAAGATCCACAGCTTGGTTGGTCTGATACAGATAATAAATACACGTGACTATGCTCTATGGAAGTAGTTCCATTGTCTCTCGTTATGACGAATTAAACATTGAGTAAAATTTGTTATAACTGACTTTTTTTTGCGATTTTTTCCGAAATTTACACAAACGAAGCGCCATAAAGATCACTAGTATTTTCTATAGTCTGAAAAAATTAAACAGTACATAATTGGTTAATCTATCTTTAAGTAAAATGAATTGCTTTGTTAAGTTGAAAATACATTTTTCTAGGACATTTCCTCGGTGTTTCAAGTCTTTTCAACTCAGCAGTATTTTTTGCAATTTTGTAGCGAGCTAACCCGAGTAAACTCAAGTTAAATACAAGGCTACTTTTATCTAAGAATCTAGGTCATTGGGATTCTGAAAGTCGTTTTCTTTTACGATGTTTTCATCCTGAAAACGTTTAAAGTAAGGTGGAAATCAAATCAAATTAATAAAATTTATCAATATCTATGTCTATTTTTGGTATTCAGACAGAAAGGGATGTCGTGGACATGTTGATTGCATTGATATTACTAACAGAATATGTTACACTGTTCCAAGAGCAGTTCGTCGACGTGAAATTAGGGCGACACTATTTGCTACACCCGTGGGACTAAGGCTGGTATACGCTCCCCTCTCCGACGACTTGTTGAAGAATAGAATAATACTTTCGAGAGTATTGATATAAATATATTAGGCATTTTACTTATTAAATTGTTAGACGTTAGGCACTAAACTACCACGACTTAAGCTTGATTCATACTTCCATTAGTTAAGATGTGAATTAAAAAATCTACTTAAGACGGCAACTTATTACTTGACTGGCATATCCAAATGATGATAAGGCCGTTACTCGCCAGTTCCTCAACTTAACTCGCTTCTTAATTAATGTAAACTATTGTTTAAAATTTTCGTGATTAGTACTTATGATTAAAACAACGTTTTAGGGGTTTTAAATGCGGCAATTTAGTTTATTTTTATTTTAACGTTCCTATATAAATAGATTAATTAGGCTCCCATAGTCAATAATAATCACAAACAAAAATTAAAAAGTATTCAATAATTAAAATAAACGAGTTGGGTGTAAGCTAAATAAAAACTTTAAATAACTCATTGATACGACATCTTTGTCTTCCGTGATTACGACTAATGAAAAGTGGGAAACGTCTAGATAAAAATCAAATCAAATGCCGCGTTTAAAATCGTTAAAACTTCATTCATCAAAAATCATGTAGGTGTAAATCAGACTCTAATAATAAACAAAATAAAATCATAGAATTGGTATAATTAGATAAGTAATTCTTTACATCACGAGTATAACACCCAGAATTTTATTACACCGAAAAAACGTGAGCAAAAACATTGACAAAAGTACGAAACCGTGTCTTACGGCCTAACATAATATCATTTTGGGGATTCAATGACCGTTAACAATGAATATACATCAGAATACTATAATTAAAGCTGCTACAAAGGCTAATGACGTCTGCAAAAAATAGTAGGTACTGTAGATCCAGCAAAAAGTAAAGCCATTTATTTTATGTTCAATATTTTACTTTTATGCCTATCATGTCTTAACTTCAACGAGGAATATGAACAGTTTCTTGTGTAGTATTTAGGTTTTAAGAATGGCATTATTATTAGCATTTCCATAAACATGTGAATTCCCATTGATTTAACAAAGATTAATTATGTTGGTTGTTTTTGCTTTGGCAGGTTAAGTAGGGTTATAACCTTACTATAATATTGTACCTTACTATATTTTAGCTAATTGTACTATGTATTATAGAAAAATAATATAGTTCAAAATGTACTATATTTTCATTGCTAATTCAATTATCGCGCTTTTTGTTCAGATTTTTAGAATTATTTTAAAAATAATAGCATTTTCTGGTTAAAGCAAAAAGTTATATTATAATTAACGATCTTAATACACATGAACAATTAAATAATTAAAATAAATAAAGTAATCAATAAAAAATAAATGTGTACTATTTTTTTAAAAGAACAGGTCTATAAATCCATCATTAGACCTGTCCATTTGTATGGCAGTGAAGCGTGGCCTGTACTTGAGCGACACAAGCAAGAACTGCGTGTCACGGAGATGAATATGCTGTGATGGATGTGTGGAGTGACGCGGAAACACCGGGTCAGGAACTCCCGCATCCGCGGCAGTCTTCATGTCCGTGACATAGCAGACAAACTGCAAGAGTGTCGATTACGCTGGTACGGCCACGTTTTACGGAGACCGGCTAATTATGTAGGGAACAAATGTCTAGCCATGCCGCCACCGCCAGGTCCCGGTCGAAGGGCAAGGCCCAAGAAATGTTGGCTTGACGTTGTGAAGGATGACATGCGTACCAATGGTCTCAAACCGGGGGATGCAGAAGACCGCGCGAAGTGGAGTAGAAAAAGTAGGAAAGCGGACCCTGGGCGTCGGAGTGAACGCTCCGAACGCAAACGGGATTTAACGCTCGGATGATGATGATGATGATCTTAATACACATGAACAATTAAATAATTAAAATAAATAAAGTAATTAATAAAAAATACATGTGTACTATTTTTTCCCTAACTTTCCCAAAAAGACTATATTTTTAAGGGTTAAAAAAACAAAAATACTATATTTTCTTCAAAAAAAGGTGGTAAGCCTACGGTCAAGTATCGTAGTAATGCTCAATAGCATGTGGTGCAATCACCACACTTATATGATCTAATAGAGTAGTGCAAAGTGAAGGATGACATGATGATATGCGGTGTGACAGAAGAGGTATGTCAGAATAGAAGAGTGTGGAAGGAAAAGACATATTGTGCCGACCCCAAGTAATTGGGATATGGTGAAAGAAAAGAGAGAGAGAGAGTAGTGCAAAGTCATATGCATTGAGACCCTTTTTATCATCTTACAATACGTCACAACCTCACACTTCTTGTAAGAGCGTACAAAGTTATGACGTCACAACAATCAAGAATACTTGGCACGTGCTAAACACAAAACGTTCAAAAGCCGTATTTAAAAAGTAGATATTCTATCAATCTTAATATTATCGATACCATTTAATACTATTTCCTACTATTATGTTTTATTTATTTATTGCAGGAGTTCAGCAAACAGGCAGACGGCCCACTTGATTGAAAGCGGTTACCATCGCAAGTGCTACAAATTCGCTGCTGCTCTCTTAAAGGGGACTGGAACCTGGTCACTAATGCCGGAACACAACTCAAGGTTGAAATGACGACATACTTTAGACCAGGGGTAGTAGCCATCCAGTCGGGCAAATGCCCTATCACCTGGCATTTATTAATGATATATTTAAAACTCTGCCTTTTCTGTTTTTTAGTCTCTCACAGCGTGACCTATATAAAAAGTTTGATATAAAGTAGAGACGATGTGTTGCGAATGCTATGACTCGGCCGTTTCTTGCGAAGTCTGAGGATCAAAAGGTCGATACTTAACGCCTCGTGTTATTTCAACATTAAAATATGTAAAATTCAGTAAGTTTTTATGAACTTCTGAAATTTTTTTAAAAATAATCTTCCAAGGAACAGAGTAAACAAGTCTTCTATATGTGGAATCCTAAAAATTGGCCAAGTGCTTGTCAGTTTGGGTACAGTAAAGAGTTCCTTAGAGACGACAGATATTCGCAGTTTTGTCATTTGGTTACAGGACCCTAAAAACACATTAATCATTTAGTTATTATGGATTTTCTGTATTTCGTGTTTGTTTCAACAATTTCAAGACAACACTAGTACAAGCGTTTTTTTATGGCATGAGTTCAGCAGACAAGCAGATGCACTTGATAAAAAGTGGTTATCATCGCTTATGGACCTTTGTCAGGAGACTGAAACCTGGACACTAATGCCGGAACACAACTCAAGGTTGTTATGGCAGCATACTCTAAATCATAGGTGGTAGACATCCCGCAGGGGGGCTTTGTGGCGAAACCTTAGGTGAGTAGCGACACCTCGTACCTGACTCCGGGGGCCCCCACCTCCGTGCTTGCCTTAGCCAGCCGGCACGGAGTGCAGATCGCTAGAGCTAAGACTCAAGCTCCAGGGGTGGAAGTGATAAATGGCATCACGTCAGAAGTAGCTTCGGTGGACCTGCAGCCCACCTTTCTACACCCCTTAGCCACTCACACCCATGTTGCCCCTGCCTTCTATGGTATTTTTTGGGGCCCATGCAGGGAGTGGCTAGTCACCGTCTGCCCATTTTTCCATGTTCTCCGAATATTGCGACGGGCAGACGCCATAGTCCCCATATTCCCAGACCTTTAGTACCACTAGCAGTTCACCCCAATAGCCCGGTACTTTTTGTCTTCATTTCCCACAATAGTCCTACACGGGCCGGGGCTTGTCCTTGGATGCATTACTATATAGTGTAGACCAGGAATCGAACCCGGAACCTCTGCGTTGCAGTGAGGTACGCCAGCAAAGGCTTAGCCCGCTCAACCACAGAGGCCGTCGTAAATATTTAATGTTAAGTAGCTTTTCGAGTTGTTATCAGAGCTTTGTTGTTTGTCATCAGTCAAAGATCTACAATTTATTTGACCTTACAATTATTACTGAAATACAGCAGACAGTCTGATAGCCCACTTCATGGAAAGTGGTTAACGTCGCCTTGGACATTGCAACACCAATGGTACCACTCTGCTGCCGGGCTCCAAAGGGACAAGGAACCTGGCTGGTAAAGCCGGAGTGTTCAAGGTGAATAATAAATCACCTTTAGAAATTTCGCTTACTCGTAATAAATACATTAATTTCTAATTATATCTACTATAAATATTAATTTAAATATATGTACGTGTTTGTTAACACGAGTTTATCAATAATTCTCACGGTTCCTTATGTGGATGTGTAAATGTCAACAAGTGATAAGATTTAGGTCATGTGTACTTCTATATCATCGTGTTTACTTCAATTATTTACAATAAATAGGTATTAGGTATAAATCAGGAAAAATAGGAGCATAAGAATCTATCGACACCAAAACATAGGTATAGACATAAATAGTCATCATAACAGAAGGACTTAAATTTTTAGAAAACAAAAGAAATTGTAATGAGTTCTTTTTTTAAATCTATTCAATATTCCAACTTTACCAGCCAGTATTAACTTTTTTCAGTTCCAAAAAGTATGTACCTCATGCTTCACTTTTCATTGAAGGCCCTCCTCGTATTACCAAATCAAAAATACGTACAATCCGTAAACTTTTTTTGTAAACTAAAAACCAACTTAATATATTTGGTGTATGGTTGTCAGTGGTTTAAAGTTAGGCAGTCTGTTAGTTATTATTCTGTCCATAGAAAATACACTATTGGTTCTGTCGCTTGTGACAGTGACATTTTAAGTTATCATCCATGATATAATAAATCTGTACAGACTTTGAGTTTGTAAAAAACATTTAAAAAAAGTGAAAATCAAGGGCTATTTCGGACCACTAGCAACTAAGTTTCGCTATCACAACTAGTTTACAAGTATATTTAAAAAATGTAAAATACATGAATAATACGTAATAAACATAGATACAAGAAGCTTTTAAGCCTCACAGGTGACAGCTGTGCATTTTATTTGCAATAAAACTTAATATTCTGCATCGAGATAAAATTTTAATTTACATATCGATAAAAATAGTTTTACATGTGATTCTCAGGTTTTTGCTCACTTTGGCGCATGCTAACATCGTAGAAATGGATAATTGTGTTTTTTTTTTTGAAGAAACTCAATCTTTGACTGCGGACTATGATTCAATCGCGCAACATCTTGGAAAAAATGACGTCATCTCTTTTGGTTATATTCGTGTTTCTTTTCATCTCTTTATTATTCTGCTCAACCTGCGTTAGTGTTAATGATTGTGACCAAACGCAACTTACATATAGCGTTAAAAATACCGCGTTAATGATAGTGTATATTCATGAGTTAACTGTTAATGTTTAACGTCATTAATGTTGCATCTCAAATAACGCATTGAGCCCCCGGCTACTTCTGCATGACACAGCTACTAACACTAACATTATTCCAGGCGGGGAAGTGGCAATATCTAAAGGTAAAAAGGAAGTAATAGTATCGCTCCGGTATGTTTATATGTCTGTCACAACTAATATTGCCAGGTCCATTTTGTTTTAAATCGGGACCGAAGGTGAACAAAGCGGGATTTAGAGTTGTCGATTGGAACAAACAAAAATACAAAGTTTTTAAAAATTAATGTTTATTTAATAAAATGTCTAATAATCGCATTCTTAATTTTCTAATAATAATGCTTTTTAATACATTTTTTGATTTATAAGAACATTTGGACCTACTTATGCAAAACAGAACCAATCCACAATCATGCCAAAATTGGGTTAATGATGCAGAAGACTTTCAAAATGCACCTTCTATCGACTCAATAAAAATCATAACGAGAAAATATAATATACAATATTCTAAATGTTTTTTCCAAAATATAGACATATTTTTTTGTACGCAAAATTTTAATAAAAACGGCTTTTTCTCAAAACTGTCAGTATGTGAGTTGGTTCCATTTTGCATAAGTAGGTCCATTTAGTGAACCGATCGGGTGCAAATTGGGACACCCGGCATAGTCAATCACAACTGATTATCTTGAGAACTACTAACGCTTAGATATGTGATATTTCACATGTCTTCTTGAGTCAAAGACATTTTTTAAAATTAATTTATTTACGTATATACGGCGACAATTTGAGAACGCCTACATCCAGAAGTGAATTGCGATTGACTAAGGACGGTTATAATTAAGTAAGCATTCTGAAAATTTGATCCCAGAATCTTTTAAATACGTATAAGACAACTCTTTATTCATTTAGGAATTCATGTAATAAAAATTATGTGTTTCTCTGAAAAGACAAAGAAACTACATTCCAAGTCAATTCACATAAAGTCCTATAATTTATATAATATTAAAAACAGTTATTTAATGCTTTTAACTAGCGGAGGGTGATGTCAGGAGCCTTAAGAACAGACGAGTGTGCATGACAAGAGTTATGAATGTCAAAGAAGCAAGTGAGGTGTGTAAGAATGGGCCTAAATGGCGCTCTGTTGTTCGTGCCTACCCCGCAAGGGAACTGGCGTGAAGTTATGTATGTATGTATGTATGTATTTAATGCTAATCACTTATCAAGAAAATATTTTTGTATCCACCGTCTTTCGCAGATTTAACTGTGTAATTTAGGTCGCATTCCACTTAAATTGTCACATACTGTTTTATTGAACGTTTATTTATATATGGGTTCTGTTGGTAACAATTTCTAATTGTATATTTAATTTACATTACGTATAATATGTTTGTCAATTTCTTTTGAGATCTGTAATAATATGATAAATCTGTTGGGGCTGTCAACTTTCTACCTTTAATTTTTAAATAAAAAAAAAATCAGCAGAGCTTATTCAGAACAGCAGATTTCGTAAAGCAACTTTTAGAATTTTAATCTGGATAGCCTATCTCTTTAGAGCATCACGTGAAATGTACAGAACAGATTTAAATGAAACTTGACGCAGAGCTTGGTTTGAACCCCGAATCAACAAAAGATGGCGCTGAGGTCGCATTTTGCTTACTGTCTCCATTGTATATCACTAACAATTTCGCTGGCACATGCTTGTCATGGATAAAGGTTTTTGAAGTGAAACTTTTTTTGAATCGTTGTGATTTGAAACTCGATGAAACGAAAAACCGACACTAAAAACAGATAAACACAAATCTATAGAACTAAGCCTGCGAGAGAATGAGATAGAATACATTATAATTAATCATTTAAAAACTATGCTCATACAGATAGATTTGGAAATGTTTATAAGTTTTTTGTTAATACTTCAAATTTCGTGTTTTAAAGCTTATATATATATTATAATGATATAATATATAAATGTGACGTCACGAAATTTAGAATTCCTCCTACCACTTGTCACACTTTGTTTCACTTCTACTGCGTGTGAACTCCACACACACACACATTTTTTTTATAAATCAATCTCCATACGGCGTTGGAGCAATAATCTCAAATAAAGAAGAAAATCTTACTCGTATAGCATGGCTAGCGCTTTATCTCTTTATTATTTATAAACTGATTAGTACGCCCGTTGTACTATCTTTTATATTTTTGTACATCTGTTTGTCTTTGCTTTGATGTACAATAAAGAGTTACCGTAACTTACCTTACTAATATAAATATTTGTATGCATAAAGAGATAAAATGCAGTTGAAATATTGCAAAAATGGATAAGTCGTTAATATTTACAAATTATTACGCGAACAAACCATATTTTATTAATTTATTCATTAGGCTTTTACGGGATATCTCGTTACATGATACTTGTGTATTTTAATACAGGCTTTAAAAATAATTTATCGTATTCTTCTTTGCAAGGTGTTTTAGCCAAAGCTTATATAAGTAAATTAAAGTCTGTAAACTAATCACAAACACGTATGCTTAATACTAAAGTACCTCCCACATACAGCTCACGTATAATAAAGTTTGGTACTTGACAGCTCTCAAATTATTATAATGTTCTCGCTAAGTTATGAACTTCTAGTATCAAGATACGCCATCTACGATTTGCCAGAATTTCTCCTCAATTAAAGATGTTTGATAATCCACCCTCAGTAGTTCTTTGGGCTTATGTCACATCTGCATATAAATTTAAATGCATATCGGCTTTTGTTATCATTCATATTGACTGAAAATGAATCGATATTGCTGCTTTTAGAAAGTCGACAAGAATTCGTGTATTTTGTCTGCAATTATGTTCGTGTACATAGACACATGACACAGATTTATTTTATTTTTATTGTATGAGTTCAGCAGACAGGTAGACGGCCCATCTGATAGAAACCGACAACAAAAGCGACTTGCAACACCAAAGGTGCTACAAATGCGCTGCTACTCTTTAAAGGGTGACTGACCATTAATGTCGGAACACAAGTCAAGGTTGTTAGGCGGCATACCGTAGACTAGGGGTGGTAGCCTTCCAGACGGACAAATACCCCACCACCTGGCTGTGGATTGTTTTGTCGCCTCTTAAATCAGGCCGCCCGACCGCAGGAAATTGTATTCTTTCTCCATTCTTGCACGCATAATACAGATCCAGATAATAAGCATATGACATTTTAGCTCTAGATATGTATTTAAACACGAGCTCTTTTATATGTGCATTATTTAAGATTTTTTGTGTTCTATGCCAAATATCTTTTTATCTCAAAACTGTCATCTTATGGATAAGTTCCGCTTTGCAGAACTACGTCCACTTGGTTCATCAAATTTAAATTTTATAGAGACTATAAAATCGGTTTAATATCGACTCTATTAATTTCTCTAATGAAATAAGGTTATTAAGATCTGGGAAAACTGGAAGTTATATTATAAATTACATGTCTTATTGCAGTTGTCACGTTACAAATTTTGTTATGTTTACTGTATAACCTAGGGTCTCATCCATTTTTTCCACGATTACGATATATATTATACAGATCACTCCATAAATGTTCCATTGCTGGATTAACACCTCCCGATTTTTTATAAGAACTGTCTGTCTTTCACGTCAGACTCTTGTTTCTCGGAAGCTGTTGGAGCTATGTGGATATTTAGCAGCAATCGGTACTCTATATTCCGCTTAACTATGCCACAGTAAAATCGAAAAAAATAAAGATTAGCGTTGGCCACGACACTGTGGTATGTGTTTGTAGATAAACAAAAAATCACAACAAAGTTGACGTCTGTCTATCATGGTAGGTAGGTGGCGAGATATTCACTTCCAAAATCGTAAAATGATGTCCCTGCCTGCTAACTTTTGAATTATTAAGAGAACATTTCGTGAAAAACTGAAGTTATAGTTCTTCGAAAATACTTTTAAGGAAAATTGGTTTGAACGATATACGCTGAATAGTTTTTGAGATAAGGGGTATTTTGGATTACTACTTTTTTAAGGTTTCATAGCCATATGCCAAAAAAAGGTGGTAGGGTATTTGCTCGACTGGATGGCGACCACCCCTGGTCTAGAGTATGCCGCCATAACAACCTTGTGTTGTGTTCCGGCATTAGTGACCAGGTTCCAGTTTCCTTTAAGAGAGCAGCAGCGCATTTGTAGCACCTTTGGTGTTGCAAATGTCCATAGGCGATGGTAACCGCTTTCCATCAAACGGGCCGTCTGCCTGTCTGCTGAACTCCTGCAATAAAAAATAAATAAAAAATAAAAACATCCCTAGGAAATCATTCAATGTTCGTGGCTTAGATCATATAAGACATGTTATATCTCAATGGTAAGTGGGCTACTGCTTACTTGCTCGATTTATTTATTACCATATAACACTCATCATTTTCAGCATGAGGCACTCAACGTGGCTATTGAAATATCTACTATAGATGTATACCTGTACATTAATAAATAAATACCTAAATTACTTTCTTCATCTTAATGGGAATTTGTTTGTTTTTATGCTTTCACACCTTAACTATTTAACCGATGAAGTTTTGCATACACAATATAGAAAGACAGAAGAGGGTATATATAGGATACCTTTCATCAAGAAAAAAGTATTGTTAAAATAAAGCTCAATGGAAGGCGCTGCAGTCATGTTTTTTTAACGCCGCCACCGTTACAACTTAATAACAAATGTTGAAGTGATGCAATGACAGATTACCATGACGACGTGTTTATTCACGGTTGCAAAAATATATTTCATCCAGTAGAAATGTACTATTCACGCGGGATAGAGAAAATATCTGAATTGATTGACAAGATCTACATTAACGCGACCAAAGTCATGGGGAAAAGCTAGTTGCATATATACAGTGTGAACACGTCTTGCACGCCCGAGGGCATCTGGAAGGCGTCCAGCATCTCCATTCAGCTCGTTGCACTTGAATTAATCAATTGTTTTAATCCACTCGCGAACGCAGCTGTTGACCGCTTCTAACTTCACTGGGTTAGGGCGTAGTGTATGACAGAGCGGAAATATCATTTGCAGTCACAGGTGTGAATGATTAGCGAATTATAATTGCTTTGACGAGAACCCCATATATTACACTAATCTGCTCTAATCTGTACTTTGCTTTTAAGACAACTAACAAAATATTCAAAAAAAAAATATTTTCAAACTTAAAAAGATAATCTAATAAAAACCTTTCATTGAGTAGGTAATAAATTCTTAAACAATGTCTATATAAAAGAGCAGGGTTTCATTTTTGAAGTGAAACTTCTATATAAACGGGGGTCTTAGGATTTTTCTGTCACGAAAAAGCGTTAAGGCCGCGTGGAGGAGCGGTATACATTTAGACTAGACATGGTGAGAGGCGGCATAATTTTAAAGTATCCTATGGATGAGTTTTTTGTTTCCGGATTGAAATTAGTTTTTTTGTTTGATAACATAAAATATGTTTAAATAAAAAAAGCCTTCATTAAAATGTACTAAACCTAACCAAATCATAATTTGCAATAAACCTGCGAAAAATCGAAATGTGTCCTGGGAAACATAGTAGAAGTGAAACTTCAACGGACAAGTGGAAAAACGAATGGCAACCGATAAGTGGCAAAATGAATCGCAACAAAGTTTTAACTTGAAGTTTTATGGCAGGTTTTATTTAATAACCGGCAGACAAGCACACGCAGTATATATCCCCAAGCTAAACAAGTTACTTATAAGATTAATAAGTACTACTAATACTTACACATATATTGTTAAAACAATTCGCTGAAGATGATGTAAAAGATTGTGAGGAATCTCTAAACCTACTGTGTAACCTTTACGTCTCATTGCTGGGCTGAGGCCTCCCAATTTTCTTATACGGGAATGGAAAGTATTTACGCCATGCTTTCCAAGGCTAACCGGGTTTGATATATCGGTTATCTCGGTGTGCAGGTTTTATCGCGATGTTTTCGTTCACGGTAAGCAAATTGTAATTGCTACAATATGCAAATCGTAGATGTCAAAAAATGTGTAATAGAAATAAAGAGAATATTTATTTCCCTATTCGTAGCTTTCAGAGAATAAGCGTTTTTGAAATATCTGCTTACAGGTACAACTATACCATTGCTGGCAAACCAGTATAATGAATAGCACCCTATTATTTTATTCAAAACTTTAAGAAATCTTTTTTTAATTGATTTTGTAACTATACAATGGTAATACTGATATTATTGTATGGGTACAAAATAAAAAAAAGTCAAAATTTAATAATATATTTAAAAATTTTACTGGGTGCCAATTCTCGGGTAGGGTGCCAACAATGGTATAGTTTCTCTTATATAGGTTCTTGTTTAATTGTTTTTTTCGAAAGTCGCTTCCGCTCCTCTTATCACCGTGATAGGACCATATCTGTCGGCAAGATCTATTTATTTCTTAAGCACGTGTTAGTTTATTTGACATAAATTGCATTCTAAATGGATCGTTAGTCGGGGGCGTTTTGTTAAACGCCCGCTTTGATCCGAGGCATTCCACGAGCGTGAAATAGAATGGGACAACGGCCATTTCAATGTAAACTATTCCAAATATATCCGTATTTTGAACTTTTAATTACTATAAGCATTCTATGTGTGGTTAATACGCGGAGGGTAGTCTTAGGATCCCTTTCTATGCGCACGGAGGTGTAAAATTTGGTGGTATATTTAATGTTTATAAAATAATGTCGCCAGCCAACTATTGTCCATTGCTCGAGGTAGGCTTCCCCAAGTTTGCGCCACGTATCGCGGTCCTCCGCTGTTCTCATCCAGTCCCCGCCGCCCGGAAACCTTGCGCAGATCATCAGTCCATCGGGCTGGAGGGCGTCCTACACTACGTTTGCCGAAACACGGTCGCCACTACAGGACTTGTCTGCTCCAGCGGCCTTCGATCCTGCGATAAATATGACCGGTCCATTGTCACTTCAGCGTGGTAATTTTGCGAGCTATATCGGCACCTTGGTTCTATTACGGATATCCTTATTTCTGATTTTATCCACTCCCAACATAGCTCTATCCATAGCCCGCTAAGCGACCTTCAGTTTGTGAACCAACTCCTCTCTCATTGTCCAGGTCTTGGTAGCAGAAGTATAAGAAGTGCAGATTATTTTTTTATTAGTATATGTTAAAAAACATTCAATTAAATTATGTATATAAAAAAATAATTGTTTATTTTATATGAAGCTTACGTAATTTTGAGATAGATAGATCGGGACATTAGCCAAATGGAAACAGTGGACATTTGTCATCTTTAAGGAACCCTTCTTTCATTGTGCGTGGAGTGAACAACGAGAACTTTATATGTATTACTTACAATAAGATAATGAAATGGGCAATCTTTATGTCCTTGCAAATCTATGTAGATATATCATAAAAGTAAATTTATTTTTCTAACTTCGTTAATTCTGTTATCTTCAAAAAGTAGACAATATACATAACTTAATTAAAATTTATGTTAAAACTTTTCGATTATACATCATTCTCTAGGTCACGTTACTAACTAGAAACGTCTTTTTAGAAAAAACAATGTTGTCAGATATAACTTTGTCATGTGTTACGTTTCTGAAGAAATAAAGCTAATTATGGTGTTTTAATATGATATAAATTAACTTGATACTGTTACAAAATTAGTTCGTCAGTATTCATATGAAACTTCAAAGGTAGCTTCTTCGGGCGGCTCAACCATAATAACTCAATTCTTGACAATTATCATTTAGCAACGTTTTGACTTCAGTGGTATGAATGATTAAATATTTAGATACTAATGAACAACGCGTGGTTTTATGCTTATGTTGATATTTGCCAAACAACCCCGTGTTCAAGGTTTTTGAAAATATTTATTTATTTTCCAAGATATATATTGAACAGACAATAATTTATTGATTCTACTAGCTCTTAAACTAATTTGCACTCTATTATTTTATCCGTGCAGGAACGGAGAAAGAATACAATTTCCTGCTGCCGGGCGGCCTGTCGTAAGAGGCGACAAAACAACCCACAGCCAGGTGGTAGGGCATTTGCACCCCTGGACTTGAGTATGCCGCTATAACCATTTACCATCGCCTGTGGACATTTGTAACACCAAAGGTGCTACAAATGCGCCGCTGCTCTCTTAAGGGAGACTGGAACCTGGTTACTAATGCCGGAACACAACACAAGGTTGTTATGGCGGCATACTCTAGACCAGGGGTGGTCGCCATCCAGTCGAGCAAATACCCTACCACCTGGCTGTGGGTTGTTTTGTCGCCTCTTACGACAGGCCGCCTGGCCGCAGGAAATTGTATTCTTCCTCCGTTCCTGCACGGATGAAAATGTTAATGGTAATACCAATTGTTTACTATCGTACGTACTTTGAATATCTTCGCAACGTCAAGATATAACAGAATGGCTTAGTGATATAACTTCATCCGTGCAAGAACGGAGAAAGAATACAATTTCCTGCGGCCCGGCGGCCTGTTGTAAGAGACGACAAAACAACCCACAGCCAGGTGGTAGGGCATTTGCCCGACTGGATGGCTACCACCCCTGGTCTAAAGCATGTCGCCATAACAACCTTGAGTTGTGTTCCGGCATTAGTGACCAGGTTCCAGTCTCCCTTAAGAGAGCAGCAGCGCATTTGTAGCACCTTTGGTATTGCAAATGTCCATAGGCGATGGTAACCGCTTTCCATCAAGTGGGCCGTCTGCCTGTCTGCTGAACTCCTGCAATAAAAAAATAAAAAAAATAACTAACAAACGCGAACCTATACCATGAAAAAAAAATTAAGTTACATATTGACACAAATAAGATTACCTAATTTCATTAAACACAACTGGATAATTTTATTGCATGCGTGTTTTCAACTTACTATATTGTAAAAATATTATTGACATTATAGTCTCATAAATAGGTCTGTTAATATAATACCTATAATATCATTCATAATCGTTTGTACCTAGACGCCGAATGAGACGCCAACTTGGCAAGTACCCGTCATCCAGTCAGACATAATATCTTAATTTATACATTCAAGGTTGCCAGTGACAAAAATACCGAGCGCCTTGCCAAGTTCCATGTCTACTCACTTATCCATAAAGACACATGACGCCATTATACTTAAATTATATCGATTACGCAACTTCTTGTATCTTTGTTATCCTGTTGCTCGTAGCATGATGTTATAAGAAATACAGGATGGCCGGAACAGTGAGGGTACCCGAATTATTGTACCTTGTATGTAGAAAATGGCGATATTCAACAAAGAAATATCTATTTTTTGTGACATTCCACCAGCTAGTTTTTTATAATTGACGATGGTAAATATTTAGCTCAAATGTATGTAAATTAAATAATTATATTATTTATTGAAGAGTACATTATAAGTACAAAGTCGTGTGAATAATTTATTGTTTTTTTTAAATTACAATTTTGTGCCGCGATTTAACTCAGTGGCTGTATAAAAGTTGGGACATGGCTCGTTTAGTTTTTTAATTTTTTGCCAGCAGGGAAAACTATTTCCCAGAGGCAACTACTATTTTCATCTCTCTGATCAGGTAACTTCAAGCGTACTTTCCGTGTATGAGGAATGAAAAAAAAAATATTGCAACCCTCAGTTATACATACATATGGCAGCGACGTCCAATTTTAACTTTTTTAGGGTTTTATAATACATACGCTACATATTGGTAGGGCAACAGCCACAACATGTTGCGAAGCGCTGGTAAATCAGATTAGACTCCCATAGAGTAAATAATAATCATAAACAAAATTAAAACTAAATAATTAAAATGACCAAGTTGGCGGTAGGCTAATTAAAACTTGAACAATACTCATTGACACTTGATATCTTTGTCTTCCGTGATCATGGCTACTGAAAAGTGGCCGAAACGTCGGAATAATAAAAATCAAATGAATTACCGCGCTTAAAACCATTAAAACGTAGTTTTATTATGACTGTCATATTCATTGGCAGTTGGCCATTTTTATACTAATTGTATGTATAAAATAAGTTTTAAATAAAAAAACTTTCAAAGCGAGACAACAAAAACTTGTGGCGCCATCTAGTCCTGCAGAATTTAAAGGCTTTTCGTTTATTTTTTGGGAGATTAACAATCTTAGTATTCTTTTTCCATGTCAAAATAAAATAAAAATACAGCCAAAGGCCAAAACATGTAATATTGCACCAAGCACTATGCACTATCGCCAATAAAGTCTAGTAGATACGTAAGAAAAAGTAATTAAGAAGTTTTCTAATTAAACCTTATACCATTAAAGAAAAAATACTTGTATCCAAAAACAAAATGGAAAATAATTGTTTTAACACCAAATTGGATTTATTCGCAGCAAGCAAAGTTGATTTTCTTCAAGTTTCGCAATGAAAACAAACTTCGTACTAAGTTTATATTGGGCTATTGGTCTTTGTAGTTGGTTTACAATTGACAAGTGCCAACCTTACCCAAGTCAGTCTGTTGCGGGGATCAAAGAGTTTCAATAGCAACTAGTAAACAACGAACAAAGGTCTTGCCAATGATATTGAGCCTATGACAAGGCAATATATACATCCATACTCTAAAATATATTATAGTTATACGCTTTAAATGACTTAGTTTGGATGTTTGTTTGTTCATTCTTCATATTCTTAGTGGTGAAGCTTATAATCGTAAAATGTTGTATAACCATGCAAATATCATTTAGGGTATTTGTGCGGTTAAGTTGTAAGTGTAAGTGTGATAAGGGAACGTTGTGTGTTGAAAGATGATTTAATAACAAGAGTTCACGAAGGAATATTAATGTGATTTGGATATCTAGAGAGAATGGAAGGAAGACTATCAATATAAGTGTATGATAACAGTGTAGGTAGTAGAGTTGGAGCCGGTAGATGGTGAAGTTATTGTAATAACAGCCCATAAATGTCCCACTGGTGGGCTCGAGCCTGCCATTATAGGCTTATCCAAAGCGGCTTGGCAGGTTTGACACATCGGTCATCTCGATGTGCAGGTTGCAGCACGATATTTTCCTTCACCGTTATTAGCACATGGTAATTGTAACAATATGCACATTGGGTCAGAAAACTGCCTAAGCGGTGCATGCGTTCCGGCCAGGTTCGAACCCGCGCCCTTTGAGTTAGGGACGCATGCGCTAGCCATTACCCTACCACGACTTGTGACATAATTACCACGATCAAATTGCAGATGTTTTAATGGTCAGGTAGAAATTACCTATAATAAACGTGTATGTATAAAGACGTTAATAAAAGTAGATGAAGCAAAAGAGTTATGTCAAGATCGCAGTAAGTAGAAATCCTTTCTGCCTACTCCTGAGGGAAACAGGTGTGATATGTATGTATTATTCATGTAAAAATAATTCTGTGTGTTACTATAACTTAACGGCTGACCAGATAAAATTTGACAAGGTTGGTTGTATATTGGGGAAGAGTTTTGGAGGTAGGTTATTATTTTTTTATACAAAAGTCTCACCCGATATGAAGCGCAGATCTGGTCTAAGATGGAGCACGCTTGCCTAGAAGGTACCTATTCACGCGGGACTTGAATACACACAGATTGTAAGTATTGGGAAAGACAGACTCCGGCAAGAGTTCTACTCTTTTGCGATGCGCATGATGAAGGTAGTAGCAAAGCGCTTTGTTCGTACAGGTAGAATATCCATTATATATCTGTTCCACATGCCGGTGCATCTGGTTGTCCAATGATGGACGAACTTCTTGTTTCAAAAGCAATCTTGAAGTGGGTGTAATAAGTGATGAGAATGTATATACTCACCCATAATTACAGACACAGACATGTGGATGAAGTAGCGGATAACAGCTAGTAAGTATGTATTATATGTATATATTTTCAGTATAAGTACTTTTGAAACAAATACCCCAACTTTACGTGAGTGTGGCCGCATGGAAAGCTTAAGTTAAGAATAAAGATGGGTAATATTCATTTAGTAATATGACCTGTGTTACTAACTATTTATAGTAACAGTGAAGAGTATATTTTGCGTTTATTTCTAACAATAAGGCGATAGGGCGTAAATGTTCAGGGTATAGGTTATATAAGTCAACAGAGGTCGTCTCAAGGACCAAATGATATGGTTAAAAATACATCACGTGTTACTTATCTAGATTAAGTTACATGTTGAAATCGATGTGTTTGCTTTATTGATCGAAGAGCTTTTGTTTACTTGATGGTATTAATTATTTAAATAGTTGATGAAAACCGTATATGCCAGATAAGTGTTTTTAAGTAGAAAATACATTAAAACAACAAAGGAATTATTTAAAACTTTTCGGCACACTAGTACCGGAATTTCCGTCTTGCTTATTCCCAGAAGTAGAATGAAAATATATTTGACGCCCTATATGGAAAGTGTCTTTTCTCGCCTATAAACGTTTAAAATGTTCCTAACCTTAACAAAAGTTCTTAAAAGGCAACATATCAGGCATGTCGCCTTCGCCAGGTCCTGGTCGAAGGGGTAGACCCAAGAAATGCTTGACGTGGAGGATGACATGCGAACCAATGGTCTCAATAAAAGGAATGCAGAAAATCGCGCGAAGTGGAGAAAAAAAAAGTAGGAAAACAGACCCTGAGCGTCTAAGCGATTATTCCAAACTCAACCAGGATTTAACGTTCGTCTTTGAGATGAATGACTATAGTAATAATATACACAGATAGACGGACAGAGAGATAAAGGAGATGATGTTCTCATAATGGTTTAGTATTTACCAAAATGGCTACGGTATCCTAAAAGAGGAAGATTTGTACTTTTTGTACTTGTTAAATTTAAGAACGTGACAACGACCGAGTGGTCGGGAGTCGAACAATCGAATACCGGGTGTATAATCGAATAACTCGAATTGGTATTCGATTTTTTGACGAATCCAATCGAAGTCAGTCGTTGAACTGGACGCCGCACCGTGTAATTGCACGCATGCCCGAGATCGTCAGTTGTCGGCGTCACTGTCAACTACGTAATGTCAATCACTGAGTCTGGCTGCATGTTGCATAGCTTTAGATAAAGATGTTTTTAATTTTGTATGTGAACGCGAACCAAAATGAGGAATGTTAAACCACACTACGGGAGGTGTGAAGTGGAAGTATAGGGAAGGAAAGAAAAATCAGATGCACCGGACACAAAACGTATTACGTGTATTATGAATATAACAAGTAACAAAACTAGTATATCTAGATACCTGTTAATTTTATTAAGTGATTCTCCAAAAGCGGTTTCTTTAGGTCCTCAGGTATATTGCGGTATGCAACTCTCCAGTGCGCGAATTTCACCTTAAAATATATGAGATTTACGCGATATGTAAAGTCACGGTGAGATAATATACCTAGCGGTAAGCGTTTGTTCACAGATAATTTCACAAATGTCATACTGACATGTACGGTGAAACAAAAATAAATAAGGAGCGAATGAATAAGTATCTTTATGTCTTTTAATATATGTACCAATCGACGGCAGTGTCAGCGTCATTTAATTGATGTAAAAATATATTTTTGCAAGAAAGTCTTGTTTTGTGTATTGTTAAGCCCCACTTTCTTAGGTAATATGTTATTATATCTCCGAGTTACTATTTATTTTTATAAGTTTTTATAATAATCTAGGGAAAACAACAACGAGTTATTTAGAACTATAAACATTTCATGTCCTTACAATCTCTCAACTTAAACCAATAGTACGTAATATGACTTTTTTCTTAATTACCTTCATGTTTACTGTTGTAAATCCAAACAAATCAGTGATATTAAACTAGAGCCTATAATAAAATTTTGCATTGTCTATACATTTTTGAAATATGGTAAGATTGGTTTACGAAAAATCCATGGATTAACATCAAAGCGGCCACATGGCAATTCTGAAAATGCGTTTTTATAGAAATACCTTCTTTGAGCACAAAGATTTTGTCAGCGGATTGCAAGATGGATGAATTTTAGGGGATCTGTCGATCGTGTATCTTGTTTCAGAAAAGTGCAGGGTGACCAGCTCTATTTCAAATAACCATCTAATATTTTATGATGTTAGCAGTTTTTATTAAATATCTCAATTCAATCCGTTTTTACACACCCGTGTATAAATAGAATTTACTCGAGTAACATACATTTTTGAGACCGTTATTTTGTTCATTTTCTTCGATGCACTAACTACTTGATACCAACGTCTCACTAATGAGATTCGGGGTAACATTTCAGGGGAACTGAGGATACCGCCACTGTTGCTTGCAAACAATTGATGAGTTTTACACAATGATAGTTTCAGTGGAGATATAAAGTAAATAATTTACTTTACAGTTCCTCGCGATTATTCTCATCACTGTCAGTCAGCACATGCTAGTTATAATAATAGATGTATTAGGAAAAAAAACTGCGTAAGTTATGTATGACCTGTAAGGGTACGAATACGCGTCAATGCAACGTACCAGAGCCTCAACCCTTGACATACATGTCTAAGTTATTTACACACACACACACACATACACGCTCACAAACCGTCTTTTAACTTGAAAAAGAGAGGATCTATAGATTGCGTTAGGCTAACAATAATAAACATCAAGCTAGCCAGTATACGGAATATACAACTCTTTTAAATGATTACTTTTAAAATACAACGACTTCCTCGGTGCTGTGAATAGGGCGATGCCACCGGTTGCCAGGCACAGGGCGTACTCTGGGGGGCGCAAGAAATGGCAAAAATGGCGCGACCAGGCAGGACTATTATTTTTTCGGTTTGTTCCTGATAAGTTCCCGCTGCGCCCCTAGTGCTCGATTCCAACACATATGTACCTACATGCTACTATCATCAAAAACGTCTGTTAAATTAGACAAAACAGCGCGCTCATTTTTTTGGCAGCGCAAGAGCGTATTTGTGTTGTAATTCTTAAAAAAAATGATTTTTCTTCCACAACATTAGACAATGGGGATTGTTCAAAAAAAATTACCCTCTGATTTTATATTTTTATTATGTAAAATAGGGTATTTTAAGATACTAATTTGAATATTTTTGTGTTTTAAGAGTTAGTTTTTTTTTAATTCGATTTTTAAACAAATTATCCGATGACGTCATTGGGGACAACTTTACATTAATTCCTTTGCCTATAAAAAGAAAATAATCATATTAATCTGTGCTACTATTTAAATGTTATTGTCATTATTCATTATGACACATCGTGATCATTTTAGTGTAGCCAGCTTAGCAATTTTATCGGTAGATTTATTTTATATATTTTGGGGTTCAACATTTATTATTTTCTAAAGTTACGGTTAAGTTATTTAAAGTGACCTTTAGTGAAAAATCAATATAATATAACTTAAACTGAATAATGTACAGTTAGACTGAAAACCATTAATTGATAATCAGGCATAAATTACCTATTAGACACCATTGCGATGTCATTACTTTTCTTAATTTGTAATAAAGTATTCTTTCGGCGATTACAACAGATAAAGCTCATTCGACCACTAAAATACTTTGATTTGTTATCACATTTGGGTTATCATTTTTAATGTCTGATACCTAGACATAGTCTCAATATCCAATGATGTTGTCAATCCAGTTAAAATAAAAAGGTTGTATTGTCAGTTTCAATTGAGGGGGACGGGGGGAGTATTATTAGTCAGATCTTTAAAAAAGTATCAGTCGTTAGGACTGCACTTCAGAGATAAAACCTTGGTGTCTGAGCGTGACGGTCGTCTGAATTCAGTGCATTGTCCCCATCCTAGAAGTACCTACCGAAGTTTTCCGAAAATCATGGCGATGTTCGATAAGGTCTTTTTTAAGTCAATATGTTGGGAGTTACTTTCCTACACACACGTATGTACCCACAAGAATTACAAATTTTAGTACTTTCACTATTAGCAACCTGGCAACATTGGGTATTTAGGCTTTAGATCGGCCGTTAATGCAGCATTTCTAAATTATAATATTGTTCATTACAATTAATTTCGTCCTTAGAAAAATCTTCTAAAGTCATCCGACAAAAAAGTGAACTGTTTTATTAATGAAAACGTATTAAATATTTTCTCTTTCTAAACATGGCCGGATCTTCAAATAGGAGTGTTAATTTTGTAAAGGCTGATACGCTAAACCTACCTAACATGTAATGTTATTAGAGTACATAGCTATACTCGTAGTACATATTGGAGAAATAAGAGGAGCTAAAATCCTGATGTAAGTAGTTTTGTGAAGGTTTCTAAATTCAACATGTTCGTCCATAGATCTTCCTTCCTTCTTTCCTTTTAGAACCTGTGTAGTAATTACTATTCCTGTCTGTAAATTACATCCATATAAGAAATCAGTAATGTTAGTTATTAGTTAATATATGATTGATGTAAGTATACTTTGTGATGAAGTCAAAATTCATCTAAAATGTTCACCTATTTATAGAAAAATAGCTACATGTCTCACTCATTAATTAGAAACTGATTAAAATAATATTAATTACTTATTTGATAATTTGGTACAATCAATAAATCAGCAACCTGTATTACTTTATTAATAATCTATAATACAAGTATAGTATCTCATATAAATACATACAAATAAAGGAACAGACATTGCACCACTGCCCTGGCGGTTAGATTGTGTGTTTGATTGCTAATGTATGTTATGGATCTGATCTTATACAACAAATTACCGGAAAATATGAAACTCCAGTAGTTTTAAATATATTCACTTGCCGGCTTAAAAGTGATTAATTAAGCACATCTATGGCTTGAAGGATTTCATGGAATATGAAGATTTGTGACAAATACCTTTATGATTGTAAATCTCTTAATAATATGATTTTGATGTGTAACATAGTTACTAATATGAAAAATTATGAGTTAAATAAGGACTATGTGAGTAATTAAATAGACACTTTATATCTTTTTTTTTCAGGTTCAGAAAAAATTAGCAACAACTTTTCTGCATAAGCAAGGGTTATGCTTGATCATAGAATTTTATGACTTATCCACTGCAGTTTACATGAAAACTCTATGTATAGAAAAAACCAAATGCTAGCCTGCAGAAAAAAGAAAAAGATAAAACTGAACATTTCTGAAAAGATTATATAATATGTCCTAAATTATTATTAATAAGTGTTTAAGTAAATAAACAAGTTTAACTGCTAAAAGTTATTTATTATTTCATCTTGCAAAATAATAAGTCAAAAGATATATTTTATTAATCAATTCATATAAATATATGGCACATACAAATTTATAACTCACAATAGTTTGCTTTCAGTATAGAAACCATCTTATTCTTATAACTCGTAATGTGAACTCTTAAGACATCAGTCAAAGTAAAGCTAAAATATTTTTGGAGGAATGTTAAATATTCATATATTGTTTACATGAATTATAACTAATAACATCTAGATTTATGTATATATAAAAATAAGTTATTTAAAATAGCCATCCTTGTTTTCAATTAATTAAGCTTTAAAGATATAAGCCATTCTTCTATGGTTGTACTAATCTTTTCAATCAGTTTCCATTTATTGATTTGGGCTCGCTTGAGATAAATTCAGGTTCTGGTGAACTTTTTGTATGCCATTAGCTCCAATGCAGTTCATAAAGAATACTCCAAAGAATTCAAGTCAGAACTCGACGAAGAACAACCTATGCTCTGAACAAAGTCTGACAAATTGGCTTGCAACCAATGTTGGATTGAATTAGCTTCATGGGAGGGTACAGAGCCTTGTTGGAAAATCCACTGCTATCCAGCGAATAAAGTATCACTTAATGCTTAAATCATTGTTTCCAATATGTGATTTTGGACGTCCTTCTAACTTCTGGCGCAAGGTGTATTGGTTTGCCAGTTAAATTTTCTTCCACCGTGATGATCTTCTCATCAGTAAACAGGTTATTTTTGGATCGTATCTCTTGAAAAGATTTCGACATCGTTCCAATCGCCATTTACAAAGACGCTCGTTTATATAATGCACTTTTCTTTGACTTTTAGTTAGAGACCATATGTAAGTATTCTCTTTACAGATATTTAAGAAATATTGGTCTGAAGAGATAATATATACATAATTTAATTCTGGAGTACGTCGAATAAAATGTTTGTTTATGTTTATGTTGTATGACATAACAATGACATAAAAAGGAAAATGTCGGTCCTTTTGTATTTTGAAACTGAATGGCTACGGTATTCATATGCATTTCATCAGACGTAAATGACGTCATAGGATTTAGTAAGGTCAAATAAAGGTCAAACGTATTTCTTTCAAAATACAAGGGGATTGTACGTTTTTTGGAATTTTAACTAGACAGAAATGATTAGGAACACTATTCCTCGAAATGGTTTTTCAAAAAGCGAAATTGAAAAAAAGTGAACAATCCCCATTGGTCCACCAACACCAAGGTCCTTATGCGTTATTTTATCACCCTGAATAAAATAGAGTAGGCTTTTACATAGCATTGCCCTAGGTACGTTACCTATAATATTTTAAAAAAAACAAGGGCGCAGTTATAGAAGCTCGCATAGGGCGCATAAAAGGCTATTTACGGCACTGGCCTTCCTCTCATCTCACTATATTGTATTCCATTGAATATCAGTAAAATTTCTAAACTAGGCAACACTTATCGGGAGGTCATTTTGGGGAATTCGCGGATAAACCCCAGCTTAAGCGCTCGTTATGAAAATGTCCTTATTGAAAGATTTTGCGATGTCAAAGGTAAATTTCTTAGATGTAATATAATACATTTTCATTTTATATTTAACAGTTATTCAATAGAGAGAGGGAATGAGTAGAAATGGTGAACCCAAAGGTTCCTTTAATGCCCCTGCTACACATATAATAATGTTAATGTTATTTACTGTGGCGTTATTTGAAATATGATATTGTTCATGACATTAAACATTGACAGATAACTCGTAAAAATCACCTGTATGTAGGTGATTTTTTCAAGTGGTCCCTTGCTTGGATTGTTTAACATTCTTCCACAAAAATTAATCCTTATAGGCTACACTATGATTTGCTGTGATAATACAGTATGTTATTTTTTTCCAAAATCAACTGATTCGATTCATGACAACGGTAATTGGTTTTTCAAAAATCGTTAATATCACTTTAGTTTACTTGAAACTGGACCTCGAGACTCCTTTGAGTATTTTCGCTATTTCGTATATAGTTTTGGATTTGATCCTGAAGGTCTAGTTGAAAAATTATTAAGTACTATTGGTTTAAATTGAGAGTTTGTAAGGACATGAAATGTTTGTAGTTCTTAATAAATTGTTGTTGTTTTCCTTACATTATTATAAAAATAAACAGTGATTCGGAGATATATTAACATACGACCTACAAAAGTGGGGTTTAACATATATGATTATAGGTGAATTTTTCAAGGTATTATATATAATACCTACCTATAATCATATATACTAACACAGTATTTTTATAACATTCAGTAGTTGTTATGATTTCGCGATTTCACTAGAGCATTGTGTAGCGATATGTAGATTACATAATAAATCTTACTAAACATGCATACATTCCTAGAAGAATGATTATATAGAAATAGAATAGAAAGCATAGAAAGCAAGACAAGAATGCAGTTTTTGCCAAAATATCTACAGAACCATAAAAACATCCAATATTTTATATTAATTAAATAAATATAAAATTTTCAATATGCAATATCAAAAATGAATTTATTATTCACAAACATCGAAAACGGCTTTACGAATAACATAAATATTCATCGTCACTATCAATATTGCTTTCAATACAAATGTAAAATACTGCTCAATACAATGAAATAAAGTGTATTTTGGAAATGTATTTAAATTGTTATAATTTAATAGTATATTGTTATAAGTCCTCACAATGCAACTATTTTATATTTTTATACGAGAGTAGCACAAAATTAAGGTTCAGTATTCAGTCCGACCATCATCGTCGTCGTATTAAGATGGGGGCTTCATCTGCGATATTGTTCCAGGTATAAGCCGTTTCACGGAGATATGGCGCTGGGTTTAAGGCGTTATTTGAGATGCAACATTGTTAATGACGTTAAATATTGTCAGATAACGTATGTATATATACTAAAGCGGATATGCGTTAACGACGTTATTTTATTACGCTTTAAATAAGACGCATTCGGCTACAGTCTTCGGTTGCAATCTTTAACACTAACGCAGATGAAGCCGGCAGCATTAGGGTATAAATTCAATTATAGAAGTGCTGCACTGTTAAGCCCGGGTAAGCTGTGCCGCACTGGCTCTATTGAATGGAAAGCGTGGGCAAGAGACAAAGACATCTGAACGCACCGCATCCCGTGTCGCCGCGGTGAGCAAGATTAGCTCACGACAACATAAGTCCCGGTCATTCTCATTATCTTTACCAATCGCAGTACAGTGCACTTCAATCAGAGATCCGAGGCCGCTCTAGGCCGACGCACTCTACAACATAACACGTGCATTACTCACGAAATATTTTCATAAAACCGAACCGAACCAACGAAACGAACGCACCCGTCGAACGCGCCCCGCGACCCCTCGCCTCGCACCAGGCAAAACCAGTTCAGTTCGTGGCCGGCTGCTGTGAGTGTCGGTAGTCTTGTGAAGAGATTATCATCGCCGCGTTGTGTTACGAAAACCAACCTTTTTGTACCAAAACCAAACTAGTGCTCTGGATTCGTATTGCAGTGTTCATGTGAGATAGTGTCGTTTAAATCTGTGATGTTGATCGTATGAGATGTTTTAGTGGATTTCTGTTGAACAGATTGGGACGGGTTCCGCCTGCCGTTGCCGGACGCCTTTTCTTTCCAATCTCGGGATATCATTAAGGTATTTATTGTTACACCGGCTCATTGTTGTAAGGAATTCTTTTTACGGGTCCGTGTGGAGTTAAATCGATAGCCTCGATCGTGCACGGGGAAGGCCGGCTGCCCGTGAGGAAGCTCGCGCGTTGTAATGCGTCGATATTGAAACGCAGATTATTCCATGGTGTTTGTGGATTTGCATTGTAGATACGCACGGCGTGCCTCGTCCAGGCCTGGTCCAGGCCTCAAAACAAGTTCCGATGGAGCCAAACCCCGAGTGGGCGAGTATTAATTAGGCGCTTGTCTCAGTTGTATGTAACGGTACTGGCCAATGCTGACCGGCACATAACGATCTTCTGATAACTTAGCTTTCAACGATTCGATTATAATTGAGTTAATAACTGTTTTTGTGCTTTAACGTGTACAAGGTACGGACAGAGCGCGCGTCCCGCGAGAGATTCCCCCCACAGATAAGATTAGTTACGCCGACACAACTTGGTGATAGTACTCGGAGGTTTTTTTATGTTGAAGGCAATAATAGAATTTTAAGATATACTTTTTATCTCTGATCGAGATTAATTAATGCATAACTATATTAAGTCTTTATCTAAATGCAATATGTCAATAACACTACTGTGGCGCTCGTCGACCATAGATATACCTAATACGACGATACTTAAAAACCCTTTGCAAATCCTTTATAACATTATAAAGATTGTAAAAATATAAATTAACCGTTAAGCGTAAGTAATATCCGAAAATAATGTGCTCTGAAGATTTCATAATCTATAATATTATAAAATTCTATAATCGTGTCGTTTTGTACATTAATGCTATTTAAAAAAAGCAACTGGAATAGACTATATAAACGATGGAGAACACGATGCAATTTTTTTTCTCTGTTTATCTATTTGTTTGTATTCCGGATTCACGTAAAAACTATTGGGCCGATTTCGATGCGGTTTTCGTTGATCGACAGTAAATTTTTAGACCTAAAATTTGCTGTCTATTTAATTTTTATTCCGGGAATATTTCTGGGAATGATTTAAAATGCCCAGATTAAAAAAAATCGAAGTCAGCTACGGGGATAGGATAGAGGATAAAACATAGGGCTGGGATAAAAGGGAGAAATTGTCCCTTCGGAACATTCAACTGTTCCGAAAGCAAGCAAATTATCTTTGTCTCATAGGTAACATACAACAGACTAATTAATATAGAGTCCATCTCAATTGTATTCAGACCAGAATATATAATAGAAAACTTCTTGCTGGTCTAGAGTATACCGCCATAACAACCTTGATTTGTATTCCGGCATTAGTGGCCAGGTTTCAGTCTACCTTAAGAGGGAGCAGCAGCGCATTTGTAACGCCTTTGGTGTTGCAAATGTCCATAGGCGATGGTAACCGCTTTCCATCAAGTGGGCCGTCTACCTGTCTACTGAACTCTTGCAACAAAAATAAATTGTTAAAAAATTTATCTTACACGGAATCGACCCTGGTCCTCTGTATTCTTGACTCAAGTGAACCAACACTCAGACCGGCTCGCAAGGTTTTAATAAAATCAAATGACCATTTTTAATGTTTCCAAGTTATCGAAGCAAGCAGTCAAGTTTTTAGGGCTTACTTAACTTTATAGATAAATTAAATGTATTTAAAAGTAAAGCTAGTACTATCGAATCAATCTAAATTTATTACGCCACAGAACGTTAAAATGAAATATTATTGATGATAAAAGATTTGAAATGTCTTTTTAATCTCGATACTTTGAATTTTAAATGTATTCAAGCATTAACTTTACGTGGTCGGCTATAAAATCAGGTATTATTGCAAATAAAAGTATTTACGCTCCAAAGTTATATGTTATAATCTTACATAAACTAGAGATAATATGTATCTATTACAATAAAGTTACAATACCTAAGCAGGCAGCATATTAAACGAGTTTCTTTGTGGTACTAGACGATTTAGGTTTTAAAAATTAATTTAGTAAAACTTACTATCTTATTAGATCACTAGAGTTTAACACGCGGCGCGGAGTAGCTTTATTTTACTTACTCAAATATTTAATTCGGTTTTTTACTTGAAATAATAACCAAGAAACCAAGTCCATATACAGTCTACACAACTGCCCTGCAAAACATATAGGCGAGTCGAAGCCAACCTGATTTGAAGTAAAACAATAAATGACATGTTGAACGTAGGTATTTGTTAGTGGATTGAAAAAACGCAGTTGCAGCAGCAACTATTTAGCTAATCCGTCTGTTCTATGGAAACGACAGCATTTATCGGAATAAAAAGTATCCTATATGTTGATTCGGGATAAAATCCAACTGTGTGAAGTTTCATTCATATATGTTCAGTAGTTTTCAAAAAGGATGCTTTTTCGATGTTTTCGTCTATCCCGCGGAAGCGACATCATTTATCGGGATAAAAAGTATCCTAAGTTACGACCCGGGATTTGAGCTAGCTCTATGTCGAGTTTCATTTAAATCCGTTCCGTAGTTTTCACAGACAAAAAATTCTAAAAATTGTATTTTCGGAATCTGCTGGTCCGGATTAGTCCCTGGGTTTTTTTTCACATCTTTAAGCGCTTTATACAAACTCGAATTATTAACAGATTTATTATAGTATGGATTAGGTGAGCTTATGTATGTACATTTATAATTACACGTGTATTTGAATTTCGTGCTCTGAAATATTAATAAACATTTTCGACCAAATCGGAACTGTTTGACGAATAGAATTTTCTATTTCAGTGTACATATTCACCAATCAACAAACAGTACATCAGCAATACATTTATTTCTATAGAACTGACAAAAAAGTCACAGTAGCTTTATGGTCAGGCGACGGAATTTTGTTCATACTGCCATATCTAAATATAGAATTTTAAATTCAGGACTAGGTACTGTGGCAAATGTAGAAAAACATAGAAGTAATGTTTTTTGCGGGCCGCTTTTCATATATTTATCGTTGAAAATTCATTCTAATTTATTTCTAAAATTAAGTTATCATACTACGTATATTAACGTGTAGTAAAATTGTCGGTCGGCAACATTCTAATTTATTCCTGGGACTGAAAGAGATCGCTCATTACCGATAAGGCCGCCCTTCGTGCACAATTAAAAATAGTTTTAGTCTGAAGTTCTTTTGTATTTGTGTACTATGAAGAATTATCGATCTATCTAAGTGATCATCATTAACTTTTTATACTGAAAAACGTGGTAGTTCTTTTTTAAAACATATAGAAGCTTAAATGAGATAAACTATGGAAATCTTACGTTTTTAACAAGTCTCAAGTATTTTTGTAAATTTCCCCAAATTGTAAAATTCATTATGCCAGAAGTAACATGACATTAATACTATAGTCAATGTTAGATATATAAGCCGCGCGCAGGTTTGTTGATGACTACTTACTATTATTGTATATACTTATGTAAGATATATACAATAATAAAATTATTGCAACAACTATTTATGTAACCTTTTTTGAAAACCCTACTGACTATCGACGCGTGACATCATGATGCTATCGGCAAACCTTCTGCACACGGGTAGTATTTTAGTGCTTGGCTGGAATTTTTATATCCCATAAAAAATATATATACCCACCCCAACTTTGTTTGATCCCAAACCAAGACTGGGGAATATTCCCCAATCTGGACACCTTGATTTCAAACCACTTTCTTGAGTGAACTAATGACTAATTTTTTAAATACATAAGTTTTATCTATGGACTAGTTCTCCTGAAAACACCGCTATTAAGTATCCGAAAAATGTAAATACGAGTTTTATTGCAAATAAAAGCATACTATGTACCACAGACTTTTATGTTATAATCCGGTATTAAGGGGCGGATTAAACTTTCAAATATCTTCGGCATTACCCTCCTTGCGTCTAACTTTGATCATAAAATATCTCTGTAACATGCTTATTATCTGCACTGTCACATAACTGCTATTTGTACGTGAAAACTCAGTTCGTTAACAAAGTTCGATGAAGATATTTCATTCTATTTTTTTTAAGTAGGGCTTCGTGCGTTTCATGGATCTAGCCAGTGTTAAGTATTCATAAAAATTTAAGATTTAGAATAAGCTTGAAGGAGATGGAGATACACATTAGCTAAAATTTATTAGATGCCACATCTATCAGCCTCGGCCAAATTGTTAGTCTATGATTGTCGCTAAAGAACGGAGTTCTTGTAGTTAGGAAACACATTACATACTCATGTACTAAGTACTTGAGATTTTTTACAGAAATATACAATTATTGCTTTTAAATAGTAATTAGACTATTTTTTTAAACTAATCCAATAAACTAAACTTGAATTTATAATAACTATTAATAAATTTATATCTATAATCTTTTAAGACTATAAGTCGAATACTGAGCCTAGGTCACCGTCTTCTATGGGTAAGGTGCGCCCGCCCAGAAGGCCAACTAAGTTGCCTTACTCGATTGCACACTCCAAATCATATTCTCTTATATATTTTTTTCTGTATCATTATCATCAATATATATTTTTTTATTTAATCCCTAAACGTAAATAACTAAAGGCAATATCCAAACGCGAGTGATTGTTTAAAAAAAAAAGAACTCGGATGTAGTCTGGTCCAATGCAAAAGAAGTAGCAAGCGACAAGTTATTACAAAAGAAAAAACAATGTCTATTTCGAATTTCAGTTTTATTGTTTGAATTTGAATACGCACATCGAATCGCATAATTTTATCGTCAATTTAAGGGTTACGTTTACAAGACGAATCCGTTGATTTAGTCGTAAAGTGCGTCGTAAAACTCATATTGATGGTGGGTTTGCGAGATAAACTTGTGGATTTAGAATGGCAACTTAATATTTAATGTGTGTTCTTGTAACTTGAGAAATGGGTCGATGACTTCGCGATGTTGGAGCAGTGAAACTCTTGCAACGAGTTGACTTATAGGACTTTTTAAATGGTTTTTTCAAGTAATTCTTTTATTATCTCCATACTGTGACGAATCAGATTCTCAGTATTTTTTTTGTGTTTTTATTGGGTTTTTTTTGTCTATTCTCAATTATTGATGGTTTTACAAGAGCTGTTGGTGTGACTTACGTGTTTTCGATGATGCGATCTTCTTTGGGCCGGCGCGTGTTCTTGCTTCTGTCTGGATGATTGAACACACACACACACACACACTGGATTTGGGATTGCAACACGGACAATGCACTTTAAATTACTATTTTATGTTATTCAACTTGCGGGGGCGGTCAGCGGATGCGAATTATATGTACGCGGGAGCGGGAAGAAGGGGCGGGAGACAACAAAAGACTATTCAAAAATGTCACTGTCAATGACTATTTAAGTTTTTTCTCTTACGCAGTACGAGGCTTTGGCCTTAACAATTATACATATATCTATACAGGCGAATTTCAGGTGAAATGAAGGGAGCCTCCAAGGTAAAATCCTAAAGTATACGAATATCGAAAACACTCAAAGGACTCTCGGGGTCGATTTTGATAAAAACTTAGTATCGATTCACATAAAGTTTTTTTTTACGTCCCACCCATTTTAATATTATATAAAATTATTAGAGCTAGGCATGTTTGCTGAAGAATTTCTTGCGCCGCTTCTTCTCTTCAAGCAACATGTTGCGAAGCGGTGGTAAATTAGATTAAGCTCCCATAGAGTAAAGAATAACCATAAACAAAATTAAAACTAAATAATTAAAATAACAAGTTGGCGGTAGGCTACATAAAACTTTAACAATATTCATTGACATCTTTGTTTTCTGTGATCACGGCTATTAAGAAGTGGCTGAAACTTCGGAATAATAAAAAAAAAATATATGCTCACATATAATTCTTATCTAACTTTTATTAATATAAATATAATTCCTTTAGCCTACATCCGTCAAAATATTATAATTAAAAGATTCAATGTAAGTAACACTTTAATTCACTAGCGTAAAGTTCAACATTTATTGCACTGTTACGCAGAATTTCCTTTGATCTACGTATAATAAAAGATCTGCCTTAAATATATAGAGATAAACCTAAAATTCATTTAAAATCTTTTAAGTTTTATTTTAATGCGAAATGACTAACGGGTAAAGAAATTTGTGTTTATTTCGAGTTAAATGAGGTTGAATTTTATGTGTTTATCTCTTTTTAGTGTCATTTTATTGTTTCATCGATTTTCAAATCACAACGATCCTAAAGAAGTTTCACTTCAAAAAAGAATTAAACATATAAAAATTATATTGGTTAAAAAAAATAATGTTTGAAATAAAAAATCTGTTTGTTTTCAGCTTCCAAAACCTACCATTGTCAAGCTCTACAGTTAAAGTAACATTAATAAATAACAGTAGTTTTATTAACCAATTACTTAATTAACCAAACGAATACCTTTGCTTTCCAAATTAACATGCCGAAGACAATTTTACGGCCATAACTTAATTTTCGATACAAAAAGCTCCCTGTTCGTTGCAACAGACACGTGTTTCGCCTCAATAGTTTTTAAATTTCGAACGCCCTCAAGCGTTAATTTACCGCGTGTAAAAATTAAAAAAAAATCTTGAGTGCCGGAAACGCTCCGTGTCACATCGGTTTTTGTTAAACATATGTTGACATGTGGCGCTTGTTGTAGTCTTCTCGTAAAAAGTAGTTATTTTTGTAACTATTTATTCGCGGATGTAACAAAACAAATACTTTTATTTGTAGCAAGTAATAATATAGTTGTATAATGTTACTAGGATACTTATAATAAATATCTGGGCTAATTTTAGTGTGAGTGACGGTTTCACGCACATGTAGCGATTGATTTAATATGCCTTATTTGTGATGCGATATTTTTATTAGTTATTAATAACGTTATTACATGTATAAGTAGAATTAGTTTCGTTAATTATTATTATTATTTATTATATAATTATCAAAACTGGGTCGTTTTGGTCTTACGCCAAAAGGAAGATTTGCACTGCAAATCAGAGTTGTGTCGGATATAATTCCGGCACAGCAATATGCTGAATGCAAACCTTGTTTGCTGAAAATGCGGCGTCCAAATTCTCAAAATATGCTCGGTGTATAATATAAAAATGTATAAGGAATGTAATTAAGACGCTATTTCTTCAAATAAAGTTTTTTCTTTCTTTCTTCTTTCTTATTTATGGTCAAATAACGTATATATGTATATCCACAAATGTAGCTAATCTTTAACGGCATTATTTTTAACGTTATAATGGCGCAGCTCCATCTGCGATCTGTGACCGAATGCGTTTTATTCAAAGTGTTAAAAAATAACGCCGTTAACGACTAGCAACATTAATATCTACATACGTTATATGTCAATGTTTAAAGTCATCAACAATATCGCATCTCAAATAAGACATGAAACACATCACAATGTCTGCGTAAAACAGTCTATATCTGTAACATTATCGCAGATGAGGCCCCAACCAAGACAAGTAAACAAGATGCATTTGGCTACAGTCACTAATATCTCAGATGGAGCAGGCAAGAGGTGAACAGACTTTCAGCTTATCCGATGGTACGCAAGTCGTAATACAGGTGGATACAGAGGTACTACTAGAAATCTTATCAATGTGCTTGGCTTGCGAGGAATTTTAGTACACCTTTTGAGAAAAACAAATTTGTATCTGCGGGTGACGCAGGTTTAGTACGCCATTTATTTATTGTTTTGAATAGGTTTCGATGTACAAAGCGCAAATTAGACCGAATATGGAGTACTAATCACAACTATGGGCCGGAGCACTTACTTACCAGACTGACCCGTTCAACTCCATTCATTGTCGCGCCGTTTGTATCCTCGACGATCCCATACTAACAGGCAGTTTAGAATTGCTTAGTCTTCGAACAGACTTCGCGTCCCTCTGCGTATTTTACCGCCTACACCACGGGGAGTGTTCCGAGGAATTGTTTGATCTGATGCTAACGCCTCCTCACTTTTACAATCGTACCGCTCGCCGGCGACGGGATGTCCACCCTTATTTTCTTGAACTCCCACGCTTAACTACGCAACGATTCTCTAGAACATTTATTCCACGTACAACAATGATCTGGAGGGATCTTCCCGACGCATTCTTCCCTTGCGCTATGACATGGGGTTTTTATAAGAAGGGCGTTATAAAATTTCTTAAAGGTCGGCAACGCGTTAGCGATACCTTGGGGTTGAAAACGTCCATAGGTGATGGTAGCCCCGTTCCACACATCGACCCACAGCCGGGTGGTAGGGTATTTGCCCGACTGAATGGCTACCACCCCTGGTCTAGAATATGCCGCCATAACAAACTTGACTTGTGTTCCCGGCATTAGTGACCAGGTTCCAGTCTCCCTTAAGAGAGTAGCAGCGCATCTATAGCATCTTTGATGTTGCAAATGTCCATAGGCGACGGTAACAGCTTTCCATCGAGTGGGTCGTCTACCTGTTTGCCTGCTTCAGGCATTAAAAAAGCGAATTATTGAGTACAAGTATTGTACGATTCAATGTAAAGCCTTTTGCTGATGGTGCGGCCGACTTAGGGTACGTCGTAACATACGACTTCAACTAGTACTTAGTTAACCGACAACTCCAAGAATCAGCGTTCTAGCACTGCTACAGATATAATAAATAAATGAAACTTCAAGGTGTATTTCTTCGCCTCGTATAAGGCATCCGCCACTACCAAATACTACTTATGCAAGTGTACAAACTGTACAAGTGTGTTTTCAGTTTTGTAATTTATTTCTAGGTTTCCGCGATTGCTCTACATAATAAACATTAGAGTGATTCTTATTTCATATTGATACTGAAATGTCACGTTGAAATGAAAATCAGTATTAATTAATATTTTTTTATCAGTAGAAATTAGTAGTAAATTTGAGATAATAAAGAATGTACTTTACTACAAAATATACCTAAATAATATCGCTTATTTCTTTATATTAATATTATTTGCTTAAATATTAAGTACCCCATATTGAAGAGCTCTTTGCAGATAAACAAATTACTATCAATCATCATATAGGTATGTATCACTTGAGAGTTTCATTTATTGATTCCTCAATAATCTATGACCATATAATGTTTTGATTCATCGTTGATTGATAACATAATCAAATAAACATGATATTTATATAACTCCATTCCACGTTACGTAATAACTAGGTAGGTAGATTCATACTGCCTAGTATTATGCTGGGGCTTCATCACCGTTAACGTATAACCACATTAGTGTATGTACAATATTTAACGTTATTAACAATGTCGCATCTCAAATAACGCATTAAACTCATCGCCATGTCTGCGTGAAGTAGCCTAAATCTTTAACATTATCCCAACAATAAAAGGAAAGCATTTTTGTATGAGTTTCACGATTTACGGCATGTAACACAATGATCAATGTTAAAGTTATAACTATCTACATTACACACGTGTGTCTCTGCAGACCACGGGCCATAGAAATGGCCCGGACTCTTGGAGGGCTTGCGTGTGGGGACATGGGAAAGCCAACACGTAGAGGCCCCTTGACAAACTTAATCTAAATGTGGCGTGACACTGACCGGCGATTGTTCCTGTCTACACCATGGAAAAATGCACCCAAGGACAAGCCCCGATAAATGTAGGACTATTGTAGGGAATGAAAACTAAAGGTATCGGGCTATTGGGATGAACTGCTAGGGGAATTACAGATCAGGGACTATGGCCTCTGCCCGTCGCAATGTTCAAGGAATATGGAAAAAATGGGCAGACGGTGACTCGCCCACTCACTGCATAGGCCCCTAAAAATGCCAAGATTGGCGGGAGCAACATGGGTGTGAGTGGCTAAAGGGTGTTGAGAGGTGGGCTGTAGGTCCACCGAAGCTACTTCTGACGTTATGCCATTAATCACTTCCACCCCTAGGAGCTTGAGTCTTAGATCTAGCGATCTCCACTCCGTGCCTGCTGGCTAAGGCAAGCATAGAGGCGAGGGCCTTGCTACGGCCCCCGGAGTCAGATCCTAGGTGTCGCTACTCACCTAAGGTATCGCCACAAAGCCTCCCTGCGGGTTTCTAGCTTATTTATATTGTTATTAATAATAACTACTCATTGACACTTGTCATCTTTGTATTCCGTTATCACAGCTACTGAAAAGTAGCCGAAACGTCGTAATAAAAATTGAAATAAAATGTATCGCTTATAACCGGTAAAACGTAGTTTTAATTAAGTGTTACTAGTCGTGAAAACTTATGAAAATACTAATTCTGAAAAGTTGTCTTTTATCCTTCGAGCTTACGACGATTTACATTACAGGTATCGAAATATTTAACTTGTATTGTATCATATCCAGGATAAGGACTTCAGCCCTAGAAAGATAAGTCATGACAGGTCATCTGCGACATAATACAACATGATCAGAAAAGATAAAAAAGATTTGTTGAAAATCACCACATTCTTAGTACACGCATATAACGAAACATAACAACAAATCTAAATAAACCATCTAATTTAACGTTGAACGGTAATACTGGACCGTCCGCATACCGTTATTTAAGCAACCAGTTATGGCACATCCGACATGATGTCGCTTCTACCACTTTGTATAATCTGTGAACGGATTAATTAAGCTTGACAGTCTATTGTCATATTTGAAAATGGAAATCATGACAGTTCGAGCTGTCAAGATAAATTTTGAATATGGAATCGATAAAGGTTTTTTTGTAAATTGGAAGATACTACATATACGTTCTGTTTTTGCTAAAAATTAAATTTCAAATTTCGAATGACAAGTTAATTAAAAATTATTCATTCCTTGATTTCATTCGTTCACTGAATTCGCCATATAGTACGATCTTTTGGTAGTTTTACCTGGAAAGTTTTCCGGGAGTTTTGAAAATGGCTAATTTTATAGATTTCGATGTGCACTCTCCGAATTGCCCTTTATAAAGAAAATTTGTGAAAATTTTAGAATACCAAACTATAAAAATTTACAAGGCTATCGCTGGTTGGCTTTCACTTCGAAATTTACATCTATTTTCGCCTTTATTGACTGGAGTATACACGAAAAAACACTTGTTGGTATATAGTATAGATGAATAATAGTTTGCGGCACTCGTACGCCAAAATATGGATTTTACAAAAAAATGTTATTAGTTAAATTTTAGGAGATTTTCTCCAGTTTAAGTACTTTTGTATTTGATATTTTTATCGTAAACTCATTTTACAAATTCAAAAGGAGATATTGTCAAAAAATTGCTATTAGGTGCCATTTCTCTACTATGGTGGTGCTAGCAGCAACATTTGATTGTTTGATGTTTAATTAAAGTACGGAAAATATAACATTTTGTTCAAGAATAACTCTTTCCCTTGGTTTGCCTTTCACATATCTTCACAGAAATTGATCCGTACAAGCTATAATATGATTTATTATAATAATACACGGTGTGTTTATTTTTTTATACATAATCAGCCGACTCGATTCCTGACAGAGTTGATTGATTCCTCGAAAATGTAATGATACTTTGATTTTAGTCTAAATCGGCCTCGAGACTCCTTTGAGTGTTTTTCACTCAAAGGAGCCCACTTGAAAATTTCATCTGTATATTATAATATCCAATTCTTAACAAGAAAAGTTTTAAACCTTAGCTGATATTAAGGGATAATAAGTAGCCAATAGTAAGTAGGACGATGTAATCCGAGTTAATTAGCCAAATGGATGTACAGTCGTTTACAATCCACAGAGCTTATTATCCTATTATTTTTGTTACATGAAGCGCGCCGTCCACTTGATGGAAAGCTGACACGTTGCCGGAATCAAAACTATGATTCAACAACCCTATATTGTAGGGAAGACAGAAACACCTCAGCAAGTAATAATTCTGTAAATAGTTCGAGTTTGTACATTGCGTATAAAAATGTGATAAAAATCAGGGGGGATAATTCTAATTCGGACCAGCAGATTACGAAAATGTAATTTTTAGAAGTTTTGTCTGTCTGTCTGTTAGAGCATCACGTGAAAATTACATAACGGATTTAAATGAAACTTAGGATACTTTATCCCGATAAATAATGTCGTTTCCATAGAATAAACGGATTAGCAAAATAGATGGCGCTACAATCGCATTTTTTTTCCATTCACTAAGAAATACCTGCGTTGTCATAAACGACATCTCATTCATTGTATTACTTCAAATTAGGTTGGCTGCGACTCGCCTCTATGTTTCGCTGCGCAGTTATATAGTCTACACTGTAGACTATATGGACTTAATTCCTTTGTTATTGTAGTGAACTTAGTAACAAGAAACAGTAAAGTTTTAGTTAAAAAATCTAATTAAATTTGTATATATGTATTATAGAGCTACCATCTAGGGTTTCCACGCGGCGTGGCCGCGGGGAAAATTAGTCTAGAAATAAATGGAAAATACGATGTCAAAGCCCAAATCTGAAAATATGATAGTTTCTCAGTAATAAAACCATCCGGCTCGAAGGACCATATAATTAACTCAAAACTAGTAAGGAAAGGGTAGAAATTGCACCACGAGAGATATTTAATTAATTTATTAAATTTGCACCATTACATATTGGAAGGACAATTTTATGTGACAAAGTCAAATTTGTTGGTGTTGTCAACAAAGTGTACCACAAAAATGCATAGATTATGGGATAGTGATAGGGCTCGCTTCGCTCACAAATAGTAAAGATGCGTACACGTTACAAAGTCTTAATATTTTTATATATAAAAGAACAGACTTTAAAATAACATCTTACTTTTAAAATATCATGATAGAAATAACTTTAATTACTTTTTAAACAATTAATGCGCTATTTGAAACCTTTTACTTGTACCTAATTAAAACGTAATTAGTAGGCAATTTCGTATAAAATCTATGAGGCCACGATGTTTTGAAGTTTATAAAAAGTATCTCAATTGATTTGATTGTCTGCTCCCCTATTAGGGCTTCTGTTGCCGCGAAACGTAGAAAGTGGTGCAAACGAAACAACTTTTCTGTAGTATTTACTGATCAATAATTTACCAATAAAATTATTGACATGAAACCATTTTACTTCTCCATTTTTTATCAAAACTGGATAAGAATATCTTTATAAAAGAGAGACAAATAATTTATCTATATTATTTTTTTAAATACTACTTTAGTTTATGCACAATAAAATAATATTGCATCTGAAAATCGACCGCATTTATGTAATCCGCACCATCGCTTGAAAAATCCTTAAGGACGTTGGCGTTGCAACAAGCCTTAAAATGAGTCTCTTTTGGCTTCACTGGATGGTCACCGTTTGACAATGAAAACTGTGAACAATTATATCCTTAATTTGATTATTCAATAATGAACTAAGTACAAGGCCTTGTAACCATTATTTTAAAAAAAGACAGGTGTATTTTCTATCTTGCTCTCGAATTGCTTTTATTGGGAGTTATAAAAATGTAAATGTTATTCGTATCTATTGATGCGTATGCGCAGGTATCTCATTGATTACTTAATGAACAGATGCAACAGTCCTTTTATTGATTTTGATTGCTATTTATAGGTTTTTCATTGCATTAGTCTCTATTCGAATGTTTTAATGGGTTTTATAAATGTACAGTGTAAGGGTAAATAACATACAGGCATTGGTAAATACACTGATATGTAATTATTTTTTTCCATGGCCTTTGGGAGCCCGGCCGACGTGTCCTCTGACGTGGTCAAAGATTGTTTAGCTCAGTTTTATGTGTCAATTTCATATATGGAATTGAATAATAATACACTGTTTAATAATTGTATATTTTTTAAATAGGAAATATTTAGAAAAATAGTATGTTTTGTAAAATGTGAAATCAAATCCTTTGTTTGCTCGAAAACATGGCAAGTAAAACATTAGATGACATGTTAACAAAATTTTTATGTTACGTCAAATTTGATATCACATATGTTACCAATTTGTAAAACTTTATTTCTACTTCTAAATTCGAATGTATTTTGTTTTAAATTCAAATTGAAGAGACGTCAATATTATAGACAAATTCTAGAATCTTTCTACACATTTTAAACTGTTTCCTGAGTGGTGTTAAGGACTATAAAGTTAACAAAGACAATACAGAAAAGTACAATCTAAAAAAGTATTTTGTGTCTAAAATGTTAAAGAAATCAATATTGGAACTAATCGCCTATTATTGTTTAGCAGTGTTGAAAATACATACTTATTTCAAAGCATTTTGACGAACGAAATATTGAGTCGGAAACTAATCACTTACTTAAATTCTAAAAGCGTAGAAACGTATCTATTTGCATTAAAAATATCTTAAGTTACAATGGCAATTGCTTTTCCCTTTTGAACTTTTTGTCTATGAATATAAAGTATGTATACAAGTATTATTAAAGTAGAAAAATATTTCTGTTTTATTTTTTTTACCTTGTCCGAGAATAGAGGGTATTTTTGCCTATTTATTATTAAGTTATATAGATAAATGAATGAATCCAGAGAATATTTGACAGTACTTTTAAGGTAACGAATATTTATGCTGTGTAAGTTTAAGAATGTATTTATTATCTTTCGTTGAGCGTGTAAATAAATGCGTGTAGTGAATTCCATTTTTGAGAAAGAATTTTTATGTTTTCATGGCTTAAAAGGTAGTGTTGTCTGACGTGATATGCTACGGTCATTTATGTCACAAGTGAAAGAACATTACGTTTAATCTTTAAATACATCTCTGTCATTTTTTAAAGCCAGCAAATAAGGATTTTTTTCATGAAATGCATTATCACCCCAGCGTTAAATCTCGGTTGCGTCCGGAGCATGGGTTTTGGAGCCAACGTCTTCGCCATCACTTATCTAATGAGTCAATCGGCATGCGTATCATCGCTCACGACGTCAAGATATAATTTATTAAGCTTTATACCCTTTGACCATTGGATATAATGTAGATTATAAAAACCAATACAATCAGCCTGGTGTACCTACATAGATATTTAAGCCATGTTTAAAATAAATTAATCGCTAAAAATATATGCCTAAACAGCGCTTACAATTATAATCTTATACTAATATATAAGAAGCTGAAGAGTTTGTTTGTTTGCTTGCTTGCTTGAACTCGCTAATCTCAGAAACTACTGGTCTGATTTGAAAAATTCTTTCAGTGTTTGATAGCCCATTTATCGAGGAAGGCTAGGCTAGGCTATATATATCATCACGCTAAAACCAAAAGGAGCAGAGCACAAATGAAGAATATTTCAAAATCGGGGGATTTTTTAACTTTTTTTAAACTATTCCACGCGGACGAAGTCGCGGGCGAAAGCTAGTTAATTTATAAACTAATACAATAAAAGAAAACTTAACTTAGTTGTATTGTATTCTGCCCATAGCCACTCAAGACTATAAATAGGATACTGAGCCTAGGTCACCGTGTTGAAGGGGAAGGTGTCCAGAAGGCTGGCTACGTTTCCTCGTTTCAAGTTTCAATGTTATTTAGTTATTAGTTCAAATGCCGACGGGTAATAAATGTGTTTTGTTTCAGATATGCAGGTGGATTTTTTTTTTGTCGGGATCTGAGTTGTAACAATATGTAGGGCGGCTTGGCTACCCCTAATTACACTTTTGTATTATTACTATTGTACAAAGTACACGTACCTACATAGGTCAGCAATTTACAAATAAACAACTGCGGCCTAATGCTTAATTGCGCATTTATATTCGGCTATTTTCGGATAATAAAATCAGTGTCATTACAGCGGTCGTTGGGTTTGGTATTTCTTACATTTTACCCATCCCTCCTATACTAAAACTTTATACACACTACAATTATATTATTATGTAGCGGCATATTATATGATATATCTGTCAAATATCTATATAAACCTTATAGTTTTTGAGTTAAATGACTGTGATATACAAACATACATAGATGGACGTAATGCCAGGAAGTGAAGTAGATTGCATAGCAATACAGGCACCAGTAAGCACCGGCTAATAAAATCCAGGTAGAAAAAAACTTGTTAATAATTTGGCTTTTCCCAGTTTCTAAAATATATCAAATATTTCCTTTGACGTCAGATTAATAACAACCAAACAAAAAGGCCTAGTCAAACGATTAAAGATAAAATTTGTTTGTCAAAACAGCTATAAACAAGATGAGTGGTTTTGGTGATCAAGCTAACTATGTCGAGTAGTAAAAGCTTTTAGATTTTTAAACTTTGATGTTCCAGTCGTTTCTTACATTACGTTATTTCTATTAAGGAAGCCTCGGTTAAATCTGAATCTTTTCACTTGAAATAACATTTTGAATGTTTTAAGACCTGAAATGTTCTTTTTTGTTCGAAATCGCTGAATGTTCTTGAAATTTCTCTGCATAGTTCTTGTAATTCACGAAAGCGAGAGGGCGTTAGTCGTGGTTGAACGTGTACACGCATATTGCGACAGTGTGCAATATGCAAGAAAGATCGATGTGTTGCGTGAAGTTGTCGTGTTGTGTGAAGTTGCGAGCGTGGCGTCCAATTATACCCGCTTTTGGTCTCACGCACACTTTGACTCGTGTTTACCACTAGTTAAGCCTTGCCCTCGTGAATAGGGGAGCGTACATTTAAAACATCTGAGATACTTTAAAAAAGATACAGAAGCCGTAGTCTTATAGATTTTATACGAGTGTACCTTATTTTTTAACGAGAGGAAATACGATTCAGTGCCATCAGCCGCGCGGGGAATCGCGGCCGGTGTGTGGGATTCGCCATCTCGGGGTGCCACTAGTACCGCAAGCAAAAAGTGCTATTGCCACACTACGGTCAGGGATACCCACTAAAACCCCTCAGCGTTCCTTCCTTCGCCTTATGCCAGGGCCACGGGAATTTGGCCTAACCGCATCGCGGGCCCTGGCAGGCGGTAATCTGACGGCCTCGTCCATTGCTGAGAGTACCGGCATCTTCATATTTTTAAATGCGTGGGGCTGTTGTTAACGCGCCCCGCGGGAGGAGAGGTGAGCGCGCGCGGAATAGGGCGCGTCGGCAGGCTGGTACGCTCCTGCTCCTGCTCCGTCCCTCCTTTGCAAGCATGACTCGCTCGCAGAAAGAGGAATATACGAGCGCACCTACCTATGGCGTCATAAGTAGGTACAAGTAAATATAGTCATATAACACATTTACTTATTTATTATTTAGAAAGTAATTAAAATGATTTCTATCGTGATATTTTAAAAGTAGATGATAAGATGTTATTTTAACGCCTGCGCTTTTATATGTACAAATATTAGAATTTATTGTAACGTGGTGGTATTTATTGTAACCTCACCCCTATTGCAAGAACACCGTACATTGTAGAAAGTCAATCATATCTTATATCAAAACTTAAATAATTAATTTTTGTTTTGCTGTGCAGTTATATTTTCAAATAAAATAATAATCGGCTAAGTGAGTGTCATTCCATGGATATTGAAGAGTCCCGTAGAGTTGAAAAAAATACACTACTTTCGTCACTGTGCTATAATACCCAAAAAATATAATTTAAAATATCCCATAACTTAAATATTGCTCCAACAGGTCTTGTTCAAACCAATTTACGGTTGTCGTAAAAATCTTATAAATAAGAATAAGGTTAAATAAAAAAAACGCCGAAACCGCCTGGATCGTGTACGAACATAGCTAGTTATGTCGTCCTATCTTTCACGAGTCAAATAGCCTATTAATTTTTGTTTAAAAGCTAATTTAAATTCACGATGTTTTAAGTGTGATAAGTTCTATTTATTGTGTTGCTTTTTTCATAAATTTTCACAATTAGAATAGTATAGGTATTGACGCGCTTTAATAAATAATTAATAGATACCATACATCGAGAAATAAAATATTTTCATGCAACACAGCACGTATATCAAATTACGTGAAAGTAATAGGCCTATTACTATTGAACATATTCAAAAATAAAACTCAATAGCGTTTCGATAAAGTATTTATTAAATTATAGTTATTAATTCTAGCTGCGTAATGACTGGGCCCTCTTGCTTACCAAATTGTTTCGAATATAATTTATCAAACGATTACCAACAATCAAGTCATTAAATCATTGCGAAGCACCTCGGAAGTACCTGTAAAGTTACAAAATCGCCTTAAGCTTTATTCGACGGCTTTTTCTATTATTAGCATAGTCTAAATAACCAGTCGGCTAACGGGCACTGCAGGAGATATTGTGCGGGATGTAGAAGAAGAGTGGGGCAACTGCGAACCCAAGTTGCCATACATCACGTCGGCTTCGCCGGCAGTATAGTGCGGTAAGTAACACACATTATATAAAATACCCTGTTATAATCATACTTTTAAAATATCGTGATAAATACTATTTAAACAGTAATAAGCTATTTGAGTCATGAAAGATATGACGTTGTAACTTGCTATGGTCGTACAAAATCCAAGCGCTTCGGCGCTTTGCGAGACGTTTAAACTTATTACAGTTGATTTTACTGTCAACTACCTTATTCTTATTGCTAGACTCATATTATCTGTCAAGAAACTAACAACAAAATAAACAATAACAGCCCATAAACGTCCCACTGCTGGGCCTCCCACTATAAGGGAACGGACAGTATACCCGTCACGCTTGTCCAAGGCGGCTTGGCTGGTTTGATACATCGGTTATCCTGATGTGCAGGTTACATAACGTTTTTCTTCACTGTTGTTAGCAGCATAAGAAACTAAACTAACTTAAAAGATACAATTAAATAAACTAAAGCTAAGTATTTTTAGATTAAATCACTTTTTTACCAATTTTAATATTTATGCTATGATGATGTTTGTCAATCTGAATATTATATTTAAAGATACTCACTTCATTAAAATTTAATTACTGACAATTTTTGAATGTTTTGGAGATGTTTGTTTATATTTTTGAAAATTCTTGCATCATTCCACTATTTTGCTTTACTGCGGCAAACCACATTATACATGCTCAAGCTAAAAAAGGTATATCATCATCATCCGAGCGTTAAATCCCGGTTGCGTTCGGAGCGATCGCTTCGACGCCCAGGGTCCGCCTTCCTACTTTGCGCGATCTTCGGCATCTCTTGTATTCAGACGATCGGTACGCATGTTATCCTTCATAACGTCATGCCAGCATATCTCGGGCTTACCCCTTCGAACGGTCCCTGACAGAGGCGGCATGGCTAGACATTTGTTCTCCGCGTAACTACATACATACATAACTTCACGCCAGTTCCCTTGCGGGGTAGGCACGAACAACAACATCCGCTTAACTAGCCGATAAAAAAAGGTAAATAAGGTATATATGCAACATTAAATACGCGCCTCAATTACCAATGTAGTAATTATAAGATTATATATATTTCTAAATATTTATTACCTGTATTCTTTTTATAGTAACGGAACCTGTCAGATGAGTCATTGGGAATCCTCGGTCGTAAATCACGACATCAGGAGACCCATTCTCTCCAAAGTGTCTTAGAACGGTAATCCTGTATGTTTTGCTACATTTTATTGTTTTATTGCTCTCCGGTCCAATAGGAGTGCGTAAGGTTCTTACATTACGGGATAGCCCCGGGGGCGAGCAGTTATAAGAAAGCTATTTTATTGTCCCGGAACGCTCGACTCGGAAATAATTTGGCCGGCGTTTACACTCTCAAGTTGAAACTTTATTGCGCACAGAACATTTTTCAAATTACCTATAGAGCATTTTACGCAGCTTTCAGGTATTATTTTTGCTCACGTTTGACTACAATCTCGCCTAACTTAAGCGAAGAAATAGTTTACGACAAGGCTCTTCAAACTTATAGCTCTATTAGATTTTCAAGTCAATTACGGACCTCTTAGAATCTGACTATAGACGAAACAAAGTAACACACCTGTCACAGAGAGTAATATGATGTGTAATGACTTTATGTGTAAATTTTAAAAAAGACAATTTCAACACAAACGATACATAAAAACAGTAATAATTTCCTTTAGATTGGTAATTAAAATATTTCTTATCTATAAGTCGCTGCTGTCTTACTTTAATTTACATTTTTACTTGATGGGCAAGAGCATTTAAGTTTTATAGGAAACCTTTAAGGCTTAGATGGAAGCACTTTTGACATTCGCTTTGTACAGACAAAAATAAACTATTAAAGTGTTCAAATTGCACTAGGGGGTTATGACCACCGACGTGTAGGTTATAAGCCGTGGAGATTACAAAGCAAAAAGCGAGCTTTTCAATCTAGCAATCAGCTGAACAAACGATCGATTTACGTAACACCGCTTTACGAGTTGGCCCACACCGAAATTCGTCTGAAACAACCCGACGATTCCGCTTGTGCGAAAACTTGCAGCGTACTGACTTTTCGTTTATAAATTCGGCTGGATTTGCGTGTCGAAAGAGAAATGTAACGATAACAGCGACACGACGGTTAAATTATGTAAGATTACGGAGCGGTGGTGAGTCGAGTCTTGCTGCTAGGGTTTTACGAGTTTCGCATGACTCCGGAATCGTCTCCCGGGCTATTTTCGGGAACTCATTTGTGAAGTTTGCCGTCATCAAAGAGGAAATCCGTGAGACATTACATCGTGGCTGCTTAAGTCGATATTGCTCGTTTTCTAATAAAACTGTTCAAGTAGGGATATCTTTACTTAAACGTATCAATATTTATATATGTCTATTAAGTATAATTCTTACTTATCTAATATTTTACATACATTACATACATGTTTATTATTGAATAAAATATAATGTACGCATATCGTATAATATGTATGTATATCACCTTTGACAAATTGAATGTTTTGTGTATGTAGGTCGCTTCTTAGCGATAAGACCGCCCATTGTGCACATTAGAATATTTTTAGGCTATAAGTTTTTTTTGTGTCTTCTGTAATGGTGTACAATAAAGTGTTATCGCTCTCTCTCTCTCTCTCTCTCTTTCTCAATATTTATCTTCATTTAGTATGTAATGGAAATTATGTTTCTTCAAATGTTATTTATTATTTTATGCCTCTATCTTGTCTCCTATATTCCGCTCTAAAGGCTGGGCAACGCGTTGGATTCAATCCTGTTGTAAACGTCTATAGACAACGGTCACCACGGTCTATTAACGGCCAGTTCATATATCTTATAGACCGCTCATTTCCCTTACTATCGACTAAAATTTGAAATAAGCTCCATACAAGTCATATCAAAATTCAAACGATGGAAAGGCATGTGAATGAATAGTTAAATATAGGAACCGGCCATAAGTAGACCTTTGACAACTTCGCAATTAAAAAATGTAGTCGGTAAACAAACACTTATTACACATACAGATAGAGTAGGAAATGTTCTGAAGGTTTTCGTTAATACTTCAAATTTCGTGTTTAAAAACTTAAATAACGTAGTATAACGATATGATATATGAATTGTGACATCACGAAATCCTTCCCTTTTTTTTATTGCAGGAGTTCAGCAGACAAGCGGACGGCCCACTTGATGGAAAGCGGTTACCATCGCCTATGGATATTTACAACACCAAAGGTGCTACAAATGCGCTGCTGCTCTCTTAAGGGAGACTGGAACCTGGTCACTAATGCCGCAACACAACTCAACGTTGTTATGAAGACATACTTTAGACCAGGGGTGGTAGCCATCCATTCGGGCAAATGCTCTACCACCTGGCTGTGGGTTGTTTTGTCGCCTCTTACGACAGGCCGCCCGGCCGCAGGAAATTGTATTCTTTCTCCGTTCCTGCACGGATATATCTTGTCTCTTGTCACACTTTGTGTCACTTCTACACACGAACACAACACGACACTTCTAAACACAAATTTGTTTTATACTAAAGTTTCGTTTGCTAATATCCAGTTCCTATACCTTATCGACCGTTCCTTTGCGTTAATATCAGTTAAAATTTGACATAAGCTCCCAGAGTAGTCCGTTGTATATTACCCATAACACAAGCGTAACTTGCTTAATTTGGGGATATACAATGTGTGTGTTTGTCTGCCGATTATTATTATTATTATTATTATTATACAAGTAACGTCAAAATTCAACCGATCACAAAGCAACTGAATGAATAGTAAAAATTAGGAACCGGCCATAAATAGACTACTAGCAGCATTCGAATGTCGAATGTCGAATGTAGAGTGTAGTGAACGTAATAGCAAACAGTGCAATGGCCTAATCCTGCTATTACTATCTCATCAAAATCGCCGGATACTATCATCTTAATCGTAGGTTTGCCTGATTTCGGTATTCTGTTACTTCCAATGGCGTGCCAAGGCACGCTAATCTAACTTTATAAATTTTTATAAGCGAATACTCGCGAAATTATTGTTTAAAATGTTGGTAGCTTTGTAATATTCATTTCGGTTCACGCCATGTCTGCAAATGGTGATGCCAATTTTTTTCTACTATTATTCCGACGCGACGATTTCGAAAAGATATTTTGAATTTAGTAGAATCCGAATTATTTGCACTATCACAATGGCATACTTTGAATATCATCGCAACACCAAGATGTTGAAATAGCAGAATTGGGCCCCAAGTCGCTACAACAATAAGAGGGCAGGCGTCAATCGTGCAATAAATTTGTTTGGAGCAACTATTTCTTAAATCCTATTAAACGTCATCAATGTACAATAATATTAGGATTTTAAAAGCGTGAGACACTTTTGCGACTCTTGTAATACCACTGTCAACGCTAGTAATAACATCAGGTAAAAATTGGAGGCCCAAGTTGTCCCTTTCGATCGCAACGGGGATATCGGATCTCTCCTTCACTAATTGGCCCGCGAGGACAGAATCTCGGGTCATGAAAGACGAAACAGATGGATCACGAAACATCGCTTAGAAACATTCGAATGAAATACAACCCGGGACGATTGTAAAAATTACGGGTTTGGAATAATTGTACTCTTCTATTTAGGTTTTGTGTCTCCGACCATTCGGGACAGTTTAAACGCAATCAGGTCCGCTCGCTTTGCTCCGGAATTAAGACGTTGAATGTTTGTCGTTTTCTTTTCTCCAATTCCGAGCCAATAGCAAAAAAGTCTTGCCGTTACCACCAACGTGGCAGCCGATGTACGCTTGCTTTGAAGCGAGCCATTTCCTTTAATGTCTCCATGAGTTTCTGGAACCAAAGAGCGTGTAACAACGTATCTGTTCCGTGCTTTTTATTAGTCGAAGAGCGAACAAACTGCCAAGCATTTAAGTTTTATCCACCATCTGCACGAATGTCACGTCTTTATTACTACTTATTCTTTGTCCCTATGAATGCATCGTTGGGTGAGAGAGATGGAGAAATGTTTTGTCTCATTCTTGTCTGTGGTTTTCTTCGAGCATGAAAAGGTAGGGAAGCCAAGCGTCCCTGTCGGGCGCATAGGTGTTCAATTCAATAAAAAATGGCGTACCTGAACCGGTCCCCTGACATGTTTACACATTTTTCTTACTGTTGTATGGAGGGTTTTTTGTTACGTATTTTTCGATTGAGATTGAATCCGCGTTATTAAAAAACTTTCTCTAATAATTCTCGCGGTGGATTTTTGGCAATTTTCGTATGGTTTCCCGGAGTCGCGCTTATCGAGTTCTTTTTTAACCAGCGACGTTGATTTATTATCTACATTTTAGAACGCACTTGCGACTTGACTGTTAATTTTGAATATCTGTCATGTCGGGCGGCCAACGAAATTAATTAAGCCTAAGCTGTTTTTGTAATATTTTATTCTGTAACGTTCGTTATCAGTGAAATGTAAATGAACTAAACTAATTATGCTTTTCATGTAAAGATTAGTTGGATAACCGCGGAATTTTTATTTGTACTTTCACTGCGTTTTCGTCACGTTTTCCTGCCGTTGTTCTTTTTTATTTTTCTAATTTGAATGAAATCTTTATACTTTATTCGAATAATTAGTAGCTTTTTAACTTTATACTTAATTAATCAAATGTGAGTTATTACGTATTAACTGATAAAAATTGCACATTATAAAAATGACGTTTTCCGGTGTTACGTGGCATCCATCCAGTATTATAATAATAATTGTTTACCACGCGGTCTTGAACAATTTATCAACTTGAATATTATATGACCTCATTATATGCGTTGGTCATCGCTAAATTATGTAAAAAACAGTTAAAATACTATACTTAAGTTTAAATAATCGCTACAAAGGAAAAATCATATTTAAGTTGAAAATATTTTCAATGCATTTTAATTCAAAATTCACATATAGAGTAACCGAAATTACGTAAATCGGAATGCAACATTTCAATACGGAATCTTTCAACATGTCAGTAAACGTTCTAAAAACGAAATCCAAATCCGGTGACTCAATCGAATCGTTTGTCTAAGCTGGCAGTTTAAAAAATAAAAACCAGCATGGCGGCAGCTCGCAGACACAGCTGACTCGGCGGCACCTTACTACTGGGGCTGCCTCATATAAAGATACATTTCTTTAAACTCATTCACATTCATGGCGAATATTTTACATACTTTTATAGTAGTTTAAATATATTAAGCTACCACAATTAATTATTAAAGATGTTATAGATAAATTTGGATTCGTTTAGTAATTAGAAAACGTCTTATATTATCGCAGACATAAGCGAAGTCTCCCTTACATGACATGACATTATATATATATATTCATAAACGTTGGTAGAGGTTGGTGCTGAAGAACAAAACCTCCGTGTTACACTTTTTATTTTTTTGTTCATTTTAGAGTTCTGTTTTTAATTAATTACACTTTTCTATTCATCTCTATGATTACTTGTTTTAAATAAATAGGAACTCGAATGACAAATTAAATTATTTATATTATCATCTTAAACTAGAAACATTGTCTTCTTCAAAACGGAACAGTGTTTTCTTTATTTTTAATTTTCTATGTTTTCTATAACTACATAGAAAACATTTAATATCAAATTCGGTACACTAAATGTACTTATATACTTCTTAAATCCTCGCAATATAAATAAATAATGAAATTAAAGGAGTCTGGGAATTTTAGACCTAAATGTAATGGGTTGTAATGTGGCTTAAATATTATTATATTTTCCATTGCAAAATAGCCCTAAATTCATTCATCAGCCCTAAATTCTACGTGGAAGACGAGAAATCTTAATAATCAGGTCACAAATAAAATAAGTTATCGTTTACCATGATCGATTTAAATGTGAATTAATTCCAGCAATTAATATTATGAAAACACTTACACCACACGATTAATTCATTCAAAATAAGTAACCTCTCTACAATTATAAAAAAAAAATAACAACGTAATAAAAATGACTGTAATCTTTTTAAAATCTGAGCCCAAGAATGTAAGAAAGCGTACAGGCTTCTTTACTACTCGTATTAACCGTTTAATGTTTTGTAAATTTGACTTCATTCCTCGAAACGTTTAAATTCCTAATATTACGAATTCCGATGTTCCTGTCAATATATTCCACCTGGCAACTTACGCCGCTTGGCGTCCGAGCCATTGTCCCGCCCTTGCCTTCCTAAACGATTGTTATGGCGTTTTATCTTTTTGAAAGCTTTCTGGCGCCGGCGTAGAGCGCCACATTCAATGGAATTAGTGTTAGACACAGGCAAATTCTGTGTCGTACTTGAATTAAGCTGAATAGGGGTTTTACTAGCTGAGACTTTGGTCACTCATTGGAAATGTTGTGTTGTGTTTGGTAAATGGATTTTTTTCTGTTTTATACCAAGGGTATTTTTGTGGCTCAGATCTAAATTAACTATTTTAGTAGCTGGTGTATCTTTTTTATTGGAAATAATGCTGTTAATAGTATTATGAACATAGTACCTATTCACGTTTGATGTTCTTCTATAAACAAAGTTTAAAAACAAAAAAATGAGTGTACTTAGGCAGTGTTATACAGTTAGACGGGTCTTCCAAAATTAGTAACTTTAATTCGCCGCTATTTCGAATTCCCAAGAAGTTCCCCTTCTAACTTTTCAACTATAGGTTGCAAAATTGTAAAAAAAAACTCAAGTTTGGACAGTACTTACATATACTTTGGATGAAAATTGCTTTTAACAAAATTCTTTGAGTATTTTTCAATTAAATTTGTTCTTTTTAAGACGCTAGTTACCTATACCCTTCACTGTGATTTGATATCACAACTTGGGCTACTTTTTTCAATGAGTTTCTAGGAGAGATTCGCCACGTTAGCGTGACAATGGTACTAGCACCCCCGAAGAAGTTCTTGTCACCTAAGTCGGCGATACCCGCTAAAATCCCTCGGTGTTCCTTCTTTTGTTTTATTTCAAGCCTACGGGAGAAGCGGTAGCTCTCTTAATAAAATGAGAACCCACCAGAAGTAACAAGTTCCAACCATGAGTACCACTATTGTACCGTTTCCTGTTTTGTAATCTGCATTAAGTACGACTGGAATAATTTGCATCGGCCATATACAATACATTGAGTTATTGTGTAAGCGATGCACTGACTCATAAATATTAACATTGTTGACACATACTGTCACAGAGAGGAATATATTAAGTGATTGTTGCTCTTTAGATAGCTTTAATAGGTACACATATCTAATGTGCGTGTGTTAACTATTCTATGAGCTAACTACGATAAGCCCGCGACCGGTGCCACCTTTGAGTTTAGACTTACAGATAGTCTTATTGTTATTATTATCTTAGTTTTTAACCGACATCGAAAAGAGGGAGGTTTGAAATTCAACTGTATTTTTCTTATAATATTTTCTTAAGTTTTCGCGACTTGTATACATAATAAAACTACGTTTTAACGGTTTTAAGCGCGGTAATTTTATTTGATTTTGGTTTTTCCGACGTTTCGGCCACTTTTCAGTGGCCGTGATCACGGAAGACAAAGATGTCAAGTGTCAACGAGTATTGTTAAAGTTTTATTTAGCCTACCGCCAACTTATTAATTTTAATTATTTAATTTTTAATTTTGTTTATGGTTATTATTTAATCTATGGGAGCCTAATCTAATTTACTACCGCTTCGCAACATGTTATGGCTTGAAGAGAAGAAGCGGCGCAAGAAACTCTTCAGCAAACATGCCTAGCTCTAATAATTTTATATAATATTAAAATGGGTGGAAGGAAAAATAAAAGTAATTATCAGTCAAGTTGGTTTGTGTTCCGTTGTACGCAGAAAGAGCTCACAGTGTCTTGAGGTCTGGCAGCTGGTTTTTGCTGGGTTTGGGTCTTAATAGTTTTGATAATTGGATCCCAAACAGGTGGTACTTGCCAACCATCTTCTCTATTGAAATTTGGGTGTTTTTTGATTTCAATAGCCTCACGCATCATTCTAGGTATGAAACGATTCTCTTTCGCGAGGATTTGTGGGTTATCGAATCTGATGTAGTGGTTGGGTTTATCCAGCGTGTGTTCACTGATCGCAGACTTCGTAGACCTTGTGTGTTTCATGTCAGCAATGTGTTCTTTTACTCGTGTTTTTATGCTCCTCTTTGTTTGCCCAATGTATGACAATCCACACTCACAATCAAGCTTGTAAACCCCTTCATCCTGGAGTGGGATATTGCATTTCACAGGTCTCAGAAATTGGGTAATCTTTTTCTGCGGCTTGAAATATGTTTTGATTGAAGCTCGCCTGAGGATGTGACCAATTCTGTCTGTGACCCCCTTGATGTAGGGTAGGGTAGCAGGGCACCGCTCAACTGAAGGTGGTTTGGGGCCTTTGTGACGTTGGTGTGGAGTCTTCAGCTGATTGCGTTGTAGAACTCGCTTGACATGCTGAAGCTCTCCAGCTATGTGGTTCTCGTCACAAATTTTCTGTGCTCTCTGAAACAAAGATTTGCCCACGGTAGCTAACTGACTAGGATGGTGGTGAGACGAACCATTAAGGTATTTATCTGTATGGGTAGGTTTCCTATACACCGTATGACCAAGAGTATTGTCAGGGTTCCTTAGGATGAGCACATCCAGAAAAGCTAATTTATTATTTGCCTCTAGTTCCATAGTAAATTTAATATTACTGCTAATGGAATTGAGATGATCTAGAAATGCAGAGACTTTATCGTTTGGGAGGACGGCAAAAGTATCGTCTACGTACCTTTTATACATCTTCGGCTTAGCCGGAGCGGTATCCAGTGCCTTCTGCTCGAAGTCTTCCATAAAAATGTCAGCTACGACAGGAGACACCGGTGAGCCCATGGCTACACCGTTGATTTGGTCGTAGAAGCCGTAGTCCCACACGAAATAGCCAGATGTGAGGCAATGTTTTAGTAGATCTGCATATTCCTCAGGCATGTTATTATCTATTAGCTTCCTTTTGACAATCTCAATGCAGTCTTCCACTGGTAAACTGGTAAATAAGGACTGGACATCAAAACTGACTAGTATTTCATCCTCAGCCAATGTCAAATTTTCAATTGCGCTGATGAAGTCGAAGGAATCCTTGACATGGTAGGGTGTGTTGCCGCGGAGATTGTTGAGTGTCTTCGCGAGATGTTGTGCCAGTCTGTATGTTGGTGAGTCAAGCTGGCTAACTATAGGGCGCAAGGGGATGTTGTTTTTGTGAATTTTAGGTAACCCATACAGTTTAGGCGTAACGTCGGAAAAACCAAAATCAAATAAAATTACCGCGCTTAAAACCGTTAAAACGTAGTTTTATTATGTATTTTTCTTATTCGAACGAGTATACTCCTTAGGTCGGTCCCAATTGTCACCTAGTGAGGATCTGATGAATGGATTCCAGGGATATAGAGAGCAGCCCTTGTTGAAAAGCGCCTACATCGAGAGTTAGATGGCAACCTTGTATATGCGTGCAAGCAGTAGAATTTCTACAGGTGTTTAATATATTATATCTATAACTATTCAAGTATATGCGCAACTAAAAAGAAAATATTTTTTATTTTAAGAAAAACAAAATCGACTTCAAACTAAAAAAAGCACAAAATAAATATTTTCTATTACATCTTGAAGTGGGTGCGAAATAAAACATTAAAATTACTGTATTTTGCAAGTTGCTGTAGCTTTACTTCACACCGACTTCAAGATGGTAGATTATTTCTTTTTAGGTTGAGTGGGTTTTGTTTTTGTCTAACTTTTTTATACTAATTATACTTTACTGAACATATTAAGTATTAATTTATTTTATTTAAATACACTAAGTACCGACTGTCATTTTGTGTGCCGTAATATTTTAGGTATGTAAATGTTACTTTTGCATATCTAAATTGTAGCTCTTGTTACTCAGTACTAAGAAAAAGTTGCTGACGGAAGAATTAGGTGATATTTCTTAAGGGTAATTTTTGTCGTTATTGTCGACATAGCTAAGCTTTGTAATTTGTTTTATTTTTACTTAAATAACAAGTTTAATTGAGCTTGACTTTGTTCTTGAATAAGTATATCATTGTAATTATTTAATGTTAATATTAATGTTTAATAACTACATGGTAGAATGTACTGTGCTTTACAATTGTATAAATATCAACAAAAACACTACATTCGCAAATAAAGTTATTGAGTATAAAAATGACTCAGACACAGCATGCTGAGTTGCTAACGTCAATAAATTGAAAATCCTAATTTTAATGTCATGAAGTTTACAAATTGCTTTAAATATATGACTGATGATGAAAATTATGTTTTAAATAATAAGACATTAATTGACAGTATTCTATAAAAACAAGAACGCACTGGTAGCGCCAACTGAGATTGCAGGGCGTCAAGTTATTTCTTAGTGTTCTTCCTTGTTAACACTTGTTTCGGCAAATCAATACTCTGATTACTCAATTTCAGCAATAACAAATTGGAAATCGATTAAATTAAGCTCTCCGACGCCCAGTAGCCGAATAACAAATATATTATTACCATCCGAGAAAATAATTTGATATAGATCGAGCGACGGCCGTACAAACAACAAAAAGTTGTTTTTGTTCATGTAGTAATAACTAAGATCAGAGATAGTTCTTAGAATTTCTTCAGTAAGATAGCCTTGTGACGTTAGTTAATAGCTTTTCTTGTAGCTAATAGAGAATTGACTGTTTTTGTGTATACTAAATAATAAATGACACGCTATGATTTGTGATGGTGATGGCGATTTATTTTTTGACTACATTTTCATTCGGTATTCGTCGTGTTAACCTTAGGTTCTAATTTCTTGGAAATTATTTCTCAATTCGTTTTAATATTTATTCCCTTTTATATTTTCCCAACCATTTGGGAGTTTTACGTATGATCGTTGATTGTTATTTTACTTTTCCTTCGATACTCATCTGTTCTGGCATATGTCCCTTGTCATACTACATACAATCATGTCAATCTTCCGACAATCCATTCATCTCTTTTTTGGTATATTTTTACTATTAATTCTCACACTATCCATTTGCAATAACATCACACATCGATTGACCACGTTATGGAAACTACATACATATATCATGCATTTTTTATTTTGTTTTTTAATACTAGAACAAGACGCCAAAAAATACTCTACGCACACTAAAGAACCAACATCGTCGTTTGAATTAAATTCTTTTGGTCTATATACATTATAGGTTTTTTTACTGCGCGTTTGTAATTAGTATTGTTCTTTTATGTCATTAGTTAAAATAACCAAAGATTGTCTCGCAGCTGCTACATTTGACATTTAAAACTATCCAATTCATTACATCTGTTGATTTGATCATATAATTATTAAAACGTCCAGATGAATCTGATTCAGAATTTTATTGTAATGTAAAAAGATACCACAAATTCTTTTACATAATCCAGCAGCCGATAACATCTTTACGACGGAATTTTTATAAACAAACTAAAATTGTTTAATGATTAAGTTGTAAGCCTCGAAGAATTTCACGCCATTATTCCAAGCATTAGCTGAATTCCATTTGACGCCTTGCACAAAATTCCTTTAACTTTCCCAAAGTACAAACTTTACTTGCCACAATCTGCTTGTATCGTTGTCTCTTTTCCACTTTAATGTTAATGAAAGGGACAGATTTGAGAGGTATAAATTACATTTGCTTTTAGTGCAGAGGTCGTAAATCTTTTGTAGTCGATTCGCGCCGGTTGCTGCGCAGGCGCATGGGTACGCCGCCTTTGTCGAGATAAGATGGGAAATGAAATATGTTTAGTACAAGTGTTGATAGGTTCTTGAGTCACTAATATTTCTTCATGTAAAACATTTAAGTAATTTTAAATTGATATCTACTGGATTTATGTATATAACAGGTATTTTGAAACTTAACCGTACATAGGAGATTAACGACATTTTAAAGTATGCTGTCAAAATACTGATAATTGATGAAAATAATCTCAAAATTGAGGTATTATTTCTTTTGAATTATATTTGCAGAGCACATTAAGTGTACAAAATAATTGAGCTTTCTACAAGTCTTTCGTTGAGTATGCTTTAGATCGGTATCCAATAGAAAGACTCCATGTTATAACATAAATATATATTAAGACCATTCCCATTATATAGAAAGTACACATGTATAAAATTTCATCATAATATACACGAGCCGAAACGGTCCCTAGCCCATGAAGAAAAAGCAAATATCAATACACAACCACTTTCACAGTTCGTCTTTTTGCTTCAATAATGAGTTATCTTGAAAAATAAAATTTTAGAAGAGAGTTTTTTTAACTATCGCAAAATAATTATAACTAATATGTATGTATATTGTTATAATTTCCACGTGCTATAAGGGTGAGGGAAAATATCGTGATGAAACCTGCACACCGAGATAACCGATGTGCAAACCCGCCAGTCCACCTTGGACAAGCGTAGCGTGTTTGCTGTCCGTTTTCCTATGAAATGGGAGGCTTAAGCCTAGCAGTGGATCCTTTATGGACTATTAATTACCATTATTGAAAAAATTATTAAAGTTAAACTGATTTAATCATTTTTTTTAAATAATAAAACATTGGAAACAAGAGAAGTAGAGACGTTCAGCGTTATCTATTAATATGAGAGTTAGGAGCATATTTGAGATACGTTTTTGCTTCTTGTGTTTGTGGATAAAAGCTCTTCGCTGTGTGCATTGATAACATAGTTAGAAATCACAATGCCATCCTTGAATTAAACGTACCTCCCTGGTACGTGATTATCATGCCAATGGTAATAATGCAACTCCAAAGACACCACGTGCTATATATAGGCTCTTTGGTAAATTAATTATTCATGATGTTAACTCTGCTTAGAAATTGTTCTACGTTTTGTTTAGTTTACTAATTAACGTGTATATTCAATATTTACCGATGACTAGAAAATAATCCTGTTTTAAATTATGAGAAATGTTCCTGAATATACTTGAGTTTTAATTAAAATTTTGTATTATTTGTTATGGTTATAAGAATGAATAAATTTTATTTCTTTTTCATACATTAATAAGTTTTCAGCTTTTTAAAAATATTCATGGTTTATAAAATTTAAAATTCTTATCACAAACCAGATGTTCCGCTGGTCAAACCCCTTGTATGTAATGAATGGCTCTATTTTATTTACATAAAAACATTATTACGTTTTATATATCGCGAGTGAAGCCATGGACACAAGCTAGTTAGTATACATGGTAAATTATATTAATAATAATTTGTAAAAATTATAGGAGCATAATACATGTTCGAAATAGAACCTCCATGTTTGTACCATAGGGTTTGATAAGTTGTTGCTTTTATTATTTGTCATTGTATTTAAAAAAAATGTGATTCAGAATATAGAAATGTAAAATAAAAGACGTTTTTTCCCCTCTTCATAAAGTTATATCAAAATATTAATAATTAAAGCTTCTAAAGATATTGTTTGAACTTATCTGACCATATATATATATACATATATATACATATATACACATATATACACATTTATATACATATATATACATATATATATATATATATATATATATATATATATATATATATATATATATATATATATATATTACGTAAAGTGGAATCTGGATAAATTTGGTAAGTGCTTGGCAGTCTACGCACAATGACAGGTTCCGCACATGTGACAAACATCCACTGTCGTTTTTTGAGTGCAAAATAAGCATCTAATCGAAAACAATTTAATTTCGGAAATGTTAAGTTAAAAGTATTTATAAAAAACTTCACGACTTTGAATTTTGCAGAATATTTGAAAAAAGTTACCACTTGACGATATGTGCCAATCAAGCTTTAGTACTATGGAATGATTAGCTTAACATCTAACAACTTACATAGCAGAATAAGGTAAAATTAAACGTGACACCATAAAACCGAATACCACCAACACCATCGATATGTACCTTGGCGAACTAATTGAGAGTGTCGTAACGCCCGGGAACGCCGTGGGCAGATTTAGAAAATTGGGTCAAACGTGTCATGGCAGGCCCGGGACACGGTCATCGGGTTATACCAAAAATTCCATGCCCGGACTTTCGCATAACAAGAGGTTTTTTATGTGGTGTGAATAAAATTCTTTTATACTCGTACAGCTTCTTATTGAACGCACAAAAATATTTCAGGCTTATAATCGTACAAATTTGATAACTTTGAGTGAAATATTATGTATTTTCGAACAACATAAGCCACGATTGTGTTGTGGATTTTTTATAGGGTACTAGCTGACCCGGCAAACTTCGTACCGCCTTAGAATCAATAAATAAAAAACGTTGATTTCTGAACGACGGGACGAACATCAAACGTTTGACATTCAAAACCAAAAAATGAAAAAAATCACTTTTAAATTTAATTTGATTTCTGAACGTCTTAAATTTAACTGATTTCTAAACGACGGGACGAATATCAAATGTTTCACAGGTAGGAATAGTTTATAAGGGAAAGCGAAATTGTTGTTTTTACTATATTCCAAGCATTTTTTTCATAATTGCTCACCTTTTAAACTTTCCCTGGACTTTCACAAATAATTCAAAACCAAAATCAGTCCAGCCGTTCTCGAGTTCTAGCGAGACTAACTAACGCACAGCAATTGATTTTTATATATATAGATTTACTAGTTGTTAATCATTAAACTTATGTAATATGCCTTACACTATGTCTACTTCCACGGCAGTAAGCAGGAAAGTGGCCAGCGCTAGAATCAAATATAATGAGATCCCAGGATTACTTCACTTGCTCATATAAGCTCCTTCAACACTAACTTAAAACACCAATACTCAATTTTGAAATCAAACTAAGCATTCCAAAAGAAACTGACAGTAATTAATTACGTTGAACTACTCGTGAATAGCAACGAGCAAGTCAGCGCGTTTGGAGCTATTGGAGCAATTCCATTCCATCTCGTAACCGTGCATAACGTGCAAAAGTTCAAGATACCCACACCGATTAGATTATCCACGTACCATCGGTTGCACAATACTGCAGAGCACACGTAATTGTGTGGTTTAAGTTATAAGCAGTTACGAATGTCGTGTTATAAAACTTTTTACAATATCAACCAGTCAATGTTGCAATACTGGGTTCGGAATCGGAAAAGGCGCAAAACTAATATGCGCTTCGAGTGAAGTTAGTTCCATGAGTTTCCCGCAGGTCTAGTCAAAAGTTATGTCAATTAAATTCTAAGACGATAATCCAAAAGTGAAACAATCACATAATTAATTAATAATACAAATATAATTTGAATTTTCTATCTTCGCATAACTTATATCTGGGGGCCTTCGAATATAAAAAGTGTTAAAATAAAGTGGAACTTATGCCATGTTTTACATCTACCAGTATAATAATATCTAGCTACGTATCAATTTTACTAAGCTTTTGCACAAAACTGGCCGCTTTATAAGTCATTAAAAATCAGCTCTAAAAAAAACTAAAATTGCAGTTGTACAAATAATAATAACAATAGTTCACCTGTTTCAGTTATGTACCTACTACCTATTCAGACAGATTATGAACTTTATCATTCATTTCATATATAATTTTTACCTGATGAACATTAAATCGGACCTTAAAAACATATCAAAAAGGGGCGATGTTATCGCTTACAGCGATCTCTTTCAGATAACCTGTTGTTATCAGGGATGGGCTGAATTTCGTTTTACATTCGGTTTGGCCGAATTTCGGCAACTTGAGCCGAACTTCGGCATTCGGCTGAAATTCGGTTTAAATGCCGAACATTCGGTTCAAGATAAAAGTAAAATACCTACTTGCACTATTTTGACTGAAACTAATAGAAATCATATCCTATCTTAAACGTAAAATATAATCGAGCTTTTATATACCCATGGTCATTTATTTCAGTTAGAAACATATAAACCTTAACATGCAATGTGATAAAAATTAAATAAAATTAGCTCTTCTTAATTGAAGAGTCTTTACCTAATTAAATAGACATCAAATTAAATCAAAACTGAAAAAACTTATCATTATATACATAAGTAAGTAAGTAGTGTAACTGCTTAATAATAATGCGTAACTGGAATATAATAAAAAAAAACACTTCTAAGAGACATCAGCAAATAAAAAAAATATTTTAATTGAAATCACTTTTTTACGAACTAAACATTTAGAATTTAGAATTATAAAAAAAATTTTTCAATCAAAGGTCTAAAAGTCTATTCTTTTATCCACGTAATTTATCAGAGGCAAGTTATGGTGTAAAAATGTCAAAGATTAGGCGTTATCAAGTCACGACATCAACAAGTAAGTACGTGTCACTTTCGTGAAATAGTGGCAAAATTAAACCGAAGTTCGGCTGAATATTTTGTTTTAACCAAATGTTCGGCCAAAGTTCGTATTCGGTTCAAACCACATTCGGCCCATCCCTAGTTGTTATGGATAAGTTTATGCATATTAATGAATAGTGGTGTGAAAATGTAAATAAAAAGTTTTTGACCAGGAATGTGTTTATCACTCTTGAAACAGGTCTACAGTACTTACAGTTATAATATATATAATATAACATGAAAGTCATTTATAGCTTCTTTTGATCTAGATTTTTTGTTTCAATAGGCGCCTACAACAATCAATTTATTTATAATAATCATTTATTTCTAGCGTTAAAGTGTGAACATTGAACATCATTTTTTATATTTCTTATCTATCATCAATCATCATTGTCGGCTATTGTCGCCAATGATATATGAATATTGTAATTTTTAAAACTATCATCATTACGAACATTTGTCAACCTAAGGCCTTGTACAGACAATGCTTTTAACACGCCCGCCCACCAACTTGCTCATTTTGATTCGCATGAATGAGGGAAGCTCGTAGAAGATAGAGAGAAACAAAAATTGTAATAGTGGGTTTAGTTATTTTGACTAAATTAATCGTACGGTGTAAGTGTTTTAAATTATTAATAAACTTTTTTAAAAAGGTTTTTAAATACAAGCTTTTGAGATCCTGGATATCATGTAGCAGTAGAGTGCTAGCCCAGACAAGTAAAACGAGCCCAAACACGACGGGTCTATCTTGTTTGGTATAGGAGTTCCTATGGCCACCTTCGACTCCCATCATCAGATCAGCTCCATGGTACCATATTATTGCATTGTCACGCGATACACATATGCGTGCAAAATTGCAGCTCAATCGGAAACCGGGAAGTTGGTCAAATTCAACTTGCAAGATTCCACCCGAATTTACATACATACAAACATCCATTGCAAGTTAAATAAAAGCTTGTAATTAAGTAAGCTCCATACTAGTAATGTCCAAATTCAACCGATGGTCAGACAAGTGAATGAGTAAGATATAGGAATCGGCCATTACTATTTAACAGATACAGCACGATAAAGTGGCCATTTTTTTTGTACAAATTTTTATTTATACCACACTACGAAGGAGGTAGAAAACGGGGTCGCAACTAGCGCTTCAGTGTTTTGGATCATTAATTTGACACTTGAAATAGCTCAGAAGTGTTACAATGGCAGCGTGACACGCCCACAAAACGTCCGCGGGTTAAAGGTTGTCTATCTTTTTAAATGGAACCGAGTGTTGGGCAACCCTGCCTTTTTTTGTTAATGGAATTATAATGAAGGAGGATTTCTTTTTACTTTTAATTTTGTATAAGCTTGTTTGGCCAGTATTGTTTCGATTTTTGAAAGGTAGTAATGGCCCATCTAATCTTTATTTTTTAAATATAGCTTAGTATTATTTACGGATCTAGCCACTTGCGATCTTTATGAAAAATTTACTTTTAGTCTAGTCTCCAAAAAAGGCACAGACGTCTGCTGGGCTCTTTTAACCCGTCAACCTAGTTTCAACCAAATTGTAGGTCTGAGTCTGTAGCCAATCGGAATTCTTGTGGCAGCCGGATATGCGACTGTCAGGGCCCGCAGAATGGTTAGTCGTATATTTATGGTCCTAGTATAAGGCGAAGGACGGAACATCGAGGGGTTTTAGGGTCACCCCAACGTGGCCAAGGCCACACACTGCGATGGTAAGTTCTCAATCGGATTTAAACAAATTGCCACATACCCAATTGTATAAAGGGTTCCATTTTTGCCAAATTTCTTCGAGGACGGAAGTAGTTGTAACATCTCCGGTGTCGCAAACGTCCGTAGATGCCGGTAACCGATTTCTAACAGGTGGGCCGTCAGCCTGTTTGCTGTACTCCAGCTATAAAAAAGAGGAAATAAGTGATATGTCTATAACAGACCTACTTGTATTTGTAAAACACTTTTTGGACTGTAAAGATTTTAACAATTAAAACTACACGTGCGAATATATGACGATTTAAATATATGTCATAACATGAAACAAAAGAACATCTATGTTCTAAATTCAAACATTATATTTATTGACCAGTACTATACACACAAATATATAAAAACTTTTTGTTGGAGATTCCAATAGTATTCATTCATGACTAAAAACATCTTTAAAAAACATAACGGCTGTCCCGTTCTAATTATTAAATTAGGTACATGATATTTGAAAATAGAGCAGATTAATATAGATTTCATATGTCTGTGGATTGGAGTCGACATCATTGTCTGTTCTTGTTGTGACGAACACGTGGAATGGTTTTGTTTTGTTGGCCTTTTTTCAGTGTGTGTTTTTTTCATGTCGACATTAATAACTCTGTTCTGGATTACATTGAGTTATGGTTATTTTTCATTGAAAAAAGTTTTATAAGTTTGCAAAAAGTGACATAATTTTTGATTCTTTAGAATCGTTGTGATTTGGAACTCGAAGAAACGTCACTAATAAATGATAAATACATAAATCTATAGGACTAAGCCTGCGAGAGAATGAGATATGACTTTTACACTGTGCAGCATAGATTAAAGAGTCAATAAGACTGATGATTAAACATAGGTCCAATTTGGACCGAAATAAAAGTGATAATAATATTTTTTCGACTAAAACAGTGAAAAATTTAAAGTGATATTTAAGAAGTTTATTTTGAATTATAATATGTTGACGGATATAGGTTAAAGGAATTATATTTATATTAATAAAAGTTAGAGAAGAATTATCTGTGAACTTCACACACACACATTTTTTATATATACCTGCATTACAGACATTAGATAGGATGGTTTTAATATTGTTCTAACGGGAGTTTTGACGGGAACTTAATGGGTGATATTTTGCTGTAAAAATTGCCACTTATTTCCAATAAATGTGTAGTTTTTCTTTATTAGGAACAATAAATATTGTAGATTAGTGATTGTTTTGTGTTGGAAATCTCAATTGTTTAGTGTAATGTGTTTGTGAGCTGCTTCAAGAACTGCATAAACTTAGTTCGGTATCAGTAAAAAATAATAATATTTTCCTGAAACTGTTACATGAATCATTCGCCTAGTGCTATGAGATTATTTGTTAACTTGAGTATTCATGAATTGTTGACACTGGCTAGAATAACAAATTGGGCAAAGCCATATTGAAACCGAGAAAGTCTTTGGCAGGAAATTAAAGGATGACGTTTGGCTTTGCACTGTTATTTGCGATGAAGTAAAAGTATGTTCAAGAGTTTTTAAAATATTGAAGTCTTCGCTTACTCTAATATTTAAAATCAAGACATAAATTTGCATAGACCGTTGAGTTAACAAATAAATAAACGTTTTGATTTATCTCAGCTCAAATCTAGGGTACATGAAATATTTTGCGGGTAGGTTGTTACTCACTTTGAAATCTCTCGCAACATCCCATTTTATAAGTCGCACTTTTACGAGTATTTCCTCAACCGATACCGAAGTTGGTGGGTTTATGTGGCCACGCAGGCACTGTTTTTACGATCCGTTACATATATACGGCTCGGTTATCGTTATGTCCCATATTAAGCTTAATAGTCGATCTCCTGATTTTACCTGCCGCAGTTTTATTTTTAAGACGTGTTTTATGACAATTTGTGTGGGACTCGAGGGTGTTTTTCTTAAAGCAAAGATATTGCTTATTTCGTCACTTCTGTAATAAAACACGGCGAATATGCAGTTTTAATGTATTATAGGTTTTTAAACTCATTGGATAGAGAATAAGTCTTTTTGAGAATAATCTCTATCAGGTGGTAGGGTCCTGGATTTATACTACATGCACCAACAACAATACTCTATTGTACACCAACATAATAAAAGTAACAGACTTTATTGACTTAGATTAGTACATAAGGTAGTAAGTACAGTCGGCGGCCTTATTGCTTAAAGCAATCTCTTTCAAGCAAACTTTGCATGGACAAGATCTTATAAAAATAATATTCTACACACTTTGTATTGCTAAATTTGATTTATTTATTATCCCTTGATATAGATAATGGAGATGCCTTGATATGCACCGGCGACTAGGCGCGACCGCTACCTCGATAAGCGACGTTCGTGCTGATGTTAAAGTTATTCGTTGCGCGTGTTCACCTAAATTGCTGAGTCGGGAAATTGTATGTACTAGTTTCGTATATAGATTCAAGTAAATCCACTAGTCATAGACCATAATATCTGAACTTATATTATAAATGCGAAAGTTTGGATAGATGTTTGTTGCTCAATCACGCCAGAACGGCTGAATGGATCTGGATGAAATTTGGCACAGAGATGGACTGTAGTTTGAAATAACACGTAGGTTATTTTTTATTTAAAAAAAATAGGCTTACATGTCGCAAATGTCGTTTGAGTTTTTGGCGGTAACTGGAAATTATTCCATTACCTTTATTCCATCCTTCCTTCTTTTAATTTGACGAGGATAAATCCACTTACGGTAAGGGTGCGTAGAGATTCACCGGCCTGCTGCCGGAATACCCGTGTTCCTTCCACTCGCTTATAGCCAGGGCCGCGGGGAATGCCTATCGCCTGCTGGACGTCTGCCCTGGCAGGCGCCAGCCGTGGCGGCCTCGTCCATTGTCACCGCAGTGCGCAAAGCACCCCGCCGCGACAGAATGGGGAGCGCGGAACAACTTCGCTTCCTCATTCAGTGGCCTTATTCCATCCCATCTTTTTTTTAGCCAGGGGATTCCGATTGAGGCCTATAGGCCGCGACAACGACAGAAACATGGGAACAATTCGCGGCTCGTGTGAGTTTCGCCAGATCGGGGGTGGCACTAGCATCTCTAGGCAGAACTAAAGATTCTATTGCCACGCCGCAGTAAGTGATACCCACTAGAACTTGTGGGTGTTTCGTCCTGCGTCTTATGCCAGGGCTACGACAGTGGAAATTATCCCAACTCCGTGTGCCCTGGCAAGCGGGGGTCTCGAATGCCACATCCACTGCCCGGGGACTACTTTTTTTATAACTCGCCCCACGGGAGGAGAGGTGAGCACGTGCGGAATACGTCGCGCCCCCATCTCGACGGCATAATTGTGGGTGAGAACCCTATTCTACAAGGGACCCACCCGCGCCGCCTACTCACGGCAGCCGAAATTTGAAGCCCGCTCTCCAGCGCCGGCGCATGACACGCTCGCAGAAGGAGAAGACAGCATCGTATCCGGGTTTGTATTTCATCCCTCCTAGACCAACTCAAAGACTGGCAATGCATTGGCTTCGCCTCTCATATTACAAACATCTATAAGGTGATGGTAATCACTTTTCATTAGATGGGCCGTCTGCATGTTTGCTACCTTCACAATAAAAAAGGTATGTGAGTATAGATTTTCAAATCTTACTGAGTAGTGATTTGCATTAAAGCCTTCGGAAATTGTCTATCTCCTTGAAACTGTCACCTAAATCACGTAAAGTCTTCATTGTCGTAGACAAAACTAAGCTCCATTTTTCAAAGTGAAATCAGTGCGAAACTACAAAGCCCTGATTCAGACTCTCCCTTTTCGTATATTCAACACATAAACAAAAACTATTACTTATATGGTAATGCGAGGATGTCGAAGTGTGTCCGGAATAACTAACCCTTCAAGGGTTCGCTTTGCCAGGATTACGGCGGATCCGAGATACTGTTGGAATTTGGGGATTTTATCGGTTGCCTTGTAAAATCGACTGGTTGGCAATTTGCTTACTTTTGGGAATTTAACTCTAAATTTAAAACATAGAAAATATAATTGAATCAATAAAAAGTTCTATAGTTTCGTCACCTTAATATTAGGTTAATCTGGTGTTTGGAAAATCAGTCGTAAATGGAATATTTCAATCATTCGAAATCTTAATTATAAATATGTAACATATATGTACGTTTTGACTAAATACCGCAGCGTTTAAAAAGGAATGTAACCTATCGTTTTAGTGAAAACTCTGTCAGAATAAGCTAACTATTATGCACATGGACAAATTCGAACCACTATCGGGAAAATTCCCGGGGAATCCCCCGGGATGAAAAAAATATCACACATGTTATTACCTTAAATTTGCTATCGATTAGTGAAACTCATATTAGTATTCGATTTTTTAATTTGGCCATTTTAAATAATTCTTAGAAATAATCCCGTGGAATCCCCAAAATAAAAAGTAGCGCAGATTTTACGTCTAAGAATTTGCTGTTGATTAGCGAAAACCGCATCGAAATCGGTCCAGTAGTTTTTACGTGAATCCCGAACAGACAAGAAAAGTAAAAAAAATTGCGTCGTGTTCTCCGTCGTTTATATAGTCTATTTCAGTTGTTTTTTAAATAGCTGCAATGTACAGACACGGCATATTTAGAATTTTATAATATTATAGATAAAAATTCTGAATTACTTGAAATTTTATTATAACTTCAAATTTTAATAGAGAAGTGTTTTTTTAATACTTTAGATTCAAAAGTTTCCACGGAAACTGGCAATTCAGCCTTTGATTTTGAATTTGATTATTTACTTCCCTAATAATAATATCAAATTGAACCACATTGAAGTGTGACTGGGTTTAGGTCGTAATTAAGGAAATAATAATCAATAATGCATTATTGTTATCAGATTTTTTTTGTGGAAAGTTCTTAAAACCGTTTTCCTTTACCTGGTATCCCATGTTTAGGTATCATTCAAGGGTCTGGGAAGTCGATCAAAGTGGGATTTGCCCGGACCCACGGAGGGCTGGCAGGCAAATTGAAATTTTGTATTTGTTTATTCAGCTACTCAGGTGAGATTCGGTTTGGCCAAAGAAAACATAGTTGTTTCTACATTTCGTATAATTCAGCTGTATTTACTGATGTAATATTGGTTTTGGGTTATAAAGATAAAAATGTAATAAATAATAAATAGTTTTTATTTTCAAATTCAATAGCTTTACTTGCAGAAATGTAATAATTATAAAGATGATATATAAGGCACTGCAGTACAAATTAACATATGAAAGAACTTAAATACTTAATAATAAGTAACTAGTATTATTACAATATATACTGATTTAGTAATATGTCCTCAAATTTCGTTGGAAAAAATTGCCATATCTATCATACAGGCGTAGATAAACAGACGAATGAACGAGAATGAATGAATTCTTTATTACAGATAAAATACATACATACATAACTTCACGCCAGTTCCCACAGATAAAATACTTAGTGACAATTGTATGATTGAGTGAGTGATTGATTGATTCTATGATTTTGTTTTTGTCTTAAAGGCTACGAAACTCTCAAAACGTAAATACAATTATCGTTGACTATATATTAAAACTGTTTTATTATTTAAAAAATTAAATGGAACTACACATCTTACAGAATTATAGATCAAATCAACTTTAAGCCAATTTCCACACTAGGGTTTATTACTTGTAGCAACAGTTAATTTCATTAGTCAATACTTAATGAAATACTCTTTGATGGTATTTATTGCGTTAAAACTACTAGTTTATAGGCACCTATTAGTTTTGGGGTCTCGCTTCCAACCGCTGCGTTGAGACAACATTCTTAATTAAAACCTCTAAAACATTTTTACTGTTAAATTAACTCGTTATATTGTCCCGAGAATGTTGTTTGTTGCACTGCCCACGTACATACTAAAAGTACACTTTCTATAGTTTCTGAAGGATATCTATGTATGTTATAGTCAAACATCGAAGCTCTGGCGCTCCTAGGTTTGACTAGTTAAGCCTCAGGTCTGACATAAAGTCTTAGTCAAAGTCCAAGTAAATGACCATTTTCTGCCTTTGACTTACGAATTTTTGTCTAACCTGGGAGACTAATTTACGCTCTCATTAAACATGTAACAAATGCAGTACGAATCGACGTTTAACCGAGTCTGCCTTAGTCGCTACTAGAATCGACTAAGCAAAGCCCGAAACAGATTATTTCACGTTCGATGTTTGACTAAAAATACTTTAGTGAAAGGCTGAAATTGGAATTTATTTCGGGTTTTGTCGAAATGCCTTGGTCAAACCTAGGATAAACCAGTCATTCCGCGAAGAGTCTTCATATCGACCTTTGACCATAACATATACTCGTAAATAAAATTGAAGTGTGTTTTTAAGTGATATTTTTAGATCAAATCTTTAAGTAGAATATTGACCCTAGATCACAGACGTCTGTGGATGTAGTCCAGAAAGCGGGTTTTGTTACCTTATTAAACGCGCTATAATATGAACAAGAGCGTTACCAGCTGTAAACTGGCTTTTTGCTCACAGCTGAACGATGGAAAGCGTAAATGTGGTGGTCAGTTTCTGCATGTGACATCTACAGTTGGGAAGACCGGGCACTGGAAAGAAGGAAGTGGCGTAGTTCCGTTGATAAAGCTGTGGCTGCTTTTGAATTGCAGCGCGTAGACCACTCTGATGATTAACACCTTATTAAAAGGATCCGTCCCAAAGCGACCCATACTTATGACTCATTAAATTTGCTTAGCCTAGCCACCTGCGTGACATCACAATCCCTCGCACATTCCTGTTTTGTCTATCTGCTTTCATCCATTATTTCTAGTTTTTTTGGCGAAGTGGAAACTGTTGTGCACTTCCAATGCTTGTAGTCAGACAGTGAGGTAATTTAGGTATCGTAACCCTATACCCAGTAAAACCAACCCAGTGTTCTATGAGCCAAAGCTGGGGTTGTGGAATAACAACTTAGCCACCGCCGCAACTGGCAAGTGCGCGTCCGCACGCAGGCCCGTTTCATATTGCCGGATAGGATCGGTTTTCCCTATAGCGAATTTCCTACTAAAGAGAAAAAGCCCTTAAAAACTACTCTTTCCTTAGCAGCCTTGGTTCGAGTAACAGCCGATGTGGTGACTCGAGTTTAGTCTTCTACTGCAGTGCGTCTTACGGCGTTGTCTAGTCTTGTGTGTGCGGTAAATGCCGAGAGATTCGCTCCACTACCTCCTGTACTTGGTGAAATTCATTCACGGACACTTACTGCTTTGATATGACAGTGGGGTAGTTTGGGGCACGCCTGCTATTTGCCTGAATACTCACTCAAATACAAATACCTTGATGTATTTTCGCCAGAAGTCAGGACTACGGGAACAAGAAAAAGTTGGCTCTGCTGCCTTCTAAGCGAATATTATTGTTTTGCAAAAGGAGTCGGCAGTGTGCCATCCGAATTTCTCTGTACATAGTCAAACCTCTTAAACAGATCAATACAATCTAGATTAAGCTCCTATCCATTCCTAACTACTCCAAAAGCGATTTCAATAACACTAGAAGCCAACCGAACTAACCCTAATCCGCCAACTGTTCTCAAGTTCGTCGCGCCTTGGTATTTTGAATGGGATCTGTTCTCATTTACATATTTCACCTGCTATGTGATGAAGACGCCTGTTTTACGAAACAACTTAGTTAATGGGTATTTTGTAGAAATAGTGATATGTTTTTACCTATAATATGGAAGGATTGAACTGAAGGAATTAATTTATTTCATCGCTGCAGAAACAAAGAAAGAATACATACTAATTCCTAATCCCTGCGACGCTTACGACAGGAGCCTTCCTATCGAAGAGGTGACAAAACAGCACTTAGCCAGGTGGTTGTATGTCGCCATCATAATCTTGAGTTTGCGTTTTGCCATCAGTGGTCGGCATATTGGTAGCACCTTTGGTGTTGCCATTGTTCATAGGTGACAGTAACCATTTTCCATCAAGTGGGCAACAATTTAAGAAAATTGGGAACTCTACAAATCGGTCCAATTCACTTTCAATTATGGTTTCTGCACAGATCATAAACGACGACTGTTTAGTTTTTGGTCGTTTATCTAGTGAACCCTATAAAATGCAATAAGACCAAAATATCCCGTATGTTTCATAAAACTAGTCAACGGATTTTATTCACACCAATTTTCATTGCAAACATTTTTGAACTCTAACACATTGTTTTTGTTTAGTCTTCCAACTTTTCTTTTAAAAGTTAATAAAAGGAAAAGGGAAGGAAACAACTTTTTACGTTTATTAAAGCGAATATTAACGTCTTAAGTAATACAAGTTATTATGAAACCTAAGAAATAAACATGGATAAACCTACCAGTTTCGGTTCTGACCCATATAAAGAAGAAGGTTGCTCAATATTTTACTTCGTATGAAGATTGTCTATGTCGCAGCTATCTACTGCTAACAATATCCGTTCATAGACATACACGAATTCTGTATTTGACACAAAAATGTAATAATTCTTCAATAAATTGCGTTCCAATATTTACGAAACATGCTTGTTAGCGTGTCTCAATACAATTTTGATCTGGTGATACGTATCGTAAATTGTATTTCGCAAAATATCAGTATTCATTAATAATACATTGTCAGAAATGTTAGAATCGAAATCACTACCAATTAGTAGGCTTAAAACATGTTTTGGGGCAAGGTGCGAAATACGAACCCGTATTGGGTTATGTCACGAAATTTGATAATTGCTTCTACTACGATTTGTTGCTTTGTATACTTAGTTTTTGTTACGAGATAAACTTTTTAGTACAAATTTTGCTATATGGTGTGTTTAGATGGTTAATTTAAAATGTTTTTACTTATATAATTGATTGCAAACATCATATATGTAAAGTACCAAAATGATATTCTAATGGATGCTGCTCTACCTGCGTTAATTAATATTAATATTACTGACTGTGTCTTTTTTATTATTATTAGACCTCGCGCTGTAGTGGTATACCGTTTGGCATTACTTCACTGCCGCGGGGAAGAGAGGAATTTTTTATTTCTATCTTTCTCTTTTTTTTTTTCTATTTCTTCACCAATAGTAACCGTCTAAATGAGTCTTGTAAACTTGGCCTCCAAAGACCCAGTCTCCACCTCAAACAGTCCAAATATGTACCCTGTTCCAAAGGTCACATATATAAGCATAATAAGATTATTATTCTCAACAAAAATGTATGATATCTTCCAAATAAAATAAGCAATATTCCACGTACAGCCATAAACTTTGTTTACTTATTTAAGCCCGGCTAAGAATTAAAGTACAAAACATCACTAAAAGTCCGTCAACAGGATGCTTTATAAACAATACCGCTTCATATATTTTGTTAACTATGCAACCATGTGGTCACCATACTTTTGTCGAATATTAAATTATGAACCCTGTTTCTTAGTTTGTAAGGGTAATTTTCCTATGATAGAATTTCTGAATTAGCCTATTCCGGCAAAGTTACATTTGCACCGCAATATTGAATCCTTCAATCAAAATTCAACTTTATGGTTCTAAACATAAGGGTTATAAAGTGATTTTTAATACATACTATTAAGGTGGTTTTGAATAAGAAGCAGTGTATGTTTGTTCATTGACAGACGTAAAGCAACAGAACTGAGTTCTTAGTGTTATGTTTTTGTGCTTTTTGTTGGCTAAATCAATCGACAGTTGGCCATAACAAGGTTTGTAAAACCATTTAGTTTTCATTTTATACCTCAACTAAAAATAGTATTTACTCAAAAGGGATAGATATCTTTACAAAGTTTTAAATACTTTCTCATAGTATTTTCACTGGCATATTTGAATTGATTATTGAAATTATCAGTACACATACATATTATATTATCTATACATATAATAATACTGTAGAGGTCGAATTTCTGTACAATGAGAAAAAAATGCTAAAAACCGAGTCAAGGGATCTAAGAAGTGTAATAGAACTAATTTAGATATTTTTAAATTTTTTGTTTCTCTGTTTGTACGGGTTAATCTCCGAAACGACTGGACCAATTTAAATGAAATTTTGTATGGTGGTAGCTTATATCCCTGGTCAATCAATATATAGGATACTTTTGATCCCGAAAATTAGAGAGTTCCCGTGGGATAGTTAAAAAAACTTTAATTACTTAAACAGCTGTGAAGGAATAATAAATACCAGGCGGACGAAGTCGCGGGCATTAGCTAGTTAGTACATAAACCGGCCGACCCTTAACAATTGGGAGAAGGTGAAAAAAGAGAGATTGTCCATATCTGTATCATTTAATCATACCCGACCATTTGGAATGATACACAAATGCCGCCAAATCGTACAATGTAGTTATGACGGTAGTTTCTGCATTTTTTTTAGTTAATCAATCAATCAGTTTATATTACATCGATTTGAGATAGGTTGATATAAATGCACAGCAACGTTAACGCTAATAATAATACGAAATTTTGCTTATCGTAATTAAAAATACAAATAAAAAAATAAAATAAAAGCGAACATTCTTCTTCAAGTTAATATTATTATAGTGTGATTTCTGATAGATATCCAATTTTATTTCCTTCGAGGTAGGGCGTACGGGACGTAAAACATAAAACATTGACGTAATGACACAAATGTGTACGGAGCCTTATAAAAACACGCCATCAAACATTTGCATTCAAAATAAAAATATCTCAAGATACACCGAAAATAAATTTGATGACACTGTTTTCCTACATTCACATTTTCACCCTACGCAAGTTTTGTTCTCTCGCGACAAAAAGGCCCTTTTACAATGACCACTTCTAAAAAAAAAGTACGAAATAACGCGCGGTATCCTACCGGAAGTCGAGCGGCGGAAGTCGCTAGGCTTCCCGGAAACGCTAGAGGGCACTCCCGAGCGGTACAAATTGTATTTAATCACAGTATATTGCTGCCTTGGAGTTCTACTACGGAGTAAAAATCAAGACGATACCATAGTACAGAAAGTGCCGGCATCAAATTGCTGGTATAGAAGTAGTGAAGGTTTTCATTATTAGTAGTGTTTTTGTGTATTTTGGGAAAACTATTCGTTTGTTCGGTTTATATTGGCCATGAATCAGCGCTCAACATTCATGCGAGAAGCAATAATATGGTACAGGTTCTTTTGTACTTTTCTCGTGGGAATGTAGAGCACCCATAATGCACAATTACAATTTTATAGTCTTTTTATGACACTAGCTTATTTGCGAAAACTCAGCAATAATATGCATTAACTAGGATTTTCCCCGCGACTAATGCCGCATGAATAGCCCCAGGTAGTAGATCTATGTTACTTACATAAAATCTTAATCATGTTCACACACACACACACACACGCCCGCACGCACCCACGTACGCACGCACGCACACACACACAACCCACCCATCCATACATATATTATACGTATAAACCTTCAATGAAAATTTATCTAATTGATATATACGTTTTCTGTCATTATTTAACGTCAATCTTTGTGAAACGGTCAATAACAATAACATGATCCCAGATGAAAAAGTGGCGTAAGCTAAAAAGCCGATGAACTAAACTGACATTTTTATGTTTTAAAGATATAACAGGCAAAGAAACTTATACCTGGATATAACTTATGGAAGGTAAACTTATGAAATATGAATGATGATCTCTAATGAGATTTTATTACTATTAATAACATATTTGGTTAAAGGAGGTTATATTTTGTAATTTTTTAAAACTATAACTTTGCTATTTCTTTTCAAATTCCTTACAATAACACATACACTAAGTCCATCCATATAGTCTACATAACTGCCCATCAAAACATAGAGGCAAGTCGAAGCCAACCTGATTTGAAGTACATACATACATAACTTCACGTCAGTTCCCTTGCGGGGTAGGCACGACAAACAGAGCGCCATTCAGGCTTATTCTTACACACCTCACTTGCTTCTTTGACATTCATAACTCTTGTCATGATTTGAAGTAATACAATGATTTATATGTTTTTCATTACAACGTATGTATTTGTTAGACAATTAAAAAAAACGCGATTGCAACGGTATTTATTTTGCTAATGCATCTATTCTAAGGACGTCATTTATCGGGATTAAAATTATCCAAGTTCCGCCCCAGGATAAGCTAGCTCTATGTTGAGTTTCATTTAAATCCGTTCAGTAGATATCACATGGTGCTCTAACAGACAAAAATTCTAAAAATGATGTTTTCGGAATCTGCTGGTCCATATTAGCCAAACTGATTTTTTTCACATTTTTAAACGCATTGCACAATCTCGAACCATTTACAGATTTATTATATATTGTATGGGTTATGTATTTTGATTTTTGTTGTAAATAAGGCTGTTACCGCACTAACAAAATGTAACTTTGCACATTTTACGTTACCATTATACATTTTATTTAATACAATGCAAGAAAACTTAACTTATTTGTATTGTATTCTACTCATAGTCCTTCAAGACTATAAGTAGAATACTGAGCCTAGATCACCGTCTTCTATGGGTAAGGTGCCCAGAATGCTGGCTACGTTTCCTCGCTGGATCGCCATACTGATCCGACCGTTACCATTTGACGTAGTAGTACTCAAAAACCTCGAACTAGTCCATAAAAAGGCTCTCCTCTTGAATCAGCTCTTCATAGCCCAAAGCGACTGAACACTGACAAACGACTGCCACTCAAGTACACTCAAAGAAATAAGATCGTTTGTAATTAGGGTTAAGTCTAGAAATTTCGAGGCTCTGACCCTATTAAGAACATTATAAGGAACTTTTTTCCCTGAGGGCATTTTGCCGGAATACCCCTAAATACTTTTCGCCGCGGCCGCATAAAGCTGAGTACATAATCACCAGTAATAAAGACTTGTAATACTTGCCTGAAGTTTAGTTGTAAATTGTAAATTTTCTCCCAAGGAGACGTTCCAGCTTTTTATTAAGCTGTAACTTTTGCTATTCTACGTTAATAGTTTTCTACTTAAGCGTGTTGCAGTTTTTTAAGTGTTGTCGAGTGTTTTTGTTCTGTAGAAATGTGAAGATATTTTCATAATAACGTTTTTAAAGTAGCTTTAATTAAATAAAAACTTCGTTTGACTGTTAAACTTTGTACAGTCGGCAGCAGTAATTTATGATATTCGTTTAACGATGCTTGTATCTTCTTTTATTAGGCTTTTCACAATATTTACGTTAGATGCAATACGTACTTCCCTTCTTATGTATTGTATCCTATCCGGTGTACCTTTATTCTTATATTTATAATGTTCGTAAGTAGTAATCCACCTGCTTTATGTGTTCTTAATAGACAGGATAAGTTATTACATGTCATGTGTCTTACTTATCATTACGGCAGCAAACCTACTGAATTGGCAATCAACATAAATGTTCGATTCTCTGCACCATAAAATGTACGCCATTCCTAATCTTACGTTAAAACCAATAAAACTCAATCCAAATGCTATAAACATAAAATGAAATCCACATATATCAAAACATGCCTTCTGTACGTTATTTATTATTTTTGTTTACAACCATGTCAAATGCAAGGCTGCGCGATCTATCACTGGTAGCGAGAGCAGCGCCACTGGCGGCGTGCCAACGTAACTATTTGGTCTGGTCGTTAATAGTTTTACAGTTGTTGGTTGGCGCGTGTGCTCTAAGCCTTTTAATTAATACCCGACCAAGGAAAGGCGATGATTCAGTTGTTGAAATGACAAAACAACACGTATTCTTTTGAAATACGCCGCATATAAATGGAACAGTCATAGAACATTAAGTTTTTTTTCCTTTTAATAGTCTGTGCTCATATATTAACCGGATGACATTCGTCTTAAGTTTTTTGACAGTTTACGATTTTTTTATTGTGATTTAGTGTTTCTAAAGTGGTATTTAATACAACAGTTATACGATAAATTCATTTCGAACTGGTTCAGGAGATTGTTGTGATCATGTTTATTAATATTTCCATATTGATAAAGTAATAAAAATCCTATAAGAAACTCTTAAATTATATTGGTTGCCAGACTCGTCTTTTGGACGTGCATTATAACGACCTGCTAGCTTCCTATACTCGTAAAATTTAACACTATTATTGCTTTTAATTTTAGTAACGTGAATCGTGAATATGTTTGTATATGTACTAGGTCTTTCTACGCGGTTTCGTCTAAAGAATGTGCAGTTCTATGTCCCTTGGAAAACATTAATTTTCCGAGATTAAAAGTAGGTTGTATTTTTGAAGTGAAATTTCTTTAGAATCGTTGTGATTTGAAACTCGATGAAACGAAAAGCGACACTAAAAGGAGATAAACACATAAATCTATAGGATAGAAGCCTGCCATGAGAATGATATTTAATACATTGTTTTTAATCATTTAAAAACTTTGCTCATACAGACAGAGTTGGAAATGTTTTGAAGTTTTTCGTTAATACTTCAAATTTCGTGTTTTATAGCTTAAATATATTATAAAGATGTAATATATTAAATGTGACGTCATAAAATTTAGAATTCCTCCCACCCCTTGTCACACTTTATTCACTTCTACTGCGCGTGAACTGCACACACACACAATTTTTTTTTGTAAAAAGTTCCTATGTATAGAAAGCCAAACACGACTGTTTATTATTTATTCGGTTAAAATACTAATAATATTAATAATCTGAAGGGAACACATCCCGCAGCGGTTTTGCTATAAAATAAGATTTTTAAGCAGGGGGTTTTAAAAGTTCTTCGAGGTCGGCTACGCGTTAGCGACACTCCTGATGTTGCAAACGTCCACAGGCGACAGTAACCGATTTCCATCAGGTGGATCGTCTGCCTGTTTGCCTGCTTCATCAGGCAGTAAAAAAAAAATGCGGGATACAAATTCTTCAGTTATGTGAGTGAAACCACAGAAAAAGCTCTAATATCTATATAGTACACATATTTCCATGCGCCCGAATGATTATGTTGCAGTTTTTATGTTCTATACAAAACAACCCCGCCTTGTAGGATTGCCGCTTCGCACCCATAAGTGTCACGTGCAAATTGTGATAACATTATTTAGTCGGTTTATTATAAAGGTGAATGCAGGATAGCGTGGAAAAGGTTACACTTGTCACGCAAATATGTAGTAGTGCTGTTTTCTCATTGAGAGAAAGTTATGTTGGCACTACGCGTTATGGGTAAATATATATATATATATATATATATATATATATATATTTATATATATTTAAATCACTGTCAATTTCATTTTATTTTTCGGTATAGATAAATATATATATACCGAAAAATAAAATGATTTCAAAACCAATGTAAACATTCATATAAAACTTCAATTTCGTTTTCTATTTTTAGAGATGCTCAACGTTGAGACAGATTTCAATGAAAATTAAAATGAATAAAAAACATGTTTGCATCTTTTTAAATTTAGGTTCCATTTTGATATGTTGCATGATTCCCAACATTTGAATACAGTACATCCCTGCGAAGTGGCGTGTTTTTAATATTAATCGTCATTTACTATAAAAATCTTTAAAGCTCTGCATCGAAGTGTTTATAAAATGCACTATCATGATGTAGGTTGATATAATTTTATAAGAAATACTTTCGGGGCTTGTTTTGTTTACTTCAGATTTTTTGTGAAGCATTTATGATACATCTGTTGTATGCACTGTCTTTAATTTGAGGAGGGGTGAGTGAACTCTACGGAGGGACACGTTGGAGGGAAAATTTGCAAGCGCAGTCCTCGAGCGAGTGCCTGGCCGGCTCTTCTCCTCTCAACGAGGTAGGGTTGGGTAACGACATAAAGGACTGACAACTTGTGTTTGTAACATAGTTAAATTTCATCTTAAACACATCTAGTCTCGATTTTTGCATTTAAGGGCTACCTAAATGTAATTCGCCACCTTACTCTCGCATTACCACAGTTTGGCAGAGAAAGCATTAAAATAGGACAAATGCAGTAAAAATGATAGCTTTAAGAAGTACATGTGAGATGAACTTGAATGGTATGATAAGGAACGTTCTGGATTGAAAGAACATTTAATAACAAGAGTTAAGAAAGGAATGTTAAGGTGGTTTAGACATATAGAGAGAACGACTAAAAGAAAACTGACAAAATAATTGTATGACGACAGTGTGTGAGAGTTGGTGCGGTATACCGCGACGTACCTACTTACGATGATCAAATCGCAGAATGGACTGGTAAAAACATTTATAATGTTACGACCTCAATGCCGACAAAAACAAATTCACACCTGCGTCTGTAGAAACATATTTTATTGCCTTTTTGGCATTTGGACTTCTTTTGTTTACTTTATGTTTAAAATTTGTAATTAGAAAAACAGCCCAAAGTGTATTGTAATCTTTTATGGTAGTCATTAGCCAGGTGTGATTCTAAGAAATTCATTCCACGCGGGCGAGAGACATATTGTATTTGTGCAGTATAAATCAATGCCACAATGGAGAGATCGTCAGCCGAGCGATAACCAGCCGCGAGGCTAGACTTGTGTTCATTCTGTAATCTATTTAGTGACGGACTTTGCGCGTGTTATTGAATCGTGCACTACGTTTGCACTGGTTGTGTTCAGTTATATTTGTACCTGTGTTATACTACGTGTTTGTATAGTTCTAATAAATTCTATAATAATTCCAACGGTATTTTAATTCGAGTCCTACAACTCGTAACAATAATAAACGTGTATGTATGAAGAAGTGAAATCCATCATCTCTGCCTGCACCTATGGGAAACAGGCGTGATAATATGTATATATGTGAATTGAGATAATTTACTTATGACAAGACTATATTCTACGATTCTTAACAATAATATTACGATTCACATATCCTGTGTGAATTTCTGAGCTGAATAATAACGGCTCATAAACGTTTCTGGTCTCGAGCCTCCTATTTTTAGAGACGAGAGCAACAGACAATATAACCGTTACGCTGGTCTAAGGCGGATTAGCGAGTTTGACACATCGGTTATCTCGATGTACAAATTTTATCACAATGATTTCTTTCACCGTTAGCACGTGGTAGTCGGGACCAATACGCATATAAGGTCATAAAATTTCCTAAGTAGTCATGCTTTCCAGCTAGAAATCTAACCAGCACCCTTTGAGTTTAGAACACGACTGCGCTAGCCACTAAGCTACTGCGACTTTCTGAACTAATTCATAATAAATGGTTAAACATCAGCATAGGATAGGATAGACCCTTAAACTGTTGATTTAAGACTTTTGCTGTCGAATATTTGACTTCCATCATAACTATACCACCAATACTGAAACATGGAAACTCTATTTCCTCTCCTTTATAGCTCCCTTAAACTAACATTGGTAAGATAGCAACTGTCATGTCGAATCCGGGTATTAGATTTGAGGGTGACCCGGGGTAAACTCAACTGGGTCAAGGCATTCAATGCGAGCGACCGTTTAATAAATCAATTTTGTGTACTCATCCAATTATTTGAAACTATTCGGTGTTAGGACGAAGGGGTGGGTATGTTTGGTCTTGAGTAATCGGTTTTAGATCTTACACTAATTGAGCGTTTTGTTAGTTTTAAACTTTAGTGTGTTGTTTATTTGTACATCTTAATATTCCATATTTATTTTGGTCAAACGGACCCCTAGTAAATCTTTGTCCTTTCATTGCTCTGTCTTTTTAAGTCACTGCTATTTTTACTCGAAAATTATTTGAAAGAGTTTTGACATAAGTGTACATCGCTACACTTAGTGTAGTAAAATTGGAAAAAAATCAGAGAAATATTTATTTTCATCCTATTCTCTTTCTTTGAAAATTTTGAAAGAATGCAAGGTGGTAGTGTTAAAAATACTTAACAATAATTAGTTTGGATGAAAGCTGTGGATCCGTGAAGTACTTTTTGAGATATGGAGTATTTTAGAGCTTTACTCTAGTCTTTCGTAGAAAAAGGCAAAAATGTAACAATACCAACATAAATTGTCTAGGATTTTTTTCCAGAAATAGAACCTGGACCCTCAGCGTTTCAATGAACTATACTGGCTAACAACGGTTACCTATTTTATACATAATATTTAGTTACGGCTCAGACTAAGTGTGCAGGATTACGATGTTTTTTCTATACGTGTTCCACAGATATTTGTGTTTATAATGGATCAAAAGGATAATTGGTCAGATCAATGTTGATTGTTACGTGACGATACAACGATGGGACGGATGTTTGGTATTTGGGTGGATATTTCGGTGTTTCTAACCAATTTTTCACAGAATCTGTCGGATTTTCAGATATAGATAGTGGTTTTTTAAGATATGTTTGAATCTTTTTCTATATTATAATTTCTTGTTATACCGACAGATGTATATTTCGAATTATGGTAATTAAATATCTTTAAAGTAATAGTCTAATATAATAAATAATCTTGTCTGTTGCTGTGACGTGGTCTAAAGAAGACCAATCATAACAATTTGTTCATTATCTTTAGTGGACACTTAATTTTTCGCGCGTTTTGACTTATGTCAAAATTTAAATAGTCGCGCGTTTCGGCCATTTTAAAATTTCGATTTCTCACCTTGAAAACAACACCTCATTGGTCGTATTGTCCTTACGTCATATATAAATTCGTAAGATCACCCAAGCAACGGAATAAAGCCATATTCATTGGCTCGTTTCGCTATTACGTTCTGTTACAAGCAGAATTATATCTGCTATGTTTAAAAATCGTGCGAGAAAAGTTACGAGCCGACTCGCGATTGATGTTTTTTTAAATTTAGAAAGGATCTCGAGGACAAAATAATTACCTCTTAATATCCAAAATACTAATAGTCTTTTAGCTAACCTAGACTTCGATTTTTAGAGCTAGGATTTTCAGATACAACTTTCTTAAACGTGTCTAGGTTTGTTCAGTCATCCTAGAATCTTTCACCTCTCTGTCTTTGCGTCTCGTTTTAGCACGAGCCGGTCATCGAAGGGCACACGTTGCTTAATTTTTCTTAGTGTGAAAGTGCACTGTTTAAACCTTGTAAGTAATTCATACTATTCTTAAATAGCTGGCGTTTAAACCCCTTATTATTTTCTTTGAATCGTCTCATGTATTTTTACGGTAACGACGAAGAATTCATTTCGAGCATACCGACATAAGAGTAGTTGACCGTTGAGACAGGCCTTTAGTAATCCAAAAAGTCCAACCCTTTATGGACGAAACGTGTGAAACCCCCTTGTTTGAGAAGATATTGATTTTTGCAATTTATAATCCTAATTTTACCTATCAAGTAAATTTATATTCAACAAGCGTGTTAATTAATAATATTCTTTCATGCTAGGTCATTGATTTCAAAATAGCAGCCAATATTAGCACCGTTATATTCCTTAGGATGCGGCACGTATCCAGGACACCAGTGGAAAGTGAAATACCCTGTTATGTCATTCTTCAATTCGGTTATTCTTTTAAGTCGAGATAAGATAATTCCGGAAAATAAAACATTATTATCTATCCTAACCAATTCTTTGTATCAGTGGTTTACCTTAGATATTTGATTCACTTCCCGCTTGCTAGGTCATAATTGGTATATAACTACTATCGGTTCTCAGGAAAGACCTTTCCAGAAAGTTGGAAGGAACCACTGCAATCCTGCCACGTTTACCCCGATCTTACCCTAGCTTTTAATTTCGTCATTTTTACACAATTTCAGTGGGGTTTCTTTTAATGGCCGGACTGTATATACCCCTTCATGAAACGCCAACGCTGTCTTCGCTTTAAGCTTGGCACAGGGAGACTAAACCAACCTTTGTAGCCCACCGTACGTCCTCTCTATCTGCTACCCTACAACCGTCAGGCTGCCCCAAGACAACTGGTGAAGGCCGCTCTCTTCACATACAAATATACCTTTTGAACATAGCTGTTCATAATAGTGCATTCGTCCTATCACCGTTTCGCGCCATCGGTTCGTATTTCAACTTCTTTGAGCTACTACATTCAAGCAAGTTTTATAGAATTATTCTCTTGACGTCCATAGACATTTAGAATAAGCTCTATCTTGAAAAATGTTGTAATAAAATTCCTTCGAATCCAGTAATACGTGGCACTTAGCCACTTTCCATCAGGTTGGTCGTTATAGCATACTAAAGCATTTTAAAAATTCTTATAATCTAAACTGCTAACGAATCTTTCAACAACACCCGTTATTGATGTTTACAAATCTTTAATTGGCATCAAAAATAGTCCTTCCATTAGCTGCGTCGACAACCCTGACGTTCGATGGTTAGAGAGCTTTCATCGTCTCTTACAAATCGCTTATTCCCCCCACTTCCCCCTTACATAAGCAGTAGGGTTGACAAAATAATAAGTGATTTATTTAATTAAATTGTTATTTAATTTTTTGTCCATGAAAAGCTGCAACACCAGGGTAGCCGATACGTTGCCAACCACGTTGACACTTTAAATATCTGCATACGCCCTTTTTGTAGAATGACAAGAAATGTGGCGAAACCGATGTATATCGAGATAAACTATGTGCAAAAACGCGCAAAACAGCGTTTTGGTTTTTTACAAGGTTCTGATGAAAATCACGTTTTTGAAAGTCACACATTAAAATAACTGTTTTTTTAAAAGGTTTTTAAATACAGATCTGCTTTTGAGATCCTGGGTATCATATAGTAGCAGAGTGCTAGCCAAGACAAGTAAAACGAGCCCAAACATCTTGTTCAGTACAGGAGTTCTTATGGCCACCTTCCGACTCCATCATCAGATCAGCTCCATGGTACCATATTATTGCATTGTCACGCGAAATACATATGCGTGCAAAATTTCTGCTCAATCGGAAACCGGGAAGTTGGTCAAATTTAACTTGCAAGATTCCACCCAAACTTACATACATAGGTACATCCATTGCAAGTTAAATAAAAGCTTGTAATTAAGTAAGCTCCATACTAGTAATGTCAAAATTCAATCGATGGTCAGAGAAGTGAATGAATAGTAAGATATAGGAATCGGCCATTACTAATTAACAGATACAGCACGATAAAGTGGCCATTTTTTTTTTGTACAAATTTTTATTTATACCACACTACGAAGAAGGTAGAAAACGGGGTCGCAACTAGCGCCTCAGTGTTTTGGAAATCATTTCTTATTTATATTTTCGTTAATTTAGCTAAACAGTGCATAGACAAATGATTTCAGTTAAACGAAGTTTAATGTTATTAAAACGTGCGCTGTTTATTACACGTTAAAAAACTTAAAACTTCACCCAAATATCTGTATCACTAATAAACAAAACGATATTAAAACTTGGCAATGGTCCTTTCAGCGAAAACACCGTCATATCCTCAGTTCTCACCAATAGACATTAGGCTATGTCAACACCAGAGGTCTTTCACCTTGCGTCTTAAATTTTTAAATATTACAAACTTACACATTGTATATATTCAAGCTAAGCAAGTTACGCTTGTGTTATGGTTAATAGTGTACATATATAATGGACAACACTGGAGCTGATACCAGACACCCTGGCCATAGTAAGCAATGAAAATTTCATTTTTGTAAATGTCTAATCTAGGAATCAAAACTAGGATCTCAGAATTCCAGTGAGCTAAGCAGAGAAGGCTTAGACCACTATATTGAACTAGTTTTATTGTCTGCTATTGCAGGCTTTGCGCGTCATTGTAAAACGCAAGATGGACGTGAAAGTACAATGATGTAGACATACCTTTAGTTTTTCGTCGTTGTTTACATTTGTTGGCATCGTGCAGCCATTTTTGGCGTCCGTATGATATTGTTGGCCGCAACCACCGGAGACGGCTTAATTCATTCTGCATAAAAAAGTTTGAGAAACACTGCAATATTTTGAATTGGGTTTCGCGAGTGTTTAAAATTTTTATTATAAATTTCTTTTCGTTGCAAAACCGAAATATTATTTCGGTTTTATGTTTAGAGTACACTATTATGTGCATAACCAAAATGTCTTAAAATTTTGACAAATGGTATTTTTATTTTGGAATGTAGACCTTTTTATGCTGAATGGAATATTATCGGCGAAGGCAAGGAGAAAGAATACTAATTCCCGCTGTCTTAAAAGGCGACATAGCTACACACAGTCATGTGGTAGGGCATTCACCCGACTGGATGGCTACCGCCCCTGGACTAGGGCATGCTGCTGTAACAATCTTGAATTGTTTTGGCGCATTAGTCCCTACTATCCTATCCCCCCTATTCCTTCTTAAAGGCTGGCAACACGTTGGCTACGCACTTGGTGTTGCAAACATTTATAGGCGACGATAACCCCTTCCCAATACGTGGGCAGTCTGATTGTTTGACAGCTTCGCAATAAAAAAATGCCAAAGTTCTAGCACCCCCCCCCACTCAAAGCCGGCAGCACATCGATAACACCTGGGTATTGCAAATCTTCTTAGGCGATACTAAGCACTTTCCGTCAGGCTAGCCGTTACCCTGTCTGATGTACCTACTCCTACCATAGAAAATAAAGTACGCCACCCCCAGGACGCCTTACAAGTTAAGAATATTGTTATATGTACATATCGCCATATTTATTATAGTGAAAACCCCTACAAAGTTTCCAAAACTTAAACTTACTACGCAACAAATATTATGCAAAATGTTTCTATATTGAAAAATGTTTTTTACAAGGCGCAAAGATCGCTTCCGATATAGTTTTTTGGCGTAAAATCGAATCTTTCAATAACGCCCGCATTGTGTAGGGCTGAGTAATTTGCGAGAGTGGCAACACCCTTTTCCGCCCTACCCCACTTGGGAAGGGGGAGGCGAACATGTGCTTTATCTATGCTGAGATGACGGTCAATTTTCCATTTTGATTTTTTTGTTGTTATACGTAGTTGTAGAGGAAATTCCGACTTGACTTCTTGCAACGATTTTTGTGCCTTAATTTTAAATAGTTCTCAAGTCAGTAATTAAATAGTAGGACTGATTGACTTCAAAAGGTGTGATGAAGTTTCTTCGATTGCGGCAGCGCGTTGATGATGCAGATGTCCATAAGCGACGGGAATAACAACTTTCCATTAGGTGGATCATGTGCCTGCCTGCTTTACTCCAGCTATAAAAAATTAGATTCTTTGAACTTGAAAGCTCACATGAAACTAAAAAAAAAACCACACAAATAAATTTCTTATATTCTACAACTATTATCATTAATTATTAAATAACACCGTAAAATAAAACATCACTTTAATGTCGCAAATTTAAGGAAATATACCTAATTTCCAATTAAGATCTATGGATGTTCTACTGTTCTCAAATTTAGTACACAATTGATTAATTATGTGTTTTCTTAAAACTAAAAAAATACTCTAAGTGATACGATAAGAAACAGTGTGATAAGGGAACGTTGTGCATTGAAAGAGAATGTAGGGACAAGAGTTGAAAAAGGAATGTTAAGCTGGTTTGGATATGTAAAGAGAATGAATGAAAGCAGAATCACTAAACAAGTATATGACAGCAATGTGACTGGTAGAGTTGGTGCCGATAGACCGTGACGTACTCACCATGATCAAATTGAAGATATTTTGAAGAAAGGTCAGGTAAAAATCAGTTGAAATAAGCGTGCATGCATAAAAAGATTAATGAAAGTTGGTGAAGCGAAAAGTGTTTGTCAGAATCGTAGCAGGTGAAGTTCTATCGTCTCTGCCTACCCCAATGGGAAACAGGCGTGACAATATGTATGTATATAAAAAAATGACGTTTTCAAGTATTATGGCTTAAGCTTATATATAGCCTTTCACCTCGCGACATGTTTTTAATTCTAAAACTAATCAATACGAAATTTTACTTCCTTATTGAATTTCTCGATCAGAAAACAATTTCTCCAATAAATAATAGGTCACTGGCTCAAAAATTGACGGAGACTCGTTTGATTGAAAGCTTTCCGTAACGGTATGACGTTTAGAAACGGCTTAAAACACCATCGGATATTGGCGTGGAAATGTGTCGACGCTCGTCTGTCGTCTAACGGCTTTTAGCTCATAAAATGTACGCAGTTTGGGAAATAATGGACATAAAGGGCTGTTTAAAAAGTCATATGTATACGAAAGTCTTTAAATTCTTCCGTATTCACATACACAAAAAATGCTATGATCTTTGTGTATATGTTAAGTAAAATGTGATTAATTCAGAATTTCATGTTATAAATAATTTTGATTGTTGTTTAAACAACAATAAATACTTTATTTGACTTGTTAGAATTGTCACGTCATATGTAAGACACTACAGCCGAAAATCAAGGCAACTGACGTTTTGTATAATACAAAGTATCTAATTTGATTACACTGTAAAAGTATCGCTTGCTTTTGGATAAACAGAGTTTTATCTCAAAAAAATTCTAATATTTATAATTTAAATGATCTTAAAAATTAAGACAATACAGTTAGTAAAAAAATACTCATAGATAAAGTTATCCAAATGATTATAGAAAACAATATTGATTTTAAAACTTTATATCGTTTTCAATCGCTCTCGTGAATTCTTTATTGAGTTTGTGTAGTTTATCTATAATGTGTTTACTATCAATAGAGTATAACTTTATACTCGTTCATAACATGTTTTTTGTTGAGCTTTAAATTTGGAACAATAAGTTAGTTTATGCACTGTTAAGAATTCTGATCTTTCATCTGTAATGGCCCTAAAGAGCAAATTACACGTAAAAGATCGGACTGTCGCCGAGCAGGACCCTAATTTCCTCTCATTCACTTTACTCCGTATTTTGACGAGTCACCCTTTATTCATAATAGGAAATTGGACAAGTGCTGTTTTGTTTGTTTATTAATAAAATTTCCTTGTCGACGGCTATGTAATTTGAAGTGGAAAAATTGACCGAGTGCCCTTCAATTTATAGACAGTAAAGGGTTCCCTAGAGGTGACCAATTTGGTGTTTTCGGTATTTGGTTACAGAACTCAAAAAACAAATACATCGCAAAAAGTCCGTTTCTCAAAACATACAAAAAAAATTGAAACCAGTTTTTTATGAAAGTATCTTTCAAGCGCCTCCATCTCGATATTTTTACTAAGTTTTATATGGTGGTTCAAAAGTTAAACGGGGAAGAAAACTTATCACGATGTTTGAAGTGACTATCTTCTTAAATATTGACATAAATAAATAAAAACTGACTAGGATAAATGACTATGATCTCCTAAGATTGGTTTAAGAAGTGAATATGTATTATGACACTAGATTAACGATATATCATACATAACATGTGTAGTACTCATTAAGAGTTGCTACTACACATGCATTTGTTGTATATCATAATTTCACTACACTGCTATGTAGGGGTATATATAATTCACCTGCTGCCTGATTCTTCTTGATATCTTCGCGATAGACTATTAGTAGAAAAAAAATAGTATTACCATAATCTGAAATATCGTTAACCGAAATGAATATTGAATACTACCAAAAATGTTATATATTTATTTCGCGAGTTTTCACTTATAAATTTATAGATAATACTGGACTGAACAGAATACCGAAATCAGACAAACCTACGCTTGATAAAATAGTGTCCAGTGATTTTGATGAGATAGTAATAGTAGAATTGGGCCCCTGAACTCGAACCAACGTCGCGCCGTCCGGGTTATCAACGATCCCATTTTCATAGATGGCTCGGACATGCTTAACCTTCAGAGAGATTTTGCATCTTTCTGCGTTTTCTAATGTCTGTATAACGGGGATTGTTCCGAGAAACTGTTTAGAGTGGTGCCTTCGTCTTCTTTCTACCATCGTACCGCTCGCCATTGGCAGGGCGTCCATCCCCACTTTCTTAAGCCGTTAACCTAGTGTTTGCAATGGCTTTCAAGAACTTTTGTATTGTTGCACACTGTGAGCTTTGAAATGAACTCTCAGCAGAGGTTTTCCCTGAACACTACCATAATTAAATGAAAATTAGATACATTAAATGAGTGAATAGGTCTAGGTAAGCGTGCGCCATCCAAGACTGCGTCATCACTCAACATCAGGTGAGACAGTGGTCAAACGCAAACCTATACTTCCATTAAAAAAAAAAGAAGTCTCATGAAAGCTAACTCTGCTGTTGGAAATGTCCATAGGCGACGGTAACCGCAACCGCTTTCCATTAAGTGTCTGTCTGGTGTATGAACTCCAGCAATAAAAAAGCTTCCAGCAAAATTTTATCAATATAGACCAAATAGTTTTTCAGAAAAGTGGCTCAGATACACTAGACAAACTAACAACGCTTTTGAAACGGTTCCGTTACTGCCAAAATAGCTACAAAACTAAAAATAAGCAACAAAATGAAAATTGATTACTCATTCAATATGTAAATAGCTTTAAATCGCGTTAATAGGCTAATCTCATCGTAGCACACAATATTATTCATAACCGTCGATTTTATACGCTCAAATAGTTACAAAAGTTATTGTTCGACTTGTAGCACATAAGTTACGGATTATTTTAGCCGTTCCGACGCATTAGTTACGGGTAAAGCCTCTATAGAGAATTAGGAATACTGAATATCTTCATTTCCCTAGAGATTTACGTTACGTTTCTTTAGGGCAGTGGTAGACTTATACGAGCAATGGTTCTAGATGTAAAGCCCGGTTTAGGTTATGCTACGTTAATTGTTTTGTTTCCCATATGGGTAGTATAGATAAATTTCTATTATCTTTGCACATACCTTTCGTTTCATATAGAATTTTCATTAGTCTTTTTATAATGCATATTTCTTTATTATGAGTTGGAAATTCACATTACTGGTCCATATCTATCTATCTTACACTAATATATAAAGCTGAAGAGTTTGTTTGTTTGATTGAACGCGCCAATCTCGGGAACTACTGGTCTGATTTGAAAAATTCTTTCAGTGTTAGATAGCCCATTTATCGAGGAAGGCTATATACCATTACGCTAAGACCAATGGGAACGGAGCACCAATGAAGAATGTTTCGAAATGGTGGGGTTTTGAAAACAAATTCCACGTGGACGACGCCGCGGGCACGGCTAGTAATATTAAAAAATTCTAAACATGCCGTATCTGCACATTAAAGCTATTAAAAAAAACAACCGGAATAGACTACATAAACGACGGAGAACACGATGCATTTTTTATATTTTTTTTGTCTGTTTGTTCAGGATTCACGTAAAAACTACGGGGCCGATTTCAATACGGTTTTCGCTGATCGACAGCATATTCTTAGACTTCAAATCTGCGCAACTTTTTATCCCGGGAATTTTTCTGTGAATGATTCTAAATGGCCAGCTTAAACTAAAATTTCGAATTTCAATGTGGTTTTCTTCACTGATCGATAGCTAATATTATGTAATAAAATGGGTGATGTTTTTATTCTGGGAATCCTATGGGAATTTTCCCAGGAGCGGTTTGAAGTTATTCGGGTGCATAAAATTAGTTTATACCGGCACAGTTTTCACATTAATAGCTTACATTCTTTTTTACATACTGTGGTACTTTAACATAAACTTCATAACTTATTTTAAAATCTATTGCAGTGCTGGGTTTTGCCTGCGGCTTCGCTCGCATTAAAGTAATTTTTATAGACAGAGTGAAGGAGCGCCCGACTATTTACTCGAAACGCATTTCAGTTTTACTCCATTTCAGTTATACCGTAAATAGATAGATAAATAAATATACTCCAAAATGAAACTAATAAAATTGAAAAGAAGTATAAAGACTTTAAATTGTTGACTAATTTGGCCTAAAAATATGTTCAAAATAATAAAATATCTAAAGCGATTAAAATTTTACCTGCGAACGCCATCTGTACAATTCAGATTTTTAGAAATTCGTTTTTTACTGGGCGATTATATAATTCACACTATTGTTTCCTTGGTTACATTTGACCGCCTCTGCGGTTGAGCGGGCTAAATTTTAGCCGGTCGAGCTCGCTGGAACGCAGAGGCTCCGGGTTCGATTCCTGGCATGGTAAATTTCGGAAACGAACTTTCTGTTCTTTACTATGGTCTGGGTGTCTGGGATCGGCCTCAGAGTGGTCCGTTGTATATTACCCATAACACAAGCATAACTTGCTTAGCTTGGGAATTATAAAATGTGTGTTAGTATGCCGATTTATTTAAAAAAAATATAGTCTGTTCCCACCTTTAGCCTATCGTATAGGATTAAATTTAGTTTACGACTATAGGCTCTTGGGATTTTGTGTATAAAGATATTAAGAGATATATTTTATTCGCCTACACGTATAATATTTTACGATATCGTGTAGTTTTAGCTGAAAGAATAGATTCTGAGGTGGCATTATAACTGTCCATTGAATCAAGTCATTTGTTGATTATTATGTATATTTACAACTTATAATTTAAATAATAGCGTGTAGGCAGTGATTATTTAAAAATCAAATTATAATCGGCCCAGTGCTTGTTAGTTTGCTTATAATGAAGGGTTCAATAGAAGTGGTAAAATTTTGGTGTTTTTTGTTATTTGACTACGGAATTCTGAAAAAGCATTTATTGAAATATCCCACATACCTCAAAAACCAGCCAACGGGCCTTGTTCGAACTAGTTTTAATTATTTTTAAGGCAACACTCTTACACTTTTCAAAACAATCAACTCATTGTAAATTTTAAGGAGATAACACACTTTTGACGAATTGGGAAGCAAAATCTTCCTACTTTTTACTTTAATACAGAATTACATAAAAATATCCCTATGATTTTTAAGCTTTGGGGGCCTAAAGCGGTAGCTTTTGGACAATCACTTAGTGAAATAGACATGTATTCAGATTTACTGGATAGTGTAAGAAGACATCGCGTAAAGTTCCATTTGATACCTGTCATATTCGTTATACAAATCTGCGAAAGCGGGCGCTTTAGGCCCCATGATAAACATCTATGTGCACTGACAAAACACACACTCCACACGGCTACGTGCATAGACAAAAATGCAATCCACCCTTAATTTTTAGCTTTTAGGTCATGTCAGATCAAATCAAACCGACGGATATAATTCACACGAATTATTTTTTTATTTTTCCGTTTTTTTTCTAAAATATCAAGGAACCCTAAAAATAAAGCATTTAAACATGCCTCCAAAACATACCTGCAATCGGACTTGAAAAATGTTGAATAGATGATAGTCCTAATCTTCCAATAATATTTTTCTAAGATCTTCCAAATACCTCATTTTTTTACACCATAGTCAAACATTTGGTCAATTATATCCGATGGAAATCCTTAAAGACCGAGCCGCGTATGAAAAAAATTACACCGTCGATAATCAAATATTTAGTCGCTAGTAACGCCACGGAATCTTTGCCAGTTTGTTGGCGCACATTTTTCAGGGAACCACTGGCGTGTTGCGTCGAACCCATAATCCTCCAATCTAGAATGTAAACAACACTGTTTACCCAACACTCAGCGTCCTACCTGACCCGGGAATCCGCTGTAAATAGGGTTGCCAGGTGCACAACTTAAACATTCTGATAAAGAGTCTAATTTCCATCAATTCTTGTCATTTTCGCGAACTAGTGTGACTGAATAACAAGTGATTTTTTAGTAAAATAATTTATGGAATTAAAATCACATACAATATCTTAACAATTATTGTCTCTATATATTACTGTATATTAGAATTAAAGGTCCAATTTGTAAATATATATTAGACCATGACGTTAACCGAAAGTAGGGATCACTCAAAAATTAAAGAGTTTGCATACATTTGGTAAGTTTGTAAAGCGATAATAAAGATAATACGCCTACATGTATCGCAAGAAAGGGTGAACTGTATAGTCCTAATTTCACACAGCGACACTACGAGTCCTCCCAGAACCCTTGAGAAGTACCTAAAGATTTTATAACCTGGTAACCCTATACCGTAAATTCCCTCACTCTGCTTTTTATTTTTTTATATAATAACGTTATAAATTCAGTGTGGATACGGATTTACTTGGTTGAACATACGTGTATTTTGTTTACTCGTTGAGTGTAAACAGAAATATTTATAGAGTGACAAAATCTTGGGACTTTCCTGTTGTACCTGTAAATGAATAAGGAAACATATTTGCTATTATTTTAATAAACTTGGCATTTTCTTTAATGTTCATTTTGACAAAAACTGTATCGTATGCCTGTTTATCTATATTTGCGACTTCTATTTCTCTGAAGTTTCAAGTCGTAACTATATTTCTCGAATGCTAGTGAGTCTCCATGGATGAGATTTAACAAGAACCCTGTCTGATATACCCGTAAAATTTAAAATTTATGTCTGTTATCTTAAATTTAAAATAAATCATTTTTAATTTATTGGAGCACGTCCACATATATTTCTTTATGAGTTGCCTGTTCACCCTCGATGTTCTTCGGAACCTAGATAGTCATTTCGTATTTTTTTATCATTTTCTCTGTCTCGAAGTTTGTCTTGAATTGACTCCGTAACAGCTTAAAATTAGACTCAATACTTCCAAACATTATTCAATTTTTTTCAATTATGCTTTTAAACCTGGTATTATTTCCTATATTTTTGTATATATTTTTTTGCAAAATCTTGTAGGATTAAGAAATTATATATGTATATAAGATCCAAGTCTCCTGTGAAAAATGTAACGGTCACGTGTAAATATAAAGTAGGTGGTCCTTGATGCAATAATACTCTAGGTACCTAATTACAATACCAATGATTTCATCATTTCCATATTGGACACAATTAAGAGCAAAATAAATGACCGCCGCAGTTTAATATTTAATTAATATAAGGAAAATATTTTCTTGTTAAATCTCAACCTTTTCCTTTAGTCTGCCATTTGACATTCCTACATAGAAATTTATCCTTACAAGTAACATTATAAGTTGGTGTGATAATACAATTATGTTTTTTTTATCAGCCGATTTGATTCCTGACTAGAATAATTGATATTTCTAAAATCTAATGAAATCGCTTTAGTTTTCACCAATATTGGTCTCGAGACTCCCGAGACTATTTTTAATTATAAGCCGCGCGCAGGTTTGCCGATGATTACTTACTATTATTTTATTGTATTAATTACTATTGTATATACTTAAGTAAAGTATATACAAGAATAACTTAAAACAATAAATTTATTGCAACAACTATTTATATAAACATTTTTAGCCCTACTGTCCACCGACGCGTGACATCATGAGGCCATCGGCAAACCTTCTGCGCACGGGTAGTATATTGAATAGTTTCGGGTTTGGCATGGGAGACCCCCTTAAAAAATTCACCTGTATAATCATCGTGATATCTTACAGGGTTCAGAAGATTTGTATATAAGATTCAAGTCGCCCGTAAACCAAATGACGGCTATAGCTAGTTTAAAGTATATATCGAGCCTCACATTCGATATCGAGGAAACAGTTATGTCACTCACCAATAACAATAATACTACACGGAACTCGTTTATGTCCAATTACTGATAAAAACATAAAGGAATCTTAAAATATTGGACATTGTGTGTGGTCCGGTATCTTATCGCGTGCTTTTCCCGCCATTCCTACGGGATCATTGTGTCATACAGCGTTCTTATGTACGGATGGAAGATAGCAGCTTATTGTATCGCTATAAATAACGGTATTTAATCGGATAGTTTGAATTGTATGTTTGTTTTAAGTACCTACGTATGTTTAGTGACGGTTTTTGACTAGGAGCAGTCATGATAGTTTGTCCATCACGGGAAACGCGGGGGAGGCGTGTGGGATTCGCCGGGTTAGGGTGATAATAACATGGAGGAATTGCTATACCCCAGCCGGGATACCCTATAAAACCCTCTAAGTGTTCCTTCGTTTTCTACACTTCGTGCAATGTTCAATATGCCTTGCTTTGAGACCATAGGTACACATGTCATTCTTTACGATGTCAAGCCATAGACAGAAATTTCAATATTATATATTGGAATTTTATTTATATAGATTATGATAACATTCAGTTGGGATGGAAGGTGTAGGTTGACTAGATAAAATAAATCGAAAAATAGTCTTTCTGTAATATGCTAATAGGACCTTTAATTTTAAATATTACTCAATGATATTGCGCATATATTAAATTTCAAGCTTATCTTTCGGGGCCCAAAAAAAAAAAATATTCTCGAAAAGACACTATATTTTTTAAGTGAAACTTCTTTAAAATTCATGGTGTTTTGACACTCCATTAAATGAATGAGCAACACTAAAAAGAGATAAACACATAAATCTATAGGACTAAGCCTGCGAGAGAATGAGACAGAATAAATTATATTTAATCATTTAAACACTATGCTCATACAGATAGAATTGGAAATGTTTCGAAGTTTTTCGTTAATAATAATTTAAATTTCGTGTTTTAAAGCTTAAATATATTATAACGATATATTATGTGAAATGTGACGTCACGTAATTTAGTATCCCTCCCACTCCTTGTCACACTTCTACTGAGTGTGAACGACACACACACAATTTTTAAGATACTTCTACATGTATGTTCCATTGGAGATATCTTTGTCCTTCCTGAGATAATTATCTCTGATATATAGACGGACAAACATCTCAGTGAGACCATAATGATTACTTGTAGCTTTAGTTCTTGGAACCCCAAAAATAAAAATGTGTTAGGTATATTTTGTTTATGTATGTACAATTGTTAGATGTTATATTAATTATAAAATTTTGCTCGTTTTTTTTTCTAAAAAGACAAACCAATTCCAACGATAAGATTATTGATATTAAACATTATTTATTCTACTTATTTGTTTTTCAGGTACAGCTGTCCGTTGCTTGCTGAAACTAATACTTTGCGTCAGCTTCTCTTAGGTAAATATTAATATTATGAACGTTTATTGATAGGTTAAAAATGATACTTGAAGAGCTGTAATTTGTTGTAAATTTTTATTTTATAACTAGCTGATGCCCGCGACTTCGTCCGCGTGGTGCAGTTTTTTAACTATCCCACGGGAACTCTTTAGTTTTTCGGGATCAAAAGTATCCTATATCTTGACCAGGGATATAAGATACCACCATACAAAATTTCATTTAAATCGGTCCAGTCGTTTCGGAGATTAGCCGGTACAAACAGACAGACAAAGAGAGAAACAAAAAAATTGAAAAAATCTAAATTAGTTCTATTTCACTTCTTACATCCTCCTGACTCGGTTTTTAGCAAATTTTTTTTCATTGAACAGAAATTTGACCTCTACAATTTTATTATATGTATAGATGTTAAAATTGTAAATTGTGGCTACAAATATAAAAATAAAACAAATAAGGAGACGGATGGATTGTGTGAAGGATGACATGATGATTTATGATGTGTCAGAGGATGTATGACAGAATAGGGGATTATGGAAAGATATTGGGAGAAAGTGAAAGAAAAGAAAAATTATTTAGAAAAGAGAGAAAAAATCTATCGTAGGTACTGTGCTGACCTCAAATGATTGAGAAAAGGCAAAAGGGTAAACAGAAAACTTAGCTCCAACCTGTCTTGTATTCTATCTTGGTCTCTGTTCTCATGTATTCTTTAGTTTTATTCTATTGCTTTTTTTGTTGTTGTTTTGTATTATTGAAGTTGTATGTATGTAATTTTATAGTGTAGTAGTAGTAGTCTTAATGCCTTTTGATCTGTTGTTTCGATTTCTGCTTCTGTGTATCTTCTCTGTGTATTCTTTAGTTATTATTCAATTTTGTGTATTTGTGTCACTAAAACCCTAGCCGAGGATCAGCGCTGGTTAAGTGCCAGCAATTTGCTGAGCTAGACCTAATTTAGAACTTCATTCCCGTGGTCTTTTATTATTATTTAGTACCAGAGGTTGACCCGCGGCGTAGCGGTGGGGTAAACTCTAGTTACATACATACCGATTTTCAGCCAAATCGGGCCCAGTAGTTTTTCCGTAAACGCATAACAAATAAACAGACAAATATATTTTTATCCCGGAAACTATCCCATTTTTTGGGATAAAAAGTATCCTATGTTCATCCTCGGCATCGAATATATATATATATATATATATATATATATATATATATATATATATATATATATATATATATATATATATATATATACTGTTTTCAGCCAAATCGGTCCAGTAGTTTTTCCGTGAAAACGGAACAGACAGACAGACAGACAGAGTTACTTTTATAATATTAAAATAGGGATTTCAGATTTTATGTAGTTCTGATTTTTTCTTTCTTTTCCTTCTATACAGACTTCATTAAGTATAAAATGATAAAGCCATATACTGTAATTTATCGTATATCTACAGACGTTACTTATGCATAAAAATATGAACCAATAATTTAAAGATATTACACATGTTGATTTCTTGTACGAACCAGCTACCAATGTAATATCCATTCCATAGGCAACAGGTGTTGATTGAATCATTTTGAGTTATTAAAACCTTACTGCGCTTCCATTTAATTACCACACTATAATACGTTGTCGGGATTTTGAAAAAAAAAGAAGATCCCAAAACCTGTTACCAGCTCTCGTATGCACGATGTTTCCGGATCAAAATTAATATATTAATAATAAACCTTATTATATATGGATTTAAGTTTAAACTCGTGTGCATCATGTAAACATGTTATTTTATGTAATAATGTAAGATCATTATAGTTGTAGGGATAAGATGGAAAATCGCTTAATACACGTATCCTAACAAAACAGGAATCATTTGTTATTAGAAGCTATGTCACAAAATACTACAGAAGGTAGGATTAAAAACAGTAATGTTGAAATATCACGCTTATATATTAACTCTCGTATGCTATGCTATCCGTATCCCGACGAGATATATATATATATATATATATATATACATATATATATATATATATACATATATATATATATATATATATATATATATATATATATATATATATATATATATATATATGTATATATATATATATATATATATATATACACATATATATATATATATATATATATATATATATATATATATATATTTATGTTTAAGTTGCAATTAGTCTATGTTTAAAAGAATAAGCTTTAAAAAGGTTTTTAATAAATACAAGCTTTTGAGACCCTGGATATCATGTAGCAGCTTTTCGGTATTCCTTATTCGTAGTTCATTATTTATTACCTTAAAGAATTCCAATATAATAATATGTAAGGACCTTTTAATTAAGGAATGTATGTTCTTTATTGTATGTACATAATGTACATACATAGTATAATTGGAGGCGTAATTGCCACAGGCGATACTAAATTCTCAAGTTTTCAATTTTACGTCAGGTACTCGAGTCTAAATTGATATCTAAGTTAATTTTGGGACCTTTATTCTAGATTATAGTGTAATAGGAAAAATAGAGTCTAAATATTTAGCTAGGCCGAGACCACAATTTGTACAGGGTCCTGAAATTATTTTAGTATAAGGTTTTAAGGCTTCAGCTACGAAAAAAGTGAGATGGAATTAGTTTTAAGAAAGGTCCAACCTTCTCGTATATAGATGTTCTGTGCTATTTTTAAAGGATACAACCTAAATACAAAAAACTACTTAATTACATATAACGTATGATACATATTTGTTTGTATTTGATAGAATTAATAGTAAAAGGTACCGCGCGGGTGGTAAAGTGTCAGGGTAATATGTTTTTGATGCGTTTTTAATTCGGTTTCGTGTGAGAAACTCCTGCGCACTAATAGACACATTACGATTGTTACTCTCTGTACTTTTCTAGTCTATTATTTGCATGGATCAGTGCATATGCATTCAGTGAACATAGGTTTGAATAAAAGCAAAAGACATGTTAATAACTTTATTATTATCACATTTAGGAAAGGATGATGATATATTTGTACTTGTATGTTTATAAATCCGATATGAAAATGTCAACGAATATTATGTCTGTATTAATACTTATAATTACTAGTAGATATCATGGTAATTTACAAATCTAGTATTTGGATCAAACAAAACTTCTGATAATAGTGTCCAGGGCCTCCAGATTGAGTTTTAAAACGGTCCCCAATTTGTTATGCTAGAAGTAACATGACATTCAGACTATCGACATTATCTGTATATGTTTTAGTGCTTGTCTTGAATTTTATATCTCAAATACAACATTTTATACTTTAAAAAAAAATTTGGTGAAAAATTTACCAATGTGGAGGACTTTCATAATGTCTATTATTTATTATAGTATATTATATTATCTTTAAAGCAAGTTTACATAATTTTTTATCAGCTTTCGCTCGTTATAAATCGTGGTGGTTAAGCGACTAAATTAGTTGTGTACTTATATCAATGTCATTAATTCCAGTCTTCCTTAATATGTGTGTTTTTACAAATATCACGTGCTGATATGTGTCGTGATTACCGATGTGTGGACCCCGTCATTCTTTGGACAAGCGTGGCGTGCCTGAATTCAGCAGTAGGATTCTTGTGAATTGTTATTTATAATGATATACTAAGTAATAACCCTTCATCGCCTTTTTACTACGTTGCAATATATTTATATTTTATATATATTTATATTTTAACTTAAATAAAAAATTTCATTTTTTCCGTGAATTTTTCCCAACACTGAAATATTTTGAAAATGTCTTCAAACTGTTTGTTTAAAAAGGCTTCGGTACCTTATTTATACCCTAGTTGTATTAAAATGAATTCCAATCTGCCCATCGAGGCTGCCGTGTATTATTTTCATCTACATTTACATCAAATAATGTATAAATAGTCATTGTTTGTCTTTTCACAGGTATCTAGTCTATGATTAACCATGCACCACTGGCTTCATGATATTTCTTAATACGTTGACATTTTCCCGTGATGATTGTCCCAGGTTTTGTCATAAGAATGACATGATGAAGTTGTCAGATACACGTAAGCGAAGTAAATAAAATGTCGCTGAATATGCTTATACCAAATGTTTATTTATTTACTGCTACTTTCTAGACGTTTTAAGGTGCTTATTTTGTTGATTATAAAACATTAAATCTTGTTTTTTTCTTTGGCATATAATTAAAACATGTCGTTGATTTGACCTATTATTATTATTACCTTCACCAATGTCCATAATTCTGTTATTAGATTGATCAATCAAATGGAGTCAATTCGGTTGAAATACACTGAATGGACCCGACAGTATTCAATGACATTGAATGATTCAATCTTATGTTTATATGGATCGCTTTGGTTGACAAGTTGACTCATCCAAATTGAAAAACAAAAATAAATCTAATATTGGCTTAAGACATTAAGTAACCCAAAAACCTTAAAAAAGTCATCTTTATAATATAGTGTAGAGCATAATAAGTTTCTAATTTCTCAGAATTACTACGACCGTCCAAAAGAATCAATCAAATCAATCCAAGGATCATCAAGATCTTACAATTAGTCGATAAAACTATAAAATTCTAAATATTTATTTTAATATTTCAAAATACATTTCGTTATAGTTCCAACGGATTGTATTTTTAGGTAAATTTGAGACAGCATATAACTCGTAAACCTAATAGCTATAAAAACCAAAATGAAAACACCAAAATTGATCTCGTCTCTATTTACGAGTCTCACGAAACTTTATTTGTGAAGTGAAGACCAATATTCTTTAAAAATCTTGTTAAACAAACCCATCACCTGTTCAACACATAAGGCAAGGTTTACACCCTGTAATCTTAGCGACGTGCCGCAGTAGAACAAAGTTGTTAACCCAAGTACCCGTTTGCCAAATATTGGTTTATCAAACGTACCGTCTGATGGCATGGCGGTGTGGCGGCATACTCATCCGTCGTTGTGTAGCTGCCCTTATTTTGTGACCATGATTTTGTAAATTTCTTGAGACCACTTGCCATTTAAAACAATGGCGGCCAAATACTGAAACGTCCCTTAAATATTTAGCGGCTTCATAAACATTTGAGCAGCTCCTAAACTCAAATTCATATTTTCAAAAGACAATTTTAAGTGTCTGTTAAAAAAAAGAGCTGTCAGTGTCGTAAATCTCATTTAAATTAATATTTAAGTGTCAGTGTTGAAATAAGTCTTCACACAATAAAGTATCGGCATTTGAAATTCTTACATATAGTGTTTTTCTGAATTACTGTGCATATTATTACAATTATCACGTATTGACAGTTAACAAAAACACTGTGAAGAAATCTGCCTAACAAGTCTACCTATGTTCTCCTCAACTTATCATGGTGAATCGAAATGTTATAAAATATATAGTCAAAGTCTAATCGATTTTTACTAAGCATCCACACTTCTAGGCACCTTTAATTTATTATGTAATATATAAGGGCGTGTTCTCGTAAGGCGAGGATACAAATGCACTAAACAGGTTATACGTAAAGTACTTGAATTGATTAGAAATAAATATTTTGTTTCGTTCGCGCCCGTAAATGACTACTCTTTTCTGCTTGAATTCTGTACCCCATGCCTGATCTAGATGGAGATACATACCAACTATTAACTGTTTAAATAAAAATTTATTGTACCTCAAATTATTAGAGTGAGTAAATGTATTTTGTGCAGGGAATTATACGACTGAATAAGTTATTGCACCACAAATACAAGTTATATTATACTAGGTGTTGAACTATATACACTTACCACGTTCATAGTTGTAGATTTTTTGTATTCTTTCCTGTGCTTAATATACCACGATCCTGGTTACCACGCGTTTGGGTACCCAACTCAATTATTCGCGTATACATGTTTATTACAAACTTTTGCAATAAAACTACTTAATTTATGTAACTCTCTCATAAACAAAAGCAGAGCAAGTTCAAGGTCAATCTTTTGGTTGAGATTTGACATTGAAAGTTTTATTGCAAAACATTAGTTATTCCAGAGTACCTACGTATATTAATTACGCAGGTAGTCTGGAATGACTAATGTTTTCTCGTTACAGTGCTTTGTCTTTAAATTCAAATAACATGAGATATATTTCTACAAATACACGCGTGTCAGTGCCAACTTAAACCCGCCCTATTACTAGCATTACCTTTTTCGTATAAAGCATAACCTAAAGAACAAATAACTCAGTGTCCAGCTGTCGATTACCATGCTATATGTTTGTCTTCGTTGAAGTAGTAAATAGCAATGTCTTTGGCAGATCTAAACTATGGTCACCTTAAAAGTTTGACGTAAATTCACAGTGTATGTAGACCAGTGAACTTAAAGTCAATTTTTAACTTAATTGAAATACAATGATGTACTGCAAAGACTTTATAGTATACTTACATATGACTTGGTTAAAAAGAATATAGATTTCTGGAGATGCAACGGTCAAGTAAACTTGTATATATCTTAATCAACAAGTACGGATTTAGATTAGAAAAAAAAGACGTATAAAAGAAATAAAAAATAATTAAATAAAAAGAAATGAGGTACTTATACCATTTATAAATCATACAAAAAGTTGTGAACAATTTTGTACACTGCGTTTTTAGTAAACGAGGTTTGCACTCAGCTTATTGCTTTGTCGGAATTATTTACCCTTGAAAAAGTTTACTCCTATTCTATTTATTACGTTCAATATTTATCTACTGACGAAAAGAAATAAATATTTTGCAAATAAAGCAATAACCAAATTGCGTTTCGATCTATACCTACCCACATACGAAACTCACATGAAATATATTCTATGGGATATGTATGATACGAGTACATAGGACACATAACCCTGATGAGATACAAGCATAAATTTAGAGAACAGTTTGTTACTTATCCATAATTGTGTTTTTACATCCACACTGAACTTTACTACTGCACATTATTTTTACTACAGTACTGTCCAGGCGAGTTTACGTGCTGTTCGCCCAACTCGGTTGAACGAGCCTTTGAATTTATACGACCTACTTGACGAGACGTAACAGCGCCTTACTTTGTGTTGTTAGCGTTGTGTTTCGAATTCAGTCGGTTTGTGTTATTACACGGGGATTTTATGTCGCATTTTATCATGCTAGTGTACTTTCCTCGTTTTTTAGAGTGTAATTAAGTTGGATATATATTTATTTCTATTAATATCTCTATTATCACTTTTGAATATTTTTTCTTCTTTAAATATAGCTTTGCACTATGTGTGTGTATGACTTTGTAATTGTGTATGTGTTTGTAACAATTGTTAAGTATTTATGAATAGAAAAATGCAACATACAAATAGGCAACAGTCGAAACTGTTACACCCATATTATGATCCCCTCTACTTTACCTTCTGTCAATTTCTTTGAATGGCGCAAAAAAATACGTTTTATTAGCAACTCAAAATGCTAATCATTTCACTAGACAATAGAGTATTTTAAATATATATTTCAAGCATTAAAATAATCAATATTAGTTAAGTTTAAATAAAAAGTAGACAGTATTTTAAAAATAAAATTGTACAACAGTCACATTTTGAGTTCTCACTAAAAATACATGATTCATATTATGGCTCCCAATTCAAACATAGTGTTAGAGGTATTTATTATCCATTTTAACATCCTCGTCACAGCTAAGTGGAGACGTTTTTGGTTCCCAACTTTCGGAACGGTACAACGTGATTTCTCGAATAGTCTACACTCTACATCTGTCTATAATATTATAGTTTTACACAAATTGTAATGCCGATCGGCAGGTTTCGTATGCACAGATAAGGCAGATCGGTTTTCGACATGTAAATAATCTTTAATGAACTTTATTCACAAGCGCAAAAGGCAGAGCTTGCTATGCATTCTTAGCTTTGTCCCGTTTACACGATTCGTCCACTGTGTTGCGCTTTTAAAATTGGCCTTCTGCGCAGGTACATCGGGAGGAATTATTAGTTGTGTAAAACTGTACTAATCAAAAAAGACAAGAGTTTAGGTTACGAATTTTACTAAAATATTTATTGCATCTTAGTATGACTTAATGGTTTAAAGGCGTGTAGCTATACTTACATGATACCCGTGTCCAATGAATAACCAAACAATAAATTTCTTACGCCTACACAAAGAACGTTTTGTAAAAAGTGGCCATTACTCATTGTGAGCTTAGCGTCTAGATAAAAATGCGAAAAATATTCTAATTCTAAACGCATAAAACCTATACAAAAAGTGTTATCTCGAGTTTATCCATTCAAATACAAAATGTCTAAGCCATCCGATATCCAAGTCTTTTGGTGATAGGAAACACTTTAATTATGTGGATTACGACGCTGCATGCTGTAGTCCAGCATGTAACCGCTGTTTCATATTTGATGGCCCACTTCCTCCTCCTATCTAATTCCATAACCCCGTATCCCAAACCCTCGATCCCATTCCCCCTGTCTGATCCCTCTGTCTCGTCCCCCTGTCACATCCTCTTTATTCCATCCAAACGGCTGGCTGTGTTGCAAGGCGCAAAGCACACAGAAATGGCGTCTGGCGCTGGCGTGACAAGGGCATCTTACTGTTGTATTCAAATTTTATACCAGTCATTAGAAATAAAGCGCCATTTTGACGCCCGCGCACGATGGCCGTCAGTTTGCACTTTGCGCTTGCGTTTGAAGGACGTCAGCTAGGGATGCAAAAATGCGTGACGACAATGAAGCGCTTTCGCCATACTATTGCCATGTCTCTGCCACGCCATGCCAGTGCCAGACGCTATTTCTGTGAGCTATGCGCTTGGTGCGCCAAGCGCCTTCATGAGTTGGGCCGTCTGCCTGTTTGCAAGTTTCACAATAAAAAAATACAGCGTTCTTCTTTTATTTCCATCTCTTGATATTTTATTTAGTAAGGATATTGTAATCTTTTTCTGGGGTATTCTTTTATTTATTTTTATTACTCTTTTATCCTTATTTGCCTTTAATTTTTATTACCAAATCTTAGAATATTACATCAACTTATACAGCGGTTTCGAAATATGTAAATGTCATTAAAACGTGTCGAGTAAAACGGTCTCATACTACTTTTGTTTTACTAATAAGCCGGATCGAAAAATCGTTTTGTTATACTAATTTGTGTACAAATGCTTACATTAGTATTATAAAAGTGGAACGCGAGTGTATTTTTTAAATATGTTAATTACTTGTTTAAAACAAGAAGTTGCTAATTGAACTGCTTTTTCAGTAATTTATTTAAAAACTATACAAGTCTTATTACTTCGTTCTCAATAAAGAGTTCCGTAAAGCTGATGAATACCCACTCTTGGAGCAGAGGTCTATCTTTAGGGTTTTGTAGCAATTTTGACAAAATTCTCACACTTTGAAACGGTCATGTTGTTTATGTCAGTCATCTTTTAATACTAGGTATATATGGAAGAAATTTGGTAGGAGTGTGTATAGTCTATATTCTGCTACACAACGCCGAATTGAAATCACGAATTTTTTTTTTTATTAAGGATTGCCGCCATATTTGTAACTTAAACATGAAAAAATCTTTTTCCGTGATGTCATAGAAAACGACTTTCTTACTTACTTACCTTTCTACTATTTATTTAAAAGTAGTTAGTTATAAATTAAAAAATCTTAAAAAATACACACTACATAAAAATAAAAATTAACTTACAAATACAGTCATACCCCGCTTTATGCGAGGGATGCATTTCATACAAAATCGCGTTACTCAAACTCGTATAGCGGGGTAAATGAAGTAACAAGTCAAATAATAAATTAAAGTGCTTTTATTGCAACAAAAACAGAATCAATTTATACATTGTTACAGATTTATTTATTTATTTAATCCTTAGAATTACGTGAGAAATAGTTATCTAATGTATTTTGAGTAGCGTTTTTGAAATCTATCAATAAATCGTCGTAAAGCGGGGTAAATTAGAGCGAATTTTAAAAATCGTGTTGTAATGAATCCGCGCCATGCGGGGTCGCGTAAAGTTGGATATTACTGTATATACATATAATATAAAATGTATTAATCTGAAGTAAGACCCGTTCAGGTCTATCGTACCGCTGTAGCAGGGCAGTGTACCTTACATTACCTCGTTGGATACAAAGGCTTAATTCTTTGAGCAGAGTAAGCACCAGGCTTCTGGTCGCCTCTTCCCTCGACCAGGATTTTTTTATCCATTTTTTATTGCGAAGCAGCAGACGGCCCATGTAATGGAAAGTGGTTGCCGTTGGCAAATAAACGTTTGCAATTATAATTTCGTCAGACAAGCGTTGGGGCATCTACAGTATGTATTGGCCTAGTACCTGCGGCATCCCTTAAAAGCGGGTGAATTAGGGGCGCAGATTTAGGTTTAGTGGGTAGTTTGACGGTCGACCTCGCCGGGGCCTCGGCTTAGAGGTCACGTTGGGCATACGATCGTCCAGGAGTCCCACACATCCCTCGATGTAAAGAGCCCCCCCCCGGCCCGAGAATAGAGAATGTAATATGGAGAAGGGGAAGTGGGCCATCGGAAATCTCAGTCATCCTACGAAACACGATTAGCTTAAGGCTAACCGTTTCACGGCGATATTTTGTGAGAGCGTGGTATCATAATGATGGATTCGTCTCAGGGAGATGTGGTCAAGGTAATGATTTCAGCATGACTCTATCACGTCAATTCGTTTCTGTATTGTTGAATAGTTTGTGGGCTTTTGGTCTCCGATACTTGTGATCCCAGTTTTAGAATATGGAACACAAGCTTACGAAAGCAAAGCTGCTTGAAAAGCCTGCTCTAGGTTGATTAATGTAATTCAAATCTTTAATACATAATAGGTACCGGATTAAAGTTACTTAATTATTTATATATGTGTCGTTAAGCACGCAAAAGTAGATAGCGCTAAGTAATATTGGATCGTAAAATTGTCATTTCGCGCTGTCAAATAATAGTTATTTTTATACATACTTCAATTTTGTAATGGGTAGGTACATACACCATTAATGATAACTAGTATTTTATTCACGTTTCTGTCCACTTCTGCAAGATCTTGATTTAATACAGCTTCGCATGGTTTATCGGTCTAGCCCAGGGCTTCCCAAAGTGGTCCATATCGACCCTCTGGGGTCAAAATCGGTTTCCCAGGGGCCGACATAAGCTAAAACTGCTTTTGGGGATGGATGATATCGAAAAATCGACCCCTATTAATTAACACAAGTTCTTATTTGAAACTTTCAAGACACTCTACTTTTGTTACGTGTACAACTTAGTTTTTTTTTTCACAAAATAATTACCTTATTTTACCGGATTTGGAATGAGCTCCCAGCCGTTGTTTTACTACAGCGCTACAATATGGGGTTTTTTGAAGGATATCATAAAATTTCGTCGAGGCCGGCATCGCGTTAGTAACACCTCTGGTGTTGCAAACGTCCATAGGCGACGATAATCGCTTTCCATCAGATGGGCCGTCGCCTGTCTGCTGTACTCCAGCTACAAAAAAAACCTACTTAAGTATTTTTACTTAAGCAATTTGTTTTAATAATTATTAGTTACATTTGATATTTACTGAATATTATGTATATTTATTTTGTTAAATTTTGATGAAAGAATGATGTCAAGTTTACTTACTTATCTAACAAGTTTTTAAATTGATAAGTATTTTGTATTAATACGAAAAAACTAGAGATAGGATTTTTAAAGTAATTTGGCTATGAGGGTCTGAGGTGTCAGTTTATTTTGGAAAAGGGGTGTCTTGCCCAAGATAGTCTGGGGCCTAGCCAAGAGTTAAAGTCAAGAATTTATAAATATTTTAAGTATAGTTTCAAGCAAATGAGCATCACATGACTGCTGGCCTCCTACACCTTAGTCCTATTGGAGGGTAGGATTAATATCTAATATTCGGTAGAAAAACCCGCAATTTTATGTTAAGCTTGTGTTATGAAACGGAAAACTCTGGGGACGATCCTAGACACCCAGGCCGTATTAAATACAGAAAATTTCGATTACGAAATTTACCACGGCAGGAATCTCATCGGAGACCTCTGCATTCCAGTGTCTTAGGTTGACAAAGGCTTAGACCACAATCAAGACTTGGAACCAGTTTAAAATTAACCGGTTATAACCGGCTTTAGTCAACTATTTCGGCCGTAGTGTATGTCTTAAAAAGCGTGTATGTTATATAACCCTGCATCAACCGGCTTATAAATAAGCCGGTTGATGCAGGATAAAATAAATTTTATTATAAGGATTTACTTTCCCATACTACTTCTCTCAACGTGTGTTTGTGTGCAACTGAAAACTTGCTGTACCACAGGGTTGTGCTTTGAAGGTGTGCCGGCCAGTTCGAACGTTGGAAAAATATTTTTTCTTAACTAAATCTATTTAACGAATTTTCGTTACCAAAAATTGTTTGAGGGTAAAATTATAACAAAATCGAATAGTTTCTATGTATTTAGCCTGTAACCGGTTAGACTTTTTTACCAGTATCCAAGCTCTACACTCAACCACAGGCCGACAAGAAAAAAATATCTTAAAATCATAATAATATTGTCATATGTATTTTTAGTACTGCGTACCATATCATCATTATACTATAACATATATTTTGCATAATATTTTTTATATAAATACAATTATTATTATTATTTATTTACTGTATGTTCGTTACGGATACTGTCTACTAGAGATTTTTAATATGAACTTCATTTCAAAACCCATTGATTTCTTTTTCTATTATTAACTAGGATATGCTCGCGACTGCGTCCACGCTTGACTTGACTTTCCCGTGGTATTCTCGGAACACAAAGTACCACAGCATTTAAGAAAGAATGTAAGCTATCGTTTTAGTGAAAACCGTGCCGGAATAAGCTAATTGGTATGCATTAGAACAACTACAAACCGCTCCCGGAAAAATTCCCGCGGGATTTCCGGGATAAAAAATATTCACATATTTTACGACTTAAAATTTAGTATCGACCAGTTAAAACATCACATTGTAATTCGTTTTTTTAATCTGGCCATTTTTAATCATTCTCAGAAAAAATCCCGCGGGATTCCAAGGGTAAAAAGTAACGTAGATTTTAAGTCTAAAAATTTGCTGTCCACCAGTGAAAATCGCATTGAAATCCTGTAGTTTGTACGTGAATCCCAAACAAACAGACTAGAAATCTAAAAAATTGCATTTCAAATAGCTGCAATGTACACAGACACGGCACGTTTAGAATTTTATAATATTATAGATTATAACTTTTAAGACATGCTGTAACCGAGCGGATACAGTAACGTGCTTTACGTGTACGCCGACAGATTTTCGCTTTGTCGGCCCGTTGCGACCGCGCCGCGTGCCACTCGCCTCGAACTCGCGAGCCACATATACAAACTATGAATTTTGGTTACAGTAACTGCAACGGTTACGGCTCGCAGGTGACTACGCGGCTTAATATACAGACAGCACTTCCGTATATGTGTATGTCACGAGTCCATTACATACCAGCGTAATTTATATTACTTTATCTCTCTCATTTACATAATGTGTAAAGAAAAACTCGGTCTGTCCGCCGCTTTCATAAAAGCGTGGACACATTAGCATAAAGCCAAATATGTTATTAGGAGATAATGGTGCCTGCTTGTTTTATTATTATGACTTATTTTTAAGTTATTCGTGTAATGAATAAATAAAAATAGGCCAAGTGCGTGTCGTGGCACGCGCAAAATAGACTTTCGTAGTGGCAACGCACTGTTAAGATGAGGTTCATAGGCCCCGAGTCTGTTACTCAAATTGGCAATCGACTCAAATTGGAATCGTAACTTTTGACGGTTTTGGTAGACTGTAAACGATCTCGGCTCAATGTTGAACCAATCTTGATTGGACCGAAACTGATTTAATGTGAATTTTAGAGACTACCAATATTTGATCATCTATCAGTCGAATGGATCTTGACACACAGTAGCATGATTTTTATTTGTGAAAGTTACTCTGCCTATAATTTAAATAACAATGTAATGACATTGTTTTATATTCTTTCCTTAACTTAATTTACCATGATTTTTATGGCGAAAAGTTCTTTTATTGTAAACATTTTATTGTGTTGCCCGGCCATATTTTCAATTTAGTATGTCTCGTAAAAATGTTGATGTATATATACAATTTGCGTTTGTATATTTTCCTACACCTAGTAGTTTCAGAGGAAAATGTATGTGATATTAGCATACAAACGGAAGGACGGACATAACGACTTCATAGAGATTTCGTTTTTATTAAATTGATTACGAAACATTAAAGATGTCAAATTAGTCATTCTTCAAAACAGTTCGATACTCTGAATTAATTGAAAAACTTCCAACGTTAAGAATTTCAAATGCGCTTAACTCTTAGAACAATAAGAGCTAGAATTTGCAAAAAGGCGTCTGTAGAGAACAAAAAAGACAATTGTATTGAGTTCAAACGAAGTCACCTACAGTTAGTGTTGCCAAGTGTCACACTGCTAATTATCGACGTGAGAATACAGTTGAAAAGATAAAACATATTCAAAACAAACACGCGCTTAATATTTTAAAATTAGTTTTTGGTAGTAACTACTAGTAGATACTAATCATTTATGCAATAAAGTTTTAGCAAATCTTACAAATAATAAATTTCTGCCACTAACTATACTTTAGCGGGATTAAACAGGTCACTTTTGCAGATACTATGCCATGTGTTAAAGTGAATTAGAACCCCATACAATATCTTATGCTTACCAACCAATTTAAGACAATAATATTGTGAATATTTTTTGGTGACGTCATTTCTTTTGGCAAAATTGTGGTACATTTGTGTAATATGTAAAACAATTTTGACAGAAAAAATGTCGACAAAATATTTATTACAGGGTCCTGCACTGACGCCGACGATATCTAGAGACATGTCGGATTCAAAAAGTACTTGTTTAAATCCACAGATTTCGTAGGAGCACTCTGAAAATTTACGAAAACCTCTTCAAATATGTCGGCTATTAGATAGACATTGCGTCAGTATCTAGTTTGAAAACGTTTTAAAACCATAATTAATCTTATGATACATTTGAGCGACATACACCATAAAATGCTAAAAAAGTTAGTAATTTACGATTCTTAGTTGAATTTTTATTGTTGAAACGATTAACAATGACTATCACTGAAAACAATCTTATCACGGTGGGAACTAAAGATTGATAAAATCATGACATTCCGCGTTTATATTGCAACCTGGCAACTCTATAACCAGCGCTCCGCTTTCCACGAGATTTAAATTAATTAACCCCATAAAGCGCCGTTTAGCTTGAGTTTTAAGCTTGAATTCTTTTTAAAAGAACGCCTCGATAAACAAAGGTAAACAATGTATGCAGGGATGCTAGTTTAGGGTTGGTGGCTGTAGTACTAGCTGTGTAAAGTACATAAGTAATGTTGTTTCTATTAAGTACAATTTTGTTATTTTTTTGGGTATCTGGTTCACGGGACAATGATACGTCTTCGTGATGATTATTTTTAATATAGATTATCTAATTTTTTATTGTTAATAATCGAAGCGTGAATTAGTAAAATTGATCTAGAATTTTTATTACGTTAAAAATACACACAATGTAGGTTAGCGTAGATGTTAACAGCATCCATGGTTGTTGTCATTTATGAAACCGCATCTAATTAAAAAAAACTATCCTTCATTTCAGTTTTAATTTTACAATTTCACTATACTATTATCTAGGTGAATATTAAAAATATACCTTCACATGGACTAACGTGTATGTACATATATGTATGTACATACATATTCACCTAGATAATAGTATAGCATTGATCTATGTATACGCGTACATGCGCGTTCCACATACTTTCCACATACACGTTAGTCCATGTGAAGGTATATTTTTAATATTCACCTAGATAATAGTATAGCACTGATCTATGTATACGCGTACATACGCGTATACATAGATCAATGCTCTATGTAAATATTGTTATGCAACAGATCTATATTTGGCAAAATAGTTATGGAGTACTAAAAATCTAGGTATATATAAATTTATAAACAAAAGTGGGTCACAGATTTCTGTCGGCTACAGGAGCGTTCCCAAAGTGATAGCCGCGGATATGCCTTTAAAGTGGATACTTTAAACGGCAATGCGAACTCGTTGCTACGAATATAGATCAGCTTTTTAGTCTCAACAAAATCTCAAACGCAGTGATATATCTATAAAAAATATTTTGAAAATATAACTACAACTCTACAACCTCGCGGATTCTGAGACCACACCCCAAAAACAGCGAGATTTTTAAGTGTTCACGAGTAACACGGGAAAAACACTAAGTGTTACCATAAATTGTGAAAGTGGAAAAACATCGTGAGCGGACGGCACTGGGTTTAATTCCGGTCGGTGTTTTTAGCCATTCCGCTATTTTAAGGATAATGTATGTACGAAGGAATTTCCTTGCTCCTTTTATCTTTTTATCCCAACGTAATAATGTTAAATACTTTAATATTTTTGTTAAATGATTTTTTAATTTTCGCGACTAGTGTACATAATAAAACTACAAAAAGTAGCGCAGATTTTAAGTCGAAGAATTTGCTATCGAACAGCGAAACTGCATCGAAATTGGCCCAGTAGTTTTTGTGGAATTCCGAACAAACAGAGAAGAAATCTAAAAAAACTACATCGCGTTTGCCGTCGTTTATATAGTGTATTCCAAATGTTTTTTTTTAATAGCTTCAATGTACAGACACGGCATATTTAGAATTTTATAATATCTAGATATTATAAAATTAAAGTAGGTATTAAATTAAAATGGCATTCTAGGTTTGACTTGAAACTAATTTGCAGTCTCTAAAATAAAGTCGTAAAAGTACAATGAGAATCAGAATTTTATACCTGCTCTAAAAAAAAACAGGTCATAACTTCAACAGTCAATAAATGATATTAAGAAGGCAATGCCTCGGGCCCTTAACTTAATTGGAATTCAATTTACGAGGGCTTTATCGGCTCACATTTATAATAATGCGATGATATTAATGTACAGCTTTTTCATTCGAGTGTACCTTAATTTATTTAATTTTGGCATAATATATTATGTACGTACTGAGTGTTTTGATGTTTTATAAAGTTTTAATTAGGGTAAACTATACTATTGTTGGCATCCCGCCCAATGATTGGCATTCAATTAATTTATTCAAGAGATTTATTATTTTACTGTTTATTATTATTACTTTTTTTTGTTTTATAGCCATCGAATAATAGTGTTATGGACGATTTGTATCATATTGTTAGAATGGCTCCAGAATGTCACTTAGACAAAGTTGTGGGGTCAATTTAAGGCTATTAGGTCAAATTAATAGTATTCTGGCAGACCCGTCTTCGAATAACGCCAGAATTCTATATAAACTGGTAGATATAAGAAATCAATGATCAGGTATTTTGTTTTGTTATACTACGTAATTATACTTACCGGGACAGCATGGTCGCGTATCGTATTCGTCGAAAAATCCCTTTAATTATGAATATAAAAAAAATAGTGTTATTTTTATTATTATTGTAGGGCTTTATTATTAATGATATAAGATTTTGATCTGTGTAAACAGCTATAAAAAAGGAAAAGGCAGTCAAATTAACTAAGATACGAGTACTTTTTATCATCTGACAAAACGTGGCAGCTTCATAATTTCTGTATGAGCTTGCATACATATTTATGAGTTACTAGCTGATGCCCGCGACTTCATCCGCGTGGTGCGGTTTTGTAACTATACCACAGGAACTCTTTAATTTTTCGGGATCAAAAGTATCCTATATGTTGACCAGGGATATATGCTACCACCATACAAAATTTCATTTAAATCAGTCCAGTCGTTTCGGAGATTAGCCGGTACAAACAGACAGACGAACGGACAAACAGGGAAACAAAAAATTTGAAAAAATCTAAATTAGTTCTATTTCACTTCTTACATCCCCCTGACTCGGTTTTTAGCATTTTTTTTTCATTGTACAGAAATTGGACCTCTATAATTTTATTATATGTATATAGATGACGTATTATGTAAATAATGTCAAAATTTATTGTAACACTAGCTGTGTCCGCAACTTCGCCCGTGGTTTTTATACCCCTAATTGTAAAAGTAGCCTAAGTTACTCTTTCTAACATCAGCTATTTGCCAGTGAAAGTCCCGTCAAAATCAGTCTAGCCGTTTCAGAGATTAGCCGGAACATCAAGACAGACAGACAGACAGAAATTCTAAAAATTGCATTGTGGAATTTCCTGGTCCGAATTATCCCCCCGATTTTTTCACATTTTTATTTGGACATTATAAACAGATATTTCAATTTTATTTATCTATATAGATGTGTCCACATCCCTATACATAACCTACATATCAACGAACACATTTACGACTGTGTTTATATTAGAATCTACATTAAATTTCATTACGTCATCCTATTGCACACAATAGGATGACGTGTTGAAATTTACTAATTCATATACATCACAATGTATATACACGATGAATTATTACATCTCTTCAAAATCCTGACCATCACTTATTCTTTTAAAAATGTATGTCTATAGACGATGTCTGTTATGTGGTCTGCCTTAACTCAGGATTCAAAATAACTCAGACAGCAAGAATTTGCTTTTTGCGAAGTCTCTTCACAATAAATTTATCTTTTTTCTAAAAAAATAATATTATCACTTTGTGTAATATATTTATTATTATTCCCCTTTGATTGTCCTCCTCCTGTAAATATTAATATTGTGTGTATTATTACTTTCGTTTCAATAATAGAGGATAGTGACGACACTTTTTAGCTTTTGTCACTGCCTGTACCAGTCGAATATACGTGGTGTTGCATTCTCTTTACGAGATACTACAATCGGCTAACATCTCATTTTACCCGACAATTTCTCTATGTGCACTGTATGTAAGTACATTTTGGTGTTTAATAACATTTCTCTATAATATACCTTAACTTTTCTTTGTAGACTTGCTTCCTAATTTGTATAATAGTAGTGTAGGTTGTCTCTTTTTTTAAATAGTCTTACATAAGGTGTATAAATTACTCGCCAAATTTCTTAGGTTTTTTTACCATCAGCCTTTTAAAGACTACCATAATATGCTAGCGCCGTCTCTTTAAACGAAGTCCTACTTAAAAAGATAACAGAAACGTAGGTAAATAATTATTTTCACAGAATTAACACAATGCCACACAACGTTACGATGAATCATAAAGAATATGCTTGATTTTAAATCATCTATATGTTAATTACTCAGCTAACTAAATAGGAAATATGTAATTATGTAGCGTATTTGTTTAATAATATAATTTTGTATAATTTATTCAAATTTATAATATTCTTTAGATGCTTCAATAATTTTCATCATTTTATGACCAGTCCAATACAAACACTATTCGTTATAAGTGTCTGGGATATCCTCTAAGCGGTTATGATTGCCTACTAATTAATCATTTATCATGATATCACTCCATTGATTAGCCTGTGTAATAAAAAGCTTTATGATTTTATAAAAGTTTGACGACAAAGTTTTATATTTATTTTATTTGTTTTATCTAAATAGGATCTGTTGTACGCCGTGTTTCATAATGAATATTTAAGTAGTTTTGTGTTGATTATACATTTAACTTTTATTATTGATATCAATAAAAATATCCTCTTAAATGTTTATGAGTTTATTTGAGTGCATATTAACGGCGTTGGTATTTAAGAATACTATGAATGGTAATCGCTCATTAAAAGTATAGCTCTGAAGACATTCTAAATCTTATATGACTAGATAGCGCCACAGGTTACTCTTCTATTATGACATTTCACTATCTAAATACTAAAACATATTTTTAGACCAAATATATTAAAATCAATTCTTTAGGAAGTAGGCAAATCGACTGAGATGCGTTTTATTATCTTACAAAATGTCGCAGCCTAACAGATTTTTGTAACGATTTGTATGAACGGTACATACGACGTCATAAGTATGTACAAGCAAAACGAATAAAATATCGGAATCATTATTATTTAAATAGTAAATAATAATTAATATTCTCTCTATCAAGGTTCACGTCCCGCTCTCCTTATCTAATTTTCCATATCTCATTCCATCCCATATTCTATTCCAGCCATACTCAATCTTTTTTTATACGGACCGCATGGAGGTATTAGATTGAGTGCCACGGCCCGCAACTATACTTTATTTAGGTGTTTTTGTACTACTAAAATTCATAGCAAACGGACTGATGGTCTACATGATGATAGTCAGTGATATCGTCTATGGATATTTCAAACACCAGAGGTAACACACCAATGCAAATCCATTATTTTGTACAACTGTGTAGTATGATTTGGCGGGCCACTGACTAAAGCCCGGCAGGCCACATGCGGCCCGCGGTCCGCAGGTTGAGTGTCGCGGTTCTATCCCCTCTATCCCAGTCCTCCTGTTTGTTCCGTCTCTTTCATCCTCCATGCTGTCCAGTTTGTCCCATCCTAAAATGATCTTTTAAAAGAAAAATGACAAATATTATTTTAACGCTTTTTCTTTTATATATAAACTAGGACTGGCGCGCGACTTCGTCTACGTTGGACGCAATATGCTCTTATATATTTGCATGTTCTAAAAATGTAAAATCATTTCCGATAAAAATTCCGCGGGATACCTGAGATATTAAGTATCACAGATTTTATGATAGAGAATTTGCTATCGATTAATGAAAATATTACATTGGAATTCGCTTATTTTTCAACAGGGCTACTTCATACAGCTCCCAAGAAAATTCCTGTGGGATTCCCGGGATACAAATTACCGCAGATTTTAAGTCTGGGAATTTGCTGTCGATCAGCGAAAACCGCATCGAAATCGGCCCAGTAGTTTTTACGGGAATCCCCAACTAACAGAATAAAAGACTACACTTTTACAATTTTGTAATATCACATAGATAATATTGTATTGTACTGTTTGTTGTATTATATTATTAGTAAATATATCACATGAGTGTGTATGTATATATTTATTAGTTCAAAATTCGTTTTATATTCGGTTTAACCGAATTTCGGCAGCTTGAGCCGAATTTCGGCATTCGGTTGAAATTCGGTTTAAATGCCGAACATTCGGTGTAAGGAAAAAGTAAAATACCTACTTGCACTATTTTGACTTAAGTTAATAGAAATCATATATATCATAACCGTAATATAAAAATTGGCATGTATATACTCATGGTCATTTATTTTAGTTAGGAACATGCAATGTGATAAAAATAAATAAAATTAGTTCTCAAGTCTTTGTCAAAACAAAAATAAAATGAACTTATTATTCATTTAACAAACATCAGTAAATAGTACAACTGCTTAATTATAATGCGTAACGTGAATTTTAAAAAAAACACGTCTAAGGGACATCAGCAAATATAATTTTAATTTTGATTGAAATCACTTTTTACGAATTAAACATTATGAATTTAGAATTATGAAAGGATTTTTTTTCAATCAAAGGTCTAAAAATCTATTCTTTTATTAGAAGCAGGTTATAGTGTAAAAAAAAAGCAAAAAATTCGGTGTTATCAAGTTGATGTTGTCAACAGGTCACGATATGTTGCACTTGAGAAAGCTTGGCGAAATCAAACCGAAGTTCGGCCGAATTTTTTGTTTTAACCGAATGTTCGCCCGAAGTTCGTATTCGATTCAAACCACATTCGGCCCATCCCTAATATTTATCTTAAAAATGTAATATATGTTTTAAAAATCTATTAACATCTGAATTTACGCACCACCTACGTCGCCAGATTAGCATAGAATATCCTATAAGTTAGGTTGCCTGGAAGAGATCACTCTAAGCGATATGGCCGCCAGTTGTTCTGCCTTATACTGTAATTAATGTATTGTATCTGTTATTTTGTTGAGCAATAAAGTGTTATATATATCTATCTAATGCCTTATAAGAATCTCCTAATAAGTTTCTTTTGATATTATTATTGTGGTAGAGAGCTTTTTCTCTCCGTTTTCGCAATTTACATATTACTTTCCTTTTTTGCTAAGTTCGCGTACAAAACATATAGGAAATCGGCTAAACGACATATTCCATTAAATTGGTATTTAATGCCTTTGCCCATGGGAAATCAGTCGTTAACCAAATAATGGCCTACATAACGTATTCGAAGAAAATTAATTCCAATGTTTTGTATTTATTATATCTATGATGAATAATGTATGTATATTATTACATATTGTTTTCAATCGTATAAGGTCATGCTTCGCTAATTGTTAGGAATATCTCACAGTCAGTTCGGTTGTTCTCTTGTGTTGCCCTTGGATATGAATAGATATCAAATTTAGATTTTCTATATAGCCCATAAAATCTTTTTTGACAGATAAAGCCTTATTGAATATTATTTAGTACTGTCGCAAATATAAGTTAATGGGTTTTATTCCCAATCCCAAACCAACCCAATGAATTTTTTATTCAAAGTACCTAATTATAAATACCCGTAACGCCATCTAGCGAAGGTGGAACTGACTAACCATGAGAACAACACATTACAATTTTCTCTGTGATTGTCGTTGCCATGACGATTTATTTTCTAGTAAATTGCAGCGGTGGCGCCAATAAAGCTCATCCCTCGGGAACAGCACTTTTTCTTGGATGAAAGGTCTCCTGTCCTATTCTATATCCTTGACAACATGTATGTAACACTTCATAACAATCTGTTGGACAGTTAGGGCGTGAAAACGCCACAAACAAAGAAACTCACATTCGCGTTTAGAATATTAAGTTACAATATACTTATATATATATACAAGTCAGGATTTTTCTACAGGTTCACAGATGAGTCCATATTTCTGAAACTGGTTTCCTTTCCTACACTATGAGAACAGCAGAATCAAAGTCAAAAAGTAATTACGCCAGATTAAAAAAAATACCATATGAACAAAATACAATCTCACTGCCTCTGTGGTTGAGCTGGCCTAAGTCTTAGCCGGCTGAACTCGCTAAAACGCAGAGGCTCCGGGTTCAATTTCTGGCATGGTAAGTTTCGGAAACAAACTTTCTGTTATTTACTATGGTCTAGCTGTCTAGGATCGGCCCCAGGGTGGTCCGTTGTATATTACTCATAACACAAGCGTAACTTGCTTAGCTTGGGGTTATACAATGTGTGGGTTTGTCTGTCGATTATTGTTATAAAAAATTATATATATACACTCAAACTACCACGTTCACATTTAAGGAAAAAGGATATAAAATGTTATAATACTCAAAGCTTGCCAGTCAGCGGGTAACGTGTAGTAAGTAATAGGCTTTGATAAATCCTATTACGTCACTGTTAGGCTCAGATTACATGAGGATTCTTTGCGAGAATGCAAATGAGGGTTGATACACTTTATGCATAATAATGCTGCTAGAGTTATACAAAAATCATTTCTATTTCTAACTTCAGTGCAGAGTATAAACAATATTTTAGTAGTCTAGTAGGTGTGTCCGCCACTTGATTAATTGAATTATATTATTAGAATATACCTATGGTGTAAATTATGGTACAAATTATTAAAATACATATTATTGATAAATAAAAAATAATGAAAGTGTAGTAATTAATTAATCTATGACATAACTATTAATTGTGATTCTGTAGGTAACAAAGGTTATTGTACGCTCTCATCGGGCAAACTGTTGCTTGTTAATTCTATTTATATCACCATTATGTACACAATTTAACAACATAGTGTCCTATTCTATTCTGATTGATTTTTTATTGCTAGAGTCCGAGAGATAAGCTTACGGCCCTTCCGATGGAAAGTGGTTACCGTCGCCTATGGACATTTGCGACACCAATGTGCTAGCAGTCTCAAAGGGGAGATTGCAACTTGGCCACTAATAGCCGGAACGCAACTCAGGGTTGTTATGGCGGCATATTCTAGACCAGGGGTGGTAGCTATCCTGGGAGATCCAGCTGTAGGTGTAACAACGTCACCTATTACTAGAAATTAGTATTCTTTCTCCGTTATTGGACGGATAAATATAATTCAGATTTATATACAAATCTTCTGATCTTTGCAACATATCGATATTCAGTACACATGGAAATTCCCATTGTAATACCATTCGACAAAACTTTTAGATTGAATGACAGACAAAAAATCTTGTAACGGTTATATATTGCTTAGACACCTCATAAATAGTAGATTTAACTCAAATTTTGTCATTTATTCTAAAACCACAGATGGACACTTCAGATTTATTAGTTTAGATGTTTTCTAGTACCAAGTAAGTATTAAAATATAAAAATATTATATTTAGCCCCTTTCTGGTAATAAATGCAATGGATAAAAAGCAAATACTAAAATAGGAAAATTCTAAAATATAATTTCTGTTTTCTTAAAAATCTTTTGTGTAATGTCTTAACGGAGACGATATCGCATCCCAAACGGCGCCGTTTTAAAGTAGTAAGAGGATAATCTATTCCGCACGAGCAACTCCTGGAGTTAACTAAGTATAGAGACCAGTTGAGCACGACATTAAAGTCTCGTTAACTGCAGCTTATGTAGTTTTCTTTCTCAGTTCAACATTCATACACGCACACTCTTTTTAAGCGTCTTATGCCTATATTAGACAATTCATTTCTGTCTTTCAATTTGGATGAAATTAACCAAAGTGATCCATATAAACATTTTCAATCATTCAATATCATTGGTTTTTTTTTTATTAACAACTCTACGGACTCTAGTGCCGTACCCTATTTTTACAGTTAAATTTAAGAAGAAGAACATGCTTATTTGTTACTTTATTATTCTGTGTGACATTTAATGAATGTATGTTTGTGTTGTGGTGTACCTTGAGAATAACTTATTATATTAATTCATTCTAATTTTAATACTAAACTTATACTAATGTACAGTGTATCTGTTACATGCTGGTGTTGTGAGGAAGTGCATATGCAATATCATTGGTTACTGTTGTATTCTTTCAGTTCTGTGCCTTTCAAGTAAAATGATGCAATTTGGTAGATCTATTTAATATCAACATTACATTATTTTTCATAATGAACCTATAATATAAAAAATATGGTCCAAAGAAAGAACATTTCACATCTTATCAATAAAAAAAATCAATATTAGATTTTTGACCTAGAGCACTTGAAAGTGAAGTTAATTTGTCATAAATTGTTTTCGAAAAATAATTTAGATTTTTTTTCTGGTTATAGGACCTCTGAATGAAAATATGTCGTACAATATTATTACTTGTCTCTTTCAATTGCGCAGAAATAAGCGCTGAATGTTGATGAAGTCTATATTAATTAAAAATCTAAAATACATACATACATACATAAATACATAACTTCACGGCAGTTCCCTTGCGGGGAGGCACGAACAACAGAGCGCCATTTAGGCTTATTCTTACACACCTCACTTGCTTCTTTGACATTCATAACTCTTGTCATGCACGCTCGTCTGTTCTTAAGGCTCCTAACATCACCTTCTGCTGGTACACGATCAATTTGATCATGGAAAGTGTGTCGTGGCCTTCCACGACTTCTGCATCCATCCACTTTTGCATTGTATATCTGTTTATTCATTCTTTCATCATGCATTCATTCTACATGTCCGAACCACCGGAGCATTCCTTTCCTTACCTTCACCCCGACACTCTCTTTCAGACCAACTGTCTTTCTTACTTCGGTATTACGAACGCGGTCCGCAAGCGTCACTCCGCAGATTTTGCGCAGTGCTCACATCTCGACCGCGTTTACTCTACTTTCATGCTCTTTCTTCCATACCCAACTCTCGCTTCCATACGTGAGCGTAGGTACCAGCACCGGGTTGTGTACGGCGAGCTGGGCCTTCTGGCTGAGGTTCTTAGCGCCTAGAAGTTTACCTAACGCTCCATTCACACTATTCCCCAAATTCACTCTTCTTTCTATATCAGCGGTGTACCTTCCATCCCTGCTAAAAGCACATCCAAGATATACAAACTCATTCACTTGCTCCAGCATAACATCATCGACCAAAAATCTAAAATATCTTATAAATAAACCTAACTTAAAAATATATATACAATAGTAAAAAAACTAAAATTAAAATAAAACCTATATTAAAGCCCGTCCAGCCCCACCAGACCACAGTCGCTGGGCATTGTACCTAGAAGGCTGGCAGCATTACCTCCTACCTTTAATATTAATATGAATAATAAATGAAGTCTATATAGGTAAATAAAATTGAAGTGTGTTTGTAATGTCAAAATAAAAATGTGAAATAAATCAGGGGGGATAATTCGGACCAGCAGATTACGAATATACAATTTTTAGATTTTTTGTCTGTCTGTCTGGATGTTCCGCTAATCTATGAAAGGACTGGACCGATTGTGACGGGATATTCATTGACAGATAGCTAATGTTATAAGGAATAACTTGGGATACTTTTTTTAGGGTTCCGCGAAAAAAAATTACAACCATTTGTTCCAACTGATCTCTGAAACGCCTGGATCGATTTAGATAAGACTTTCATTGACAGATAGCTGATGTTATAAGGAGTAACTTAGGCTATTAGAATTCTATTTCTGCGAAAAAAATCCACGCGAACGAATTCGCGGGCACAGCTAGTAAACAATAAAACTACTACTACTACTACGCATAATTATTGTTTAGGATGGATATGAAGGATACTAATTAGCATATGCGTTATTTTAGCAGCTTCGGTAGCCTTTGTGGAATTGTTAAGTAAATAATAAATAAGAAGAGTTTTCGTACCCATGTCGAGATTCATAGAAACGGTGTAACATCTAAAACTCGTAATGCCAGAAAACAAAATAACACAGCAATTACGAATTTACTAAATCGATACCGGGAATGCTTTTAGTTAGGTAGTTCGTTCGAACACACGGGGGTTGTTCCAGAAACTTTCCGGCGATTAGTTCCTGAATCCGTCCGAGTTGTGTGGATGATGTAGGGTTGTCAGGTCTATGTATCGAACAACGGATGATAGAAAGCGTTTATTGATGATGTACAAATAAATACGCTTATGTTCCAATCTCATCCGAGCATACTAACTTATTTTGTTCGCTCAGCAACCCAAATTGAATCTTAGCCTCCGAAACGAGAATACGGGATTTTTCTCAGTCCTGAGCAATTTCTTACCAATTATTATTGGCCCGAAACTCGAATCATGTCAGCTTTCACTCTGTCTTTCCAGCGATATTTTAGACGGTCGACCGAACGCCGGCCAACTGGCCGTCCCAAATATGTTTTCCACACACTGTGATCCTCTCCCATCCTTTCCACGTAACGGAGTCAACGGAGGCGATGAGTATTAAATTCTCCTCTTATGTTAGGCTCGGTCACATAACTAAATAAAGAATACATCACTAGTTGAAACGAAATTGTTGCTTCCATCATATACGCACCACCGCCGAACGAAACATCTTGCCGAAGTCCTGATTCAAATAGCCAGACGTCTTTAAATTACGAATTGATTTAGGTACTAGGTAAGCTTGACCATATATATATCACTAACAATCGCATCGATACTTAACATCAGTTTAAAATATAGTTATAAATATTAAAAGCATTTAAGCACAATCTCTTGTCGAATAAAGAAAACCTTAATAACGTAAATTTAATCTTATAATCTTAGATATATTTCATTTTGTCACCGACCTCTATTGGTAAGGTGCCCAGCAGTCTAACTACATTACATACATACATACATACATAACTTCACGCCAGTTCCCTTGCGGGGTAGGCACGAACAACAGAGTGCCATTTAGGCTTATTCTTACACACCTCACTACATTGCCTCGCAATATTGCCGCATTAATCCGTTGTTCGAGATAGGCACCAATACTCCGATCACCTGAAGAGTCGATGATACCTCTTGACAAAAATAAGTAAGTTACTCTCACTGGGAATTATATTTGCGCCGCTTGACTGATCCAGCTGTTTCTGGCGCCGAACCAGCTGAAAAACAAATAGCAGTGATGATTTTCTGAGATTTGGGTCTTAATTTATTCATAATTGACAAAATGATCTTTGATGCTAATACAAGAGTCTTATTTGTATTAGATAGACTAGTATTAAAATTTGGTTTCAGTCTTCAAATTCAGGGGTCGTCTTAGTTTTATAAGAACATTGATCTGAATAAGAAATATGGGAAGAAAATCTCTTGCCTGCTGAGAAAACTCTACTTGGTTGTTTAAAAGTGCCAGCCCTAAATGGACCAGGATTTGCAAGCTGTATTAGTCAGTGGAAGCCCAGTGATGGACGATGTTTAGTTTTTAAACAAAGTTTTCCAGGAGTCTGTTGAAAATTATAGGTTTCTGAACGTTTTCAACAATATCATATCATATCATATGCCCTTCAAAGGCATATGTTATTCAACTTAGGGAAAACAATAATCTATTAAATCTGTTCACTTGACACGTTACGGAATTTATGGACCACAAAGATCACAATGATAATAAACGATTAGCGGAAAAACCGAAAGAGGATCATGGTTAGGGGACAAAGGCACACCCCCTATCGGGAGGCGGTGGGAAGTCGCCGAAAGTTCTTTCCACACTATTAGCTGGAACAAAAACACTTTATACGACAATACTTTTGATATAGTTGAATAAGAATTGTGGGTCAGTTTTCCAAAGTCTTAAAAGTTAAGGTTATTAGTATTTTACTTACATACATACATAACTTCACGCCAGTTCCCTTGCGGGGTAGGCACGAACAACAGAGCGCCATTTAGGCTTATTCTTACACACCTCTGACATCACCTTCTGCTAGTACACGATCAATTTGATCATGGAAGGTGTGTCGTGGCCTTCCACGACTTCTGCATCCATCCACTTTTGCATTGTATATCTGTTTAGTCATTCTTTCATCATGCATTATTTTTATGAATAAATTTAAAAGTACATAAATGACATCAAGTATTTTACTTGATGTCATTTATGTACTTCGGAAGTAGACAATGATGCCGAGGTTATATTAATAAGGTTTTCTTATTAAGTCTCTTCATAAAATATGTATTATAACTATACTATTTACTTGTATTTATTTAGTTGAAGAGGTTATGTTATAAAGTGCACGTTTATGGTGAGCCGGGTGAGGGCCAACCCCACGTCGTCCTGGCGATGATTGCTCATAGGCTAGACTGTATCTACATTAGACACTGCTGCGCTATGCATAATATTGTAATATGAAAGTATATCGAATAAGTGTGAATGTGAATATGTATGTATAACTTTTTATAATGTTAATTATTTATGTAATTGTGTATAATGTAATATGTATGAGTACGGGACATACTTTCCTGAAATAAAATTACAAATAAAATATAACGATTTATACTCGAAGCGAATTTTCAAAGGTATTGTGCTTTATAGTATTTCCGCAGACATCTTTGTGTCGCCACGGCCGAACGGCGACCATTACTTCTTCCAGAAGTTCCCCAATAAACGCCTTTTTGCGGAAATTTCTATGGCGTAGTTCGCCATCTAAGTTATAGCATTATTTTACTGTTTGCAAGTTGTTTTATTTATGGGTATTATTTCACTGCGTGTTATTTCAGTTATTGGTGACTAAGGAAAACACGTTTGCGATACAAAAGATATCATTGCTACACCTAAAAATAAATAAACACATAATTGTGTAATTTATGAATTACGTAAGGGTCCCGAGTTGTTAGAAAAATCTATACATGCCCTTATCTAGGGGGGAGGGGGGCAAAATCCATTCTTACGTAATATTTTGCAAGTCGAAATTTGATATTAGAAATCTAGTTCTATTTCGGATGCCGAATGGTTTTCTTCATTCTATAATGTGCACTTCGATTTAGATCATCTTATTTTTAGAATAAAAATTTTTGATTTACGTTAAACTGTGACTTTTAGTGTAACTGATCCTTTTCTAACAACGTTTTATTATTCGGAAAAACGAGATTGAATCTTACTTAAGAAGAGGTTGTCGGAAATCGTCAAAATCATCCTTACGTAATTAATGAATGGCCTACAGACGTCCATGTTCGTATTGTTTATAATTGTATAATAGTTGCAGTCGGTAGCAGTTCACTTAAAAATACGTGGCTTCTTTTGTCAATTTTGGCAATTAAATACCTCGCTTTAAATACTCTATTCTTTATATAAATATTTCGCTTCATTACAGAACTTGAGATTGAGTTGTGCAAATTCTTTTTAATCTATAATTATTAATGAATTTACTGTATTTTTGTTTATTAAACACTTATTGATCATTAAATTCTTTGAATGTCATCAATAAATAACAATGAACTGGCATCGGAGTATAAATACTAAAAACTAGTCAATGTATAGACAGGTACGTACATGGAATTAACAACAACAATAAATTTCACATCACTAGCCCTTGTCTATGGTATGTCAACCGCCATTTTGTTTACGTAATTGGCCATAAGCATGCTTCGCCAAAGACAAACGCTATTCACACGTCACTCGATCAATGTTATCGCAATTTCTTGTATTATGGGAATACTTTATATTCCAAAGTTGGTTAACTTCCAAGTTAATGTCTGAGATGAGGACGGATGTGTCCACTACTTGATCGTGTTTTATACGAGCTTAAAGGTGTTCTAGGGTTACTTAGACATGTTGGCAAGAACGGAACCCATATAGACAATTTTGATGTCCATCTGTCTGTTCGTCTCTCATTGAAGTTATCGTCATTTAGACGCAAATAATATTTTCCGGTTCCGGCTGGAACACCTTTGATCAATTGACTTAATCGATAGTTGCCATCTATAACAGGCCATGTATGTCGATTTGAATTTGACAACACATATGAACGTAAATGTCATGTTGACATTGACAGATAAAACGTCTATTATATCACGTCGATTTATACATAATTAAAACTATTGGAATATTGTACCGCGTAATATTCTGTGTATAGCTGGGGCTTCATCTGCGTTAATGTTAACGATTTATGTTTTGGCTGAATGCGGCTTATTTAAAGCATTAATAAATAACGTCGTTAACACAGCCACATTAGTGTGTGTACATACGTTATCTGTCAATGTTTAACGTCATTGCTTCGTGTTGCATCGCAAATAACGCATTAAACCCATCACCATATCTGCGAGAAACGAGAATCTTGTAACATTAAAGCAGATGAAGCCCCAGAATAAAAACGAAAATGAGATGATATAAAATTTAATTTAGATGTCCTCCGTTCCTGGGTCAATTAATCGTTTTTTTGAAACTGGTTATATTTTTCTAAAATTTGTTCATAATATAGATTACCTGCTTGGTTTACTTAAAAGTTTTATCACTCCGATTGAAGCTTCTGTTTACTGAATCGCAGCACTAAATATTCTGTTTACTTCTTATCAAAAAGTACTAAGATGTGACTATCGTTGTAATAAGTAAAAGTTGTATGCTTAAATTGATATTTTCGTCAATAACCTCGTATATTCAAGGTTTCCGCAATGCCGTGACCAATTTGCTTATTTACTAAGAAGATTGGCTCAACATGGCAACATCGGGCAAAAACATAATTCTGGTTTTATCGATTTCGTATCGCGACAATCGGGCCGGTTAATAAACGAAGCAAATCAATTCGATTTTCTTCATACCGTTACATGGAAATTGTTTATGTAGTAATACGCCGACGGCCTTTGAGGTGTGGAAATGTAAGTGTGGGCTTGCTTACTTTATACTATACACTGATTTTTAATTATCTGGACTAAAATGACAGCTGCGATCAACCTTTTTGTATATTGCAAGCTTGGAGCCAATCATCATTATGAGTTGAATCCTATAGAAATTCGGTAGGATTCATCTCAGTGGTGAGTTGTTCATATAACTTACATAACTCACTTATGAATCAAAAAAAACTTCGATCACAGCTGTCATTTTAGTCTATGTAATTAAAAATCAGAGTATAGAAAGCAGAGTTCTGGAGTTTCATAACTGGCAAATTTCATAAAGGAACTTTCCGTTATTTACTATGGTCTGGGCGTCTGGGCTCGGTATCGGAATTGTTCGTTGTGTTTTCCCATAACACAGGCGTAATTTATTTAGCTTGGCAATATGCAATACTAACTCTTGCCCATATCTTCGTCCGCATTTAATTTTATACTTTCTTACTGATTTAACATAGCATTTATGCCGCTATTAGCAATTATATCTGTAATAATGTAACTGAATGTATAGTAAGATATAGGAGACGGCTGTTAGTGATATATCCTTACGATCCTTAGTAACAGGAAGCTTAGTGGTAAATCACTTGCGTAATTACACCAAATGTGATGGGCGCATAATTAAATTACAACACTTGAAACTCGTAAGGCACTCCTGTTCAGAAGTTGGGACTTTGGAAATGCGTCGCTACCAAAGTTGTACTTACAAGTCAAAGTATCTTAATCGAATTATTTATTTATATAATTGATTTTTTTAAGTAATTACTAGATTACGTATATAATTTCGGTATAGCAATAAGCTGAATGCAAGCAAGTGTTGTTGTTTTTCTGAAAATACGGTGTACAAATTTTCAACATATGCTATATTTTTAAATCACAAGTAATGCGTCGTCAAAAAAAGTCGTGGTAGCGTAATGGCTAGCGCACGCGTCTCAAACTCAACGGGCGCGCGTTCGATCCTGACCGGAACGCATTCCCCACTTAGTCAAATTTCTGAGCTAATATGCATATTGTTACAATCACCACGTGCTAACAACGGTGAAGGAAAACATCGTAATGCAATCTGCACATCGCGATAACCGATGTGTCAAACCTGCCAAGCCGCCTTGGACAAGCGTGGCGGGGTATATTTTTTTTTATAGCAGGAGTTCAGCAGACAGGCAGACGGCCCACTTGATGGCAAGCGGTTACCATCGCCAATGGACATTTGCAACACCAAAGGTGCTACAAATGTGCTGCTGCTCTCTTAAGGGAAACTGGAACTTGGTCACTAATGCCGGAACACAACTCAAGGTTGTTATGGCGACATAATTTAGACCAGAGGTGGTCGTCATCCAGTAGAGCAAATACCCTACCACCTGGCTGTGGGTTATTAAGTCGCCTTTTACGACAGGCCGCCCGGCCGCAGGAAATTGTATTCTTTCTCCGTTCCTGCACGGATAAAAACTACTATACTATACTACTATATTATACTGTCCGTTCCCCCTTAAAAGGCAGGCCCGAGCCCAGCATTGGGACATTTATGGGCTGATATTATTTTATTTATACAAGTAATGCTGATATTAGACAGATTAAGCAAATTGATTCAATCTGGATGAAATACAGAGAACTGAAAGGTCCCGACGGTATTTAATATCATTGAATGATTGAAGCTTATCTTTATATGGATCATTTTGATTACTGAAAGACAGAAGAATCGTCTTATATCATCGGCTTAAGCAATGCAAGTACATCGCTATTCATTTTGTAAGAGATGATCACATGGCACCGTTCTAGTAAATTTCAGTTTTGTATCAAGCGGGATTAAATTATCCAGGGTAAATGTTTTTCAAAATCTATCTACACTATTGTTACGAGTGCGGGACTCGAATTAAAATGCCGTTGGAATTCCTATAGAATTTATTAGAACTATACATACACGTATAACACAGGTACAAATATAACTGGACACAACCAGTACAAACTGCACGATTCAATAACACGCGCACAGTCCGTCACTATATAGCTCCTCGAATGTACACACGTCTTGCTCGTATCGTAATCGTCGCTTGACTGCCTCACCCCTCCGTTCGGGCATTGTTTTATACAAATACAATATGTCTACCTGCCCAGCGTCGACGCAATTTCCCCGAAAACGTAATCCGCACACCGGATTAATTATTCCTGCGAACAGCCATAAACTAGTACAATACATAATATACTGTTTTTCTAAGTAAACAAAAGAAGCTCAAATGCGGGAGGGTAATAAACTGTGCTTTATGGCAGGCAGGTGTGCATTCACTTTTGTCGGCATATAACACTATAATAAATCTGTAAATTCTAATGAACTGATTTAAGCGAAATTCGAAACGAAACTAATTTAGATTACGGGTCGTAACTTAGTATATTTTTTATCCCCAGAAATGACCTCGTTTCCCCGGGATAGACGAAAATATCGACAAAGATGGCGCTGCGTCGCATCCTTTTTGAAAACTACTGAACGTATATGAATGAAACTCGACACAGACCTGGCGTATATCCCGAATCAACACTCAAAATACTTTTTATCCCGATAAAACGTCGTTTCCATGGAATAGACGGATTAACAAAATAGATGACGTTGCAATCACGTTTCTTCAGTTTACAGCTAACAAATACCTACGTTGTCGAGCAACATGTCATTCATTGTATTACTTCAAATCAGGTTGGATTCGACTTCCTCTATATTTTGCTGGGCAGTTGTATGGACTATATGGACTTAGGTTTTTTGTTATTATTATATTTTTCTACTATGTTTTTCTAAGTAAAATAAAGCGACCGCCTAGGGTTCGTCACGCGGCGTGGCCACGGGACAAACTCTAGTAATAAATATGTAAATATATTCGACATATCTTTGTATGTTTTTCAATTTATTTTTTGCTTTCAGGTAAGTCAGTGTGATAAACTGATAAGGAATAAATATTTCAAGATTTTCTTACACGTGAGTACCTGTATTATTAATTAATAGATAGGTTGAGGTAATTGATGATTGAAATGGCATGCCGTATGCGATTTAGGACTAGTATACTGGATACTGAGCTTGAGGACAGAGATTTAGGAGTGATACTGTTTTAGTACTGAAAATGAGTGCTCTGACTACGTTTCGGCACATCAAAATGCTGGGTGTCAACTTCATTTCTGAAATTGTGGTATACATTTTTTGTGTATGTTTCAAATCTAGTATATTATTATTATTTGTCATGTGAGCGTAGCGTGTAAAAAATCTTTTCTTTGAACATATGAAAGTGAAAGTCGTAGGAGCTTAGTATGCAAGACACCTGGAACTCATGAAGAAGAAGTGGGTTCGAATCGACCAGAGCGAATAGATTCTTCAAGCAATTTTTATGATATGTATGTTATCAACAATTAACCTGTAATGAGGAAAGATAACATCGTGTAAAACCTGCCACATCGAGATTTCCTTTGTATGAAACTCGCCGATCCACCTTCCACAAGCCTGGGGGGATTCTGGTAACATCTAACCTGTTAAAATAGCGAGATCCAAAACCAACAGTGCAGCTGTTATGGGCTGATTTAATTTAAAAGTAGTTAATTTCTGATACTCTTAATTAAGTCAAATGCGATACTAAATAATTCAAAAAAAAAAATTACTTTCTAAGAAAATTCCATTGAATATTTTTTTTTAATATTCTCCTTAAAACTTCTTATGTTCAGTCACCCGAAATTTCCAGTGTACTAACTTCGTGAATGACTTAGGCTTTGTCTCAGTACTGAAAGCTTTAGAGGATCGCTGCAGACTTGAATGGGTGGCCACAATGAGCTACCTCACAAAGTTTTAATGAATAGTTTTTAAAATCTACCCGCTATTTCGCTAACATTCTCCTAATTTTTTATTATACGAATAGTTCTTTTGTAATTTTATGACAGGTTTTTAAGATTATTAGAAAAGTTTTAATATTACTACTCCCTTATCTAACTTTATTTATTTTAAAGCAAGGTTTTGGTTTTCTGTTATACATTTGTTCAGATTAAAATTGTAGGTAAATATATAAATCAAATTATAATCGTCACCAGCCAATTGTAGTTTACTACTAAATGTAGATTTCTCCAAGTTTCTACCATCCAGCACCAACGACTGCGCGTAGGCCATTGTTCCACTAGGCTGGAGGGGCATTTCAAGAGGCGGTCTTCACTCCAGGACTCATCTGATCCATCGCTATTCGATACTGCGATAGATATGACCGGCCCACTGCCAATTGGGTATTTGCCTCATTATAGAATAAAATCTATAACAATGAACATAAAAGAGCGTGCGTATTTGTGCGTCGCAATCAACGTACTTTCTAAATTTCATATTGTTACGAGTTGTAGGACTCGAATTAAAATGCCGTTGGAATTACTATAGAATTTATTAGAACTATACTAACACGTATAACACAGGTAGAAATATAACTGTACACAACCAGTCCAAATGTCATGCACTATTCAATCACACGGAGAAAGTCCGTCACTAACGTCTTGCTACGCTTGTGGCTATCGCTAGATTGCCGATCTCTCCATTGGGCCATTGCTTTATACTGCACCTATACAATATGGCTGCCCGACCGCGTAGACCGACTTTCTTAGAATCAGTTCGACACACCTGGCTAATGACTGCCATAAAAGATTACAAAACACAATAGGCTGTTTTCTAATCACAAATTTTAAACACAAAGTAAACAAAAGAAGTCCAAATGCCGATAGGTAATATAGTGTGCTTTTATGGTATGCAGGTGTGAATCTACTTTTGTCGGCGTGTAGGTCGTAATAATATGAATAATTGTAATTACTGTATAAGCAATAATCAATAAGCTATTTGATTCGTTAGAATTGTGACGTCACAACGCAGTACATCAATATAAAATCAAGAAGGTTCAGACTTTTTGTATAATGAATGATAAAAAGTGTCTCAATTGATTAAGGGTTGATGAATTGATTAATTCACTATCCTGCATGGTAGTTTTGTAGTGGGTGAAGTTTGCAGGACTCGAAGAGGCGTTCTGCTCGATGTTGCAGGATACAATGCAGGCTGCAACAACATTCACAATCCTATATTACGCGCCGGACTGCGATGCAGAATATCGAATGGAATAACCTTTAAGTTGTCAAGTACACCATTCAGCTCATTAATTGGTTCTCTTACGGATGGTGTTCCCTATTTTTGTAATTATTTTTAAATTATAAAACTGTGTATTTAAAAATAGAACTCATTCAAATATGTATTAAAATTCGAATGTCAGGTTTCGAAGGCAGTTTGAAGCTGGACCAATTTGGTTTTCTGTTTTTTTCGCTCAGGAAACGTCGAGGTGCGGTCGTTTAGAAGTGTTTACATGTTGGTGCCTCGAATGTTTGGATTGGCTCATTGACTGCATTTTTGGCTGCATGCGGTTTTGGTGCGGAGCCGGCCGGATGTTTCCACAATTTTTTGCTCGTCTGTTAAGTGCAACTCAAATATTGCCGTAGTTTGCACACTGTATTTTGTTCGCTTCGATTTTTAAAAGATTTAATTAGATAACGAGTGAATTTTAAGTATGGCTTTACACGGATTATGTATCAATCCTACGACCCAGTGTTTATGAAGTGTTACAATACTCTTAAAACTATAAATTAGTCTAGCTTTTGAAGTCTGGACCAGCTTAGCACCCGAAGCTCAACTTAATTGTAGGAGGTTTTTGACTGACAGCACACAGCAGAGTTCTTGTAGCAGCTCGAAAAGTGACGTTTTATAAAATAGTTGAATTTTCCACGAAAGCACGATTTTTGTTTAAAAACAATTAAACTCCATGAATGAATTATTAATTATTTTTAGCCAGATTTGTTAAAATTAAACTACATAGCAAAATCATTATATCATACTTCACATTCCCGACACAAAACCAACCGACAAAGTTACTTGTAATAAAACTTGTTTGTACCTAAAGAGATGTACTATTCACTGTACAACAGATTCCGGTATATAGATCTAAAATTTACTCGAGGGAAGCGACGTGGAAATCCCTAGTAACTAATTAGAAGTCTGTACTACGGAATGTATATCTGGAATCGCTGTAATTTCCGGCTCTATATGTACATATACTGTATATTCTTGTCTGCTCTGCACTTTCGGCGAGCACATACAGGCCCACTTGCTTTACGCACATCACTAATAACTCAACTAGGACAACACTAACTCTTGAATATTTTAGCTACGCTCGTGCAAGGGTCACGCATTAGAAAATTATTCCCAGTCAAATATATCAATCGAATAATGTCGGATTTTCGTGCAGACATCAAATGATCTCGGAACGCTCCGCCAACAACATTCAAAAGTTGTTGTCTTCTGAACATGCTTTCAAAATGCATTGCCGCGGCTGCAATGATTTCTACATCCATACTTCATAAACGGCCAATGTAGGAATGATCAAAATCAGTACTTTTTCCTCCTGGAAGTTTGAGTGTCTAACGAATGCGCGTTTCAAATGACGTGAGTTCGAATCCTGATCGAGAAGCATGCACCACTTAGGGAGTTTTTAACTTAATGCGCTATGGTTTACAACCAGTTACTAACGGTAAAGGTAAAAAATTGTGATAAAACCTGTACGTCCTAGTAACCATTTTATGTAACACGGTAATCTATATCAGACGTGGTGTTTAGACTGCTCTTAAAAAGACAGAGGCCCTAGCCCAGATGTGGGACGTTTTTGGCCTAATATTATTACTATGTCCTAACACACTGGCACAATGTGTAAAATGGGCTTTACACTACGCACCCATTCCGTTTTGCGTTTTTTTTTTGTCACGAAATTGAAGTTTTCCACGCGACCTTTCGACATTAGAAAAATAAAGTAGATTACTTTCCCTTTGAAGTTTTTTAAGTGTCTGTTTCGTAACTCGAACCTATTTAGATTTGCAATTAAAATTGAAAACTTTTTTTCCGCAGGACGGTTTTTTTGGGGGATTTTTTCCGTTTCCATTATTACATGGCTAAACGAGTTTTTTAGGTATTTCTCTTGAATGAAACTGTTACGCATCGAATTGGTGTTGTCGTTTTGTTACGTACGGCCATTTGGCATTGTTCTAAGTTGCCCATTTTTTGGCATTGTTTCATAAAATCTGTTTATTCCGTTCGAGCACTGTGTTTTGTTTGTCTGTCACAAATGTAGTAATATCATATACTCAAATGTAGTGATTTCTGTCCTAGCTTTAAGGCTGGTTTACACGTACTAAATATGTATAAGTAAATTTCAAACGGCTTAACGTAGGTGACTAATTTAGGTAATGGTAGCGAACTATATTTAAAAATTATATATTTTTTTTAGAATATTAATATGTGTTATTTAATTTAATATTTTCTTGACATAATATTTAACAAAACGAGGAAAAATATAAATTAACTAAAGAATGTTACGAGTATAACAAAAAGGTATATGTCTAAGCAGGTTCGGACAGTAAATAAGTGAACGTTGATTGTAGTTAACAAATTAAAAGACAGTTAAAATTTACTTATCTACTTTATACGTGTAATTAGTGTTCAGGGTAAAGTTAACACGAAATTATAATATGTATTTACAAAATCATATGAATCTATTTTTTTAAATAGATTCATCCACTACACAGCTGCGGTAGCTTTGTAATTAATACACTCGTGTTTTAATTTCGAGTTTTAAATGACTTTGATTTAAATCCTGGCCGAAAACGAAGAACCACTTAGGCAATTTTTTGACCTATAACATGCACCAATTACCTGCTGACGGTGAAGAAAACTCTTTAAATTTTAAGGTAACCGATGTAAGAAACTTACCAATCCGCATGTTAAAACCTGGCAGTTACACTGTCCGTCCACTCCTAAATGGGGAGGTTAGCGTCCAGAAGTGGGACGTTTACGAGTTTATTTATCAAAATTCAAAATTCAGAAGTTTTTATTCAAAATAATTTCCACTGGAGAACACTTTTTGAAGGTCATAGATATAGGTTAAAATTTAATTTTACGTCCTAGTCTATGTACACCACTTTGCAACGTGTTATTGCTGTTAAGGAGAAGAAGCGGCAAGAAACTCCCCAGCAACACGTTTAGCTAAAAATTGTTTTTCTTTATATTTCTTTTTCTATTTATATCTCAAGTTCTTTATTTTTTTATAAGTCTTATTCAGAAGTATGTTACAGGATGACTTTTGAAGAATTAATGGAGTTGTAGCAAATAGTGTATATTCAATAAGACAGAGACACAATAAAAAGAAAGAAAAATATTATTACAGTTATAATAAAGACATGACGTACACAAATTTTTTGCCGCAATATATCTCCATAAATTCCTTACAAGCTTGGAAAGATAAAAACTTTATACAAATTATAGTATAAGAGGTTGGAGCGAGCTGCTATGTAAATGAAGTTTTGGCATTTAAGTATTCTTCAATAGTGTAGTATCCCTTTTTTAGCAAGATACTTTTTAATTTGGTTTTTAATTTAGTGAAAGGCAGATCTAACATTTCACTCGGAATCTTATCGAAGAAGCGTATACCATAGAGCGTATCGTTTACTATAGTCACATGAAACGTTACGGTACTTAAGTTACTATTAAACAGTAGATTACTTCCCTTTAAAACCCCACGTATATCTTGCGCATACGCATCTAGTTATTACCAACGTTCACTTTGAAAAGATTTATCTTTAAAACTTTTCAATGCTTTGAATATTTCTCAATCATTAGCTCGCGTTATAATGTTACTTTCTGTTAAGGTTCTTTGTATTAATTAAATGTGGTAGGTTTGTTTGTATGATATTTAGTAAGTAACTTTACTAGAGCAGTACTAATTAAAAAATCGTTGTTTTTGTTGATGTCCTCACGAATAGGCTAAGTATTATGAAAGGTGTATTTAGTTGCGTTGTCGACAATGCCGCTAAAGAAAAAAACATTTTCATGCTAGAGTTCGCTATAAAAATGCTAACTATAAAAAATTGCTAACTTTAAAAATGTAAATTATATATTATCTGCTCTGCAGTTATTCATTAATGTTTGGACTATAATCACATTAAGCATTCTACATGCGAAGCGACTACTGCGCTTGCTGTGTATGTACGTGAAGGATATTTTACAGTCAAATAAATGGAGACATTATTTAACATTTTATATATAAACCGTCATATTATTATCCTCCTTCGTTTTGTATATTATATTATATTATTTTTGAGCCACATGACTTCACAATTCAAATGAGTCAAATAACTTATTGATTATTGGATAAACTGTATTTTTTCCTGATACTACGAAATTAAGATCAGGTCAGAATATTTTCATACTACCTTTTCTCAAATTAATTAATTTTACAATTTTTTATATAAAAATAAAGTTGGGTAAATTCATTTTTAGTATCGCTATTTATTTATTATAACTATTATATACTCGTATTACATGACTTTCTGCGGCACGAATAAACCATATAATAATCGTATCATAAAAATTAAAATATTTTGCAGAAGAAAAATTTGCAACTGAGTGCATTTTTGTAGGTGTTGAATACTATAAGGGCTTCTCGATTATTATTTACCACTTAAAGTCGCGAGTAAAACTTAGTATAGTATAACGGATATAATAGTCAAGTTTTTATCTCATTAATGGCTAAGGGCTATTTATCTCTGCGTCGTCTGTCGTACCACCATTAATATACGTCAAAACGGTCTCTACGAATGTCGCCGTTATAAGGCCTTTCATATACTCGCCGACTGTAATGGATACATTTGAAATTTTTGTCTCATATTGAGACTACTTTCTTAATCCAAATACATTGATCAAAATTAAATTTTAACCTTGCAGGAACGGAGAAAGATTATAATTTTCTGCGGCCGGGCGGCCTGTCGTAAGAGGCGACAAAACAACCCACAGCCAGGTGGTAGGGCATTTGCCCGACTGGATGGCTAACACCCCTGGTCTAAAGTATGTCGCCATAACAACCTTGAGTTGTGTTCCGGCATTAGTGACCAGGTTCCAGTCTCCCTTAAGAGAGCAGCAGCGCATTTGTAGCATCTTTGGTGTTGCAAATTCCATAGGCGATGGTAACCGCTTTTCATCAAGTGGATCGTCTGCCTGTCAGCTGTACTCCTGCAATAAAAAAAAAATTGTGATCAGTATATTTTTGACTCGGTATTCATTGAACTTGAGAAAGATTTCAGAAGATAAAAAACGTTAACATTTAAAATATATGTTTAATATATATATTTATTTATTCAATGCAAATAAATTTTCAAGTATCTTTTATTATTAAAGCTAACTAACATGCACGTTTCCATTTACTTCGTCTGAAAATCCAAGCCAATAGTGTGTCCGAAACCTAAAAACGATATAGCATCATATTAGCCACTTTCTAAAAACTACTAGCATTCTATCTCCACTGTAAATCTTAATACGTTTTAAAGCTATTTGTAAAACGTAGCAGCTTTAACCTGTGTGATATCTTTTGAAGTTTAGGTTGCTTGCCTCGCGTATGAAGACCCTTACAAGACTTGTTTCATTTTGCCAGTTTACGTTTCGATTTCGAAACACTGTACCTTTTTTTTTTGTTAAGGACCGGTTGCTATTGTTATCACGGATTAACCGGCTTGAAAATGTTTTTTGTTGTGTAATTTATACTCTTCCAGTATATTTTTTTGTGTGTTAAGGTTTTAATTCGTGTTATTTAAGATCATTTGATATTTTATTACTGCTTAATTATAACTTCGCTGCACGCTTACTCGAATAGTACTTTATACACAAAAACTGCAATTAGATATCCACCGACTTCAACTCACCAGTCATTTTGGGCTGCAATAACCTTATACTGTTATACTCGTATTTAGATTATATTCCACATTTATTTCTTAGGCTGTAATTTTACTTATATGTATTAAAATACTTCGTCTGGTAAGTTGCCAGTCTGTTGCATTCCAGCATTATTTGGTGGCTATTTCTTCTAGTCTCCAAGGAAATTTTATGTGAAGAGCTGTCTGTCACAACTGTATTAAATAAGATCAATATCACTTTAGGGACAAATCCCGGTTTCGTTTGAGGCGTTCCTTTCAAAGTTCAGCTGCATGCATACCTTTTTTCCCTTCGTGCGGTCTTCGACTTCCCTAATTATGACAACACTGGCACGCATATCATTCTTTATGATGTCAAAGTTGTGACAGTTCCTGACTTGTATTAAATAGACGGCTATTAAAATTGTCATATCCAGTAGTTGATATTTGATGACTCAAGTATTCTAGTGTCACAAACGTCAATAAGTGATGGCGACTACTATCTATAAAGTTGACTGTCTACCTGCTTGCTGCTTTAGGCAATGACAAAGCACCCTTCGCAAACAAATTACTATCGTCAGAGGTTGTTACGTTTATCGCCAACGCGTTGCCAGCCTCAAAGATTTTTTATGTCGCCCTTCTTAAAGAATCTCATGTCGTAGTACAGAGGCACGACCGACCTTTAAAAAACTAAGTATACTTATCCTACGCAGTATATTAATATGTCGCCGTGAATGCTCGACTCGATGCTAAGCATAGTGACATACATTCGCACTTCACTCGGCATAGGAATGATTTGAGACATAAAATGCAATCTTAGGAAGTCAAGCAGATAGGCACATGTCATGGGACCGATAATATATAATAAACTACCGTTAAACATAACAGACGAACCACTTGTCAATTTGTCAATACGGTTTAGGAGGTGGTTAGTTACATATATGATAAGTTTATTAAATACATTTATATTATGCATAAACTTGACGTGTAACAATGTTATCAATAAAATTATTCCTTATGCCTCGAATAGACGTTCTAGCGCTTCGGATTTTTTTTAAATATTTCAAGTTTATTATTACATTCAAAAATCTTTATATATACAATGTAAAAACCCAGTGGTCAGTCCGAAGAAACAATTTGGTTGAAAATATTACTGAGAACTCCTCACGAGTAACTGGCAATCAATATGCCAGGCACAGCTCTGTATAAAGGCATTTGGCCGCTCAATTTATACCCGCTGCCCACCAAAACGCTCATCTGCATTTGTATTGTTCAATTATATTATTAGGGTTCCCGCAGCTCCAGAAGAAAAACCATAGCTTCTCTCTAAAACAGTATGTAAGTTCAGCAGCTGCCCCATTTCTTAAACTAGTAACTAAGTTTTCAAATTCGTCTTATAAAAGAAGGTTTGCACGTTAGCTTACTCAAAAATTCGATGTGAACATAGAAGATATTGTTACAACTTAGCCCCCCGACAAAGACAAATTCCACGAAGTACGCTATTAACTGTCAGCATTTGAATCGATTGTAATACCTTTATGATTGTCTTCTTTTCTTTACTTATTTATTTGTTATTGTGGAGAACAGCCTATTCTACTCGTTTATGGCCGTTTGCAGGCATAATTAGTCAGGTGAGTGGATTACGATTTCTAGGAAATTAAGTCGACGATACGGGCGGGCACACTTGTATTTGTGAAGTATAAAAAGACGGTAGGATGGAGAGAGCGGGGGCAGTCAAGCGATAATCAGCAGCGAGACAAGACATGTGTACATTCGGTAATCTATATAGTGACGGACTTTGCGCGTGTTATTGAATCGCGCATTACGTTTGAACTGATTGTGTTTAGTTATATTTGTACCTATGTTATACGTATTTATATAGTTCTAATAAATTCTTGTGCATGACAAGAGTTATGAATGTCAAAGAAGCAAGTGAGGTGTGTAAGAATGGGCCTAAATGGCGCTCTGTTGTTCGTGCCTACCCCGCAAGGGAATTGGCGTGAAGTTATGTATGTATGTATGTATGTAATAAATTCTATAGTAATTCCAACGGTATTTTAATTTGAGTCCTGCAACTCGAACAATATTTTATTTAGATTGAATAATTTTTGAGAATTGAAGATCTTTATTTAGTACATGACGGGAAATCTCTCTACCCCTTTTTAAAAAGTATAACATCCACAGACGAGTGTGAGATTTGGTATTTTTAATGTTTAAATAAAGACGTACAGAAATCAAAAATGTATTTACCGTTAGTTATACAAAGACATTACATTAACAGAATTTTCATATGAAAGAACTTTTATTTTAAAGAATTTTTTGTCCTAGAGTCCAAAAATGTTTCAGTTACCTACTAGGTTTTGAAAGGATAGTCGCAAACGAGCTTTACGAATTTCTCATCGGTAGTATCAAATCGAATCGTAAGACTAATTATGAAGAATTGGCAAACGGTATGACGATTTTATATGTTGTCTTAGGAAAAAAAAGTGGTGAATCCTTCCACCAACTTTAAAAGTTAATATATTATAAATTATATAAAACAACACTTTATTGCTCACCAAAACAAAAATTACGAATTGCAGAACAATACAATAGTTACTTGGTATAACAATGTTGTAACTTTTAGCAAAAAAGGACCAAATAATTTCAATGAATACAGGTCCCTGTGAATTCAAATATCTCTCAAACTTCTCGTTTTATAAATCTACATATACATAATGTACGGCTGTTCGTGTGTTCGCTTACTTCAGGATTCATTTGCGAAGCTATAACCGCGAAGTTTGCCTACATTTTATTTTCATTCTGACTCATCTACTATTGTATTTATTATCTGTGGTAATTTTAGAACCATTGTATGAAGTCACCGTATGCCTGCAATTGAATTGTAAAATGTTATAGATGCGACTTGAATACGAAAAGGCCACATTTTTTGGAATCTCCAACAAGCAACTTTATTCTGTTTTATTGTAGTTGATAAGGTTTGGTGCTGGCCACCACATGTTATTTTTAAATATAGACCAATATTGATGTTACTTGTTATTTATTTTCAATATTCAATATTTTAGTAATACATAATTGTACATGCAATTATGTATTACTAAAATAATTATAGTCCGCTAAAACATTAATATTTAAAGAAGTGTTTTACACAAATAATTAAATCTTTTCTTATTGACTAACAAGTTCTTAGTAGCTTATGCCTTATTTACTGTAGTTAATCAATTAGTTAACTTGTGAATAAGTCCCTATCATCATATTACATTAGTAATTTTATTACGATAAATATGTTTTCTACGAATCTCAACAATAATATTACGAAAGTTTAAGCTTATTGAATTGACGTTCAATCATTGCTAAGACAGTCTTTCTGGATATGTATTGTTACAATTTTCACGTGCTGACAGTAAAAGAACATGGTAAAGTAACCTGTATGTACAATATTAGTTAGTCGATAACAATTACCTAACATTAAGTAGTCGTCTCTTGCGTACTACTGGTATTAGACGGATCGACTAAATTAAATCAAGTCGGTTGAAGGGCACACAAATGAAAGGGCTCGACGGAATTCAATGACATTGAATAATTGAAGTTTGTTTATATAGTGTCGAAATTGGTAATGATACGTTACAAGTACGAAGCCAAAACTAGATGGCACTGTACCGTTTTGGAACGCACTATGATTTTAAATTATTGTAAAATTATTATGTTTAAATAGTTGCATATTCTCACCATAACTTGAGTATGTATATAACTTATATGTATATTTGTATATACATACATACATTCATAACTTCACGCCAGTTCCCTTGCGGGGTAGGCACGAACAACAGAGTGCCATTTAGGCTTATTCTTACACACCTCACTTGCCTCTTTGACATTCATAACTCTATTTGTATATATTGTATAGATATATATTTATTATTACAATGTAAGTAATCGTACAATAATTATGTATACCACCATCGCCACTCCTAATCAGAATATTCTTGCCACGGGTTGTGTCTGGAAGAGATCGCTTTTTAGCGATAAGACCGCCCTTTGTACCCAATTAGAATATACCTATTACCAAAACCTAGTTCGTAAGTTTTCTGTAATGGTGTACAATAAAGTGTTATCTATCTACAATAAAATTGTTATTTTATTTGTATAATTAAAGTACGATTCGATTCGATTCCAGTAGCGAATATATGTTTTTGTGCATCCGTTGTTTAATTTCACTTCACTTGGAGTTTTTGGGACTTTTGTACAATAGATCATTTTGGTTGTTTCATCCAAGTTGAAAGACGGAAATGAACTGTCTAATATCGGTACATAAAAAAGAAAGCTATTATAAAATATCCATCAACACCAAGAACCTTAATTCTCAACTGATGTCCTTTTTACGAGCCAGCGAACCACGTAAAGTGGCAGATATATGCAGAGTGCTTGAAATATGGTGATATTAAACGCAGCCTCTATCTATGCACCTAACGCCAGGTGGCACCACCAGTATTAAAACTGTCAAAAGGTGGCCCAGAGGTAAGGATCGAGGAAATAATGGATGGGATAGGTGACGTAATAAATAAAAGTAGTTTTCCGTATTAATCGTGTACTACCTGCAATAAATCGCAGTTACCATTTGGATACAACAGGTAGCTCGGTGTCTAGTTTTAGGAATAAACTTAATCTATTCTAATATTATAAAGAGGACAGATTTGTATATTTGTATGTTTGTAACGAATAAACTCAAAGACTAATGGAGCGATTTCAAATATCCTTTCACCATTCGAATACTACATTATCCCTGATTAATATAGTCACTGCTAAGACTCGTAAAATAGCTTTATTATATGCTATATCCCAAACCATAAGAACTTTTTTTTTATAAAATATCAAGTTTATTGTTTTATTTTTATTATGGCGTATATTGCAAATTTCCCACCTAGAAAATTCAATTTATTCCATATCAAAAATTCTTAAATTACGCTCCTGTGTGCTCGGGGGAATCCATCATTGGAGCAGTGGTTCGGATGTGGTAAAAAGCGACCCTCCTGCATCTCCAGATAAGTACGATGTAAATTACTTTGAGGGCGTCTAAACGAATTTAGTCGAGAGGTGCTTTTCGAGGAAATTAATGTTACGCCGGTGCCTCGATGAGATTCGAGACGCAATAATCGATCTGTGTTGCTCCTAGATTCATTTTAAATATGTTCATTTATATATGTCAATTTAAATCTGTGTTTTTTTTTCAAAGTACAAATTAAAATCATCTCAGTCTTTCAAATATTTTAAATTTTATTTACAATCACAGTTTTTAGATTAATTCAATTTCAGATTAATACCTATTAAACATGAATCTTTTTTGTCTTTTAAAAGTTATAGGTAGGTAGTAGGGTGGCGCAAAAAACCGATTTTTTGTAGTCGAGTGAAAAAATGCTAGATGTTGATGTTTTAAGAATTCCCTCCAAAGGACAGTTCAAAAAAAAAATGTTGAGCGACCTTCAATTCAAAATTTCAAATTCAAATTCATTTATTTATATAAACTTATTTCTAGGCCTTATATAATTATATCTAAAACTTATGGTAATAACACATTTTGAATTAAAATTAAGGCTACAATTTTTTTGGCGGCGGTTACTGCACTAGACTCTAGGTCTGTATCGCGGCACCCAACACAATTTTATTATAAGATCTTAAATATAATTTATTTATTAATTAATTAACCTAAAACTATGAGTGCGTGTGTGTGTGTCTGCGTGTGTGTGTGTGTGTGTGTGTGTGTGTGTGTGTGTGTGTGTGTTTGGTGTGTGTGCCCCTAGTGTTGTGGTCAGTTTAGTAATGTGCATTCTGTGTCGCTGTAATTTAATGTATTTAACCATTTAATAACTTGGTGTTTAAATTTTGATGCTGACATTTCTTTGGCGGAGGGTGTGTTTTGGCATACTTTATTATAAATGGATATATGGATATATGGAGGAGGGCGTTTGGCAAAAGATGTATGTATTTTCGGTAAGGGTTTATTATAAATTCTACGGGAGGAGAGGTATTGGAAATTAGGGGCATTTAGATTTTGTTTATGAATTGCTGTGGCTACCTTGCAAATATGGAGTTGTCGGACTGTCAAAACGTCACTTTCTATGTATAGTGTATTTATTGGTGGGATATCTGTACGGTTTTTTATGCATGAGTTTAAGTACTGCTCGCTGTGCTCGTTCTACCTCTATAATGTTTGTTTTTGGGATTCCTCCCCAAGCAGCAAGACAGTATACAAGTAACGACTGGCACAGCGCATAATAAACCATTTTTAAAGTTTTTGGTGTCGCACAGCTACAGAGGGATTACATTATGTAAATGATTTTTCTGAATCTTTTAGATAGGGATGTTGTGACTTTTGAAATTTAATTTTTCATCTAGTTGGATACCAAGGTACGTAATAGATGTGGTGTGTTCGATCGACGGGGGATGATCAGAGGACTGTATACAAGAGCTTAGGCTGTGCGGCAAATATAAGATGCGTGCGAGGTTGGGAAGCACGGGTATTATGAAACGTTAAATATTAAATTTTTTTAGTGTTTAATGTTAGTAGGTTGTTGTTTAGCTATTTACTGATGTCGGTTAAGCCTGTCTGAGCTGTTTTAAATACTGACTCCCAAGATGTGTTGTTAAATAATACAACCGTATCATCTGCATAACATATTATGTTAGCGCCCTAATCGGAATTTTCAGCAGTTCGTTAATATATATTAAGAATAGTGTAGGTCCTCAAATGCTGCCTTGGGGTACTCCGAAATTTACTGTATGCTGTTCACTCCAATGCGATCCTACCTTAACAAATTGACAGCGATTACTCAGGTAGCTTTTAAAGCATTCGTGGCTTATACCTCTTACACCAATATGATTTAGTTTACTAAAGAGGATTGGAATCGAGACCGTGTCAAAATCTTTCACTAAATCTAGGAATACACCTAGGCAACATTGATTTTGGTCCAGGGATGTGGCGATTGACTTTGTTAGAGCTAGTACGGTATCTTCTGTTGATATATTCTGCCGAAATCCGAACTGCTTATCAGCGATAAGAGAGTATTTTTCCAAGAAATCGACAAGCCGTTTGTTAACTACTTTCTCTATCTAGTAACTTTGGGAATACACTTAATAAGGTGATTGACCTGTAGTTGCTAGGGAGGGTTCTATCACCACTTTTGTAAATTGGCGATATTTGGCCTTGTTTCCACTTATCCGGGAATTTTCCAGTGCTTAAACTGAGATCGCATATATGGGTAAAAGGTTGTATTATGATAGGCTTTACAATTTTGATTAGAAGGGAGTCACAGGTATCTGCACCAGGAGCGCTACCTATCCTGTGCTCATCGATGAATGAGCCCACTTCTTCTTCATCAGTACGGTACATGAGTAACGAATGGAGTGGAGAATTATGGGCTTTAATGTCAGAAGCGAGGGTGGTCTCTGTGCAGTTTAGTTTGGTTAGTGTTTGGTTTGCCAGGGCGCTACCAATGTTTGCGAAGTATCTGTTAGTCATTTAGTGAGTTGTTTGGATTATCAGGTCTAATAAATTCTGTTGGTGTGTTTAGGGATTTAGATAAATTACAGATATTGTTTATCGTTTGCCAAAGCATTTTAGGATTGTTACAGTATTTTGACAGTTGCTGATTTTCATATGAAGTCTTAATCTTCATGAGAAGCTTATTCAGGAAGTTGCAATATCTTTTATAATTTATATTTAGGACTACGTTAGTCGGATCTTTTTTTGATCGAAGATGTAGAAAGTCACGATTCCTTTGACACCTCATTAAGCTGGGAGTTATCCAGGGTTTGAGGTTGTATTTCGTCCTTGGAATAACAATTTCTTTTGTATTTTTTAAGATTGACTGACTGAGATAGTTTTGAAATAGAATCGTTACATTATCGACGTCCTCACTTATAGTTACAGTTGACCAATCTATCTGTTCCAATGAATCAGCTACATACAGCGGAGTAATTCGTGACTATTCTCGTCCGATGTTTCTTAAAAGGTTTTTTCGGGGAAAAGTGTAAGTTAACATAACAAACACAGTCTGTGATCAGTTATATCTGTTAAGCCTACTCCTGTACCTAATTCGTCATTTTGATTCTTTACAAAGATGTGGTCTAGACATGAATTTGATCTTGTTGGTTTGGTAATTGCAGGTATTAAGAAGTGTCCTGCTAACATATTGAGATAGTCAGAACTTTGTTCATTAAGTGGAATTTCGTTTATGTTTATGTTTAAATCACCTGCATGAATTAAACATTGCTTTGTACTGACACTTTTCAGTAACTGATCAAGGGAAAAGAGAAAAGGCTCCAAAGGATGGTGATTGATACAACCCAAGTATAATGATAGTAGGGCACAGGTCTATTTCTAGGCAATTACAATCTTCAATTGTTGGTTCAGATACTGTAGCATTACATGAATTTTTAACATACGCAATAACCCCACCGCTTTTGTTTATGTATTTATTTGTTCTCTATGAACTATATCCTGATAGAGATGGTAAGGTCATATATTCATTTAACCAACACTCTGTAAGAATAATAACATCAAATTCAATTTTTGGCGTCCCAGAACTACTGTAAATTCATCAAAGTTTTTTGATATACTTCTAATATTAAACGTTAGTAGTTTCCAATTAGATTTTGTGTTTGGCACATATTCACTACATTTTTCCAGGCTTTCGATATTATGGCAGTTTATATTAAGGACTTTTATCTGATTCAGATATGATGTCAATATTGAATTTTATAAGATATGTTTGTTCGACGTGTAGTATATGTAGAAAGAGAGCCTGGAGATGAGTGTAATACATATGGAGACATGTAATATTGCATAAATGTTATGTGATTAGTGGGACAATAAGCATTTACCAAAAATGGGTATATACTGTTTTGATGTTTAGTGTGTATTTTTGTAAGGAGTAAAGCATACATGTAATACAGTGACATAAAAACTTACGGGCACATGGCATATACGAGTGGCAGTAATTGGACTTACATCTAATACAGAATTTAATTCACAATGATATCTGGCAGGTTTAAGACACAACGTATTTATTGAGGTCATTAATGCTATTAATTTTAATCGCTGGCTTATTATCATTTTCACGGACAAATATACCTCCGTTTTTAATCCAGCAGTATTTAAATTTATTAGCCGCAGCTTGGTCCCTTCACGAAATAACACTCGATGGTCTTTGGTAAGTCGGTCATTTATGTATATTTTCTTGGGAGACCCAGGAACTATGTTTTCGGATGTGAGATTTTTTCTAGCTTTTGCAGCGCTGATTATTTCATTTCTTTTCTGGCGTCGTATTAGTTTAACGACTATTGGACGGGGTTGATGTTGTTTTGTAGTCAATGAGTGAGTCTCTTGCGAACGTTTAGGACCGATGCGTGACATGTAGTCGATGTCTGTCAGAAAGCATGCTAAATAGCGGCAATTTTTCGACTTAATGTGTATATTATTAAATGTTTCATTATGAAACAGGCACGTCGTGATTACGGGTGTGTGAACCCCGCTAATCCTTCTTGTACAAGCGTGGTAGGTACACCACCCGGTGAGACATTTAAGGGCTGATATTGTAAATCTATCGTCTCATGAGCCCTGCAGGCTTGGATACCAAAGGAATTCGAAGTAATTAACTTGAGCTAACTTGCCACGAAATTTATTTGGAAACTTCCACACGTTACACGGTGAATGATTAAACAAGTGAACAAGTTGCTTTAATAAAACTCCTTGTTTTGAATTGTTAGGCTCTTGTACTGGCGGAGTTTGTTAAGAATTTCCAGCTTAGTGGATGAACTACACGTTCTGTGCAAACATTTGTTGTTAATAGGTGTGGATAAAGATTGTATAATTAAAACTAGCTACTTCGCTCGCGTTAATGTAGATCATTCGGGTTGTTTTTGTATCCCTCGGGAAACGTGCTTTATTTTCGTTATTTTTTTTATCAGTCACCTATTCACCCTTACAAAGATGAGATGACGATCTACGCCAAGAACAGCATTCTTGGCCTAGATCATCATCTCATCTTTGTCCGCATGTTACTTTTTATTTCATCTATCTTAGTGTGTATATAATATGTGTTATTTAGTGTATATCTTTATTTATAAAATTCTAATGTTAGTGTATATGTCACTGAACTCCTTAACGACTGGACTGATTTAGATGTTTTTTTTTGTGTATGTTCGAATGGGTCCTCGGATGCTTTAGATTCATAATTTTACCTGTTAGGTGCAATTGAATTCTAAATTTAATTTTTTACGTCTGCTGGGTCCGCTAGTACCTACTAATATAAATTGCAAATATATTTTATGTAATTTTTTATTTTGGCGAGTAGTAAAGTGTTATCTTACAACCCTTATTCACTTTTAACAAGTTATATTTTTTGTAAATAAAGCTGCTTGTTATCTGTTTTACGATGATATCTGAGAAACGAACCCGCGTCATTAGCATCAGACGCGAGTGCGTTAATCACTAAGCTACCACGTCCCAATAATAAAAGACGTGGTGCCTAAAGTCTGCACTTTAAAATCCAAATAAGCTAAAAATTAAGTTGCGTGTATGAATACTATTTATTCTAATTTATGTTAAGTACTTTTAAAATAGCAACATAACATTCAAATGAAAAATGTGATGAAAACAGCGTGATACGATGTTATTAAAGTTAGAAAATTTATAGATAGTCGATTTGGACTCGTTTTGATATTAAATAGAATATTATTGAAAACGTAGAACCAAATATATTTCTACCGTTCAAACTATCTCGGTTCCATTGTAATAAATAAAGAATATTTCCCTTCCTCCAACATTGCACCGGCTACGTTAAAGTATGAATTTTCTCTTCCAAAAATTCACTGAAGTCGTCAATGGGCGGCAAGTGGGACTCACATATAATAGTGACGTGACTCGAGAAACATTCGTACTCGTAATACTCGACTCAGTTTCTGTGTGACTCTATTTCAAGTAATTACCGTTTTTAAAATAATTTATCAAAATATTATAGGCAATACTAAACTAATTCTATTGATTAAAAATAAACTTTTGTTAAAATCAAGTACTTAAATACAGATAAATTAGCTTCGAGATGTTTTTGCCTTTGTAGTAGTGTACTTTCCGCGCATAAATAATAAACTAATTTATATATTGTTATAGGCAGGTATTTAATATGAAACTAATAATATTAAACATAATTTTTAACACAAATTTCAAGGAAATTTAAACTTCAAGTTAGGAGTTCCTGTAAATATATAAATACCGGTACAAACGCAAAAAAGTCTCGAAGCTAATTTACCTGGTACTTTCGTATAAATAGAAATACTAGATGGTACAGTATAAAAATGTTACATGAGTCAGTAGTACTCGAAATACTTTGTTATACATATATTCAAATCTTCAAACAATTTATATTCACGTCGTCAGCCAATCACAGTCCACTGCTGGATGTAAGCCTCCCCAAGTCGGCGCCACTCATCCCGGTCCTCCGCCCTCCTCAACCAGCGCCTACCGGCGACCTTGGGTCTTCGTCGTTATATTCAAAACACATACATACATAACTTCACGTCAGTTTCTTTGCGGGGTAGGCACGAACAACAGAGCGCCATTTAGGCTTATTCTTACACACCTCACTTGCTTCTTTGACATTCATAACTCTTGTCATGCACGCTCGTCTGTTCTTAAGGCTCCTGACATCACCTTCTGCTAGTACACGATCAATTTGATCATGGAAGGTCTGTCGTGGCCTTCTACGACTTCTGCATTCATCCACTTTTGCATTGTATATCTGTTTAGTCATTCTTTCATCATGCATTCTTTCCACATGCCCGAACCACCGGAGCATTCCTTTCCTTACCTTCACCCCGACACTCTTTTTCAGACCAACTCTCTTTCTTACTTCGGTATTACGAACGCGGTCCGCGAGTGTCACATCGCAGATTTTGCGCAGTGTTCGCATCTCCACCGCGTTTATTCTACTTTCATGCTCTCTCTTCCATACCCAACTCTCGCTTCCATACGTGAGCGTAGGTACCAGCACCGCGTTGTGTACGGCGAGTTGGGCCTTCTGGCTGAGGTTTTTAGCGCCTAGAAGTTTACCTAACGCTCCATTCAAACTATTCCCCAAATTCACTCTTCTTTCTATATTCAAAATGACACATAATAATACAACGTAGAAATTGTAATAAATTATTATATTTGTTTCATTGTAAATTAAGATAAATGACAACTATCAGCAAAACAGACAGTCGTCGCTATTAGCGATTTCTTCCAGGCAACCTTCAGATAAGTAAGTTTTGTTTTAAACTTGTAGTCGTTCAATACTAAACTTGGTCCCTTTTTATGTTTAACGTTCAGAAGATTATCAATGCAACAAATTGGCTCGAATTACTCAGTTAAAATGCGAATCGTGTCGCAACACTATCCAAAATATATGTTACCCGCGCAGTGGTGCAAACAGCCGATAGCGCGGACAAAAAGATTCCCCAGCATTGTGAGGGAGGTACAATGCCACGCGGCGCTAGAAAGGCGAACTTGTAATTACTATTTTCCTAGCATCTTTTGAGGAAGTGTATTTTTCAGGAAAATATAATATGCCCGGAGACGAGACCGATCTATTGTTGGTGGTACCTTAATATCATCGGTGTACGTGTACGACAAAAGACTTCTTGTGTGAAAGCACCTCCTTTATGGGACTGATTAGTGTATAAACTGAATATTTGCTTCATATCGAGCAGCAAGCCTAAAATCAAAATTATTTTTAAAGATGTAGTGTACATATGTTTAATTAACATTTATGTGTTTTTATTTAAGTGAAGACAATAGGACAATCCTTCATAATTTTAGTAAAAATTGTCTGAACGAAAGTGATTTGTACCTCCTACCGTGTATTATGTAAGATAATAAAGTATGTGTTTGTATATAAGTAAGTATGTGTTATGTGTACAATAAATAATACAATTATATAGTATTAGTAAGCCAAAGTAGAATACGTTATGATACTTAAACGCAAATTTGGATCGTAAGACTGCTGTCTGTAGGAAATTACCTAATCAGTTGATTTCAGCGCCACCTACCGCATCTAATTGTGAATCTAAACCACTCCGGGACCCACTCAAACACACATAAAATTTCATTAAAATCGTAGAACCTGATTCCAGCGCCAAATATTTTATTTAGATTAATTTTCTAATAGCCTTATATTATTCAGAGATAATGTAGAATTCTAATGGTGAAAGAATTTTTGAAATCGGTCCAGTAGTTTTTGAGTATTTCGTTACAAACCTATAAAAATACAAATTTTTCTTCTTTATTATATTAATATAGATATAAACTTTGGCAAAGTACAGCGTGGTTCATCTTTACCGACCATCATTTCAGGTGTCAAGTTCAGCATGAACATTGTTCTAGAAAGAACACAGACCTTACGGTTACTACGTCTTTGCATTTGAGAAAACTAATGACACGGAAGCAATTTTCATTTTTAATGTAATTAAGCAAATCAAGCATCTCTTTCGAATAAATCTCTTGTACATTCAACACCCAACATCTGTTGTTAATATACCGCAGACATAGCATGCATAATGTGACGTTAATAGCCTAATTAAGAAACTGTAATAGCCCACTCGACAAATTCCCATAACTCCAACACTCTATACCGTCGTTTTGTTAAACAAATATTTCTATCGTTTTTAGATATGCAAATGCTGATTTATAAACACATTATGCCCGATTCGTATATGATAATGACATTAATTTATATAACGCGAAGAATATGGCAAGCAATAGAAATCTTGGGCTCCGCCATGTTATTACTGAAATTGCTAGGTATAGGCTATTAGCATAGAACGTAATGATCATTGGTTTCTGCGTAATCTCGTAAGAGGATCTCGCACAAATGTTACCATACCCTCTTTAATATTAACATGAATAAAGATTGTTACAAACGGAAAATGACAGGAGCCGATCTCGAGAGAGCAACACAGGCTATTTACCTCGGTGGCACATCTGTAATTACTGTATAGGTTATACGAGTTAAAATATCCCACCGCTTTGCTCTGAATTATATGTCTAAGTAATGGCGTAAATGCCAGGCCTGTACATGTGATTATCGACTGTATTACCATTAATGAAACATTCGTCTCTAACTAGAAGAAAATTCTCAATAGAACACCAATCCGTTTACAAGTGCTTGCACTAAATAACATAGAAAACACTAAACAGTTTGAATATATAATATAAATATTCTAGTAAAAAAGATCGAGGGAGACATTGTCGCGCCTACCGGCCCGTTTCAAAAAGCTTCAACAAGCTACTTATGACCAATAAAAATTTGAGAGAACAACGCCTAAGTGGCATTTAGGTGTCAGTCAACTGGCGTTTGTGACGTTTTGATGTTGGGATGGCACGAGCGGCCCGCGGACTGGTTTTAAGCGAAGCCGGTTGGACAAAGTGTAGCGACTTAGTAACTCGGCATGGATACCCCTTTGTGGGCGCATTCCGATAGATATGGGCCCCAACAGAGTGAAATGCGGATAATGAAGAGCGCTTACTGTGATTTGTGTGGCAGCCAAGGAAGTAGATGTACGTTATACCTGTCCTGTATACGCCTGTATCGTTCCGATTTATGGTTTGAGACGCGTCCTTAGCATCGCTAATGTGCATGAATAGCGTGCATACAGGTTTTAACACGGCGGACCTTAAAAAAAGCAAAACGAATAAGAGTGTGTTTTAGGGTTCCCTAGCCATTTTAGCAGAAATGAAAATCGTCATTTCATAGAGTTTACTCCGCGGCCGTGCCGCGGGTCAACCTCTAATGCGTGCTTCTTGTTTAAAGAGCAGGCGTTACTACAGGTTACATTGTACAACATTTTTATGTTAGTGCTATTTGCACCCGGAAGATTAATTTCATTTTATATTGCAAACTATCCCATCTCTCGGCATGGAAAGTATTTATGTCCATTTTCGGTATTAAAACTTCATTTAAACAAAATTACAGCAAAACCGATCCAGTATTCTTAATAGTTTTCCGTCAAAGCTGATCAGAAAGATATATCGAGTTACTATCGCATTTTTTATAGACGATAAATTGTTATATATCTATAAACTAGAGAAATGATTGTTCTCATCCAAACTTTCATCCTCTATTACAAACCGTCCTAGTTTTCATAGACGGGGGGTCTATGTAAACTACATAAATAACAAAAATGACAAAAAGGACAAAGAGGACAAAGATGACTAAAATGACAAAAATAACCAAAACGACGAAAATGGCAAATCACAATAAACCTATCCTACTTTTTGGGATAAGCTTTACATAAATCTATCCTATTATCCAGGATAAAAAGTATCCCATATCCTCCTTATCCTCATCCTTTATACTCGGCATTAAAATTACATATATACCGAATTTCAGCCAAATCGGTCCAGTAATTTTTCCGTAAAAGCATAACAAACAGAGGGACAAATTTTCCGTGAAAACGGAACAGACAGACGGACAGACAGACAGACAGACAGACAGAGTTACTTTTATAATATTAATAGGGATTCCGATCAAACATTGATTTAAATTCCGCAGGCAAATTACAAAAACAGCGACGTTACTCTTCTATACAAGACCCTTCATTGTACGCGATATTATAGCCACTTGTTTTTTCATTTGTCTTGAGGCGTGAGTGCGGGAACCTCGTGTTATTCCATAGTTGGTGTAAAAAATCTCGGAACACGAGAACGGACCAAAATCGGGAGTTTTATGGCCGGCAGATAGGGTTATTTATATCGCAAGTTTTATTTAATAACGTTATCCGACTCGACGTGTCGTAAAAGCCATTAAACGCTTGTCTTCAACGCGTTTTTCGATGTTTTAAAACGAAGTAGCGATTTTTTGTTCCTTTTTTCTTAAAAAACAACTTTATGTTTCTCGAAAGACGTTGTTTTCCATGCAAAGGATCAGAGTCCTAACTAAAAACACAGGAAGTGTATTAAAATAATTAAACGAGTAATATTGTTCAAGAGATAACAACGTCTTGTCTACACATATAATAGAATTGAATACAATATATTTATTGCGTAATGCGTGTACAAAGATGTTCTATTAAGTAATTTTTGTTACTATTACAGGATTTACGTATTTACGATAAATTTTCATTATTGTACAAGTACAAATACAAGTTTCATTCCATTATATTATTTGTGTGTAACAACAACGTCTGAATTATTTACACTTATGGCAGTGACAGCATGTTGGAAAAGGTTGCGCTATACAATCGTAAATTCTTTATTTACAAAGTCGTCCCTACAATTATAGCAAGAGACATCCAGTGATAGATAACTATTTTAGACTAGTGGCAACCATGTTACGTTGCCTTTATTTTACATGACCAGTACATATTTTTAATTTAATAATATAATTAGAGAAAAATGTTTTGATTGGAATATGTTTATACTTGTGACTCGTCTGAAATAATAGAAATATAAGACATTTTTTCGTTTCACTCGCACTTGTGTGTATATTACTTCATATGAATAAAAGAGATGTTAGTCTGCTTTTATTTTATTACTATTAGATTTAGTTATTGTTCTGAGTAAAGGACAGTAAGTGTATGTGACGATGTTCTCTGCAAGTGCTTTAAAGAAAGAAAGAAAGAAAGAAAAACTTTATTTGAAGAAATTGCGACGCAATTACATTCCTTATACATTTTTATACACATAGCATATTTTGAGAATTTGTACGCCGCATTTTCAGCAAACAAGGTTTGCACTCAGCATATTGCTGTGTCGGAATAATATCCGACACAACGCTGATTTTCAGTGCAAACCTTCCTTTAGGTGTAAGAGCGGTTCACTACGTCATAATAACCTGTATCCTGTTTAACAGACTTCCTTGTGTGTCGTAATACAATTTACTGTAATGACATTAACAGTAATGACATCGCTGGTATGCCTAATCTATTTAACTATTTTGAGGCTACGTAAATTTCATTAGTTTTTCGTGCATAAACACGTCGAATCAATACCGTCAACTTATTATAGCAACATTTGTACCTAAGTAGTTTTTTGCCTTTAAATATTTTTTTTAATAATTGTTTTGTTTTAAGTTTTCAATTTCTGTTTCATTGGGGTTTAGAGCAGCGAAAATTGAAAGTCATCGAAAAGAAAATAAGATAATATGTAGTTTGAAATATTACTTAAGTGGTGCATGCTTTCCGTGCAGGCTTCGAACACGCACCTTTTGAGTTTGGTACGCAACTGCGCTAACTATGTTGGATCCTCACAATTTATACCGATGTGGATAGTTTTGTAAGTGCCCCTAACTTTCGGTTTCGCTGCCATTGCATGGTAAAGAAGCTAGTCTCTAAGGTAAGCGACGTCAGTCCAGAAGTTCCGTTTTCTCCGTGCAAAGACCAAGTGAACGTTTCACATCCCATTCTTAAATATCTCATTGAACTTTACATACAAGCCGTGCTGGTTCTTTGGTGTGAGTGTGCCATAATTCGAAGACCTAACTCCCACCCGAGGACTTGTTAGTGCCGTACACTCTCAGGAGCTGTCTAGCTGCCCCATTGGAGATGGATCCCGAGGTTAGTGGTGCTTATTACTCCATTGGTTTTTGTGCAAGATTTGGCATACCTCTCACTCCCATATATCCCCTTAATTATAACTCACAGTCCACTAAAAATTACTCGAACCAGCGAAGCTGTGCGGGATCCGTGATTCAGCATTGCACAACCATGACTTAAAACCTTTTTAATGTGCGTATACACTTCTTATATTATAAATAAATATGTTAGTAGTTAGTAGGAAAAATGTGTGTCATCGGTAAATATAATAGATAGACGAATGGAAAGGCAGACACGATGAAAACTTAAGGTTCCGTTTCGGTCAAAATGGATACGGAATCCTAAGTTGCCTTTACAATTTAAATATTATAAATATTTCATTCAAACTAGGATTAAGTTAATTCCCTTTGTTTTCATGCTGGAGGACATTCTTGTTTGTAACGAAAATGTGTTTTATTGTAAACACAAAGGGCGTGGTAGTTGTTTTAAAGTTTGAACATAAAAAAGATTACGTCGTGAATAAAATTTTGTAAGAAGCTTTTAAAGTATTAACCATTATTGGTTTTTCTCTGACATTATTGAATGTTCAAATATTTGATTTTAGTTTTCAACTTATTTTTCAATATAATATTTGAAATATGAAAGTACAGTGATCTTTCATACTTTGTTTTCTTTCAAATAAAGACTGCTTGCTATATATACATACTTGTATACCAATGTGTTGTTTTTAAATAAAACTTGAATTCGGATAGTAATAGTCATAACATAGATAGATACATAGTAATTTGTAATGTGATAGTAGTTTTAATCTATGTATTTTTTTTTGTCCTATACAGCCTTCTCTCAATCCTCAATTGTATTATCACAAATCTTATTTTATACTAGGATATTCCCGCCACTTCGTCCACGTTTGACTTGAAATTGCCGCGGAATTCCCGGAGCACAAAGTACCGCAACATTTAAAAAAGATCGTTCTAGTGGAAATTGTCTCGGAATAAGTTAATTTTTAATTTAATCGGCACAGTAGTTTTTACGTGAATCCCAAACAAACAGACAAGAAATCTAAAAAAATGCATCGTGTTCTCCGTCGTTTTTATAGGCTATTCGGCAGTACTCTTGACACAGCACGAATTGTGAGGAGATTCCTGTCTCTGGGACCAAACCACCGGTAGTTCGGACCCCAGGCCCCGCTGGCGGCGGACTACAACATTTTTTATTACAAGGTTTTATATAACTTGCAATGGATGTACCTATGTATGTATGTAAGTTCGGGTGGAATCTTGCCAGTTAAATTTGACTAACTTCCCGGTTTGCGATAGAGCTGAAATTTTGCACGCATATGTATATCGCGTGACAATGAAATAATATGGTACCATAGAGCTGATCTGATGATGGAGTCGGAAGGTGGCCATAGGAACTACTGTACTAAACAAGATAGACCCGTCGTGTTTGGGCTCGTTTTACTTGTCTTGGCTAGAGCACACTGCTGCTACATGATATCCAGGATCTCAAAAGCTTGTATATAAAAACCTTTTTAAAAAACATTTTAATAAAGAAAAAATGAATAATTATTTTATCATAATTTAAAGTTTGAATGTATTTTTATTAAATAATATTCTATTTTTGTAAATAAAAAACATCTTTATATACTGTTAATAAAATGTATTTTTTTGTTAATATATAAATAAATACTCGTTCAATAAATTCTATTGCACTATGAACTATACTAACTATACTATACCTAATACAACGGTATTGACTTAGTCAATAAGATATTTAATGTATGCTTTAATGGAGGCTAATTGTAAAATTATTCCTGTTAAGGCTATGCATACTTGTATTGTGATCTATGTACATATAATGTATGTGAATATATAATTTTTTAATGAAAACACGAGCAGATTTTTGTTTAGATATGATTTGTAAATAAAGTTATTGTTTATTTCTTACACGAAAGGACGTTAAATATATTTTATTACTAGCAAATACAAACATAACTACGGTCCGACTGCAAATCCCCAACGATCTTATGTTCCTCGTATATTTTATTGTTACAATTCCAGCGTATCGTTTATTACGAGACGTCAGCATTTCTTGTTAATATTGCCTTGTTTATTATACATTGTAGTTTTGCGACCGTGCTATATTAATCGAACACTTGTGAAATGCAGGAGTGTAATCGTAAAATGAAAGAAATATAACATTTATACACGGTTTTATGTAGCCAACCATCAGTAGTGAGATTATAATAATTACTAGTGGTCGCCCGTGGTCAAAATTCGACCATAATAATTAATGTCAAAGACTATACTTCTATAATCACCGATTTTGCCGAGGCTACACTGTTAATTTGTCGTGAACAATAAAAAAAATTAATATATGCGTGTGTGTGTCAAATACATGGTAGTGTGTGTAATGTTTTTTTTTATTGAATTAATGTATTTTTTATGTATAATTAAAAAAAATATTAGCATTTGTCGCTTCTTCCCTATATAAACTATAAGTGTGCGAAATTTCATACTCCGTCCGCGTAATTTTCGTAAAAAGGGGTACAAAGGTTTTGCTTCACATATTAATATATAGATATTCTTAAGCATAAATTTTTAGGTAAACATTTTTTTCTAATTTGGCATAATGTTCAAATGGCTAGAGAATCTTAATAAAGACACTATTAAAATGCTTGTAAGCAGAAAAAACGTGGAATATCTATGTACAACTTAATTATTAAGAATGTTAAAAAAACCACAAGCGGATGTATATCTATAGTACAGGGACAACGGCTGTCTTTAACATGATCTGGTTATTTGTATTCGTTATATTTCTTATAAAAAATCTATGACATTCGTCAAATCTCCAGACACATGCCTCATACTATTAGACAGGCACAAGCTGCTTACAAAACCGCAAAAAACATGCGGTGTAACACATTATACTCATACTCTGTATTTATTACCCTCTCTATATCGTCGACACGATTAAATACAAATCGACAGAGATATTAAAAATGTATGGAATATCCAAAGACTGGTCTCGGTACAGTCGCGATGAGCTATTGACACTGTTACACAGTATTAAGCAGTGGTTCAATTATTGAGTTCGTGATGACAAGTTTTAATAATTGACCAGCTCAAAACATAAATAATTAAAGCGTATTTCAAAAGATATCTAAAGCTAAAAGACGTTGAGTGTAAAAATAGTTAATATTTTTTACAAGATAATACTAAGTAACGGCTAGTAGGTATGCGTTGCAATGTCTGATCTCAATTTTTTTGCAATTCACTATACATGTATGACTCGGGCGGGTGTCACCTGATGTGCATTAAATTAGCCATATAGAAACTTTTACAAAAGTACCAAAAAAACTATACAAACTTTAAACTTATCAGATGAATTATACACGAACGGTGATGAGCAAAATAAAAATAAAATAAAATAAAAAAAGGTCTACTGCACTACCCCTCGATAATGAAAGTATGGCAAAAAAAAAACAGAAAAGCACGCAAAATTGTATAGTGAAATCAACTTATCTACCTTTGTACTATAATTAAAAAAATATTTTATATGAATCTGATTTCTCACACTGACTGACCAATACTGTGACAATGACAATCGCAATACTTTATGGCCCAGTGGTTCGAGACAAGATCGGTGCAGCCAAAAACATTTATTACACGCCATCAATTTTTTAAAAACCCGTGTAACTTGACACCACGGAAAACAAACGAATGCGCTCAAGACCGTATACGTGGGTCCGTGCGGACGCACAGTGGGGCAACACGACATATACATGGACATTAAAATTTAAATGCCGCAATCTGTTTTTTTCATTTTATAAAAAAGGTTATTAATGTCAGAAGGTATAGGGGAAGTAACATCTGCCTTCTTTCTCGTCTTACATTCGAGAGAATTACAAGAGTGGAGCTATTGAATTTGAATTCTTGATTAAGTGACCAGAAGGCCTAAAGGCGACGCTTTCGCATGTTCGCATTACAAATATGACAAGTGTCAAAATAAAATAAAACTATAACCTGTGTTTTACATTTTAGCCCCCTTACACATCACGTTTCTATAAGGCCCTGTCGACGCGCGTCGCACACAACTGCAACGCGCTGCAAACGCGATGTTATCGCAACCAATTTACCTATTCATACGTCTATAAAATTGTGGTATGCAGCCGACGACTGTTTCGCGTGGTCACTACGCGCTACTAGCACGGAGTTACAAGGGGAGTTGCTTATGCGCGTTTGTAGCGCGTCTGTCGTGAGTTTGCAGCGATGCAATCGCAATACAAGTCATCTGCCTTTTTTAAGTTCAGCGGCGCCGACAACGCGCGATAGCAAAACGCGCATCGACGGCGCCTTAAAAAACGTGGTGTGTAAGAGCCAACATTACCAACATTTAGGCACGTGCGGCTTTAACCCCTCTGGCTTGTAGTTTAGAAATCATACTTAAAGTGATTATTATACTACGATGTTCGGACATTTCACTAAATTAGGATTGTGTTATAAGAAAAAGAGAGTCCTGTGTACCATGTTCTTAGATCAGTGTACCCAGAATAAGTTTATAACTTCACGATGAATACATTTTTGAAATAACAATTTATCCTAATAACTTTGAGGTAATATTAGAATAGAATGTAGTTTATACCTTCCTAATACAATATAATTTTACGTACTTGCAAAAAGTAAACATAAAGAATGGGTTGTGTCAATTTTCTCGCAATTTCTAAAAAGAAAACTTTAAAAAAATATATTGCCCTTTATTTTGGTCAAATGGTCTACATATAATTCTATACCAAGAACTGGGTTCTGGGGGGTCACTTAAAGTCATAAAATTTGCGCGTAAAAACATAATGACGCAATTACAGGCTTAATTAGTGGACACGGAATTTGCAGGGCAAGTTTTATAGCATACGTGATACAATGCGATTTGCAAATGTTTTGAAACCGATAGGCTGTGGGGGAAGAGTGGAAGAGAGAAAGAAAATGTTTATTTGAGAAACAGAAAGAAAACCTTTATTTGCCAAAATCGGACACGCAAAATATAAAATTATTGAAACAAGAGATTTTATCGTTTTTGGCACTGAGTTATATTGTTGTGTTGAAACATATTCCGACAAAGCATTTTGTTTTCAGTGTCCACCTCATCATATTCTACACCTATTTCCATAAGGACCGTATAAGAAAATAAATATTATTTAATTCAGTACAGTCATTTTATCGATTGATTATAATAATTATTATTTGGCGGCCTCTGTTGTTGAGTCAGCTAAGTCTTAGCAGGCCGACCTCAATGCAGCACAGAGGCTGCGGATTCAATTTCTGGCAAGGTAAATTTTGTAAACGATCTTTCCGTTATGTACTATGGTTTGGGTGTCCGTCTCTCTGTGTCTGACTGCCTGTCCGTCCGTCCGTGCGCCCGTGCGTCCGTCTGTGACTGCACGATTATACATATATATATATATGTATATATAAAACTAAAAGAATAGGCTTATTTATAATATCAGCTTATAGTCTTATTTGTAAAATATCATAATCGAAATCATTTATATTACTGTTAGTGGGGAATTTATACAACGAAACACGTAGAACTTTGAGAACTCTTTTGTTTGACTTTTGAACGAAGAATGTCAATCTAAAGTACAAATAATTATAAGTTATGATTCTTGCACAATAATTAGCCATTCTAGAGAGCTACTATGACGTTTGCATCCGACCGAAGTCGAAGTGAGAATGATCATTCGTCGATACGGCCGCTCACTTTTATATTCGATTAGTAATAACACCTACCCGCAAACATGATAATAGTACAATAATAGTTCGCACAACTTGGATCATTTTTATTAACATTATTGTTTAAACAACAATTAAAAATTGCTAATTGATTACTTTTACTTACAAAAGTAGTGAAGTTATATCTTTGTTCGTACAAAATGTATGAGGCTGCGGTGTTTTGTAAGGTGATAAATAGTAACTTAAATTATTAGAATTATATCTAGAATAATAGTATGTCGGTTCCTCGCGATACAGACTAGTCCTAGTGCGGGTACCAATGTTACTGTAATTTTTGAAACATATACTATTGAAAATAAATCGTTTTGTACTCTATTGACCGATAATTCGGCTTAACGTTGTCCCATCCTTGGTTTAGGTAGTTCGGCAATCACGTGGTGTGTATTTATTTTCATGCCGGGGTCGCGCAGGGACAGAATTAATTACAGATAGGATTACGAGATTAGCCAAACCTTTTTTCCATAAACAATTCTGACGTGTTACTCTCGTTAGAATGTTAATGAGCGCTTTGTGTATTCCGGGCACAATTTTTGTACGTTAAACGCTTAGTGTCGCTTCTTCGGTTTATTGTATACTAAAACGCAATTTACACATTCGCAATCTTTATATGACGAATCCTAACGGTAATGCAGTTCGCATCCTAAGGCCCGAGTCTGTAATTTAAATTTGGGAAACGAATCGAGTTGGAATCGTAGCTTTTGACGATTTTGGTAGTTTTTGGACCATCTCGGCCCAATATTGAATCAATCTTGATCGGACCGAGATTGATTTAATAGGAATTTTAGAGACCACGGATATTAGACTATTGTCAATTGGATGGATCTCGACACGCACCGGCATGGTTTATTGTGAAAGTTATAGACTTTGGCCCCTGGGTAGATTTCCTTGTGGCAGCAGTCTGTCACATCTATCTATATATGATAGGATATGCCCGCGACTTCGTCCACGCTTGACTTGAAATTCCCGCGAGATTCCTGGCACCAATGTACCGCAGCATTTAAAAATGAATGTAAGCTATCGTTTTAATGAAAACTGTGTCGGAATAAGCTAATTTTTATGCACCCGAACAACTACAACGTGCTCCTGGGAAAATTCTCGCGGCATTCCCGAGATAAAAATTTCACACATTTTATTACATAAAATTTGCTGCCGATCAGTGAAAAAATCACATTGGATTTCGTTTTTTTTTTTAATCTGGCCATTTGAGTAATTCCTAGAAAAATTCCCGGTATAAAAAGTAGAGCAGATTTTAACTTTTAAAAATTTGCTGTCAATCAGTAAAAACCACATGGAAATCGGCCCAGTAGTTTTCACTTGAATCCCGAACAAACAAACTAGAAATTTAAAACAATTACATGGTGTTCTCTATCGTTTATGTAGGGTATTCCAGTTTTTTTTCTAAATAGCTTGAAAGCACAGACACGGCATTTTTAGAATTTTACCATATTATAGATAAATCTGTGGGAGGCGTCGAGTGTGTACAATACATTCAGTATGAGAAAAAATCAGGGGGGTTAGTCGAACCAGCGTATTCCGAAAATAAAATTTTTCGTAATTTGTCTGTTTGTTAGTGTATGACGTAAACTACTGAACGTATTTAAATGAAACTCAAACACAGCTAGCTTCTATCCTGGGTCAACACTTGGGATAATTTTTATTCAGATAAATGACGTCGTTTCTATGGGACAATAGGATAGACGAATATAGTCGAAACGTGCCGTCGTTGCAATTCACTAACAAACACGAAATTTTGCTGACATTAGTAGTAATCTATATATTAAGTTATAATTAAGTATGACTTACTAAAACCACATGTTTTAGGAAATCAATAAAGAATTTTTATAAGCAAAGTGATAAGTTGACGTATATAATAGAAAGTGTTATGTAAAATTAATCATTTCCTTAATTCTGTCATATGTCATACATTACTTATAAGAATTTGATCTTTGTTAGTAATATTTCTTTTTTTAATGCATGAGTTCAGCAGACAGGCAGATGGCCCACTTAATGGAATGCGGTTACTATCGCCTCTGGGCATTTGCAACACCAATGGTGCTACAAATACGCTGCTGTTCTCTTAAGGGAGAGTGGAACCTGGCCACTAATGCCGTAACAGAACTCAAGGTTGTTATGGCGGCATACTCTAGACCGGGGGTGGTAGCCATCCAGTCGGGCAAATACCCTACCACCGAAAAATACCTTCGAAAGGTGTAAACAATATAAGTGTTTTTAAATTGATAAATTTATTACATTATCGGATTGAAAAATTGAATTCTCTTTATTTGCTAAATTACAACGTGCAGGGTACCCGACGTTATACACTCTTTCAGCAATGCTTCTCTGACCGCATGGTCAGAGTATAAATATAAAAGTACGTGATTGTTTAATATACCTCTCTTGTAATGGAGTATGGTGGATATTTTAATCCCGTAAATTTAAAAAATATGCCTAAAAAGCCATAATACCAGTTTTGGATTTTATCTTGAACATATGAATAATAACTAATATGAATCTTACGGAGTGACCAGTCTAAGGCTGTAATATAAGTAAAATCAACCATTTAAATAACTTAAATCACGCTGACTCCAGAACCTCATGGCAGCTATAATAATGTCTATTGTTTAAGCATTTATCGTGTGAAACTATAGGTCTCTTGAAAGCATGTCATACAACTACGAGTATAAGAAATGATTAAGGAGGGTCTAAAAGTGATATACAATTAAAGGAAAAGTACCTTTGAATTCATTAAAGATTAGGTATTTTGTACACTAAACGATTCTCTAGCAACTCTTTAAGACAGTGAGTTAGCCAGGTTTACATTTAAGTGACGTTGATTCGTTTTTTTGTACGGGAAGCATGCACCATTTAAGCGGTTTTCTGGCGTAATATGCATATTCTTTCAATTACCACGTGCTGATGGGTAAGAAAAATGTCCCATAGCCGATATGTCATACCCACCAACCTGTCTTGAACAAATGTGACGGATATACCGAGCAGTCTGGTGTATGGGCTGTTATTATTATTTTAAAGCTTGAATTTGTTTCAGATAGTGATTATAGTCTAAGTAATTTATTATAATTATGTATGCAGGTTAGAATGTGACGTCAGAATAACAACTTATGATATCACAAGATGTAATAAAACATAAAATCATTTATAAATAATAACAATGTAATATATAATCTGAATACGTACATAATAAATACTTAATATGTCGCGGCGACTGAATTCTTGGCGACTATGTAGTCGCCAAATGTGTAAGGGCACTTTATGGGCGGTCCATGTTCGTACGTCCATAATATGCATAATAACAATGAATTATTAATTAAGCGCTGTGCATGCGGCCCCATCGCATGTTATTAATGTTTCCTATAAAAGATGAATTTCAAATTTTACTTCATGTCCAAGTTTATAATGGCTGTCAAGTTATATTCAATACTTTTATTTTGAGACATTTTCTTTGTTGTATTATTACTAAATTCAATTAAAGATGGTTAGGTAGAGTTTATTGCTTATATATTCATCTGCGACTTCGTATATGTTTCCTAATTCCAGAACGTCGGCAGATATAGATATAATGAGGTGGTATTTTTATAAGTAGCTTTTCATTTTTTAGAATAGAAGTAATAATATGTCGTAGCTTAGGCAGTTTTTAAACGGAACCTTTGTGAAACAATCGTGTGGATAGAATTTGTCAGAAAATTATATGCACAGATATATGTATATCGTTCACACCAACTTCCATTAAAAGATTTTGAAGTTCTACTATATCGATTAGATTTTTTTCAATTTTAAACGATACAGTCAAAAAGTGAGGGAAGGTACAATTTTTATGTTTTTAGAAGTGAATATCTTGACAGCTTTTTTTTCTTTTTATATACGTATAGGTTCGCGTTAGATCACTCCCCCCATCTGTTGTGTGATGTTATGACCAGTCTAGAACGGATCACCCTTATCTAGAAGATAATCATTCACTCGTGATTTAACGACTCTCAGACTATATTTGTCAGGTAAAACAGATTTGTTTGCTGAAATATTTTTAATTATTTTTCAGGACTTTTCAAATAATATTATACTCTGAGAAATAATTTCATTCTTAACTCATATGTACGACATGTTAAAAATTAATATAGTGTTACGACCAACAAAAGTGGTTTCACACCTGCATACCATAAAAGCACACTTTATTACCTTTCCGCATTTGGACTTCTTTTGTTTATTTTGTGTTTAAAAATTGTAATTAGAAAAACAGCCCATTGTGTATTGTAATCTTTTATGGCAGTCATTAGCCAGGTGTGTCGAACTGATTCTAAGAAATTCAGTCTACGCGGTCTGGCAGCCATATTGTATCGGTGCAGTATAAAGCAATGGCCCAATGGAAAGATCGGCAATCGAGCGATAACCAGCCGCCAGGCAAGACATATCATTGTGTACATTCGATAATCTATTTAGTGACGGACTTTGCGCGTGTTATTGAATCGTGCATTACGTTTGGACTGATTGTGTTTAGTTATATTTGTACCTGTGTTATACGTGTTTGTATAGTTCTAATAAATTCTATAGTAATTCCAACGGCATTTTAATTCGAGTCCTGCAACTCGTAATAATACTTTTATCGCAAATTGCATTCGTGTTTTTGGCAAATTTATTTTGGGATAATAAAAAACTTGCAGACGGAGTGTTTTAGAGTCGCCCACATACACTCACGTAAGCTCATACGGAAATGGAGGTCCTCAGCGCCCTCTTGAGTTAATTAGACGTCTGATATCTCGTTTGAATTAAGAGCTCGGAATATTCTATTTCTTAAATTTAAATACGTTCTAAATACACAAATGTGTGAAGTTAATTACTTTTGTATAGTGATGCATTTCGTGTGTATTAATTACTATTTATTTTTCGTTGAATAAATAATTACTAAATAATAATAATAACAACCAATGAACACAATAATACGATGTCGTGGTAGCGTAATGGTTAGCGCACGCGTCCCAGACTTAAAGGGCGCGGGTTCAATCCTGGCCGGAACGGATTCACCACTTAGTCAGTTTTCTGATCTAATGTTCATATTGTTACAATTACCACGTGCTAACAGCGGTGAAGGAAAACATCGTGATGCAACTTGCACATCGAGATAACCAATGTGTCAAACCTGCCAAGCCGCCTTGGACAAGCATGGCCGGTATACTGTCCGTTCCCTCTATAATGGGAGGCCCGAGTCCAGCAGTAGGACATTTGGGACACAAAGGCATAGAATTATTCAAGAAAAAGTATTGGGGAAAACTCGTCATAACCCTCGGTATTGAGTAATATGAGTTCAGGAGGAGAAGGAATTAATAACATTATTGACAGACAAACACGTATATACCAGAGTTGCGCCGCGGCTGTGCCGCGTGACAAACCCTAGGCAGTAGCTTTATCTTACTTACACAAAAACTTAATTCGGTTTTTTACATATAATAATAACAATGAAACTAAGTCCATATACTCTAAATAACTGACCAGCAAAACATAGAAATGAGTAGAAACCAACCTGATTTAAAGTAATACAATGAATGACTTGTTTCTTATGACAACGTAGGTATTTGTTAGTGAATTCAAAAAACGCGAATGCAGCGCCATCTATTTAACTAATGTATCTATTTTATGAAAACGACATAATTTTCGGGATAAAAAGTATCCTAAATATGGTTCGGGATATAAGCCAACTCTGTGTCGAGTTTCATTCGTATATAATACGTTCAGTAGCTTTCCAAAAGAATGCGATCGCAGCGCCATCTTTTTCGATATTGTTATCTATCCCGCGGAAACTACGCCGTTTATCGGGATAAAAAGTATTCTAAGTTACGCCCCGGGATATGAGAACTAGTGTCTAGTTTCATTTAAATCCTTTCAGTAGTTTTCACGTAATGCTAAGACAAAAATTCTAAAAATTGCGTTTTCGGTATCTCCTAATCCGAATTAGCTCTCCTGATTTTTTCACATTTTTAAACGCAATGTACAAACTTAAACCATTTGCATACATAAATTTCTTATAGTATAGATTCTTAAACTAGAATGTCAAATTAGGAAAGCTTTTTTTTCAACGCTGACTTCTAACATAAATTTTTAGCGAATTCACTATAGTATTGGTACAACTTAGGCCCCGACAAAGACAAATTCCACGTACAGATCTGTAAAAACACATTATATTACCTGTCGGCAGTTGAACTAATTGTAATCCTTTTATGATGGTCTTCTTTTATAATAAAACTACGTTTACTACCGCTTCGCAACATGTTATGGCTTGAAGAGAAGAAGCGGCGCAAGAAACTCTTCAGCAAACATGCCTAGCTCTAATAATTTTATATAATATTAAAATGGGTGGAAGGAAAAATAAAAGTAATTATCAGTCAAGTTGGTTTGTGTTCCGTTGTACGCAGAAAGAGCTCACAGTGTCTTGAGGTCTGGCAGCTGGTTTTTGCTGGGTTTGGGTCTTAATAGTTTTGATAATTGGATCCCAAACAGGTGGTACTTGCCAACCATCTTCTCTATTGAAATTTGGGTGTTTTTTGATTTCAATAGCCTCACGCATCATTCTAGGTATGAAACGATTCTCTTTCGCGAGGATTTGTGGGTTATCGAATCTGATGTAGTGGTTGGGTTTATCCAGCGTGTGTTCACTGATCGCAGACTTCGTAGACCTTGTGTGTTTCATGTCAGCAATGTGTTCTTTTACTCGTGTTTTTATGCTCCTCTTTGTTTGCCCAATGTATGACAATCCACACTCACAATCAAGCTTGTAAACCCCTGCATCCTGGAGTGGGATATTGCATTTCACAGGTCTCAGAAATTGGGTAATCTTTTTCTGCGGCTTGAAATATGTTTTGATTGAAGCTCGCCTGAGGATGTGACCAATTCTGTCTGTGACCCCCTTGATGTAGGGTAGGGTAGCAGGGCACCGCTCAACTGAAGGTGGTTTGGGGCCTTTGTGACGTTGGTGTGGAGTCTTCAGCTGATTGCGTTGTAGAACTCGCTTGACATGCTGAAGCTCTCCAGCTATGTGGTTCTCGTCACAAATTTTCCGTGCTCTCTGAAACAAAGATTTGCCCACGGTAGCTAACTGACTAGGATGGTGGTGAGACGAACCATTAAGGTATTTATCTGTATGGGTAGGTTTCCTATACACCGTATGACCAAGAGTATTGTCAGGGTTCCTTAGGATGAGCACATCCAGAAAAGCTAATTTATTATTTGCCTCTAGTTCCATAGTAAATTTAATATTACTGCTAATGGAATTGAGATGATCTAGAAATGCAGAGACTTTATCGTTTGGGAGGACGGCAAAAGTATCGTCTACGTACCTTTTATACATCTTCGGCTTAGCCGGAGCGGTATCCAGTGCCTTCTGCTCGAAGTCTTCCATAAAAATGTCAGCTACGACATGAGACACCGGTGAGCCCATGGCTACACCGTTGATTTGGTCGTAGAAGCCGTAGTCCCACACGAAATAGCCAGATGTGAGGCAATGTTTTAGTAGATCTGCATATTCCTCAGGCATGTTATTATCTATTAGCTTCCTTTTGACAATCTCAATGCAGTCTTCCACTGGTAAACTGGTAAATAAGGACTGGACATCAAAACTGACTAGTACTTCATCCTCAGCCAATGTCAAATTTTCAATTGCGCTGATGAAGTCGAAGGAATCCTTGACATGGTAGGGTGTGTTGCCGCGGAGATTGTTGAGTGTCTTCGCGAGATGTTGTGCCAGTCTGTATGTTGGTGAGTCAAGCTGGCTAACTATAGGGCGCAAGGGGATGTTGTTTTTGTGAATTTTAGGTAACCCATACAGTTTAGGCGCTTTGGCGCAAGATGGTGTGAGTGCGGATACGTCTAAGCTTAATTTTTCGGAGTGTTTTTTCATAACCGCGATTGTTTGTTTGGTTACTTTATCCGTGGGGTCAGTTTTGACCTTTTTATAAGTGCTTTCGTCCGATAAAAGATCTTGTATTTTACTATTGTAATCAGACGTATCCATGACGACAGTCGCGTTACCTTTATCTGCACGGAGCACGGTTATTTCTGGTTTATTGCGAATGTTTTTTAAGGCAATATACTCAGCACGAGTGAGATTCGGTTTGGGTAGACGACTACGGCGTAAAACCGATGAGATATCTTGTCGTATAGCTTCCGCATCCTCTTTCTGCATGCTGTTCCTTACCAGACATTCCTCTACGTTGCAGATTATGTTTTCAAAAGGTATTTTTCGCGGGGTTATTGCGTAATTAAGGCCTTTTTCTAATACCGAAACGGTGTTTTTATCGAATGTTTGTTTTGACAGGTTAACCACCGACAGTGACATATGATTAGTGGTCGCGTTTCCGTGCACATCAACAATTGCTTCACAATGGAGCTCAGGTATATTTTTTTGCGCGTTCCTCAGGCGAGCTTCAATCAAAACATATTTCAAGCCGCAGAAAAAGATTACCCAATTTCTGAGACCTGTGAAATGCAATATCCCACTCCAGGATGCAGGGGTTTACAAGCTTGATTGTGAGTGTGGATTGTCATACATTGGGCAAACAAAGAGGAGCATAAAAACACGAGTAAAAGAACACATTGCTGACATGAAACACACAAGGTCTACGAAGTCTGCGATCAGTGAACACACGCTGGATAAACCCAACCACTACATCAGATTCGATAACCCACAAATCCTCGCGAAAGAGAATCGTTTCATACCTAGAATGATGCGTGAGGCTATTGAAATCAAAAAACACCCAAATTTCAATAGAGAAGATGGTTGGCAAGTACCACCTGTTTGGGATCCAATTATCAAAACTATTAAGACCCAAACCCAGCAAAAACCAGCTGCCAGACCTCAAGACACTGTGAGCTCTTTCTGCGTACAACGGAACACAAACCAACTTGACTGATAATTACTTTTATTTTTCCTTCCACCCATTTTAATATTATATAAAATTATTAGAGCTAGGCATGTTTGCTGAAGAGTTTCTTGCGCCGCTTCTTCTCTTCAAGCCATAACATGTTGCGAAGCGGTAGTAAATTAGATTAGGCTCCCATAGATTAAATAATAACCATAAACAAAATTAAAAATTAAATAATTAAAATTAATAAGTTGGCGGTAGGCTAAATAAAACTTTAACAATACTCGTTGACACTTGACATCTTTGTCTTCCGTGATCACGGCCACTGAAAAGTGGCCGAAACGTCGGAAAAACCAAAATCAAATAAAATTACCGCGCTTAAAACCGTTAAAACGTAGTTTTATTATGTATACAAGTCGCGAAAACTTAAGAAAATATTATCGTCTTCTTTTGTTCACTTATTTATTGGCATACGTTTATAGTTATTGTGGAGAAAGGTCTATTGTCCTATTGTACTCGCTAATTAGCGTCATTAGCCAGGTGTTGCGGATTACGAGTACAAGCTAATTCTAGGATATTGTGTCGACGTTGCCGGGCGGGCACATTTGCATTTGTGAAGTATAAAACGACGGCCTGATTGAGAGAGGGGTTAGTTGAGCGACAACTATGATACAGGTGTGACGTGTGTACATTCGGGAATATAATAGTGACGGATTTTGCGCGTTTTAATGAATTACGACCTTCTGCATTACGTTTGCGATTTGTTGTGTTCGGATATATTTGTACCTGTGTTATACATGTTTGTATAGTTCTAATAAACTCTATAATAATTCTAACGGCATTTTAATTCGAGTCCCGCTAACTCGTAACAGTATTTTATAGTGAGATATCAGATATCTATTGAATGTCACCCATGTACACCCCAGTAGTTTCCAAGTAAACTGACTGTAATATAAAAAGAAATGTTGACACGACGATATAATAAGGGTTCTTTCTTGCCAACATGGCTATTATCTCTAAAATGCCCAAGCGGTGCATATTATCTTTTAGAACTGGACCTTACGTCATTGGAGTAGGACGCAAATGTCTTCTTAGCACGTGTACACACGATATCGCCGCTACAACGCTGCCGCCGCACTTTGCTGTCAAGCAGGTTCAGCAGTGGGGTGTTGATATGGGAAGACGGGCAACATTCGCATATTCATAGAATTTAACATAATGGTGGCGCAGCGGCGGCACGGTGACGTCATGTATACAAACACTAAAGCACTAAGTATGTTAATTGAAAACATTAAAAGCACAGAATAAAGTTAATTCCGCGCCATACAATTGAAAAAAATAGTTTCACGGCTTTTAATCTGAGACCCCTAGTGCCGTCGCATTACCTAAGGTTGTAATGTCGATTTTATAGACATTAAATAGTTTACGTGAAACACCTCTTTTAACGCTCCTAAACAGCCATCTTTATGTCATTTTTAATGCTGATAGAAATGCCTTTTGACTGGAGAATAACACCTTTTTAAGCGTAAAATACGATGAATATTGCGAAACTAAATACACATCTCTTTATAATAAAACTACGGTTTTAAGCGCAGTAATTTAGTTCATTTTTATTATTTCGACGTTTCGCCACTTTTCAGTAGCCGTGATCATGGGAGACAAAGATGACAAGTGTAAGAAAATATCACATCTCTTTATATTTATTAATATAAAAATAACTTTTTAATGCCAGATTTCTATATAGAAAGAAGAAAGAAAATACTCTATCTGGAGATATAGCGACGTACTTACATTGCTAACATATTTTACGATGCAGAAAGTATTAAAAAAAAGTGTGCGTCTCGGGACGCCCGACAGAAGTAATAACTTGTGCGAGAGAAAGGGAAGCCAGACAGACTGGCGCCGTAACGCGTTACGTAACGAAGCGGTTTACCCTCTCATAAGAAGTTATCACTTCAATACAGAATTTTACGACAATACGTTCTCTTGCTTTACTGTTGGTAAAATATGAGCATTATATAACCACAAATGAATAGATATATATTTAGGTGCTCACGTCATTTGTGATAAGTAAGTGGTTATGGCTCGATATAGTTTACACCTATTTGTCAGTTTATAGCTGTGTTATCCCAGTTGATTTGACAAAAAAAATAAAATATAATAATAGCAGCCCATAAATGTCCCACTGCTGGGCTCGGGCCTCCCACTATAGAGGAACGGACAGTATACCCGCCACGCTTGTCCAAGGCGGCTTGGCAGGTTTGACACATCGGTTATCTCGATGTGCAGGTTGCATCACGATGTTTTCCTTCACCGTTATTAGCACGTGGTAATTGTAACAATATGCACATTAGGTCAGAAAACTGCCTAAGCGGTGCATGCGTTCCGGCCAGGATCGAACCCGCCCCCCTTGGTTCTGGGACGCGTGCGCTAGCCATTACGCTACCACGACAAAAAAAATATTGACATACAAATACAGACAGACGGGAAGGTGAATATGATGATGTGGGTTCCGTTTCTACCAAAATGGCTACGGAACCCTAAAAACAAAATATGCAATTTGTAAAAAAGATTAACTCATCTTCAAGGCTTCGCGATTCCACATTTGCATAACATTACAACATTGCAATTGATCTCAACTCAAAAATCGTGACGCTGAAGCTTGAACGGAATAATCCTCTTTGTTAACTTTTGTCGAGGCACGACTCTTGAAATTTATTCATAGCTTATAAACACTACTTTTTATTCCTAGGTTATAAACTTTATTACTCTTTTTATTATAACAGTAGCCTGAAGAATGTTCCTCGCTTAAAATTTTATGTACGCTTTTATAACTTCTAAATCTAATTTTTTTATATACGTAAAAAAGTGGTTACGATTTTATAAATCGAATAGGGATTCGGACACATGTTAAAATAAACTCTAATATTTTAACAACTAAACAAACAGGCGTTAAAATAACATGTATTTAATTAACTTTTAAAAGCTACAAATGCGCTGCTGCTCTCTAAAGGTAAACTGGAACCTAGCCACTAATTCCGGAGCACAACTCAAGGTTGTTATGGCGGCATACTCAAGACCAGTGGTGGTAGCCATCGAGGCGGGCAAATACCCTATCACCAGGCTGTGGATTGTATTGTCGCCTCTTACGATAGGCCACCTGACTGCAGAAAATGTTATTCTTTCTCCGTTCCTGCACGGATAGTTATATATAATTATTTTAATTACTTTTTAAACAATAACGAGTCAACTATCCGACCGCTTATCCTTGCACCTACTTTTGACATCATAGGTAGTGTTATTGCTAGATTTATATGACGAAACACGTAGAACTTTGAGAACAGTTTTAATTGAATTCTGAACGAAAACTGGCAATTTTGATTACAATCTATACTAATATTATAAACAGGAAAGATTTCAATTTTTGTATGTTTGTAACGAATAAACTTATAAATCACTGGACCGATTTCGAAAATTCTTTCACCATTAGAATGTTACATTATCCCCGAGTAACATAAGCTATATTTATTACTAGAACAATTAGGGATCCCTACTAAAGCTACTAAATGTCTACTCGTGCGAAGCGGGGACGGGCTGCTATTAATTATAAATTGCGATTCCAGCACAATACCTAAGAGCGCTACTATGACATATACATACAAAGTGAAGTGAGAATGATTTTTCGTCGTTACGCCTGCTCGCTTATATGTATATTCGATTAGTAATCACAACTACCCGCAAATATTACAATAGTGGGTGGCACTACTTGGAACATATTCGATTAGTAATCACAACTACCCGCAAATAATACAATAGTGGGTGGCACTACTTGGAACAAAGATTGTTAACTGTAAGTATACTCATAAAAAATCGTTCTGTAAGTTTAAAAAAGTATCTCAGTTGATTTGACAGTCCGCTCCCCTATTGTCACGACCATCTTAAATTAGTGAGGTGATTTTGCGAATTCATTGTTCGAAAATCGAAATCTTTTTTTCGATTCTACATTTGAAATGCATTTAAAAGAACGTACAATGATTGGTCATAGCAATAATAATGGCCATACAATTTGTCGCAATCGATTTTCCACACTTAAGCAGCGGGATAACAGAGCATGACGTCATTCGACTGATTTTTTGGTTAGTATAATTACTAATGCATGAGTCAATGTATTTACTGATACAAATTTATAGTTAAATGTTTTATGCTGGGGCTGCACCTGCAATAATGTTACAGTTATAGGCTGTTTCACGCAGTTGTAGCGATGTGTATAATGCGTTATTTGTGATGGGATATTGTTTTAAACTGTTAATAATATATTGACGGATAACGTATGTGTAATGTATATACTAATATGGCTATTCGTTTACGGTGGTATTTTTTACTCGATAGATAAGACTTATTTGGCCACAATTAATAAATACTTTAACATTATCGTAGTTGTGGCCCTTATATATTCTTTTAAATAATTTAGCAAATTTTTTTCGTGTAAATTCTGTTTATTGAAGTTATCTTTTGTTTCTTTTACACATGAAACAATAAAAAAAATAGAAATATTTATTCACTAGCTCTTTGTATTCTTATTAACTACGACAATTGAAAATTTATTAACATTCCACTCGGTTTAATTACATCTAACAGTCGCAAAATCCTAAAATAATATATGCAAGTGCCGTATGATCATCTCTGTTATCCAATATACATAAGCACATTTCGCGATAAAGTTTATTGCCGACTTTGTTACAGATGGTTGCGCAATAAGTCGTTTGTCATTCAAAATCAGTTATTAGCCAGATTTCTGTAGCAAAAAATTGAGAGACAATTAGTAAATTAATTTTACTACATAATTATTTCTGCTTAAGAATTGCTGCACTAACAATATCTAATTTTAGCGAGGTAACGTCGTCCGCCTTTTAGAGGCACCTTACCCATAGAAGATGATAACCGAGGTTCTTTATTCTACTTGTAATGTTAAGAGAGTTTAGGTAGAATATGATATAATTTTAAAGAAGAAGTGATATTTAAAGTGTATGTCTAAAAATATATTGGTCCCAAATCGCTGTCGCTTGGGAACGTGCCCAAAACGCTGGCCGCATTCTCGTGCTGCATGGCATCGCCGGATGCGTTGCCCCAAGTACAGGCCAGTCTTTTGGTTACGTCAGCCATCTATTAAACGGCATGATAGGTCTCTATAGAACCGATAGGCTTCAGCACCACATTGCCCAGTCTTGACACTGAACACAAAAAATATTCCATTGCCAATGAATGAATATACTTTATTTGTCTTGTCTTGCTTGTGTTTATCGCTTGACTGCCGATCTCTCCTTTGGGCCATTGCTTTATACTGCACCGATACAATATGGCTGCCCGACCGCATACACCGAATTTCTTAAAATCAGTTCGACACACCTGGCTAATGCTTGCCATAAAAGATTACAATACACAATAGACTGTTTTTCTAATTAAAAATTTTCAACACAAAGTGAACGAAAGAAGTCCAAATGCGGAAAGGTAATAAAGTGTGTGTTTTATGGTAGGCAGATTTGCATCCATTTTAGCGATTTCTTCTAGACAACCTTTGGATAGACAATTAACATTTTTTTGATAGAACTAACAGCTAAAATTTTGGTATATTAATATCCCTCGATATCATGTATTTATATGTCTTTTTCTTCACAAATAGGTGGAGGCTTATTATCAGCCTGTTTTTTTTTTTAATGTTATTGTTACTATATTTTGTATGTATTAGACTGTAAGCCTTCCTAAAATAAAATAAATAAACAAGAAATTTAATAACAACAGAGGTATGTTGCAGTATTCTCACTACTGAATCAGTCAGTTCTTAAGATATAATAATACCAATTGAAGCTTAAAATTTTCTTCTATGTACTAGTTTATTTATATTGTAAATAAATAAATTAGTACTAAACATCAATTTTATCATAGGTTTAATTCTAAGGCCCAGAAGAAGGAAAAAATCAAACATTCGAACAAATTCACATTCATATTTGGACCTACTTATGCAAAATGGAACCAACCCACATACTGACAGTTTTGAGAAAAAGCCGTTTTTATTAAAAATTTCCGTACAAAAAATATGTCTATATTTTGGAAAAAACATTTAGAATATTGTATATTGTATTTTCTCGTTATAATTTTTATTGAGTCGATAGAAGGTGCTTTTTGAAAGACTTCTGCATCCTTAACCCAATTTTGGCATGTTTGTGGATTGGTTCTGTTTTGCATAAGTAGGTCCATTTATGCTTAGTACTCATAGATATTATTTTACAGAAACTCTAATTTAGAAGAAACCTATTTCTTTTTGATTCAGAGTATTATTGCATTTTATAAGTCTCATAAATAAGTTGAATAACATGATACCACTATATTTATTTATTCAATATCGCTATTTTCATAACTAAAAGTAATTCACTTCGATTTGAACTCGAAAAGCAATTCGATACGAAAAATAAGATTCGACTGTATAATTAAGGAATTTTATGAAAAAAGACTTGAAAGTGCAATTTCGTTGTGAGTTTTCTTTACCGAGTATTAAAGGGATTTACAACGAATGCCCTTTATTATTCAAACTGAATTTTCGAATTTCTTCTAATAAATAAATATTGGCTCGCTTGATGTTATTTAAATTTTATGAGAAAATAGATCTACTATTGGTAGTCTTTTTGTGATTACTAGCGAACGTAACGATCGTATTCAAATACAGTTAATTTTAACTGGAAGAAAGTAACGTAAGTAGACTTCCAGGTAACTTTTATGGTTTCTTAGAAAAATGTAACAAACGGAAGCTTTAGAATTTCGATATGTCCATTCGTACATTCGACCCCGTCGGTGAGCCTCGTTTTGCAGGTATTCCGGAGTCGTTAAATCGAAAGAAACACGTAACATAAATTAATTATTAAATATTTATATTATTTAGCTGACAGAATAATATTTTCACACCATAATTTTACACAAATTTACACGATATTTTTTACACAATGTATGACGTCTCTAGACATAATAACGGCTGCTTCATTCTCAATTTGAAAATATTAGGAATCCTTTTCATAATGAAAACGTCCGAATCCCAAAGAGGGCCTTACATATATAGTCATACTATAGTTTTCTACGCGGCTAAACGCGGCCGCGGGTTAAACGCTATGATGTAGTTATTTTAATTACATAAAAACTTAAATAAGTTTACACACACACACACACACACACACACACACACACACACACACACACGCACGCACGCACGCACGCACGCACGCGCACACGCGCACACACACACGCACGCACGCACACACACGCACACACACACACACACACACACACACACACACACACACACACACACTCGCACGCACACATGCACACACACACACACACACACACACACACACACACACACACACAGAGACAGACACAGACACACACACACACACATAGACACAGACACAGACACACACACAAACACAGACACAGACACGCACACAGACACACACACATACACACACACACACACACACACACACACACACACACACACACACACACACACACACATAAACCGTGTGGGTTATGTGTTTCACACCTTGAAAACCGTTAAAAAATTCGTTGCGTGGTTTAGGATGATTTTATGCTATGTAAAGATATACTACATTGACCCAAAAGGCCCCATCTCCTTTCATGATCAACATAAATTAGCTATCTCTTGAGATCGACTTGATAGTATTATTTTCTGTACAATGAACTACAAGCATCTGAAGTAGGCACAAGTCGTCGAATACGCAATCAATTATAGCGGCTGGTCGGCTGAGCTTCCATGAGTGTTATCACACGCATTGTGCATTTAGGGGCGTCGGAATCTCACATGCCCCGATGATGGAGTTGCAACGTATTAATTACCCATATCTGGAGCGTCTTCAGCCAATTGGAGGCAATTACACGTTGAATCACGACTAGTGATGTAGTGATTACCTCATTGAGATGCTGTGTACGACTGTTTCTCACCCATAAAATACAAGATACACTATATGTAACACTACACTATATATAATAATAGTTGACAATTAGTTGGTATGGTAATATTATTATTATTTTAATTATTATAATGACATTATTGTGGGACATTAATTATTATTTATTATTTTAATTTTTCTATGCCTAACTGGCCAAACATGACGCACATTTAGCTTTATACCATCATGCATATTCTGATATATAAATACTCATGTTTAAGAAATAAATAAACTTTGACTTTGACTTTGACTATGTAATGTAAGTAGCATTATTTGAAAAGAGTAATCCAGATTTATTCCCAAAAATATCGGATACGGTTATACGACAACAGGCTAGACCAAAACAGAATTTTCACGTGTCCAAGTAAAACGACATTTCTACGAAAGGAATTTTAAGTATGGCTCCTCTTATCGACATTATCGACAATACAATAAATAAGTTATTTTTATATAAAATAATAATAATTTATTTATAATAAAATTTAGTCAATAATAAAATTCTAAGTCGTCTAACCTTCTAAGAGTTAATGTTTATTTCTTTTATATTAGTGGCAATTTGATTGTAGACAAGAGGGCCCATACCCAAAATACTTTTTCGTAGAAATGTTGTTTTGCACGTGAAAATTCTCTTCTGAATATATTTATATTATAAAGTATATATTATTCAGGATTTCATAAAAGACAAATTTTAAATGTTGACTGTTTTAAAACAATTTTATATTATTTCTACCTACTCGTACTAGAACTACAAATCTATGTTTGTTGTCTCTGTATGTTCTTGTCAGTTTTGCACCCCAAAAATGGCAAGTCATCTTATAATATAATTATGAAATGCTTGCAAATAAATTATATCTTATCTTATTATTATTCAGTTAAAAATATATTCCAAGATATATTTAGGTGGGTATGATATGTCAGGTAGGTCATATTTAGGTGTAAAATAGTTGCGGCCGCCAGTCCGTTCAGGCGGGACTTGGCCTTTATAATCCTATATTTTAAACTTGCAAAATGCCCAAAATTAAACATATACGAATTTTGCCCTTAAAATAGTCATGTTGCGTATAAAAAATATTCTGATAATACGCTTGGAGTTGCCTATTCATAGGAATCATAGAAAACAGCATTTCGTCCCTAGGAAACTATTCTCCCTGCTGTCAAAAAATTTAGAAAACTATGTAAACCATAGATAATATACATGCGAATTTTTTACAGCCACTGTTAAATCGCGCCATAAATTGTTATACAAAAATCTCAACAATTTTGTAACATCATGTTATACTTATAAATTACTTTTCATTAAATTATTATTTAATTTACATAAAGAGCTAAATATTTACTATCATCAGTGACAAAAAAATCTGGCTTGTAGAATGACACAAACAAAAAAAGTTACTTGCCGTTTCATATGTGACTTACTTGATGACGTTTCATCAGATTTAGATATGGATTTAACGCCAGATTTTATTCCAGAAGCAGTTGTTGGTTTAACTAATGAGTTTTTGTTTACTTTCCTCATATTCGAAATGAAAAGCAGAGTGTGAACCTTGGGTGAACGGGGCCTATTTAGGCACTCGAACTATTAGTGCCCTCACTACGCTCGTGCACCAAACCATCGCATGCCTAAAAATAGGTCACATTCACCTCTCGTGTAACAATCTACTATTTCAAAGAGGTGTTGAAGTAATTTCTGTACTTGCACGATTGAAGACGTTAATTTATGCATATAATTTAGAGACTTAACGACGTCAGAAAAGAGTTTTTGAAATAGCTTGGACCATAAAATTATTTTAATAAAGTACAGAATTAAAATAAAATTGGCTTTAATTTTGTACTACAATAAAATACGCCAATAATACTTAGCTATTATTTAAGGCCACCTAAGTCTTCTTTAGTCGTTCAATAGCAACGCTCAAGCTCGTCAGAGCTAGTTTTTTATAAGTCACTCACTAGTGGTGCCTCACTATAGCGCTGCTCGGTTAAGTGACATCCACCAGTAGTCTCGGGATATCTGGTTAGATTGGCTTTGCGGGTTAAACGGGTTTTGAGTAGCGCAGGTAAATATTTGTATGTACTGATTTAACTTTGAGACTTCTTACTGAATGTGATTTAGGACAATATTTATACATTTATTTATTTAATTATCATAATAAATAACATTTCATAAATATGATTTACATAACAAATTTATGAACATGCAAAAATATTTTAATTAATTCAGCGAAACCGACTTTGATGTGTACCTAATAGAATACTGTCCTAATAAGGAAATAATTTCAGAAGTTTTATACGGAAAAAACTCACAAAAGACGTAGATATAATTGGTTCAATTTCTTATGCGACTGTAAAATCTATTTACTTACATATTTAAGTACAGTTTAACATAAATTCGATCTTCAGCAGAAATGTGTTTGATGCTGCTCTATCAATTGAAAAATATAAAAATAGGACAACATACCAAAGCAGCACTTTTTTATACCGTATTTATAAAGATTTCGTGCGAACACTGTCATACATTACATAAGGAACCTCGGAAAAAATATCTTCAAGTAGGCCACAACAATATCCGTAAAGTTCAGCTAGAATCTATTTTCTACATAAAACAAGAAGCTACCGGTTCGTCTAGATTGTTTCTTACGTTCACAACAACGAGTTACGATGACAACCTTCTTACATGTTTACTGTCTTCGCGTCGTATCACTAGTTTATGTTTTACTTGAAACAATGCTCGGATTTACGACACTTCGAGTGGAAACAATGCATAAAATACAATACACCCACCCTAAAAAAATACTCGAGAAAATATATTGATAAAATTATTTTCGAGACGAGATCTCGAGATCTGATGGAACAATAGATAGTTTTAAAATATGTTTAATGTTGTCAATCACTATGGATATGGTTGTAATGAGTTTCTTTTAACTTTGATTCATACTTAGTGTACTGTACATATGCGTGTATACTTTTTATACTGTGTAATGTAGGATTGTTTAAGGGCAATTCGTTCTTGAATTAAATACTTATACGACCGATCTGTTTTATTTGTGAATCACGCAATCTTTAATTAAATATCAAGATATACCAAGTTGGTGCATAGACACTTATCACATTGAAAAAGGTAAAATATATGATTAGTAAGTTTTAGATAGTTAGATAGATAACTCTTTATTGTACACCAATACAAACATAAACTTAAAGACTAAAATTATATCTAGTTATGTACAAAGGGCGGTCTTATCGCTAAAAAGCGATCTCTTCCAGACAGCCCCAGGAATGAATTGAGATAATAATGGCGATGGTGGTATACGTAACATATAGTACACACTACTTACATTTTAATAAGAAATATATATAATAATAAGAAATATAATATATACACGTTTATATAGGATCTTACTTTAGTTTAGGATTTAATGGGGAATAATAAAAATAACTAGGCATATTTTATCTTCGCCATTTCAAACAGATTGAAGGTATGGTTGCTTGTTCAAGGCGCATTGGACGGTATTACATATCGCTAATGTCTTTCTGCAAGTTTTGTTACAATATTTTGCCCTCTTTACATGGTGATCCTTTGTTATGCACATTAGCTTAGAAAAACTGCCATCCATCTCACTGAAAGGAGGCACTTGTGGTTAAATTCAAAGGTTTTAAATAAAACTATAGAGGTGTATTATTTCCTCATTTTTTTATTTTTTATTGCTGGAGTTCAGCAGACAGGCAGACAGCCCACTTAATGAAAAGCGGTTACCATCGCCTATGGACATTTGTAGCACCAAAAGTGCTGCAAATACGCTGCTGCTCTCATAAGCGAGACTGGAACCTCGTCACTAATGCCGGAACACAACGCAAGATTGTTATAGCGACACACTTTAGACCAGGGGTGGTAGCCACGCAGTCGGGCAAATGCCCTACCACTTGGCTGTGGGTTGTTTTGTCGCCTCTTAAGACAGGCCGCCCGGCCGCAGGAAATTGCACTCTTTCTCCGTTCCTGTACGGATAAAAAATCAAAAAAATCATCTAAGACTTCCATCACTTTTGGAGTGCCTTTCCATTGTCCCTAGTCTTTAAAAATGGGCAATGAGTCTGAAATATTAAGAGGTCAGTTTCGCATGCCTAAAGTACGATCATAAGCGACGAAGTGTTACCATATTAAAATTAAACCCGTCGTAAAAATCTGATATCAGTCTATGGCATCGATGAATATTATGATGGAAGACATGATGATTTCTGGTGTGTAGAGCAAATACATATGTCATAACAAAGTAGTATGGATGGAAAATATTGTGCCCACCTTATATAATTGGGATTAGGTGAAAGAAAAGAGAGGTAGATGAATATTGCTCGGATGTAATACTGTTAGTTATTAATATGTCATATCGTTTACAATTAAATTTTAAATAGCTTTTCAATAATTATATGAAACTGAAAAATCCTTTAACGTCTGCCACAAGCAAGTAAAAACCTATAATTTTTAAAAGGTCAATTACCCTAAAACTGTCCCATAAAATTTACAGGCATCGCTTGTCACGGTTCAAAGACTAAAACATCTCCGAATACCAACTTCATAAATAACTCCGTTAAACTTTAATCACTCGACTAACTGGTGTTGCTATATTTCCGAGAGATTGCGGAAGTGTCGTGATTTCCTATTAATGGATCCCGCGTTTGAGAAATTATATTTGAAACTGTGTCCGAGATAGTACCTTATGATAGGTATCTATGTCTCTTATGGTTACTTGACAGAGGTGGCTATTTAGCGATAAAGCGGCTTGTTTTTTAGTATGATTTTTGTTTATTTTTATGCTTTGTCATTTCTATGCTTTGGTGTTTCATGCTTATTGATGTATAATGATAACACAAACTAAATACGATTTTTTAATTTATTTCTAACCTATAATTCAAGAGCTGATGGCCCACCTGATGGAAAGTGGTTACTTGTTCTATGGAAATTTGCAACATCACAAGTGCTGCCTACACGCTATCAGTATCGAAGGGGAGATTGGAACCTAGCCACTGATGCCGGAACACAATTCAAGTTTGTTTTGGATTCATACTCTAGACTAGGTGTGGTTGCTATCCAGGCGGGTAAATGCCCTGCCATCGGGCAGAGGGTGGTTTTGTCGCCTCTCACAACAGTCCGTTCCTGCACAGATATTCGAATGTTATATTATACTTTGATGCAGCTTATGTGTCCGTCAGTTTATATTATACATTGTCAGAGTTTTAAACATCTATTGTTATTTACAGGACGATGATTTTTGTCTTTTTTTTTAATTAGACTACGCCTGGATGTCGAATAATAACCGTGTACTGCGTAGGTGTTACATAAATTCAAATGACAGATAAAAAGTGCGCCCAGACCGGAAACAACTACAATACAAATAGTTTTCGTGTGGATACGACAATGCAAGGCGACTACCGTAGACCATTACCGACGTCTATGCCGTAAAATACACTGTATTACTATGTGTAATGCATAATATTTCAGTATGTTTTTTGGTAAAATAACGTTCCAACGAAAGCCTGGATGAGTTAGGGGGGAGGTTAGTGTCTTGGTAAATGTAGGGGAGGGTCTTCTATACTATGTTCCTCCAGATCACTAGTCCTACGTATTGTGCCAGGTTACCAATATGATATCTCTGGATATGGAGTATGGACATATTCTGGGTATGTATGACAAATGTCAAAATTAAGTAGAACCTTATGCCAAGTTTTTAACTTTACAGTGTATGTAAACACTTGTCAAATTCACAATGCGATTCTACAAAAGTGGCCGCTTTAATTACCCTGGTCTCTTTCCAATACTCAAAAACGTCTCTGCGACGCTATAACCAGCTTACATATCTGCTCCGTAATAGTGGTAAGCGAGCCTAACGATTGGCTGGAATAAAACGTATAAAAGGAAAAATTAGGCATAGCAACCCTACGAACAATAGTCAATTACAAATTGATTCGAGAGCCCTTTCTCAAAATAACAATTTAATAAATATTCCAACCTCAGCCGGAAACGTTTAGTGTTGCCAAGTAATTTTTCATTATAATTACTTGTAAAATATTTATAGGCTATTGTGAACTGTATTTACGGACTCTTGGGTTTTATAGACATAGGGCTGACAACTTCAACTTTTGGTATTTCTTTAAATAATTTTTAAGAGCACATTGAATTTAATAAAATCAAGTTGTATGTAACTAACAGAACGAAGAGAAAGTAAATAAACCGCTAGGTTAGATAGATATATTAAATTAGTTATAATTAAATATCTACTAGCTTGGTGTCACTTTCCATCATGTGGGTGGACCGTCAGCTTATCTGTATCCTAGGTTTAAAAATAGTTATATTCCATTTATAATTATTATTGAAGTCTATAAATAGAATAATGACCCTAGTTTCATCGTCTTCTATGGGTAAGTTGCTCAGAAGGTTGATAACGTTATCTCGCTTGGTTACTATACTAATCCATTGTATAAGATATAACATCAGCTCTTTGATCACATAAGGAGTCGATTAGGCGTACCAAATATATGGTGGCCATCTCCAATTCTAGTAGTTTCAAACTTTTTTCACTACAGTTGTGTTCCGCCATATATATAATATGTCTAGTAGTTTAGGAAAAAATATCTGCGACATACAAAGACAAACAGACTGACTGACATGCAACTACAAAGCTTCCAATTTTTCCAAAATTGCTTTAGATTCTAAAAAGGGAATCTTTTCAGCATAATATTTTTATGTTATGAAAGTAGGCAACCCTAGGCAAAAAGACATGAAAATTGTGTAATTTATTTCTAATAATTTGTCCATGGCACGTCAAGATTTATACAACACTATGCTAGACGTATGATTTGTAGTCGTTTATCACTTAAAGCTCTAATTATCTTAATTGATGACGTCGACCATTCTCATGTAGTCTGTTGCTGTGAGAGTCATAAAACATGAAAATTTATTGAAAACAAAATATGATCTAATGATTCCTGTTTCTTCTTTTTTGGCTTTTAACTAAATTTTGGGAACCCAAGGATGCATAGTATTATTATGACTCAACACAATAACTATTTTCTTAGTAAAATGATGGGCGGCCTTTTCGCTTAAAGCGATATCATCCAGGAAATCTAACTTTCAAAAGTTTTAATTAATCTGGTGATGTAGATAGACCGAACAGTTTAAATATAGAAAAGAAAAATGTTACTGTCCGTATATTGAACAAGCTTATCTATAACCACATACATACGTATAAATGTGAAACTGACTATTTGATTATTCGCTCCTTGTCATCTTAATTGTCGACTGATTTTTACTAAAGTACAATATAGATTGGGGTACAAAAATATCCAAATCATATCTTGGAAAATCCATGTATATATATATCATCTAGCTACACCCAAATAAGTGCTTAAAGTAATATAATACACATGATAAGTAGAGCAACAAACAATTTCCGGAACGTGATACACATTTTTCTTTGTACAGTATATAAAAAGTTGTGTACAATGCTTCGTGTAAACATCTATTTAATTTTATCTAAGCGATATACCTATACACTTATTATTTATAATGCTTACCATTACCCCGAAAAAATAACGATAAAAGAGAAATTCAACAAGTTGTTGTTAAAGCAATATTGATTGGACGTTTATAAGAGAACCCATTCATTTCCTTATCTTATCAGATAGTAATCCTTATTTACAACACTAAATTTCGTTAACCAACGGCTCATATCGTGTTTTTGGTGTAAGTTCATTTGTAAAGCGAATGTCAGAAAAAGTTATTAGTGCTTTTATAAATAGCATAGTATTTCCTTTACATCGGGACTATTGCCCACGCGATACGCTGTCACGCTATTGTTTGCTGTTTCAAATGTTTTTGGGCTAATATTTCGTAGCTTTCTTTTGAAGTTGCTGTGGGTTTTTAACTTGAAGTTTGATATTTTTCTATTTAAGTTTTTGGCGAGAACTGAGTGCTGTTGTGCTCTGCAGTTCATAACAACTATATTTTTTGTTAAATATATTTTTTTCTTCAATAAATATAAGCCTCTGGTTGAGCGTGATCCTTACTGCAACGCCGAGACTCTCGGGTTAAATACCTGGTATGGTAATTTCGCAAACAAATTTTTCGTTACTCTGGTGTGGGATCGACCCCATAGTAGACCGTTGTATATTACCCACAACACAAGCGTAACTTTTAATTTGGGGTTATACAATGTGTGTCTTTGTCTGCCTATTTAATTATTGATTCAAGTTTTTAACGGAAACTGAAATATTGACGTTTTGCTGTGCAGTTTTGTTTTCATAAGAACTAAAAAATTAAAAAATTACCAACGATTGTTCTATGCTAATCTATGGTAAAATTATAAAAAAATATTCTTAGGGTGCAGAGAGAGTTTTTATGTATTTTATTTGTAATTTTTAGAATTCCGGAATTATTTTTGAATAAAACGGAACTTTAATTATACAGTCCTTTCAAATAAGACTTATATTATTATTGTATTAATGTGTTGATATTTCATTTTTTTATTAGCTTTTGATACACACACTCAGGATAAAGTGCTAATTTTTTAACACGAGCTAATCCGTCAGAAACTAGCTTTGCCTGTGTATAACTGTAATAGTCCCGAAAATATAAAAATGGAACTATTTTATACAAACTAATATAACAAACATAACCTAAAAAATAAACTCTAGGAATAAACTATCTACGTATAAAACTAAATCTAGAAAATCTACTGCCAGACCACTGTCAGTGGGTAATGTTTCCGAAAGAACGGCCGTATTGCCTCTTTGTATAGCAACAATAAAAATTATAGTAATTTATTTAAACTTAAAATAAACGACAAAACGCCATGACCCAGCGTGATTAATGACCGTCACTTTACCCTACTTTCTTTAAAAGAAGAATTTTTAAAAATGCTCTTCATTATAGGTAATTTCATAATATTTATAGCAATGTTCAGGGAGCGTAAAGTGCGTGAACCCTCCCGTCGCCGGTGCTACATCAAAGTGAGTGAATGAACGAATGAGTGAGCTGTGAACGTGTGACCGGGTGAACGATTCCGCACGCCTCGCTGGAACTGACCGGGATAAGTGCGGTCATTCGGACTTGGGTTGTTTAACATAGCAGGGTATTGGATTAGACATACACCGCTTGTTGTTTGTTTGTCTACGTTTTATTAATAGCTAATTAACTTCTATTCTTTGTTTACACAGCGACGTATGTATTATTAATCAATTCTGATGTGTCCTTTTTGACGGCTTTTGATGAGCTTTTTGCTATCTTCTTATCCACATAGGCGGCAATTATCTGATCTTATAGAAAAGCTAATAAACTTTATTTTTTAAATTTAATTCTTACCTTATTTTATATAAGTATTTCATTTCGCCAGGTGGTAGGGCATTTGCCCGACTGGATGGCTACCACCCCTGGTCTGAAGCATGTCGCCATAACAGCCTTGAGTTGTGTTCCGGCATTAGTGACCAGGTTCCAGTCTCCCTTAAGAGAGTAGCAGCGCATTTGTAGCACCTTTGGTGTTACAAATGTCCATAGGCGATGGTAACCGCTTTCCATCAAGTGGGCCGTCTGCCTGTCTGCTGAACTCCTGCAATAAAAAAAAAATAGTTTTTTTTTTTATAACCTTTAGATTTATGTGAGTTTTGAATACAATTAAAACTGCGGTATAATATCAGCGTGTGTTATGTCTATTACAAAGTGGTCATAACAACATTTGTTTATTGTTATTGCTACGGAAAAAAACAGTAAACGAGTCGTTAGCTGATGGAAAGTGGTTATTGTTACCTGCCTTTAAGGACTTTTATGACACATCTTTATAAAACTCGATATAATAGAGCTGTGACAAGATCTCGGGTAAGAGTCCATTGCAAACTCCCAAGGTGTGTAAAATTTAGTTGAATATCCAGAAACACGTGCCAATGTTGAACCTTCTGTTGTTTTCAAAATTATTACTTTATATATGTAGATATACTAACCAATTCAACAAGAAGTTAGATTAATTAGACATACCTATCTGTTATAGCAAATGGCAAGAAGAGAAATATGATTGTTCTAAAACGCATAAAATTAGATCAAACTAATATTATTGCACTTTAGAGTTAAATAATTATTAATAATTTAACTTAAAATAGTTTTATAAATAGGCACATAAAAATGACAACACAGAACTGTGACAAAGAAATGAAAAATCAAACAAACTTCGTATAATATTCTAATTCACAATACAAAGCTTTATCAAACAATAGAAACCGCGCCATTATTCCAACCAAAAAACCACAAAATGGACTGGACGGTATTTAAACAATGTAACTACGGTTGTAGTTCTGCAAAACCAGTAAGCAAATTAAAAACAAACAACAGCTAAAGTCTAATATATTTTACTATAAAATAGATAATCTAGAATGAATGAAAACTTTTTGTTGTTCACCATAAACTTATAAAAACAGCAGCCCATAAATGTCCCACTGCTGGGCTCGGGCTTCCCACTATTTGGGAACGGACAGAATACCCGCCACGCTTGGCCAAGGCGGGTTGGCGGGTTTGACACATATTATCTCGATGTGCAAGTTTCATCACGATGTTTTCCATCACTGATCTTAGCACGTGGTAATTTTAACAATATGCATTAGGTCAGAAAACTGCCTAAGTGGTGCATGCGTTCCGGCCAGGAGTCTAACCCCTGAAACTATCATTTTAAGCAAGTCCTAATATCACGTAGTTCGGAAGTTAGGGAATCCCGGAAAATATAAAGTCAGGGAATATATTGTTTTAGTATCAATTGGATCCAAATCAGCTAATTTTTAAGTATACTACCCACTTTAAAACACTCCCGGGAAAATTCCCGAGGATTCCCGGAAAATTAAAATATCGCATCTCTTAAAAAAGAACATAAGCTATCGTTCTAGTGAAATAGTGTCACAATCAATTACTGTTACAAGTTACTGTCAATCAGCGAAAACCGCATCGAAATCGGCCAAGTAGTTTTTACATGATTCCCGAACAAAGAGACAAGAAATCTTAAAAAAATTTGCACCGTGTTTTTCGTCTTTTATATAGTGTAATCCAGTTGGTTTTTTTTAATAGCTACAATGTGCAGACGTTGAAATACCCTTGCATGTTGGTTTTTAAACTATTAGCATCAACGTAAAATTTTATAAATACTTAAAGATTATTTATTAACACGCTATTTGACTCGTTAAAATTATGGCGTCTAAAATCACCACGCTGCTAAAAAACTTTGAGGTTGCAATTTTTATAACATGAAAAAAGGGTCCAAGTATACACCATATTTTCTTTAAGTATCAATTATTATTGTTCATTTTAGTATAATTTGTTAATATTTAGTAAATTTTCGTCACTGTTTCAGTACACTTATTTAAATAAATGTAAAACTAAATCTCATGATTTTTCCGTATTTTATAATTATGAATTGTATCAAACTTTATCGTCGTAAAATTTTGGCGGAGTTAATAGAATATGAAATCCGTAATTTAATGGAGAATTGATTTGTGCGGAAATCGATTAGATAGCGCACTGAATCACTGATACATTTATTAAAAGATTTCCAAGCAACTTTGACTCCGTTATCGCTTTGAAAGAAAAAGGGGCTCTGTCGACACTATGGCCAAACTAATGCTAATTTATAAATAAACTAACCCCTTTCATGTAACAGGTCAGTGTCCATGCCAAGTAACCCGTGAACGAATGAGCGAGTGAGTCGGAGAACGAGTGAACGGATGACTTATTTATGTAACAGCAAGCCATTCGTACCAACTACAAAGCTTTGAGTGACTGCAAGTACGTTAAAGCGGTCAAATTGACATGAGTTTACGCAAGGAAACGGTTAATTCTTTTGTATAAATTTAAGTATGTAATTGGTTTTATGCACTTTTATACAGACATAGGGATACATGAAAAACGTTCGGGCAAGTACAAACTATGTAGGGTTTTTTTCGGGTGACAAACATGCACATCCAATCTAAATTAACCCATATCTCAAAAATAAACTCAGTCGTAGGACTGCATGTCGGAAGTTAAAACTTTGTATCAGAGCGTAAAGGTTTTCTCCATCACAAAAGTGCCCAACGTGCCTAAAGAAGTTTTCACCTCAAAATATTTAACGAATACTCGTCTTATACGAATTAGTGTTCAAGAATGTTAACCACTGTTAAAAGTTTGTTAGAATTTAAATTACCTTCTACATTAAATAAATAATATATTTAATAAAACACCGTGTCATTGTTGTGAAAAAAGACAAATTCGGTTGAAACCGTGACATCACAAGTACGGCTTACAAAAAAATACATAAATACATTTGGAGGTTGCGTCTCAATAGGTTTTACTTTCGAAATGCGTTACACAAAAAAATCTTTCTCTGTTCCATGTAAAGTAGACGCTCGACTTTAAGTTGGGAGGTTAGCAGAAAAAAATATATTTATGCTTTATTCTTGTTTTCTAATATAAGCTACAATTTTTAACATAAAATATTTTTGTTTACAGGTATATATCAACCCGTCACCACACGTGACGTAATGGATATTCAAGTAGGTAAAGTAAATAATAATACAAAACGTGATCAAGAGAGAAGGTTTCCACGTGCCATAGATTACGTAAATTTTATTTCTGAATTTTATCTTATTTTCAAACATAAATTAAATCGCTTATTAATCCACGGTCTTAATATTAATATTTTTAGACAACAAGCGGCTTTATCGTTTCGTAATACTTTGCAGACAATCTAAGGAAGAAAAAAATTAACTAATCTGACGTTCGATGTAGGTGGGAAATCTTATTTGTTTGTCTTAAGACTGCTATTATTAAATCGCGCTTTTTTTAAATTCTTGAGTACAGCAGAACAAAACCTGGTGGAATCCATACTAGAATCATTATCTTGATTACAGTTATTAGGGCCGGCTCGATCGGTTTGATACCATGCTCTCACAGAACGTCGGCGTGAAACGTCCTTGAATTAATATTATTTCGTACGATGAGTAAAAGATATAGTAGCCCACTTCCTCTTGCATTATCCCATTCCTCCTGTCTGATCCCTCTATCCCATCTTTATTCCATTCTTTATATATAAGTAAGTATACAGGAGAAATCCGTTTGGGGACCATAAGCCGCGCGAGGGGGAAAACTCACAGCCCGTGTGTGGGCTTCGCCAAGTCGGGATTAGCACCCCACGTGTGCTATTGCCACGCTGCAATTAGGGATACCCACTAAAACCCCCGATCCTTCAGCGTCCTTCGTTCGGGTTGTAGGCTCGCTTGCGCATTCACCTCAAGCCCGGACAAACGACAGCCGGCCCCTTTGCGGGCTGGCCTCACCGTGGAATAGCCGGAGATCTGGGTTTCTCCGGTTACCTCGCCGCGGATCACGCGGATTGGGACGCGCGGTTCGGTGCGCGTCCTTCCTTTCCGGCCTTTATGTGCGGGTGGGCCCAGTTTTCCTGCCGGTCGCCCACATGACCGTAGCCTACGGCACTTAGAGGTCGTTATGGACGCCTCTGCGTCGCCGCCACCAGCTCTGGCGGGCGAGGAGCATGGCGAACTGCTCTTTCTCCCGCTCCGCGGACATGATGGTCTCGCTGAAGGAGGCGGCTGCGTCCCACGCGTCAGTGCTCTCGACCAAGGCCTTCACCACGGCCGGGAGGGACAAATCGCCGCGACGAAATCGCAGCGCTACTCGCCTCAGACTGGACACACCTGCCTGGAGGGTGTGCAGCGCAGTGTTTTCGTCGCCGCCGACGCAGTGGTGGTACCCTGAGGTTTGCTCACGCCTAATTTGACACAGGTAACTCCTACCGGCGTCAGACGGAACGTCAGGTTGCCGTGATGCCTCTGCAGCCATTCTGGCATGATCGCTGGGATCTCTATTCCATCCCTCCTATCACATGTTAAAGGCTGACAACGTGTTGATTTGGCTTCTGGTGTTGCAAACGTCTATGCGCGACGGTAGCCACTTTCGATTAGATGGGTCGTCTGCCTGTTTGCGAGCTTCGCAATAAAAAAGAACCGGCTAATGGGCTATCTGATGGAAAGTGTTTACTGGCGCCTAAGATTATTTGTAACACCTTTGGGCGCCCATAAGCGATTAAATACTGTTAAGTAGACGTTTAAATACTGTTTAAAGTTAGTTTTAATAAAATTTAATGTTTTTTGCTATCTCTACATCATCCGTTTGAGAAAGACCCGGGACGTCGAACAAAGGTAGCAGAAACCAATTTGTTACGTGATAATATGCTCCTCCTCCCACCTTACATCCCTCCTTCCCTTATGATACGAAATGAGTTACTATAGGTTCGATTCCCATTTAAAGAACGTATTTTACCTCTCTTTGATGTTTAAGTGTTCTCTGAATGTCGTTTTGTATTCAATCTGTTCTTAATTTCCGTATATCGCAATTTCCGGGTTTTCTTTTTAAGTGATCTGGCAGAGTGTGTACCGTGTGATTGTCGAAATTTTAAAAGTGTAAGTTTTCGACCTTTCGCTACTTTTCGCTGGCCTTCATAATTCTGAAGATTTGGAATTTTGTCATGCTAAATAATGAAAACTTTCTGGTAGTGTATACTACATACATATTGGTCACTAGCTGACCCGTGCCCACTTCGCTGGGCGTCATTAAAAATATAAAAGCACGCACGCACGCACACAAATCAAGGTTTTATTATTTTTTGTAATTTTTAACCGATTTCAAAAAGGAGGAGGTTCTCAAATTGATTAGTTTTTTTTATGTATGTACACCGATTACGCTGAGATTTATGACCCCTTTTTCCGTGATTCTTCTTTAGTTTGATGCGGAATAGTTGCCATTTGGTTCCCTAAAAATTTAACATACTTTTTTTGGCCCAGTAGTTTTCATTTTATGCACAGTTTTTTATGAAAATTTTCCGTTCCCGTTTCTTGGGACCTATATTTTTTTAAGGTGCCGACCTTTCGTAGGCCTACCCATAGCTAGACACTAAAAAGTAACAAATAAAAAACTAAAAAGTATAAAATAACTTAATAAAGATTTTTAACTAAGAATTTATTTAGTTTATTAAGAGACAAAATAATATAAAATTTTCTATATCTTTAAGTCGGTGCCAAGTAAACCATAAAAATTACAATATTTTGCAACATTTTGTTATAACAGTGTATATGGTAATTTTTATGGTTTTAAGTCGGTTTTTTTATAATTAATTCACAAACGCGGAGAGCACTCGCAGTGCCTCCTGCGAGGATGTGCATAATTCTTGCGTGGAACGTTATTGTTGTTACATATTTGATAGGCGTTCCCGTGCCCACTACACCGGAGGTCATCAAAAAATATTATTAATCAAAATCAAATATAGCCTATATCACTCGGGAATAATGTAGCTTTCCACTGGTAAAGAATTTTCAAAATTGGTTCAGTAGTACCGGAGATTACCCCGAACATCCAAACTTTACCTCATTATAATATTAGAACAGATTCGTTTTAATTAACCTCACCTTCTATAGCTTGAACAGGTGTTCATGCAATATAACGATTGATGACAAATGTGCAAATTATTAATACTAATAAATTGATTTAAAAATATCCATTACACTTGATTCTAATGTGTGACACAGTTACAAATAGATTAGTTTTAGTTTAATAATATCAATCTTTTAAAGACTCAATGCTGGGCTTGGGTATACTCATTTTTAGAACGAGCAGTATACCAAGTACATCTTGTACAAGGCATATTGGCGGGTTTCGTACATCGGTTATCTTAATGTGTCACTGTCAGTGCATGGTTATGTACAACAATATTCACTTTAAAGAAAACTAAACTTATCAGTGTTACATTTTTACTACGCGATAGTACTTTCCCATGTCAATAGTAAGCATGAAAGTTATCTTGATAATACGTCAATAATACCTATAGTGCTTCACTATTTCGAAGTAACCTTCAATTACTAAGAAAACCCCATACATATCGAAATTCCAATAAAATTGTAAGATATCCATCTTAGAGGAGATATTACGCTGCTGTTATTACAGCCAACCAATATTTGTCAAAGAGATCAGGGTTCATATAATAAAACGTACATTCCAAACTGACACTTATAGCAAACGTTATAAGGTTCAAGGAATTTGTGAGATCATAGGTCAGATTAAGGACTCGAAACTACGAAGGAATATAGCTTTTATTATTAGGCGATAAGGTTCAACCGATACTGTTATTGATGGTTAGTATTAGTTTTAGAAAGGGTCATCGTGATTATTGCAAAATAAGTCCTATTGATGGTGATTAGGGTTATTTATTCAATGTTTTTAACCAGCAATAATAGGACTTATAAAACCTCGAAATAGTGCACGTAGAGCATTGAACAAGTTAGTGATGGAAGAAACTTTGATGTCGAGTGATGTCAGGTCATAGAGTTACTTCTTCAGATAGATGGATTATTTTAAGCTATCAACTCGCTTGCTTGTCGTTAAAGTATAAACTCGGTTTGATACATTTTCTTCTTTTTCTTTGATAATTTCTCTTCGGGTTTGAGCTGGTGTCGTATAAAACTTTGAGTAATTCTTCAAAGGACGTAACACTTGTTCAGTTCTTAAAAATAACTTGCGAACTGACCAGATTCGTTGCGTATTTCCACTAAACGATGAATCCAGTATTTTTTTAATTGTGCTTTCGTTTTTTTGGGTATCATAATAGATAGATAGATAACACTTTATTGTACACCATTACAGAAAATTTACGAACTAGTATTTATTATTCTAATTGTGTACAAAGGGTGGTCTTATCGCTAAAAAGCGATCTCTTCCAGACAACCCGTGGCAAGAATATTGCTGATTAGGAGTGGCGATGGTTATACCACCAAATGCTTTAAATTAAAACTAAGACAATTACTAATAAAAAAAGCATATTACACAATAAATGAGTATCTATCTGACCCAAATACTGATACAGGAGTTTGATTTTGTGACATGAGAAATCGTAATTATTATTCAGCATTAGCACTATAAATTGTATAAATCTAGACATTATTAGTTTTAAATTATATTTTTTTGTAAGCTACATATGTGGCAGGATACAGCGATACCTATTTGTTATCATTATGGACATCATATTCAAACCTGTATACACAAAATAAATTACTTTGACTTTGACTATATACATAATTATTGTACGATTACTTACATTTTGATAACAAATATATAACTATACAAATATACACATAAGTTATATACATATACAAGATATGGTGATAAAATGCAACTATTTAAACATAATAGTTAACAAAATCGACATCGATGTCGTTCAATTTATTGATGGGCTGACAGTACCTACTTTGAGGATCAGGGCTTCTGTTACCCGCTTGTGCACATAAGGTTAACTTACACTTGGTGTTGTAAAAAGTCAAGTGAGAGCAGCTGATACTGGATTCGACCAACCCAAAGATGGAAGCAGTACTTCACGTGAGGACGAACTTGGCCTTTATGCAATAAAAGCCTGTATCTCGGCATGGAGTACCGCTTAGCGAGCGTTTATAATGTACTTTGGTAACTTGAGTAGATTCCTCTAGCAGTTTTTAGAATTCCATGGTTATGTATGGATGTTGTCAATACTTTTTTTTTTAATATTCTTCTAATTTCTAACTTACATTTTTCGCATTACGAATAAAATTTGGGACGCTTTTTTAAATAATAAAGATAAAATATTCCAAATAGGCCTAAATGTTGTCCCGTGAAAAATAAGCTAAATTAATGCGCGGAGGGGTCTGTCAATAAGTGCCAGTCCGGTGTGGAATTTATTTTGAAATTTCTCACTCCGCTTCCCTATAATCTGCCATTGTTATAGATGTTCGTGTAATGGAAGCGATTGTTAGATGTACTTGGTACTTACGAAACAATTCTTGCCAATCCCGGATTGCCACGCACTTGCTACCTTGAACTATGAACACTTTTTTAGAGATCCAAACTGTCCCGTTTTTATCATTTGACTACGGAACGATAACAGAAGTATTTAATCCAAACAGTAGGTAGGTATTTAATCATATTTAATTAATTTCTCAAAATATATTTCTTAAATCACCTCCACACATTTTCCAAACTTTTTCTTTCTTTCTTAATCCAAATTACATCATTTCTCAAAAACTATTCAACAAGTTCTGTTCAAATCGATTTTTTTTCTTCATAATTCAAGACAATAATTATGTCACATAATATTTTCTTAAGTTTTCGCGACTTGTATACATAATAAAACTACTGCCAGACCTCAAGACACTGTGAGCTCTTTCTGCGTACAACGGAACACAAACCAACTTGACTGATAATTACTTTTATTTTTCCTTCCACCCATTTTAATATTATATAAAATTATTAGAGCTAGGCATGTTTGCTGAAGAGTTTCTTGCGCCGCTTCTTCTCTTCAAGCCATAACATGTTGCGAAGCGGTAGTAAATTAGATTAGGCTCCCATAGATTAAATAATAACCATAAACAAAATTAAAAATTAAATAATTAAAATTAATAAGTTGGCGGTAGGCTAAATAAAACTTTAACAATACTCGTTGACACTTGACATCTTTGTCTTCCGTGATCACGGCCACTGAAAAGTGGCCGAAACGTCGGAAAAACCAAAATCAAATAAAATTACCGCGCTTAAAACCGTTAAAACGTAGTTTTATTATTATTAAATAATTATGTCGATATTTTAAAAAAATTACACATCGCAAGTCGTCTCTTTCACCTAAAACAAATACAAAATCTAATCTAATTTTTTTTTTAAATGGAGGGTACTGGGAGAGTTTTGTTTTGTTGTGTAGTCTTATTTTCAAAAATATGAATGCGTATTACTTACAAATTAACAGTAGTTGTAGGACATCGATTGTTTTTAAGCCAGAATTATTTGTTTATGATGAAAATCTTGACAGTTTAGTTAAATGTGCCTTTTCGAACTACCTTAATAACTTCGTTGTTTAGCGGCAGACAAAGACCTACAATTTATCTAAGTTGATACTGAAAATTAATACATCTGATATAGCTGTATGGAATACGTTCCATTATCTTTCATTGTGGTAATTTTAAAGAAAAACAATAATTAATCTAATTTTAAACGTCCATTCCATTATGTATATATGTATATCAATAACGAAACTTATTCAGTTGCCTACAAAAGAGGTCAATCAATAACATAACTTATTAAAGCATCTACCTATTAGAGGGTAGATAAATACTTTATTATTGAATCTTTTATGAATGCTGTTGACGAAAGATATCACTAATTACATCTTTTATGTAATATTATTAAAAAGTTATCTGTGATTGATATTTGTTGTTGGTTTCGTAATATTTAGCTTTTTTATATTATTCGGTATAATTAAGTTTCAAATAAGTACTAGTGTCTATAATTTGTTTACCCAATTAAAGAAGCCTATTTGACTTGTGTAAACAAATTATACTAATATTGAGATATAATATTTTGCCAGGTGGTAGGGCATTTGCCCGACTGGATGGCTACCACCCCTGGTGTAAAGTATGTCGCCATAACAACCTTGAGTTGTGTTCCGGCATTAGTGACCAGGTTCCAGTCCCCCTTAAGAGAGCAGCAGCGCATTTGTAGCACCTTTGGTATCGCAAATGTCCATAGGCGATGGTAACCGCTTTCCATCATGTGGGCCGTCTGCCTGTCTGCTGAACTCCTGCAATAAAAAATATATATATATAAGTTTTTGAATTGCCAGGTAAAAGCATCTATAAGAAACCTGTTTGAAAAGATAAAATAAAGATAACGAAGCAAAAGATGAATGTCAAGATTGTAGCTAGTGGAGATCTATCGTCTCTGCCTAATCCCTATGGGATATTTGTGGACATATATAACACCAAAGGTGCTACCAGTGTGCTGCCGCTCTGTAAAGGGGGTTTGGAACCTGGCCAATATTGCCGGAACGACTCAAGATTGTTATGGCGGCATACTCCAGACCAGAGGTAGCCATCCAGATGGGCAAATACCTTACCACCAGGCTGTGGGTTGGTTTGCCGCCTCTTACGACATGCACATGCACGCATAATCAGGTAACCATAACCACTTCCAGCTCTGTATCTATATCAACGTTGTCTATGGAAAGATATATTAAATTCAGTGAAAGCAGCACCCTTCCGCACACTAACGATGGTCCGGCCTAGTCCTTTTCGTCCTTCGTCCTCATTCCGGTCCTGCGCGGTCCTTTACCTAAACTCGTTAGGATTACGTCTATTTTACCTGTATTTATATTTATTCAGATTGTAATATTGTGGTGTTTTAGTGGCTAAAGTACCGGGGTTCCGTCATAATATAGATGAAATAATTAATTTTGGTGAACAATAAAGTGTTTTCCTCACAACCCTCTGTTGTTCGTGCCTACCCCGCAAGGGAACTGGCGTGAAGTTATGTATGTATGTAATAAAATGTTTTCGTTCATTCATGAAATTTAAAGCAACTGACCCCTTTGGTCGGTTCCTATATCTTACTATTCATTCACTTGCTCTACCATCGGTTGAATTTCGTCATAACGTGTATGGAGCTAATGTCAAATTTTAACTGATATTAAGGCAAATGAACGGGCGGTAAGATATAACTGCCAATAATATCATCTTATAGAACGTTGCGGGTCTCATACATTTTTGTACTGTTATATTATGATATTGTTACGAATTTGCAGGGGATTTGTACAATGTAAATTCAAAATAACGTTGGAGTTATCACAAAGTTTAATAGAATATGTTTCTATTTCTGTTATTTTAAGCCCAGGAGTATACTATCAATCAGCGAAAACCGCATCAAAATCGGCCCCGTATGAATTACGTGAATCCCGAACAAACAGACAAACCCAAAAAATTGAGAAACAAAAACTTTTTACACTTACAATTTTATAATAATATATTATAGATAAGAAATTCGTTTATTTTTTTAATTCTCGTACGTCTGTAACGAAGCCGTAAACAAACCTACTGCAAATAGTGGCAAATTAAAACAATGAAGTAATTAATATTTTAGGAGGAATTCAGTCAAACAAAAACATCGAAACCTGTGATTAGTGGACAAAGACTCAAACTTCTTGTAAATATCGCTTTCAAAGGACAATTTCCAGTTAATCGTTGCTTTGACTTTTTATTTTGTAATTTATTCTTCAAAGGTAAAGGAAGACGGTAATAACGATTTTAATTAAGTTGTCCTGATTGAGATTTTTTGTTTGACCCTTAATAATGTTATTTGTCAAATGTCTATATTTAGGCATAACAAAAGTAGGTAGTTTTATTGTAGAATACGATATGATCAGGCATTTTTTTTATTGAGAAGCTTGCAAAAAGGCAGGCGGCCCAGCTCATGGAAAGTGGTTACCATCGGCTATAGACATTTGTGTTGCTAGCCTTTAGGATGGGATAGGAGGATGAGATAAAGGAATCAGACAGGATGAATGGCATAATAGATGGAATATGAGATTGGAATAAGGGGATGGCATAGGGAGAGAGGAAAGTGATCAGGGACCATCAGAACTCTCAATGTATTTAGTAAATGGGATACTGGCTTCTGTCACGACTTCATTTATGATATTTACGTATTCATATGCCGCAGACACTCCCATTTTCTGGGACTAATTTAGTTTCAATATATGTCATACTTTTACACATCATTACTTAGGTTATAATGATTAGGATTCACCTGCAACTATAAATATAGATTATTATGGTTTTGATCGTTGATCTATTTAATCGACGAAATACGTAAAAACATTATATTATTAATTAATTAAATTTGTATCATAATTATCTAGAAAATAAATTTCATTTAAATTAATTTCTGTAAAGTAGTAATATGCTAATACTTGCGACATAGGTAAGGTAGGTACTGTCACCAGTAGCCACTTAACGACACCGGCGCCCTCTATATTAATGAAAATGAAAGTCCGAACGAGTTTATTCTCCACTCAACCCTCGTTGGTACAAACCGCAATGCATACACAGTGTAAAATAGATACAGTGGGGAGAGTCGATTCAATTCTATGTGGTTAATGATTCAATATTATGTGGTTTATGAGTCAATTATGTATGTCAACAATAAGAGCAAGAATATTTTGCTATATATTGAATGAACAAAATAGGGAGCTTATACTTGGTAGTTACTTAATTTATTGTGGATATAATTATAGTTAAGACTAATTTAATATATATATTAATGGTATAATCGATTGTAAATTAAAGTAATCATAAATATGACTCAATGTTAACACCCCTTTGAACACATTGAAACGTCATGTTAAATTTTCTTTATTGCAGATAGAAAATTATACTCATTTAAATCATTCATTTTGTTTGGAAATTAAACAACTTAGAAGAAAAGGCAAACAATTCGAGGGAAACGAAGGAATATATGTCAATGCATACAATAATACGATTAGGTCATATACCTTTAACTATGACTAATTCAAAGTCGTTTATACGCGATCAATAATCATACTTAGACAACTAAAAATATATAACTGTGGTAAAGGTAAAAGAATGAATAATTTTTAGGGTCACTTTTGAGGGCTTAATTTTAAACGCTTTCGCTGAACCTGCCTCAAAAAATCTATTATGTTTTGGATAGAAAGGAGACTATATTTATTTCTAACTACAAGAACAAAGTCTATATGTACAAAAATAAATAAAATAATGTGAAAGTCACTTAAATATACAAAACAATACAAGTTATAAATTGTTTAATTTTATAAAAATAACCGACGAAAGATGATTAAGAGTAAGTCCTCTGTTACGTTTTGATATAGGATCTTTGTGAACATTCTCGTGTGATAGAATTAAAATACTGTCCTGCCTACACTGTGCAATGTACTGAGCAACGGGGAATCGTGGAAAAACAAATAATACCGCGCCTCACTCTGCAAATACGGCGCCCTTTTCATTCGAGTCCCATGTGTTTGTAATTGTCATTGTTTGTGACGACTGCCCTGGATGTTTTAGGCGTTTAAATTAATATTTTTATTAGTCTATTATTTCTGTTTACTTGTGAGAGTAACCTTGCCGATGTGAGTCGTAAGTATTTTAACACAATTCTCGAAAAGCAACCAACAACGAAATGATGATATGTCTAAACCAGATCGTCTAAGATCTTAACTAAAAAATCACAAGGATTTAGAAGAAGAAGACTTATAAAAATCAGAACATGAATTTAATATAATAGCTAAGTATAAGAAAAGTAAATAACGACAGGTAGATACATCGGAAAAGAACACCCACTAAAAGACCTTCAGACAGTTCAGAAAAGAACATCTGACTAAAAAAGACTCTTAAATAAGAAACCTGACTATGTTGGGAAATTGAAGAACGAAACCTCCATACGAGCGTACAATGCAAAATGAATTTAATCGTTCAGAGACATCTATGAATGGAGATCACCACACTTAATTTTTAATTTCCTCGCACATTATTTCGGAAATAGAAAGAACTCTAAATAAGAAATCTGACTATGTTGGGAAACTAAAGAACGAAACCTCCATACGAGTGTCTATGTACAATGAAAAATTAATTTCATCGTTCAGTGACATCTATGAATGAAGGTCACCTAATGTTTAGTTTTTTCACTATTTATTTAAGAAACATTGTATATTCTTATTATTATCTATCTTATCTTCTTAATAAATAGTGAATATTCTTATATATAAAATACAACATTACATATGAATCAATTTCCACTGAAAAATATTCTATATAAAAACTTTTGGCTCGAACAATTAATTCATAGGCCTTACTTACTCCATTAATTGTAGTGTCGGTATCATATTTTTTCGTTCACACTAACTCCACATATATTTTGGCTTAACTCCACACAAGTAATGTTCATTAATTTCCTTGTTTAAAATTCTTCTTGCATTTTTATAAGTCTTTCAATATTAAACTCCATAGTGTATTTATAATAATAATTATTATCAATTCATTCGGACTTCAATCAAATTAATTTACAAAAGCGATCTAAACGTTTACTTTTGATTAAACATTATAACTTCTATGGAATCAACGAATCCAATATTATTAATTCACCTTTCAACTTGAAATAACTGTGTATTTATACGGCCTCTAATCATAACATCTCAATTAAATGAAATAAAGGTACCCTAAACAGATATGAAGAATTGTTTGTGATATTATATTACATCTCTATTTTATTTCGTTCACATTATAGCATGTTAATTATAAAAGAAAGAAAGAAAGAAAGAAAATCGTTTTATTTAGAACAAACTAGATTAAAATAATTGTTACAAAAAAAAACAAATTTGTTCTAAAAGGAGCTTTAGTCACAGCACAATACTGGTCTGTTAAAACCAGCGCTGAATTTCCACTGAGCCTTATACTGTCTGGAATTATTATAAGTTAGTGTCCTGATGCTAGATTAAAGGCCGGTACGTATTTAAATAACCAAATTTGTTTGGGTAATGATATTTCTCATCTTGCCTTTTTTAACATGATTTGTATATCCAGCCAAATGTCATGCTAATGACTATTAAATTTTCAAGTAAGAAAGCAGCCCGTATACGAGAGAGTCAGACTCATATAACACCGGTTATATGAGTCTGACTCGGTTATAACTGCGGTCAGTCTGGAGAAACCTCAGATATATGAGACTTCTGCGTAAGTAAAACTACTCAGCCTGTCCACTAAGAATTGAGCACAATCTTGGGAGGCGCCATCGAATCTGTTATATATTATTCATATACCAGACCATGTTGATGTGATATGATTATGAATCATTTGATGTTATGTGATCTTTTTTTGTGAGGAGAAGTCGCGTATGAGGAACGCCCACCACGGAAAATCGCTGCGGGTGCGTGTGGGATTCGCTACGTTTGGATGGAATTAGCATTTCTGTTATGCCCAGCCGGGCTACGGATACACACTAAAACCCATCGGTGTGCTTCCTTCGTTTTATATCAGAGTTACGAGCGGGCCCTGGCAGGCGGAGGCTCTATGGGTCTCTTGACTGCCGGGGGAAGCATAGCCCCCGGCAACTTCCCTCTCAACAACATGTCACACCGTACTGGCTGATTAACGCGGAATAACGCATAACAACAGTTCTTAGGCAATCCGACAAATCAACCATTTACTTTTTTATATCAAGTACTGCCATTCGTTTCGGTATTTTTATTTATTTATTTTTTTATTGCTGGAGTTCAGCAGACAGGCAGACGGCCCACTCGATGGAAAGCGGTTACCATCGCCTATGGACATTTGCAACACCAAAGGTGCTACAAATGCGCTGCTGCTCTCTTAAGGGAAACTGGAACCTGATCACTAATGCCGGAACACAACTCAAGGTTGTTATGGCGATATACTTTAGACCAGGGGTGGTAGCCATCCAGTCGGGCAAATGCCCTACCACCTGGCTGTGGGTTGTTTTGTCGCCTCTTACAACAGGCCGCCCGGCCGCAGGAAATTGTATTCTTTCTCCGTTCCTGCACGGATAATAAAATCAATAAAATCAAAATAATACCATTGTATATGTGTATAAAAATTAATTTTGAACAGTTGAAACTGCGTGAAATTCTTTAGTATATGAAATATTGCATTAATCATTCTCAACAACTACTTACCGTATGATATAGCTTCATCAGATTAAACCGGCACGTGTATGACAGACACATGCCATATTATATTAGCTGCTCGACAAAAAACTAATGAACTCTGTGTTTTTCTTCACATCTGCTTATTGTAATGGAAAATGAAATACCAAAAAGGATTTAGGGGTCTATCCTTAGTGGTCTTTACATACTTGATTTGCAAATGAAATTCGTGATATCTATTTTAATAAGGACGTAATTTAATACTGAGAGTAATACGATGGTTGACAGTTAAATTAACTGGGACGTTTTCTTAGGGTTCTATAGCCATTTTGACAAAAACGGAATGCCTATACAATCGTTATGTCCGTTTATACGCCTGACAATGTAGATATGAGAAGTTGAAGGAGTTATGTAACAAGTTCAATAAGTTTGTGTTCTTTATGTCGTATGAAGATGTATACAAACTTTATTAGACCTTATAACAATACTATTTGAGCTGGGGTTTAGATATACTCGGAGATGAAAGAGTCATGCCCGAAGACAAAACGGTAACAGCAAAACTTTGTAGCCCACTTCATCAGTGTTTACCAATTTTAACATATCCCCTTCTTCCACTCATGTTTTTATATATCATGATTATCCATTTTTCTTGAACACAATAAGGTGTATGTGGATAAAATTAGACAAAGATGTCTAACGCTAGAATGACGATGCAGGCCGATTTTCATGAAATTTACCGTCACAACTGTTTTTGATGTCTCTGCAACAATCTGGATTATTAGCGCCATTCTTGCTTTTTTTGCCTCTTTGCCCTTCCGTTTTTAAGGTTGTTAGTCTATTTTTTCCTTACTTTTTTAAATTTTTTTGTTCATTAACAATATATGACTACTATTGCCAGGTGGTAGGGCATTTGCACGACTGGATGACTACCACCCCTGGTCTAAAGCATGTCGCCATAACAACCTTGAGTTGTGTTCCGGCATTAGTGACCAGGTTTCAGTCTACCTTAAGAGAGCAGCAGCGCATTTGTAGCACCTTTGGTGTTGCAAAAGTCCATAGGGGATGGTAACCGCTTTCCATCAAGTGGGCCGTCTGCCTGTCTGCTGAACTCCTGCAATAAAAAAAAAACTATTGTCACACAATTGTTTCTTGTGTTTCATATTTTTTAGTATTTTACTTTCCTCCACAACTGTTATCAAAATTTGTGAAAATACATAGATAATAAAATTACGTTTTAACGGCTGTAACCGCGGTAATTTATTTGATTTTATTATTTCGACATTTCGGCCACTTTTCAGTAGCCGTAAACACGGAAGGCAAAGATGTCAAGTATCAATGAATATTGTTAAAGTTTTATTTAGCCTAACGCCAACTTGTTCATTTTAATTATTTAGTTTTAATTTTGTTTATGGTTATTATTTACTCTATAGGAGCCTAATCTAATTTACCACTGCTTCGCAACATCTTGTGGCTTGAAGGGAAGATCTAATCTAATCTAATAATTTTATATAATATGAAAATGGGTGGGAGGTAAAATAAAAATAAATTCTAAAAAGGCAGAAATACACAAATAAAAAAAAATACTACAAAGGGAAATCAAATTTTCACAGCTCTGTACTTCACCGGGTATCGACTGTTGGTATTCCGAACCTTGTTGACGTTAGGCCCGAGTTTTCAGCTCAAAGCTTTGAATGTTCGTGACAAAAGTGTTAAATTTCGTACAGGCAAAAGGGTTTGATTGGTAACTAGTGAACTTCACGTGAGTTAATTATGTGAAAAATCTAGATATGGCTACTGTGTTTGACTTGTGTAAAAAACATTTTATACAAGGTAATGCACACTGGGAGTATGAAGAAGGTTATCGTCAAATTATTTCATACATACATACATAACTTCACGCCAGTTCCCTTGCGGGGTAGGCACGAGCAACAGAGCGCCATTTAGGCTTATTCTTACACACCTCAATTGATTTCAACTGTTTTTTTTATATTCAAATAAATGGACTTACATTTTAGGGCTCCCTAACTATGTATTTTGGCAATAAAGGAACCCTTACATGTATAATAGATACATCTGTTCGTACTTCTGTCTCTTTATCTATGTATGTCACAACTATTTTTCTAAGAAACTACTAGCTCAAAAAAAGTACATAAGGATAAAATTTTATAAAAAGATGTAACGTTTATGCCGTTACGCAACGCTGTAGTGAAATAAAAGTAAAATTTAGAGTGGTCGCTAATATATTGAGGGATGCAAAATGTTTTTCTGTTTTCATAGTCTTGTAGTATCGTTCAACAGGTTTTGAAAAACGAAATTACAATAATTATTTTGATAGACTTTCTACTTTAGTCAAGAAAAGTCGCAATAGATATTTTATTCAATAATAGTGTCTCCTCTAACTTTTGAACTACTGGCTGGCAAATAAATAATGAAAATATTAAATTCTTTGTTAATGAATTAGTCCTTTGATTAATTGCCGTTTAGAGAAACCATAGCCAAATAGAAATCACTACCATCACCTCTACGAAAGCCTTCACTACTTTGGATCCGCACACACTCATGATATGACGGAAGTCTTTTAAGATCGTACGATTATGGAAATCGTAACACCAGGAGATCATCTGTTCTGTATTAAATTTAAATTGAAAACATAACAGTCTATCAGCACATGCAAATTTTCAAATTACCATAAAAATATAGGATATATTATTTGACTTTTTATTAGCAAATATAAAATGTGTCATAATTATCATACATAAATTTTGATTAATGTTTTATTCACATTGGCCTTTAAAATCTTTTAGCCATATATTTTAAATGGATTTAATTTAGATCTCATTTTTTACCAATATCAATTAATGTATAGGTTCGTATATACTGCATGTTCTTGGAAAAAGAAGACTGAATATATTCCCCTACTATTCAAGTCGACACATCTCAATTGAGTGTTCGATCTTGACGGAAATCATTTACGCCAATAACATTCCCTTTCTACCTCACCCCTCACCCCCTTGCACCCCTCAAGGGTGATTTAATAGGGGGCGAGGACTTGGGAAGTTCAGCAAATATCGATTTATTAGGCAAATGTTAGCATTACTTATTATATTCTGTATGAAATGGTGGAACGTCTTGGAATTATGTTTGTAAATGTTTTCTTCGGTATATATAAAATGTACTTTTTTATTTTCGTATTAAAATTTTCGGTGTATTTTTTTGGTATCGTGTACCCGTGCGTGTGAAGTGCTTTATCTACACTAATTTCGATTTTGTTGCTGCTCTGTAGGGTTTATAGATTTCGATGTGATAAAAAACAAGTAATCATACGAAATTTCATATAAATGAATTGCAAGACGATAAATGAGGAACAAACAAACTATTTTCACAATAAAATACAATACATTAAATACAAAACAACATGATTCTAAATTGATGATTAAAAAGTCTTCGTCAAAGAATCGTCAGTAGGTACATAAAACTCGAATTTATTTTGGGCCTAATTCACAACACTCATTGACTTAAATTTGTTTTAGTAGAGTAGTTAGTTACGACACAGAACTGGCGAGCTAAGTCCTTACAATTTAGACAGTTTTTTTTTAGGTATATAATAACTGTCCAAAGGATGATGAAGACTTATTCGCAAGTATTAGTAAATAAATCAAGTATTAATAAATCAATTATATTTAAGTTTCTATAATAAAATTGTGTTGGGTGCCGCGATACAGACCTAGAGTCTAGTGCAGCAACCGCCGCCAAAAATAATTTGTAGCCTTAATTTTAACTAATATATAAGTTTTACATGTAATTATATAAGGCCTAGAAATAAGTTTATAAAATAAAATAAATAAATGAAATGAAAATGAAAGTTAACTAATTAACTGGAGCCAGTGCAGATAAGACTTTACAGTATGTCAAGTTGGTCGCCAAGAGGCATGTGATAGTTGGGTTTGTTATAGTTTAAATTTAGAATAAATATAATAATGATCTTCGAGTATGTTACATATAACCCTCTCTTTGTACATAAGGGAATCTGTAAAAGTTACAAACGTGACAAAAATTGAGAGGACGAAGTCTAAGGTGGTATGGGCATGTAAAAAGGTGGGACAATTGACGGATATAAATGTAAAGGTAGACCAAAAAAGAGATGGATGGCTTGTGTGAAGGATGACATGATGATTTGTGGTGTGACAGAGGACGTATGTCAGAATAGAGGAGTATGGAAGAAAAAGACATATTGCGCCGACCCCAAATAATTGGGAAAAGGTAAAAGAAAAGAGAGAGAACCCTGTCGTTGTCTAGGCCGATACATCGATCTAAAGTAATCTAGAGGTCTTTGCTTTGTTAGCTCAGAGTATTAAGTAGAGAAAATGGTAAGGCTTTTAAGTACATATTCACATAAAAATATTTCCCAAGCCTGACAATAGAAATATCCGGAAGATTTCACATCTAATCATAATTCTATGAGAACCAATACTTACAAACGAGCCTCATCCGGTTGTCTAATGACTTATTTACATCAACTACTTTCGCGTCCGATTATAAGCCTCGGCGAAAGGCTCTCGTGCGACGACCGCGTAACGTCCTCACGGACAGGGTCGACGTTATCACAAAACGGCTGGCCCGGATCAGCCCGCCCGCGGTTAGGACGGCAGGCTGGCAGGCACGGACAGACAGACACAGACGGCGGCGTCTCAGGCGCCGCCAATCAAGATCTCTCCACGTCCCTGCGAGGGACGCTAGGAGACATAGCCCCCCCACAGGATAGACTAGGCGTGTTGCTGGGAAGTTTCTTTCGCCGTTTCTTCTCTCCCAGCCATAACACGTTGCGAAACGGCAGTAAGATAGCGTAGGCCGCCGCAAACCACCGATCCCGGCCCGCCGGAATCCTTCCCCTCGGGCTTTATATTACCCGTCGCCCGTTCTCAATTAGTGCTTTGTGTCGCCCTATGGTGGCCATCATTAAATTCATCCCCCTCTCATGGCAACAGTTCAGCCAAGGTGAAACTCCTTAGGGAGCTCCCTAGAGCACGTTGCCCCCCCGGGCTCGAGCGCCTTCGCTTCGCGAAGGCACTCGCCCCAAGAACCCCGGTAAAGTTGTAAGGTCTTCGGACCAACAACATAAAGTAAAGTCCAATAAAAAAAAAAAATCAACTACTTCATTCGAGTTTAGGCTATAGATTAAATATAGACATCTTTGATGAAAAAGACAAATGCTCAATCTTATCGGCAGCTGTAACACCGTTATCTATTATCTGTATTTACATATGTAGCATCAGGTTCATGAATTGGCCATGGTCTGTAATTGTGCCAAATTATACATCAATAAATTGGTGGATGAAACGTGACGGAACAGTATATAACAACGATTTTTAAATAATGAAACATTGTGTAAATAAGTAAGGAATAATAAAATGTAAACTATAGCACAAAAGGGCGATATAACGAGTGGGCAAGAGACGCCAGCTCTCATTATTGGTGTTGACAACACAGATGTATGAATTATAGATGAGCCCTATCATTCCTACAATGTCCACGAACTTGATATTGAAAACTATGAACGTTGTTAGTCTAATACAATCAATCTGTAAAGGGCTAAGTTTGTACAATGAATGTAGAAAAAAATGAAGGTGATTGATTTTTAGAATTTTTGTCTATCTGTCCGTCTGATTGTCTGTTAGAGCATCATGTGAAAACTACTGGACAGATTTAAATGAAACTCGATACAGAGCTAGCTTAGATCCCACGACAACAGTTGGAATACTTATCATCCCGATACATGATGTCGTTATTGTGGTATAAATGCATATGTCGAAAAAGATGGTTCTACGATCTCATTCTTTGGTGCCACCATTGTAATTCTCTAACAAATACCTGGTCGTCATGTCCAATGCGAATGAAGTTTTGCTGACAAATTATAGTTCATAATTACCTAAATATAACAGCCTCTATATGCCGTGCAGAGGCTGCAGATTCTATTCCTGGGAAACTTTAAACTATTCGGCGCGTATAGGATCGAACCCAAAGCGGTCCGTTGTATATTACCCCTAACACAAGCGTAACTTAACTTGCGGATACAACGTGTGTGTTTGTCTGCTGATATATTATTATTATTACTTATCATTCAATTAAAAAGTATGCATAATAAAACTACGTTTTAACGGTTTTAAGTGTCATATTTTATTTGATATTTATTATTCCGACGTTTCGGCCACTTTTCAATAAGTAGCCTTGGTCACGGAAGGCAAAGATGTCAAGTGTCAATGAGTATTGTTAAAGTTTTGAAATTATGTGTACAATTCGCGAAAACTTATGAAAACTCTTGAAAATTATTATTTCACTATCAACATTTACAATGTTTTTTTTATTTAAATCGAATAGGTTTCAAATTCCACAATGTAATTTTAAACCCTAAATAAATTCATGTTGTCTAATATTCCCAAATAATATGTAGGTTTAAACCTTGCTTATCGAGAATTCATAATTTTTAGACTTTCCAGTCAAGCAACTTACTCAGATATATTTCTTTTAAATAATTTATTTGTATAAGAAAGAATTTATTTATAACAATTTGCTTAACCTTTCCGTTGACCTTAAATCTTTGTTGCCCAATTCTGTTGCCTTTTTTTACGAAATGTCAGCGCAAAACATTGTTTCCTTGGGGTGGATTGGCGTAAATTGGTACACACTGCAATAGGGCAATCAATATCGGACGTAGAAAACGACCCATGGACACAAAACTAGGGGGCTTCGAATTCGATTTCGAGGTAGATGGTATTTTGACTTATCTAATTTTGATTGCATATTCCTGGCCAGAAAAAGCTTTATCACCACAAGCACAGGGCAGCCTAGAGATCTGAGCGCCTAATCCGGCGACTTTCGCAGGGTCGTATGACGAATATATCAAAATAAAGCAGAATTTAATGCTATGTTTTAGTATTGCCAGTATATTTAGAAACGCATCAATTTCATTAAGTGATCCTCCAAAGACAACCGCTTTAGGGCGTCAGGTATCATTGGTTGACATCAACCTTAATTCTCTGGTCCAACGAATTTATGTGGTTTTGTATACAAAATTGAGACAGTAACAATCTTTACACCTAGGTTTTGTCCTAAACTTGATAACTGTTAACAAAGTTTTGCAAATTGTATAAACTTTGTAATGGAGTCTTGAAATTGAGCCGAAAAGTTATATAACACCTAAAGTATTATGCTCTTCTATACAGATAAATAAAATTGAAGTGTCTGTTTGCAATGTCAAAACAACATCTTTTTCTAAATGCATATGGAAGTATGTACGGTATTTACATCAAAAAATCAATTTTCTAAAATTTCGTCGCACTGTCTGGATGTTCCGGCTAATCTCTGAAACGACTGAACCAATGTTATAAGGATTAGCTTACGCTACTTTTCAAATTAGGGTTCCGCGAAACAAAATTCCACGCGGACGAAGTCGCAGGCACAGCTGGTCGTTTATATTGTATAAAGTCCTCTTTATATGAGTATCAAGGTGTGAAACCAGAATACTAAGTTTGATAATCGCGTTATAAAATTGTAACTTTGAAGACTTCTTAAATCCTACGTGACTAGATGGCGCTAGATATCATTTTTCTATCGTCGCCCTCTGTGATTCACTAGGCTAAACCTTTGTCAGCCTAGTGCACTGGAACACAGACGCCTCGGTTTCGATTTCCAGCTAGTAAATTTTACTGATCTGGGTGTCTGGGACCGGCCCCAAAGTTGGTCCCTTGAATAATACTCGTAACAGAACTTAGCTTAGGGACATACATAACATGTGAGTGTTTCTCTGCTGACAAAATTAAACAAATTTGGGTCTCATTATTTAAAACAGACGTCTGTAAACTACGGCCCGCAAGCTTAATCCGGCCCACCAGTGTTCTCAATCCGGCCAGCGACAGATAATGGCTTATTGTTGCTGTGATAAGTTGAATATTTAAAAAAACACCGAATGATAATAATTTGTTTTTATTTAAATGCTAGGTAATACTTAATACATACATACATACATAATTTCACGCCAGTTCCCTTGCGGGGTAGGCACGAACAACAGAGCGCCATTTAGGCTTATTCTTACATACCTCACTTGCTTCTTTGACATTCATAACTCTTGTCATGCACGCTCGTCTATTCTTAAGGCTCCTGACATCTCCTTCTGCTAGTACACGATCAATTTGATCAAGGAAGGTGTGTCGTGGCCTTTCACGACTTACTTACGGTAATACTTAATGACAAGTATAATTAAAATAAATTCTACTAACGTTATAATATTGTAATAATACTAATGAGATTTATGTTAAAAACGGTTTTGGCCCTTGAAACTTACTGGAGTAACCAGTATAGTCCTAGAGCTGGAAAGTTTGGAGAGTCCTGATTTAAGACATATTTGCAGGGGTCAGAAGGTTAGTCCTACGCTCAATTCCATTTTTTTCTTCATCACTATGTACTAATCCCTATTAATATTATAAATACGAAAGTAACACTGTCTGTCTATCTGTTGCTCTTTCACAGAAAAACTACTGGACCGATTTGGCAGGAACTCAGTAAATACTTATATATTAAACTCTAGTTAAACATAAGTTAAGAATTTCCTTTGAGTAAGGTTGCTTGAAAGAGATCGCTTTTAACGACTAGGCTGCTTTTTATTTTACTAAGTAACTATTTTACATACCTATGAATGTTTGAAGTGAGACTTCTTTCGAATCGTTGTGGTTTGATACTAGATGAAACGAAAAAGCGTCACTAAAAGAGATACACAAAAATCTAAGAACTAAGCCTGTGAGAGAATGTGATCGAATACATTATATTTAATAAATAAACACTGTACTCATACAAATAGAGTTGGACATGTTTGAAATTTTTCGTTAAACTTCAAGTTTCGTGTTTTAAACCTTATAATATATTATAACGATATATTTTTAAAAGTAAAATAAATGCTAAATTATACATTACAAACAAACACTAAATTCTTGATTATATCTACTTACAATATACAAATACTATAATACTATATACACCTTAACTATATATACCTTTACACTATAAAATAAAATTAAAAACTTAAATAATAAAAAGTATTATAAAATATTTACAGATAAAAATGTACTCTAGATCGCTGCCGGTGGAGAGCATATACATATAACATATGTATCCTTCACCGATAGATGCATATATGCGACGCTTCAGGGTTTCTTAGTGTGTGAAAAGCTCCTACAGTAGTGACGGCTGTGTTTGGAAGATGGGAAGCCGTATCAACACACGTTGCGTTCACCTTCCAAGGTATCAACGACATTACGTCTGGTCGCTTGCTATCGTCGCGGCACAGTCCGTTCGGTTCGAGAACAGCTTATAATAAATGAAATGTGACGTCATGAAATTTAGAATCCCCACCCCTTGTCACACTTTGTTTCACTTCTACTGCGTGTGAACTACACACACATAATTTTTTTATAATTGTTTGTTTTGGTGAGCAATAAAGTGTTATATACCTATATTTTTTCTTTATGGACGGCCACATCTAGTAGTCACTGAATTTGATTCTAGTCTGGATTATATACATAGTATGTAAATACGAAAATTTTTGTGCCATCTAGATATGATCAAAGCCCCGGACGCATGACAGCTTTCCGATCTACAAAGTTTGTTTTCGTTTGTTGATAACTACAGTAAATAAAGATACAGTTTCGACATATCAAAAAATATTAGTTTTATATCAGTTTTTTCGATGCCTCGACTATTTTTTTGTATCTAAGTTATGATTTAAAAATAGAGTGATATTTTGTATCTTGTGTTACAAAATGTTGGTGTAGCCCAGGCCATACCTCTACCCAAATTAGAAATGAGTTATTGTGCAATAGACGCTTTTTCATACAAGATCAGGTAATTTGCAGCTTATCTGAAGAGGCAATCAAGCTTGACGCGGAATAAATAGAACTTTACGCTTGGCAATGAATAGAGTAGAACATCTTTTGTAGAAGAAATAATCCATAGTAAAGATATAGAAGGAGTATAAATACTAATTAATACAGCTGTGAACGAATTTCATTAGATTGAAAATAATGATAACAGCCTAAAGATGTCCTACTGCTGGGCTCGAGCCTCCCACTATAAAGTAACGGGCAATATACTCGCCACGCTTGTCCAAGGCGGTTTGGCAGGTTTGATACATCGATTATCTCGATGTGCAGGTTTATTACGATGTTTTCCGTCATCGTCGTTAACACATGGTAATTGTAGCAATACTCAGATTAGGTCATAAAACTGCCTAAGTGATGCATGCGTTCTGGCCAGGATTCGAATCCACACCCTTTGTGTTTGGGCCGCGAGCGCTAGCCATTACGCTAGCTGTACTACCTACGCTTACCTACCTACGTACTGTTATACCGGTTCCCAGAATCCCTTTCCTACTGCATCAGCATTTCCTGTCTCTATGATACTCTTTCTCTTCCCACACACAGTCAGTTCCATCCTATCCGTCGTCGCGAGCAGTCATTTTTTAATAAGGCTCCTAATTGTTTCCGTATAAACTGTTATAGCGTACTGACGCTACGTGGAATAATAAGGCATTGATTGAAAGTTTTAGTTTAGATTTGCTAATATATAAAAATGAGATACAGACTGGTGGCGCTAACTGTATAAGGAACGCTTGTTAGGAGTTACGTTTTTCTTTGGCCAATTTTAATTTCTTAGTTGGTTACGAATACCTATTGCCCTTATTTTCGTAGTAATGGTAACGATTCAAATGTTTATTTTTCATTGAACTATTTGAATCAACAAACTTTATTTCCACAAGTACATATCGAAAGGATGTTCATCCTAATTAACTTAAACTACCACGATTAACTACCCATTGGTTCTGTAGGTTTATTCTGCGTCCAAGAACGTCATGAAGTAAAATTCGGTCGAGGCATTTTGTGCTACTATAAGATTTTTATAATTCATACTAAGAATTTCAATATCGTCCAATTATATAAACTACTTATACATGACTTATTATGGTATTTTGTTATTGTTGCCATGATACAATTCATTTATTTAGTTTTGACATAGGTGTTACATTAAACTGATATAAAATTGGCTCAAATCATTATTAATTATTTACTAAATGAATATAAAACAAAGTAATATAAATTACTATATTACATAGTTTTGTTAATTAAACATAATATAAAACACCAGGAATAAATAATTGTAAATATAAATACTTATGATAAAATTGACGCATTGACTTTGTCAAGAAGTAGATTTTGCATGCTTCATGCCCCGAGGCTATGTGTGTAGAGACAGATATAATTCATAAGACCACCTACTTTGTACCTCACTTAATGCAATGTAAAATGAATAAATGCAGTCATTTACGCAACGGCGTTGATGTTCCAAAAACCCTAGGCAATGTTGACAAGATTGCATCAGATTAACTGTCTGAATATTGCCAACCTGGGTAGTGAAAAAAATAAAGGCATTTTAAATTCGATTATAATTTAACCAAATTTTCCATTTCAATACATTACTGGAAAGTCGATCAATCTCTATTTTGATGTTGGAATTGTATTGGAAACTTCAAACAAGATGTCAAGCTGCACAAATATAGTGAGTAAACTATATTTAGCTGTACGTAGACAACGTAGCACGCTCATAGCTCACGTCTCCTGGATCCCGCTTCCATAGATTGGTTGGTACCTAGGGTTGCTACCATTAAAAATAAAAACTAGAATAACATAATTGATAAAATAAGATAAAAAAAGAGTTGTTGTAATATGTAATATTCATTTGTTGTTTTATATAATTTTAAATTAAAAACCTCCTATTTTTGGGGTCGGACAAAGTAAATAAAATCAATGATGAATTTATCAATTTTCAAGACTGTTTTCTCTAGACCACTGTCTTGTTCTAACATGAAAATAGAATTATTCACATATTCGTAACTAAACGAAGAATTGAATTCTATCAAGGTGGGCAATATTAAAAAAATACATATGCTAATCACACAAGTACGATAGATGATGTGTAATTTAAAAAAAACCGAACACTACACGATTGATTTTATCAATTACTTGAACTTTTATAACTGGCGTAAAATACATGGATTTTTACCTTTAGAAAATTTATCAATGCGTGTATATTTTAAACTTAATGCGTAACAAAATTTTATAGGAATAGAAATCTGATAGTGTCACATGTCCGTTACTTCCCTTTCGAGCGTTGTTCCAATTTTAAAAATATAAAACATTCTGATTGGACGCCGTATTCGCTACATTCATTATTCAAGTGTCAATAGCATGTTGGCTTGTTTATTTCTTTCTTTATTCTATTATCTGTTAAATCAAAATAGTACATGGTTATTCGAATTACGTGCTTTAGCTTTAATTTAATAATTCAACACAATTACATTTCAACGTTAATAGAACATTTATTTACACGATTTTTGAACATAAAACTGCAAAGTAAAACAGTCAATGTTCAAATTCCCGCCATAACCGATTCATTTTACGTTTAAAAACACACTGTAATAATCTTTTTAAATATGTCTCTGCATCATTTCTGTATCTAACCAGTGTGAAGTAACCATATATATTAATTTTTTGTTTTATAATAAGTGATTTTCCAACAAAAGTCTGCGAAATAGGACTTTGACTGACGCCAAATAACAGAGTTTGGAAAGGCGCATTTCACTACATAATTTAATATTTTAAACCAAAACGCACAATTCTTCTTTAAAACTATCAATATCCTTCTATAATATTGTTTAAATGTTATTCAACATTGAATATTTTCTGAAAATAAAACCCCACAACTACTACTAACAAAAAGTAGTAGTTGTGGGATTTTATGATCCTTCAAGTTGCCGCCAAAAATTCCGACTACAATCTAATTTCGAAATAAAGATAATTTTTGAGATTCTAATTTTAATTTCAAACACAAATTTCAAAGTTGTCAAAAGTTGAAAATAAATGTTAAAAACAAAAAAACAATGACTTTTTAGCAAGGGGATTTTTACACTGGCAACCCTGTCGTCTTATCTCGTTGAGAAGCACGCTTGAAGGGGCTGCATCAATAGTCGTGTGCCTATATATCTGGCTCAAATCGCATATATGCATACGTGCAGTCTTGATTGTCTGTCTTTGTATCATTCAATAATCACCATGATAATCTTACAGTATGTTAAGTGTTTTATAAAATTAATATCTGGACGGATTATCTGTAAATTGGAAATTATTGCCAGATGTAAAAAAGTTTTTTCACTTGTAAGTTAACACGTTGAAATGTTTCATTTTATCATCAACAAGATTTTACAACAAATAATAGCTTCGCCGTTTTTTTAGGTTTCCATAGCCAATGATAAAAACCATAATCCTAATAAATTCGTCATGGCCGTCCTCCTGTATATGTATAAACACAAAAAAACTATGTATATATAATACATAGTTGTTTTCACGGGTACGGATTTAAAGATTACATGAACGAAGCAACACAAAATTTGATACTATAATATTTTATTTTCGTACATTACTTTCAGTATATGTGTACTCTAAAAAAATTGATATTCTCTGTAGCAAAGTCTAGAAAATTCAATCTGAAACATTTCAAACAGCCTGGCTAAAACCACCAGACATGATATCTCACATCATAAAGGCAGTTACACACATAGTCAGCGCGTAATCAACTCATTAGGCAATGTACAATCAGGCTAAATGACACCCTCCACTCAACTTATCCAAAATTTAAACCGTACTCCACAGTAATAAGTTACTCGCTTTTGTAGCCGGCTGTAAAACGAGTACAAGTAGAGATCGTCGGGCGAAATTGCTCCCAGATTATCTCGAATAAAAAAAATCTTCTTACAAAAAAGCAACCGAACCGCGGGCTCTGGGCGCTTCAGATTAAACGCACATTTTGCAATATTTTCCACAAAAGGATACCTTAATCCCTAACAAGTGGGGGGTAAGCCTTGAGAGGTCGATTCTCAAAAACGTTCGTTTTAAATTCGCTTTTAACAGAAAAAGGATAAGAACCGATCTTGAAGATTTAATTTGTGCTAAGTAATTGCGGCTTTGGCGGGTATTCACATTTTAATACATACTTACGAACATACGTGTGCGTAGGTAAGTCGTATTTACATGTTTTCGGCAAGGTATAATTTCAGGTTTCTATACAATACCTGGATAATCGATACAATGCCTTGTCTGAGCCGATAAAGTAGGATATATAAATCTTAGACACTCAATTGTTTTTTTCTCGGAAACCATTTAATATGTTTCAGATTGTTCGATGGCGGCTCAATTTTAATTTTCACACATTTACAAACTTTAAATATGTTCATCAATGTACCATCATCATACCATCGTAACTGAATTCGGGAAGAAAGCTCAAGACATTTTTTTTAACTATGTGCCTATAAAAGTTTTACAGTTAGAGAAATAACACGCCAAGATAAAGAATGCGAGTGTACCGTCTTACGATTTATGCCCTTAAAGGACTAATTACATTTATTCAGCTCCATTCGCGTTTTGCGGGATGATTTTAGTATCACTTATTCAGCTCCGATTCTATTAACCGCGTGCAGTAGTAGTATACGATTGTAAAGGCTCTCATAGAGTGTCATCTCCGAAACGCTTTTGTCTATCGTGTTCAGCGCTGAATGACTGAGAAGTATACCTATTCAAGTTGAAATTTGTCTATAAAATGTGCGTAGGCAGTCCGCATGAAGCGTTGAACGCGGCACCGAATGCTGTCGTTAGCATGTACTAGAATAACAATGATAAGAACACAGCACTAAATGCTGCTAAAAGCGTGTGCATGATAAAAACACACTTGTCTTCATTTTCTGTCTGGTTGCCGCGAAAACTGAAATGATGCGGACGTATCTTCACACAAAACTGGTATTTCCTATGGACAAAAGATGAATTAAGCATAAAAAGTTAGTCCCTTAGCGTTGTATCTACGACACTGAATATATTTATTATTTCGCATGACTAATATTTCATATCACCTTGTTCCCAAAACAAGCAGGTTGCTAGCGCGGCACATTAGCTTAGCATTACCTAAGCTTTGTACACAATGCGAAAACAAATTTTTTACAGTGTATTTAAGTACGTGTCCAATAGTTTTTCAGTTTCTAAAATTACTAGTAAATCTTGACAGTGCTTTGATTTTATACCAACATGAAAAATGTTACATTTTCCCCGACTGTTTTTTTTTAACATCTCTACGGACTCGAGTTCCATACCCTTTTTTACAACTTAATTTCTATGGAAGTTTGTAGAGTTCATACACGCTTATTGTTTATTTTTGTTACTGTGTGTGACATTAATTTAGTAATTTTTATGTTCTGGTGTACCTTAAGAATAACTTATAATATTATATTTTTTTAATTTTAATACTAAACTCATACTAGTGTAGAGTGTATCTGTTACATGCTGGTGTTGTGAGGAAGTGCCTGTGCAGTGCCTTATGTCTATACCTATATATATTATCTTAACTAATGCCATATGTGTTGTTTTTCCTTTCTGTGCCTAGGTTATTAATTTTTAGGCGCTTTGTGTGTTTTGGTTTGAGTATGTGTATAAGTTTTGTTGTTAGTTGTGTATTTGTGACTTTGTGTGGTGTTATAATTTTCCCGACTGTTAGACATAATTAGAACGAACGATATTTTTGTACTAGCACCTGCATGTGGGTGAAGTTTCATTTTTACCTATGTATAACACTTGGAAACCATCTTTAAAGATTTACTTTTCTCGAAATCAATTAAGGAGTTCTTACGTATTTTGCACGTCATTAGAACCAATGAAATCAGCATGTGGGTAAAATTTTATACATTTAATAGTTGGAAATTATTTTTGAAGATTTACTTTTCTCGAAATCAATTAAGTTATTGAAGTAAAACTTCTTTAGAATCGTAGTGATTTGAAACTCGATGAAACAAAAAAGCGACACTAAAAAGAGATAAACACATAAATCTCTAGGACTAAGCCTGCGAGAGAATGTGATACGAGTTTTACATTGTGCAGCACAGATTAGAGAATCAACAAGACCGTTGATTAAAAATAGGTCCAATTTGGACCGAAATAAAACTGATAATAATATTTTTAGACTAAAACAGTAAAAAATTGAAAGTGATACTTAAGAAGTTTATTTTGAATTATAATATGTTGACGGATGAAGGCTTGTGGGGCCCTCCAGCATCTAGGGAGCGGAGGAGTCATCCCCCTGTTGACGAAGTGAGTCTGCACTGCTTCCCAGGGCATTCTCAAGCATTAATGCGCTAGGATCAGCGTGGGCGTAACTACGTTCTAAGTCTCACGCTCTTCCTGCCATAAGTGCAAGGCACATGGGAGGAGGGTGATTTTAGTGGAGTATTGAGTATTCGAGTCTCCACACATGCCGGCGATTGACTCTGGTGGCCATTAGTGTGGTTTCCTTTCATCGCTTTGGTGCAATCCCTAGCAAACGACCCGATAGTGTGCGAAATGTATTTCCCCCGCCTCAAAAAAAAGGCTTGTAAGAATTATCTGTGAGTATATTCCCTGAAGTTTCACTTCTACTGCGTGTGAATTGCACACACACAAATATTTTTTTAATATTTATTATTACAATTCATATTTCGGAGAAAATTCGAGTGAATAATAAAATTAAACTGTAAGGTATCTGATATGACATCAAATATTTGTGATGTAAATGTGTCGTGTGTTGGTAGAGGACTTAATTTATCAAGCATTTGGTATGCATGTATAACGTCACAAACGACTTTATTCCTATTTCAGGATTTTTAATAAAACTGAATTTATGCCGGAATCGTAAATCATTTCTTTTTACTTTTTTTAAATGTGTTTTCCCGACTAGTACACATAATTAAAACTACCTTTTTAGCGCGGCATTGTGTCTGATCTTTCGTGATAACGTCGAAACTAAATGCCGCGCTTAAAATCGTTAAAACGAAGGACTACATTTCAAGTGTTGTTACAATGATCGACAGTGGCAGCATGTGGATTGTTTCAAGTAAATATTGTATTTTATGGAAATTCCCAAAATCTAGTGAATATAGATACACTTTTCGAGGTGCCAGAAGAAATTATTTGTTTGGCGTCAAACAAATACCTATAATATAATTTAACTGTGACGCATCTTTCACGTGTCTGAATTTCGCCTGACGCCTTTTTACAAGATGACTAATCTAAAACTTAATATTTAACAGTAAGTAAACACATAAATCGTGCAAAACCATAAATACCTATTTAAACGAACCTTCTAAATAAATGATCTTTAAAAAGGCGAGCTCTGCAACCTTTCGAATGCGATATCGTATCTAACGCTTTGAGAATATTCTAACATTAAGGTTCTCATTCCAATATTAATATCCCGGTATCTACATTCTACATCTCGATGGTTTTTCTCATCGATGTTACGGAGGCCTTTATTGAAACTTTTCAGATCCGCCGGCGCGACGTCTGGTCAATGATGTTTTGCAACATGAGGATTTTTATTATGACTGGTGGGTACCAGCCATAACAATGATATTTTAACAAAATGTGGGTGGTCAATGATTTTTATACTTGTTTGGGTTTACGTTTAACTACTGTCTTATCACCCCTTTTGAAGTTATGCAAGAATACATCTATCTTGGACAAATTATCCAAGTGGGTAAACACAACTTCGAAAGGGAAGTCAATAGAAGGATTTAGTTAGGTTGGGCGGCATACGGAAAGATCCTTTGGGTCTTTACGTCGACCATTCTGCGTTGCTTGAGGACGAAAGTCTTCGGACAGTGCAACCGACCCGTCATGACGTTTGGTGCTGAGACGTGGACACTGACAGTGGGGGTTTGGTTCACAAATTGAAGGTCGCTCAGGGGGATAAGGAGCGAGCTATGTTAAGTGTATCTCTTATGAATAAAATTATAAATGAGGATATCCGTAAGAGAACCAAGGTTACCGACATAGCTCACAAAATTAGCAAGCTGAAGTGGCAGTAGGCCGGCCACGTTTGTCGCGGGACTGATGTCCGATGTAACAGATGAGTCCTGGAGTTGAGACCGCGTCTCGGCAAAGGTCGCCGGTGGGGGCTGGATGAGAACAGCGGAGGACCGGGATAGGTGGCGCAAACTTGGGGAGGCCTACGTCCAGCAGTGAATAACGGTTGGCTGACGACTGTCTCATCTGATGTTAATAGATTAGGCGGTCTATAATGGGGCACGCTTTTCTAGAAGATACCTATTCATTCTTCTACGCTTCCGGACTATGTGTGATAGGGTAAAGAAAAGTCGAAGCGTGAGCTTCTTTCTGACTAGTGATGCATCTACCGCGCAACATAATAACAGTGGCGCAAATCGCAAATAATAACATAATTTGTCTGGAGACAAAACACACTCAGTAGTTATATACTCGTATATACCCTAGCTAAGCAAATTATGCTTGTGTTACGTACTTTATAGTGGTATTTTTTAACTAACTTGTTCCGTAATAATATACCAAAGTTACAATAAATAGCATAATTTATAAATAGCAAAAGTATTTCTCCCTACTTATAGTTTCAAGGAATTATGGATAGAGCATACAATATAACGAATATTCATGAATTGTATTTAATTTAATATTTTTCATATGTAGTACAATGAAAAAAATGTATAACATTTTACTACTGTATCCTATATTAATACGCAATAAAAAAGACAAAATTTTTGAATGGTTCATTATTCAAATCGAATTTACTAATTACGTTGTTTTCATGAAATTAAACTTAAAAGGCGAGCAATTAAAAAACTTAAAACAATTTTGGGACTTCAACGGAAGTGTCGGGGATCCCAAGTAATTGCGTTCAAACACCATAATTCAAGGGAAAAGTTTTGTAAAGATTCCGGCCGAAGAATTAAGAGCGAAAAGGGCTTTTTCAAAGGTTTTTAACATAATAAAACAATTGTTGTTGTAGGGTGTCCGTCGAGACAAAGAATACATTGTTTGTTTTATGCTTATGTAAACAATTAGCTTTTACTCGGGATTCCGTCTGCTTTTATTTTTAGGATTCTGTAGACATTTTAGAATCTTTATCTTTTTGTCATGTCCTTCCAACCGTCTGTACCGCTGTCCACCTGTCTTTTTTATGTCACTGACATTTGACATCAAAATATTGAATCGGGAATATTGAAGACAGCACTGACTTGGTAGCGCTGTACTGACTTCAAAACAATTTAGACGATGCCAGTATCAGCACTGGTTTCATTCGAATTTGTAGTCAGTAGCTGGATTAATGTAAATCAGCTTTTAGTCCGCTCCCTAAGTCAGTAGCTGGATTAATGTAGATCAGTCTATAGATACTTGGTCTGTATGGATGAAATTTGACAAAAGGTGTAGGTCTATTACATACATATTGGAGTAGAAAAATCACAAAATAACTTAGAATTAGGGGATGGTGTTATGCATGAAACTTAGCAATATTTGATATGTTGAACTTGACCATTCATTTTTAAACTCTGCCTCAATGGAATAATAGTACGCTAAGCGTTGACTCATCTAGTTTCCTGGCACACAGAGGCGTCAGGTTCGATTCCCGATAAGATTAATTTCGAATTTCCGTCATGCCTGGTCTGGGTGTTTAAGATTCGACTCCAGAAGTGCTCGTTGTATATTTCCTAAAATGCAAGCGTCACTTTTGTAGCTTGGGATCATTAAATGTGTCTAATGATTATTAAAAAAAGAACTGGTGACAATTCTGCCGTCTGCTCCGATGTCTCAGCCTCGGTGTCGACCTTCGGCTTAGCGACAGGCGACGCGACTAGTGACCCAACGGAGTTTGACGTCGAGCGTGACCACAGAGCAGAGAATCCCCCGCCATGCGACCCCTAATAGTGGTGGCATGGCAATACTTTCCATACAAACTGAATCTGCCAATGAGCGTCACCGTTTCTACACCCACCTATTGTCTTAGATCAGTCATCTGGTCCTTAAAGTGTATAGTATAAAAATATAGTAATAGTAGTAACACTTTGAAAACGAGTTTACATAATATGGCCAAGTAAATCAACGTATAACGAAGAATAATGAAGCCAAGCAAATAACGCTTGTGTTATGAGTAATATACAATGGACCTACTCTGGGTCTAATCCCAAACACCCAGACCATAGTAAATAACGGAATAAACGGTTCGTTTACGAAATTTATCACCACAGGAATCGAAGCCTCTGCGATATAGGCTGGCAAAGACTTAGCCCACACAACGACAGAGGCCGTCAAAGATGTATGCTTCATACGTCTTAATACTTTTGTTTTTGTCGTTCATAGTAACAAGGTCGTGGCCGGGCCTTTAATAATTCTAACTTCAAAAACACGGTTGCGCAACTAGCAACCCGCCCGTAGTCTCCCAGTGGAACATGGCCCTTAAATCTACAATATATGCCTAGTCACGAGTGGTATACTTTACTTTAGATTACCGTGTAAAAGACGCCTACCGCAATTCCGCCCAAGAAATTAAAGACAAAAGACCCTTTTTTGCGAGGTTTACAAAATAAAACAATGGCCGACAACCCCGTCGTAACACTCGCACAATAATACGTTATTCGACGTGAATTATTCGCGTTAAAGCGACGCCAACCGCGAAATTTTAATAATGAATTAAAATATCCTTTCAAAATGTAAATTTTTAATTAGCATGGCTGCGCGGTGGCTTGTGCGCTCGCCGCTGCTCCGATGTGCGGGAGGGTACAGCGACGCCACACAACATTACATTAATTACAACAATTCGAAATAAACTATTAGTAGGGTTTTTCTCGGCTTTCCCCGGTTTAAATGTATTTTAATATATACAGTATACGTCCTCTCAGATCACAGACTATAAAAAAACCTCTTCCTTTTGAAGTGAAACTTTTATATAGACGGGGGGATCTTAGGATTTTTCCGTCACGAAAAAGCGTTACGGCCGTGTGGAAGAGCGGCATAAATTTAGACTGGACGTGGTGAGAGGCGGCATAATGTTAGAGTAGACTGTCGATGTTTTTATTGGTTCCGGATCGAATACAGTTTTTTTGTTTGATAAAATAAAATATGTTTAAATAAAAAATGCATTAATTAAAATGTACCTAAACTAACCAAATCATAATTTGCAGTAAACCTGCGAAAAATCGAAATGTGTGTTTACTAAAAATCCGTGTCATTTTTAACATACTTAAAAAATCTAAATGTGTGCTGAGACACATAGTAGAAGTGAAACTTCAGCGGACAAGTGGAAAAACGAATGTTTGAAAACCTGCCTGTAAAACTTCAAGTTAAAATTTTGTTGCGATTCATTTTTCCACTTGTCCGCTGAAGTTTCACTTCTACTATGTGTCCCAGCACACATTTAGATTTTTTAAGTATGTTAAAAATGACCCGGATTTTTAGTAAATCTTGAATGCAGTCGTACGAAGATCAATCACAACAATTCTACACAACAAGTCTTTTTGACAGAATTTAATCTAAATATAATGTGATAAAGAACACCGGCTATCCACACTGAGACAAGACCTGGTCACTGTAAAAGTACTGTAGGAAATGGGAGCGAAAAAGATTGGGTTATGAGATTTTCATGAACTTCTTATCCATCCAAAGGTTGTGGAAGAAATCGCTAATAGCGATAAGATCGCCTATAGGTTTCCCAGTAATTTTAGGTTTTCACCATAAACCCGCCTTACGAGTTTATTTTACGTATAAGCTAAAAATATTGTTACGAGTTAGCGGGACTCGAATTAAAATGTCGTTAGAATTATTATAGAGTTTATTACTATACAAACACGTATAACACAGGTACAAATATAACCGAATATAACAAATCCAAACGCAATGCAGAAGGTTGTAATTCAATAAAAGGCGCAAGGTCCGTCACTATTAGATTCCCGAATGTACACACGTCACGCTCGTATCGTAGTTGTAGATCAACTGACCCCTCTCTCAATTAGGCCGTCGTTTTACACTTCACTAATGCAAATGTGCTCGCCCAATTTCCTAGAATTAGCTTGTAATTACAATCCCGGCTAATTATGCTCCTGAGTGAGTACAATAGGTTAATAGGCTGTCCTCCACAACAACTAGAAACGTATGCCAATAAATAAGTGAACAAAAGAAGACGATCATAAAAGGATTACAATTAGTTCAAACGCCGACAGTTAATAAAATATGCTTTTACAGATCTGTACGAGGAATTTGTCTTTGTCGGGGCCTAAGTTGTAACAATATCATGTAGGTTGCCTGGAAGAAAATGCTTAGAGCTCCTTATTACTTTGCTTAAAAATCTTGTCTCCACTATTCTTGTGACAATCCTTTTGGTGCGCAATAAAGTGTTATCTATTATTATTTATCATCTCCAGCGTTGGTTTACGCTTGAGTACCATCTTAAAATACGAGAATTGTTCAGTCGTCGTATTTAGAAATGCTTTTAATGCCAATATTTTCCCAATTTCAAAAATAATAAAAGATCTGGCCGCAAAACCTATTCAATAAAAGCAATTGATGTTCATTTGACACTTAAAATCTTTCAGTAGAATGAAACCAAGATAAGTCATTCATTTCTTTAGTGGATTTAAGGTATTATAAAAGTTTTCAACAAAAAAGACTAATATGACGCCTTGATTGTACAAGAACAGAAATGATAGTATTCAAATCATAATAGCTTAATTTAATTACTTGTAATAAAAATAATTTTTCGTGTAAGACATGGTGGCTTAGACACCCACGCTTCATTTTAAAGACATAGATACGAATCCTGCGAGCATCCGTTGCTTAGTTTTTCCATATCATCAGCTAATAACCATTTGCTGACGGTGAACGAAAATAATGTGACGAGACGTGTACATCGATATTAACGATGAGTAAAACTCGCTAATCCGCCTTGGAAAAGTGTTGCTGGTTTACCGTCCATTATCTTAACAATGGAGAGGCCATGCATATTAAAATACGTGTTTTAAATTTCACTCGAGCTTAAAATGTTGAAAATTTTCCCGTTCCTTCTTTCACGCTGAGACTTACATAATAAATAATATTTCGTAATGATGCTACGTGTCAACAAACAAAATGATCAAACAAACAACTTGAAAGCGAATGGTAAGCCCCTTCATCGAACCCTTTGTTCCAAGGAAAAGCTGCAGAAAATCGATCCCCTGTCATTTATATTTCTATAAGAAATTTAGTCCGCCCACACCGTTACTCAATAAGGTTGCCACCGCGTGATATTTAAGTGAAATAAACATTTGGCTTCTGTAGTTGAGTGGTCTAAGGCTTTGCCCGTCAAGCTCTCTAGATCTCTAAGGTCTCGGGCTACATTTCTGGCATGGCAAATTTCATAAATTTCCGTTATTTACTGCGGCCTGGGTGTCTGGGGTCGGGCCAAGAGCTGTCCCGAATTACCCGTAACACAAGCGTAAAGTCCTTAACTTGGGGATGTACCATGTGCATGTTGGTTTGCCTATTATTTGAATTACTTGTAATATAATGATAAATTAACAGCCCATAAACGCCCCACTGCTGGGCACGGGCCTCCCACTAGAGGGGAGACAGACAGTATACTCGCCACGCTTGTCCATGGCGGCTTGGAAGGTTTGACACATCGGTTATCTCGATGTGCAGGTTTCATCACGATGTTTTCCTTCACCGCCGTTAGCACGTAGTAATTGTAACTGTATACTTTGAGTTTGGGACGCGTGCGCTAGCCATTGCACTACCACAACTTTACTTACTACTGCTTACTAATTACTTGTAAGCAATTGAGCATATGCACTAATGTGATTATGTGACGTTATCTTTAGATGTGTTCTTGTTGCTATGCAGAGTAGAGTATGAACTGATTTTCTTGAATTAAATAGAAATTCAAAAGTTTATATTAATTATAAGCTCCAATAAAGAATATCTTTTCAAAGTGGTACATATAATTATTATAAGTACTTTTACACTTTTCAACGTGTTTTACGAAGAACAGGCTCTAACTAACTTCCTAGCAACGCGCCTAGCTAAGATTGTTTTATTTATTTTTCCAAATAGTTGCTGGAAGATAATACGAAATAAGTCAGTGTCATAATTATATGCCAAACACAATATAAATATTCAGAGGTCATTTTTCCATGAATTACTAACACCAGATTTTAATTACCACAAAATGAAATATTACACAGAAAAAAATTACAAGTAACAACTAATTAAATGTAATTTTGTCATTGAGGTAGTTTTCAATATTATACATACATACATACATAACTCCACGCCAGTTCCCTTGCGGGGTAGGCACGAGCAACAGAGCGCCATTTAGGCCCATTCTTACACACCTCACTTGCTTCTTTGACATTCATAACTCTAGTCATGCACACTCGTCTGTTCTTAATAATATACAGTAACTAAATATAAATGTCAACTGTTTTTTGTTCATTGTAGATTAGAACTATATTAAAACAAAATTATGTGTGTGTGCAGTTCACACGCAGTAGAAATGAAACAGAGAATTATAAGTATATTCACAGATAATTCTTCTCTAACTTATATTAAGATATTTTTTTTTATTTTATATTGCAGAAGTTCAGCAGACAGGCAGACGGCTCACATGATGGAAAGCGGTTACCATCGCCTACGGACATTTGCAACACCAAAGGTGCTACAAATGCGCTGCTGCTCTCTTATAGGAGACTGGAACCTGGTCACTAATGCCAGAACACAACACAAGGTTGTTATGGCGGCATACTCTAGATCGGGTGGTCGCCATCCAGTCGAGCAAATACCCTACCACCTAGCTGTGGGTTGTTTAGTCGCTTCTTACGACAGGCCGCCAGGCTACAGGAAATTGTATTCTTTCTCCGTTACTGCACGGATAAAAGAGAGAGAGATATATATATATATATATAGATATATATATATATATAGATAGATATATATATATATATATATATATATATATATATATATATATATATATATAATATATATAATTCCTTTAGATTTTACATCCCGCCAACATATTATAAATAAAAAAATTCAATCTAAATTACATTTGAAATCAGTAGTGTATATAGTTCAAAATTCAATACACTTACGCACAATTTCTTTTGATCTACGTATAAAAGAATATCTGCTTTAAGTATATACAGATAGAGCTAAAATTAATTTGATTTTTTTAAAGTTTTATTTAAATTTAATATTTATTACTAACGGCTAAAGAGAAATGTGTTTTATTTTGAATGAGATAAGGTTGAATTTTATGTGTTTATCTCTTTTTAGTGTCATTTTTTCGTTTCATCAATTTTCAAATCACAACGATTCTAAAGAAGTTTCACTTCAAAAGAGTAGTTGCAATATGATAATTTTTATTCTCTCAGAATAATTTCTTCTAATAAACTCTTTACATCAAGATAAATGCAAACCTTTTCTTTATAAATACTGCCCTTTATAAAAATAAAATTCTTTGTAACGAATTTACCTAACAAACCATAATTGACACCCGATTAAAAATATCTTGAAAAACACTTCCAACAACCCTACATTTGGAGCCATTTTAAGCCCTTTGTCTTTAAAAGGACATCGCGGGGTACTAGGAACTTTCTATAATTAAATTTTATATCCTTTATACCTTCTTTAAATTAGCGTTTTTGGACGTAATGGCCTGTAAATAATCTTTTACGTTTCTGTTTAAAGTGGTATTAATTTATTCTGGGCATTATTCTACAATCTTCATAATTAGCTACTAAAATATAGGTAATTGAACGTCAAATATTTAGATGAAATGACAAAGGATCTTAAGTACTCCTATTACTTGTTTTGTTTACCTTAATTTTGTCATTAATTCCGGAGTAGAGTTATTTTTTTATAGTTGGTTCGCGTTTTACCATGATCCCACCCAATGTCCTCTACATTGGATATATAGCCTATGACGAAGCACGCTTACTGAGAAGAAATTACGGTTGACGAGGGATTTGAAGACACCCAGGTTGTAAGGATCAGGAAAGATAGACACCGGCAATGAGTTCTACTCTTTAGCGGTGCGCTTGATATCTGTAGCCTGGTGATGGAAGGGAGGCGGCGGGGTCAGATCGAAGAGCACAGCTGCACACTACAAGTGTATGTGATAGAAAACCGATAAGCTGACAACTCTGCGTCGATGTTCGAGACTGAGTTTTGTCATGGAAAGCTAGACGTTACCAACCAGCCTCCTGGCACTACGCTCCAGAGACTTCAGTGCTTCGAGTTGATATTTGGCTAAGCCATCCTGAAGGTGAGAACAATACGACAGTGTGAAGAACCGTCGCACATTCGAAAGTATGACCAGTTTTTTGCCGCTATTTATACAGTATACTCGATGTCTGACTTTAGAAAACATGCTGCTTCTATTTATGTTTGAAGTTGTTGTTTTATTTTTTCAAAGTTAAATACTGCCCGAACCTCCTAAAAATGGTGGCGATAGTGGGACGTTATGAGCTGTTATTATTATGCCAATTAAATTCATAATGAAATTTTAACCAGTTTTACGAGAATTGATAAATATTTGAATTTTAAATATAGTCCATATAAAATAAATCATAATTTATGTAGTAGGTTGGATCGTGTTACCAAAAATGACAATCGGAATATTATGAATTAATATCGCATCTATATATGTCCTAATTTACATATATATCTCGTTATTGGTTTTAGATTAATACTTAATTAATTATAAAATATCATGTTTATATAGTGATTAGTGTTTTCGCTTTAAATCAAATTAATTATATAAAGCTATTAAGGTAGACAATAATCTTGTTTTTTCACCATTAAAATGTTAGTTTTAAAGTCTTAAACAGATTTTTATCTCTACGTCTGTGAATCCAAATCTTTACAACGATCTAACCAATTTGGATGTGGTTTTCTATAATATATTGTAATAGAATTGGAATGATTAGATATGTTTTTGGGGTCTTAGCTCTAAAGGTGTTGGGCCCTGAACTCAGCCATGGTATTGGCTGGTCTGCTCCCCCTTGACCTACGTATAAGGGAGGTTGCTTCCTTATACGAGACCAAGAGGGGGGTAGAGCAGCCAATGCTTGGGGACAGGGAGATGGAAACGCGAGTTGCTTACGCCAACACAACTCACCCGGCCTCACAGATCGAGCTACAGTATGGCTGCCTGATAGACCAGGAGCAGGTAGATGCGCAACGCCTACAGGCAGTGCGTATCTTCACGGACGGCAGTTTAATCGAAGGGCAGGTCGGAGCCGCATTATCCTTTTGGGATAATGAGGTCGAGACCAAAATCCGAAAGATTAAACTGGCGTCCTATTGCACGGTCTACCAGGCGGAAATGCTGGCGATACGTGAGGCGACGGCGTCGGCTTGGACCCGCCCAGAAAGAAGCTTTGGCATCTACAGTGATTCTAGATCGGCATTGCAAGCGCTGTGCAACTGGGGCTCCGTCAATCCACTTGCCGTTGCATCGAGGGAGAACATGCGGCGGTGCGTCTCCCAGGGCAAGAAGATTAGCCTGTACTGGGTAAAGGCCCACGTTGACGTCAGAGAAAACGAGCGGGCGGATAAGTTGGCGAAAGCGGCAGCACTTTCTCTGAAAGTGAAGCCGCTTTACGACAAGTGTCCGGTTTCCTTCGTCAAACGACAGTTCCGCATGGGAACGGTTGACGAATGGAACCGGAGATACTGTCAAGAGTCAACTGCATCCGTTACGAAACTCTTTTTCCCTGAAGTCACGCGGGCCTTCAAGATTGTTAGGCAGGTCGGCCTCACCGGCCTGCATACCCAGCTCTTCACAGGGCACGGGGGATTCTCGGAGTACCTGAACCGGTTCGGGTGCAAAGAGAATCCCTCGTGCATCTGCGACGAAGAGCAGATAGAAGATGTCCCGCACATCATTTTCTGGTGCCCGGCATATTCCCGGGAGAGATTCGAATGCGGGAGCAAGCTTAGCATGGAAGTGAAATTTAAAAACATGGCAGAATTAATGTCCAAAAATAACATAGAACACTTTATGGAATACTGTATAAAGATAGTTAAAAAAGTAATAGAACGCAATAAAACACACAATAGATAGATAAGCCTACATTTAACATATATTCATAAATATATAGATAATGTATAAAATAGTATAGATATATAAACATATTTCATAGTTAAAAGATTAAAAAAGCAAACAAAAATATATAGCAAATAAACCTAAAAAAATAAAAATAAGATAATAATAGTAAAGAATAAATAGTAATAAATAAAAGCTTGCTAAAGCAATGGTTGTAAGGTATTAGTAGAATGTAGTGTGCCTTGTAGAATATAAATAGCCAAGATAAAACAATAAATATGTACTTAGATATCACTAGTTTTAGAGTAAATGTAATATATAATGGCAAACAAATGTATTAGTATTAAGTAAGACTGTAAAATAATTTTGGAAAATTAAAGAATAAAAAGACAAAAAAAGAAAGGAAAAGAAAAGAATACATAAAAAAACAAAATATATATATAAACCCCAAAAAACGTAAAAAGCCCGGATAATCTCGTTCGTCCGGAGAGAGGATGTTAGCTATATCACTTCCCCTGGAGCCTTTCCATGCTCTGCGCTGCTGAGTTCGGCTTCTCCTCGGCAATAGACTATCTCCCGCGACCCTGACATACGGCAAAGGACAAAGGTTTTAGTAGATATCCCCGAATCGGGTAAACAGATCACAAATGCTATTACCACCCCAACTTTTATACCGTCTGCATACTCTGATATATGAATCTTTTTTGGCTTTGTGGTGAATCCCATACTCCCCCAACGTGATTCCTCCGTGGTCGTCAGTTCTCAAACGGATTCTCTTACTAAAAAAAATAGGTAGTAGCCCACTTGGCTTATGTTATCGTTGAGAATTTCAACACAAGCTCACATTTATTAACAATTAATATCCTTGAAGTTTTTATTTGTTCTCTTCCGTGGGACCCACCGCCAAAGTTTGTTCAAAAAAAGCAAGAAACTCTTTAATGCCACACAGAAGCCTGATTAATATTTCTCCCAGCGAATCAGCCTTGCCATACAGCGTGGTAATGCAGCCAGCGGTCTTGGTGTGCTCTCCTCAGACAGCAATTTGTTACTTAGTCTATAATCATTTAATTATTGTGAATTAATGTATTTTTAGCATTTAGTTGTATTATCTTATAATATAAGATAAAATATGATTTCATATTACAACAATATTTACTGATATATATAGCGCGGAAGCAGCAACAGCACTCTGAAGGTAATATCTGATAAGCTCAACTGCCCACTGATTTAGACATTTACGAAGAGGAGCAAATCAGTGTTAGTTATTAATTACTAACATAGATATAAAGGTAGATTTTTTTTTTTATTGCAGGAGTTCAGCAGACAGGCAGACGGCCCACTTGATGGAAAGCGGTTACCATCGCCTATGGACATTTGCAACACCAAAAGTGCTACAAATGCGCTGCTGCTCTCTTAAGGGAGACTGGAACCTGGTCACTATTGCCGGAACACAACTCAAGGTTGTTATGGCGGCATACTCTAGACCAGGAGTGGTAGACATACAGTCGGGCAAATGCCCTACTACCTGGCTGTGGGTTGTTTTGTCGCCTCTTACGACAGGCCGCCCGGCCGCTGGAAATTGTATTCTTTCTCCGTTCCTGCACGGATAAATACTACTAACATTAGAATATTTTATTTATATATTTATATTGTGTGTTTCTTTGTGCATAGATATATTTTATTGAACCGTGTTGCCTTTCAGTAAATAAATTGCTATTATTGAAGTGCAAACTTTTAGGGTTTAGGGACATTGGGCACTATTTGGATTGCGAAAAGCACTGAACTTGTGTGATAGATACCAAGTTTTTACTTCTGATGTGCAATATTTATATATCACTGACAGTTTTTTATTATTACATGGAATTTGAACATAAAACTGCACAAGCGAATATCACCCTTCGACTTCCGGCTCCCAAGAAAAATACACTCAATAGCAATTTGCACAAACTTCGGGACTTTCCTTCATAAATTTCACCCGAATTTTAAACTTTAATTTTTATAGATAATAATCAGGAGATCTCTGAATCTTTAAAGCCACAGTTACACAGACGCATAAATATATAATTCGCCCGTTTTAACTGTCCCCCTTGTGGGAAACTTCTTAAATATTGCAGATTTATGCTAAACGTTAAACGTGGAGTCGGTACTTTTTATTGCAGCATAAAAAAAGGTATATTTGAATTAACTCTCTTGCGGACGGTCGCTTAGTTTTCGTCCCCCCGGAGGAAATGCGTTCTAATTTATTAGCTTTCATATTTAAATTTAATTGCTAGATGCAAATTCTGTTTCGGGGATGAACTTTTAGAGTATTTTAAGCATTCTGTTGTAAGTTTGGTAAAAATGAAACCGTTATTACATAGTCATGTCCAGCAAAGATAGACAAAGCGAAAAAGAACCCTGGAATATATCTAAATGTAGATAATAAACATGAAAATTCAAAACAAAAATAATGGTTCGATTTAAAATTTGCATTGAAATATGTTAAGCCTTCTCGGAGTCTGTTCGAAATAAACTCCAAGAGTCTGACAGAGAAAACTTCTAAAAAGTTCAATTATAATTAGACAAGGCGTGTTTGCTTATATTTTGGCATTTATTTTGAAATCATAAATAGACACATTCTATTTTGTTTATTCTATTAAGATAAATTCACACAATTTTCCTATGGCGTTGTTTAATTTCTTTACATTAAAAATAGATTTAAATTACATACATTTTTATATTTTCTTAATTAAATAAAACTATATATACGAATTAAAATTAAACTATAAAATCTAGTGCCAGACCGCTTTCTATTTTATTTATTAGTATAAATTGAAAAAAAAAACAGCAGACTATATAATCAAAATTAAAACCCACAATTTGAATTGGATCCAAGATCAATAGTAGGATTGCGTTATCAACGACCCGTGCTTAATATTATGATAATGAACTGAAGGAACTTCACGCCTTTACCTAGTCGCTGTCACATCGATCAACTCTCTTATTTAACGTTGATAAGAAAGAGACGGAAAATCCAATGAACACCTACGTTTTACATTGTACTTGGATGACGTGGTTAAGACATTATCAGCAAGTTAGCCCCGTGCTAAATATTTTAAAATTGTTATTTAATAGAACGTTAAAAACCACTTTAGATTCTTCTCTTTCTTACTGCCGAACCTGTCCAAAATAAATATTATTATACAGGGCTGGTCTCAGCAGGCACCTAGCATGCTACGAGGCTAGGTTGTACCATTTTAACATTATTTCGCTAATTACCAGGCGAAAGCAAATTGATCAGCTAACGTTAATTAAAATATTACTCTCTTGTACATTCTCCTTACTTGTTACAATTGCTTAATTTTTATTTAAGTATAAAACTTTAAAAACCAGATATATTTATGTTCAGACATTTAGAAATAACACATCTCACTATAAATCTATAGTAAGATGTTGTTGTACGTATTATAAAACGTACGTATATTTAAAAAAATGTGTTCAATATTTTAAAATAATAGCTACATAACTCATTTTAACCCGTAGTTATAATTATTAATAATGTAATTAATTGATTTTATGCCCTACGAAACATAAAAATAAAAATAATATTTACGCGACTATGTGCATATTTATATGTATAGTGTTCATTATCTGTAATGTCGTGGACAAGAAAAGCCTAGTAAAATAACTACTAAGGTGTTCGTTTTAAATTAATTTAGAATCCATTTTTATTAATATAATATATGAAATGAAATTTAAATTTGAGGGTGGGTGGATTTGTTTTAATGCTCTTATATTTATTTGTTTCTTCTTCAGTCTTAAAAATTGGTTACTTAAAGTAGTTAATTCCCAGAGGATATAAACAGTCTTGGGTAACGAAGTGTTCTGGAAAGCTTTAGTAACTAGCGTTTATAAATATCAAAGACTTTTCACTTGTTATTTTTTATTTTTTAAACATATTATGCTTTTTACCTGACCTTTCTTTCTTCTATTTAAACATGGCGCAGTGTACAGGCACACCAACAATGCTGTCATTAAATAAGTAATCTCGAAGATTCTACTTTTAAATAAAATAAAAGTATTACCAACATACATATTTATATAGAATATTCACACTAGTAATTGGTAATTTATAACCTAAATTTATTTGTTCAACCCTTCATATGCTCGGCACTGTTCAAGATTTTTTGTATACTTAGTTAAATATTTAACTTACTGATATTTTCCACCCACTCCACTGAACCATCCCAAGACTATACTCTTAGTTATTAAACGCTACCTGAATTATTCATAGCGCAGAGGGTAGATCGAAATAAGTTTGCAACTTTTGCTCCGAGGACGCCTGTCTCAGAATCTCCAACTTTATAGTCAAACAACTAAGTCGAAATTTGCTTAAAAACTTTTTCAGAATATCGAACATTTGAAATCAAAGAAGTTAAACGTAGCGGTCTTTAAATGTTTACTATGGAAAGAAAAAAGGGAATGTATTAACTTTTGTCACTTTGTACGGAAGTTAACTTTGATTCTTAAGGGTGAATTTAAATTAAGGATAACGAAAGGCTGTGAGATAAGACATGTGCTTGGATTATTTATGCGCTTAAGTGAAATTGTAGGGAATTTGAGATTCTCTTGTTTACTTTAGGAAACTGTGTCAAATGATAATGTTAAACTTGATGAATTAAAATATTGTGCTGTTAAAAAATGTTTGTTTCATGTTCTTTATTTGTATAATATTAGGTACTAATATCGTATATTATAACATTTTTCTTGAATATTTTATCAGTTTCCCCACAATATTATAATGTTTTTAATATGCTCAGTACTAATTATTATTATGTTCATAGTAATTATATGTATTATGTGTATATCAATGTATGTAATTTATTAATATTCATACTATATATATAGATAACGGTGCAACATCCATCCATCCATCCTAAGGTGCAGTTGAAAACCAGCGTAAGGCACCTGTTGCCTGGCACATGCTGAACTGCACCCGTTTGGTACCATCGTGTAAATTTTTTTGGTATATACCTACATCGTTTAATTAATCGCCCTGTGTCTCGCTATGTGAAGACCAAATAAACGTTTTTCTTTCTTTCTTTCTAATACATATATGGAATGTGTTGTAATGGTTATTTTAATATTTTCTTAAGTTTTCGCGACTTGTATACATAATAAAACTACGTTTTAACGGTTTTAAGCGCGGTAATTTTATTTGATTTTGGTTTTTCCGACGTTTCGGCCACTTTTCAGTGGCCGTGATCACGGAAGACAAAGATGTCAAGTGTCAACGAGTATTGTTAAAGTTTTATTTAGCCTACCGCCAACTTATTAATTTTAATTATTTAATTTTTAATTTTGTTTATGGTTATTATTTAATCTATGGGAGCCTAATCTAATTTACTACCGCTTCGCAACATGTTATGGCTTGAAGAGAAGAAGCGGCGCAAAAAACTCTTCAGCAAACATGCCTAGCTCTAATAATTTTATATAATATTAAAATGGGTGGAAGGAAAAATAAAAGTAATTATCAGTCAAGTTGGTTTGTGTTCCGTTGTACGCAGAAAGAGCTCACAGTGTCTTGATATCTTGGAAGATGGTTGGCAAGTACCACCTGTTTGGGATCCAATTATCAAAACTATTAAGACCCAAACCCAGCAAAAACCAGCTGCCAGACTTCAAGACACTGTGAGCTCTTTCTGCGTACAACGGAACACAAACCAACTTGACTGATAATTACTTTTATTTTTCCTTCCACCCATTTTAATATTATATAAAATTATTAGAGCTAGGCATGTTTGCTGAAGAGTTTCTTGCGCCGCTTCTTCTCTTCAAGCCATAACATGTTGCGAAGCGGTAGTAAATTAGATTAGGCTCCCATAGATTAAATAATAACCATAAACAAAATTAAAAATTAAATAATTAAAATTAATAAGTTGGCGGTAGGCTAAATAAAACTTTAACAATACTCGTTGACACTTGACATCTTTGTCTTCCGTGATCACGGCCACTGAAAAGTGGCCGAAACGTCGGAAAAACCAAAATCAAATAAAATTACCGCGCTTAAAACCGTTAAAACGTAGTTTTATTATGGTTATTTTATTTTTATTTTATCTAAAAGCATAATCTTCGACATTACTTATTTAATGACAGCCTTGTGAATAGTATAGTTAGTGCCTGTACACGGTACACACTATGTTCAAATAACAGAAGTATTATTAAGTTATATTGTAAGAAAAAGGGTCGGGTAAAAACATCTCAAGTAAAAGAACATGTATGAAGAGGTCAATAAAAATAGATGAAGCGAAAGTTTTTTTTATTGCTTGAGTTCAACAGACAGGCAGACCGCCCACCTAATGAAAAACGATTACCATCGCTTGTGAACATTTGTAACACCAAAGGTGCTATCAATGTGCTGCCGCTGTCTAAAGGGAGACTGGAACCTGGCCACTAATTCCGGTATACAACTCAAGGTTGTTATGGTGGCATACTCTAAACCCAGACGGGCAAATTCCCTACCACAGGAAATTGTTCCAAGGTCGTCGCAAGTGAAGATCCATCGTCTTTGCGTAACCCGATGAGAAACAGACGTGACAATATGTATGCATGTAATATTGTTACGACCGATAAAGACAAATTCACACCTGCATTTTATGGCCTTTTGGCATTTGGACTTCTTTTGTTTACTTTGTGTTTAAAATTTGTGATTAGAAAACAGCCCATTGTGTATTGTAATCTTTTATGGCAGTCATTAGCCAGGCGTGTCGGACTAATTCTAAGAAATTCGGTCCACGCAGACGGGCAGCCATATTGTATCTGTGTAGTGTAAAGCAATATCTCAATGGAGAGATAGGCAGTCAAGCAATAAACACAAGCGAAGTAAGACGTGTGTACATTCGATAATCTATTTAGTGACGGACTTTGCGCGTGTTACTGAATTGTGCATTACGTTGGGCTGGTTGTGTTCAGTTATATTTGTACCTGTTTTATACGTGTTTGCATAGTTCTAATAAACTCTATAACAATTGCAACGGCATTTTAATTCGAGTCGTGCAACTCGTAACAATATGTATTTATTGAAAGTAATGATTCTGCCATAGCGTTTAATATAAATTTATGTTGTTGTTTATAGAGAAATAATAACGTTGCAAATAAGTTTTCTCTTGTATTGTCCAGAAAAAAAAATATGAGGAAATGAAATAGTTTAACATATCCTGTACTGTACCTACCACATATGTAAGATACACATTGTATACGAATGTACAATAATGTGTCGTCTTCCGTCTATAAATAAAATAGCTTTATACCAAATTTTACACAAATTATTCACACAAAAAACATACGGGCATGTCAACAGGTATAAAAAGAAACCCACTTACAGTACATACATACATAACTTCACGCCAGTTCCCTCGCGGGGTAGGCACGAACAACAGAGTGCCATTTAGGCTTTCAGTGTTCAAATAAAATAGTCTATTACAATAAAAGAAAACTTAACTTATTTATATTGTATTCTACCCATAGTCCCTCAAGACTATAAGTAGAATACTTAGCCTAGATCACCGTCTTCTATGGGTAAGGTGCCCAGAAGGCTGGCTACGTTTCCTCGCTGGATCGCCATCTGATCCGTTGTCCGAGGTAGGCACTAGCCTTCTGATCACCTGAAGAGTCAATGAGTCATTTTGATAAATTTTGCTAGAGGCTCATGGCCTCAGGACTCCACGCTCCAGGGGTCTCAACACCAACAGCACAAACATATAACTCTCGCTAAAAGCTGCATATTTGCGCCAGCTGTGTGATTCAGCTGTTTCTGCCGCCGGACCGGCTGATCTAGACGTGTTTGGTAAATTGGATGCTGCCACTTACAGTTACATATAAGCATGGATATTAAAATGGAGCTTTAATAATTTTTTTGTTGCAAGTAATATATTTTATAGTCACAATCGTGACGAAAAATAACAACCATTTTCGCGCTTGTTTTCCTAGAAATCTAGATCTGTTTCTGTAAAACAAAGTAACAACAATAAAACATTCGTTTTACGATACTTCACGTTTTATTTTACAACTAGAATTCTTGAGAACAATACTTAACTGGTTAACATTGTCTTTTCAGGTAAGGTGCTGTATACCAGCTTGTTCTGCTATACTCTGTTTCTCAAGCAGGATAAAAACGGTCGTTGACCTACGAGCATACCATACAAGTACGTAACTCTTTTTAAACTATCATTAATATGTGTTTAAAAATAGGGAACAGTGTAGTCAAATCGTCTCAAATTGAAATCCACGCATTATTGCAATATATGTTGAGATTGTTTATTTCTTCACTTCGTACAACATAAATTTAAAAAGCACAAGTGACATAGAAACGTTTGGAAGGAAATAGATGTCGTATCATTTATATGTTAAATATAACGTCGTCTTATTTTATGTGATTTTTAACTGGAGTAACTATGTAAAATTTGACTTTTTATTGCAGTAAACTCGCATCTGTGCAAAAAGCTTTAAGTTAAAACCAATGTTACTTAGTAACTTATTTTTTTTTTATAAAATAATAAATTGGTAAAGAAGCAGAGTAGCCATGTTAAGTGAACAATTTCTCTTAATTATCTTTCGTTTAACGAACAAATTTACCACAGCTTCTACTTGTCTTTATCGTTTATAGAATTTTTATTGCTTAAAAGGTATTTTTAAGATATTTACAATATTACTAAATTGATCATTGTATTATATTGTATTTGTCACGAAATTTCTTTCCATTTATTATATATTAGTATATATTGTTCAGTGTATACAAATTTATTTTATGTTTTTCCAGAATATTACGAGCTAAGTTTAAACTTATAAACAATAAATGCCAAACATTGGATAATAATTAATAGATATTTGTGAGGATTTCCATACCTTTTATGCATCTATTTTATATAGAAACCGTAGCAACAAAGTACTTACTCCACAGCATTTTTTAGATTTCACACTGAACATATTTTAAAAAAGAATTGAAAAGCGCAGAATGTTTTGTGAAATTCTTCATATAAACTCATTCGTTTCCATTATTCTTGGGATGCTAATTAAGAACAGCCAAGCTTGTATACTTAATGTAACTTTGAAAAAAGAATTATTATTCTGAATAAGCGACGATGAAAATTAAATCTATTCTAATATTACTGAAATTGAAATCATGTCTTTGTATAATATCACGGTTATTTTTCTGTAAAACTTACTAGACGAGTCGGTTAATTTTGGTAGAACAATAAAGAAAATATGTTTAAAATGTGCATGCAATATACCATCTTTTGGTATAATAGAAAATACTTCCGGAATATTTTACACTACATCAGACTTCCGTAACTGTAAAACCTAATATCTCTCACTATAGAAATTTTAAGGATAATCCGAGGGCCAAAAGCGGCCACTTTCGTAGGTTTGTATGACGAACATGACAAATCTTAAGATACAGTGGCGTTTTATGCTACGTCTTACAAGTACTTGTATATTTAGACACGTGTCAATTTCACTCAGCGATTCTCTGAAGCCGGCCGCTTTAAGCCCTCTGCTATGACACGTAGACAGTGTACCGTATATCGTCGTATTCGTAGAAAGTTATCTGTACAGTATACCGCAATATGACTGTGCGGTAGAATAACTACTCCCCGTACCGACCTTACCTTATTTGTAAATAGGTATTCAAAATCTACCCGCACATATACAGATAGGCACGCTATTACCAAAATGAGATCATAAGGGTTCTTTTTTAACCCTTAGCTATCGAAACCCTACAAATCTCCCTTTAAATCTTACTTGCTACGACACCGAATAATACAACTAGTCTGGCCATAAATACTGTTACATAAAAACTTTTCTTTTTTTCAACTTTTTAATTATTTTTAATTTGAAACAAGTATTTTATTTTAAAAATTTCTGTCGATTTTGCGCAATTCACATATTTTTTCGTGTTCAATATCAAATTACAATATGGAATGGTGTGTTAAAGAAAATAGGATTGCAGTGATAGCCTTGCACAAAGTGGGTATGGAGCCGTCGGTCATATTCCAGACACTTCAAAAGCTTGGTATCAGCCGTATGTTCGTATATCGTACTATTAACAGATACAACAACACTTCGCCTGTCAAAGACCAGAAAAGGTCGGGGCGGCCGCGTGCTGTTAGAACTACAAAGGCTGTTAATGCTGTTAAAGCCAGAATTCGTCGAAACCCCATTAAGAAGCAAAAAGTTTTATCGCGAGAGATGAAGATTCCCGCTAGGACTCTGTCGCGTATTATAAAACAAGACCTGAAGCTCGGTGCTTATCGTCGATATACAGGACATGCCCTAAATCAATCTTTACAATTAAAGAGAGTGGATCGATCAAAACGCCTTCTATCGCGATACGCAGGTGAAAGGCACAGAAATATCCTCTTTACCGATGAAAACATTTTCACGATTGAAGAACACTACAATAAGCAAAATGATAAAGTGTACGCTCACAGTTCTAAAGAAGCTGCTCAAGTGGTGGGAAAGGTACAACGTGGTTATCATCCTGCGTCAGTGATGGTTTAGTGAGGCGTGTCTTATCAAGGAGTCACAAAACTACATTTTTGCGAAAAAGGAGTGAAAATTTCAGCCAAAGTGTATCAAGATACAGTCCTGGTTCATGTTATGAAACCTCTCAGCAATACACTTTTTAAAAATAAACCGTGAACTTTCCAGCAGGACTCTGCACCTGGTCACAAGGCGCGAACTACCCAAGCCTGGCTTGAAACCAACTTTCCGGACTTTATAAGAGCTGAAGACTGGCCCTCATCTAGCCCAGACTTCAACCCTTTAGATTTCAAATTATGGTCAGTTTTAGATGACATGGCCTGCTCTAAACGACACGGCGACATTGTCTCTTAAAAAATCTTTGGTGCAAGCAGTGGCGAAATTTCCTTTGGAAACAGTGCGTAAATCCATAGATTCGTGGCCAAACAGATTAAGGCATGTATAAAAGCCATTTACGAACACAATATTTTTTTACTTTTTGCTGAGACTTTAATAAAAATGTAGGTATAAATTTTATTAATATTACATTACTTCAGTTAAAAAAATGCATTTTCATTTGTAACAGAACTTTATGGCTGGACTAGGTATATAATAATAATGTTCAGCTTGCTAGCTGCTGCGTGTAATAAAACTGTAAATTTGCACTACAAACACGGTGTTAATAAAGACAAACCGGGGCGGTTAATGGGATTGTATTGTTCTGCCCACTCTGGCATGGCGACGGCCCACGAAAGTAGGTCGAATTTGGTACACAAGGTTATGAGATGAGATCCAAGCAAGGGGAGGGAATGCTAAGTAGTGATTTGTAAATTATTATAGTTAACATTCTGAAAACCCATTGAAACATTGAAAGTATTATGTATTATGAAGCTTGCATACAGCCCGATGGCCCACCATGGAAACGGGTTGCTGTCGCTCATAGACGTTTGCAACACCAGGGTCGAAGCCAACGCGTTCCCAGCCTTTAGAATGGGATAGGATAATGGGAAGTGAGCTATCCCACTTCCCCTTATCCCCTCTCCTTATCGTACGGATAGAACTGTCACACATCGTACGATTAGCTATAGGCTACCCGTTTGACGCTTTTAAAGTGTCCGGTTTCCGTCGTCAAACGGCAGTTTCGACTGCGAACGGTTGACGAATGGAACCGGAGAAACTGTCGAGAGTCAGCGACATCCGTTACGAAACTCTTTTTCCCGGGTGTCACGTGGGCCCGTAGCGTAATTAGGCAGACCGGCCCTACTAGCCTGCACACCCAGTTGTACACCGAGCACGGGGGGTTCTCTGAATACCTGAACCGCTTCGGGTGCAAAGAAAGCCCCTCGTGCATATGCGACCACGAGGAAATAGAAGATGTATGAAGATGCCCTGTACATTCCCGGGAAAGGTCTAACCTAGAAACCAAGTTAAGAGTAGAAATAAAATTTAGCAACATTATTGTCTAAGCGGAATGTAGAGGAATTTCTTAACTTCTGCCTAAATGTAGTTAATAAGGTAAATTATAGGAACAAAACAAAGTTGATAAATAATATACATTTAAGCATATATTTAATTATATATAGTGAAAATGTAAAAATAAACAGAATAAAAAAGCATTAATTAAGAAAATAGCATAAAAATAGTGAGTAATAAGTAAAATGTAGTAAATAGATATAGATAAGTGGAAAATGTATTAAAACTAAGTTAAGCAGAAAGGAAGATGTAATAGAATAAGGACTCATTGTATTAGAAAAAAGTTGGTTCGAAAATAAAGAATAAAAAAGAAAAAGAATAAAAACAAAAGATAGAATAAGAATAAAATATATAAAACAAAGAAAAATAAAACCCATAAGATAAGTAAGACCGGATAACCTTGTCCGTCCGGCGGAAAAGATAAAAAAAAACCGTTTGACGGCTGTATTCTATGGGAGCGTGGTATTATATCGATCGAGCCGGGACAGCGAACTGTCATCAAGATAATAATTCCAGCATAGCTCTAAAATATTAAAAAAATTGCAGTCATCTAATTCCACCTGTGTAGACACGTTGGCCGCGTCCTATTTACCAAACAAGTCAGGATTGGCCGGCTCGGCGGCGGAAACAGCTGAATCACTCGAGCGGCGCAAATATAAAATCCTCGGTGAGAGTTATATGTTTGTGCCGTTTGCTGTTGAGACACTGGACCGTGGGGTCCTGAGGCCATGAGCCTCTACAAGCATATTTCAAAACGACTTGTTGACTCTTCGGGAGATCAGAGGGCTGGTTCCTACCTCGGGCAACGGATCAGATCTAGCGAGGTAACGTAGTCAGCTTTCTAGGAACCTTACCCATGGACTTCGATGACCTAGGCTCACTATTCTACTTATAATCTTATGGGATTATAAGTAGAATACAATATAAGTAAGTTTCCTTGACTGTACCAGATTATAGTTTAATGTATAGTATTTAAAAAGGATGTTATACTGTTGTTCGTGCCTACCCCGCAAGGGAACTGGCGTGAAGTTATGTATGTATGTATAGTATTTAGTAAATAAATACATTTAATCCAATAAGTGTGAAAATATTCACTTTCTAAGTCGTAAAAAAGAACTTTAGAATTTGGAATACATTCGACGAAAATTGGTTTCAACAGAATGTTAGGTAGTTTTTGAAATACGGCTTATTTTCAATTCAGTAATTTTTTGGAGTTCTCTACCCAAATGACATAAATGAAATATTCAACGTTTATCACTTCCACAAAACTCTGCATTGTGCGTAGACATCCAGGCACTGTGTCGATTTTTTTTGTTTTTATGCCTTGTTAACTGAAGGACTTACATTGTTGTGAATGCGGGCCGTGCTGAGACCACATTGTGAGCGAACCAGGTCAGGTGGCATATATGTACATATATAACTTAAGCGTGTCCTGCCACCACTCAGTGAAACGGGCTCTTGCATCGTATAAAACATTATTTACGAACTTTATAAAGTTTTTGAAGTGAAACTTCTTTACAACCGTTGTGATTTGAAACTCGATGAAACGAAAAATCAACACTAAAAAAAGATAAACACAAATCTATAGGACGAAGTCTGCGAGAGAATGAGATAGAATATATTATATTTAATCATTTAAACACTGCTCATACATATAGAGTTGGAAATGTTTTAGTTTTTCGTTAATACTTCAAATTTCGTGTTTTAAAGTTTAAATATACTATGACGATATAATATATGAAATGTGACGTCACGAAATTTATAATCCCTCCACCCCTTTTCACACTTGTTTCACTTCTAGTGCGTGTGAACTTCACACACACACACACAACCTTTTTTTTTAAACCGTGCTGGAACGGAGAAAACTTACAATTCTTCGTCGTAGAAGGCGACAAATCAACTCACAAGGCACTTGCCTATCTGAATAGCTACCATTCTTGGTCTAAAATATAACATAATAACCCTGACCTGATTTCGGCATTACTGACTCGGTTCCAGTCTGCATTTAAGTTCAGGCCCGAAGAACTTCGGGGATGAACAGGCTGCTGGTAAAAAAAGTCTCCATTAGAGGCCGGCAGCACCTTGGTAGCACCTTTAGTATTTTTTTTTTTTTTTTTTTTTTTTATTGCAGGAGTTCAGCAGACAGGCAGATGGCCCACTTAATGGAAAGCGGTTACCATCGCCTATGGACATTTGCACCACCAAAGTTGCTACAAATGCGCTGCTGCTCTCTTAAGGGAGACTGGAACCTGGTCACTAATGCCGGAACACAACTCAAGGTTGTTTTGGCGACATACTTTAGACCAGGGGTGGTAGCCATCCAGTCGGGCAAATGCCCTACCACCTGGCTGTGGGTTGTTAAGTCGCCTCTTACGACAGGCCGCCCGGCCGCAGGAAATTGTATTCTTTCTCCGTTCCTGCACGGATAAAGTAAGTAGCACATTGGCTTTCCTTTAGGTAGGCTTTTATCTTGTCTGCTGTACTCAAGCATTAAAAGAAAAAAATAACTATGCTCGCCGTCCCAAATATGCTTTCATCACGCTTCGAGCTCACCTATCCGCCCTAAGTGACCACGAAGGCGGTCTAGAAAATTTGTTTTAAATAATAAAATTTGAAAAAGCCAGAAAATTTACTTATGGCATCTAGTCATGTTGGGATAGTAATGAATAAATGAACATATTACCAGATTAGAAGTTTGATGATGATTGTCAATTCTAGTAGTCTTCTTACATGGTCTTAATCTACGTGTACCCAGACCAGAGAAATAATGAAGTATATAATTCTTAATTACCACTAATCATAATTTATAGGTACAAAGTACTGAGTACAAGTTCTAGAACAAAATAATCATCTCCATAATCGATCAAACCAATAAACTTTTGAATGAGTACTTGATTCATACACACGTCGTAACTAGCAAAATCAAAAAGCAATTTGAAAATTAATCAAAGTCATAACTTTCAAGACGTTTAATAGAACGATTGTAATCAAAAGTGTTGTATTTTAATTATGTTGTGGATTTAATATATTCGTGGTAGCGTAATGACTACCGCACGCGTCCCAAACTCAAAGGGCGCGGGTTCGAATCCTGGCCGTAACGCATGCACTACTAAGGCAATTTTTTAACCTAATGTGCATATTGTTACAATTACCACGCGCTAACAACGCTGAAGGAAAACATCGTGATAAAATCTTCACATCGAGATAACTGATGCGTTAACCTTGTCAAACCGCCTTGGACAAGCGTGGCGGGTATACTAGCCATTCACCAATAGTGGGAAGCCCAAGCCCAGTAGTAGGATGATTCTGTTATTACATTAATGTTATTTAATAGATAAAGTCTGATTTTTACCTAGAAGTCAGATCTCCTTGCATTACCATTGGTAGAATTTTGAAATGATTTCTATATAGCTTATTTCAAACTTTAACCAGTAGTAAATTAAATGAACGTTTATTACGATATAGGAACTGGCCATTAATTGAGAACCATTTGACTGGAAAACTTCTGTCCAAACGATGATACGGATTTACCTGGCCAGACTTAACTTTATGTAAATGTAAATCAGGCTTTATCAATAGCTTCAGGGCAATTTCTTCTTCTCCACCCAATCAATGTCCACTGTTGGACGTAGGCCTCCCCAAGTCTGGGCAACATATCCCGGTCGCCCGTCTTCCTGTTTCAGCCCCTGCCAGCGACTTTACGTTGGCCATCGGGCTAGAGGGCGTCCTACGCTACATTTACCGAGACGCGGTCTCCACTCCAGGACACGGTTGCTCCAACGGCCGTCGGTCCTGCGACAGACATAACCTGCTCACTGTCACTTCAGCTTGCTGATTTAGCGAGTTACATCGGTTACCTTGGTTCTCTGACGAATATCCTTATTTCTGATTCTACCATAAAAAAAGCACCTAACATAGCTCGCTCCATATACCGCTGAGCGACTTTAAATTTGTGTACCAGACCCACAATCAGTGTTATTGAAACTGCCCTGTAAGTATTGAAACGAAAGATTATATTTATGTAGAAGTACCTACATAAATTCAAGATATTATTAAAAGTAGTCTTGTCAAGGTACTTTTCGCTACTATATGTGGATAAACGGACGGACATAACAATTATATAAGAGTTACGTTTTCCAAAACGGTTATAAAATTGTAAAATGTTACTCCTCTCTTCTCCTTTTCCACTCACTAGTGGGATTCGAAGACGCATTCCAACTCGGTAGCCAGGCCACACATTATCTTTTTTAAATTTATAAACCTGATATTGTAAATGTCAGTGTCAAAATATAGTGAGAAGAGGTAGTCTATGAATAAACGATGTAAGACTGTTCTAAGGAAGTTTGTTTTGCTTTTCTTCAAACAAAACCCACAACTTTATGGGGGCTCGTGCCAGGATCATGCCAGGATCATGCAAGAATCCTGCGAAGCATTGTTTTAACGTGAGTTTTGATCTGATGATTACGAAACAACCTCGAAATTAAAATTGAAGACGAGTCATTGTGTGCTGTTTTACCGACACTAATTTGCATAATGATACCAGCGCATAAAATTTCCCAGAATTTGGAATAAAGACTATTATTTTTCTTTTATGAAGACGTTTTATGAATTGGTTATTTTTTACGACTGAAAGACTTACAACCAATCATACAAGATGCCACCGAAGAAAAATAAAGATATTGAAGACTCAGATAGTAATTGTTCAGAAGCTGGTTACAGAGTACGAATTTCATTTAGCGACTTGGAAAAATCAATGACACCGTTCACAGGCGATGATACCTACCCTATTACGAATTGGCTGACCGATTTTAATGACACTGCAAATTTAATGGAATGGAATAATCTTGAAAAACTTATTTACGCGAAGAGACTGCTTTCAGGTACAGCTAAATTATTTTTACGATCGCTAGGCTCTATTACGTCATGGGATACATTAAAAGAATCTTTATTAGAAGAATTTGGTTCGAAATTAAATAGTGCTAGCATTCACAAGAAATTAGCATCACGCAAAATGAAACCGGATGAGACATATCAACAGTATTTTTTACATATGAAAGAACTGGCGTTGCATGGAAATTTAGAAGATGAGGCACTTATTGAATATGTTATTGATGGAATTCGTGATTCTGAAATAAATAAGGCCATTCTTTACGGAGCCACTGATATCAAACAATTTAGAAAGAAACTTGAAGTATATGCACAGATTAAAGAACACAAGATGCAACAAAGACCTATTCAGATGACAACCGGACGTAAAAATCATACCATCAAAAGATGCTACAATTGTGGTGAAACTGATCACCAATCACCAGCTTGTACTAAAGGTATAAAATGCTTCAAATGTAATGGATATGGACATAAGTCAAAAGAATGCCAAAGTTCTACAAATAAGACACTGAAAATTCAAGATGAGAAAGTTAGTACAGATGTTGTTAAGCCATATAAAGAAGCGAAAATTAACGGAGTTACAGTTAAAACCTTTATTGATACTGGAAGCGATGCGAATTTGATTTGTGAGAGTTATTACAAACAAAATTTTCCCGAGAATAATGATTATAATATTAAAGATACTCTCAAATTATCAGGAATAGCCGAGTACGAAGTTTGCACGAAGGGATCTTTTATGGCAAAAGTTGAAATCGACAACGTTCATTTTGAAACCTTGATGCATGTTATCGACGATGATGTAATACCTGTTAATGTCATACTTGGAAACCCGATATTAAAAGACGTTGAAATTATTTTCTCTGCCGACGGGATCTCTGTAAAAAGAATATTACACCTTACACAAATTAATGACTACGAAGAAGAATTTGATGAGAAATATGATATCAAGAAGCTGAAATATAAAGACAAGATTAAACATTTATTGGATAATTACAATAACTTGAAGACTAGAAAGAAGGAATCAAATGTTAAATTGAAAATCATACTTACTGATGAAGATCCTATACACCAGACTCCACGAAGGCTGTCACCTCTAGAAAAGGACATAGTTAATAAACAGATACAAGGATGGTTAGATCAAGAAGTAATTAAACCTAGTAAATCGGAATATGCAAGCCCTATCGTGTTAGCGAAAAAGAAAAATGGAAGCTACAGATTATGTATAGATTTTAGAAAGCTAAATAAGAAGATTATAAAGGAAAGATATCCACTTCCACTCATCGAGGATCAAGTAGACAAATTGAAAGAAGCAATACTATTTACATCACTTGACTTGAAGAATGGTTTTTTACATGTTGATGTCTGCGAGGATAGTCAAAAATACACTTCATTTGTTACTCCACAAGGGCAATATGAATTTAAGAAAATGCCGTTTGGTTTATGCACCGCACCATCTGTATTCCAACGCTTTATCAATGATATCTTTCAAGATTTAATGTCAGAGGGCACTGTTCTTGCCTATTTAGATGATTTGATTATACCATCTAGGACAGAAGAAGAAGGATTTGTTAAACTAGAGAAAGTACTTCGAAAAGCTGAAGAGTTTGGCTTACAATTTAATTGGGCGAAATGTCATTTCTTACAGAACGAGATAAATTATTTAGGTTACATAATTCGTGATAATCAGATAAGACCTTCCAAGGAAAAGATACATGCTGTTGCAAAATTTAAAAAGCCTCATAATATCAAATCATTACGATCATTTTTAGGACTGACTGGCTATTTTAGAAAATTTGTTAAGAACTACTCAATAATAGCAAAGCCACTAACAGAATTATTGAAGACTAATGTTATGTTTAACTTTGATCTAAAGTGTGAGAGAGCTTTCGAAGAATTGAAACATATTTTATGTTCCTCACCAGTTTTACGAATTTACAACCCTAATTTTGAGACAGAGTTACATACAGACGCAAGTATAGACGGATATGGAGCTGTTTTATTGCAAAGGAATCCACACGACAATCAGCTACACCCTGTTCACTATATGAGCAAAAAGACTACTCCTGCTGAGAAGAAATACCATAGTTACTACTTAGAAATTTTAGCTATTGTAGAAGCTGTCAAGAAATTCAGAGTTTACTTACTTGGAGTCCGCTTTAAAATTGTGACTGACTGCTCAGCCCTAACTATGACGTTACAGAAAAAAGACTTACCTCCCAGAGTTGCTCGATGGGCACTCCTTCTTGAAGAATTTGACTATAAGATAGAACACCGATCTGGAACCCAAATGAGACACGTAGACGCTTTGAGCAGAAATCCTGTTAGTCTAATACTTACCGAAACTACAGCACGTCTGAAGAGAGCTCAAGATGATGACCTGAAGATAAAACTATTAAAGAAAATTTTAGAAAAAGAGTCATATGAAAATTTTATTCTGGAGAATGGAGTTTTATGTAAAGCTAAAGATGGAACTAAACTGATTGTTGTACCTAAAAAGATGCAGAATGAAATAATAAGAAAATGTCATGAAAAGGGTCATTTTGGAATTTTGAAAACTGAGGAATTAATTAATAGAGATTACTACATAGATAATTGTAAAGAAAAATTTGAAATTCAACGATTAGAACTTATAGAAAGGCGAGGCAAAATATTCAGAAAATTCAGGAAGAAAATAGGAAAGTTTATAACAAAAAGAGAACACAAGCTATACAGTACGAAATTGGAGATTTAGTTGCGATTAAGAGAACACAATTTGTACAAGGATATAAGTTAAACCCGAAATATTTAGGACCATATAAAATTATAGAGAAGAAGAAAAATGACAGATACGTTGTAAGGAAAATTGGCAATGGTGAAGGACCTATGAATACCACCAGTTCAGCAGATTTGATGAAACCCTGGTCCAATGGCGATGAAGATGAAGTATCACATTCATCTGGGTCAGATGAATAATGCAGGATAGCCGTGTGGGATTCGAAGACGCATTCCAACTCGGTAGCCAGGCCACACATTATCTTTTTTAAATTTATAAACCTGATATTGTAAATGTCAGTGTCAAAATATAGTGAGAAGAGGTAGTCTATGAATAAACGATGTAAGACTGTTCTAAGGAAGTTTGTTTTGCTTTTCTTCAAACAAATTGAGATGCTGTAATGGTAGATGTTTTATTATTAAGATAATTACATCCTTGCAGGAACGGATCCCGAACAAACAGACAAGAAATCTAAAAAAAATACATCGTGTTCTCCATCGTTTATATAGTTTATTTCAGTTGTTTTTTTTTAATTGTCTTATAGCAGTTACTTTCTCATACTTGAATTATTATTTTTTAGTTTATGTCAAATATTAACCACTATTAAAGCAAATGAATCGATACTAAGATATTAAAAGCATGAATGTTGATGTGATGACACGACAAAAATTCCTTCCTTCCTGGAGTCGTGGTAGCGTAATGGCTAGTGCACGCGTCCCAAACTCAGAGGGCGCGGGTTCGATCCTGGCCGGAACGCATGCACCACTTAGACAGTTTTCTGATCTAATGTGCATATTCTTACAATTACCACGTGCTAATAACGGTGAAGGAAAACATCGTGATGCAACCTGCACATCGAGATAACCGATGTGTCAAACCTGCCAAGCCGCCTTGGACAAGCGTGGCGGGTATACGTCCGTTCCCCCTATAATGGGAGGCCCGAGCCCAGCAGTGGGACATTTATGGGCTGATATTATTATTTATTATAGGAACGGAGAGCGAATACAATTTCCTGCGGCCGGGCGGCCTGTCGTAAGAGGCGACAAAACAACCCATAGCCAGGTGGGAGTGCATTTGCCCGACTGGATGGCTACCACCCCTGGTCTTGGGGCTAGGACCGTCTACCTATCTGCTGAACTCTGCAATAAAATAAAATAAAAAATAATAATTATTAGACAGAATTTTTGATGATTATTTGTAGTTTGAATTGTATAAATTAATTTTGCGGCGAAATCCCAGCATTGCTTTCTTAAGGCGCACTACTATGTCAGCAAAACTAAAGTATCACCAGCAGAATAAAATATTAACTGAGCTTCAAGTTCACGTTAAAAATAGGGTAAAATGAAGTGTTGGCAAAAAAAATCAAATCCATCCACATCAAACAGAGAATTGCAAGTGGAATGACGCAAAAAAATATTAAAAACGCTTAAGATAACACGATCCTATACGCATTTATCTCATGAATATGCCTAGTGATCCATAATTTACCCGTAATTAGGAAATTTGTAAATATTGTATTCTACAGCAGACAGGCGGGCGGCACATCTGATAACAAGTGGTTACCGTCGCCTATAATGATATTGGTTTCATGTGCTGGATCTGCCTGATCTACTTTACTTTTTACTGCCTCCTGTTTCCTATTTGGAGCATATTTGACACAAACTAACAGACTGACAGACAAAATAAAAAAAAAATGATATTGTTATAGTTTTTAGGCTTTATGTTCTTTATTCTATTATGTTCTTCTTGTTTATAAATTTGCTTCCTAGCATTTGTTTTCCAATAGTACTCGTCATATTTTTTTTGTGACCTTCGCCGTTCGAGCGTTTCTTTAACAAAACCTATGAAATTGAAAATCGATTAAGACAAATAATATCGATACTCAGAACAGACAATAGGCCAAACACAAAAGCACGTGAAATGACAAATGAAATTCGACTGGCGACCATAAAATGTAATGCCGCATAATAAAAGATTATATTATCTACTGTACTATAAATATAGGGGGAAGTACAATAGAACCTTTATTAGAGAATACCCTATAGATTTTTGTTTAGTGAAACCCTCGTAATAGATAGATATCTAGGGTGATAATGATTCTCTGTCTAGCTGTTTTTTATTTGACTGGGTTCAGAGTTGGTTCCTATTGAATTTTACTATATCTATATATATTTTTTACTTATTGGTCGAGTACAGTAGACAGGCAGACGGCTCACCTGATGCAAAGCAGTTACTATTGCCTATGGACATTTACAACACCAAAGGTGCTACAAATGCGCTGCTGCTCTGTTAAGGGAGACTGGAACCCGGCCACTAATACCGGGACACAACTCAAGGTTGTTATAGCGGCACACTCAAAGCCAGAGGTGGTAGACATCCAGACGGGCAAATGCCCAACCACCTGTTTGTGGGTTGTATTGTCGCCTCTTACGACAGGCCGCAGGAAATTGTATTCTTCTCTGTATATGCTTGTTCAACACTGAAAGAAATTAATTATATAACTATTTATAATACTATAAAAAATCCTAAGTTACATCTTTTTTGTTTAATAAGTAAACATTTACAGTTCATAGATTTTTATACTTTAAAAGAACTATTAATTGTGACAGGCAATAATGCACGCAGGCTCGTGCACTTCGCACGATCTGTCATTGTAGAGCACGTGATCTAGGGTTGTCACTTGTTATTTTAAATTAGCTTAATATTTGTGTATAAAAGAAATACAACATGTCAAAAGGAACTAAATCAATCTTGAGCTAGGCGTGGTAGTGACGACTTTTTTGACAATTTTATCCTCGGTATTAAGGAGCTACAGCTACATTAGAACATATTACAATATGCATGATTAGCTTATAAGAAGTAAATAATGACATAATTTTAAGTCATAATGATCTAAATGTATTCTTCAGGTTTAATTTCATTTAAAACAATTGAATGTCTGTTTTGCCATGGAAGAATTGTCATAATAAACATTTTTATTTGCAGTTTACTATCAACTGAAATTCAATCTAAAACTGTAAAGTAAAAAATTAATTAATCTTTTTCACTTTTTAAAAGTAAAAATATTATAATTCAAATTAATGTATATGTGTTTTGTAATTGCCAAGAAATATAAAAACCATGCATCGTGTTCTCTCCATCGTTCATCAAGTCTACCCCAGCTGTTACTTTTTAAATAGCTTTAATGTACAGACACGAAACTAGTAATTTTAATAACATTATAGACATTCAGTTTTGTGATGTATTATAGTAAATTTATGAATACTTTGTTTTCGACCATTGTGCAAAACTGCAGAATATGCCTTCCTGGTAGCAGTGAACTGTGAATGCTTGGCCATCTTATTGTCTTTGAATAAACCAAATAAATTCAGAGAAAAGGTGAAAGAGTGTCCGTATATTCCGAAAATTACCAAAAAAACATAGAGAAAACAAAACACATACATCTTCTTCTGAATTTAATGTTGGTGTTACTAAGAGCAGTGTTGTGCTAGCTAATAATTGATAAAGAGAATTTATTTAAATTTTAGATTAATAGATATGAATCTGTTATAAGTATCATTTGTTTTTTTTTAAACAAATGTAGAAATTAATTAATTAATTAATTAAAATATTTCTTGTCTGGTGGCAACCCTAGCTTCGACGTCCCCTATCCGATCGATATAGCATTTCTCCATAACTCATAGGGGAGAACGAGTGGCGTCGCGTGCTAGCAGTTATGCGCGCACACTCAATGTCACAGAGCGCATGCAGCGGTTGCGCCATCTTTGAACTAACGATATGGTTTGAATTGTGGTATTTAATAGCTTAGAAGCAGACTCTTCAAAAATAAATAAATATTTTTAGGGTCCCGTAGCCATTGGAAAAACATACATAGATAGTTAACACTTAGTAAAATGTCTTCTACAAAAATGTTTTGCCTTCAGTTCTAAAATGTTGTATAGTTTAAAAAAATTGTGAATAAATTATTGTTACATGTTTATTAATTTACATTTTTTTACATTAATTAGTGAAAAATATACAAAAACCGATCGCCGCCGGTAGTCGGGCCTAGGGTCCAATCTACCGGTGGTTAAGGCTTCCGAGATAGTAACCTCCACATAATATAGGCTGTGTCTTACAGAGCTACCTTCTGCATCCGACCCTTCACCCAGAGACCAAGCTAGAGCCTTTCAGGATGGCAGTCAAGGCTTTGCTATTAGTTCAGTGACTGACAGACACCACTATCGATACTGGGCAATTCTCCTTGTTTGCCAGCGATTGTCCAACGCGCATCATTGGCGCGGTGCGGGAGAATCACTACTAATTATAGAGTCCAAGTTCCACATGGTGGTAACCTTGTGAGCAAGATACATACATAACTTCACGCCAGTTCCCTTGCGGGGTAGGCACGAACAACAGAGCGCCATTTAGGCTTATTCTTACACACCTCACTTGCTTCTTTGAAATTCATAACTCTTGTCATGCACGCTCGTCTGTTCTTAAGGCGCCCGACATCACCTTATGCTAGTACACGATCAATTTGATCATGGAAGGTCAAGCAAGATCATTATTATAACTTTATTGCAAATCTATTTACAAAATCCATGTTTACAGTATCTTGATGACCTTTTATCGCTTAAAGCGATCTCTACCAGGCAACCGAAATTAAAGAAAATTATTAGCTAATCTGGCGATGAAGGTGCTCCGGAAAAAGAAGAGAGGACTATATAATCTTAAAGTACAATCGTGATTTATTTGTCTTTTTTTAGAATCAAAACAAGCCTGGGCGTTATGTCAACTTCTGGAAAGCTTTCTAATAACAATAATCGATTATCAGAATCAAATAATCTCGATGCCTTGAACCATTCAGTTAAGTGATTAAACGGATTATAACCGTTATAGCTGGCGGGGATCATAAAAATATCGATAACAATAGATATATCGATATATTAAGTCGATAGATTATGGGATTTGACGACATTGAATCGGCGTTCGGTGGTATGTTTGTGGGGTCCCATTTCAAGCGAAATTATATTGATGTGTATAATTCTTGATAACCAAAAAAGCAGTTTTTATTTTATTACACCTCGACAAAGAAACTATTATGAAATAGTATATATTAATGTAACAAATAAAACTAATATTATCTCACTTGCCAATTCTGTTAAGTAGTTTGTTCAGGTCACATTTTACATGCTTGTTATTTAATTTTAATATAATCTCTTCATAATTCTAAATATTGCTAATGGTTACATTTCAAACGTAACCTTTCTTTCTTTATTGTAATAACTAACCATTATTTCTAGTAATAGCTAAGCACACAAGATTATAGGTATGATTTATTTTTCATTATAAATAAAATGGCCAGGTAAAAAACACCTATAATAAACGTGTATGTATGAAGAGTTTAATGAAAGTAGATGAAGCAAAATCCATCGTCTCTGCCTACCCTTAAGGGAAACGGGCGTGATAATATGTATCTATGTTTAAAAAATGGACCTTTAAACCACTACGCTCGAACACAAACCATTCTCTTATATACTTTAACTATTTCAACCAAATACCGCTAGCACTGCGACCACGCATAAAAAGCCAAACGAAATCTTTATTATGAGAGATTTATGAGGACATACTGTGTTTATTACAATACACCCATTAATGTGTAGGTCTTCGCATTGTGTGGAAAAGCATATAAAGATATTACTAACGTGCGTGTGATTAGTTTTTGCGTATACATCGGCTTTGTCGCTACATTAACGGGATTAAAATGATATCCTCGACGTCACTTCTGTAATAATGTTTCTTCATTTGTGAAGTAGGTAGTAATTTACACACGAGTATAACGAATTTTATTATGCATTCTGCACACACATTCTGGATATTATGATACCACACACTCGTTTTTACTGTCAAGGTTGGAATGCGTTATATCTAAGTATATCAGCTCATAAATCCATACAGGATACACAGTAATTCTGAGAAAAACGACTGTGATGTAAATAGCAAGACAGGTAGCCATGGCCGTTCATAAACGTTCTGATTTCCAAAATGGCTACGAAATCACTAAATATATGTGATAATTATCTAGTTCATTTAGTTCAGCAATAATCTACCTATAATATTATAAAATTCTAAACATGCCGTGTCAGTACATTGCAGCTATTTATAAAAAAAACAACTGGAATCTGTCATTTATATAATCTACTAGAGTTTACCCCGCGGCTCCGCCGCGCGTCAAACTCTGGTGCGTACCTCTTGTTTTAAGAGCAGGCGTTAATACAGGATATATTGTATTGTATTTTTATGTTGGTGCTATTTGCCCTCGGAAGATTTACTTCATTTTATGTCGCAAACTATCCTATCTACCAGGCTGAATAGAATCTATGTTCATTTTCGGTATTCAGACAGACAGATCGAGCGAAAGTCGCATTTTTTTAAAGATTGTGAATTTTTGTATGTATAAACTTGATAAATGATTGGTCCCCCATACAAACTTTAATACCCTATTTCAACCCGTTCTAGTTTTATTTATATAAATAAATATTGTGTAAACTACACAAACTACCAAACATACTAAAACTGCCGAAACTACCAAAACTACTAAATCCACCAACCATAACTACTACAACTACCTAAACTACCACAATTACCAAATCTACCAATCAAAACTACCACAAGTACCAAAACTACCACAATTACCAAATCTACCAATCATAACTACCAAAACTAACAAAACTACCACAACTACCAAAACTACCACAACTACCAAAACTACCACAACTACCAAAACTACCACAACTATCAAAACTACCACAACTACCAAAACTACCACAACTACCAAAACTAACACAACTATCAAAACTACCGCAACTACCAAAACAACCGAATATACCAAATCGATCAACCAAAACTACCACAACTATCAAAACTACCACAACTACCAAAACTACCACAACTACCAAAACTAACACAACTATCAAAACTACCGCAACTACCAAAACTACCACAACTACCAAAACTAACACAACTATCAAAACTACCACAACTACCAAATCTACCCAAACTATCAAATCCACCAATCAAAACTACCACAACTACCTAAACTACCACAATTACCAAATCTACCAATCAAAACTACCACAACTACCTAAACTACCACAATTACCAAATCTATCAATCAAAACTACCACAATTACCAAAACTACCACAATTACCAAATCTACCAATCAAAACTACCACAACTACCAAAACCACCACAACGAACCAAACTACCACAACTATCAAAACTACTACAACTACCAAAACTACCACAACTATCAAAACTACCGCAACTATCAAAACTACCACAACTACCAAAACTACCACAACTATCATAACTACCACAACTACCAAAACTACTACAGCTACCAAAACTATCAGCATAAACTACAGAAAATAGCAAAACTACCAACCAATACTACCACAACTACCAAAACTGCCAAACAAAACTACCAAAACTACATAAACGACCAAATTGACCAAAATAAATAAAATAACGAAAATGGCAAACCACAAATAGAAAACCTATCCTAGTTTCCGGGATAAACTTTACATAAATCTATCCCAGTATCCGGGATGAAAAGTATCCCATGGCCACCCTCGGTATTCAAACTACATATGTACCGATTATCAGCCCAATCGGTCCAATAGTCTTTCCATAAAAGGATAACAAACAGAGAGACAAATATACTTTTATCCCGGAAACGATCTCATTTTCCGGGATAAAAAGTATCCTATGTTCATTCTTGGCATCGAAAATATATATATACTGAGTTTCAGCCAAATCGGTCCAGTAGTTTTTACGTGAAAACGGAACAGACAGACAGACAGAGTTACTTTCGCATTTATAATATTAATAGGGATATAAACGATGGAGAACACAATGCATTTTTTTTTAGATTTTTTGTCGGTTTGTTCAGAAATCACATAAAAACTACTGGGCCGATTTGGATACAGTTTTCGCTGATCGACAGCAAGTTCTTAGACTTAAAATCTGCGCTACATTTTATCCGGGATTTTTTCTGGGAATAATTTAAATTTAATTGGATAGCAATTTTCATGTAATAAGATGTGTGATATTTTGTATCCCGGGAATCCCGTGGGAATGTTTCACGGGATGGAGCACATATTTAACTAAAACGATAGCTTACATTCTTTTTAAATGCTGCAGCACTTTGTGTCCCGGGGAAACCAAACTAGCTAACCAACCAAAATAATTGTCGGTGGATAGGTACCTACCTACTACTAACCTACCCAGGTTAACGCTTTATTGTACACCAAAGCATCGCTTTTTAGCGATAAGGCCGCCCGTTGTACAAATTACAATCTCGAGCATTTTTCTATTTCTGTTTATTTATGCTTTGGTATACAATAAAGAGTTTATCTAATTGAAAATGAAAAATGAAAATATTTATTTTCAAGAATCACATGTACCTACAATTTGTAGTACTAGTATATTCACCATCTGTCAGTTTGTCCTAGAAAGACTAACACTACTTGCGGTTATAATATAAAGCAGACTGATTGGTATATAAAGTGTAATATGAAAACCTTAAATCACATCATTTGATTGAAAAAGTTCTTTGAATTAACTAAAAATACTTAAAATATTTCTGAGAACATCGTCCGACACATTTGAATGCTGATTCAAGCAGTCACAGGAAACTCGTGAGCGTTACATTTCGCAATTAAGACTGGCTGCAATCCGATTTGATATGAGACCACCCATTGTATTAACGTTATGAGTTCTTGTTATGAAAATAATTCTTTATAAACCTTTCGTAATATCAGGAGTATTAGTTACTTCTTTGTACGATTTATGGTCACAGATTTGTTTATACTGTGTAATTTGATGTTAGTTATGATTTTCTACACAGGTACCTGAGAAAAGCAGACTAGGTAGACCGAGCTCCTAGCTCTTAGAGTGAGCTTCCTCCGTGCAGGAACGGAGAAAGAATACTTACTCCTGCGGACGGACGGCCTTTTTTTTTTTTTTTGGCCAGGTGAAATCCGTTTGAGGACTAAGTTGCGACAGGCACAGAAGCCTGGGGGGATATTCGCGACCCGTGTGAGTGTGGGATTCGCCAGATCGGGGGTGGCACTAGCGTGCCCGGTCAGAACCGGTGCCACGCTATTGCCACTCCCCAGTTAGGGATACCCACTAAAACCCCTGGGTGTTCCGTCCTGCGCCTTATGCCAGGGCTACGTGAATGCGGGATTCCCAACTCCGCGTGCCCTGGCAGGCGTGGGCCCCCCTCACTGGGCCTCTTTCTATGCCAGGGGACGTATCCCCCGACTACTACTAGGTCTAATCCATGCGTGGGGCGGTTTGTAACGCACCCCACGGGAAGAGAAATGAGCTCGCGCGGACCACTCGCGCTCTCATCTCGACGGCACGTGCGGGTGAGTGAGAACCCCTATACCCCTAGGGGCCCCACCCGCGCCGCCCGCTTACGGCGGCCGAAGGTCACTGTCTGACCTCCGGCGTCGGCGCGTCCTCCTTTGGCGGGAGCGGAGCAGGGAATTACGCTCACGCTCCCGTGCGGACGGACGGCCTATCGTAAGAGGCGACAAGACAACCCAGAGCCAGGTGGTAGGGCATTTGCCCGTCGGGATGTCATGGTCTAGAGTATGCCGCCATAATAATCAAGAGCTGTGTTCCGGCATTAGTGGCCAGTTTCCAGTCTGCCTTTAGAGAGCGGTAACACCTTTGGTGTTACAAATGTCTATAGACGATGGTAACCGCTTTCCATCAGTTGGGCCGTATGCCTGTCTTACGCAATAAAAAGTCAAGTACTTGGTATTTAATTATCAAATTACTATAAATAAAGGTACTGAATGGTTTCCAGTGGATACATTACTATTAACCACACAAACCCAAACCACATGAAATTTTTAAACGTCACGTTCACGTCTATACTTCCATTCGTTTGACTGACGCATAATACTCAACTTAAGCTTAAAGGTCTGACTGCCATGCTGTAAAAAAAAAAACATTATTCTTCTTCTGTAGTTCACAGCTTCTGTGGTTGAGTGGGCTAAGCTTCTGACAGCTTACGTCACTGTAACAAACTCTCCGGTTTCTATTCCTGGCATGGTAAATTTTGGAAACGAATTTTCTTTGTTATTTACTATGGTCTGGGATCAGCTCCAAAGTAGTCCGTTGTATACTATCCATAACACAAGTGTAACTTGCCTAATTAGGGGATGTACAATATATGTATTTGTCTGCCGATTATTTATTTATAGTCTCTGATACATAAATATAACTTCTTTTTTACTAATTGTAACATCATCACGGACGGGCGGGTAAGATGATTTTTATATAAGACTTCCTGTACGCCAAAATGACCACGGAAACCTTAGAAATAATGTTTCGTATAAACTAAACGAACACTTGTTTTAAATGCAATAGCCCAGTCATAAATAGATCTTCGAGTACTGTCTTAGTTTCTTTATTTATTATTAAATTGGCTATTCAATGGGCCTGGAAGGAGTTAAGTAATTGCCAGCTAAGAAAACTAAGATAGCCTGTCTCTGTCATCTATAATAAACCTTGGCTATTGCACAATATACCCAATATACCCAGGTATTGTAAGCGTATAACATAATATATATACTTTTAGTGTACTAAATCAAACACCTTAACCCTTATGCGGAAATTGTGGATTTATGTGTGAAACAACATTCGCGAGCGTACTCCCTAAGATAAAGGCAGTTTCAGACAAAGGAAAACAACGCTGCAAATATGACAATATTTTTTAATTGAAGTTCTGCACAGTTGTGAAAGATGACATCTTCGACCTTAAGCAAGAAATTTGACATTAATTGTTAATGACAATATTCTTAATATACCTACACATTTTTTACTAGCAGAAGGTGATGTCAGGAGCCTTAAGAACAGACGAGCTTGCATGACAAGAGTTATGAATGTCAAAGAGGCAAGTGAGGTGTGTAAGAATAAGCCTAAATGGCACTCTGTTGTTCGTGCCTACCCCGCAAGGGAACTGGCGTGAAGTTATGTATGTATGTATGTACATTTTTTACTTTTTCGTAATAACTAAATAATATATAGTCTTCAGTTTGTTAGAAAGGTTAAGCATATGCGTTTATTAACAACCCGTATAGCCACGTCATACTGACAATAGTTTAACTACAAAAAGAAGTAACAATTTCAATATTAACATGACAATAAATTATTTTAATACGTTTTATTTAATAGTAAATTTTCACCACTTTTAGATACGGTTAAATAATTTATTTCAAAACTAGATGAAGTATAATCAAATATCGTAGGATGCAGAGATCCATTATCAGCCTATAAAACCCTAACATTATAGATATGTAATATTTTCGTAATTTTTCGCGACTAGTATACATAATAAAACTGCGTTTTGATGGCTTTAAGCGCGGTAATATATTTGATTTTTATTATTCCGACGTTTCGGCCACTCTTCAGTAGCCGTCATCACGGAAGACGGTGTATGTATGTATCAAAAATATAATATGAATATGAGATCCGAAGAAATACTTTCGCGCGTCAACCGCTGCATAGTATGGCCTTAGCTTTATACCTTACACCTACTGAGGTGGAACTCGTTTACAATGGTACCGCGGAAGTGGATGAGGGCACGAGCAAACACACAGACATACCTACCACGACTTACATGAGCGATACAATTATGATATATGCTCAACTGACTACCTGCAGAGGAAACGGGGTTTGAACTAAAATGGTAACAGTAATACAATATCGGTATTATGAGATATGTAAACTAGATGTAATGGATTTTTTTTTTGGTAGAGGGAAAAAAGAAAAAATATTTCCGGTATTTTTCCGAAAATTTTCAAATATCAATTTCAAATCGTATCCCTGTAGGAACAGAGCAAGAATACAATATCCTACGGCCAGGCGGTGTAGCAAGAGGCGACATAACAACCCAAAGCCCGGTGGTACGGTATTTACACGTCTGGATGTGTATGTACCACTTCTAGAGTATGCCACCATAACAAACTCGGGTTGTGTTCCTGCGTTAGCGGCCAGGTTCCAGTCTCTCTTTAGAAAGCGACAGCGCATTTATAGCACCTTTGGTGTTGCAAGCGTTCATAGGCAGTGGTAACCGCTTTTCATCAGATGGACTATCCGCCTGTCTGCTGAACTCGTGCAATAAAAAAATATATATTTCCAATATTTTTAGTCAGAAAATATTTTTAATAAAAGCGAAACAACTGAACTGTATTTCAATCGAAAAATTAGACTTTTTCGTTGAACCATTGTATTACAGAAACAAGATGAGATCGACAGACAGACAGACAATAAATATTTCTAAAACCGTACACTCATGATTACGCATTGTGTAAACGGTATCTAACACAAACAACATTTTGGCAATTTATTTTGATATCACAGACGGGCATGGCAATTTTAGTTGTATATAAATTGTAACTAATTTTTGATTTGAAACATCACGAATTTCCCCTCATTCCTTCATGTACAACATTCGTCATTGACATGCAAATAGATTTAAGCCATAATTTGCCTCTAACATATTTTATCCATTACTGAACTAAAACTGTCCAGTATTCAATATACATAACACCTAACCCCATAAGCCGTAGCGTATATTTATTAATTAAATTTCATGCATTGTTCGTCGGATATTTTTCATGTCAGATAGGCGCATATCCGGATATTATGCGGCTATTTTATAAATTAATTCAACATTATCGATGTTACACGCCACCTGTGAATCTTGTCGAATTTAATGTTGACATTGTTCAAAATTTAAATATTTGTTTAATCACATAGTTTTTATTTTTTTAATCATTTGTTTTTCTTATTTCTAACTATAATGTAAATTATTTTTATATTCTTTTACTTTACATTGTTTTATTTAATTAATTTTAGTGTTGTTATGTGATATTTTAATCGTGCATAGTAAGTACAACGCTTTCATCATCATCATCATCCGAGCGTTAAATCCCGGTTGCGTTCGGAGCGTTCACTCCGACGCCCACGGGAAAGGATAAGGATGAGATGTCATTTAATCGGAAAACTTAACACTTTTCTCATGATTTCTTTGTAAAAACGTGAAATTTAATTTCGACATTTTCAAGGTTATCGAATTGATTGATGTTGTCAGGTGACAAGTGTGACTTATTTTCCAAAATTTGGGGACTTTTGTTACCATTCTTTATTTATTTATGAAATATGAATAATTGAAAAAATCGATAGAAAACAGACATGTAATGTTTGTGTGTCCGGTTTTCTTAAACTAGTTTATATTACGTTTTAGACTTCCTACGGATCCAATTGTAGCATATTGTTGGACAAAGAGATGGATTTTGAATCATTTTCGGAGATATTTTTACACTATGTTTTCTATATTTTCTTATCAACGGCACAATTGTATTGAAATAAAGTACCTAAAATAATTATATATGGTCGTGACCGATAAGATGTAAGTTGTGTGAACGATAATTAGAAAATTTAAGAATACTTAACCATCATGTAAAATTATTTCTAATCTAACCTTAGCGCTTTGGACAATATAAACTTTTTAATGTAACCTTATGACGTTTGACATAGAATTGACAGAATGCGTGCTGCAAATATCGTTAAAGAGGATGTAAAAAAAACTGAATATCGTTTAAAGCAGATGCTTCGGTCGGAGTTATCTGTACTAATATTATAAAGAGGTAAAGTTTGTAAGTTTGTGACGTTGTAGGGGGTAATCTCGGGATCTACTAAACCGATTTTAAAAATTATTTTACTGTTGGAAAGCTACGTTAACAGGGAGTGTCATAGGCATAACATGACGCTTTATACCACGGGAGCGGGACAGACCACGGGTGAATCCGCGCCGGGCCGCTAGTAATATTATAGATAATTCTTTATTGTCATAATTAAGATATTAATTTTGTCTATATTCTGTTAGCTGCATCTCCATTAATTCCTAATAAAGAAATAATTTAATATATTAATATGATAAAAAACAAATTTTAGTTCAGAAAATAATCAAACTGAACTTGTTTGAATAAAAACTTTTGGATATGAATATTTTTATTTCTATAATAGCCCTTTTCAAGTGGTTTAGTTGCTCTTAAGTCCCTGCATTAAACTATCCCGTGTACCTATCCCGTAATTCCTACTACTGATATAAAATTTGGATTATACATAAAGCCTACTACCCAATATGAACCTATCGAATCGTTCCAAATCTACTATTACAAATGATTTCACTGACTTTTAGCGCAGGATAATCTTTGGGTTATAAATAGTCATCTAATAACCTTCGTGAACATGATGTGTAACACAAAAATAATTTGCCATTATGAATAGTTTTCTTTTAATTATTATATTAGTATTGGTAATTAACAGACTTATAAATATGTACTAATATCTGTACAGACATTTTATTGCGAATTAAAATTACTACATGTGCTATGAATGTGTTATGAATTTATTTGTGCATGTATTTTTTTATGGTTCGTTCCAAGACACACAACTTTTGTTGCTAATACTTTATTTAAAAAAAACTGAAACCTCGGAGTAATATTAAATTATAACACATAAAGCGATTAAAACATAACGATCATTTAAACTTTTCACTTACATAAAAAATATTTAATTATAAAAAATGGGGTAATATTTTTTTCCTGATATCCCGAAAACACAGAGTGAACTTAGCAACGCTTCGCGTTTTTGATGCCGTTGGAATAGTCAAAATAATAGTCACTCCCTTTACAATCAGTCTCTCCCTAGGGCTGCCAACTTGGTCAATTTGGTAGAACAACTTCCACTGTCCGGCGCATAACGTATTTACTGGGACGAAATATTAATCTAGCCGTAACGAACTGGCCATATCTCACTGGGACATTGTCATAGCTTAAGTAAATAGCAGAGCTGACATTTCTTAATATTTTTTCCTAGCTGCCCTGCTCTACCTGTTAGTGTTACTGACTATGACCAAACGCGACTTATATCCTTAAAAATTAGGGCGTTAACGATTGGCTTCGTTAGAGTATACCTTTGCATGTGTTATCTCTCAATGTTTCAGAATATATGAGTAAATAAATATAAGAAGTTAAAGGAGTAAGTAGTTAATCTTTAGTTTTCGCGACAAATCAAACTACAGGTTTTAATTATGTGTACTAAAGTTATGGGTAAGCTAAATAATAAGATTGAAATTACTCATTGACACTTTACATCTTTGTTGTCCCTTATCACGGATACTGAGGAGTTGCCGAAAATTCGAAATAAAAATCAAATATCTTGCTTAAAACCGTTAAAACGTATTTTTTTTTATTGCCTGAAGCAGGCAAACAGGCGGACGGCCCACTTGATGGAAAGTGGTTACCGTGTGGTTACCGTCGCCTATAGACGTTTACAACACCAGAGATGTCGCCAACGCATTGCCGACCTCTAAGAAGTTTTATAATGCTCTTCTTAAAAAAACCCATGTCATAGCGCAAAAGGAAAATCGCGGCAGGAAGTTCTCTCCAGATCATTTTTGTACGCGGAATAAATGCTCTAGAGAACCGTTGCTTAGTTGAGCGTGGGAGCCTAAGGATGTGGGGGTGAACATCCCGTCGCTGGCGAGCGGTGCTGTTGTAAAAGTGAGGCGTTGGCACCAGATCAAACAGTTCCTCGAAACACTTCCCATTATACAGGCGTTAAAATACGCAGAGCCCTTAATTTAGTTAAGGGAGTAATTATTTAATTAAAACAGTGTATAAAATCAAATGGTCAAGAGCGTGACATTCCATGTATATTGAACCTCACTAAAGCAGACGAATGTCCACTGATTTTCTCATTTGGCTTCACTGAAAATGCGTCTAATAGAAGGTGCTATCACAAAAACTACTCATTGGACATTGTTCAAACGAATTTTTGTTTGAAGTGTTTTCTAATTCTATTCTATTCAATTCTACGTATTTTTTAAATAGTTTTTCAGTGCATAATTCAGAACGTATAGATAGGGAGACAAATTTTAATTCTTGAAGTTATTATATATCTGTACTTATTAATTTGAGTTAAAAAGGTACTAAGAAATATCATTGTGATTTTTTAAGATCTATCTAACAACTTGGTTATTTACGTGTATCCTGGTTATTCCTATACTTTATCCGCAACTGTACTACGACATTGTGTATATAAATCATATATTCTGACTAAATTTCATCAGCATATCTCAGTAGTTTCCGAGAAAAAAGGCATACGTATATGACAAAGGAACGAACATGGCGGTTTTATAAAAGTTGTATTTTTGCTTAAATAGTTAGCTCTTGTATAAATGGGCACCGCCGATGCACCACTGCGAAGCCACCGCTCCCCCGCCGCGCTTTATGTGATTTTCTGTGTATATGCAAACTTTATCAGCCCGTCGTTCTACTGCTGACATCAGCTTCACAGTATGAGTGCGGAGGTAGCGCAGCGTGACGGTGATGCCTAGTTTAATGATTAGTGACGACTTGCTCTACACAGTCTGGCGACGAGGCGACTGCGGAGTCGTCTACACGTGCGCTTACGGAATCCTAAAAATGACGCTGAGAGAGTGAATAGATCTTAAATAAAGAGAAATAAATTTCAATTCAGAGTATATTCCTTAGCGCGAACTTTACCCTTTTCTTTGTGGTTGTAAATTAGTATTTTATTGCCTTGGGCCCATTTACATTTTTTATCAGGCCACCCACAACTGACCTATGTAAACAGAAAGCACATTTTCAAAAATACCATAGTTTTAATGAAAGGAGTCGGTATTTTAACTTAATTAAATGTAATTTTAGATACAAAGGCTTTTATACGCCACTACGCCTACATAGTCATAATTTTGTCTACAGAATAAACAGAAAAAATCCGTCTTACAAAACTGTCCTTGGGTAAACTAGTTTACTCAGGAATCTATTAATTAAAAACATTAGGGTAAAATGTTTCTTTTGTTATTGTTGTTTAATAAAAGAGCAACTGGATTTCATAGTCATAAAAAATAAATCTAATTATATACGACATCCTTACAAAGTTACGTCATGTTGCAAAAGTGTTGGATATATTATAAACCGATAAATGTAAATCAATCTAAAAAGTAATTAATTTTTTTTATGAAGGCAACACTGCACACTGATTGACCCGGCCGGTCGGCATCAATTTTTATATCCATTTGCTAGTACTTTCTCAGCTTTAATACTATTAGTTTGACAATTGTCATTCTAATTAAGCTATATTTAAAGGAAAATAGGTATTATTTACTGTAGACCAACAATGTATAATGTATAAAGAAAATAGATAACACTATTGCTCACCAAAATAAACCATTTAAAAAGTAATGCATAATTACAATACTTCTTGGAAAAACAACTGGCGGCCTTATCGCTAAAAGCAATCTCTTCCAGGCAACCTAGCTTAAAAGAAGTCCTGACTAATGGGGCGATGTAGATGAAATGTATGTACATAATACTACAATATAGCCCATAAATGTCCCACTGCTAGGCTCGGGCCTCCCATTATTGGTGGAACGGACAGTATACCCGCCACGCTTGTCCAAGGCGCCTTGGCAGGTTTGATACAACGGTTATCTCGATGTGCAGGTTGCATCACGATGTTTTCCTTCACCGTTGTTAGCATTATTTTTTTATTGCAGGAGTTCAGCAGACAGCCAGACGGCCCACTTGATGTCAAACGGTTACCATCGCTGCTCTCTTAAGGGAGACTGGAACCTGGTCACTAATGCCGGAACACAACACAAGGTTGTTATGGCGACATACTTTAGACCAGGAGTGTTAGCCATCCAGTCGGGCAAATGCCCTACCACCTGGCTGTGGGTTGTTTTGCCGCCTCTTACGACAGGCCGCCCGGCCGCAGGAAATTGTATTCTTTCTCCGTTCCTGCAATGATGATATGTAGTAATTGTAACAATATGCACGTTAGTTCAGAAAACTAACTAAGTGGTGCATGCATTCCAGCCAGGATCGAATCCGCGGCCTCTGAGTTTGGGACGCGTGCGCTAGCCTTACGCTACCACGACTTACAAAATACACATTATATAATTGTACCAAATACATATTATATAATTTTGAACGTTTTGAACGAAAGTTCTTTGTCAGGATGTCTCTGCCTACCCCCATGGGAAACAGGTGTAATATTATGTATATGTATGTATAATTTTAAACACTTAAAGAGCTAAATACAAAGGACGGGCTTATTGTTCAAGGGAATATTTGGATGGATAAAATATTATTTAAGTTGTTTTGGTCCACTGTTATGTTATCATACTTATCACATATATCTATAATATTATAAAATTCTCAACATGCCGTATTTGTACTTTAAATCTATTTTAAAAAACTGGAATAGACTATATAAACTAAGGAGAACACGATGCAATTTTTTTTAGATATCTTGTCTGTTTGTTCGGGATTCACATAAAAACTACTGGGCCGATTTCGATGCGGTTTTCGCTGATCAACAACTAATTGTTAGATTTAAACTCTGCGCTAATTTTTATCCTGGGAATACCGCGGGAATTTTTCTGGTAATGATTTAAAATGACCAAATTAAAAAAATGAATTCCAATGTGATTTTTTACTGATCGACAATAAATTTAATGTAATAAAATGTGTGGTGTTTTTTGTCCCGGGAATTTTCCTGGGAGCGGTTTGTAGTGAGCGTAAAAGTTTGCTTATTTCGACACCGTTTTCATTAAAATGATAGCTGCGGTAGGTACTTTGTGTCCCGGAAATTTCTCGTGAAACGTGGACGAAGTCGCGGGCATATCCTAGTAGCTTTATAAATGTATACATCGTACAATAATTATAAATACATTATACATTTCGTCAGTTTTCCTTTACAGGCTTGACATGAACGATGAATTTCTAGCTTGAAATGTGTGACAAATTTAGTAGTGAGCAGATTACTAAACAGTAAATAGTGATTACAGAAACTTGCCAAATTAGCGACTCTGATATTACTCGTAATACATATATAACTTGTTAGTTGGGAATATATACGCAACATCTGTATACACAAGTACAATGGATGATTGTCTGGCGAATTTAAAAAATAAAGTAGAATACATTAAAGTTGGAACAGTTTTTGTTGCAAATATTATCTTAATGTAATTTTAATATATAAAAATCCAAAAATGCCGTGTCTGTACATGGTTGCTATGGAAAAAAAACAACAGAGAAAAAACAACTACACTAGTTTTTTTATTGCCTGAAACAGGCAAACAGGCAGACGGCCCACCTGATGGAAAGTAATTACCGTCGCCTATGGACGTTTGCAACACCAGGGGTGTCGTCAAATTCCCTCCAAATCATTGCTGTACACGGAATAACAACTGCACTATAAACAAGGGAGAACACGATGTATTTTTTTAAAATTTCTTGTTTATTTGTGGGTTGGTGGGTAAACAGAGACTGTTTGTTTGGGATTGACGTAAAAACTATTGGGCCGTTTTCTATGCGGTTTTGCGCTGTTCGACGGCAAGTTTTTAGACTTAAAATCTTCGCTACTTTTTATCCTGGGAATGTTGCGGGAAATATTCTGGGAATAATTTGAAATAATCAGAATGAAACAAATACCAATTCCAATGCGATTTTTTCTAAATATATAAGAAAATGTGTTGTTTTTTTATCTCGGGAACCCCGCGGGAATTTTCCCGGGGATGTTATAAATTAGTCAGATTGCACAAGTATCCAACTAATACTAAAACAATTTAATCCAGAACTTATTATTTTTTAACCTTTTAAGACGGAACTACCAGAAATTTGTTGTCGAACTGTCAGACACGATTAATTGGGAAGCACCACAAATTTGTGGTCAAATACAGATAATTGAAATGAACGTTGAACTGATGCTTTGTCTCTCTAACTGCATAAAATTTGTATTAGAGTAAAAAAGACGATATAATTCTCTTGGTTTTAGCGCGACAATTTTAAAGGCAGGCTGGCAGGTTATGGACAAAAATAATATTAAATTTGGCCTCTTTTAAGGGTTAACTTCGAAATCTCGTGATAGTTAGGGACTTGCTTATTATGACAGTCTCTATATTTATTGGGCATCTTTAGAAGAACAGATATATGCCTTTAGTAACATTACTTACCCGGGTTTTTACAGGAATTTTCAGAATCCATTAATCATTCAGAATTTTCATCCTAAAAATACGTTGCCCAGCTGAAAGTACCCTTTGATCTACGTTTTAATCTACGTTACCTATCAAGCCTGGGCGAAGTCGCGGGCTAATCCTAATTTACTTATAAAATAACTTAAAATTTATTGTTTTTATTTTATTACTAAGTTATCACTAAGTTATTGTCTTAGTTGTTTTGCTTTCTCGAGCCAATCTAAGTTACGTTGACAACAATTATAAGTTCGGCCGTCCTTCGTCATTGTATTTTAATGTCTCACCCTTGTTAGCTTAGATGTAACTTAACTTAAACTTAGGCGTCGTTTGTTTTGACTCCTCTAGACATTTTGACTGTCAATTTAAATAATTTAATTCTGTATTATTTCCTCGAATTTTGAGGTATTTCGTCAATTTTAAACTAGAAAGTTTATTATAATCTAAATACAAAATATTTCATTTTGTTTCAAAGAGCTTACTAAAATTAAAGTTAATATCAGTAATCTACTTTAAGTTTTAAATGTAACACTTATTTAAACTCTAGTACAATACAGCCCGCTTCGTCCATATAAACGATTCCATATCACATATTCCATACACATTTGGACATAGCAGATTCTCAGGTTCCTCTTCGGTGTTTAAGGAACATTTACACCTTACCTCAAAGTTAGTGAATATTTATTAACAGTGCAGTATTTGTTAATTAGTGCAATGGCACTAACAGTGAAATAAATTAATATTTATTTCTGGTAAGGAAGGTAAGGAAAGGAATGCTCCGGTGGTTCGGGCATGTGGAAAGAATGCACAATGAAAGAATGACTAAACAGATAGATATACAATGCAAAAGTTGATGTATGCAGAAGTCGTGGAAGGCCCCGACACACCTCCCATGATGAAATTGATCGTGTACTAGCAGAAGGTGATGTCAGGAGCCTTAAGAACAGACGAGCGTGCATGACAAGAGTTATGAATGTCAAAGAAGCAAATGAGGTGTGTAAGAATAAGCCTGAATGGCGCTCTGTTGTTCGTGCCTACCCCGCAAGGGAACTGGCGTGAAGTTATGTATATATGTAGGTGTGTATTTATTTCTGCTGTTATTAAACAGTGCAAAAGTGGTTTTTCAAGCTGGATGGGCAAAGAAAATTCTTGATTTCATATTGTAATACTTCTAAATTAAAATTATTAGTGTTGTCTACCTGATTAATGAGGTTAAATATGGTGTTACTTTGATTACCGTACTTTGTATGTTGTCTGGAAGAGATTGCTCAAAAGCGATAAAGCCCGCCTATTTTCCTACTTTTATATGCAACAAGAAATTTAAAAAAAATTGCATTTTATTCTCCATCGTTTATATAGTCTATTCCGGTTGTTTTTTTTTAATAGCTTCAATTTACAGACACGGCATGTTTAGAATTTTATAACATTATAGATGATTGTTAAATATTTTGTTTTGATGTATTTGTAATCTATACTAATATTATAAAGATGTAAAGTTTGTAGTAAGTCTTTTCTCTTCATCTCTTGATTAGTGATCCGATTTTGAAAATTGAATATTTTTCATCAGTAGAAAACTACATTATTCCTAAGTGACATAGGCATATTTGATTCTGATTAAATAACATTGTTTAATTTTTTATCGACGTCCAGCGAAGTGAGCACGGGTCAGCTAGTGAATAATAAATTATTTTCTATGTATCTTTCTATGTTTTATATAGTCGAGTTTACAATATCCAAGTGAATCCATACATAATTCATATTTTATAAATGCGAAAGTAGCGTTGCCTGTCTGTTTGTAACGCTTTCAAGGAAAAACTACGAGAGCGTTTTTTCTGATATTTGGTATATATGTAGTCTCAATACCGAGAGTAGACGACGTAGGTTACTTTTTATCCCGGACAGTGGGATCGTTTATTTATTGGGTTGAATATTTTTATTTATATGGAATATTTTACCAGAAACATTACGTATTAAAAAACTTTTATTTGTTTTTTTGATACAAAGGAGCTGTGTCGCAATGTTTTGAGCTCATTTCATATTCGAAAATAGTAAAGTTGCCTTTAAATCATAAATTGGAAAATGAATATAATGATGCGGTATAAATTTTAAAATTTAAGTAATAAAAAATATCTTTAATATTCTGTCTGATATTCAATTTCATCATCATGAGCCCGGTATTAGAACACAAGCAATTGCTTTAGCGCACTAGAGGGTCTAGAGTGATCGTCTTGTCATACGAATCGTATTACGAATATGACAAGTATCGAAATAAATTGAAACTTTACGCTATATCTTACAACTACCAGTACACTAGTAGACAGGGTCAATTTGACTAACCGATTCTTCCAAAGTGATCACTTTAGACCCTTGTATACGCTGGAGATAATCGTAGAATATTTGTCTTTTTCGTTACGTGTCTTGCTATTGATTTTAATAAAATTTGGTATTTAGGTTACTGAAGGACCGAAAATGTGTATAGGATGCTTTTGATCTCAAAGAACGGTTTCCCGCAATATATGTATGAAGTCACAGAGTAAAATAATTGTAGAATTATAAAATTTAAGTTAAATCTTACTTTAGTCACACTATAACATAATTTGCAACTAGAATCTTGCCTTCGTTGAGATTGCATAAAAACTTTTAAGGTAGAGATAAAAAGTAAATCTTTCGAGTCAGAGCGAGATAGCAGATGTCTAGAATAGTACAAGTTTGAAAATTTACGAGTGTAACGGTCAGTTTTTTTCGCTTGCAAGTATAGTGCTTCTACACACAGGGTGTGTAAAATTCATGTAATTTAAAAGTTCTCTGAATTAGTGGCCGTTTTTCTGAGCTTCTGTGATTAATACCACCTTTTACTTGGGGCTTGTAGGGGGGAGAAACTTTTGCTATTACTCCGAATGGGCGTTTAAATTTCTCAATAAAACTTCTCTCCGAGGTTGTTTCGACTCGCATTGTGTGTTTGATATTTTGACAAACTCTTTGTATATGAGTTTCAGCTGAGAAGTTGATGGAGACCGCTTTATAAACGGCGGGATTGCTACCCGACTTAGGAGCGTATTTGCTTTCAAAACTTTCTTTGTACTCAGTTCGATTGTAATATAAACTCGGGCGTCAGGAACTTTGCTTATAAGAAAGTTATTGAAAAATAAGATTACCTATTTTAATAAGTCACAACCAAGCACTAAGTTTTAAAGTAATGATTTATTTAGTCATTTTAAAGATTTTGAAATAATAGGGGTAGGTCATAGTTTAATTAACTAATGCCCGGTTTCTGCGGTACTTTTAACTGTAGTTTATCTGTTCGTTAGCGCTATCGGTTCAATAACTAATAAAATTGCGGTTTTGAACACACCATCGTACGATAGTTAAACTAGGTTCAACTTAACTGACCAATATTAGGCGTTATCTATTTCATATCTTTTGTTTGATGTTTTTGTTTGATATAAATAAATATTAGATATTCCTTCTTAAATAGATCCATCTAGTGGCGAGTTTTGGTACTAGTTGTAGGTTAGCAGTTAACCTAAGTTTATCCATTACATGACTTTATGGAATCAATTGTTATTGAACTCATAAGTGGTAACCTCAGAAACCGGGCATTTTTAACAGACTTCAAAAAGGTGGAAGTTCTCAATTTATCTGTTTTTTTTTTTATTCGGTTGTCTATACACGCGAGGTTGTCCCATGGTCAACAAGTCGGGATCTAATGAATGGATCCCAGGGAAGTCGAGAGAGACCCTCATTGACGAGCGTCTACACTGAAGAGTGAGATAGCAACCTTGTATACGCGAACCAGTACTATAATTTCTACAGGCGCTTAATATATTATTTCTAAAGCTATTCAAGTAGGTATTATCGCAACTAAAAAGTAACTTCAACTGAAAAGCAAAAAAAATAATTGTACAAGAATAGCAAGTTATGACGTCATAACGAGTGAAATAGCTCATAGCATTTGCTCGTACATAGATACTTATTTCAATAGAAAATATTACTAAAAATTCCAACTAATGTTTTAAGAATTTACCCCCTTATTTATAATACTTATACGAGATTTCGAGCTCGTTAAAAAAGCGTATTTTAAGACATACTAACACTTTTCCTAAACTTTTATTAACGAGTCTATAAACCTCGTACAACTATTATGAGTAAGGAAGTTGAGACGTACATATTTTAGATCAAAATATAATTTTTATTTAAGGTTTTTTTCATATCAGTTCGATATTTTTGGTAACAGAGTGTCCGTCAATAATTCCCTGTAGACATTATACGAGCACAAAATTTCGTAGAATTGGTACTGGTGACGCCTAGTGAACAAAGCAGTACTAACCATTAAGGCAACACATTTACATACTGGGTTTGTTATTTCTAGTATTCCCTTTCTATTATTACTATATATGATATTAGTAACCAACCTGCCAATTTAGTACAACAATAATGGCTACCCAGGCCGTTTCATCTTAAAAATGCCCTTTACTGTATCTTGGTGCTTCAAAAAAAGCTATTTTTATAGTTCCCCAACAATACCTATTATGAAAATACATAAAAGTAATAAGATGATAATAACTATTAAGATTGTTTCAGGAGATCTTATTGTTAATATGATTTGGTTATTGCTCTTTTATTGCTCCGTGTTTTGTTTTACCTCTATTGTATTGTTTTCAATCCTTTCGTTACTTTCGATGTGGTAGTGAACACTATTATATTGGAACCTGAGACAAACAAAATAGGTAGATCGAGCCTCGAGTTCTGAGAGTAAAGTTGGCTATAGGGAGCCGATTTTGCAATTGGAAGCCAATCGCGCCGCAGTGCATTACGATAATTTATTATTAAACTAGCTGATGCCCGCGACTTCGTCCGCGTAGTATTTATTACTCCTTCAAAGCTGTTTAAGTAATTAAAGTTTTTTAAGTATCCCACGGGAACTCCTTAATTTTTCGGGATCAAAAGTATCCTATATGTTGACTAAGGATATAAGTTTCCACCATACAAAATTTCATTTAAATCGGTCCAGTCGTTTTTCTGTTTGTCTGTCGTATAAACAGACAGACAAACGCCCGGCAGGAAATATTCTTTCTCCGTTCCTGCACAGATAGTAGTGGAACTCCAGAAAAATAAGGATTAGGGGCACACGCTACACATATCAGAAAAGAAAATTTGCTTCAACATCCATAAGCATGTAGGTTGCTATCAGACAGTTCTTGAAAAGTCATATATTTGAATCAATTGTTTTTATAATAAATTTTATAACAAACTATGTTTATTACGTTTTTTTCACTTCGCTATAATTAAAAAGCTATATCACAATTAAAATAATTTTTTAAACCCAAAATACCCGAGTGCCAAAAACATGCCGAGCGCGTGTATGACATCACTATGATAATTACTCAGACATTGATTGTGCTATGAAGTTACGATGAGTTATTATGAGATTTATATTTGATAAAACACTCTTGTAAAGGTTTCGTGATATGACGAAAACAGTGGGTGTTGCTATTTTTACGGAACCCTTCATTGTGCCTGGATTTACACATCTCTGTCTGATTTGGGTGAAAATGTGGCGTACAGCTTTAAAAATGATTAAAATCAATATATCTTCCAAACTTATTTCTAATGTCATTTTCCTAAGAAATCAAATTATTTCCCCTAAATATTTTCCACCAGATATAGATTTTTGGACCACTGACACGTTGAAGAGGCTGAAAAATGGTTGCCTAGTCAAAAATAAATTAGACTATGTTAGCGCTCTAGAACCAATTGTGGTATTAGAGACAACTTTGTGGTACAGTTTTTTTTAAGCATTTAATTAATATAACAAAAGGTCTTCTTTGACCAAGATAATGAAACATTAGTTTGATCAAAGAATATGAAGTAGTACTGATTTCCTAAGTGGTGGAACATAATTTCAAGTAATTCTTAAAATTTCTTACTTAATCTTTCATCTTAAACGCTAAAAAACTTAAATTCCTTCATAAAAAAATTGTATACTTAGAGACCGTTTAGAAAGGATTAAAGAATGAAAAAGTTAAAGAAGACCTAAGCTTTATTATAGCTGTGACGCTTATCTGCGCCCCGTCTGCTAATTACTTAGCTAATTGGTTTACTAACTGATGTTAGGAAACTTACTAAATTACTCAAACATGTCGGCGGTTCAACTAATGTACCTTGTTACTACACATTTCAATTTGAATTAGTGTAGTTTGATTCAACGGTATCTGTACTGTAGTAGTCTGATCGAGAACCTGCTTATTTCATTATAACGTAAAGGTTCGATTTTTGGTGGCGTAAATTTCGTATAACTTTTCGTGATTCACTATGAATTATTTTTGGTATTTACTCTGAAGGACTATCATTATTTACTCTGAAGGATATTTCGTAATTTACTATGAATTACTTTTTGTTATTTATTCTGAAGAACTTTTCGTTAGTTTGACGGCCTCTGTGGTTGAGCGGGCTAAGCCTTTGCCGGCGTACTGCACTGCAACGCAGAGGTTCCGGGTTCGATTCCTGGTATATAGTAAATTTCGTAAACGTATTTTCTCCGTTATTTACTATGGTCTGGGTGTCTGGGATCGGCCCCAGAGTAGTCCGTTATATATTACCCATAACACAAGCGTAACTTGCTTAATTTGGGGATATACAATGTGTGTGTTTGTCTGCCGATTGTTATTATTATAGTTTTCGTTATACTCTGTGAAGGATTTTTTTTCATTATTTACCCTGAAAGACATATTGTTATACTCTGAAGGAAATTTCCTTATTTACTCTAAAGGACATTTCGATATATACTCTAAAGAACTTTTCATTATTTACAATACAGAAATATTTAAATAACTTGTGTAATGATTCGAAAAATTAATAGACAGTTTTGCCTTAGCATCAGATGGACATGAATTACTATTATAGTAACTAAATATTTATCAAGAAACTTTTCATATATTGTATACGTTCTAAAATAAATGTATTAAAATAAACCTAAGTACATATCGTAATTTGCTTTAAAAATAAAGGCTGTAACACACTTGTCCATGAGGGCGTAAAAACCGGCACTCGACGCTAATGGTGCGAGACGCTCTTGGCTAATTATGTTAATATGTTAATAAAGGTGAGTCCTGTCCATCTGTCCGTATATAATATAAGAATGCTTAATTAATGACGACCCTCGTAAGTGGTTATGAAAATATTCTGGATGTTTTTGCTAGGTTATTTTCGGTAAATTTTGTAGTGTTACTTTTTACCAAAAATATATGCTTATATATTCTAAAACATTATTAAAGCGATTACTACTTTACGTACCTATTTACTTACTAAGGTAGATAGGTATTTACGTGTGCTTTACTGCATTAATGAAGTAAAAATACTAGTAATCACAGTCACTCAGTAAGAACGTAATGTTGAAAAGCTCCTAAACTCTCCTCTATGACTAGACAGTGCTACTACTTATTTTTAGCTAGTATTTTATTATTATTATTATAAATATATTTAAACTAACTATTGATTTCGTCTAAAAAATATGTTTTCAAAATATTGTGTTATTGGGTATTGTATTATAACTGAAAGACTTGTGGCACCATATCTCCATCTACCTTTCACTTTTGAACTATAGTGTGCAAATTTTATAAAAAAATGTATGTGTGTGCAGTTCAGACGCCGTAGAAGTGAAACTTCAGAGAATATACAGGCGAACATACTTATATGTACAACACTTAGTAGATAAGTGTGAACTGCACACACACATTTTCGCATTTCTATTTTATTATAGGTGCCTTTATTCTCCGGTATTTTCACCCTTATTCATAATAATTCAATCTAAATTACACTTTAAATCACATACATACATACATACATAACTTCACGCCAGTTCCCTTGCGGGGTAGGCACGAACAACAGAGCGCCATTTAGGCCCATTCTTACACACCTCAGAATAAAGGCACCTTATTATAGGTGCCTTTATTCTCCGGTATTTTCACCCTTATTCATAATAATTCAATCTAAATTACACTTTAAATCACTAGCATAAAATTCCAAACTCAATGCACTGTTACGAACTTATGAATATTCTACGTATCTGTTGATCTACGTATAAAAAATATCTACCTTAAGTATATTACATCAGATAGAGCTAAAATTCATTTGAAATCTTTTAAGTTTTATTTAAACTGAAAATTAATACCAACGGTTAAAGAGGAATGTGTTATTTCGAATTAAATAAGATTAAATTTTATGTGTTTATCTCTTTTTAATGTCGCTTTTTCGTTTCACGAGTTTCAAATCACAACGATTTTAAAGAAGTTTCACTTCAAAAGAAGGTAATTAGTAGGTCTGAAAGAATACTTCAAACATAAATTTAACTTCAAAAACATTAGTTAAATATTATTTTGTGATATAGGGTACTTTCGATTAAATAACGCTTCGGTGACCAAATCACAAAAATGATTGGCCGTTTTTTTTAAATATACGTCTGTATTCATGAGCAGTAAAATGTTAGGTATCTATTTATATTATATTTATTTTACAATGAGAGTTTATATTTATTTATATGTATTTAATCATAAAAGATTAACATACAATGTCGGCCTTTAATCCGTAACTTAAACAACAACACATCGAATATTCTTTGTAAAAATAAAAAGACATCTGAATAATTCATTTCATAAACGTACAGTACGTCGCGTCAACCTTGTTGTATATGCCGGCTATAACGTGTACCTTTGGGGCCGCAGGTGTTTCGGTCTACCGCACTTAGCGTCTCACACTTCAACAACCCACTTATTGCCAAATGTCCTAACATCAATGCGTTACGCCCCGGATAAAGTAGCTGCGTGGAAACACGGTCGAGTCTAGCGTTTCCTAAATTATTTTTGCATGTACATGTTGTTAAGAATAAGATCCAAAATTAGGACATCTGTAATAGTGTAGTGGGTGTGTTAAACTATGCACACTCAATACCGACCCACTATTAGATATGCAAAATTATCTCCAGAAGGCTGTCTGGAAAAAATCGTGATTATCGTTAAGAGCTTCGAATGTATGTGATAGTTGATATTTTGTTAATTCTGATGTGTACTGCTTTCTTGTATGCAATAAAGAAATAATATTCTGTACTGTTCTATTATGATTACGTATATCGCAGCAGATGAGTCAATGAACGAAGGGAGATACTCTGCAATGACGACTTCTGCAAGGATGGTAGGAGCTGGATAAAATGACGGCTAACTTGAATATATGGCGCACACTTGGGAAATATACGCTTAGTTGTAAATCTAGATATACTGATAACTAACACCTGCTATTACTAGTCTTAATAATAAATTTCATATTACTCACCTTAAAGAATTATTGGTTGCCCATAGAAATTTGTTAACGTATTTTCACACCCTTCAATATTGTTTTGAGAACACAAAGGAACTTCTCCGTAAAAGGGTTACAAATGAACTGTAGTTTTCGAATTTATATATTAAGTAGTTTACGTTGCCCACTTCGCTGGGCGTCATTAAACAATATTATTAATCACAATCAAATATAGTCTATGTACACTCAGAAATAATGTAGATGTCTACTGGTGAAAGAATTTTCAAAATCAATTCAGTAATTCAAGAGATCACTTCCTACAAACAAACGCACAAACTTTACCTATTTTTAATATTAGTATAGATAAGTGTAATGATGAGATCAATTTCATGCGTAAAATAAGCTGCCTGTAACATGACAACTATCATTAGACACAATTAAACAAGATATTATACCTATATCACCTGCTATTTGTAGATAATGATACTAAATCATAGTTCACTAATAGAACATAGATAATAAACGTTAATACTCTACGATATGCGAATAAAGCATCCGCACTAATGATCCTCAATTAAGCACATCTCAATTGATTCCTTTGTATCGTATGTATATAATATAATAATATGAATGATGAATAATAATAACACAATAATGAATCGTAATTATCGCAGAAACTGTCGATAGCATTTTTATATTAACACCCCTTTCATAATTGCGGCAAATCACTCGAAGTAAATCTGTTAAGGAGAAGTTGTATATTCGTTTCTTCATCTGTGATCATCATAATATATCTACTTAGATTCAAAGGTTAGACATAAAATAGTTTCTACATATTTACAATCGTTACAAGTAATGAAGAAAATTCGATCTGTATTAGTTAATACACTTTGGTATCGTATTTGTTATCTCTAGATATCTATATGAATCATCTAGCAGGTTGTATATCAACATGATTCATATAAACCATTGAAGAACTTACTCAGTTACATATTGTAAAAAAAAACTTGTGACTAATATTTTTATTTATTTATAATATTTACTTTATATTAGTTGTATTCTTTTCTTCTTTATTAACAATAATATCGTAGTTGATAAACAAATTTTTTGATATTTATGAAAATCTCATCAAATTGTAGTTGCTTTAGTAATTATAGCACCAATGAAATAATGAATTTCATTCAGTATTTTTAATACTGCAAACCTTTAAGAAACGTTTAATAAGAATTAAGTCTTATAAAAAATGTATACTTCTTTGGTCTGGAAATTTCATACAAGTCTCGAAAACATGCATCCATCTCCTTAACAAGACTCGATTCGTCTGATATAAAAAAATGCATCGTAACTTAGCATTGTGTTATAAATGAGATACAATATCGTTCCGACTGTACCTTGGGCTATTCTCACGAACACAAAGGTATCTATAGGCAAATTACTTTCATTGTCTGTTTGTTAGATAGCCAATTTTTGTGCATCACTACTTTTGTAGTCGATCGTGCTTGTCATTGATGATGCAATGGGTTTATGCGTGTAACAATTAATATTGCATAATTTGTTTCTTCTTTTAGTGGACTTAAGATTTCTTGGACTTGACCTTGATTAACCTCGTATTAAAACTTGGATTCTATTCTAGAACAATAATTATGAGTGAACCGAAAATCAAGATGGTAACATTTAAATGTTAAACTGAAAAGTGTATTTGAAAGACCATGAACGAGTCAGAAATACTTTTTAACCTTGACGCATGAATATTTTCCTAACTTTGCCAGGTGGTAGGGTATTTGCCCGACTGGATGGCTACCACCTCTGGTCTAGGGTAAGACGCCATAATAGCCTTGAGTTATGTTCCGGCATTAATGACCAGGTTCCAGTCTCCCTTAAGAGAGCAGCAGCGCATTTGTAGCACCTTTGGTGTTGCAAATGTCTATAGACGATGGTAACCGCTTTTAATTAAGTGGGCCGTCTGCCTGTCTGCTGAACTGCAATAAAAAAATTAAAAAACTTAAAGAATGACGTCATGCAACGAAGGTTTATGTATTTATGTAATTGTTGTTTTAAAATAAACAATAGTTTCAAAATAGAGTTGTATATCAACAGTTTTGTGAAGTAAGACCATACTAAATTACCATCTGAACTCGATGAACGTCACTATGACCCGGTTAATTAATTTTACGTACCCTCGTTTTGTAGTGAAATATTACATCCCATACAATCTCCTTTCATTCCCATCACTAAATATACAGTCTATGAAATCCTGAAGCTAATTCCGCTAGATTTATGCCAACCACATCCGCAGTGTTCAATTAGTATGCGGTATCGACCAAGTTATACAGAAGATCACGACTATACCTGCGACATTTTGATTAATGATTGTTTATATTGACGATACTAATGTAGCTTAAGATTTGTTATAATAATATCATCAGCCACTTTTGGGCTCGATTCTTCGAACCTTAGGGGAATGGATGGCACAATCGTATTCGTAATTTTGATGTGCCTATTTCTTCACGATGTGTTTTCCTTTACTGTACATACGTGATGATAATAACGATATAGTTAAAACTACTTTTTCACGGGTTTAAGCGCGGCATTTATATGTTTTTTTTTATCCCGATGTTTCGGTCACTTTTCAGTACCCGTGATCACGGGAGACAAATCTATCAGGTGACAATGAGTAATGTTGAAGTTATTGTTTAGCCTACTCCCAACTCCCATCTTCTTAAAATTAAATATTCCAATGAACAAGTTGGGGGTAGGCTAAACAATCATTTTAACATTACTAATTGAAACTTGACATCTTGGTCTTTCGTGTTCATGGCTTCAGAAAAGTGGCTGAAACGTCAGAATAAAAATTAGAATCTAGTAAATGCCGCGTCACACCGTTAAAACGTAGTTTTAGACTAGTTTTTTTTATACTAGTCGCTAAAACTTAAGAAAATGTTATTAACAATTTTTACCAACAATTCACTACAGTAAAACATTACACAAACTCTTCTATTAAATTCAATCAATAACTCCTATACAATTGTAATGGCACCAAACCAAACGTGAACCCCCATTTTGCCCCCTTGGTGGGGAGGTAAGCCCACGCTTCTGGATGGCGATTACGTTCAGGAACCGTGTACGGATGATGGATAGCCGGAACTCACCGCTACTCTCGTATTACTGTCTGTACCGTAGTAATAGGGTTGCCAACGTTACAAAATACGTTTAAAGAGGTATAGACATTATACCTCTATTAGGTATCGATATTTCAACTCATTTGTGCACTGTTGTAGGGAATAAAGTATAAAAAATTCTATCAACAAGGAAACCGAATTCAAGAATACCTAAAAGCAAGAAATTATTATTTTCGACAATATCTTGAAGTCGGTGCGAAGTAAAACATAAAAATTAATATATATATAGTTAGTTCTTGTCAAAGAAGCAAGTGAGGTGTGTAAGAATGAGCCTAAATGGCGCTCTGTTGTTCGTACCTACCCCGCAAGGGAACTGGCGTGAAGTTATGTATGTATGTATGTATGTACATGACTCCGACTGAAGATGTCGTAGAAAATATTTATACTTTACTTTGCTCTTGAAGTCGGTTTTTTTACTAGAATTTTTAATTTATTAATTTTTCAGTGACTTCTTATGGTATCTCTTTTCTTTCACCTTATCCCAATTATTTGGGGTCGGCATAATATTTATTTTCCTTCCACACTCCTCTATTATGATATACATCTTCTGTCACACCACAAATCATCATATCATTATAATACATATTTATTTAATTCCAAGGGGTTACAATTTTTATTTAAATGATGTATAAAAAACACATGTATTTAAAAAAATATGTAAAAAAACTGATTACGACGGCAGTGGGGCCTGGGGTCCAAACTACTAGTGGTTAGGACTCCATAGACAGGAACTCCTCACAATTCGTGCCGTGTCTAAGAGTGCTGCCTTCTGTATGTGGCCCTTCACCCAGCTTCCTAACGACAGCCTCTCTAGGTGACGGTCGAGGCTTTTCGCTATAAGACCTTTGACAGTGAACTCTATCGGCGCAATGCTCGTTGACTGCATACGCCACATAGCGGTAACCTCGTCATCAAGATCTAAGTATTTACTTAGATTTTCTTTTTCTTTCTTCACGAGGTTATCGTCATGCGGAACACTGATGACAACGAGCGTTGCTCATCGCGCAGATCGATCTATTATCACGATATCAGGCTTATTGGCTACAGTAGTCCTGTCCGTGACAATTGATCGATCCCAGTAGAGCGTGGCACGACTGTTTTCGAGAACTAGCTCTCCGATACTCGTATATAAAAACTTGTGGCTGAACATACTTTTAAAAAAATTATACGACAAATTGAGAACTTTTTCTTTTTTGAAGTGGAATATACCAGGGCTTTATGAAGCGTCTGAAAAAAAATCGTGAACTACCATGCACTTAACTATATTTTTAATAATCACTATGGGTATATTACATGAATTGCTACATGTAATTAAATTATGTCTTTCATCAACCATTAGACAGCCCTACTCACCTAGGGGGCGCTTTGTTTGAACGTTTAAAATATGACCCTTTGGCCGCTCTCTCCGTAATGTATCGACATCGGTGTTTTTACCTTGACGTTTGTAAATTAGCTTATGGAGATTTCTGACGTTGTTTACGCCTCAACTCCTCGATTATGAGATCCAATTATCATAAGATAATCACTGAAAGTGTATAGGAATTTGTTGAATCCAGATTAATCAACCGGTTTGAACGACACATTTTTTTTTAATTTTGACCTCATTTAAATACAATCCAATCCCTGTTTTGCTCTACCTTTATATTTGTACCAGTCAATATTCAAGAATAACATTCTTTTTGTCCCATCACGTTTAACATTCCTTTTCGTAACATGCCCATACCTCGATATACATTCATGTCTATCGATCGGCCTTATAATTATAATTCATAAGCGTACGAGTATAACGGGTACTATTCACTTGTTTTCTAAACTACCTTCAATGCACCGATAAGTATAATTCATTGTGCCAATATAACTTAATAATGAAGTAGCAATAAAGATGAAATGCATAATTTATATCCTCCATTATGCTATTAAAACATAATACATTGCACATTCTCAACAGCGTTCTAGCGGCAGCCATTGCATTGTAATTTGGATTTAGAATGCATTTGCGCTCGCGCAGTTTGCTCACTGCATTAAGTAGAAATAAGATTATAAATATAGATAGATGGATAGAAAATACTTTATTGTACACCAAAACATATATTTATTTATCTATAATATTATAAAATTCTAAACGTGCCGTGTCTGTACATTGATGCTATAAAAAAAAACACCTGGAATACACCATATAAGCGACAGAGAACAATATGCAACTTTTTTTCTTATGCAATTTTTTTAACATTTCTTGACTGTTTGTTGTTCGGGATCCACGTAAAAACTACTGGGCCAATTTTGATGCGGTTTTCGCTGATCGACAGCTAATTCTTAGACATAAAACTTTGCGCTACTTTTTATCCTGGGAATCCTACGAGATTTTTTCTGGGAATTATTTAAAATTGCCAGATTAAAAAACAAATACGGATCGATAACAAATTTAGTTTTATAAAATGTGTTATATTTTTATTCAAGGAATCCCGCGGTTATTTTCCCGGAAGCGGTTTGAAGTTGTTCGGGTGCATAAAAATGGGCTTATTCCGACAGTTTCCTCTAAAACAATAGCTTACGTTCTTTTTTAAATGCTGCGATACTTTGTGTCCCAAGAATCTCGCGGAAATTTCAAGTCGAGCGTGGACGGAGCCGCGGGCATATCCTAGTGTACAGATAATATTGTGTATCGATATTAAAAGTATAATTTATAACATTTATCTATTCGGGAATCTTTACTCGGATACTCATCTGTAAGCCGTAACTGTAACCGAGCAGATACACTAACGTGGTTCTAATGTGTACGAGTAAGACGATCTTTGTTCAAGATGTCCCAACGATCCAGTAGTCTTTCCCTTACTTTGACGTTTGACATTGCTTTACAGAAATTCCCTACAAGCTACTATGATATTATTTTATTTTATTTTATTTGGGGGGTTAACAGCTGTAGTCTTATAAACTAAAATTACAGAAATAGCTAAAGAGCAGCTATTCTTAAACCTCTACAGGTGACAAGGAAATAACAAAGTATAAAATACAATAATTTTAAAAAAAAGAACATTAATATGAAATATTTGTGACCGGGAAACTAATTATTATTAAAATAGACTTTCATTAAATTCGCATTATACAGTATATGCTTATTATACAGCTACGCATATTATACATTATATCCCTTTTTTTCCAAAATCAGCCGACTCGATTCCCGACTACGGTAATTGGTTTTTCAAAAATCTAATGATACCGCTTTAGTTTTGATTAAAATCAGCCCCGAGACGTCTTTGAGTATTTTACACTATTTCGTATAGTTTAGGATTTGGCCCTGAAGACTTAAAATTTCACCTGTATAGTGTATTTACCTCCTTACCTGTAATGCATATATATAGGAATGAATATAACAAGATCGTTTATTTCCACAATAGGTTTTTAGCACTTGAAGTTGCGTGCCATGCCCTGTTAAAATTTACTGAAAATTCTCGATATATCACATTCATAGACAGTTTTTGCACAATCTCTACGGTCTTAAAATCTCGAAATATCCCATCTAAAATGTGTAGCAAAAGATTGTTTACGTTAATGTAACTTAACGAACTTGCTACATCCTCCACAAAAAAATCACTGATAAATCAAGTCACATGAAACCCTTGGCCGCCTTAAAAGCATGGTGAGTGACCATTTGTATCAATTACAGCCATCGATCTCGGCGAAACCCATATTTCCTAATCATGACCCCTATTGAAAGTTCTTTCATTTATTTATCGACTATCGTCGTCGATATTATTTGTTGTAATATGTGCTATTTCAAAACATGTAAAGCTGTGTCCATACTTGTAGCTATCATTTAGTCAACTACATTATCAATACTTGTAGAAGAATGTGGCCAAATGTTATCCATCTTGTTGCAAAAAGCGAGAGAAATTATCTGTGCAGCAACTGAGAAAGAATAAAATTTCCTGCGGCCAGGCGGCCTTTCCTGAGAGGCAATAAAGCACAGCCAAATGGTAGGGTATTTGCCCGTTTGGATGGCTGTCTAGCGTATTCCACCATCGCAACCTTGAGTTGTGATCCGGCATTAGTGGCCAGGTTCCAGTCTGCCTTTAGAGAGCGACAGTACATCGGTAGCACCTTTGGTGTTCCAAATGTCTATAGCTGATGGTAACCGATGTTCATCAGATTCGTCTGCCTGTCTGCTGAATTCATCCAAGAAAAAAATGTCTCATCTGACGTGATGAAACGGATTGATGACCAAATGACATAGCCGAAATTTATTACTTTCACAGATTTAACGATCAACTGATGGAAAGTGGTTACTATCGCCAATATACACTCGATATGTTACCAACGTTCTTCCGATCTGGAAGGAATTTAATGACACCTTTTTAAAAAACCACATATCATATTACTAGAGAAGAAAGAAAGAAATAACGAAAAGAAAGAATATATTTATATCTAAATGTGACATACACAAGATAAATACCTTAACGATGTATTTATAACTTTAACAGTAATATATTATAAATGTTTGATATTCATTCTAATAAGGTAAGTGGAAAGAGTAAACGCGTCATGAAATTTTTAGAGTACATAAAAATAATCTGAGCATTTTTCTATGATACGCCGCAACCTAAAATTAAAATCGGAGCTGCCATAAAGAATCGTCCAATTTAAAAACGAATGGCTCACAACCAATGTCAGCCATTGTTCTTGTGCTCTTTCAACCAAAAATTAATAAACAACCATCCACTGCTATCAAAAGGCTGGGGTGCCAATCTTCGGTCCTATATATTATATTGAATTAATGTAATAATAAACTTTAATTTCGCACCTGTCACTCTGTCTTGCCCTTTGACAACGTTCCATTTCCGAAAAATATTTTGCGAACGCTACCAAATTGACGTTCCTATTTGGAATGCTTAAAATTATATTTTCCATTGGAAATATATCTTTTTGTAGCTGGTATTTGAATGCTCTGTATAATATTTTTGAGTCTTCATTATGACCTGCTTGTATTAAATTTAATCCTTACTCGTTACACATCCACTCAGAAAACTATATTTCAAAATATTTGGAATAGAAATAACCTGTATGTAAGTATCTACTTGTAATTTATATACTAATTGAGACACAAATATGAATAATTATATGATAATATAGTGTAGGATTTGTTTTTTTATTAAATATGTATTTTGATATTATCATCCCATCAGATTAATATATTTTCACAATATTTACAGATAGACTAAGTCACTTAACTGCGCAACTGCAAAATTTCCCTTCGCAATCCAAATCGTAAAAGGAATTGACTTGTACCATCTTAGATCTCAATGTTCCTTAGAAATAAATCAATTTACATATACGGCATTACATCTATTAATTTATTGCATAATATATCTACTTTTTATTGTAAAACTTTAAGATTATCAATATCATAATTATGTCACAAAGCAGCGTCTCATATTATTATATCAACGTTTTGCTGCACGCAATTACTTTTAAAGCTGTTAAGAGGACATAATTTCAGAAATCGCAAGGGTTATAATAAATAATGTAAATACTGCGAATCGAATTAATCGCACCGAGATTTGCGTCAGACAGACATCTGACATTTCCTTTTACATTATTATATTCCTGAACTCTGTCTGTTCAATTAGTTATACTTGTGAAACATTTCACAGTGAGGTTATGTACGAATTAAATATGGGTTATTTAATTTATTAACATTTGATTGCGTACGAAATTGTATGAGTTAGTGAAAATTTAGGTTAGGGAATTTGTTTGTGCGTGTGTGTAATAATTTACAAACATATTTATTCATATTAGTATATTATTACGAGTTTAGCGGGACTCGAATTAAAATGCAGTTGGAGTTATTATAGAGTTTATTAGAACTATACAAACACGTATAACACAGGTACAAATATAGCCGAATGCAACAACCAAACGTAATGCAGAAGGTCGTGATTCAATAAAACGCGCAAAGTCCGTCATTATTAAATTCTCGATTGTACATACGTCACGCCTTGATCGTAGTTGTCACTGAACTGCCCTCTCACTCCATCAAGCCGTCGTTTTATACCTCACAGATACAAATGTGCCCGTCGACGTAATCCGCAACGCCTGGCTAATGATTCAGCCGCAAGCGGCCATAAACGAGTACAGTAAAACAATAGGCTGTTCTCTAGAAACGTATGCCAATAAATAAGTAAACAAAAGAAGACGATCATAAAAGAATTACAATTAGTTCAAATGCTGACAAGTAATAACATGTACTTCTATAGATCTGTACGTGGAATTTGTCTTTGTCGGAGCCTAGGTTGTAACAATATGTTCGGTTCACTTTTATTAATTGGACCATATGTTCCTTTTTTATGATATTCCAATAGCAAACATTTTTATTTATTTACTTATATGTATTACCGCTGTTTCATGTGTGTAGAAAATCTTTTGTCAGTCATAAAGTTTCTTAAGTGGAAATTCGAACTTTCAAAAAACATTGTCAAAAATCCATAGTTTACACAACAGAATCTTAAAAAATGTGAAAAAAAGATTTGTGGTGTGTTTGAAAAGAATTACCAAATAATTTTAATAGATGGACAGGCAAAAAAATTATATCCCAAAATTTAGTTTATCAAGTATCTGAAATACAATTATTTATGAGATTACTGTAGCAGTGGCGTATAAAAGTACTGGTAATGTACATCCATACGCAAGTTAATCAATTATTCCAAGAAAATTAGTTCATAATAAGTTAGGAAGAAAAAACAAAAACTAACTTATTTAAAGTTGTTTTATTTATCCCTATCAAATTTTTGCTTTATTGCTTTAAAAATAATTGTCCTTTCGTCACTTGTCCGCAATCCGAATCTGAATTTTGAATCCGTATCTTGCTGCAATCACCACATTTATCGGATAAAAAGTATTCTGCATTTAGGTTGGTTAAAATACATACATATACATACTTTGCAAAAATTGATGCTATTTTTTATTTCCTTAAAGAAGAAACAAACAATCATTCAATGAAATTGACTTTCTCATATATGATTACTATGTAGGTATATAGTACAACACGACATCATACTGTACACTATAAAAATTCCACAACATAGTTTAAGTAACCTAACAAAAGGACCAAAACATTTTTAGTATTTTGAACATGCAGACAGCACGCTACCAATATACATACAATAACCACACATTGTATTCAAAATCAAATCAGACGAGCAGACAGACAAACAGCAATATGTCTTTAAGCCTATTGTGCTTATTACGTTTTAAAATATAAATGCTTTGCCGCGGATTGACTGCAAAAAAAGATATGACCATATGTCAGTCTTACTTCATTTAACTTGGTAACATTTGGTGATCCTTATTTCTTTAGAAATAAGGTTTTTAATCCTGTAAATTTTAATATTCCGAGAAGCAATTACAGTGAGTACCATAGCAATGACAATCTTATACATAATTTGTCATGTGGTAAAACTTTATAAGATCTTTATTGTTAAAACATTAGGGTTGTGATTTCTTTGAATTAGGATGGTTTTGAATGTAAATTTAAATTTGTCGCCCGTAAAACTGTCTCGCTCAATTTAAACAGGACAGACAAAGATGTATCTTAGAATTATGGTAAAAATAGTTTGGCTTTTGACTGATGCTACTGGATTTAAATCACTTATTAAAATTATGAGTTTGAACTAATTATAGATATGTTTTAGCAGGAATTATTTCGGTATTTTAATATAACTAATTAATTGGTTTATGTTTATAATATTAGAATTGTTGTGATGTTTTCTTTTTGTTGTGAAACGTCTTTGGAATCGTGATTTGAAACTTTTATGACAATGCACTAGTATAATTTTCTACGAGAATGAGATATATTTGTTTAAAAATTTACATTTCATAAATCAGTAATTTGTTATAAAGCGTAATAGTGATTGAAATCGGAAAAGTCATTTAAATTTCCAGTAAACTGACACTGACTTTGAACTTTATTTTACAAATGATTGATCCACCCTCCAATCAACTGCAAAGTAAACATATTTGAATAAATAACAAGGCAGTGGCAACCCTATATTAACGTGTGATTTGCCGCTAAATGCTCCGTTCGAAACATCAAAGGGCCCTGTCGCCGCCGATAGGGTTGCCGCGCTATTGGTTTACGTATATAAAACAAACTGTGTGGAAAATAGTCCTATAACATATTTCTATCGTATCTAAAAATTTGAATGTAAAAATGTATTGACATTTTTACACGTGTCATTAAATTTTTCAAATTCTATTCAAATTGAAATTTCTAAAGAAATTCGTATAATATGACTTTTCTTTAAGAGTAACCGATTAACATCTACTTCAATTAACATTTCGACAACCTCTATAGCCTAATGGAAGAGTCCGAAGTTCAAGGTTCGAGGTTCCATTCATAAATAATCATTCCCTTATTTACTGGTCTGCGTGTGTTGCATCGGTTCCGAAATGTTCATATTTTACCTATGCTTAGCTATGTATGCTTATGTATTATACAATATGTAAGTTTTAGGAATATTAGATTTAAATACTATATATTATTATGTATGTATAATATTTGGTTGTGGAATAATTTCTCTTCCTCACCTTAGGTTGTACATCTTTAAATGCGTGTTTTTTTTTAAATAAATGTATTGAAAGTCTGCAAAATTGAATTAGAGTAAATATCATAAATTGTGTTTATACATACATACATACATACATACATAACTTCACGCCAGTTCCCTTGCGGGGTAGGCACGAACAACGGAGTGCCATTTAGGCTTATTCTTACACACCTCACTTGCCTCTTTGACATTCATAACTCTTGTCATGCAAGCTCGTCTGTTCTTAAGGCTCCTGACATCACCTTCTGCTAGTACACGATCAATTTGATCATGGAAGGTGTGTGAAATTGTGTTTATAGTATTATGATATTATTATCACGACTTTTTCCCCATAAGGGCAGGCAGAGATGATGGATTTTCTCTTGCTACATCTTTTTCTCCATCTGTTTTCACAAATCTCTTCATACATACACGGTGCTTTTTACCTGGTGATGTGTATAGTATCAATAATGTATTCAAATTACACATAGTATAATTATAAAACATTTACCTACCTAATAAAACTATCCGTGTAGGAACGGAGAAAGAATACAATTTCCTGCGGCCGGGCGGCCTGTCGTAAGAGGCGACTTAACAACCCACAGCCAGGTGGTAGGGCATTTGCCCGACTGGATGGCTACCACCCCTGGTCTAAAGTATGTCGCCATAACAACCTTGACTTGTGTTCCGGCATTAGTGACCAGGTTCCAGTCTCCCTTAAGAGAGCAGCAGCGCATTTGTAGCACCTTTGGTGTTGCAAATGTCCATAGGCGATGGTAACCGTTTTCCTTCAAGTGGGCCGTCTGCCTGTCTGCTGATCTCCTGCAATAAAAAAAAGAAGAAGAAGAAACTACTTAAATTTCTTTAATACATTTTTTTTTTCATTTTTATTATCTATTACCGGAAAACGTGGTTTAGGAGATCCTAACAAAGTAGGAATGAACGAATATACAAGTACAGAAATATCTTATTATTTATGTATTAATATACATTTTTCAAGATACTTTTGGTGCTTATATCCAACCGGCAGGAAGCATTTTCTTAAACGTCATCATGAAATAATACATTACATAAGTAACTACTGTGCATATAATGCGATTATGCTTAATAATGTTATATTGCATTGGTAGCCGGTTCGATGCCCGGCGGGTGCAATTACGAGTATCAGAGGCAAATTTCCTCTATCGTCGACCTATGGGCAGCGAGGTTAATGCTTACTGTATTTTCAATTGGATGTGGCATTTGTACACGAACTCTATTTATTATAAACACATGTATTGGGATATCGATTTCTATGATTGGTAATTTTTGTATTGTATTGATGAAATGCAATTAAGTAACATATTATTAATCTCTCATGTTGTCTCATCTCTCTCTTCGAATGTTGGGCCACTAAAGTGATAAACCACAAACATCTCCACTCAGCTGAGATGAGAATGTTGAGATGGATCTGTGGTTTTACAAGTATGGATAAGGTGAGAAATGAGTACATTATGGGGATCTTTGAAAGTTGCACCCGTGACTGAAAAGGAAGAAGACTAAGTTGGTATGGGCATATAATGAGAAGGGATGAAAGTCCCGTGACAAAAAGAACGTTAAACTACAAGATGGATGGGTACAGATGTAAAGGTAGACCAAAAAAAATGGATGGATTGTGTGAAGGATGATGTGTTGATTTGTGGTGTGACAGAAGATGTATGTCAAAATAGACGAGTGTGGTAGGAAATGACACATTGTCCCGACCCCAATTAATTGGGATATGGTAAAAGAAAAGAGAGAGAGAGAGATTATTGATCTCTCATAGGTTTTTCTTTAATTTTGTTCCTATCCTGACGCACACGTATCGCAGGGTATTCTTTACATTTTTAGGGTATTTTTTATTGCAAATTCAAATCTCGGTCTTAGTGAGGTCGTTAAAGCCGAGATTAGACGTGTTCATTTCTGTCTTTCAATTTATTTAGAAATGAGACATAAAAACTAAAAAATAAAACTATGTTATTTTTTTACAAAAGGTTACATAGTGACTTTTTAACTGCTTTTTCGTTTCCGTTATTTTTAATTCTTTTTTTGTTCTAAAAAATTCTATTTTTTTATTTATATTTCTATTATTCTATTATTTCTTATACACAACAATGTTTTATACTTTAAACACGAATTTGTCCTTGAAAATAGTCTATAATCTAAGAAACACCATTAAATATTGAATAAGCAGTTAAAAAGTCACATATAACAACTAAGTTCGTTTATTTTTTAAAGTTGACAGTGCTTCATTTTTATCAGAATTTAAAGACAGACATGAAGCATCCTATTTTCGCCATAACTATAGATTATTGCTAACATTGACACTTTCTTGGCTGACTACTAAATCAGCATGTTTATTATAATGGCCAGTTCCTATATCTTACTATTCATTACCTTGGTCTATCATCGGTTGAATTTTGACATTACTTGTATGGAGCTAATGTCAAATTTTAACCGACAGTAAGGCAAATATACGGTCTGTAAGATATAGACATCGGCCGTCTCGTTGTCAGCCAATTACAGTTCACTGGACGCAGGCTTCCCCAAGTTGGCGCCACTCATAGCGGTCCTCCACTTTCCTCATCCAGCGCCTACCGGCAACCTTGCGCAGGTCGTCAGTCCATCGGGCTGAAGGACGTCCGACACTACGTTAACCGAGACGCGGTCTCCACTCCATGACTCGTCTGCTCCATCGGCCATCGGTCCTACGACAGATGTGACCGGCCCACTTCCATTGCAACTTGTTAATTTTGCCAGCTATGTCGGTTACCTTGGTTCTCTTACGGATATCCACATTTCTAAATCTATCCATAAAAGAAACACTCAACATAGCTCGTTCCATATCCCGTTGAGCGACTTGAAATTTGTGGACCAGTCCTACCGTCAGTGTCCACGTCTTGGCTCCGTAGGTACAGGATGGGGCGGGCGCACTGCTCGAAATTTTCAGTCTTCATAAACAACACAAAATGTTTACCATATCCAACCGGTACGCATTAAATTCCACTCATTGAATTTCAATGAAATATGTCTGCATATTACGTCGCTATTCGCCAAATTTTTTGTCATTCGACTGTAGTACACCAATGCGGAAATATGTTCCGATACCTAGTTTGCATTTCAGACTATATATTACACGAACAATAGATTTTGAATATTTCTGTTCAAAATTTAATTGCATGACAAGAGTTATGAATGTCAAAGAGGCAAGTGAGGTGTGTAAGAATAAGCCTAAATGGCACTCTGTTGTTCGTGCCTACCCCGCAAGGGAACTGGCGTGAAGTTATGTATGTATGTATGTATGTAAAATTTAATTGATTTATTATTTATATTATATTAGTATTTGTGGTTCGGGCATGTGGAAAGAATGCATGATGAAAGAATGACTAAACAGATATACAATGCAAAAGTAGATGGATGCAGAAATCGTGGAAGGCCACGACACACCTTCCATGATCAAATTGATCGTGTACTAGCAGAAGGTGATGTCAGGAGCCTTAATAACAGACGAGCGTGCATGACAAGAGTTATGAATGTCAAAGAAGCAAGTGAGGTGTGTAAGAATAAGCCTGAATGGCGCTCTGTTGTTCGTGCCTACCCCGCAAGGGAACTGGCGTGAAATTATGTATGTATGTACGTACATTCGACGCTCTTAACGCTAATCACGATTTTTTCCAGACAACCTTCTGGAGATAATTTTGCATGTCTAATGTGTGAGTGTGCATAGTTTATCACACCCACTACACTATTACAGATGTCCTAATTTTGGATCTTATTCTTAACAACATATACATGCAAAAATAATTTAGGAAACGCTAGACTCGTATTAGACTTGTATTTATATTATATCGTACAAGCCGTGATAGCTTCGTAATTAAGGCACTCTCGTCTCAAACTGAAATGACTGGGGTTCAAATCTTGGCCGTAATACCGTGCATATCTTGGGTAGTTTTCTGATGTATATTGTTACAATAACCACGTGCTGAGGAAAGCATCGTGATGAAATCTGTATATCGAGATAAATCATAGATGAAACCCGTCAAGTCGTCTTAGATAAAGCGTGGATGGCAAAAATTGGGAGAATAGAACCCAATAGTGGGACGTTTATGGGCTGTTATTATTGTTTTATCGTTTGAGGGAAAAGTTCCCAAGAAAAATATTTTACTTGCCTACGAAACATATTATTATCATGCGTGTTTAGCGTGAAGGTAGGCAGAGACAGAGATCTCCTCTAAATATATATTTGTAAAGCGTGTTAACGTGTTTATGAATAATAATTTTTGTCAATTTATCTTAAATAAGGCCTTCAAACATATTTTATATGAATAAGGCCGAAAATGTTTAGTTTGCGTTTTTATCTTTTCATCTTTTAAGTGAATTCAAATCGGTGTTTAGATTTAGGTATAGATAACACTTTTTTGTTCATTTTCATGATATGGCCAGTTCTTATATCTTACCGACCGTTCATTTGCCTTACTATCAGTTAAATTTGACATAAGCTCCATACAAGTAATGTCAAAATTCAACCTATGGTAAGGCAAGTGAATGAATAGTAAGATGTAGGAGCCTAGTTCCTACATCTTATTATTCATTAAAGGATATAAGGTGTAAAGTAAAAAATAAATGCGAACGGAATCGCGGATAATAGCTAGTTGTACTATATTATGTTTTAACACCAATAACACGATGGCACCGAAACAATGGATTCACACCCCTATTGTACAGGGTGGGGGGTCGATGAACTTGTATTATGTTTCTCTGCACACGATTTTAAACTTTAATAACTTGATTATAAATCACAAAGTTGATTGCAGATTGCAATCTTGATTATCATTTTAAATTGAGCCACTTATATAGGTGTAAGTAATATTTGGAATTTACGATGCCTCGGTTAATTTTGAAAATGTATAGAAACATTGTGTAGGGGAGATAATACTAGATTTAACTTCACAGTAACAAGCTTATCTTTAATTTTTATGAGAATTGCCCTTAATTATTCTGTAGGTACTACTAGTTAGGGTTCCGTCAATATTTTGCTAAACATTATGTTCACCTAAAAGTAAATAAGAAACAATAATAAAACAACGTTTTATCGGTTGATTTTAATATTCCGACGGTTCGGACACTTTTCAGTAGCAGGGATCGCAGAAGACAAAGATGTTAAGTTTAAATGAGTAATGTTCAAGTTATTAAAGAAACATAATTTTAGGAGACGAGAATATATGAATGTGCTCTAACAGACAGACAGTGACTAGTAAAGTGTCAATGAACACATTCTGACATATAATTACTAACCTCTATAGGTTAGATCGTAATATTTAATAATCTAATTGATACCGAATTACAAATTAAAAAAATATATGAGTTTTAAGATTTGACTAGCGATAACACACATGACTAATGTACATTGTAAATATATTTCTATTGTCATTTACTAATTAATGGCTGTGAAACTCTTAAAAGATTGTTTAATTTTTTGGGTGTGTTATCATTAAAAACTCTTCAAAGTTTTGAGATAGATGATCATAAGGATTTTATGATGCGTATTTCGAATTGCTTTAGTGAGATCAAAACATTAAAAAAATTATACTGCAGTTATGTCAGAAGTCTTAAAATACGCATCTCACCATAAGGAATCCTGGATACCATAAGTATATTGACCGCATTGAAAGTGGACAGAAGCGGTTCGTTCGGCATTTATGCTAGAGAGTAAAGATTCAATATTAACGAGTTATATCTAGATGTCTGTAAGAAATTTAACTTTTTGCCAATTAAAAATACTATATACTTCTATAAAAATTATTTGTTCAGATATTGGTTTTCTGAACCTCTTCTTGGTTTTCCTCTCCTTCTGAACCAACCTGAACCAAGTGGTGTCGAAGCCATAATTTTGTCATCACTAGTTTTATATACGTGTTACTTCATCAACCTATTATTCGCGAAAACCTGTAATTGGCTGTCTGATACTAACCATAAATATTTATGTGTTTTATCCGTGCAGGAACGGAGAAAGAACACAATTTCCTGCGGCCCGGCGGCCTGTCGTAAGAGGCGACAAAACAACCCACAGCCAGATGGTAGGACATTTTCCCATCTAGATGGCTACCACCCTTGGTCTAAAGTATGCCACCATAACAACCTTGAGTTGTGTTCCAGCATTACTGTGTGCTCAATGGCCAGGTTCCAGCCTTAACCGCTTTCCATCAGGTGGGCCGTCTGCGGTGAGGCCCGCCCCTTGCTGGCGTGGGCCCACGCCAGCCGGGGTCGCGGAAGAAAAGCTCACGCATATTCCGTGACCCCGGCTCATGGCGTCAGGAGGCACCAAGGGGTTTTAGTGGGTATTCCGGCTTCTCTAGCCGGCGAGTCCCACACTCCCCCGCCGAAGTATCCCCGGCGGGGGGTCCGCAAATGGATTTCCCCTTGTAAAAAAAAAAAAAAAAGGTGGGCCGTCTGCCTGTCTACTGAATTCATGCAATAAAAAAAGTGTATTAACTGTAGGTTTTCCATAATTAAATAAATAAATTAAATTATGTGTTCTTTTTTATAAATTTTGATCAGAACATACGCCGAACAAAACTAGTAAGGAAAGGGTATAAATTGTACCACGATAGATATTTAATTAATTAATTTAAGCTTACACCATTTTAGTATGTGAGAAACTTTAGGAAGTTATTATTCAACTCCATTGATATCCTCCACTCTATGTTCAAAAGCGATTATCTAATAATAACATCGCGTCTGCGCAAATCCCATGGACCATTAATAAATGTAATAAAGACCCAGCAAAATCGTTAAAATTTGCATGGTAAACGTTAAAAAAATAACGCAATTTCGCAAAACAAAACAGCCGCCTGGCGTATTTTTAGAATTTCACACATAATAGGGACACCTTAAAAGCCTACAAAGGGCGGGTTACGTCCCTTCCGGTGGCCATGTTTCAGTCGTTAACTACCAACGTGAATTCACAAAGATCCGCTTCCGGTTGTGTTATCGTGTGAATTGTACTCTTCAGTGCTACTCGCACAGTTAAGTTTTAAACTCAAGATTTATGTGTTTAATTAGGTTAAACGCAAATTTTGTATTGCAGAATTGTTTCCCCAGTTTTAACATTTAAACACTTGTTCACAATGACGTGGGTATAACGTGGAAAGGGCGAATAGGAGCGAGATTATGATGCAGTATTATCTTATAATCTATAATATTGTTACGAGTGTGGGACTCGAAATTAAAATTCCGTTGGAATTACTATAGAGTTTATTAGAACTACACAAACACGTATATAAAACAGGTACAAATAAAACTAGACACTACTTGTTACAATCTGCACGATCAATAACACACGCAAAGTCCGTCACTATATCGCTTGTCGAATGTACACGTCTTGCTTGTATCGTAATCGTCGCTCGACTGCCTCACCCCTCAGTTCGGCTATTGTTTTATAGTAAACTGTACAATACACAATGGAAGCTCGTGAGCTGGGTTCTTCCAAGAAAATGTAATTTTTACACCTGCGAACGGCCAACAAAGTTGAAAACAATAACAATAAAGATTAGTTCGACACTAATGACGGCCATAAAAGAAGTAGAAAAAGAATAGCATGTTTTTTAAATTACAAATTCTAAACACAAAGTAAACAAAATATTTCCTAAATCCGGAAGGTAATAAACCGCGCTTCTACGACAGGCAGGTGTGCGCATTTTTTGGCGGTATATAACAATGTTATAAAGTGGGTAGTGTTTGATTTTTTAATTTTTTTGTGTTTGTTCGGGATTCACATAAAACTATTGGGCCGACTTCGATGCGGTTTTCGCTGATTTATGGCAAATTTCTGGACTTAAATATGCGGTACTTTATACCCTGGAAATCCCACGGGACTTTTCTTGGGAGCGATTTGAAGTGGCCCGGTTGAAAAAAAATCGGATTCCGATATATATATGTTCACTGAGCAAATTCTCAGTCATAAAATCTGTTGTGATACTTTATATCCCGGGTCCTGCGGTATTTTTTCGGGGGACGGTTTCAAGTCGTTAGGACACATAAATATATGCTTATTCCGTCCAACGTAGACGAAGTCGTGGGCGAATCCTAGTTCTTTGATAAAATCTTTATTCTCGTTATAATTTTTTTTTCAATCGCCACCTTTATTGATCATGACGTGTGATCTGATCTGATGATTGATTGATCAAGGTCCTATTTTAATTTCTTGCCTTTTGAACTGTTAGGGGAAAATGGATGAATGTTGACTTTTGTTTATTTTCATAATGTCTGATTATTAATTAAATAAAATCTAAAAAAATGAGTTTTTCTGCCAATGTATTTATTTCAATAATCTTCATAACTGTATTTAAGTTACAGTACAAAATTTTAGTAACAAGCAAGGTATTGCGTCCCCTTGTCTGCCTTAACGTGTTTCCGTCATTGCCGAGTCTCTAGGGATGAAATGTCAAAGAGGGGTCACCTCATTCATGTAGAATGAAGGGTGGACATGATTTATGCTTAGGAAACGTAATAGGTACTACTAATATTTATATCTCTTACTAATATATGCCCCTGACTTCGTCCACGCTTAACTTGAAATTCTCGTAAGATTCCCGGGACACAAAGTACCGCAGCATTTAAAAAGGAATGTAAGCTATTGTTTTAGTGAAAACTATGTTGGAATTAGCAAATTTTATGCACCCGAACGACTACAAACCGCTCCCGGGAAAACTCCCCCAAGATTCCAGGAATAAAAAATATCACCCGTTTTATTACATAAAATTTGTTATCGAACAGTAAAAAAAATCACATTGGACTTCAATTTTTTTTATCTAGCCATTTTAAATCCTTCCCAGGAAAATTCCCGCGGTAGTCCTAAAATGAAAAGTAGCGCAGATTTTTAGACTAAGAGTTTGCCAAGAAATCTAAAAAAAATGTTCTAGAATACGGTATGCATTTGGCTCTATCATAGATGAACATAAACATCCACGGTCTTTTTCATATTGCGTTAGAGAAAGTTGGTAGGCCTCTTTAAAGTTCTTAAAGAAGCCTACAAACTAACTCAATATGAAGGAGACCGTCAGTCTTTATTTTTGTACCCTTTAATAGTGTTACAATTTGGGCCACCTGCATATTTGTAAACAAAGCACATTTATTACCCGTCGGCTAATAACATTGAAGCGCTTTTATGACCGTCTTCTTTTGTTTACTTTATGTTTAAAATTTTTGATTAGAAAAATAGCCCAATGTGTATTGTAATCTTTTATGGCAGTCATTAGACAGGTGTGTCGAACTGATTCTAAGAAATTTGCTTTACGCGGGCGGCCAGCCATATTGTATCGGTACAGTATAAAGCAAAATGGAGAGATCGGCAGTCAAGCGAGTCACAAGCGAGGCAAGACGTGTGTACATTCGATAATCTATATAGTGATGGACTTTGCGCGTGTTGTTATATTTGTACCTGTGTTATAAATGTTTGTATAGTTCTAATAAATTCTATAGTAATTCCAACGGCATTTTAATTCGAGTCCTGTAACTTGCAACAATAGTAAACCGGCTGTAACGATTATACTACAAACATAAAATTGAACTTTAGTATGTATTTTTAATTCTTAAGTAATGATCTTTTAGTAATAATGATAGTTCTTGGCTATTATTGCAACAAACTTATTTATTGCTAAAGTTTTGCCCGAGGCTACGCCGCGTGAAAAATCCTGAGTAGTAAGCTCTATGTTACGTACACACGTACACAAATTTAATCAGGTGTTTTACCTAAAAATTTACTGTTCCTTGTTACTAAGTTCACTGCAATAACAAAGAAACTAAGTCCATATAGTCTACACAACTGCGCAGCGAAACAAAGAGGCAAGTCGCAGCCAACCTGATTTGATACGATGAATGACATGTTTATGACAATGTAGGTATTTGTTAGTGAATTGAAAAAACGCGTTTGTAGCGCCATCTATTTTGCTAATCCGTTTATTCCATGGAAACGACAGTATTTATCGGGATAAAATACTTAATTAATCCTAAGTGTTAACTCGGGTTATAAGCTAGCACATGTCGAGCTGTATTCATATACGTTCAGTAGCTTCCCGAAAGATGCGATCGCAGCGCTATCTTTTTCGCTATTTTGGTCTAGAGTGCCGCCATAACAACCTTGTGTTGTGTTCTGGAATTAGTGACCAGGTTTCAGTCTCCCTTAAGAGGGCAGCAGCGCATTTTTAAGCACCTTTGGTGTTGCAAATGTCCATAGGCGATGGTAATCGCTTTCCCTCCAGTGAGCCGTCTGCCTGTCTACTGAACTCCTGCAATAAAAAAATAAAAGAAACCCCCCGAAAACGACGTTATTTATCGGGATAAAAAATATCCCGATAAATGAGTATATAAAAAGTAGTTACAACCCGGGATATTAGCTAGCTCTGAATAGAGTTTCACTTAAAGTTGTTCAGTAGTTTTCACGTGATGCTCTAACAGACGGACAGACAGACAAAAGTCTAAAAATTAATTTTTCGGAATCTCCTCGACCTGATTTTTTCACATGTTTAAACGCAATGTACAAACTGGAACCATTTACAGATTCATTATAGATTGAGGTCCCAGACACTCCAGACTTACGTGATTTTAGGAAAGACGAAATTTTCAGTATAGGTAGTTTAACATAAACTTAGAAAGGAATGGATACTCGCTAAGCTGAAAGCGGGGCCGTTTTTCAGGTAGCAGTATCAAAGGTGGAAAATAACCATGCTAACTTATTTTAAAGTAGCAAGGCTAGTTTTTACATATGTCATATATGATATTGTTATAAACGAAGATATACACTTGCCAGACACTTCCTGTGGACCATAACTTTTGACAGACACGTTAAAAAAAATGGGAACTTACATCATTTTAGGAATTGAATTTTATATATATTATCAAGTATAATATTTTAAAATTGTATGACTGACTGTATGAATGACTAAACAGATATACAATGCAAAAGTGGATGGATGCAGAAGTCGTGGAAGGCCACGACACACCTTCCATGATCAAATTGATCGTGTACTAGCAGAAGGTGATGTCAGGAGCCTTAAGAACAGACGAGCTTGCATGACAAGAGTTATGAATGTCAAAGAGGCAAGTGAGGTGTGTAAGAATAAGCCTAAATGGCACTCTGTTGTCCGTGCCTACCCCGCAAGGGAACTGGCGTGAAGTTATGTATGTATGTATGTATGTAATATTTTAAAATATTTTCCAATGAGCCAGACAAATCTGACGGGCCCAACATCTTCCCATGGTTATTTTCCACCTTTGCTACTTGAAAAACGGCCCCGCTTTCAGCTTTGCGAGTATTCATTCCTTTTTAAGTTTATATTAAACTACCGATTCTAAAAATTTCATCTTTCCTAAAGTCACGTAAGTCTGGGGTAACTGGGATCTCTATCTATTATAGTATAGATCGCTTTTCTATACCATTTACTTTATAAACTGTTTTATAAGGATTTGTTTTCCCAAATCTCTCACCATAGATAATTTTATTATGTCACGACATTCCAACTCTGAATTCTGGTGTAACTGTCAATTATTTAATCTATGTTAAATATAATTTCTAAATCCATTTGAACAAGTTTGTATCTTAACGCCTTAATATAAAGTATAGTTTACAAGTGCGAAGATCTTCAACTAATCAGTATGCATTGACAGTACTGGGTCTGATTGGATGAACGTTCCCGGAACGAGTCAAGGATTAAGCCTCTCACTTGAATTGTATATTTAAATATTGTGTACATAACGTAATAAATGTATTTCTGTGAGTTGAATATTCTAATTACAAAGAAATTATAAAATTAAACTAATCCATTAAGATATAGTCTAGTTCAAACTGGTAAGCTTCTTGTTGGATGCAAAACAGAAAAGTTCAAAACAGTAAAAAAACTACCATTGTAACATATACGTTATACCTATTGGAACATATATATCCCTTGCGTTTAGACAATTATGTAATACCAAGTGTTGTCAAATTACAGATTTACGCTAGATTATACGTATGTATCAGTATACGTTGGTAAATATCTTTCCTAAAATCCTCATAATTATATTCCTAATTAGGACTTGATTATTCGGACAATGTGAAGAGATAAATTTAGTAGGTATACAAGTCTAATCTAGCGAAGAAGTTGCTGAATTGACAATATTAGCCATGCCGTAAGCGTGTTTCCCACCCAGGTAGGCGTATGGCAGCTTGAGCTCGCGTCCGCTCCTATTTTCCTATCATGACTATACAAGTTGGTGCAACAGCAAGGCCATACAAATATGGACGACTTATATAAAACTTAAATAATCATCTTACAAATATATTTTATAAATAAATAAAAATGTGCGTGTGCAGTTTACACTCAGTAGAAGTGAAACTTCAGAGAATAAGAAATTTCTCATTTCTATTCTATTATAGACATCTTTATTCTTGGGTTTTTGGCCCTTATTCGTAATAATTCAATCTAAATTACACTTTAAATCACTAGCATAAACTTCATTTTTTAGTGCACTGTTACGCACGTATGTGTATCTACAGATCTGTTGATCTACGTATAAAAGAATATTTGCCTTAAGTAGAATAGAGCTAAAATTCACTTGAAATCTTGTAAGTTGTATTTAAATTGAAAATTAATAGGAAACAATAAAGAGAAATGTGTTTTAGTACGTATTAAATAAGGTTGAATTTTATGTGTTTCTTTCTTTTTAGTCTCGCTTTTTTGTTTCATCGTTTTCCAAATCACAGCGATTCTAAAGAAATTTCACTTCATAAATTGACAATTTGTTACCTAGCTTTTCGTAGAAATAATTTTCATTTTCAACTTTATTACATTAATATCATTTTATTTCTACGAAACCTTTTGTGTAATGTTATTTTGTCAAGATTTCATGAAACTTATAAAATGTGTTTGGAATATATCAAATGGAAGAATACCTACGAGTTAAAGAATTGAGAACTAACAAATATTTAAGTGGATGCTCTATACTTATAAAAGTTTGTTTGTTACCTCTTCAAAGCTTTGGTGCGAAGCTAGTTTTTTAGTACGATATAAAATAATAAAACTACGTTTTATACAAATCGCGAAAACTTAGAAAATATTACGATATACAATGTTAATTGAGCGAAGCTGCTGGTAAAGATCCAACTTGCACTTATAATATGAAAGGAGTGGACATGAACAGATTTTCCATGAAATTCGTAATTTACCTTCTTTAACTATAGATAATTTTTAATTCTGAACATCATCCCCTCGTATTTCTTCATGATGGAGCACTGATAGCATTTTTCCAGTTTACTGTTAAATAAAGCCTGTTGGCAGGTGTCTGTCACCAGGGATATGTTACTATAAGCCCTTGGACATTTGTAACACCAAAGATGTCGATGCGTTGTCCACCGCCCTGTAACTTTAAACTTACTAATTATGCCCTTTTAAGAGAGCTTTGTTTAGTGACGTTTTGGGAGAACCACGACTAATAAGATTTATTTTAAAAAGTCGACTATTATTTAAAAATAATAAAATGTCAGTGAACATTTGTAACTAAAGAGCTCCAACCCTAACGTGCCCTTAATTTTACTATTATATAACTGTCAAAATAACTCACTGACTCTACATTCAAACTAAGTTAATGTCATAAACAGATAATTTACTTACACAATAAGCCCGAACTTTCTATTCGCTATCAAACATTGTATTTCACGGCGTTTTCTTAAATGGCGTAGAAATAATTAACATTGTGAACATTAACGCCCATAGGGCACAATCGTATCTACAACTGTCAAAGTAGCTGTCAAATTAATGACTGTCACTAGCGTAGACGGTAATGACGTTTCAGCGCACTCGCCCGGAACAGATAGTAAGCCGACCAACTTGTGTTTACACTCGGTTACTAGCTAACGCTTCACGCATAGGGGTCAATTTCACTAGATCGGTTTGGAAACGAGTGAGTTGGGTAGTTTACCGCGGCTTTCAATTGATTTGGCCGAGAGCAATCTCTTTCGCTGATTCTTTGAGAATACGTATCTTTTCCAAATAAGTATTTGCATTTACTTGAGTGTGTACAAAAGGGGGAATTTGCTTGCCTTTGTTCGTTTAGAATAGATAGTAGGGAAAAACCAATATTGTTTCCTACCGGTTTTTTTTTCTGTGTTGACTGCTTAGCAAATTCGTAAGCTCTTTGCCGTTCTATTTCAATTTGTGCTTATATACAATGATATGTCAAATTATTTACAACGGTAAGCTTATTTAGGATATTCGATTTGTTAGTGATATCACGTGTTCTAGCATTATATAGGTTTTAATTTTTATTTTTAACAGACTTCCTTTAGGAGGAGGTTCTCAATTAGGCAGTATCTATGTTTTTTTTAGGTTTCTTACGCATTTTCTCTATCATTTTGGGCCGAGTTTCTACTCCTTTTCATTATTTGAAAGAGTATAGTACACTCGTCTGGTGACAATGGGACCAAGTCAGGAGTACCTGAGGTGGTCCCTTTGTCACCAAGTCAGCATATGATGAGTGGATCCCAGGGAAATTGAGAGCAACCCTAGTTGAAGAGCGCCGAGCGTCTACACTCTTTTCTTCTTTTTCTTCTCTTAAAATACAGTATATCAAAAATGTTGCTTACAACTATAAATAAAATATTGTAGTCGGTATACTTGGTGGCTTCATCGCTTACAAATAATAACTTTCCACTGGTGAGGTCGGGACTCCAGATTTTTTACTTACTACTCAGGTCGTCGAGATCTCAGCTTGATATTATATAGCTTATAATTGCTCGCAATTATCAAGCGGTGTAACTTAGAAGACAATGTTAAAATCAGTCCAGTAGTTGTTAAGATTAGGATCTTTGTTCTTCTACAACTTTATGGAATAACGGAAAACTCGATAACAGCAAAATATTTACAAATATATTTATGACTAGTAATACCAGCGAAACTTCGTTCGCGTTGTCATGATGACATTTGTTATTGAATTACAACGGTGCATACTTTTTGCTATCCCACGGAAATTACGTCGTATCTAAGTGTTGGCCCGGGATGTAAGCTAGCTTCGTGTCGAGCTTCATTTAAATTAGTTCAGTGATTTTCACGTGATGCTCTAACAGACAGACAAAATTCTTCATTTTCGAAATCTCCTGGACCGAATTATCCTGCCTGATTTTTTTTTCACATTTTTGAACGCAATGTACAAACTCGAGCCATTTACAGATTTATTATAGGTACGAGTATACTAGCTGCGCCCCGCGGTTTTACCCGCGTGGTTATGGAAAATCGTTATATTTTGGATAATACACACTATATCTTTATAAATTATAGCCTATGTGTTAATCTGATACGTGTAAGCTATATTATTGTCAAGTTTCATCAAAATCCATTCAGTAGTTTTTGCGTGAAAGAGTAATTGACATACATTCTTACAAACTTTCGCGTTTATAATATTAGTAGGATAATAAATCTGTAATTTCGAGTTTCTATATAATATATTATAGATAGATAGAGATAGAATATAAAAGCCAACAAGAAACAATATTCAAAATTAATTAAAATATCTTACTAATTATTTTTAATACATGAAATTAGTTTGTTGTAATTTGATACTTGCCTCTAACGAGGCCATTACAACCGATTGCTATATAAACAAATGTTATTATTGATGTAATATGTAAATGTATTTAATTACAAATAGACATATATCCGTGAATATATTAAACTGGCTTTTGATAGCTACTTTTTAGTTAGTGTGATAAATATTTATCCAAATGTTAAATCCGTTATTTTGCCGATTGGTCGCAGTTGTGATATGAAACGATTGAAATTGCTTTTAATACAAATATTTGTATACCTAAGGTTTGGCTTAACAGTGTATAGGATTTTTATTAAGTTCGTACGACAGAAGACATACCTTAGCGGCTAACGCACTAGCGTTCATTCTAATGATGTAGGTTCAAATCCTGACCGGAAAACATAAACATCTATGAATGAATGAATGAATGAAAACTCTTTGTTGTTCACCATAACTCAAACCCAGACAATTTAATATGAATACATTTTCATTAGAACAATGGGCGGCCTTATCGCTTATAGCGATCTCTTCCAGGCAACCCGGTGTCCAAGGAGACGTTAAAAGAAAAAATAAATAATATTTGTTAGTATAACTACACTAAAAGTAATTCAATCGTAATTAAATTAAATATAATTAAAGAAAAAAAAAATTACACATACACAATTAAATAGATTATGATAATATAAATTACATATACCTACATGCGAACAATGATTTTCATGGGAAGGGAGTTCCACAGGTGAACAGCCTGTACGGCAAAAGAATTTCCTACGAAGGACGAAATGTGTTTAGGCATCATAAGCAGAAGATTTTCATTTGAGCTCAAATTACAGAAATGAGATTGCTAGAGGAAACTAAAAAGTTCCTTTAAATATAGGGGAGTACAGGGATTGAAAAGGATTTATATATAATAGAGTAACATTCCGGCGAACATTCTATACAGTTTTATTGATCTAAAAAAACGTATATTGTTATCATTATCACATGCTGAGCGCGAAGGAAAACATCGTGATTAAATCTGCACATTGATATCTGCTAACTTGACCTTTCAACAAGGACGAAGGGTTCGAGATTACTGCTTGAATCCGGTCGTCCTTGATATGGACTAAGAAGTCAATGGAAAACGCTGTTCAAACAACAGGTTAATGAGCAATGCTTCTTTTAATTGCTGGAATATAATTGCGGCAGTCTGACCGCCCACCTGATGGGAACTGGTTACCTTTATGTAGGGACATTTGTTACACCAAAGGTATGAGACTAACGTGCTGCCAACTTTGGAAGACATGTAATAATATTTTAACAAAAACTCATATCAAGTTGGCAACTTATTCTAAATTCCTAAGGAGCTCAAGATAACGTAAAATAAATCAAATACTGCATTAGTTATTGTTTAAATAGTAATCGTTATTATATCTATAACTAGGATATGCCCGCGACTTCTTCCACGCTTGAGCACGCTTGACTTAAAATTCCCGCAGGATTCCCGGGGCACAAAGAACCGCAGTGTTTATTAAAAAGAATGTGAGCTATCGTTTTAGTGAAAACTGTGTATAGGCAATTTTTTTGCACTTGAACAACTTCGAACCGCTCACGGGAAAATTCCCATGGGATTTTCGAGATAAAAAGTATTACACATTTTATTACATAAAATTTGCTATCAGTCAATGAAAAAGTCGCATTTGAAAACGATTTTTTTCAATCCGGCCATTTTATATAATTCCCAGAAAAAAATCCCGCGGGATTTCCAAGATAAAATGTAGTGCAGATTTTAAGTGTAGAAATTTGCTGTCGACCAGCGAAAACCGAATCTAAATCGGCCCAGTAGTTTTAACGTTAATCCTGAACAAACAGACAAGAAATGTAAAAAAATAATTGCATCATTTTCTCCAACGTTTATATAGTCTATTCCAGTTGGTTTTCTTTTAAATAGCTTCAATGTACACGACATGTTTAAGCTTTTATAATATTACTCGCTGACCCGCCAAACTTCGTATCGCCTCAAAATCAATAAATTAAAAACGTTGATTTCTAAACGACGGGACGAACATCAAACGTTTGACAGGAATAGTTCTTAAGGAAAAGCGAAATTGTTTTTTTACTATATTCCAAGCATTTTTTTCATATTTACTCACCTTTTAAACCTTCCCTAGACTTCCACAAATAATTCAAAACCAAAATTAGCCAAATCAGTCCAGCCATTCTCGAGTTTTAGCGAGACTAACGAACAGCAATTGATTTTTATATATCTAGATAGATAATATTTCAAAAGTAAAATGATAAGCTAATATTTTAAAGCCCGTTCTTTATATGTAATAAATGTTAAAATTAATTGTAATGTGTTTCATCTGCCCGATTATATTTTAACTCATCATTACTATCCAAATTTATAGAAGTCGTCATCTGATACAGAACTATTTCTTTACATTATCTATATATTACAATCGTTAAGTGTCATGTTTTCTACTAATTAGGCGATTGAATACTAAAAGCGCTTTAAACCGGCCCGCATAAAGCGACTTTTATGTAAAATGGCGTGAAATTGATAGTGCTCCATTAATTGACGTAATAAACTATTTAATTTGCGTGAAGAATGACATTTAATGCATGGTAATGAGCCGGCGATGTACGAATTCGTGTCACGCGATTAATTAAATGATAATTACATTTTTTAAATGTAATCATCGTGGATATGAGATGAGTGTATAATTAAATCGCTCTGTAGCTATTATTAAGAAATAATAATAAGGAAACAAACATTAAGAAGATTTTTTATTTATTTATTCGGACAACACAACAGACGACGATCGATGATTCATTGACATATTACATATTGTAAATTATTAGGTCTAGACTGGAATCCAAGCGTGCTGACATATTAGTGTTAAAAATATTTTTTCGTAAACAAAATAATATTAATAATGGCGGTAATAATAATTTAAAAAAAACTTAAATCTAAGAAATTATTAGTTTTAGTGACATATAATAGACGAGGAGAAAAAGGAATTAAACAAATTACCAAACAAGTAAGGGTGTGTCATCTCTCAGAATAAATTTTACCGATTTTCTAAAAGCTACAGGTTTTGCATTAAATATAAATTCGTAAATATACATTAGATTTACTATTCTTTATAGGGAGTTCATTGTAGACACAACAAATTCTTATCAACGGATTAAAGTAGTTTTTTACATACTTCTAAAGTGAATTTATATTAAAATTGCTTCTGAAAATATTATACAAAATATAACAGGACCTATAATAAAATCGGCTAATTGCGTGTCATTGTTCCATACACGTTTATGGCTTTTATAGAGACGATAAATGTCAACTGTTTCATTTTATCCCCTAACAGAATCCTAAAAAGTAAAAGAAATTTCAACAACTATTGAACGGATCTAGTACAAATAATTTTAGAAGACGGCTAGGCTCAGTATGCTATTTATAGTCTTGAGGGACTAGAATACAATATAAATAAGTGAAGTTTTTATTTATTGATTTTATTTATTTTTTGTTGTGTTTTTATTGTATTTATGGTATTGTAACTAAAAGTATATAATATACTTTAAAAAAAATAGATATTCAGTTCCACCAGCATAATTTTTCAAAATTTTCTACAGAATAGTTCGACAGTTAGAGGGACATATTTACGACTATCGAACTAAATATATCCTCACTTTTTTACCAAATTATCATACAAAAAGTTCCGTAAATATATATATAATAATATATTTTATAGAAGTCCACAAGGATTATGCTGGACGACAGGATCTTGGAAAAGGCCAAAACCTTGACCGAGATCTCTGCCGTCGGCGAACCCTTCGACAAGTGGACCGTCCCGACGATAACATGGATCAATGGCGTCCCCGGCTGCGGAAAAACAACAGCGGTGCTCCGTGCCTTCAAGAAAGATGAAGACATGGTCATCACAGCCACAAACAAATCCGCAGAAGAAATCCGGGAGAAGCTACAGCCCATCCTAGGCAATGATGCGAAGGCTAGATAGAGTGCGGACTATGGCGTCGTTCATAGTCAACGGACTAACTTCCAACTTTAGACCCAAACGCCTCATAGTTGATGAAGCACTCATGAGCCACCTCGGCTCTATAGTCATGGCATCGCGCCTGACAGGCGCGGCCTACCTCACTCTCATGGGCGACATAAACCAAATGCCCTTCATAGACAGGAACGATTTGTTCCCCATGCTATATCACCGACCTACACTCTCACCTACACCGAAATCCACTAGACATAGCATATGCCATGAGTGATGTATACTCGGGCATATACTCGTCCAAAAATCAAGCTCGTTCCCTGGAACTCAAACGGTACTCGCGAGGGCGCATACCCACAGAACTTGTCAATACTCTTTATCTAACTCACACGCAGTCAGAGAAAGAGAGCCTAATAAAACTAGGCTGTGGTAAGGGCAAAGGGTCATGCGTTCAAACGATACACGAGGCCCAGGGTCTTATCTTCGAGACAGTGGTGATCGTGAGGTCCAAATCCAACAAGATCGACCTGTACAAGAGCATCCGTCATGCGGTCGTGGCGATTTCGCGGCACACGGGTAAATGTATTTACTACACAGCCGTGTGCGAAGAGGACACTACCGCCACCTTCGTCCTTAAAGCGGATAAAGCCACAGCCGATGAGATCAAGGATTATAATATAAAAATGGCAATACGCATGAGAGACAAGACGGTGGTTCAACGCCTAATGAAGGGCCAATAAGCCCTCCCCCTCCTAAACCATCCATCATCATCAACACCAACTGAAAATTTTTCATGTCACAACAATTAAACAATAAATTATAACACCACACAAAGTCACAAACACACAACTAACAATAAAACTTATACACATACTCAAACCTACGCGCACTACCATCGCATTGCATTACACGCACACTCCACAAACAAACCAAGACACACAAAGAGCCTAAAAATTAATAACCCAGGCACAGAAGAAAAAAAAACAACACACATGGCACTAGATAGGACTATATTCCTAGCATTCCCTTAAGAGAGCAGCAGTGCATTTGTAGCAACTTTGGTGGTGCAAATGTCCATAGGCGATGGTAACCGCTTTCCATCAAGTAGGCCGTCTGCCTGTCTGCTGATCTCCTGCAATAAAAATAAAAAATATTTAAGTATAGATATAAGGCCAACACTGCACATGCACTTCCTCACAACACCAGCATGTAACAAATACACTCTACATTAGTAGAAGTTTAGTATTAAAATTTGAATAAATTAATATAATAAGTTATTCTTAAGGTACACCAAAACATAAAAATTACTAAATTAATGTCACACACAGTAACAAAAATAAACAATAAGCGTGTATGGAGTCTCAAATTTTTCATAGAAATTAAGTAGTAAAAAAGGGTACGGAACTCGAGTCCGTAGAGATATTAATAATAATAATAAAAAAATAAAAATAAATTATAAAGTTAGCCTCGGTCTATAATAATATTTTATAATAAGTTTTTATAAATTAAAAAAACGTCCAAGATTTAGTACGAACGTATAAACTTAGGACGTCATAAAGGTGTACTAGTAAAAGGAGTCAAATAACGCATTTATTGTTATTTAAGTAGTTTTAAAATTATTACCATTATGATATTTTAAGATGATAAGATGTTATTTTAACACCTGTTCTTTTATATGTAAATTACGTTAAAAATTACTGTAACATGTATCCGCATCCCTGTCTCTTTTCTTTTATCTTCTAATTATTTGGTGTTAGCACAATATATCTTTTCTTTTCATACTCCTCTAGTCTGGCATAGTATGGCATTTACATTTGTACCCATCAATATTTCAGTTTTACATTCTTATTGTCACGTGACTTTCATCCCTTCTCATTACATTCTATCCGTGCAGGAACGGAGAAAGAATACAATTTCCTGCGGCCGGGCGACCTGTCGTAAGAGGCGACAAAACAACCCACAACAAGCTGGTAGGGCATTAGCCCGACTGAATGGCTACCACCCCTGATCTAAAGTATGTCGCCATAACAACCTTTAGTTGTGTTCCCGCATTAGTGACCAGGTTCCAGTCTCCCTTAAGAGAGCAGCAGCGCATTTGTGGCAACTTTGTTGTTGCAAATTTCCATAGGCGATGGTAACCGCTTTCCATCGAGTGGGCCGTCTGCCTGTCTGTTGATCTCCTGCAATAAAAAAAAATGACCATGCCACCTTAGTGATCTTTCTCTCAATTTTACTCAGTAAGTCGTGAGTCCCCATTCTTGTTAAAATATGAACATTATCAGAACACAGAGGCGCGGCCATTTTCTATGCTCTGTGGACCAGAATAACTGGGTAAGCACTTAGCGGTACCTATATGTTCTCGGTAAAGATTTGAAGTGACGCGTCATTACATTTTTCTGTCTATTGTATTAAATTTCCAAGAATGTCTTTGATGCGTGTAGCAGTAAAGCGAAATCGCGTTTTGCTACATTCCAAAAAAAATACAGAATTTACGTTCATCATAAATAGATTGAATTTTATACCAACGTCCCTGAGACAATAAAAATAAATTGCTTTTCGGTCCGTTTTTATTATCCGTCAATACGCAACAAATAAAACGGCTATAACGGGCTTCCCAACCGATAACAGTTCAAACTGATACATTCTCTTACAATTGTATAATAATCTGTAATATAACTTTGGGGTCGCTTGACTGAGAGCCGGCACTTCTCAACTGTCAGTCCCAAACTTGCCATTTGCCAACCAACCAGTAATGGCACAATAAATAGTTGGCAGCCCTAACACATCTGTCACTTAACTAGTAAAATATACAGACGTCATTCAGCGGGCTACGGTGAAAAATCGCAACGTGGCCAAACGTCCCTGCTCTCCGAATCTAGAATCAACGAAACTGAACTTTGACGATCTTCATTTAAAGTAAACATTTGTTTGCACATCTAAATGAATAAATTTAAATAATTGTTAACTTAAAATGTAACTCATGTTGCCGGAAATACAGTCCAAATTGGATGGGTAAGCATTTGTTTCTAAGTATTTATTTTTCACACAACATTGTTCCTTATTCTTTATACTCTAAAGATGGATATTGTGTACATTTTATTCAATTCGCGACAACCTTACACAGGGGTTATTTAACTTTGAAGTTGTTCAAAAGAACCCTGATTTGGGATTCTGGTGGATTTCTTTTTGGATTATAGACCCCATGAATATAATGATAATGCGTTCGGAGGGTTATTGCCGAAGCGATTTTGTCACGCGTCAACGTTTGAACAAGCTTTATATTTGAAAGGACGAATACGAATTTTAAATTTTGATTGAACAAAATACATCTTTATAAAGTTTTGTGTATTTTCTAGAAACGCTTTGAATCATATATATTTTTTTTAGTTTATTTTTATGACTAACTAGTTGTACCCGGTACACGTCCTGCATTAAAAAATAAAAATCTAGTAACCGATTGCAGCGTCATCTACTGGGACCAAATGTTAATCTAAACTTTTCTCTAATTCACTTGAAGAAAAATAAAATTTCATTAAAATCGGTCCCACCGTTTAGGAGTTTAGCGGTGCCACCTACCAGGTCCAATCGTGAATCTAAACCATTCCGGGACCCACTTGAACAAACACACAAAAAATAATTTCACCTAAATCCTGGTACCCGATTGCAGCGCCATCTATCTACCTGGTTCAAATTTGAATCTAAACCGTACCGAGATCCACTTAAACACACAAAAAGAATTGACGTAATTCCTGGTACCGGATTGCAGCTAACCCGGTAGGTGGCGCCGCTAAACTAAACGGTGGGACCGATTTTAATAAAAAAATATTTTTATTCCAGTGAATTCGAGAAAGTTTAGATTAAAAGTTGGTCCCGGTAGATGGCGGTTTCTAGATTTTTATTTTTTAAGGCAGGACAATGTCTGCCGGGTACAGCTACTGTTTGTTTGACAGCTAGTTTTTATGTGAAAAGAATAGTGTTGTTTTTACTATTATCCACGCGATTTCTATTTTATTTATTAAAACTTTCCGAGTGCCTTAAGAAACATACAAAAAAAATGCCGAATTGGTTGAGCCGTTCTCGAGTTTTGCGCTTAGCAACATTCATTTTTATTTACATAGAAGGTAGATTATAACTTTTCATATTTAATTTGAGTTTTTATTGTAATACCTCTGCTACACCTGGCGTAATGTTACCGACTGTGTCACAGAGATGTAGCCATGTTTTCAATGTGTTATTTAAGATGAGACATTGTTAATGACGTTACATTGACAGATAACTCGTGTATATTTTTTTATTGCAGGAGCTCAGCAGACAGACAGACGACCCACTTGATGGAAAACGGTTACCATCGCCTATAGACATTTGAAACACCAAAGGTGCTATAAATGCGCTGCTGCTCTCTTAAGGGAGACTGGCACCTGACCACAATTGCCGGAACACAACTCATGGTTGTTATGGCAATAGTCTTTAGACCAGGGGTGGTAGCCATCCAGTCGGGCAAATGCCCTACCACCTGGCTGTGGGTTGTTTTGTCGCCTCTTACGACAGACCGCCGGTTGCAGGAAAATTGTATTTTTTCTCCGTTCCTGCACGTATAGAATAAAATATTAAATAATTAGATTTATTTAAGGGTATAATATCTTTATTTTATTAATTTTGTTAGCTCAAATAGTAATAATAAAATACAAATTCAGCTTTGAAATTTGTATGAATACTAAAGAAATCTATTTTACTTGCTCATTTATACGTTTCAGCCATTATTTGGAAACTCGTTGATTGAAAATATGCTGATTCGATTCTCTTAAATTGGTAAACAGTGTTGGATACTAATTTTGGGTACTTACTGATTTGCTCTGTGTCAACATTTACCGAAATTGTTTGATTTAGTTTTAAAATTTGATTACAAAAGCAAGATTTTTTTACTGGTTAGATTTTAATGGGTTTAATTTAACGAATTTTGGAAATTTGAGCAAGTGCGTGGCAGTTTATTCGCAGAGAAGAGTTTCGTAGAACAAAGACCACTGTTTTATTTATTACGCTACGGAGCCCTAAAAAGCATTTAATCGAAATAACTTTTAGAGACCGTATTTCGAAAACTACTTAACGATATTCTAAGTAATTTTCTTTTAAATTATTTTTGAAGCTCTACCATCTACGTCTAACCTCTAAGCTGAAAGGGGGAGGGGACATAATTTCTACGAATTTGCAGGCTATATTTTGTCACCAACTACATTATAATAGACTTAAATTAAAAATACATTAAGGAACGGCGTTACATTTTCAAGATATGAGTTATGTTTCATATTATAAAAACTAGAATGTATAATTAAATTTTAAAAATAAATTAAGTTATAAATAAATTACTATAAAGTGTACAACAAATTACTGCCAGAGGGACGCGTGCCCAGAAGGCTGGCTGCTCATTGCACGAACCAGCCTTCTGATCACGGGTGGCATCAAAGAATTTATTACAAATCTCTCAGAAGAAACCCTTTGCCGATTGACCCTATGGACCTAAAGTTTCAACTCAAAACGGCACAAATATTGAACCCTGCCCTAGGGTTTCATATTTGCGCCGTTTGAGATCTTCAGTTGTTGAAGCAGCGTTGCCAGTCCCTGACTTAGTTATTGGAAGATGTGATGCAGCAAGAATGTCAACGCATATCGCATGTGTATGAGAATATTATATTATTCAAGATATGAATAATCTCGAATAATATAAATTCAAATTATTATTTTTTCGAAAGTGATACATATATGTTAACATTTAAATGTACTTTCTATTTCTATTCTATCCTAACGATGTGTGTATAACTAACAATACTCCACGCAAATATATACACATAACATCAGATTCATAAAAAAACCGTTATTATCTAAACGGCTACGGAACAATGGTAATCCATACATACATATCATCACACCTGTTTACCATAGGGGTAGGTTGAGACGATGTATTTCCACTTGCTACAATCTTGATATGTATACATATTTTGCTTCATCTACATTAATTAATCTCATCAATCCTAATCGATAGTAATCCAATTTCTCACTTTATGAAATAAAATATTCTAATAAGTCTAGGTCAAAAATACAAAATAATTCAGTCTAGTTAGTATCCATTTATTCGTTAATTTCGAAACTTTTTAAGGGCTACCCTTGAACCTCACCTATTAATTTGTTATTTATTTGAGTCACCTTCGAAATTATAAAAGTTAGAGGTCAAGTAGAACCCTAATTATATAATTACCCAATTCAGATAAGCTTCAACATGTCTCGTTTAGTTTAATAATAATTCTAGTTTTTACCCCCAGGGGGGCTTTGTGGCGAAGCCTTAGGTGAGTAGCGACACCTCGTACCTGACTCCGGGGGCCAAGGCAAGGCCCCCGTCTCCGTGCTTGCCTTAGCTAGCCGACACGGAGTGGAGATCGCTAGAGCTAAGACTCAAGCTCCAGGAGTGGAAGTGATAAATGGCCTAACGTCGGAAGTACCTTCGGTGAACCTGCAGTCCACCTCTCGACACCCCTTAGCCCCTAACACCCATGTTGCCTGTCTTCTATGGCATTTTTTGGGGCCCATGCAGCGAGTGGGGAGTCACCGTCTGCCCATTTTCCATGTTCCCCGAACATTGCGACGGGCAGACGCCATAGTCCCCATATTCCCAGACCCCTAGTACCACTAGCAGTTCACCCCAATAGCCCGGTACTTTTTGTCCTCATTTCCCACAATAGTCTTACACTGACCGGGGCTTGTCCTTGGGTGCATTACTATATGGTGTAGACAGGGATAATCGCACGTCAGTGTCACGCCACATTTACATTAAATTTGTCAAGGGGCCTCTACGTGTTGGCCTTCCCATGGCCCCACGCAAACCCTCCAAATATCCGGGCCATTTTTATGGCCCGTGGTCTACAAAGACATACATAACACTAGTTTATTGATATTTATTTTTATTGAGAATGATACTGGATTATTATACATAGAATATATAATATTATAGAATAATTATTTCTTTTTATTGAGTATTTTTTTCAAATAGAAATTGTTGAAATTCTGATTGAATAGAGAATATGACTTTTTTGCAGACTTAAGGGAGATCATATTTTTGTTAACTAGTCAGGAACTTTGTTCGTACAGGATTTGGACAAGCGTTTTTTCCCGACCCTGGCAATATAATGAAGTACGGGGAAGTTTTAGTGTGTTCTGTTATTGTTAGGCCGGCGAATCGCACAAATATCCCCACTGTGCGTCCCCGTACGGTGGAAAATTTCTAAAGGGATTTCTCTTACAAAACAAACTCAGAATCTGAAAATTAATTATTTTTGTTACAGGTATTGTACAAAGAGCAGAACACGTTTCTTCTGAATTTTACCAGGTTTGATTTAGCGACTGCAATTGCCTCTATAATTATATTTAATTTTATTCTTAAGCAAGCTATGTTTGCCTGTAAGAGACTGTACATTTAGCATAATACCATGAACATGTATATTTAATTAACCATATCAATGTATCAGTTGTTGGCAAACTTAATAAATTAAAATAAAATAAAAAACAAATTGTCTGTTCGTTCGGGATTCATATAAAAATTACTGGGCCGATTTCGATACCGTTTTCTCTGATCGACAGAAAGAAAAGGAAAAGAAAAATCCCAGTAGATTTTTTTTGGGACTGATTTAAAATGAATGGTGAGATAAAAAAAACGATTTCCAATGTGACTTTTTTAAAGATCGATTGCAAATTTTATATAATAAAGTGTGTGATATTTTTTATCCTGGATATCCTGCGGGAATTTTCCCGGAGCGGTTTGAAGTTATTCGGGTACATAAAAATTAGCTTAATCCAACACAGTTTTCACTAAAACGATAGCTTACATTATTTTTTAAAAGTTTCAATTAGTGTCCTGGAAATCCCGCGAGGATTTCATGTCAAGTGTGGCCGAAATCGCGGGGATATCCTAGCTGTTGATATAAACTTGTATGAGTTATGTGTAGTTCCTGATGTTAGGGCATTGAAAAAATTTTTAATAAGAAATAAACAAACGCCTATCATAGTTTTATATTTGCGTTTTTACTTCATTCAGATAGTAAAAGAATAAATTCGGACGTAACCAGCCAGTTATATTATAAGTGTTTTACCAGTGTTAATTTAATATAACGTATAGGCCTAAAGTAACGATGTATAGAAAGGAAGGGATGTTGAGATGGTAATTTAAATGTTAAATTTATGTTAATGATATTCGCACCTTGAGCGTTCAGAGTAAACTCTGCATTGACGTAAAATTGAAAAGATTTGAAAAAATAGAATATAATATACTTTATTTTACAAAAATGCTATATAAAATCAAGAACATTATTAATATACAAGTACAAGCGGCGGTCTTATCGCCTACGGCGACTTCTTCCTACAACAACCTTTGGATGGAGCATAAGTAGGACAACAAAAGTCGGTAGTTGCTAAACCGGCACTAGTGCAATAATTTTATTTATTAATTAGTAAATAGTAATATATAAGATAATTTAATTATTATAAACAATAATACATAATTATGTACCTGCTACAATACACATTATATATATATATATATATATACATACATAAATACACATATTAAATATATTATATACATACGCTCGCGGACCGCGTTCGTAATACCGAAGTAAGAAAGAGAGTTGGTCTGAAAGAGAGTGTCGGGGGGAAGGTAAGGAAAGGAATGCTTCGGTGGTTTGGGCATGTGGAAAGAATGACTAACCAGATATACAATGCAAAAGTGGATGGATGCAGAAGTCGTGGAAGGCCACGACACACCTTCCATGATCAAATTGATCGTGTACTAGCAGAAGGTGATGTCAGGGGCCTTAAGAACAGACGAGGGTCCAGCGTCATCCCTAACATACTCAGAGACCAATTTTAATTTTGCATTCTTTTTTCAGTCGTTCTTTTCTGAAAACCTACAAAAAACTTTTGCCTGTATCTTCTTTTCCCATCACATTTATATTTACAGGCCTCATATGTATTTTTCTTAAATTAGTACACATAATAAAACTATGTTTTATCGATTTTGAGCGCGATACTTTATTCAATTTTACTTCCGCGCTTAAAACCGATAAAATGTAAATATTGTTATTATACATTCTTCCTTGTCTTTTATAAAAAAAAAATACGTTTTGTATATTTACATTGGTCTGTACATTGACATTTTTATATTATTACTATTTGTTATAATTATATTGATCGGACGCATATCATCCTTCATAACGGAAGCAGGCATAGCTCTGATCGCCACTTCGTTTTAAGCCCTAGAATTTTCATGACAACCATTCAGACGGACATATAAACAAAAATGATAAAAAAGCTCATTTATAGGCTTTGTATAAATAGCACATAGATTTCAGCATTATTTTCAAATCACAAACAGACACTTCAATTTTATTTATTATTTATATGGATAATCTTACGTTGTTTTAAAGCAAGAAACATTTGCAAGTAGTAAATAAAACCATGAGACCATTTACATTAATACATATACTAAAACACACACCAGAGAGCTATATTGTATGCAGGCTTGGCTATACAGAGAAAGCCTTTCAGCTGAATCTAGGTGACCGACCTGTGTTGCCAGTAACAGAAGTTAAAACCGGATTGTAGGAATTTAAAACGTATTTAATGTGATTAATATTTACTGTAATCGGATAGTTTGATATAAATTGGCCTGGCTTACTGAGAAAGAGAATAAATCGACTCTGAAGGCTAATTAAACTGTAGTAATCTCGATAATTAAAATGAAATCAACTCCCTAAATTAGAAGTTGTATCATTAAAAAAAGTTCTGTCGATGTGCGTTCTTTATGTGTCACGAGTTCTACTTAGTAACTTTCTGTATTTTTATAATTTACTTGAAATTTAATTATAAGTAGTAGTAGTAGTATTGCACCAATAACGAATTATTTCGTCTAAAAATAGAATTGCAATAATATTACCCCTTAAGGAGTGTGGGTTTGATTACAACCTATTACGCTAATGTGACATTACATGGAATGACGAGTATTAAAAGGTAGAACAGACGTTAAGTCACGATTATCGCTGTGCTTGGCCTCCATGCCCGAAATACACATACGCCAGATCGAAGTTCGTAAAACCCTGCTATATATAGATGTGAACAAAACTAGTGGCCCAGACGGTATTTCGGCCATAGTACTCAAAACCTGTGCGCCTGAGCTCGTTCCGATTCTGACACGCCTCTTTCGCCTCTCTCTAAAGACTGGAGAAGTACCACAGTCTTGGAAACTAGCTAACATACAGCCAGTGCCCAAAAAAGGTAGCCGTGCCGACCCTGCTAACAGGCCCATATCAATTACCTCCATACTTTGTAAAAGTATAGAACGTATTTTGAACGTCCGGCTCTTGGCGTACTTAGAAGACAATGACCTTCTGAGTAACCGAAAATATGGCTTCCGCCGAAACCGGTCAACGGGAGATCTTCTTGCGTACGTCACCCATATCTGTAATGAGGCAATTGAGAGATATGGAGAGACGATGGCCGTCTCTCTTGACATCTCGAAAGCCTTTGACAGGGTTGGGCACTACGCCCTCATAAGCAAGCTTCCATCTTCTGGATTGCCTACCAGTCTTTGCACATGGATATCCGATTTTCTAAGGGATAGATCGATCAGAGTAGTCATTGACGGATACACATCTGATCAAATGGCTATAAATGCCGGAGTCCCTCAGGGATCGGTGGTCTCTGCAACACTTCGTGCTGCATATAAACGACTTGCTGAAACCCGGTATTTTGAGGTATGCAGATGACAGCACTGTTGTAGAGAGCTATATATCCAACGCGCGAGCCAGTAGCTCCCAGAATCAGTGACTGAGGAAGACAATGATCACTAGGTTGAACTTGACCTTGAAGGCAGTCTCCAATTGGTGTGAATCCAACCTAGTCAAGTTCAATGTCTCCAAAACCCAGGCATGTCTCTTCTCTGCCAAAAGGAGTCCTTTTGACCTTACTCCTACTTTCCGAGGTGAATCCGTGCCGATAGCCGACAGTCTTCAGCTTCTTGGCGTCTCTTTAACACAATCTCTAAATTTTGGCTCCTATATAGAGTCTATTGCTCAGTTGGCTGGCAAAAAGCTAGGGGTTCTATCAAAGGTGAGGCAGTACTTCACACCATTTCCGTTGCTGAATCATTATCAAGCACGAGTGTGGTCTTGCATGGAGTACTGCTCTCATCTTTGGGATGGCTCAACTAAATACCAGTTAGAGACACTCGAGTCAATAGAAAAAAGAGCTAGGAAACTGATAGGCAATAACCGACTATACGACGAGAGGCTTCAGAGCCTAAGTCATCGACGTAAGGTCGCCAGCTTGTCGGTATTCTATAGGATACACTTCGGGGAGTATGCCACGGAATTACATGAATTGGTTCCTCCCTCACCATTCTACCACCAGACAAGCAGACGTACGCACTCACGCCACCGGTATATGGTGGAAATACCAACGAAGCGGACGAAACGTTATGCTTCCTCTTTCATCATACGCACCGCTGAAGAGTGGAACTCTTTACCGTCGTCTGTTTTTCCTGAAGAATACAATCTAGGTGTCTTAAAGTCTCGCGTGAACAGGTATCTTCTAGGTAAGCGTGCTCCACCTTAGACTGCATTTCCGCCTGACGTAAGGCACAATGTCAGTCAAACGCGTACCTATTCAATATAAAAAAAAGTGTTTATACTTTATTGACTATTTTTATAATAAATAAAAGTTTTTTATTTTGAGCCTAAATACAACTTTTAGAGAGAGAACGGCTAATAATTCATATGGCATTTTTTTATGATTAAAGTTATCCAAAATCACTGCAAATTCTAAGAAAATTTTACTTTCAAAGTGGGCAACACTAACTCCGGGTACATTTTAGATCTACGCTATCTAAGGTCGGCGGGCCATACAATAAATATTTAGCAGATAAGATAATCTAGTGATTCTAGTGTTTTGTCGCTCTAAGAACTTTCTAGAAAACCTGTCCTACACCGTTATTTTACTTTATCAATTGTTGTATAGAATTCTGAACAAGGCAAGTAATTATTTTGTAAAAGATCGACATATCAAAGCAAGAAATGAGTTAGTCAGAAGAGAAAATGTTTGAGGTATTTTTAGAGTTCCCCAGTGATTTTGACCAAAACGGAACTGTTATATAGTCCACATCTCGTCTTACCGTCTGTATATGTGCTATATCTTATACTAATATATAAAGCTGAAGAGTTTGTTTGTTTGATTGAACATGCTAATCTCAGGAACTACTGGTCTGATTTGAAAAATTCTTTCAGTGTTAGATAGCCCATTTATCGAGAAAGGCTATAGGCTATATCATCGCGCTAGGACCAATAGGAGCGGAGAACCAATTAAGATTGTTTCAAAATCGGGGGGTTTTCAAAACAAATTACACGCGGACGACGTCGCGGGCACAGCTAGTTTCTCATAAACTGCTAGAGAATAAAAGCAACTTATTAAAAAATGTAATTACGAACTGTAATTTTTTTTTTTAATTTAGGTATTTCGTGTTAATTTGTTTGGAGAAAAGCCGAAAATAAAATTAATAAGACTGAATTTGGATTTACTTAGTTTGCATTTTTTAAAATATTAAAAGCCAAAATCGAGTTGTGGTGCCATCCAGTCGTATATGAGTTAGCAGGTTTTGGAAATTAGGTTTTTACAGGGCTAGTTTTATTCCTAGTTTTCGTCTGATATTGCATAATGCAGCATACTATTTCAATGTTACTATTAATATTTTTTTGTTTTGAAATACTATTTTTACATTTTATGAAATTAAATGAAAATTTATTTGCATATTACATGTATACAGGTCTTAAATTATACATATATGAATCCACATGTCATTACCCATAGAGTGTGTAAATATCACAATGTCTTATATAAGGTATAATTAAAATATAATTGACGTTACCGCGTAAAATTAAATTAACAAATTAGAAACATAATTATTAATTTATATTCATAATATAATTTGTTTAAAGTCAAATTAAATTGTTTCTGCATTTTAATAAGTACGTTTTAAGTCACAACTGTTCAGAGACTAAGTTACAAGACATTATTAAGCAAGATACATAATGTCACCTGCCAATGTACTCCGGGTCAATATTGTAGTAATAAATTCATTAAGTCGACTAGACGGTTCTGAATTATATATTGTATGAACCACTTGCGCTGTACAATGTGTTTATTGTCTGTATACAATATTATGAGTAATTTATAACCTAGTTGAAAAGGTTTAGTAAATTACTAATGTCGTTTTGATAACGATACTTTTTGTTATCTGTTTTATGTGTTCACAGAAACTCCGTCCTTATTTGGCTTATAACAAATACACGTAAGCGTATCATTGACACATATCTGATTGTAACAAAATAAACGACCTAATATTGTTCACAGACAGCCTCAAACGAAATAAAAATATAGACTACCATAAAAGATTACAATACACAATGGGCTGTTTTTTTCATTACAAATTTTAAACACAAAGTAAACAAAAGAAGTCATCAGAAGGTAATAAAGTGTGCTTTTATGGTATGCAGGTGTGAATCCACTTTTGTCGGTCGTAACACTATTAATGGTCTAAGTAGAGAGCTATAAAATTGACAAATCCAAAACAAACCGGCCAGGTAGGTGTCGGATCACGCGTGAAGGGTTGAGTAGACGTAACAAATATCCAGGGTTTTTTAATCATGTAGCCGTCGCCGTCAGTCAATCGGAGTCCACTGGACGTAGGCCTCCCCAAGTCCGCGCTACACATTCTGGTACTCCACCTTTCTCATCTAACGCCTACCGGGCGTCTGTCACTATATTTATCGATACGTGATCTTTGTCCCGGGACTCGTTTGCTCTATTGGCCATCACTACTGCGACAAACACAATCGCCCAATTTCCACTTCAACTTGCTAATTTCTCAAGCTATCTCGGTTACTTTGGTTCTCTTACGGATATCCTTATTTATTATTTTACTCGTAAACACCCAACACACCTCGTCCCATAGCCCCTTAAGCGACTTGGAATTTGTGGATCAATCTGAAATTACGTCATATTGCAAAAACTACACAACATGACATATTTTATGAAATATAAGTATGAGCTCAACCAATTGTAGAAATTTGACACAACGAATTTCTTGTGTCAACTCAAAACATGTATGTAGTAAGTTGCTAGTTAGTTACGCACTAATTAATTTAAGTTTTTCACCTAGACATACTATATGTACAACTGTTTTGATATTCATTTTTGACCAATACACATGTCTGAAAATAAAACTGAACGGGAACACTTTACCTTTGACCTCTAATACAAATCTACAATAGACATCAGTCTTACAAAATAGCATTTTATTATATATAAATTGTTGTGTGATAAAAGACATAGTTTCTATTTCTATGTACCTTCAGGTACTAAAAACTGAAACAGTCAATACTAAGTGTTTCAGATGTGAAAGTAATATTAACGTGGTCTTATACCAAGTTAAATATTGTTTAATATTTAAGATATAAACTTTTACTCACTATCTACTCGACGGACTTAGTAAATCTATATGTAAATTTGCGAAAATATGGTGTGGTATAAGGCACGAGAGATTATATTTATTTTATATTTTAATTATGAGTTAATTCACTCCGAGATGACCAACATTAAGTAAATATGCCGGATACTCCCTATATCATCCAGATGTTACTTCTGTCACTCTTTTTAGGCTCGTAAAAATGCCGGTACGTATTCCACCTAAGCCCGCGGGATAGCTTCATGGATATGTAGCACTTCTAAGCCATGAAGTTGCCCAACATATCCATTAATAGTTAACATATCATGAAAGCAAAATAAGACTGGTAGTACATATAGTACTTCGTGGAGACGCTTTGATGTAGTTGCCCCCACCACCTAGAAGGGACCACCACAATCAAGTGGTTAAGGTCTATAGGTGTAAAAGCAACAGTTCAGCCAGCGCTACGTCGCTGGCGGGCAAGGGGTAAGCAGGCACTCTTCTTTCATATTGCTGGAGGAAGGATATAGAAAGCGAGCTTCCATTTACTTCTTGAGTGAGAGAGAGTTCACGGGCAGCAGCTTCACATACCCGTCTCAGAAGCCTTAATGCAATTGAATACAATATATGAAATTTGTTTGCCCATTTTCACAAAAAAGAAAGAAGAGATTTCGTATAAGCTATGGCACGTAGAGATAAAATATTGGTATCCGAAAAGTATACTTATAATATTGCATATCTCAGAGAAGGCAAAGGATTCCCGCGATATACAGAGTCTATGCCACAGTCTAATTATATCCATGAATAGTGCTATATTTTCTAAAACATCAGTCAATATTTATGAGGAAGTAAGATATTGTCACTCCGAACCTACAACTTGGGCCACCAAATAAAACAACCCTGGCAAAATTCGCGAACTGACGATTATGCATATTAGTTGTCAAGTGCGCCCAACTCTCTCCAGCCCATATTCGGCCAAGCTGGAATGAGTGGCGGGCTTTGTGCGGGATTTTATGGCTGAATTATCTTAACGAACCGACGAGAATGGCGATACTTCGTTTTAATATCGACAGGCAAATAATGTAGTGGGTTGACTTATTGTCTAGCGACGCACGGCTTACTTAAACTCCGCAATTTAGAAAACAACACAGTTGAAGAGGCTTGAGATACTGAGAACGCTAGTGTCTCTAAGGAGAGTGTGTATTTCATTTCGTAAGTGACAATTTTGAGGTCCATTGCGTGAATATGAAAATATATCTTCAGGACGAATAGTTTAATTCGAAAATTATATCTTTTTTTATAAGCACATAGTAATAAGGAAGCTATTTCTACTCAAGAACACGAATAGTGTTGCCAATGTATAATATGCATTGTAGGAAATCAACTCGACTTAATGCCCAAGAAAAAAATCTTTTTAACAGTCCTTAGGCTGACCAGTTCGATTGATCAAAATCAAAACAGGTGACTGTGTGCGAGCCGGACTCGTGTGGAAGGGTTTTTTCTGCAAAATACAAAATGTATATTAAAAGGCTTATTTCGTTCAAGTTTAAATATAATTTTCGATTTTTGTATAAGTTTTAAGTATGTGTGAGTTGAGTGACCAGTGCGCCAGTACTTAGCAAATTGCTTACTTCTACATTTCAGTCTTTATATTTTTAGGGATAACATCTGATTCTGGACAAAATAAAACACTTTCCTGATTCATGACGTATAGGGTTCGCTTATTATAGTTTCTACGCTTAATTTTAAGTCAATACTAAGCCAAGAATTAATAATTTTAGAGGAAATTAATAACTAAAATTATGCATAATTCAGCCAAGTGGTCAGTCGATCCTGTTTTTGCTAATATAGTTATTTTATCTTCTTCAGCTAATTAATATCTACTACAGGACCTAGCCCTCCCCAAGCCTCATATCACAGTCCCTAAAGCCGTGTATTCCTGCGCGTTGTAATCGTAACAAAGTAAGACTCAATGTCGGCGTCGACATCGCAGCAAGTTACTGTATCGCCTTGCTTACAGTTACGGTTCGCAGATGAGTACGACGCGCCTTTAAACCCTTGAAGTCCTAAAATTACACACAACAATATCGAGAAGTATATCTACATTATTAATCTAACAATAACAATAAGCATTATTAGTTCTAGGTTGCTAAAGCAAACAAAAGCATTCTGGTGCAATTTATTTTACGTTAATACAAGCAATGAAATTGTTATACCGTGGCCTGGTTAGCACTCTGCTTGACTGCTGGCTGGATGCCAGTGTAAGTGAAATGCTAAGACAAAGATTTCAAAAGCTAAAAGATGCAATGGCGCAAAAACTACCTGAAATCTTTGTTTTGTGAATGTTAGTAGATTTCAGTTACATTTTATGGTCGACTACGGCTTACCAGGCATCCTTGTCTGTTTATACTTTGGACTATTTTTTATGCGAGGGTCAGTCATCTACAAAACTGCCCACCGCGGGGCAACCGCGATACGGGAGCGTGGTGCTCGCCACGTTGGTCGGTAATAACACCTCCGAAAAAGTACTACGTCTGGGATATCCACTAAAACCCCCTGGTGTAATATCCTTCGCTTTATGCCAGAGCCAGGAGAAAGCGGAAGTAATACCAACTCCGTATGCCCTGGTAGGAAGCTTTGGGCTCCTATCCCAAGAGATCTGTAGGTACTCAAATACAAACTACGTTTTTTTTATAAGGGATAACATTCTTAGTATCTTTTTACTATGCCGATAGCGACATATTAGCATAAATTAATTAATTTCATGCATGACTAAATGGGCGAAACTGACCGGAAATAAATTTCAATCAACCCACGATAGCATCTGACTCGGAAAAAATAATAAGGAAATATGAAAAGAATCAAAGGAACGATGTCAAAAAAACAATAGCCCAATTTACTATTTAAATTCAAAGTTTTCTTGAAATCACGACACAGCGTCATTAAACAAACCCTTTTACATGAAATCCTTTGAATATTCATAAGTAATACCGAATCAAGAACCGTGACAGCCGAGTCGAAACCCACTTAAAAGGCGATATCAATCAAAATTTAAAATAAATTAGACGTCGCTCCACCTTTTAGAAACAAAACCGAATGTAAAGTAGAGCCCAGATTTAACTTCCTACTCTGAAACTTAGTTTTGACACTTTTAATCACCTAATATTGAATACCCGTTTGAAATTGTTTGAAGCCGTGACGGATGAGTGATTCGAAATTTGATTAAGATTGTTTCAAATTTCGAATTTATAAAGTTAATTAAATTAAAAAGAATAATATTTTTATGACTCAGGGCTTTTGGCGGTAATTGGTAATGATGTTTGACTATGCACTTTTATACAAATGCCTTAATAATATAAGTCATTAAATATATCTTAGGTTTTCATATTGTAATTAATAATCAAATATCATAATACAAACGTGATAACCTATAAATTACTTATTATTATAAACATGGATACTGAATACAGTATTTATTTATATTAAATTAATTATACATACATAACTTCACGCCAGTTCCCTTGCGGGGTAGGCACGAACAACAGAGCGCCATTCAGGCTTATTCTTACACACCTCACTTGCTTGTTTGACATTCATTAAATTAATTGTAGGATATATGTTATAAAAATATATAATTATAAACAATTCTCGTTATAAAAAGTTCATACACATTATATAGAAAATGTCGTCGTAACCAGTATATTTTCAGGGTTATGAAGGAGTAGACAAACACAAAGTCACATTTATATAATTCGTATGAATACTCACCTTTTTTTAACGAAGGGAAACCCGATTGTGTGTCATTAGCCGCGCAGTGTTGAAAATCCCGGCCGGTGTGTGGGATTCGCCAGATCAGGGTGGTACTAGCATATCTAGATAAAACTAAAGATGCTATTGCCACGTCAGGGTTAGGGATACCTACTAAAACCCCTCGGTATTTCGTCCTTCTCCCTTAATGCCAGGGTCATGGGTTTATGGCATAGCCTCACCGCTGGACCTGGCAGGCGGTGGCCCATCGGTCTCATTCACTGCCGGGGAACTACTTTTGTCCCTCAGAAATCACGCTCTCTTAGGCGTAGGCGTAACGCGCTCCACGGGCGGAGAAGTGAGCGCGCGCCGAATACGTCGCGCCACCATCTCATCGGCATATTGCGGGCGGTGAACCCTTTCTCCAGAAGAAAACCTGCGTCGCCCGCTCACGGACGCGTCCTCCTTTGGTGGAAGCGAAAAAAGACGTGGAGTCACGTTCCCGCTCCGCCTCCTCCTTAGTCAGCGTGATACGCCCGCAAGAGGAGATGGCGTCCCATCCGGTATGACTCCTGACCATGGTGCGAACCACAGCCGGGAGCGAATAAATACTCACCTAAATCAACCATACAAGGATCTTCGGAAAACTTAACACATTACTAATTTACTTAAAGAATTGGCAAGTAGAAAAGCAATTAGTAGATCTTGAAACTATAATAAAATAAGTTACATAATTTATTACTGATGATTTTTATAAATAAAAGACTGAATTAAGTTTTTATGTAAGTAAAATAGTGCTACTTCCTAGGATTTGTAAAACTGTAGTAGTCTATAATAACTTTTTAACTTAGTTTATTTTTAGCATTAGTAGTTAGCATGACAAGAGTTATGAATGTCAAAGAGGCAAGTGAGGTGTGTAAGAATAAGCCTAAATGGCACTCTGTTGTTCGTGCCTACCCCGCAAGGGAACTGGCGTGAAGTTATGTATGTATGTAGTAGTTTTTGAGAGATTAAGTTTTCTATTAAATTATTTTTAATATTCTGGATAGATATGACAACAGTCGACGGCGGTCACTTCTACAAAACCATTCATTGTTCTTAGCCAATGTTTATGTAGTAACTTTTATGGAATTTCTTACAAAATGTCATAATTCCATCCAGTTAAAGTAACTCTTGTACCCAACGGTTCTCTAGAACGTTTCTCTTACGCACCGTGGGGATTTGGAATGAGTTCCCAGCCTTGGTTTTCCCACAGCGTTACAATATGGGGTTTTTTAAAAAGGGTGCAATAAAATTGCTTCGAGGCCGGCAGTGCGATGGTGACATCTCTGGTGTTGCAAACGTCCATAGGCGACGGTAATCGTTTTCCATAAGGTGGGCCGTCTGCTTGTCTGCTATACTCGAGCTATAAAAAAATGTCTGTCTGCAGTTCACACGCAGTAGAAGTGAAACTTCAAAGACTTTATATGCGAACATAATTATATCTACAAGTTGTAGTAGACAAGTGTGAACTGCACACACACATTTTCGCATTTATATTCTATTATAGACGTCTTTATTCTTAGGTATCCTGACCTTAATTTGTAATAATTCAATCTAAATTACACTTTAAATGTGTATCATAAAGTACAAAATTCAATGCACTGTTACGCACGCGTGTGTATCTACATATCTGTTGATTTACGTATAAACCAATATCTGCCTTAAGTATAGTACAGCTAAAATTCATTTGAATTTTTTAAACTTTAAAGTAAATTTTAATACTAACGGTTAAAGAGAAATGTGTTTTATTTCGAATTGAATAAGGTTGAATTTTATGTGTTATTTCTTTCTAGTGTCGCTTTTTCGTTTCATCGAGTTTCAAATCACAACGATTCTAAAGAAATTTCACTTCAAAAAAACTCGGTCTTTATCCAACCGAATTGAGAACGACTCATTTCCCCTGATGTAGTCAAATAAAAAATACGCTGTAGTTATTCCCCACCTTAATAACCAAAACTTATCTACATATTCCAACCACTGTAATTCCAAAGCATTTGTTATACAGATTCCTAATTTTCTTTGATTCCTTCTACATTCACCCTTGACCTATCATTTGTTACTATTAACTATTCATTATGCTCTAAACATACGTCATTACTGACCCCCTAACCTCGTCCAAAATTAGACTATATCGTCTTAAAAATAAAGTATATTTTCCCATGTCTGTTACTAAATTCTTAAGCTTTTCCATCCGACACAATGTTGTTTTGAGCCTTATATAAATGCTAACAAAATGTCGAGTTCGCGTGATGTTGCCTACTTATCGTAGTTTTACTATTTTGCATATATTACCTCGCTGTGCATATTCCTTAGTCAGTGGGTTTACCGATTTTATGTTTTTGAATATTTCAGCTTGGATAATGTAATGAAATTTTACTTCGCTGCATATACTTTGACAATTGATTTTTTGAAATATTTAAAGTTTTGTTACTTAGATTGATGGATATTGAGATTTTGAATGCAAGAAGAATATGTATATTATAAAATTCTAAACATGCCCCGTGTCTATACATTGAAGCTAATAAAGAAAAACATCTGGGATAGACTACATAAACGACGGAGAACACGATGCAATTTTTTTTTAGATTTCTTGTCTGTCTCTTTGTCGCTTTGTCTGTTTGTTCGGGATTGACGTAAAAACTACTGGGCCGATTTTGATGCGGTTTTCGTTGATCGACAGCTAATTCTTAGATTTAAAACACTGCTCTACTTTTTATCCTGGGAATCGGTGGGAATTTTCCTGGGAATTATTTAAAATAGCCAGGTTAAAGAAAATTGAAGCGTGGACGAAATCGTGAACAAAACCTAGTTAAATATGAAATTTGCCTTCTAAAAACATAACTTTGAAAATCTCTGACACCCTTTATCGTTTTTTGATGTTTTGTTATTTTTGGACTTAATAATTAAAAAAAACCTTATGAACACTTTCCAATTTTGAAATGGTTTGGACTATAAAATGTATTTTAAATCATAACAGCTTTTAATAAAAACACCGCATATTCGCATACTGTTTTTAACCGACTTCAATAAAAAGGGGGAGATTTTCAATTAGTTGTGTAATTTTAACTGCATTTTAATGTTATTCATTAAAATTTGTTGTATGAGTACCTATTATATAGTAGTTACTTAAGACGGTAAACGAATGTGACGAAGAGGAATATAGTTCATAATGACTAGAAGATTGTTAAGACTTGTTGGATAAAAGAGCTAAAGTTAACCGAAGAAGTAATAATGTAGTGTGACAGAACATATAGCCAGAACAAAAAAAGTAGAAGTAAAAGATATACCCTACCAACCCTAAAGAATTGGAACAAGGTAAAAAGAAATAGGCCAAAATACGCTGTCTTGTGTATTTTCCTCTTACCAAGAAGTAGTGGTACGTAGTTGATTTTTTTATTGCATGAGTTCAACAGACAGGCAGACAGCCCACCTGATGGAAAGCAGTTATCATCATGGACATTTGTAACACCAAAGGTACTTCAAATGTGCTGTCGCTCTCTACAGAGTGATTGAAACCTGGTTACTAATGCCGGAACATAACTCAAGGTTATCGCAGCATATTCTACACCATGGATGGTAGTCATCCAGACGGGCAAATACCCTACTACTTGGCTATGGGTTGTTTTGTCGCCTCTTATGAGAGGCCGCCCGGCTGCAGAAAAATGTTTTTTTTTGTCCGTTCTTGCAGGGATAAAATCAAGTGTCAACTTGTATAAAGTATATATTATGACTTCATTAACAAATTCTAAAAAAAATCAGATGTGTGCAGTTCACACGCAGTAGAAGTGAAATTTCAAAGAAATACTCACAGATAATTCTTCTCTAACTTTTATTAATATAAATATAATTCCTTTAGCCTACATCCATCAAATACTATAATTCAAAAAATTAAATCTAAACTACTTTTTAAATCACTATTATAAAGTTCAAAATTCAATGCACTGTTCCGCGCAATTTCCTTTGATCTACGTATAAAAAAAAATCTTCGATAATGAAAATTAATACTAAAGGGTAAAGACAAATGTGTTTTATTTTGAATTAAATAAGATTGAAATGTATGCATTTATCTCTTTTTAGTGTTACAATATATGCATTTATCTCTTTTTAGTGTCACTTTATCGTTTCATCGATTTTCAAATCACAATGATTCTAAAGAAGTTTCACTTCAAAAATTATTTATTAAGTAATTCTAAGGTGATGTCAGGAGCCTTAAGAATAAACGAAAGAGCATGACAAGAGCTATGATCTCAAAGAAGCAAGTGAGGTGTGTAAAAATAAGCCTGAATGGCGCTCTGTTGTTCGTGCCTACCCCGCAAGGGAACTGGCGTAAAGTTAAGTATGTATGTATGTAAGTAATTCTAAGAGTAATTTCATATGTGTTTCAAAGTTGATATTTGCTTATACGGCATATAGGCTAAGTGTTCCTACACTGTAAACACCTCAAGGCCCTTAAGCGAGCAAGGTAAGGTAACTTCCATACACCTGGCTTTACAGTAAATCCGAATCACGTCTAAAGCGTCTCCAAAACGTCCGTTTAGGGCCCACATTATCATAAGTTTCAGTCGTTTGAGCATTTGAGCCGTTTTGAGCCGCTAATCCTGAGTCTAATCCAAGCTCAACCGCTCGACCGCAGTTCGGCCTTACTTCGGGGTCCGTAGACCACCCGGGGGTGCCAATGGATTTTGTGGTGTTGCCAGGTGTCTTAATTGTTATTCGAATTCCTCGATTTTCGAACATTTGAAAATAGAATTCAGGGCATCATCTTTAAAAAATTCGCTTATGAAATCGATTTTTTTATATTGAAAATAGTATTCAGTGATCTGTGTGTAACTAGCAGTGTTGACCATTTTGCAGGGTTCTTGGAGGGAACTTGGAAATTTTTGTCACGCAGTTTAAAAAAAAATGCTGTACGTTAAAAATCGTCATTATTAGGATATCTATTATTTTTAAGCTATAATTATGTATTTGTGTTGACTTTATAGTCATATATTCTGAACGAAGCAAGATATCGTAATGAAACATACATGTGTGTTCAAACCTGCTTGAACATAAATCTTTTTTTGTAATGTTTAAATGTATTTTTTTGTTTTTAGTTAAAACATGTGGAGACAACAACAGGCATTAATATCACAAACATTTCTGTTAATTTAATTTCGTTATAAGCACAATTGTTTAATACAACATAAATGTCAGACAAAATTCTTGTTTTAATCCCTGCCTTTTTCATTCAAATATATTGAGTCCCATCGGAGCTTCTTCCAGAGAAACTTTTCGACATAGTGACAGACATAGATTCTTAAAATGGTCATATATGATTAAAATTGCAAACGATAAAGGTCACACTGCTGGATTCAGGCTTCCCTAATCTTAAGGGAAAGCACTGACGAATTTAACACATCGATTATCTCGATGCGCGATCGACATCGATTATCATTATCGACACTTGGAGAAATCGGTGTGTTAAATTTCAGGTTTAATTACGATGTTTTCCATTGCCGACAACAACATGCATATTTTTGACTTGGCATAGTATAAATATCAGCTTTCTCTTAAACGTTTTCATTGATTTTGAAATTAGAGGCAGTCAGATATTTCAGTTATATTAGTTAAGATTATAATTCGCGCCTTGCAACATATTCAACCCTACACATAACAATATCAATATCACTCGATAGAAATATGAAAATAACACAAGTAAATAATATATTAATGGAAAAGTACGAAAATCCATCTGTTTGTGAAAACTTTTCTATTCACAAATTTTGTTTTGGATTTTCAGTTGTGTGTGAAGTTTCAGTATGAAATATTGTTCTTATTTGTACATTATTTTGCTGCTGGAAATGTTTATTTAAACAAGTAAGGTATTAAAGTAATGTGGGTGTATTGTATTTCATTTATATTTGAAGGATTTTTAGTAATATTATAAAAAGAGCCAACTGCGTATTGGTCCACATACAGCTTAGTTTTAGGAGCTTGCCTTAGTGGCAACGGACGATGATGTTTTGCTATTTTGCCATGGTATCCAAAAAAGCGTATAACTTAAAATAATCTACCTTTGAGTTTGTTTGTTTGTTCCTTCTTCACGACCTTTGGAGTGATTTACTATTTTGACATTTGATATTTTTTATATAGGGAATAAACATAGGAAAACTCTATTTAGGGTTAAGCTCGCCTTTGTACATCACCACTATTTTGTAGTTTTATTTGTAACTATTTTGTGTACAATAAAGAATAAAGGATATTTTTTATATCGAAACATGGGATAGTTGTGACAGAGGAAAATGGAGCTATTAAGCCAGCATAAAAGCCCTAATCAGTAATGTGATCTTGAACAGAAACCTTACAAATTTTTCTTTCTAGTAAATTTCTAGTGTAATACAGTGGAAAATTTTCCAGGTAAAAGTCTAGACACACCGTTCTTCAACGTAGAGTATCGAAATGCAATCATCCCCTACTTTACTAGGAGGGCTGTCACTACCTGGGTTTCTTTTAAATTTATCTTATAAAATGGAAGTAGAAAACAGTTTATCTCTTAAAGCTTTTGAAGTCCTGGTATTTCCTTACTACCTAAGTACCTACATATCTATCTACTCTTTAGTCCTCGTAAATATGATTAATGTTTACCTACGCTGTTTTAAGTATGCCAATTTCGATTTACTGTATTTTCATTTTTAGAAACTTTTGAATGATTAGAGTTATTTATAGAAATTCCTTAAAATCTATATTAAAAATTTGGTGGCATGCACTATACCAAAAATTATCCAGGTTCGATTTTTTTAATTTATATTTTTTTTTTTTTTAAACTTTGGAATCTCTAACAAGATTTTTTTATTTATTTTGGCTTGGTACTGGCCACAATATATTGTTTTTAAATACAGAAAGTTACGGATCTTCTTGTTTTTTAATGTCAAATTTTTCTCTCTATATCAAATTGGTCGTATATTCGCACGTGCAGTTATTCATTATTAAAATAATTTCAGTTAGCGAAGATATTTAAACAAAGTGTTGTACAATTGTCATGATATATTGAATAGGATTATATCCCCCTTTTTGTTTGTACAGAAATCCTCTATGCTTAATTCCGACTTGCACACAGTCACTTGTTGTTGATTATCATCTCAACCGTTATTGTATGTATGTCATGAGAATTGGTCATAATTCATAAGAGCATAAAGTAAAATGTTTTGGTTGATTATGGGCTCTAGAGGAAAATATAAACCACATATTTTATATTCAGGATAAACAATGAAAATTGGTGACCCTACCTTCTATAAAATTTGCATCAGCCATCGAGTAGTGATGTGACTTGGAAATTTTTATAGTCAAGTGTTCAAGTTATTGGATATTGCGTGTACTGCAAACAGGAAGTACTTGAATAATGGATTTTTTATTTTAACATGAGGGTATTTTGTATAAAATATAGGCACAAAGCATAAAGTTACGTCAAGATAATAATCTTATTTGTCCTTTAGTACTTAATAAATCTAGTGGTAACAATTAGTGTTAAAATTTGAATAACATTATAAATCACAGCTAGTAACTAGGCCAAGTCACAAGTGAATAGGTATCTGCTAGGTAAGCGTGCTCCCTTTTTTTTTTTGATAACGCAGGGGGAATGTCTTTGGACATCGTCCTCGGGCTCTTCAGGGGAAGAGCCAAATGCAGCGCAGAAGCATGCATCGAGGGTGTGTGGGACTCTCGGCGGCCAGTTCTCCACGCTAGTAGCTGTCACACGCGAACCTATGCCGTGATCAAAAAAGTCTTAACACACGATTTCAAAAGTATATCCCGCAGACTACTTACGACGTTTTGGCGGGATCTCGAAGTGCTGATATTTTACTGTAAGGTTTTATTTTACAAAAAAATCTTGAAAAGAAACAATAGTTGTAAAATATTGTTTTTTATAGCAAGAATTGTGTGTAAGTGCGCTAATAGTGTCATGCGGATTTGCTCACGCCCGCGGGATGCATGCATGCGTAACACCCGTAAAGAATATTTCATATGTGTAGTTATTGTAAAGCATCCTGCATGTGTGAGCAAATCCGCATGACACTAAAAGCGCCTTTAGTGTTGAAAATGTAAAATGTTTAGTGAAATGTTCTTTTTCAAACTACGACAAAATTTTCTCGTCTATTAAAGAAGAAAAATCGCAATTTCACTGTGTTTTCAATATATAAATAATGATTATAATTTATGCAAGTTTTCATTAGGGATTTTATATAAATGAATTAATTGACTCATAGATTCTTAAATTATTGTTATGGTTTGTACTGCCTCTAAATTTCATATTTATACGTAAACCAAAGAAATAATAATTTTAATAACAATGTTTGCAAAAAAATATTGTTTGTGAATTGAAATAGAATTCCAATTCACAAACAAATTATTATGACAATCTCTTGAAAACACAACATTCAAAAACTTTTCAAACGAAACAAAACATTTTACCTTCAAACTTCCCTAAACATTATCCATTATAATTAGACTTGCTAAGTATTGTACTCAGTCAAATCTCTGTACTCGGTCAAGTGTGTTGTGTATATAAAAGGGTTGCCAGCATTCTGTGTTAAAAATTATGCAAAAGTAACGGTTAATCGAGACTTCGTCCGCATCATTAATTTACTTTCTAAATTAAATATAATCGCAATTATAAAGCTAAAATAATATTTCTTAATTTCTTACCAAAATTTAAGATAAGATTCGAATAAACGAATTCGACGAATGGAATCGGTTTCTTATACAATTTTTCTTACCCTATTCACTTCCATCGAGATTGTTTTTTTGGCACTAAAAGTGGCTTATATCTTTCTCCGGAATATAAACTATCTTCTTGCTTTTCATTAAAAACCGGTTTAGTCGTTTAATCGTGGAAAAATAAAATAGTTTATAAATCTAAGGGAGCGGAATAATTAAAGACCATCTCCCTAATTCATTTAGATCTAAATAATAATATTCCACACGATTAAAAGCATATTGGACAAAAATGTCAACCCTCGATAACATCTATGACGGGCACTCCAATTTATAAGTAGAATACAATATAAGTTTCTTATCTTGTATGTATGTTATGTATGTATATAATGATTTGTTATCTATAGATAGCATTCATTGTTATGCGGATGACAGTACTAGTGACGCCTGTTACATCGACCGTGCAAATATCCCTCGTGCCTTCATGGAGAAGAGTCGAGTCACTTGTGTTTGAAGTAGAGAGCGCCCTAAAGCGAGTCTCGGAATGAGGCCGACAAAATCATGTCGAGTTCAACCCCAAGAAGACTTTATTTCTGCTACTGTCTGCACATTCCCTGCCAAAAAAGACCCTATTTGTCCTTGCGCCACAATTTCAAGGAACACCACTTACCGTCTCCAACAGTATCGGGATCCTTACCGTCGACATAATGAACGACGTGCAGTTTCGGGGTCATTTGGAAGGCAAGACCAAACTTGCGTCCAAAAAGCTTGGCGTGCTAAACCGGTCCAAGCAGTACTTGACCCCACGGCAAAGACTCGTTTTAGGCCGGCAACGAGTTGACAACACCCCTGGTGTTGCAAAAGGCCATAGGCGGCGGGGACCACTTTCCATCAGGTGGGCCGTCTGCCGCTTTGCCAGCTTTTGACGATAAAAAAATATAAAGTTAAGTTTGCTTCATTGTACTAATTAATAATTTATTGTAATGTATTGTATATTTAAGAAAAATTGATCTGGAAAATTTAAATAAATATACATATGTATATTATTAATTTATTTAATTAATTATTAAAAATAAATTGATATATAAATATAATAAAACTACGTTTTAACGGTTTTAAGCGCGGTAATTTTATTTGATTTTGGTTTTTCCGACGTTTCGGCCACTTTTCAGTGACCGTGATCACGGAAGACAAAGATGTCAAGTGTCAACGAGTATTGTTAAAGTTTTATTTAGCCTACCGCCAACTTATCAATTTTAATTATTTAATTTTTAATTTTGTTTATGGTTATTATTTAATCTATGGGAGCCTAATCTAATTTACTACCGCTTCGCAACATGTTATGGCTTGAAGAGAAGAAGCGGCGCAAGAAACTCTTCAGCAAACATGCCTAGCTCTAATAATTTTATATAATATTAAAATGGGTGGAAGGAAAAATAAAAGTAATTATCAGTCAAGTTGGTTTGTGTTCCGTTGTACGCAGAAAGAGCTCACAGTGTCTTGAGGTCTGGCAGCTGGTTTTTGCTGGGTTTGGGTCTTAATAGTTTTGATAATTGGATCCCAAACAGGTGGTACTTGCCAACCATCTTCTCTATTGAAATTTGGGTGTTTTTTGATTTCAATATCCCACTCCAGGATGCAGGGGTTTACAAGCTTGATTGTGAGTGTGGATTGTCATACATTGGGCAAACAAAGAGGAGCATAAAAACACGAGTAAAAGAACACATTGCTGACATGAAACACACAAGGTCTACGAAGTCTGCGATCAGTGAACACACGCTGGATAAACCCAACCACTACATCAGATTCGATAACCCACAAATCCTCGCGAAAGAGAATCGTTTCATACCTAGAATGATGCGTGAGGCTATTGAAATCAAAAAACACCCAAATTTCAATAGAGAAGATGGTTGGCAAGTACCACCTGTTTGGGATCCAATTATCAAAACTATTAAGACCCAAACCCAGCAAAAACCAGCTGCCAGACCTCAAGACACTGTGAGCTCTTTCTGCGTACAACGGAACACAAACCAACTTGACTGATAATTACTTTTATTTTTCCTTCCACCCATTTTAATATTATATAAAATTATTAGAGCTAGGCATGTTTGCTGAAGAGTTTCTTGCGCCGCTTCTTCTCTTCAAGCCATAACATGTTGCGAAGCGGTAGTAAATTAGATTAGGCTCCCATAGATTAAATAATAACCATAAACAAAATTAAAAATTAAATAATTAAAATTAATAAGTTGGCGGTAGGCTAAATAAAACTTTAACAATACTCGTTGACACTTGACATCTTTGTCTTCCGTGATCACGGCCACTGAAAAGTGGCCGAAACGTCGGAAAAACCAAAATCAAATAAAATTACCGCGCTTAAAACCGTTAAAACGTAGTTTTATTATGTATACAAGTCGCGAAAACTTAAGAAAATATGATATATAAATATATTTACGTCTCTAACAAAAGGAACACCGCGGCTTGGGTATAGCACGGTGCAGCCCCCTATTACCCCATCCAATTGGCCGGTAGCATCCGCCCGCAACGCACTTTGTTGTGTGTGCAAACGAACTGTTATCTCATGATAGTGTTTTCTTTCGTAAACTCCTAAGTCAGGTCTCACATGAAATCCAGCATCGTCTGCTATACGTATATTTAACTTAATAAATAGTCGCTGAAGTGGCGACGATACTCTCCCTCAATAATATCGCAAGAGGGACTCAAAAACAGTATGCAACTAAGTTGCAAGCAAATGTAGATTTCAATATCATTGTCCGCCGCAGAGGCATAAACGCACCCGAGGCTTATTACCATATGTATAAGATTATGTACGTGCTGAACCAAATCCAACTCAAGTTATTGGCCGTCCCCAAGGCTTCGATATTCCACCATTTTATTCACTTGAAAAGGGGAGCTTACTCGCGCTCGCCGACGTATTTTTCGTAAGGACCATTATACACCGAGCGACTGGCTGGCGACTGAGTTTATAATTCTATTTCCAAAGTACAGTTTCATACACAGTTATTGTTATATGCTGATTTCAATTCTAAAGTATTGGTAAGTGTTAGTAAATTTGCATATGGTAGGGCATTTGCCCGACTAAATGGCTACCACCCCTGATCTAAAGTATACCGCCATAACAACCTTGAGTTGTGTTATGTCATTAGTAGGTTACCCCGGTGTTTCTTTAGAAAGCGGCAGCACAATTGTAACACCTTTGATGTTACAAATGTTCATAGGCGACGGTAACCGCTTTCCATCACGTGGGCCGTCTGCCTGTCTGCTGAACTCACGCAATAAAAAAAAGTGATTGATTTTGCGAATACACACACAGTTCAAATTACCTGAGCTTTTGAATTTTCTTATCAATATTTATTTTGAATTATAATTGTCATCTACAGCCTCAACGTTACAGGCCATTGATTGACGTCAAAATAATTCTTTGTAGCATTATATTAGAAAACGTTTACTCCAAAGAATCGCATGATCTTGTTATTTCTATGCTATACATACATGTATCAGTGTCTTCATATCTGGAGTTATTGTTGTCTTAAGTAAGACATAGTATTGTTTACTTTACAACTATGGTGTTAGCATGTAACGCAGTATAATCGGTGATATTAAACTGTTAATCAATCCATGTCACTGGCTCCCTATATTTGCAGTAGATTGCAAGTATAATATGTGTCAAAGCAGAGTCATTGGCAACTTTGTCGACAGTCTCCCTGTGAGAAGTTGCCTAACAGCTCTGCAAAGTAAGCCAATCTTATCACTACATTTTTGCTTTAAAATCTTTATTATCTTCTTTTTAATATCGTTTATTTTTATTTAGTTAGCTATTTGAAAATCTTGATAGTGTAATATATTATTTAAAAGTGCTTATAGTAAGCAGTTTGGATAAGAAAGACTTAGTTCTTAGATAGTGTTTTATAATCAAATCACGACCGAAAGCTTATTTCATTTTAACACTACATTACACCCTTATTGCGATATAAGTATAATATATTCATTATAAAATAAATCATTTTTTCTTTTGTTTTTTATAGTGACAATGTTAAAAAGTTCTTTGAAGTAAATGATTTACAATTAAGAACACCTTTACACCTAAATAGTATTTTAACGACTTGGAATAATGATTGATATTCCCTCGCCTGTTTTTAAAAATTGTCTTATTTTGACTTACATCAAAATGTATACAAATTCAAATACGACAGTAATTTGTTATCGATTTCTTTTTGCGTATTTATATATATTTATTTTTGTAAAATTATATTGTTAGCTGTATATTCTGTTGCAAACTATGCTATATAATGTCATTTATGTTAAATTTGACCGTACCGACTGAAGTTATAAATATTGATATAAGATTTTTATTCATCATAAAAATAACACTACCTGAATCTTTAGTTCCTGATAATTTGTAACCTGGGTATATTTAGTAGCCAGTTCGTATGTCTTACTATCATTACGTGTATGGAGCTAAATTTTAGCCAGTAGTAAGGCAAATTAACTACTAGTAGGATATCCTAACCGGCCATAAGTGCTGTACACAACCTTCTAAACCACATATTCACTCCACATTAGGCCATGTCATGTATGTACGTATCGTTTATCCGTGCAGGAACGGAGAAAGAATATAATTTCCTGCGGCCGGGCGGCCTGTCGTAAGAGGCGAGAAAACAACCCACAGCCAGGTGGTAGGCCTGGTACCAGGTATTTGCCCGACTGGATGGCTACCACCCCTGGTCTAGACTACGCCGCCCTAACAAACTTGAGTTGCGTTCCGACATTAGTGACCAGGTTCAAGTTTACCTTAAAAGAGCAGCAGCACATTTGTAGTACTTTTGGTGTTGCAAATGTCCATAGGCCTTCCATCAAGTGGGTCGTCTGCGTGTCTGCTGAACTGCAATAAAATAAAATAAAATGTACATTGTACAATCATAATCCTAGTGTTTAATCTTGGATACGTTTTAAATTTTCTCTTCCAAGCCCTCCGCTTTTAAACTATTTGTCTCCAACTTTGCACGTCCAGTTACCTTATAAACATCCCTGATTGAGTCCATTGACAGATTATATCATCACTTCAAGTGTTAAATCATCACTGTTAGGCCCTATTTTTACCCTGATTTGAAAGTCAATCGCAAACCTTTATAACAGTAAAAAATATATAATCTCTATTAGGAGAACAGCAGCAGGAATGAGCTTATGAAAGCGATGATATCTGCAATTTCAAAAATCGCAAGAGACTTAAATCTGGATTAGACACATTAACTTAACTTTCAAGGTAATGACTGTGTCGTACAACGAAAGAGTGGAATATAAAGTTTTTAATTAATAAAAATGGCTGTAGAAAATGTGTGCAATTCAAACATGGTACGCGAGCGTGGCCAATGAACGTCGTTTTATGTACATATGCTAATGAGTGGCAGCCCTGGGCGAATGGAATTGTCATGTAAGGGCTGTCATTACGTTATTCCGTTGAGTTCCTCGGATGAAATGAGAGCTTTATCTCTGCATTTCAATGCCTTTGGATTGTTTTTAATGCCGGCTTACTATCATATTATTGCCTTTGGACGATTAGTGAGTTTTGTGCTAGCTATGCTCTGTAATATCTTTTTAGGGGCCATCCCTATATATTACGTCACACGTTTAGGGGGGAGGGGGATCGACGAACTGTTACATTTCAAAATATAACTTAACAAAAAGCTTCAAAATATTTCCAACTGTATGTTTGAACATAGTGTTTAAATTATCTATCTATACATATAATAAAATTGTAGACGTCGAATTTCTGTACAATGAAAAAAAATGCTAAAAACCGAGTCAGGGGGATATAAGAAGTGAAATAGAACTAATTTAGATTTTTTCCAATTTTTTGTTTCTCTCTTTGTCTGTTTGTACGGGCTAATCTCCGAAAACTGGACCGATTTAATCAAAATTTTGTATGGTGGTACCTTATATCCCTGTTCAACATATATATAGGATTTTGATCCCGAAAAATTAAAGAGTTCCCCTGGGATAGTTAAAAAAAACTTCAATTGCTTAAAAAGCTTATTATACAAAATTATGCTCTTAATTAAGTATTGATATTGCCGGTATCATCATACAATAAAATAATAAAACAATTTATACATTAAAAAACAATTAGGCTATATATCATCACGCTAAGATCAATAGGACCGGAGCACCAATGAAGAATGTTTTAAAATCGAGAGGGTTTTTTTAACTTATATTATGGAACTGCTGTTTTAATTTAATAATTTCCGCCCGGTAACAATACGCAGCTCTTAAAAGATCCTAATTCCAACATGACTAAATGGCGCAGCTGTCATTCTTCTCTGATGATTTAACGTTTTATAATTTATCGCTAGAACACTGTCTAGCAGCCGGTCTCTGTATCTTACTAATCTTTCATTTGCCTTACTGCTGGTTAAAATTTATCGCAAACTCCATCGGAACTCTCACAAGAAACATAAATTTCCTACTAATTAATGGTAAGGTATTAGAACAGATAGCAATAAAAAAATAAGAAGTGTTTCAATTAAAAATGTAGGCTACATTTTAACAAACAGGTTAAGTATTTTTATTCTTTCTCAGGTTGTTGCAAAATCAATATAAGTTTTAGCAACAGTACCCCACATATTGCATGTTACTGTGTTGGAAAATACCTAAAAGGTAATGATTTCACTTTGCTTCAAGAAAAGCGAATGAGGGCGGGCGCGAATCGTGTTTGCATTTTAAGGAGCTATTTACAACGCAAATGTTTTAGATTAAATAAAATACTACTGAACATTTTATACTATAGCTAAATTTAAGAACGTAAGAGATTTTAACTTGATTAAAATATTGTTATGAGTACGGGACTCGAATCAAAATGCCGTTGGAATTACTATAGAATTTATTAGAACTATACAAACACGTATTACACAGGTACAAATAAAAACGGACGCAATAAGTCCAAATGTAATGCACAATTCAATAACACGCGCAAAGTTCGTCACTAAATGTACACACGTCTTGCCTCGCTTGTGTTATCGCTTTGACTGCCTCACCCCTCCATCCTGCCGTCGTTTTATATTTCACAAATACAAGTGTGCCCGCCCGTATCGTCGACTTAATTTCCTAGAAATCGTAATCCGCCCACCTGGCTAATTATGCCTGCAAATGGTCATAAACGAGTACAACGGGCTGGGGAGAACACTCCACAATAACCAATAAATAAGTAAACAAAAAAAGACAATGTTAAAAAATAATTAAATGTGTTTCTACAGGTAGGCAGGTGTGAATTTGTCTTTGTCGGCACCAGGTCGTAACAATAAGCTGAATTTAATAATCGCCCATAAATATCCTACTGATAGGCTCGTGTCTCCTCATTTATTTAAGGAAAGGACAGTATATCTCTATGTGTAGCTTTCGTGATATTTTCCTTCGCTGTCTGCACGTGGTAGTTGTAACAATGTCACAAAACTGCCTATGTTGCGTTATTCATTTCGGCCAAGATTTCAGTCTACATCGTTTGAGACACGAGTGTATTAACCAATGAACTAACATACCTTCTAAAAAATATAAAGCCCATGCGAGGACTACAATTAGAATTCAATTAAAATCTGCTTAGATAAGTACTAATATTATTCTTGTCATTCACCTTATTCCAATCATTTGAGGTAGACACAATGTCTTTTCCTTCCATACCCCTCCATTCTGGCATACGTCCTCTGTCACATCATAAATTATCATGTCAACCTTCACATAATCTACCTATCTCTTTTTTGGACTACCTTTACACTTGCAACCACCGATCTTCCAGTTTAACATTCTTCTTGTAACACAACTTTTGTCCCTCTTAATTACATGCCTATATCATCTTAGCCTTCTTCCTTTTAAGTTTTCAGTTACCGGTGCAACTTGCAAAGACCCCCTTATGTATTCATTCCTCACCTTATCTATTTTTGTAAAACCACGCAACAAAAAAATATTCTCATCTCGGTTGGGTGGAGACGTTTTGTTCTACCACCTTAGTGGCCCAACAGTCGGAGCCGTATATTATTACTCCAATCCAAATCAAATTGATTTGTTAAAAGTATAATTATAAAGTTGTTATTTTTATGTTATGGTGTACACATGTTTTGCTCTTATGGGAGCATACAAATTTATTAAACTAAAGGCTGATTTTGCTATCCTCAGATCAGTCAAATAAATGTGCTTTAATATTATTTATGTCTGATTTTTCAATTACCAGATAAAATTTATTAATAGAATAGAAAAATTAATCATGACAGTTGCATGAATAAAATAGATGAATTGTTTCACTTTTAAATTCAATCAGCTTATAGTTTATTCGACTGATCTGAAGATAGGAAAATCTTTAGTTGAATAAAATTTGTCTGCTCCTATAAGAGCAAAAAATGTGTACACTATAACGTTAAAATAACAACTTCATATTTATATAATGATATAAATATTGATACTATATATTCATTCAAATTCGTGACATTAGTATTCATATGAAACTTCAAATAGATCAAACAAAAGAAAATGTGATTTTACAGTTGGAAGTATAAAAATGCGATCCGAAGTGCCCTACTTCAGTTCTGTGATTCAAATCACATAGATTCTTCTATCTGCATACAAAACTAGCACTTCGAGCGTTATCTATAAATATATGTTTTCAAACACTGCACTAGTTATATGCACTATAAATTTTGCCAGTGAATGAGATTTTACTTTTCCATTTTCTTTGTTTACTCCGTTCCTAGGAAACGAAATGGAAATGGGGCAAAACAATAAATCAGATTTTTATTAAGATATCCTTTGTTATGTTACAGTTTTAAAATGTTTGTCTATTTTTGCATTCTTATGCATGACTTTTTCGTATTGGCGAGTGTACTTGTATAGATTAATAAAACTTAATACAAATATAACGGTCATATTTTCACAATGTGTCAAACTGACATTGACAGTGTCACTGTTGTGACTTTCACTTGCTTATTGAATTTAATCACAGAATAGGTTAATATAGTATGAGAAATTCTGTAAACGGGAAGCCAGAGTTCCGCCAAAATATAGTGGTTTTATTTAAATACTATTTAGTATTTAAATAACACAAATAATATATACCACATCAATCAACTTGTATATATATCATATATTTAAATAAAAAAACCTTTTATAATAAATCTTTATTTGAATATTCCGTCAATAGCTTTCGTCTAAATAATATTTTCATTGCATTTAATTATACTTACTTCTAAACTACCAAAAACCATTTCACGGGATACTGTAGCTTTGTGGGACATGATATATGATCAAGCATGAAGAATAGGCCTTTCACCCGAGGTGAACACTCTACTTTTCATTTCGAATATGAGGAAAGTGAATAAAAACTGATTAGTTAAGCAAACAACTACTTCTCTAATAAAATCAGGCGTTATATCCATATCTAAATCTGATGAAATGTCATCACGTACGTCACATATGTAAAGTCAAGTAATTTTTTTGTGGCATTCTATTAGCCAATCTTTTTTTGTCACTGATAGTAAATATTGAACTCAAATTTATGTAAATTAAATAATAACTTAGTGAAATGTAATTTGGAAAGTACAAAGTTATGTTACAAAATTATTGATATTTTTTATTACAATTTATGCCGCAATTTAACAGTGGCTGTAAAAAAAGTAGGGACATCAGTCGTATTTATTATCTATGGTTCGCATAGTTTTCGAAACTCTGTGACAGCAGGGAGAATCGCTTCCCAGGGACGAAAAGTGCCGTTTTCATCCCTGTGATTAGGCAAGTCCAAGCCTAATTTCAGAATATGAGAAATGAAAAACGTTTTCAGTACACTTTTTTTATTTACTCGCTTTCGCTGTCTCTATTCGAGGAGATATTGTTTTTTATTCGTAAACCTTATTTCTTTTACAAAACCTTCCCATCCAACTCTTAATGCTCTTTACTGCCTAAACTATTTAATACTAATTCTAAATATCTATTTACCATTTATTATAACTGTTTCAGTAAATTCACAGCCAGTTCCTATATCATACCATCTATCATTTTGCTTCAGTACTGGTTAAAATTTGACATATATACTACATACAAGTAATGCCATTTTTCTACCAATGGCGAAAGATAACAAAATTTGTAAGATATAGGTACACAGAAACCCGGCTTTAGTGTATAAAACGATTAGTACTCTCATTAATTGTCGAAATGTCTTCTTATACATACATATAGCAGTTAAAGTGCGTTATCTGCGTATCCGCTTGATCAAATATTTGACCGGCCATTTGACCGTGTCGATCAAACATTGGCTGTATAAACCGCGCAAACAAACTAGGCATATATTAATATGCAGTCGGGACCAACATGGGGCATATTCAATTTTAGTTGTTTGTCACCAACGATATCAAACGCAGATGTATTTTTCGCCTATGACACAAACATGGCAGTTGACTTTGATTTTTCGACTAGACTAGACTACTTCATTTATAGAAATAGGTATACAAGATATTGTAAAACATAATTATAATCTAATTCTACCGAGTTATAAAGGCTACTCGTGCCGAAAATTAATAAGAAGTGAAGTGAGTGTTAAAAATTTCTATACTACTATTAAAAACTAAAAATAAACTAAGTTATAAATAGTACAAGCGATTATAGACTGTGTAACAAATCGCTGCCAGATGGGAGCGTGCCCAGAAGGCTGGCTGCATTGCCGCGCTGTAGGGCGATGCTTATTCGTCAGGCGAAATATGCCTGATCTCGAGTGGTATCCGAGTTTCTTGCGAATTTCTTTGAAGGACTAAACATTTACTTGTGTATGTAACTGTGACATCCTTGCAAAGCACGTTTTTAAGCAAATAAATTGATTTGAATTTGATAATATGTCAAATTTTTTCACTACGATTTTGAAAAATTGATTATTTTTATACGTGGTAGAGGTATACTGGAATATATATGACAAATTGAATCTGTTTTATTCCTGCAACCGCCCATTATGCACATTTAGAACATTTTTCAGTACAATAAAGTGTTATCTCTCTCTCTCTTGATTACAGCTCTTAGGGTCGGCTCAATCGGTGTGATACAACTTTCTTAGAGCATATCGGCGTGAAAGGGTTAGCCTTGAGTTAATCGTGTTTCATGCGATAAGTGAGAGATCCGATGGACAAGATTCTATCCTTTTCGTCCTGTCTGATCGCGTCCTATCCCATTCTCATTATCCCATCCTAAAGGCTGGCAACGAGTTGTCTTTGCCCCTGATGTTGCAAACGTATAAAAAGCGACGGTAAATACTTTTCATTAGATGGGGCGTTTTGTTTGCAACTTTCTTGAAGTGAAAGTTCTTTAGAATCGTTGTGATTTGAAACTGGATGAAACGAAAAACGACGCTTAAAAGATATAAATACATAAATCTATAGAACTAAGTCTGCAAGAGAATGAGATACCGATGATAATAAGGCCGACGATTAAACATAAGTTCAATTTGGACCGAAATAAAACTGATAATAATATTTTTTAGACAAGTTTATTTTATTTATATATAATATTTTGACGGATGTAGACTAAAGGAATTATATTTAAATTAATAAAAAGTCAGTGAAGAATTATCTGTGAGTATATCTCTAAAGTTTCACTTGTTCCCACAGCCAGGTGGTAGGGCATTTGCCCGACTGAATGGCTACCACCCCTGGTCTAAAGTATGTCGCCATAACAACCTTGAGTTGTGTTCCGGCATTAGTGACCAGGTTCCAGTTTCCCTTAAGAGAGCAGCAGCGCATTTGTAGCACATTTGCTGTTGCAAATGTCCATAGGCGATGGTAAGCGCTTTCCATCAAGTGGGCCGTCTGCCTGTCTGCTGATCTCCTGCAATAAAAAAAAACTTGTACTGTGTGTGAACTGCACACACACACAATTTTGTTTGAGGTTGATATACACCATAGTCCACCGAACACCTGTATAGGTGTGTCCGCGCAGGTACACCGGAGCCTGTACGCGATAATTTATTTCAAGCCTATACATTGATCAGGCAGTATTTTTTTGATTCTACTTGCCCCTAAACTAGTTGGCCTTGGATTATAGAGCCTAGTGTCCCCTTATGTATGTCCCTTAATGTAAACACAATAACATCAAATACATTTAACATTACTCTGTAACATAAAATAAATATTATATAAACATGTTACAAATAATACATATAATTATTATAAATGATGCTATGAAACTCCAGCCAGACCTTGATATCATTTCTAATTGGTGCCAGTCAAATAAAATGTTTCTCAATGTAGAAAAATGTCATTCACAAATAAAGTTAATAAGATTGAATTTAATTATTCTCTAAAACGCACCACATCAGTATGAGATCTTGGTATTATCTTTGATGACAAACTTACCTTTAGGGAACACTATGACTACATTGTGAGTAAAGGATTCAGTCTTTTAGGATTTATATGTAGGTCTACTCTTGGCTTTAAGAAACCTACGAGCTTCATTCATTTATACTGCACGTTAATTGGAAGTGTGTTGGAATATAATTCTACTAACTGGTCTCCTCATTATGCATCACACATCGATCGCATTGAGCGTGTACAAAAGAAAGCATTGCGAATACTTTTATATAGATATAATTTAATTCGAACTCTTAAAACGTATCATGACCGACTGAAATATTACTCTCTGACTTCCTTAAAAAATCGTAGAAGCATTTCAGACCTTTTCTCTCTTCACAAAATTTTACATTGACGTATTGATTCACCCTATTTAATGTCTTTACTTAACATCAATACCAATTATCGATGTAGAAAACCAGCAGTTTTTTCCCCTCAAGCGTATCGTAATAATACTTTTAATATCAATCCATTGGTTCGAATGTGTCGCCTTTATAACGAACTCACCAAATTAAATGCGAACATTGATATTATTAATTCTAGTCAATTTAAGTCTATGAATAAATGCAAAAAAAATCTCTCACAAAATCGGTATTAATATCTATTGTCAATTTTTTACTCATAATTTATATATTATTTGTTAAATGAATACGAACAACTTTCTACAGAATATCTACTTAGTCGTTCGTTTAAATAGCACATCGTTTGGATTATAATCTGGCCCTGTATATTACATTGTTATTGTTTCATTTTTAATTATTGTAATCTGTTTTATGTTTAAATAAATAAATAACGAAAATTCTAAAAGAGTTTGTATGTGTATGTTTATGTGAGTGGGTGTGTGTGTGACTGTGTATGTGTTTGTCTTTGCCTATAAAATTGTATATATCTTGTATAATATTATATTATATGCCTATTTTCAGAAAATTTTCTACATCATCATAATTTAATTCTATGAGCCATTTCAATATAAAACTTTAGCAACTTTTGCAGTTTAATTTGCAAGCGGCCGTGCACAGTTCGGTCCACCGGACAGGTCTACCTGTATAGGTGAGGTTCGTAACGTGTAGATATAGCCCTATTTTCGTTCTATAGCCAAAGGACAAAAACAGACTTTGTCACCTCTAAAAATGTCGTTATTGACGAAAATTGACATTTGGTCAATTTTATTCATATGCCAATAAGTCCCGTCGCGGGCACATGCTAGTATCGCCATAAAAATCAATTATTCAAAATATTATTGTCTTGTTTCCTTGTCAGTAAGTGTCTTTTTCAAGTTTCGAGAAAAATCCCTTTGATGAGCGTTTTGCATATCGTATTGATATCACAAAAGGATTCGTATGGGGGGAAATTGTTGGCTTCCAAAATTCTTATCTCGTAAAGAAAACATTTACAGTATAATATGTAAGATCAAAACAACAACATTGCAATCGATTAAGGTGTCTTCGTTCTCAAAGCATTTTATGCTATATGCGAAAACGATGACAGAGATTTTCAAAAAATATACAGTTTTATTTGACAATATTCTGGCTGATGTCTTATGGCTTAGACCATTGATGTATAGACAGAGCCCACACAAAGAAAAACGTCAAATGGAATGAAGCAGTTTTGTACAAACTTGTGTGCGTAAACTTGTTTAGCGCGTCTGCGTATTCTTAACGTACTGCAGCGCGATCGGCATTCTTTAGCCGGCATCACATTTAAAGGCCGAGACTCGGTCTTTCTATTAATTGTCTAAGGCTGACGCGCATGAAACATATTTTAGGAGAGTTTTTGGCGGGAACTGATAGGAGATGTTGTGCTGTGCAGTTTTATTTTCTAAAAATGTGTAAAATTACTCTAAAATGAACAATAGTTGTAGGATATTGATAGTTTTTTGAGTAGTAATTATGTGTTTTTGTGAGAAATGTGAACTGTAAAGTCAAATGTAGCCTTTTGAATTGTCACAAGAACTGCGTTGAATGGCACTAGCTGATAACCTACAGTTCAGCTGTGCTACACATAGGTTTAAGAAAATGAAGAAACTACATTGAATCTAAGATCTGGCTTCAAGGCCTAGCTACCAAGCCATAAACCTAAATAAATAATAATAAACATATTTTAGCAACCACATTTCATCATAAAATGCTTAGAGTGAATGAAGAATGATTGTGGACGCGGCATACGGATTTTCAAACAGGCTAGCGCCCTAAAGCTTCTGTCCTTCTCAGAATGACGCTTTTTACTGGGCGATTGTCATCCTTAAGGTACGTTTTCAATGGTGCACGAAAAGAGGCTAAATGCCATTTGAATGTAACTGCAGTCAATATGGTAAATTGTACAAACACATTAATACACCAAGTAGACAAAGCAAAGTGAATTATTTAGCTTTAGTTCACTAATTATATGCAAGAGTTGAGAAACTTGGTAACATTTGACTTCTATTATGCAAAGCAGTGACAGCTGTATGAATGTGTTTGTTATAGAAACATGCTTTGTTTTTTGATATTAACTAACAAATCTTAAAGTTTTATTCACAACTAGCTATAACAGGGTCATATCCTCGCTTATTGCATAACGCATGATTTATATTATTAATTTATTACTAATCTACTTACATATTGTTACAACTTAGGTTCCGACAAAAATAAATTCCACCTGCATATCTCTAAAAAACACATTTTATTACCTGTCGGCATTTGAATTCGGCATTGTCTTCTTTTGTTTACTTATTTATTAGCATACGTTTCTTGAGAACAGCCCATTGTTTTATTGTACTCGTTTACGGCCGAATCATTAGCCAGGTGTTGCGAATTACGTCGACTACGATACAGGCACATTTGTATTTGTAAGGTATAAAACGACGGCCTGATGGGGAGAGGAGAGGCGAGCGAGAGCCACGATCAAGGCGAGACATGTGTACATTCGAGAATCTATTAGTGACGGACATTGCGCGTATTATTGAGTTACGACCTGTATAACTTATGCAATAAAAAAAACAAAAACCGAATCATTAGATTTAAGAAAAAGCAATTGCCTAGGTCATGAATCAAATCTATTTTGAAACTAAATACAGTCATTATAACATTAATTTATAATGTAGCTTGTAAGCATCACATTTTGTAAAGGAATATCAAACGTCAAACTAAGACCTCTAGAGGCTCTAGACCATTTTTCTAAAATGTCATCTCCCTATTTTCTGGCTATATCACCGAAGTACTCTCGCACTTTGTAGAGACACTGCCAGAAATATTATCCATTAAAAGACCAATATTCAACATCTTAAACTAAGACTACAATATTTTGTTCCCATAAAATGGCCGCTAGGGTAAAATATCCATTTGTGGACAGTTTTTGCAATTTCTGTGGCTAATATTACATCACATAATTATTCGTTCGTAAATTACCAGGGGTTAGGGTAAATAGCATTTCTTTCTTTGGATCTGTCTTTGAATCTGAGTATGAAACAGGATAAAGACAGAAGGAAAGAAGAAAAATAATACAAGTAGCGATTAAGATGCAGCCCTCTAGGGCAAGCTCACCGCTTTAGTTAAATACTAGTCATAAAAAACCACTCGTTAACGTTACAAAACCATACTTACTACAATATTTTGTTTTCACAAAATGCCCGCTAGGGTAAAACAGCCATTTGTGGACAGTCATTGCAATTTCTCTGATTAATATCATCACATATTCGTCCGTAAATTGCCAGGGGAGCAGGGTAAACGCCACAATTGTAGCCCCGTTCCCCAGGTGTTTCGCGCGCCACTCGCATTTCTCAGCGTCACAATGCATTCCAGTTTTTTAGAACGAACAAACAATATGTTTGTTACGTAAGCTATGTTTTTGTGCAGCGTGTTAGCGAGGAAACGTTGTGGAGTTTGTCATATTTTTGAAGTATTTGTTTAGAACGTAATAACGGTTATAATATGCAAAAGTTAGATGTGTTTAAAGTATACGAAGTATTATTTTATCCCGCCTATTTTTCCCTTTTAAGGTCCTGTAACTATTTTGACATAAAAAGGACCACTTATAAATTCTTATACTTATAAGTTCATGGTCATGTTCGTCAGTCTATATTTGTTTGTCCCAGCCATGTTTTCTATATGATAGAAATTCAGCAGGAATATGTATGTAGTCTATATGCCTTAGTTACCCTATTCAGTAAAGAGTTTATAGTTATATCGTAATCGTCTAAACAAACTTCTTTACTTTACTTTACTTCTTAAACTTATTCATTTTCAAAATTGTCAGCGTCATTAAAAAAAATATACAGTGTATGAAAATACAAAATTGGATATCGATCGGTAAACAGACTGCAATTTAATTTGATCGTATTTTAATATATTAAAAAATATATTACTAGTAAGGTGTAAGATTTATGAGACAAATTTTATATTAAGCTGGATTAAAATTACATTATAGTGTATCTACTATTACCATATTCTTATAATAAAAACTTGTATTAATTTTTTGACTGAAAATAAACAAATTATATAAAATTTATGCCAAAATATTGACATTTATATTTTATTGGTTTTTATGCCATACGATTTTAATCGTCTGATGAATATTTAATTTAAAGTTTTACACATAAGTAAGCCATAAATCGTTTATAAATTCAAACGGAACAAGAAATAAAAACGCTTCAAAAGAATGTATTAATTAAATGATAGCATGCTTATGTTAATTACTATTATGGAAATTAAAAAAAAATATTTTAAAAGCTTTTTACCATTTTGGTTGGAGCTTTTAACACGAGCGCCGTTGTTTCTTAAGAATGTGGAAAGTGGGCGGTATTTTGGAATTCCACGGTATTCATTAAATCTGTTGTACGCAGAGAGCTTAAAAGACAATTATGTATGTAGATCTATAAAAACTTAGTTACCCTATTCAGTAAAGAGTTAAAATATAGTTACTTATCGTAATAGGAATCTAAACAAACTTATGTTAAATTATAAACGGGTACAAATATACATATAACAATTGTCTTTAACAATTAATAACAATATCATAAAAGAGAAAAGGTCAATAGCTATAACATTATCTCCGTTAAAAAAGTGGCATAAGCCAAAAGCTCATAAGCTCATGGACTAAACTGTCATTTTTATATTTTAAGGAATGTATATCAACATGCAAAGGAACTAAGTACCTATGGATGGTAAACAAAGAAAAAGTTATGAAAAATAAATTATTATTATGGGATTTTATTACTGTAAATAACATATTTCGATAAAAGACATTTTATGTTCTGTCATGTTTTACACCTAAAACTTTACTTCTAATTGTTCAATGCACTACAATAACAAAGAAACTAAGTCCATATATCGACAAAACTGCCCAGCAAAATATATAGTCGAGTCAAAGCCAACCTGATTTGAATTAATACAATGAATGACGTTTTGTAAATGACTGACTACGTAGATATTAGTCAGTGAAATGAAAAAACGCGATTGTAGCGCCATCTAATTTGCTAATCTGTCTATTTCAAGTAAACGATGTCTTTTATCGGGATAAAAAGTATCCTAAGTTACGACCCGTGATCTAAGTTAGCTCCGTTTCGAATTTTATTGAAATCCGTTCAGTAGTTTTTATGTGATGCTCTAACAGACAGTGAAACAGACAAAAATTCTAAAAATTGCATTTTCGGAATATCCTGGTCCGAGTTATCTCCCGTAATTTTTTTCACATTTATGAACGCAATGTATTATCTCGAACCATTTACAGATTTATTATAGTATAGATAGATAAACATTATCTACTCAAAGTATAATTATATACAGCTTCTCAACGACAATCGTTAACCTAGGTTTTACCAGCCATTGTATGTAGCTTGGCCGGAAGATTTTTCATTTACAATGGAGAAGTCTTCTATCTCGCTTATTCACCTAGTTCATTAATGTAGATACCCTCATAGCTGTGAGAATATATAATATTTATTATCATTTGACCTGAGTAATAGCAAAATTCCTTGTATTGACTCAAGCATAGCCCGAGCGCATTGAGTTAACTCATTTGCTAAAGTACAGCGATACAATACGCGCTGAGTACGTCGTCAAGCGCGCGCCACTCAATATATTGCGTAGGCAACGCAAAAGTGCATTCAACACGTTTTGGTTTAATCTTAACTCAAAATGTTTTAATAAGCTGTGTTGAAGTCAGTTATTTAGGCATAAATAAACTTAGAATAACTGTGATAACCACATTGGCGCAGTGAACTGATTTAGCGGCTAAAGCTTTTGAGCGCATTATTGTCTGCAACCATGTTTATTTTAAAGTCCTATATCTTCTTCAAAATTTCTTCGATTCAAGTGCCTTGTTAATAGCAATAATTGGCATTAATCAGTAATGTTGTAGCCAAAAATAAATAATCTAGCATGAGTTTTAAACGCTCCAAGGATTCTTCAGTAGCGCAATTGCGCAGCACAGCGCGGTAGTACAGAACTTTAATGAGTATGGAGCATGTACATCCCTCTCCCATTGTTCATGGTGTAGAATATATAAGAGACAGCGTTTCAGCATAAATTTAAATAACATTACTCGGTCTTTATAATGAAGTTGCTGCGCTCATTTTTCATTTCGTAATTTTATAAATTAAAATACGTAACATTATTTAGACACTTATTAAATTGTCTGAGCTTGTAGCTTGATAAATTAATTACTTTAGGCGTCTATTGTAGACTTTGTATAGACTATAATAAGACTAAATTTCGTATAATTAAGAGAGGCTGCTGAACTGCTACTTATCAAAGCCAGGTATTATTAAGTTTACAAGTCAAATAAGTTATAATTTTGACCGATTTTCATTTATCGGCCGGCTTCTAACTGTGTAGGTACTATAAGTGTAGTTTAATTCGCTTGAGATTAGAAATTTTTAATTCTACAATGTGATGTTTGTGATCTCTTTGTGTACTTTACTATTTATTATCTAAAAATAGGTATAGTTACGAGTTGTAGGACTCGAATTAAAATGCCGTTGGAATTATTATAGAGTTTATTAAAACTATACAAACACGTATAACACAGGTACAAATATAACCGAACACAACAAAGCCAAACGTAAGGATTGTAATCCCATAAAACGCGCAAAGTCCGTCACTAAATAGATTAACGAATGTAATACACACGTCTTGCTTCGCTCGTGGTTATCGCTAGACTGCCGATCTCTCCACTGGGCCATTGCTTTATACTGCACCGATACAATATGTCTGCCCGACCGCGTGAAACGAATTTCGTAGAATCTGTCCGACACACCTGGTAAATGACTGCCATAAAAGATACACAATGGGCTGTTTTCTAATCACAAATTTTAAACACAAAGTAAAGAAGTCCAAATGCGTAAAGGTAATAAAGTGTGTTTTTATGGTATGTAGGTGTGAATCCATTTTTGTCGGCGTGTAGGTCGTAACAGTATTAAATGTACATAACAAGCGCAATAAGTTAAAAAAGTATTATTATTTTTCATATTTGATAAATATCTTTATTGATTTTCCCAGAGCCCTACAATATGGAGCATAAATATATTTATGAAGTCCCGACAAAAATGGCAACGCTTTGGTTCCTTAGTTAGTTAGTTGCGATGCCTCTATTAAGAAACATTTTTTAAGCGAAATTTCTTTAAAATCGTTGTGATTTAAAAGAGAAACACCAAATTCTATAGTACTGGACCTACGAGAGAATGAGATAAAATATATTAGATTTAATAATTTAAACACTATGCTCTTACTGATAGTGTTGGAAATGTTATGAAATTTTTCGTTAATACTTCGAATTTCGTGTTTTATAGCTTAAATAATATATATTACAACGACAATATATGAAATGTGACGTTCTGTAATTTAAGAATCCCTCCCACCCCTTGTCACACTTTGTTTCACTCTACTGCGTGTGAACTGCACACACACATTTTTTTTTATTGGCTGAAGCTAGTACGTGTTCAGACGGTCCACCTAATGGAAAGTGGTGACCGTTGCTTATAGACGTTTGCAGCACCAGGAGCGAGGCCAAGCCGTTGCCAACCTTTAGGGTGTGATAGGTGGGTGAGATGGGAGGGGTGGAATAGAAGGAATTTATTATGATATAGTTCGCGTTTGACCACGACCCTGTCTAATAGTAGGCGATGATGCGGTCGAAGATCAAGTACGCTTACCTAGAAAATCTCATAAGACGTGAGGATATCCGAATTGCACTCTTCGGGAAACACGATACGACTCTGCTAGTGCATTCCACAGCTCTGTGGTTGAGCGGGCTAAGCCTTTGCCGGCTTACCTACCTACCTACCTACCAGTGCAACGCAGAGGCTCCGGGTTCGATTCTTGGTATGGTAAATTTCGGAAACGAATTTTCTCCGTTATTTACGATGGTCACTTGCTTAATTTGGGGATATACAGTGTGTGTGTTTGTCTGCCGATTTATTTATTATTTATTTATAAACTAGCAAATATTGGTCGCATTCAGTGGTCGTCAGCCATTCCCCCTTCACAGAATGTAAGTGCCAAGTTAAATGTTTATATTGGAACTGTCTGAATTTCAATAATTTGTTTACGATCGTTCTTTGTATTTGTGATAATCTGTTAGAAATGGGTAAATAAGCTCTGCCGTACGCAGAAGGAACGTGGAGGAAAAACGGTTGGTTCGCACTGGTGGTTTTTCCGTGATGATGATGATAGATAGAAGGGAGGAGATAGTAAGAAAAATGGAAATGGGAGGGGGGAGGAAGTGGGAACTCACTCACTCAAATTAATCGCAGCATATCTCTATCATGTTAAACATGTTACATATTTTGTAACAGTAGAACTATATTTATATATTTTTTAGATATGTATTTGTATGGCGATAAGACCGCCCTTTGTACATAATTAGATATAATTTTAGACCCTATGTTCATTTTTGTATTGGTGTATAATATTATTATAAAATTTATAAACAAAAAAAATACAATATTAATTTGGTTTTGAGATCCTCTCTTATTTCAATGACGTGTATCTATTTTCTAGAATTGCATATAATTATAATTACCACGTTCTGACAGTTAAGTTAAATATTATGAAAAGACCTAAAAATCAAGATAATCGATATGTCAAACATTAACGGGTACCTACGCCGTTCATTTCTCTGAAATTGATAGATTTGAGCCCCGTAACCTATGAACTGTGTACGTATATAGATGCCTTTTCGTTTATTTGATCAAGAAACACCCCTCTAGTTATAGTCGAAAAAAAAATTGAAACAACTGGCCGAGATTCGAGAATTGGAGGAGGCTCTACCGGCAAGAGCTAAGCTGTTAATATCATTATGATGATAGGTATAATTATGTATATATATATATATATATATATATATATATATATATGTATATATACATAATACATACATAATACATATTACGCTCGGCTGGATATTTGTAATAATATTCATACATTGTCCAAATTAAATTAGTCCCAAGTTTAACACTATATCCGCATTTATAAGCGTTACTTTAACTTGGTTCCTCGTAAGCGCGCACTTAAGATATGAAAATTTTACGCTGCTCTCAATAGTTGAACGGCGATTTAGTAGAAATGCATTCTCCAAATTGTACTTGACGTAGAGGTTGGAGTCATCGATTGGAGCGTTTACCCCATTTGTTACTTACCGGTCGGGTAAAGAATTTATTATTGACATCTTTGAAACTCCTTATCTCACTTTTGTAGGGAGGAATGTGATTTATAGATATTTTAAAGTCGCTCTTTGGTCGGAACTATATCTATGACGACAGGTTTGTTGTTGTTAAAAATATTCAGAAAGTTTTAATCTGGGTTTGTTCAATCAATTACTTGTTAAAAATGTAATTTGTAATTAGTATTTCAAATACCTGACGCTGAGGTATTTTGTAATTAGTATTTCAAATACTTATGGTTGCAAAATACATTTCACAAAATACATTTAGCTACCTTATTGATGGGTGTGTTCTTCAGAAAATAGCGTTCGATAGCTTTCATAAGTTTCATAAGAAAATGGTGACCGCTAAATATTAGGTAAGTTCTGCAGTACTGCCCATTTAAAAGAAATATTTTTGTTTCGCTAAGATATATAATTTCAAATTAATTTTACTTTGAAAACATGAAATTCTTTTTTAAAATCAGTCATTTGTTTATTGATAAGTGTTATGTTTTCTTCGCATTTGAATCTTTTTCATCATCATGGATAGTTAAAAATTCGAGTAATTATGGAATAAGAGTACCGTCGTGGCAGCAACGCGGCAAGAGCGACAAGCAACATCAACAACCTTTATGAGCGAACACTACAATGAACGTACCACTTGTTATTGGTTTTCCCGCTTCCATTCTGGAAATTTCGACTTTTCTTTATAGCTGGAGCACAACAGACAGGCTGACGGCCCACGTGATGGAAAGCGGTTACTGTCGCTTATGGACATTTGCAACACCAGAGATTTCACCAACCCGCTGCCAGCCTCGAAGAAATTTTATGACACCCTTTTTGAAGAACTCCATATCGTAGCGCTGTGGAAAAACCTCGGCTGGGAGCTCATTCCAAATCCCCACGGTATGCAGGAAAAAGGTTCTACAGAACCGTTGCGTACATGAGCGAAACGGCTTAAGGAAGTGGGGGTGAAATCCCAACACATGGTGAGCGGTTCGGTGGTAGAAAGAGGACGAATACACCATTCTATACAGTTCTTCCGAATACACTCCGTTATACAGTCAGTAGAATACGTAGAGAGAGCGAAGTCTCTCATAAGGCCAAGCGTATCTAGACCACCTGTGAGTATGGGATCATCAACAACGTGAACAGCTCGACGTTGAATACTGTCTAGGGGATCGAGTTGGTAGCCAGGTGCTCCAGCCCAAAAGTGTGAGCAGTACTCCATATGCGGGCTCACCTGGGTTTTACAAAGCACAAAGCGTTGCCGCGGTGTGAAGTACTGCTTGGACCGGTTTAACATTCCCAGCTTCTTAGAGGCAAGTTTTGCCTTGCCTTCAAGATGGCTCCTCAACATCGTTCGCGATGTCAACACTGAGGATCCCAATACTCTTGGAGGTGGTAAGGGGAGTTCCTTGGAACTGAAGCGATTGCTCGAATGGAGTTTTTTTGGCAGATAATACGCAGACCTATGTCTTCTTGGGGTTGAAATGGACAAGGTTTTGTCTCCCTCATTCAGAGACTCTCTCTAAGGAATACTCTACTCAGATACAAGTCTAACCCAACTTTCCTCCACAAATGATCGAGGGACGTTTGCACGACCAGAGTACTGCGCATCGCCTGTGCTGGCATCCGCATTGGAATGAATGTTGCGAATAGACAACATATCAATGATATGTAAGATGAACAACGTTGGCGATAGCACACAACCCTGGGGCACACCAGCGTTGATGGGCTTGAAACTTGAGCAACAACCGTCGACAACGACTTGAATGCTGCGCTCATCAAAAGAGATGGATAGCCAGGTGCAAGGCCCTTCGGGTATTTCATACGATGGCCGCTCCGATAGAAGAGCCCTGTGCCAGACCCGGTCGAAGGCCTTAGCAATATCTAGAATTCTAGACTAACTGCCAGTGCTTCCTCTTTGCTCTCAATGGCTTCAGCCCAACGGTGGGTTAGGTAAACCAAGAGATCTTGAGCTGAGCGACTGTGGCGGAAGCCGTATTGCCGATCGTTTAGCAGCTGGTAATCTTCGACGTAACACAGGAGCTGCGCGTTGATAATGCGCTCCATCACTATTGAGAGTAAAAAGGTTATTGCTATAGGCCTATTCGACGTGTCTGTTACGTACCCTTTTTTGGGGACAAGGTGCACGTGGGCAATCTTCCACGAAGCGAGGACACAACCCTTGTAGTAAGAGAGAGTGAAACGTCGGGCAAGGACTGGCTGGGGACAGCTCAGCTAAACACGTCTGCAGCACAATGGCAGAAATGCCATCAGGGCCAGAAGACTTTTTGACGTCGAGGGAGAAGAGAGCACATCGGACTGCTTTTTGAGTAAAGCGCACCTCCAACATTCTAGACTCACACAGGGATTGTAGGTGGAGTTTCTCCTATGTCTCAAGAGTTGAATTGGCCGCAAAGATTTCACCCAGAAGATTGACTTTATCTTTGGCGGCGTGTACCAGACGGTCGTCCACTGTGCGCAGAGGTGGAAGAGACGCCCGACAAAAGTTTCCTTGGACAGCTGAGTGAATCCATGGGCGAGAGCAAAATCGTAGGCAGTAGTTCCTGACAGATCAATTCTCGAGGAACCCAACCACTCAACGTAATGAGCATTAAAATTTCGATTATGACTACCTCTGCTAAAGGATACTGCCCAAAAACTTTGTCGATCACCTCATGAACGAGTTCAAAAAAGCAAGCTGTTTTAGTCTTTGTGCATTCCCTGCCATGGGACCGATATACGCACGCATAGATTCGGGTGGAACCACCAAAATCTACGCGTACCTACAAGATGGAAATATCCCTATCTTCAAGGCCGTGGAGATTAGAATAAAAAAATATAATAAAATTAGGTTAACTTATTTCAGAAAAAACGGCAATTTCATAGGCAAGGGACCTAATAATGATTATTATTTGATTTTTGTGAGTATTTTATTTACATAACCTAACACCTGACGGTATTTTGTATTTTGTAATTTGTATTTTGTATTTTAAATACATATAGTTGAAATGCTGTATTTTGTATTTTATATTTTAAATACCCGACTTAAAAGTTGTAATGGTAATATACCTACATAGAACATCATGTCTCGGAAAGTGAAATACTTTCCATATCTATTCACACAGCAGAACTATCTTATATATATACTGTTACAAAAACTGTCCTAATTTTATCGCTAATCACTAAAGTAGTATGAAATTTACTATACATGTGCAACCGAACGTGCACTGACTTTACATAGCATTTTTACGAGTTTAGCGGGACTCGAATTAAAATGCCATTAGAATTATTATCGAGTTTATTAGAACTATACAAACACATATAACACAGGTACAAATATAACCGAACACAACAAATCCAAGCGTAATACAGAAGAAGGTCGTAATTCAATAAAACGCGCAAAGTCCGTCACTAATAGATTCCCGATTCTACACACGTCACACCTTGATCGTAGTTGTCGCCGAACTGCCCCCTCACTCAGTCCGTCGTTTTATACCTCACAAATACAAATGTGCCGGTATCGTAGTCGACGTAATCCGCAACACCTGGCTAATGATTTAGCCACAAGCGGCCATAAACGAGTACAATAGAAACATGGACTGTTCTCTAGAAACGTATGCCAATAAATAAGTAAACAAAAGAAGACGATCATAGAAGAATTACAATTAGTTCAAATGCCGAAACGTAATAAAATGTATTTTTACAAATTAGAAGTGGAATTTGGTTTTGTCGGAACCTAAGTTGTAACTGTATTATAGACTATATACTGAATACCATTTTAATTTGAATGGTTAAAACTAACAAAAAAAGTTTAATAGTCCATTCCACTATTTCCTAGTTCTTTTGTAATGCGGTATAACCTAGATCCAGCGGGAAATGTTCTACAATAGAGATGCTTATCGAGGTTAGGGAAATCAGGAACTAAGCGCTCGACTCTAATATTCCAGAATCAATGGCTCGATGCATTTGTTCTTTAAACTGTGTTTTATTTTACGTTTTATTCTATTTCTTTACAGAAGATAGGTAATACAAAGTAATGGTTTCATATTCAGTTCGAATAAGGAGAGTTAATAAGTGTCTTCGCTCTTTAAAGTACCTAATATAATATTCCAAATTACATGAAAATTCTATCGTGTGGTTGATAAACTGAAAAATCAAAGAGATGGATAGATTGTGTGAAGGATGACATAATGATTTGTGGTTTGACATATAATGTATGTAAAAATAGAGGAATATGACAGGAAAAGACAGACATAATTCTAAAAATTGTATTTTCGGAATTTGCTGATCCGAATTAGCACCCACTGTTTTTTTTTCACATTTTTAAAGACAATGTACAAACTCGAACCATTTACAGATTTACTATACTGTTACGAGTTTCAGGACTATATAATAACACATATACTAGATAAAAGTTCCTAAAGAAATTTAAAAGCTCACTTGCTCACATACATCCTTTTCGGATTCAAGGCCTGATGTGTTTTCAATTGAAATTAATAATGGTTAAGCGTTGGTCTCATCGTAAAAACGCAACAGAACTTGTTCTTTTAACGCTATAAACAGCAGGTCCACTGACAGGGTTGCGCCGTTTAAGGCCATGAAATTTTAACTCCAGGCGCAACGTAAACTAATGTTCTATCTGTAGCCTATAGGAGGAGCGGTAGCGGGTAAATATTTATATACGTATTTACTTTAAAAAAATGTACACAACTGAACTCGCATATACTCCGAATTTGTATGCATCGGTATCTATTCTATGTATGTCATAATGAGAGTGAAAAATATTTTATAGTCATTTGTATGAGTAAAATTTTCTTTTGCGTTACTTTATTACTAAGATTTTGCTGGTACAAACAGTCATTGACCCGAAGTCAATTTTACATTCCTATATCATCAGCGTTCAAAATATATATTTTTGTATTCAACCTTCTTCCCCTATAATTGGAATAGAGTTCTTAGCTTGTGTTCCTTTTATTTAAACAATAAGACCAAAGGTTTAGTTTTTACTTTTTAATTATATTACGTAAATCCCATTAGATTATTAAAGATAAAACATTAAAGATTGTCCCTGAACATGGTGTGGCAATAGCACTTCATACGTGAGGTGCTAGTGTGACTTCTACCTGACGAATCCCACACACCGGCCGCGATTGCCCCCTCGCGCGGCTTGTGGTTCTCAATTGGATTTGCTCTCGATAAAAAAGAAAATAAAGGAGAACTGTCTTTAGCAGTAAGTTTAACCTTTCATATTGTCTAAGAAGGTCGTGTTTGGTGTTTAATCAAAACTATAATTAACTGCCAAATAAAATAAAAACGAAAGTCGTATAATTTACTATTTATTAGACTGTTGTCAGTTATATAACTTAAACCATTTTTTAAAATGTGTTTATAATTGAACTTTAGTATACTTAAGTTTTCAATTAGTTGTAACTCTAAATAATTGTAAGGTATTTTCTTGTAAGGGATAATGTCGTATTTCACCACTAAGTGAGTGATTTTGCTCTAATTGTAGGGTACAAATCGCTGACAGGTTTCATCTTATCCCATGCGCTAACTAGGAATGCGCAAACCATTCCGGTCCACCATTTCTAAATTTAGATTGGACATAACTAGTGCTCCCTTTTAAAGAGAAAACTATTCCAACAAGTATTACATATTAGTGCCTAATGGAATACAAGCTGCATAAACATTTCCGGCATTTTATTGCAAGCGCCATTTCTGTTTAATGACCACCCAGTTTTTATGGACCCCCGTTTTATTTCTATTAGACAACAATATAATAATAGGGTAGTGGATAGTCAAATCAACTTAAATACTTCTTATAAAATAGCGCAGCCTCAAATTTTGTACAAATGTAGAAACTTACAATGTTATAGCTCTATTTTTTATTGCTGGAGTACAGCAGACAGTCTGACGGCCTATGTAAAGTGGTTACGATCGCCTATAAACATTTGCAACACTAAAGGTGCTACCAATGTGCTGCCGGATTCGTAGATGAGACTGGAACCAGGCCACTAATACCGGAACACAACTCAAGGTTTTTATGGCGGCACACTTTAGACCAGGGGTGGTAACCATCCAATCCTGTAAATAAATATCCTACCACCTGACTATGGGTTGTTTTGTCTCTTCTCACGACAGATCACAGGAATTAGTGTTCTTTCTCTGTTCCTGCACGGATGGAAACCAGTAAGGGACGATTTTTTTATCACTAGATATAAAATAATTCTATAGAATAAAACAAAACATGGGACAATTAAAATTATTCTATAGAATGAAATAAAACATGGGAAAATTAAAATTATTCTATAGGATGAAACAAAACATGGGAAAATTAAAAATGACAATTGCATGAATAAAACAAATGATTTGTTTCGCTTTTGAACTTAGTCATTTTATAATTTATTAGACTGATAACTTTTATCTGTTGACTGAAAAATCGGCCCTAAAAATAATTAACTAGCGCATTACTTATTGATTTTTTTTGTTAGAAAAATAAATTAAAGTTATTTCTATCACGTCATGAACAAACAGGCGTTAAAAAACTTATCATCTTACTTGATGATAAGGTTTTAACGCCTATTTTTCTATAGTCTAAGAGACGCTGACGATCGGCCTTCACCCATCTGATAACCAGATGAGACATATTTTTTATCAAAGTATATTGATTTTTAAACACGCCTATGATAGGGTGAAGGTCAATCTTCAGCGTCTCCTCGACTATTATATATATAAATAATATTGGAATGAATTGTGACGTATGTTCATCCTTATTGCTCAAGGAGACAGTGGACGTCTGTTGCTGACAAGTTTCTTCCTTAGCGTATTTTCTTTTGATTAACCCATTTTAACATTAATTTTCTTGTCTTGCATGAAATAACTTTAGTTTTTTTATTTCGCGTGCCCTTTTTAGATTGATATACCTTCTTTATAATGTTAAATTTATCAATGAACATTAAAAATATTACATTCAGTTTTAAAATTTATTAATTTGATATCTTTGATGCTTTTTCAATCTATACAGATACTTAAATAAAATTAAAGTGTCTGTTTGTAATATCAAAATAAAAAAGTGAAAAAAAATAGGAGGGATAATTCGGACGAGTAGACTCCGAAAATGCAATTTTTAGAATTATTGGCTGTCTGTCTGTCTGGTTGGGCTAATATCTGAAATGACTGGACCGATTCTGACGAGACTTTCACTGACAGATTGCTGATGTTATAAGGAGTAACTTAAACTACGTTTTTTTTGGGTTTCGCGAAAAAATATTCTACGTGAATGAAATCGCGGGACAGCTAATATTATAATAAAATAAGCTTGGTTCAAAATTTCGTATTACCAAAATAAGGTTAGAACATAAAACAAAATAGAACAAAAACTATATCACGTTTGCTGGTGTCTGCGTGAGATACATGACTACTTGTATAGGATCCTCAGCTTTTAAATAACTGAATGCGACTTATAATAGTAGAAACAAAAATACATTTATTATACCTATAATGCTAAGAATTTCATCCAATTCCCTTTACGCTCTGCAACTGCAAATTCTATTCGTAAACAAGCTGCAAAACGGGAATAGCGAAACAAACAATTCGTCACGCCAAATGCCCCCCATCTGAGGATGGGGGGAACGTGCACCTGGGTCCGAAGCTCCCGATCTCTAACAGTTTAACTGAACACTCGGATACTTAATTCGATGTATCCTACGCTTTGCTCAGTTAAAGTGGACCTTTGAGAATGGTTGCGATAAAGTGCTGTTTATACGTATATACGTCGTCAGCTGTCAATGCGATCTTTTTAGCTTTAATTAATTTACCGATCATCTAAACCAATATATAAAAGACCTAAAAATATAAATTATACACATTTACAAACAAAAATTTATGACAATTTACAAGGGCATGGAGTTGATAATTTTTGTTATATGATTTATAAAAGTACTATATATAGTCTTTGTTCGTACACTATTAAGTAGTACCCAGGAGTAAGAAGTGGTTCAAACCAGTTCAGTCCGAGAATACCGTATGATCCGGGTATTTATTTACACAAAGACGAAGGCCTATGACAAATACTCTAGGAATTACGACTAAAAGCTTAGTATTTGAATTCATAAAAAAAAATGTGTGCAGTTGACTGACACGCAGTAGAATTGAAACTTCAGTGAATATACTCGTAGATAATTCTTCTCTAATTTTTATTAATATAAATGTAATTACTTTAGCCCACATTCGTCAACGAATTATAATTCAAAATAAATATCTTAAGTATCAGTCTCAGGTTTTCACTGTTTTAGTCTAAAAAATATTATCAGTTTTATTTCGGTCCAAATAGGACCTATGTTTGATCATCGGTCTTATTGGCTCTCTAATCTGTGCTGCACAATGTAAAACTCGTATCTCAATCTCTTGCGAGCTTAGTCCTATAGATGTATGTGTTTATCTCTTTTTAGTGTCGCTTTTTCGTTTCATCGAGTTTCAAATCACAACGATTCTAAAGAAGTTTTACTTCAAAATTCATAGAAACCCAAAAAGATCCTTGTATGCGCGTAAAACAAATTAATTACAGTAAATATAGATCAGCCTTTTGGTCGCGTGTGACACCCACCTAACATTTAACTATGTCTTAAGGCTTATACGCTTCAGGTCCTTATGATCCAAGAATCTCTGAAGACGGCCTCTGTGGTTGAGCAGGCTAAGCCTTTGCCGGCCTACCTCACTGCAACGCAGATGCTCCGGGTTCGATTCCTGGTATAATAAATTTCGAAAACGTATTTTCTCCGTTATTTACTATGGTCTGGGTGTATGGGATCGGCCCCAGAGTTAGTACGTTGTATATTACCCATAATACAAGCGTAACTTGCTTAATTTGGGGATATACAATATGTGTGTTTGTCTGCCGATTATTATTTATTATTATTATTAACCTTGACCTTAAAAAATTCAAATATGTATCTATTTGTGATAACTGAAATTTGAGGCGCTTTAGGGCTTCCTGCTGTCCAGCAGCTGCCAGGATAAGTTGCTGAAAGATGGAAGTACGTCTAGAGGAAGATTTTAAATGTGTAACTTGAAGGAGTCCGAGTAATTCGACCCATAGGGCATATAGCGCAACCACATTATTGTTGATAACCTCTGAAAAAAATAAAGTTATAAATTAAATATAATAAAAAACGGCAAAGAAATAAATGTCGAAAATATAATAAAGCGAAGCGAGGAAAATAAATGAGTGAAATGAAATAATTTTAATATTATACTGAGTTTTATTAAAATTTTAAGCTTTATTGTCTCATTTCTTTGACAGAGATGGAGATTCCCGTCATATTTATTTCACACCATTTTATTACGCTGTATACTTATTAAAATTATTTTGTGTTAATAAAATATAGGTAGGGCGTAATATAACTTATAGAGATTTAAAATTATTTAATTTTATAATGAACTTCATGTAAGCTTTCGAAATATTACTTGTTGTGTTTGTTTTAATTTTCTTTCTTTGGAAAATAATTAATTATACTTCGTACATATTATGTGTGTGTGCCTGTGCCCAAGATGCCAATGTCTTTTACCATGAAGTTTTCTTTAAGGCATTGCAAATGAAAATTTGTGTAAAGAAACGTACGTTTGTACTGTACTGTATTTATCTTTTAAAATGTGATATAGTTTCAGCATAATAAAAAATAAAAGGGGTTTTGCCTGGAAAAGATCGCCTTAAGCGATAATGCTTCCCTTTGTTCATCATTTATTGTATCTAGTTTTTAAGAAGGTAGTTTTAATTATTGGTGACAAATAAAATGTTTTCATTCGTTCATTTAAACATCGACCCGGGCGAAAATTTAAATGTTATTTTAAAGGTTTCTTACAAAAGTAGGTACTATATTATTATATGATTTAATAATATTGAACGGATATAAATACATTATAACTTGTAACATTTTTGTCTCGTCGCTTGTCTCACAGATATTCTTCAGGACCTACGTCTTTTTTATCCATTTAAAACATATACACTGTAATGTGTCTTTTTCAATCACTAGATTTTATAAAATAAAATACAAGATGGAAAAATTAATAATGACATTTGCATGAATAAAATAGTCGAATTGTTTCAATTTTAAATTCGATCAGGTTATAATTTATGCCACTGGTAACAATCTGATGATTGAAAAATCGGACCTTATTTTGATAATTTACAAATGTAATGTAACCCAAATGGGTCCAAACACATATTTGTGACTTGAATATTGATTCGTCTTCACACTTCCTACTATATCTTATTGCGATTAACAATTTTATTTTTTAAGCTGTTATAAGTTTCTATGTGGTAATTCATATATGTTTAAGAAAATATGTGTGTATATAGCTATGTGTATGTCTCGTGTTTTAATCCAGTTATATCATACATTATATTTTGTTTCCGCGAACTCCTGCTAGTTTCTATAGCCGGTAGGGGGATGCATGTGAGCATGTCCAAACTGCATGGACGCAGGTGGCCTATTCAACGCGGAAAGCTTCTCATTAATCTTCAGTGAAGCGGTCTCTCTCGGCATGTGGTCTGATAGTTCTGAACGAAACTAAACCAAATTGCTCTTTAGTTTTTAGGTTAAGAGATTTTGTAAAATATTTTTAAGACTGCAAGTATTTCATGTAATGGTGGTGGATCGGTTGTTGAGATATCTTACCGCTGGCTGAGCTTACTTAAATTTTACGACATATGACGTATGTAGTAAGTTTTATTGTATCTTAACTATTTCTTCTTGTCTTAAAATTTGATTTTCTTTTTCGGAAGAAATTTTCAGTCGAAGGTTTTCCTATGTGCTTCGACATTGGGCTTATTAGTTTACATCTGACACCAGTTCAAACCAAATAGATTTTTGACCGGCGCTCAATAACAGAGAATAATTCTTGTGCCTATTCGAAAATTCATTTCAATCAACAATTAAGATTTTGTACCTAACCGCAATTCTTGCATAAAAAGACTTACTGTGTTTCATATGACAAAAAAATGCGTTTTTTGAAAATAAACCTGCAGAACAAAACGCCACTCTTGAAGCCCAAACACAAACTCATAAGATTTATTTTAAAATTCATATTATTTAACCTAGGGTTACTAAATCAATTACCGACCCCAAAAATCAGAACGAATATATAGACCCAAAACTCGTATTAAGATTTATTTTAAAATTCATATTCTTTAATGTAGGGTAAATAGATCAATAACCGACCCCAAAAACCTAAAAGAATATATCGACATAACAACAAGTGCGAAAAAACGTGCGTTGTTACAATCTAATAAGCAATTCATCAAGCTACGTGACAGTGTGTTATCGTGGGAGGAAGAAATTGAACACACCTGCGTCCTCTGACGGAGATAAAAGATGAGATGAACTTGTTTCTTGGGGGATTAGCAAGTCTAGGACGCGCTAATGAGATCATTTTTTGTTTGCTCAGTTGGAGTTTGTAGTCTTACTTATTTCACAACGTTATTCAGGTCTTCTTAAAAGGGACTTGTTTTTAAAAACTGTCGCAAAGTAAAAATTATTTAGCCTGAATATAAAGCCATTACGGTTGCCTGAGATATATTCAGAGCACAAATAGTATATAAAGTTCTATTCTATGCCACAGAATAAATAAGATTTTTTTAATGCACTTTATAACGTCCAATGAAATCTGTTTTCTAAAAACATATTACATAATAAATATTATAATTAAATATCTTGGATTTCTGAGAACATATAAAAATGCGATCTGGAATCGTTCTATCTTAACTCATTTGTTCTATTTTATGGGCTAGTTCTTATCAGCATAACTACGTCCAACTAATAGTCATCCTAGAGTACAATATAGTTTTTTTATTTAAAATAACTTTAAAAGTATTTTATAACAAAATATTTTTAATCTGTCACCATAAACATGGGTGAGAAGGTCTTTTAAAAATCAATATACCTAAAACGCTTCGATAAATCATCACAGACAATTTTCTTGTCCACGTCGTTACGCTTTCAACCAAAGAAAATATTCCGTAAGTGTCCATGTATTGGCGCATTTACCTTATTAAGTTGTTAAATGTTTTTGCTAGAGCGCGCACACCTTTTTGAAGAAAATTGCCGCGCGATGTTATTTAAGTTTTTATAAGCAAGTAATGTTATTTTAATTTGCTGTCTTTTTATTGAAAGCTTTTATTTAAACAAATAGTATTTAAACTTTTAGGGTTCTGTAGACAAATGATAAAAAGCCTCTTTTCTTTTAACTTCTGTCCATTTTTTTTATGTTGGCAAAGTATATCATTTGTTTCTATATTTCTCATTTTGTTATTATAGTAATAGATAAGAATAAGCTTTTTTAAAAAGGTTATTAAATACAAGCTTTTGAGATGCTGGATATCATGTAGCAGCAGAGTGCTAACCAGGACAAGTAAAACGAGCCCAAACACGACGGGTCTATTTTGTTTAGTACAGGAGTTTCTATTGCCACCATCCGACACCATCATGAGATCAGCTCCGTGGTCCATATTATTGCATTGCCACGCGATATACATATGCGTGCAAAATTTCAGCTCAATCGGAAACCGGGAAGTTGGTCAAATTTAACTTGCAAGATTCCACCCGAACTTACTTACATACATACATACATACATATATACATATGTATACATACATGGTACATCCATTGCAAGTTAAATAAAAGCTTGTAAAAATCAGTGTACATACTCATTTCAGGTATTGACTACTAACCGGTATTGTAAAACGATAATGACTACTCTTTGGCGACTTTTCGATTAAATAAACGGATGGTAAAATATAGCTACGGTTTTAAATCGTAAAAAGTGCCACTTTTAATACGATCCCTAACTTTTGAACTAAAGAGTAAAGATCTATATTCAATTCAATTCAATTTATTTAATAAGGGGTCCCACCCCTTGTCACACTACTACCACTGCAAGGGGAATCTAAATATTGTGACGTCACATTTCATATATTATTATAAATGTATGTCTTTGAAGACCACGGGCCATAAAAATGGCCCGGACTTTTGGGGGGCTTGCGTGGGGCCATGGGAAGGCCAACACGTAAAGGCCCCTTGACAAATTTAATGTAAATGTGGCGTGACACTGCCCGGCGGTTATCCCTGTCTACACCATATAGTAATGCACCCAAGGACAAGCCCGGGCCAGTGTAGGACTATTGTGGGAAATGAGGACAAAAAGTACCGGGCTATTGTGGTGAACTGCTAATGGTACTAGGGGTCTGGGAATATGGGGACTATGGCGTCTGCCCGTCGCAATGTTCAGGGAACATGGAAAAATGGGCAGACGGTGACTCGCCACTCCCTGCATGGGCCCCAGAAAATGCCATAAAGACAGGGGCAACATGGGTGTGAGTGGCTACGGGGTGTCGAGATGTGGGCTGCAGGTTCACCTCAGCTACTTCCGACGTTAGGCCATTTATCACTTCCACCCCTGGAGCTTGAGTCTTAGCTCTAGCGATCTCCACTCCGTGCCGGCTAGCTAAGGCAAGCACGGAGGTGGGGGCCTTGGCCCCCGGAGTCAGGTACGAGGTGTCGCTACTCACCTAAGGCTTCGCCACAAAGCCCCCCTGCATTATTATTATTTTTATTTTTTTAATTTACAGGACAATATACTTTATTATTATAAAACTGCATATAATCAAATACAATGCCAGAAAACTTACCTTATTTGTATTGTATTCTACTTATAGTCCCTCAAGACTATAAGTCGAATATTGAGCCTAGATCACCGTCTTCTATGAGTAAGGTACCCAGAAGGATTTCATCCGTGCAGGAACGGAGAAAGAATACAATTTCCTGTGACCGGGCGGCCTGTCGTAAGAGGCGACTTAACAACCCACAGCCAGGTGGTAGGGCATTTGCCCGACTGGATGGCTACCACCCCTGGTCTAAAGTATGTCGCCATAACAACCTTGAGTTGTGTTCCGGCATTAGTGACCAGGTTCCAGTCTCCCTTAAGAGTGCAGCAGCGCATTTGTAGCAATTTTGGTGTTGCAAATGTCCATAGGCGATGGTAACCGCTTTCCATCAAGTGGGCCGTCTGCCTGTCTGCTGATCTGCAATAAAAAAAAAGGATGGCTACGTTTCCTCGCTGGATCGCCATACTGATCCGTTGGCCGATGTAAGCAACAGCCCTCTGGTCACCTGAAGAGTCAATGAGTCGTTTCGATCAATTTTGGTAGAAGCTCATGACCTCAGGACCCCACCTCCAAAATATATTATTAGATCGTAATAAGTATTAACGAAAAACTAGAAAACATTTCCAACTTTACGTTTATGAGCATAGTTTTTTAAATGATTAAATATAATGTATTCAATCTTGTTCTTTCGCAGGCTTAGTCCTATATATTTATGTGTTTATCTTAGTTTTTTTTTATTGCAGGAGATCAGCAGACAGGCAGACGGCCCACTTGATGGAAAGCGGTTACCATCGCCTATGGACATTTGCAACAGCAAAGTTGCTACAAATGCGCTACTGCTCTCTTAAGGGAGACTGGAACCTGGTTACTAATGCTGGAACACAACTCAAGGTTGTTATGACGACATACTTTAGACCAAGGGTGGTAGCCATCCAGTCGGGCAAATGCCCTACCACCTGGTTGTGGGTTGTTAAGTCGCCTCTTACAACAGGCCACCTGGCCGCAGGAAATTGTATGCTTTCTCCATTCCTGCACGGATAAAATAAAATAGTATCAAATCACAATGATTCTTAAGCAGTTACACTTCAAAAAAAGTATATACAAGTATGTAGTATGCCGGGCGGGCTACTCATAAATGCTCGATGGCAAGGCCAGGTTGAGCATAGGAATATCGAAGAACAAATGTACGATTACTTCGTACACTACTGGGATTTAAGAGGTGTGACCAAATGGATATGTACTTAATGTGTAAAATAATGAAATTATTTTGTACTGTAAAAATATTTTCACAATATCAATGTCAGACTTGAAATAATTTGATGTAGACAAAAAAACCTTATTTCAATAAATAAACCGATTTGCTCACAAAGGTGCATTTAATTTTAAAACTGAAAATAGATAGCCGAGGCTTTGACTGGATATTTAATAAAGTTTACGTGTTTGCTTTTCGATACGTCTGGCGTTGATTTTATTTTTATGTATATTTTTCGAAATTGAAATGTTACTCTGTTTTATATATCTACGAATTTTATTTCTTTTCGAATATTTTATTTTAATAGAAATTGTAACAGGTGTGCCATTTACAAAACGCAAAAAAGTAGACCATTTAGAAGATTGATTTTAAAAGTGTATTTGTTTATTGCTTCGATATATTGGTATATTTCTTTTATTTAATTTCCCAGAAGATGGCGAACAGACTAACTGCACACCAGATGCAAAGTAGTTACTGTTGTCTATGAACGTTTGTAACACCAAGGGCAATGCCAACGGTTAGCCAACTTCTGGAATAGGATAGAGGGAATGGGTAGGGGTTATGAGATAGGGGAGTTGGCAAAGCCGAACACGATCAGCTTAATTATAACAAAATGTACTAGGATATACACAATTTGCTATTTGTCCCAAATATTACTATAGACGTACATACATCTGGGGCCCAATTCTACTATTTCAATATCCTCGCGTTGTGAAGATATTCAAAGTAGGATTCCATTGCGTTAGTGTCTAAAATTCGTATTCTACTTAAACTACAATACCTTCTCGATATCATCGCTGCAGAATAATAACAGAGAAAAAGTGGTATTACCATTAGCGGAAATGTCGTTAGCCAAAATCAATATTGAAAAGATACCAAAAATTTCAAACATTAATTTCGCGAATTTTCGCTTAGAAATATGAATAGAGTGGTTGGTATTAACAGAATACCGAAATCAGGCAAACCTGCTATTTAGAGGACATTGTCCGGCGATTTTGACGAGATTGTAATAGCAAAAGTAGGCCCCAGCTCTTTTGTTGTTTGCAAATGTCTATGCGGTAACTACTTACATCACCGTTTGCACGTTTGCTTATCTGCATACATAAATAGTAACGGAGTAGCGGACAGCATACCCGTCATGCTTATCCAAGAGGGATTGATGAGTTTTACACGTCAGTGATCTCCATGTGTAAGGTTTCATCTTTTTTCACGGTCAGCTATTTCCTAGCTATGATTCGAACTTACGCCATTTGAAACGCGAATGTAAGATGCAATAAGTGCGTTATCCACTGAGCTACTTAGGACACTCTATTAGTTATGTTTAAAAAAAAATACTTATTAAATTAACGTAAAATGGATCACCTACATACATCGCCAGCTTATCTTATCTTTAACTTAGATATATATGACCTACAAAAATTGTTCTTGTAACTTATTTTGATTAAAAACTTTTGAACTTGAATTTAATTTAGGTTGCCTGGAGGAGATCGCTTTAAGCGGCAAGGCCGCCTATTGTAATGCTTAGAAAGTTTTGTAAATAAATTACAAATTGTTATCTACCCCCATCTAACGTTTTTTTTTTCTTCTTTTCAGATGCGACACCACAATGACCCGTCAATTTGACCATTGACCGCCCAAAACTAACCATGACTAGACCAAACCGGTTCCACCCGGAACCGTTAGAAAAGACGATTTCAACCAAAAGAAAATGTTTGCAAGATCTCAAATCAGTTTTGGAAGACAGAGGGGCGCAAGCCGGCAGTATTAGACATAATGTTAGATTAAGGGCTGGGAGCAGGTGCTGTAATAGGTTTAAATGTGCAATGTTGTTGGTGTTTATGGTGGTATTCGACGGCAGGTTTTGGGCCGAAGCGAGGAGTTCAGGTGAGTCTGTTTATCATTGTTTATATACACAATTTGGCTGCCTTGTTAATAAACATTTTTCAGGGCATTGCATGGGCAAAAATACTAGTAATTGTTTGTCTAGAAATTAACATGAATGACAAGAGTTTTACAACTCCTAAGTTCAACTAAAATTCATTATTATCGTAAAATTTCTTTTAAGTATTTTATTCATTGTAACATGACATCGACAGTACCAAACTTTTTTCCATCCAGGGTTCTTCTTTTTTGTATAATACATATTGTTAGGTCTGCAATTTCTGTTAACTATATTGTTTACACACATCAAAACATATTCCACAAGTCATTCAAACACATTCAATTTGTGATACATACATAAATATTATCACGTTTCCTATAGGGGTAGGCAGAGACAATTGATTTTCATTTACTATGATCTTGATATACATCTTTTGCTTCATCTACATTTATTAAATTCTTCATACATACACCTTTATTATAAGTGCTTTTTGTATGCACGTCGCGGTCTACCAATACCAACTCTACCACCCACAATGTTGCCATACACTTGTTTTGTAAGTCTTTTTCATGGATTCTTTCTACATGTTCAAACCACCTATAGTTATTAGTTATTGGTCATATAGTTATGGAAATATTTTAAACTAGGATATGCCCGCGGCTTCGTCCACACTTGACTAGGAATTCCCGCGGGATTCCCGGGACACAAAGTAAATTTAAAAATGTAAGGTATTGTTTTAGAACTGTGTTGGAATAAGCTAATTTTTATGAACCTGATCAACTACAAACCGCTCCCGGGAAAATTCCCTCGGGATTCCCAGGATAACAAATATCACATACATAAAATGTGCTATCGATCAGTAAAAGAACGAATTGGAATTTGATTTTTTTTTAATCTGGCCAAATTTTCTTTTCTTTTAAATAATTCACAAAAAAAACCCCGCGCGATTCAGCATAAAGAATAGCGCAGATTTTAAGTCTAAGAATTAGCTCTCGATCAGCGAATACATCATCGAAATCGGCCCAGCAGTTTTACGTGAATCCCGAACAAACAGACAAAAAATCTAAAATAAAAATGCATCGTGTTGTCCGTAGTTTATATACTCAGCATATTTAAAATTTTATAAAATAACTTGTATATGAGTAATCAATCTCTATTTGCATACTAAACCAAGTAAACAAAAAAATATGAATTCATCGTCTAAGTAAAATTTTCAAAGAAATTCTAATTAACATTTATATCCTATGTTAAATGCTAATCCTGATTTCTTAGAAAAGTTATAACCTCATTCACATAAACACTAATGAATCATGAACAAATCGTAATATGGTAAGTGTGAATTAACTTAACGTTTGAACAATGGATGAGGAAACAGAAATGTTTGTAGAAATCGACTCGTGTAAACAGAGCCGGGGATTTTGTGTGGTTTCACCTCGTATGATTAATTTAGGTCTTCATTTCGTTTAGGTATAATTGAGACTCTTTTAGACGGATTTTTTTTATTCGCCTTTTTTTATTGCAGGAGTACAGCAGACAGGCAGACGGCCCACTTGATGGAAAGCGGTTACCATCGCCTATATACATTTGCAACACCAAAGGTGCTACAAATGTGCTGCTGCTCTCTTAAGGGACACTGGAACCTGGTCACTAATGCCGGAACACAACTCAAGGTTGTTATGGCGACATACTTTAGACCAGGGGTGGTAGCCATCCAGTGGGGCAAATGCCCTACCACCTGGCTGTGGGTTGTTTTGTCGCCTCTTACGACAGGCCGCCCGGCCGCAGGAAATTGTATTCTTTCTCCGTTCCTGCACGGATAAAAATCGCCTTCTCTATCATGCTCGAAAATAGAGAGTTTTTGTTTTGTTTTAAATCTTATTTCTTTAATTTTTCCACTCTACTTCAGGGAAAGAGTTGAGATGCTTTTTCTTTTCTTTAACTCTTATTTTCTACCACAGTTATTCTTATTACTATTACATTTGTAACCTTATTTATTTGCTCTACTATTTATCTATTTTACTTCCTACCATTTTATATATTGCTATTAATTTATTGGCACTAAATGGCACTCTGTTGTTCGTGCCTACCCCGCAAGGGAACTGGCGTGAAGTTATGTATGTATGTATGTATGTATGTATGTATTATTATTATTATTTTTTATATTGCAGGAGGTCAGCAGACAGGCAGATGGCCCACTTGATGGAAAGCGGTTACCATCGCCTATGGACATTAGCAACACCAAAGGTGCTACAAATGCGCTGCTGTTCTCTTAAAGGAGACTGGAACCTGGTCACTAATGCCGGAACACAACACAAGGTTGTTATGGCGGCATACTCTAGACCAGGGGTGGTCGCCATCCAGTCGATCAAATACTCTACCACCTGGCTGTGGGTTGTTTAGTCGCCTCTTACGACAGGCCGCCAGGCCGCAGGAAACTGTATTCTTTCTCCGTTCCTGCACGGATAAAATTTATTGCTTGACTTTCTAGAACATAGACGCAAGGTCGCGGGGCTAAATCTCTTCTATACATTTCGGGGAGTGTTCCTTAGAATTGTTCGAGCCGATTCCTCCGTCCCCATTTTACCATCAGACAATCAGACGCACCATTCTGCGCCACCGTTACATGGTAGAAACACCAACAGTTAGAATCAAGCGTTTCGCTTCGTCTTTCCTGGTGCGTACTGTTGAAGAGTGAAATAATTTGCCGGAGTCTGTTTTTCCTGACAAATACAATTTCGAAGTCTTCAAGTCACGAGTGAATAGGTATCTTCTAAGTAAGCGTGCTCTATCCTAGTCTGCGTAATCACTCAACATCAGGTGAGACAGTTTCACATTGTAATGATTACTATTTTTTGTTTTAACACTTTTTATATTCATAAACTTAACTAAGGCTAAACTTACGACAATTTATATTATACACCCAATTTACTAACGCTAGTTTTAGGCGGAGTTGCACGTGTATACGTAGTGGGTTATAATAATAACAACGATGGAATAAAGAGGATGGGAGACCCCTGTCCCATCGGGGAGATAGGGATGGATGAAGAACGGAATACCGAGGGGTTTTAGTGGGTATTCTTAACTGTGGTGTGGCAATGGACCCCGACCTGGCGAATCCCACATATCGGCCGCGACTTTCCTCTTTCACGCGGCTGATGGCCCTCAATCGGTATTCCCCTCGTAAAAAAGGGGGATAGGAATAGAGATGGGATGAGGATGAGATAGAGGAATCAGATAGGACGAATGGGATAGAAGGAATGTGCTATCGAATTGGAATAGCTTAAGGCTAACCTTTTCACACCGATATTCTGTGAGAGTGTAGTATCATACCGGTCGAGCCGCCCCTAGAGCTGTAAATGAAGGTAGAGATTTCAGCATGGCTCTACTACGTGCAAGACTATTTTTGATTTCAAGATACATGCCAAAATATAATTGAAAGCTGTTATTACAGTAGCTAATTATTATTAGTCACCGTTTTTACAAATTTAGTCTGTCTGAAAGTTTTTCCTTGGCCTTTAAAACGTTTCAAAGAATTAATTATAGTAGTTTCCTTCACCGATTGAAAGTGGTAATTGTGAAAAAAATCCCTGAAATGATTCGAACCCACATCACCAGAATAATATATTACTGTTGAGTATGCTCCACATTTTCCAATATTTAACGCTTCTGTTACAAAAGGAGTTAAACTGATTATCATGTTTCTGTTGATCAACAGTTAGTAGTAGCTCTTAAGTAAGTGGTCCGCTTTTACATTATATTGGTCATTGGAATTCTTTAAAGTGTCCACATCTGTATTACAAGCGTGGTCTTAATGTTACTGGATAAAGTTTGATCGTTAGAATTTTTTTTGTCAATTTTCATTAGTTCTATACCTCTGATGTTGCAAATGTTATTAGTCCCATTTTATCTACATTTTAATTTCAAAAACCTTAAATAAATAAAAATTACCCCAATTAAAAAATTGTGTGTATGCAATTTACACACAGCAGAAGTGAAACTTCAGAAAAGTAGCCTACGAGAGAATGAGAGTATCAAGAGTATTAGGATAATTATAAGGTTTATTATTTAAATAATATTTTAACCAAGCTCAAAAATTATTTTATATTTTAGTGCAAAATATTCCATTTCATATATTACATAATTAAGCTCTATTATAACACATATTATTCAGATTCCATGTTTTCACTTTGAATAATTGACACGATGACACGAGAGGCTTATCATGACTAAAATAAGAAACAAATGTTCTAGTTTCAATTTGATTTATGGAACTTCAAAATATTTTCAACTCTTTCTTTATGAGCAGTGTTTAAATGATAAAATATTTCTTTTTAGTGTCGCTTTGTTCTCGTTTCATTGATTTTCAAATCACAACGATTCTAAAGAAGTTTCACTTCAAAAATCGAGGGAAATTCCTCAATCTACAGACCCTAGCAGTCGGCCTGTTCGCTATACTTTAGGCAGTATAAAAGCTTTTCTTGTTAGTTTCATAATAGTTATGCTTGTCTGTAAAACACTGTAGGTGAATTTAGCTTCAGATCTTCAAATGTATTTTTATATAGGTAATAGTCAAGCTTTTAATCATCTCACTAATAAATTAACAATCCTGTAGATAGCGTTCTTTATATCCACTTTCGAAAGACGATCCATCAATTTAAAATAAAAAAACAAGCTGTTTTTCACCTTAATAGCCAGACGATTCGTTGCTACAAAGCATTCTCCTAAGAGGCGATCCGTTTAATACTCGATAGAAAACGAATATCTTCCCTTTTTGTGAGAAACGCGCGAAAAATATCGTGAACAGGTAAAGCGAGTAGTCCAATCATACCATAATCCATTAAGATTTTACTCCGCATCGACGAACACACTTCTAAACTCCCGGGGGCTAAATATTTCAACCCCTCAACCCCCTTGACTTAGGGTTGAAAGCCGGTAAAGGAAATCATTTAAAACACAATTGTATTAATATATGTATTTAAAATTCGAGAGCAAGTTTGTATTAATTTTAGTATATTCACATATTTATGAACGTATTTATATGATAGCTGCGCCCGCGGTTTCACCCGCGTGGTGATAGAAAATCGTTATGTTTTGGATAATTCACACTATATCTTTATAGATTGTATCCTATGTGTTATTCTGATGTGTAAGCTATATAATTGTAAAGTTTCATCAAAATCCATTCAGTAGTTTTTGCGTCAAAGAGTAAGAAACATACATCTATACATCCATAAAAACCTTCGCGTTTATAATATTCATAGAGATATATATAGAACGTGGAAGTAACGAAGTGGTTAAAAACGGTTTTTAGAAATATGCTTTAAATAGTTTAAATGTTTGTAATAATAAATAATAATTTACTGTTTACGTCGTCTGACTATCGAATGCTACGAAAGCATTTAATTTAAAATACTCCGTGTTCTCATCGGATCATGTTCAAAACAATTCAAAAAGAAAAGTCAACTAAAACACCAATATGATTTTTGAAAACCTGTTAGCGATCCATCCAACACGGTTGTGTAAATTGAAAAAAAATCACCCACATGTCACATGTATGGTGGTTACCATCCCTAATTTTTATTATATTTTACAATTTTACTACCCCCTTGCATAGCGAATTACATAAACATAATATTTTTCGACAAAAATGATATACACAGCCCGACGGATGGATATATTTTTGCTATATTAATAAAAGAACCCTAGAAAGCCTGTTCACACGAAACGTTTAACTAACTCCAAACGACCCAGTAACCCAAAAACTTGACGCATAAAATTAAAAACACTAATGTCCAACCCTTTGACAACCCTAACTGCGCCCGGGTGGGTATAATATATGCCACCCTAAACCTCATCTTTCGTACCCTATTTTGCATGGAGGGGGAATTTAAATTGTGTAATCTAACTTTCAATTCATTCATACATTCAACGCCATCTCTTGGTGATAAATTGAAAGTCTATTCTTAGAGCCATTTTGCTCCCAGATGTTTGATGCGCTTTTACGTATCACGGAGATAAATATGTTACGAGCGTATGAAATCACTCGGAAGGATAGCATCAAGAACTGCTGTATCCACAGCAGCCTCTGTGACACAGTATAAACTCCAAGTCATCTACGATAATGCGGCATTGTTTTACTAAATAAAACCTGATATTTACGTGGGGAACAAATGTGTAGCATCCCCTCGGACTCAGGGCGAGATCCACGAGGGGTTATGTGGATCATTCGAGGACCGGTTTTGCACACACCTTCACGGAGGAACTTGTATGATGCCGACTGTCAGATGACCCATTAAACTACCAGTGTCCCTCCGTGTTTGTGAGTTACCACGGGATCTGACTTAGGGAGTTTGCAGCAACGACTCGGCGCAACCGGTCAAATTGGGGTGCTCCTGGGATCAGAGCACCCTACTTCCCTAGGCGTGGTTCGTCGGGGGGTTCCTCCAACTACCCCAATTTCATACGTAGCTATACCGCCTACAGCAAGTCCAGGTAGATGAGGTAGGGCCAAGTACTGTAAGCTTAACGACTTAAGGGATGATAATGGGATCATAATAAGAGTTTATGAAAATCGCACGAAGTAGAGTAAAGTAACAAAGACATTACAAACACAACAAAGTTTTAACACTAATGTGTTAAACACTAAGATGATGACGAGTCGCCTACAGCGATAAACTTACATTTTACGAAAATCTTGACAATTATGAGGGAAACAAATATATTGCTATACTGCCTCAACCAGCAATTAAAAGGGTGAATTTGAGGGAGATACTCTTCAGGTAGTATTTTAATAAAAAAACTGATAAATCTAATTACGTATATTAAGTTCAACACTGAAATTTTGTGAATACGGGAAATTTCCTTAACATTGCAGCTGTCAATATGTTTAAACCGCGCGTTCCGTTTCATCCAGTAATTTGCTGGTATTCTTAACATCGCAAACAAAGGGGTATATATAGACCCAACAAATGTTTATTATTAAAATGAAACTCTAGATTTTCGCTCACTCGTTTGCAATAAAAACGTAAGAACCTGTTTTAAAATGCTAATATTTACTTAAACAAAAAAACACACATACAACTAGCCAGTGCAGCAAATTAAAGACAATAAGTACAATAGACAATAAGCAACAGTAAGGACTACCATGTACTACTAACTACTCCTAAATTACATATTCTCTTTAAAATGAGTCTTTAAAGCAATTTAAAGAGTTTCCAGCGATTAATTGCCCTTCCTTCGCAAAAAGAACTACAATTGTCAAGTCGTTGAACTTGAAATGCTGGAATTCAAATACACCTGCCTTAAAAGGGGATTGATTTTAATAAGTCATCTCTTTCATTGTGATATTATAACTAACATGTTAGAGAGAGAAAGAGAGAGAGATGGAAGATGACCGTTTCGAAATTAAGGTTACGTTTTTCCATGTGTCTTATATTTTATGAAGTTGACGACTGCTCTAAAATATAGGAACTATTTAACTTACAGTCTATTAAAACATTTTTATTTATTTATATAGTTTTAAGAAATGTTATGGACACATAATAAATATATACAATTGAATATATTGTATGTCCTTAAAATAAAAAGAAGTGGCCGTGTGCGAGTAGGAATGGTACATGTTGGGTATTTATATAAACAATGGAAATGAAGTCTTATACGATCCAATGTCGAAAATTGATTAACATATTTTACATAACATTTTAAGCATTGATTATTATTAGATGATTACAACACTTGCCGGTGGACGAAGTCGCGGGTAGCATCTAGTTATACCTACACGTAAATGAGTTTACTATCATCATCTATTTATTATGTATACAAGTCGCGAAAACTTAACAAAATATTATGAGTTTACTATCGCTCGAAATTAAGATAAAAACGAGGTAGCTTTTCTATAATTTCTTTCTATACATGGAAACAAGATCATCCGTGAATAGAGTTCTTTATTTATAAAGTTATGTCAGCCGCCATATAGGGACGTCGAATGTCAGTTTAGTCGCTTTTCCACCAGAGGCGCCACTGTCGCGCTTTTATACATTTCACTCTGAAACCCCTTTGTCTTCATTTATAAAACCATTTTTCTTGTTTACCCGTTATCCAGTTAGAAAAAAAACATTGCCCCGGCTTACACGCTTTATAAAGCAACTAGGGCGGTTGATGAAAATCTACGTCATGTGATCAAGTTTTGAGTCTTGCTCAACTTGAGCGTTCTTTGACTCGAGCAACTTATGCTCTTCAGGTAATCAGTGGGTTGGGACTTAACTGGATAAATATAGACTAGTATTGCGACACAGAGAAATAACGTTGCTTTGCCTGTAAAGTATATTTTGCTTCATTAATTAATTAAAATACTCTTTATTGATCACCATATTAAAATTAGCCTCTTAAAAACGAACCCATATAATTCTCAAAGTTGCACTTTTTATTCTTATGTGTTTTATTTAAAATACAAAACTTAACAATTGTACTGGAATATCAACTCTACTAACTTAAGCTAGAGTAATTTTTCTATATTGTATAGAAATAAATTTATCAGAGACTAGCTGATGCCCGCGACTTCGTCCGCGTGGTATTTATTATTCCTTCAAAGCTGTTTAAGTAATGAAAGTTTTTTTAACTATCCCACGGGAACTCTTTAATTTATCGGGATCAAAAGTATTCTATATGTTGACCAGGGACATAAGCTACCACCATACAAAATTTCATTTAAATCAGTCCAGTCGTTTCGGAGATTAGTCCGTACAAACAGACAGACAAGCAGACAGACAGAAACAAAAAAATTGAAAAAAAATCTAAATTAGTTCTATTTCACTTCTTACATCCCCCTGACTCGGTTTTTAGCAAATTTTTTTCATTGTACAGAAATTGGACCTCTACAGTTTTATTATATGTATAGATTTATATAACCGCTATGTAAACTTGGAAAACATACAATCTGCAGATTTGATAGTCATATGTTTTATCAATAAATTATTTTCTTTCAATATTTTCTAAAGGCAAATTGGTTTCTGATCGTAAAATAAAAATATATTTCGTGGGATTCGATGAAATCCCGATATTCTCAGGGTCATGAACTCACTCTCTGTGTTAACAAAAAATAATAATTGTACTTTATTTGACTTTATTACTGTGGACTTAGGGACGGTGGCTATATCGCTATTCGATATATTTATAAAGAACTACTTAAATTAAATTATTGGATATTATATAACTTTCCCTAAGTGACATTACAATTCTCAATATGTTTTATAATGTTTTTCTAAGTTAATTTAAACGACCATAAATAATTATACAAAGAGTTTGTACAATTACATACATATCCTCGTATAGTAAGTCAAAGATGAATGAGGGAAGATAGTGCGGCCACAGTTGTCTTAAAAAAATACAAAAGGAAAACAGAGTATAATGTAGCTATTAAAATATTTTAAAAGTGAAGCTTCTTTAAAATCTTTGTGATTTGAAACTCAATGAAACGAAAATAAACCAACACTAACAAGAGATATTTAATCATTTAAACATTATACTCATAAAGATAAAGTTGGAAATATTTTGAAGTTTTTGCGTTATTTAATCATTTAAACACTGCTCATAAAGATCAAGAAGCTCAATGCTCATGAAGAGTTGGAAAAACGTTGAAATTTTGAAGTTCATAAATGAAATTGAAACTAGAGCATTTGTTTTCTATTTTAGTTATCATAAGCCTCTCGTGTCATTTGTTCAAAGTGAAAACATGGAATCTGAATAATATGTGTTATATGTTTATGTCAACCAAATTGAATCAATTCGATTGAAAGGTACAGAATTGAAAGATCACGACGGTATTCGTTGACATTGAATGATTCAAGTTGTGTTTATATGGTTCATTTAAGTTGAAAGACAGAAATGAATCGTCTAATGTCGGCTTTAGATGATAAAAAGTGTCTCGAGTGAATATTTTATTTCAAAAACATTCGGGCTTCATTTCCTTCCCAAATATCGAGACCTTGAAGTCTCCACTCCGAACAGAGTAAGCTCGTTTTCATTTCGCAAATGTACCCGTAATGAGATTATGTGTCGATGAAACGTTTGCTTTTGTTATACTAATGGAATATCTTTTTTAGATTTTCTTTTTTGTTTTTCATGTGTCAAGTCTCATTTTGTTTTTGCGTGCTTAACGATGCTCTCAGGGAATTAAGTTAATGTTTTCCAGGAATGTTTTAGCTACCTCGGGGTGCTTTGTTAAATTCTTTGAAGAATACGTTCTTTTGAGAGATTCGTCGTAGTGCTTAGTAATATTAATTTACGGGCAACCAATGTATTACATTATATTTATTTTCACCTTTTCCTAATTACTTGAGGTTGGCACCGTAGGTATTTTCGTTCTACACTCCTCTGTTTTGGCATACACCCTCTATGACACCACAAATCATCATGTCATCCTTCACACAATTCATCCATCTCTTTTTAGTTCTACCTTTCTATTTGTAACCGGCAATCTTCCAGTTTGAAATTCTTTTTGTCAAATTCAAATTCAAGAGATTTTTTATTCAAAATAAGTTCCACTGTCACGTGACTCTCATCCCTCATTACATGCCCATTGTGATATTACGATATAGACCAGAATAATTAGGTTTTTGATAGTTTGTTAGTATAATTGAATCCTGCTTGATTACACCCATATTCTGTAGCCGTGGTAGCTAAGTGGATAACGCTGTCACGTGTCAACGTCGCTTTTCAAATGAAGTAGATTCGAATCCTGGCCGGTAAGCATGCACTTAGTCACTTTTCGATCTAACGTGCACATTGTTAATTACTACGTATCGGGATACCCGATGTGTCATATCTGCCAATCTTGCTTAGACAAGTGGCGTAATGAAGACCATCACGATGTTTTCCTTCAACGCACCGTACGTACACTCATATATACTGCTACGAGTTAGCGGGACTCGAATTAAAATGCCGTTAGAATTATTATAGAGTTTATTAGAACTATACAAACACGTATAACACAGGTACAAATATAACCGAACACATCAACAAATCCATACGTAATTCAGAAGGTCATAATTCAATAAAACGGGCAAAGTCCGTCACTATTAGACTCCCGAATGTACACACGTCATGCTTGTATCGTAGTTGTAGCTCAACTGACCCCTCTCTCAATCATGCCATCGTTTTATATCTCACAAATGCAAATGTGCTCGCCCGGCAACGTCGATACAATTTCCTAGAATTAGCTTGTAATTGTAATTCGCAACACCTAGTTAATGATGCTCCTGAGCGAATACAATAGGACAACAGGCTGTTCTCCATAATAACTAGAAACATATGCCAATAAATAAGTGAACAAAAAAAGACGATCATAAAAGAATTACAATGTGGTCAAATGCCGGCAGGTGTAATAATATGTGCTTTTACAGATCTATACGTGAAATTTATCTTTGTCGGGACCTAAGTTGTAACAATACCTACGTTAAATTTGAAAACTGCCCAGGCCAACTGCAAAACCGCGCCCTTTGAATTTGAGACCCGAGTACGCTAACCACTAAGCTAACGTGACTTATTGCGTATTATTACCAAAAACTGATGCCACTACAAAGCATTTTTTGATTATACAGCTCTATTACAAAAGCGAAAAAGCCTTTTGTTACGTGCATAACCCACATTCTCACATATGGTGTGCACTCCCGTGTCACAGCATAACAATACAAGTTGGGCAAGTTTTCCAAAATTCATATAACTAGGTTGTCCTGTGTGAAATAACAGATGTAGAATGGCGCATGTTATTGCAAAAAGATAAACGTCGTTCTCATGTTTAAAGGGTTCTATATGTTTTGATTAGGGCGGTTTTTTGTGTTATAGGTATACTTAATTAATTCTAATACAAACGTTTTCATCTAAAATAAGTTCCACTGGAGAACACTTTTTGAAGGACATGCATTACATACAAAATTTAAATCTACTTCCTATTCTATGTACACCGCTTCGCAGCGTGTTATTGCTGTTTAAAGGAGAAGAAACTCCCCAGCAATACCTCTAGCCAACTTTTTTTATCATAGTTATTTATCTATCTCAGGCTCTTTAAAAAAAATTAGGATTAGTTATCAGTGGAGGCTTCTTAATAGCTTACATATTAAATTAAAATTACGTGTTAATTAATGGTTTTGAGTGCGGCATTTTATCTGATTTTTAACTTTATTTCGACATTTCGGCTACTTTTCGGTAGCTGCGATCCCGGCTATTGAAATTATTATTATTAAAATTTCTTACATAATTATTATATTGTAACGTAGTTATTATTACTTACTACAGCTGTTAGCTCCCCAAAATAAAATAAAATATAATTAATTCTTAATGTAGTCATGGTAGTTCAGTGGCTAAGGCACTCGCTTCTTAAAATCACATTTTAAATGTCATGGATTTAAATCCTGCACCACAAGCATGCATCACTTATGAAATTTTCTAACCTAATCTGCATATTGTTACAATTAGCATGTTCTGAATGGTGAGGACATCGTGAGGAAAGCTTCATATCGAGATAACCAATGTGTCAAATTCGATAACCGGTAGACCCATCAATCTGGACGGCCTCTGTGGTTGAGCGGGCTAAGTCTGCTGGTCTACCTCATTGCAACTCAGAGGCTCCGGATTCGATTCCTGGTATGGTAAATTTCAGAAACGAATTTTCTCTTTTATTTACTATGATCTTGGGTGTCTGATCAGCCCCAGACTAATTCGTTGTATATTACGCGTAACTGGTTTAATTTGCGGATATACAATATATGTGTTTGTCTGCCGATGCCGATGAATCTGCCTTACAATGTTGGTCTTACCGTTCATTCCCTTAACAAGAATGTCTATAAATCTGGTTAATAATTATTTACAAAAATTTTATTGTATTTTTTATGCACAAATTGTGTTTATGTCGAAAATTTCAACTGTTTAGAGAAATGTATTTTTTCGAATCTACAAAAACTTAGTCACTAACAGAAGTATAATTTGACCTAGACTAAATATTAACAAACCAAGTGACGTGTATTAGACTTAGGATAGAGATTTTCGTTTAAAAAAGAATACCCATATTTTTATTAAACACTTCACCAGAATATATGAATGGTCGCGCAATTGACGCCGTGTAAAAGAGTTACGACGTAATATTACGAATGTACTACAAACAATCATTTTGATTCAGACAAGATTACATACATAAAAAAATCACAAGAATTATTTTTTATGTATAGAAATGTACACGAAATTAAAATTCGTGAAACATTCGTCATATTATTGTTAAGATTTGTAGAATACAGATTTAAATAACTAACTTAACTCCTTTGGCTCAGCGACCCAAAGTGGGTCTAGGCCTCCGAAACGAGAGCACGTCACTTTCCTCTATCCTGAAATATCTTGTTAGGCTACAGATTTGTCGTAATTAATAGAGATTTATCGTGAGTAATACAGATTTGTCGCAAGTAAATTCTGTCAATTTATATCTTGAAAAATTTGATAGTCCTAAAAATATTTTTTATACTTTACATTTCTGGGAGCGGCATACGTCTACTCATCGCAGCGGACAACGAACTACTGACTAATGCAGCGCGGGAGCGCACATATTAATAGTTGCTCTATCTCGCTCGCACATCATCCGTCCCGCTCACACACTGTGCTATACATTGTACTAGCAGTACGATTTGTTAATATGTGTACTTAAGGTTACCGTTTCCAAAATAAATCAGTTCACTTCAGCTCCCATACATTTAAACTGCGGAACCCTATTTTTTTAGACACATGGTAGGTTCTAGTCGTGACCCTCTTTGATGTACTACATGTTTTTTAGGCTGTGACAATACAGTACGCATATGAAAGTCCGTTTATAGGTCAGTGCTCCGTGCTAAAACATTGCAACACACTGATGCTTTATGATACCTGCCCGCTGAATTTTTCATGTTGATGTACTGCTTTTATGACGTAATATGCCTATTGGTGTTTTGATATAGAATTTTGTTGATTATTTTTTGGAATAAGTATTATATTAGATATATAAATACTGTATATGTAGTGAATAAACTGATGATCTTCAAACCTTCAATGTTCCGGTGTCTTCTTCCCTTCCTCCTTATCCCATCTCCTTTACTGTCTTATTCCTCTATTTCAACCTCCTCTCCTATACAATCCTAAAGACTGGCAACACGTTGGCATCGCCTTGGTTTAGAATATAGTAATCACTTTCCATTATATAGTCCTTTGCCAGCTTTAGCCAAAAGAATAAAAAAACGTCTGAACAGATCATCAACAATTATAACTGTTCTAAGAATTACCTCGATCATATCAGCTTAAAAAAAATCTTTTTTAAAAGTATCCTATGCCATAAACATCTTCCATCTACCAAAAATTTATATTTAAGATGTCATCATAATTTGTTCACATATAGTATAAACTCTATAAACAAACAGACAAATAAACTCATATTGTATTTGCATTATATAAATTCGGTTCGTAAAGACCTCTGGGCATATTTTAGCTTTTAAATAAAACACTTTCACATTTTATAAGTTGACAAGAGTAGCTAGAAACTAGAAGCTATTGTAATTTGATTCTGTCCGTAATGACTGTCCAATAAAATCTGAAGTGTACCTTACAGCTTGAATATAAGGTGGATATTCTTTTAAAGGAAACCTTAAGAGTTATTGGGTATAAAGTTGTATGACGTTCAGCACAATAGCATTTTAGTTTCAGATGATAAAGCCTTTTGAGATTGTGAGGGTAGATCGAAACAAAAGATTTAGATGGCAAGTTACGTTCGTTGCAATGTGTCTTTTTGAATTATGTATTGTTTTCGTGATTTTTCACGTTTTGCGTTATTCACCACTAGTGTCCTACATCCTAACTAGTATTATAATATCGAATGTGTTTGTTTGTAATGCTTACACGCCTTAATAACGGAATCAAGGCCCTGAGTTTGAAGTCAAATGTGCAATCAAATCCAATCGGTACCGTTTTGACGGTTTTGGTAGTCTGTAAACTATCTCTGCTCAATATTGAATCAATCTTTATTTAACCGAGGCTTATTTAAGATCATTTGTCACAAAATTTTGAATGCGCGTTGCCTCTGGTTGTTACACGTTAGTAGACGTTCAGCGTGGGCGTAACTACGTTCTAAGTTTCATGCTCTTCCTGCCATAAGCGCGGGTCACATGGGAGGAGGGTGGTTTTAGTGGAGTATTGAGTTTTCGAGTCTCCACACAAACCGGCGATGTGACTCTGGTGCCCATTCGTGGTGTCACCTCTCGTCGCTTTGGTCTAATCCCTAGTAAAGGACCCGGTAATGTGTGGAATGAAAAACGTTAGTAGACGACGGTTACTACTTTCCATCGTGTAGGCTATCTACCTGTTTACCTGCTTCAGGCGGTGAAGAAAAAACGTAAAGGGGCGGACATGGCGATTATATATTAAAAACGTTAGACGAATACTCTTCTAAAGTTTTTAATGGCTAAAGGCATAGGCCTTAGAGACTCAGTCACGACGATGTGTTTGACGAAATTTTTATTACCAAAAATAATACATTCATCAAATAAATCTGTATGTAGGAGTATATCCCCAAAATTTAATATCTCTTCTCATCTTTAATAAAAAGGCCGAATAAATATGAACAAAAAAATATATAAAAGACAACAATATATTTCTCACTTTTACCTCCCAAACGTAAATGTCACGTTTAAGAATAATGAAAGATAATAAGAAATACTTTGTTCTGATACAATCACATTAAAAATTTTCAACAAGGTGTATTATAACTTATCCCTAAGGATTTAGAGTCGTTTTTTACGTGTACGAATGGGACAAAACAAGCAATTTGGCCCGGGAACCGTGTACGACTCTCCGGTATAAATTTTCAAGAAGAAAACTCAACGGACATTCATTTTGATAACATTCAATTATGAGAATCGCAAATTAGGAACTGCGAGAAATAATAGTAATGGGATATTTTTTCTCCCTTATTTTATTTTCCAAGAACAACATGATACTTTTCAGGAATCTATTAAATGAGAAAAATTTTAACTTGATAAAATATTACAGTGATATAATTGCTTTTTTTTTTTGAATGATCGGTGGTTTTATGTTAACAGTATTTGCGTTCATTTCATTACATGTAAAGTGAAAATGTAGTCGGTTCATTTTTAAACCAGCAAGGGAAAATAAACTTAATTCAACATTTTGATGTTACTGTGCAATGCTGGATCACGGACCCGCACAGCTGTCGCTGGTTCGACATTTTGGTGCTAAGCAGACTGTATAATATTTTTTCAATTATGAGAATGACAGTGTGCCAAACCCTGCACAGAAACCAGTGACGATTACATCATTGGTTACATTACTGCATAGAAACCAATAATGTAATCATGATTAGTTTCTATGAAGCAGTATTGTAACCAATGATATAATCCGTGCAGGAACGGAGAAAGAATACAATTTCCTGCAGCCGGGCGGCCAGTCGTAAGAGGCGACTTAACAACCCACAGCCAGGTGGTAGGGCATTTGCCCGACTGGATGGCTACCACCTCTGGTCTAAAGTATGTCGCCATAACAACCTTGAGTTGTGTTCCGGCTTTAGTGACCAGGTTCCAGTTTCCCTTAAGAGAGCAGCAGCGCATTTGTAGCAACTTTGATATTGCATATGTCCATAGGCGATGGTAACCGCTTTCCATCAAGTGGGCCTTCTGCCTGTCTGCTGATCTCCTGCAATAAAAAAAATTACTGCTAGATGACTGCATAGAAACCAATGATGTAACCATCATTGGTTTCTATGCCTATTAAGGCACCACTAAACTTCGAATTTACCTTCAATGGGGTAGCTACTTTAGCTCCCAAGAGGGCGTGGCACTAACCAACATGTCGTCGGGTTTCACTTAGATCGCTACTTATTGTATTACATATACACCAGAGCAAACACGGCTTGTTTAGCGTTCAATGCAGATACAGAAATATGATGTAAAACACTCACAGTGGTCTTAACTCGGAGTATACAGAATGCCCGGATTGACCTCACGTATGTGGAGACTGGTTTCACTACCGTGGAATGGCAGCGAATAGAAAGGCAGCAGCACTTATCAAACTACCCACATCAACATAAAATCCCAAGATTTAATAATTACCATGGAGGAAATTGCAAGCGCTCAATAAAATTATGATAACTCCCAAAAGCTCCAAAATCGTACACGAATAGAAGCAGCCACAAGTGATTCTTTTCTTGATTTTATACTGTTATTATTTTATACTAGTTTAACTTGACATATAATTATAATAGAATAATAAAGAATAATTCCAAAAAACCACACAGCGATGCCAAAACTGACGCGGAACCTAGTACGATCAAAATGCCTGTATAAAACAATCTTAATGGAGCACTAACTATAATATTTTATAGTTATGTTGTTATTAAATCCTTTCCCTTAAAAGTAATTCATCCCACGAGGGCTCTATTCGCTTTGATTCCTATCGTTTCACACATAAACATGGCCAAGTTGGAGCCACAATGATTGTATGGCCGAACTTTTGTTTTACGATTATAGTGAAACTTTAATAACGAGTATGGTATAGCAGCATTGGCTCAGGTAATGGTAATTTGCAGTAGCTTAGTGGTTTTCCTTTTAAGATTCCGTGGGCATGTGTAGAAATGGAAGGCTTGTGAAATCGTAATATCCTCTTAAGTTTTCGCGACCAGTACACAGACTACGTTTTAACGGTTTTAAGCACGGTAATTTATTTGTTTTTTTTTTTATTCCGACGTTGCGGCCACTTTTCAGTAGCCTTGATCACGGAAGACGAAGATTTTAAGTGACAATGAAAAGCAACTGCCAGACCACAAGACACTGTGAGCTCTTTCTGCGTGCACCGAAACACAAACCAACTTGATGAACATTTTCTCTTTTTATTTTACCTCTCACCCCTTTTAATATTATTTAAAATTATTAGAGCTAGGCATGTTGCTGAAGAATTTCTTGCGCCGCTTCTTCTCTTCAAGCCACAACATGTTGCAAAGTGGTGATAAATTAGATTACCTAGCCTACCTACTTAGATAACCATAAACAATAATTAAAACTCAGTAATTGGAACTAACAAATTGGCGGTAGGCTAAGTAAAACTTTAACAATGCTCATTGATATTTTACGTATTTGTCTTCCGTGATCACTGCTACTGAAAAGTGTCCCAAACGTCGGAACATAACTTAAATAAAATACTGCGCTTAAAACCATTAAAATGTAGTGATATCCGTTCGTCCGCTTGTCCGTTTGTTTTTGTATGTGAGAGTAATTTTTCTCGCTTTCTACATACCATCAGTTTTCTACATAGAATCCTACAGTAAAATTGGAAAAAATAATAATTACTAGTGGTCACTATACATATGAGAGATGAATTTATTTTTCAGTGTAAATAATCATATGAGTACTATTAAAAATCATAACTATGTTTTTTTTAATTAATAGATGTGAGATCTTCCCTTCCAGTAATAGATATTGTGGCCCTCTAAAGTTCTGTAGGAAAATGATGGAAACAATGGAAGTTTTTTACATATACAGAACGCTTTTTATGTCTAGACTAATACATACTTGGCAGATTTTAAAATTTTAGTGAAGGGAATTTTAAGACTGAACAGTGAACATACGATACATATAAAATTTCCAATTACTGTTTTAATAAAGATTTTAATCGTTCTTTACGTTAATGTTCTTTAAAAGTTTCTAAATGCATCTGTTCATATATTAAAATTACTACACGTATAGTAATAAAGAAGCCTGTAGGTATATGAACCGTTTTAGGGCTGTGATAGTATGGCTGAACTTTTATTTTACGATTATAGCTCAAGTTCAGATGAGTACCCTGTATGGAAATTATGGCCTATAGCCATTTTGGTTTACTACGGTATAGGAGTGAAGTAACGACGAGTGTGTGAAGTGTTTATGCTTTATTTAAGGTCTATATTTCAGGACTTGTTAAGTAGTTAAGGGTTCCGTAGATGGATTTTTACAATAGTAGTTTATAATTCATATTAATATTATGTTTATTTTATTTTTTCAAATTACCTCTGTTTAAACATCGCAAAGCTAGTAAATAATGTAATTTCGTTATTCCACGGAAACTTCAGAATAAAAAATGTACAAACCCTTCTAGTAAAATTTTACTACGTAAAAATTTCAAGTCAATCCATCGATGACTTTCGAGTAGTTTACCTCAAACATAGGGAAGCTGAATTTTATATACAAATATAATAATATAAGTAATTTAGAAACCGTAGTCAAAAATATAGAAATAAAAGTAAATGATTTATTTAGGACTATTATATTATATTATGTCAAAGAAGCAAGTGAGGTGTGTAAGAATAAGCCTAAATGGCGCTCTGTTGTTCGTGCCTACCCCGCAAGGGAACTGGCGTGAAGTTATGTATGTATGTATGTATGTATTATATTATTTTAGGATCAATTATGTATTCTATAATATAGTCTTCTTAAGATGATATGTACAATAGGTCACCATCTTCTAAGGATAGAGTGCCCAAAAAAAACGTGACTAATTAGATCGTCATACTGATCGTTGTCCGAGGTAGGCACCGGCATTCTAACCACCTAAAGAGTCGAATATGCGTTTTGAAAGCTCTATATAAACCAATACTCCGAAGACTACACAGGCCAAGTGGTTAACGCTTAACGTCTAGTTTTAATAAATAATTATTTTTAGAACTAATAATCATATATCGCGACGTACACACCATGATCAGCAGATGTGTTAAAGAAGTTCAGGTAAAAAACACTTCAAAGTTGTTTGTCAGAATCGTTGCAGGTTATCTACGTCCACATACGTCTACATATATGATCGGAGAATATATCTATGTGTCTATATATATATACACACACATACAAATATATATATATATATATATATATATATATATATATATATATATATGTATATATATATATATATATATATAATAGTCAAACATCGAAGCTCTGGCGCTCCTAGGTTTGACTAGTCAAGCCTCAGGTCTGACATACAGTCATTAAACATGTAACGAGTGTAGTACGAATCGACGTTTGAGCGAGTCTGCCTTAGTCGCTTCTAGGATCGACTAGGCAAAGCCAGAAACAGATTATTTTACGTTCGACGTTTGTCTAAAAAGTTAGGTACTTCTAGATTTGATTAAAAATACTTAGTCAAAGGCCAAAATTGGAATTTGTTTCGGATTTTGTCAAAAGGCCTCGGTCAAACCTAGGTTAAACCAGTCATTCCGAGAAAAGACTGCATATCGACCTTTGACTATAACATATACACATATAAATAAATCAATACAGACACCCTCAGAGTGTTTCTCCAAAACTCATTTCTACTTGCACAGAAAGTTTCCAAGCACATTGCACTTGCTATAAAAATGTATAAGTTTACAAATAGTGGAGTAGTAGTAATCAGATAACCAACTGAGGGTTCCGTCTTATGTAAAAACGTTTGGAATCTGTCGGAAAGAATAAAATAGAAAAGTTACTAGAACTAACTCATTTCTTTCGAAGTGTATTTTTGGTGGTTTTCCTTACCAGATATATAATTTTCAGTTTAATATGCGATCAGTAATTAATGTGATTCTATTGAATTGTGTATATAATTTATATAGAAAAATAAACCAAGAAAATACCATTGAACAACTATGGTATTTTTTTTGGTTTATTTTTTAATAAGAACTGTCTTTTGATCATCTTCTGTCTTTGAGACACCTCTTAACAAATTTTTATGATAATAAATTAATATCAATGTATTATTATTCTTTGGTATTTTATAACGTGTCTAGATAGGATTAAAATAAAATTTTAAATCTTTGAATTTTTAAATAAAAATATCAATATTTCTTAATACGTATCTTGAATAAATTGCTAGGGTGCCAATCATTGAAGGTGTGCCAACCTGGACTTGGAGGTAACTTCCCCTCAAAGTTTTGCCTCTGCGCTACAACATGGGACAAAATGTCTTAGCGGCCGGCAACGCGGTAGATATGCCTCCTGTGTTGCAAACGTTCATTTGCAACGGCAACCACTTTCCACCAAGTGGGCCGTTGCTTGTTTATCTGTCAGTCATAGGAGTGCACGTCAGAAGTTAAAACTTTGTATCTGAGCGTGACAGTCACGTGAGTGCCTAAAGAAGTTTGCACTTCAAATAGATTATTTAAATAGTTTTTTTAATTTTGACTTTATTTATTGTATGACTTCAGCAGACAGGTAGTCGGCCCATTTTGTGGCAATCGGTTACCATCGCCTATGCTCATTTGTAACACCAAAGGTGCTATCAATGTGCTGCCGCTCTCTAATGGGGGACTGATACCTGGCCACTAATGCCGGGACACAAATCAAGTTTGGTGGCAGCCATCCAGACGAACAAATAGCCTACCTGGCTGTTGGGTGTTTTGTTGCTCCTTACTACAGTCCGCTCAGCCGCAGGAAATTGTAGTCTTTCTCCGTTCCTGCACGGATAAAAATATAATATTGCACAGAGGCACGCGCTGGCTTGGAATGTGCAGAACCCTAAATAAACGGAGTACAGTAGCAAGTGACCACTCCCCGCGGAGTCATCGCAATAAACACGCCCCGGAAACTTGCCCCGGAGATGGGCCGAAACGAAGATACTACCCGCGGAATGGTCTTGTATTACAACGGAATAAAGAGGTGGAGCATTAAATCTTAACTTGGTCTCGATTTTGTTTTCACGTTTATATATACAAAGCGGCAAAACATTATCATTTTATTTAAAAGTATCCAACGGTAAATTCCCATGTATATAATTCCAAAGTAATACAATGTAACATACATTAACCTAAAAATGGATATCTGACTAGAGCAAAAACAACAGAAATAATAGTAAAGTATAATAAAGAAAACATAGTTAACTTTTTTATGTTAACTTATAGGCAAACTGCCAAACATTCATTTTGAAAAATATTCAATTACATATTAAACTAATATTATAAAGACGTAAAGTTTGTGAGTTTGTCACGTTGTTGGGGGTAATCTCTGATCTACTAAACCGATTTAAAAAATTCTTCTACTGTTGGAAAGCTACGTTAACAGAGAGTGTCATAGGCTATATAATATGATGCTATATACCACGAGAGCGGGACGGAGCGCGGGTGAAACCGCGCCGGGCCGCTATCGCTATCTCTATATCTTCTCTACAATCTCTATATCCTTATAAATATTATAACCGCGAAAGTTTATAAGAATGGATGTATAGATGTATGTTTGTTACTCTTTCACGCAAAAACTACTGAATGGATTATGATGAAATTTTACAGTAATATAACTTACACATTCGAACAACACAATATAGGCTATAATTTATAAAGATATAGTGTGAATTATCCAAAATATAACGATTTTTTATCGCCACGTGGTTGAAACCGCGGGCGCACCTAGTATTAAATAAATGTAAAATTAAGAAATACCAAATTTCTGAAAATAACTTTCTTTTTTTAACATGAAGGATAACTAACTTAGTTTTTAATATAAAATACTTGTCATATATAATGTTAATAAATATATTGATTTTGATTATTTCGTATATACGTATATATTTTGGTATTCTATAAACGTGTCTGGATTTATGTATGTATTGAATGTATTAATTAGTGTGTGTCTATTTAATTTGTATAGTCCTCTAATTTTTAAGCTATTGCATAGCTTTTATCGCGGGCTTTGAGCGCGGCGACCGAATCAAGAAATTCCGTAACGAATATAAAACCTAACACCCCCCACTCCGCCTACCACGTAGCTCGGCCGAGCGTTCGCTTAACGTGTATGTATATGGTACGACTGTACGAAGCTCGCACGGATCGAGACGAGCTGCTCCGAAATCGGACGAATACGTAAGCAGCTGTTTGTGAGAAAGTATATAGGTGTATAGGTATCTATCATATCTTTATAATGCCACACTCACCGCATGTGCGCCCCGTAAGTATACATGTAGGTATATATGTATACATAGGTGTACCTATGTACAACAATGAATTTCTTTTAAGCTAGGTTTCCTGGAAGAGATCGCTTTTAGTGATAAGGCCGCCTGTTGTTTCGTCAAGAACAATTGTAATTATGCATTTTGTTTTTGTAATTGTTTATTTTGGGTGAGCAATAAAGTGTTATCTAATCTAATTTAAGTTAGAGTAATTATGTTAAGTGATGTGCTGAAAATGAAAGTAATTTAAAACAAAACTATTTCGATTTTACTTTTTTTATTTCTGTATCACTGATGACTTCTGATTTCACACCTCATCTAATTAATCTCCAATTTTAATTTCCAACATTATCTTAAAAGTTTTAATTCGAAAAATAGTTGCATCGACGTACATGTCAACTGGAGGTAAAACTTTGAGATCCCATTAAGGAGTTAAAAGCCGATTCGTGTAGTACTATTTTCACCCCCATATGGAGAACTGGCCCGCGTCAGACTCGTACAGATTTGTCTGCAATAGGTTGCAATTTGTTTTAATTCTTTAAAACTGTAGGAGCTATTGTTAACTTTGTTTCGAATCGGTTGAATTAAGTATCAAATTCTGCATATTTTTACCGTTATGTAGCCCTTGTGGTTTAAAAGAAAATCATTATGTTTTGCTTTACTGTCAATGTGCAATAATTGTAAGAAATAATATGCTCTTTGGTTCAGAAAATTGCGGAAAACACTGTCATCAAATGATTTCTCATTAATTGCAAGTATGTACTTATTACTTGTCACAGTCCATACGAACATAAAGACTTATCAGGACAACTAAATCTATACAAAAAATAAAGTGTCTGTTTGTAATGTCAAAATAATAGCTTTTTACTAAATACATATGAAAGTATATACGGTACCTACTTATATCAAAAAACATTGTTTAAATTTTTGACTATCTGTCTGTTTGTTCCGGATAATCTCTGAAACGGCTCGACCGATTTTGACGGGATTTTCACTGGCAGATAGCTGATGTTATAAGGAATAGCTCAGGCTAATTTTACTTTAGAAAAAAATTAAAAGGCCCACGCGCACGCCTCCGCCGTCGCACCACCGGAAGAGAAATTACATTTCACGCGGACGAAATCGCGGGTAACAGCTAGTTGTAAATATTGGAAATGTGCGTCTCATTCTGTTTTTGTGTTTATTCTATGCAAACATGCATAGATTTAATTTTCACAAATTACATGGAAGCATAATATGTATTTGGTTTAAGAAATGGACACTGATTTTATTTTATTTAAGTTTATGGCTTGGCAGCTAGGTCTTTAAGCCAGATCTTAGTATAGTTTCCTCATTTTCTTAAGCCTATGTGCAGCACAACTGAACTGTAGGTAATCAGGTAGTACCATTCAACGGAGTTCTTGTGACAACTCGAAAGGCCACATTTGACTATACAGTTCACATTTCTCACAAAACACATAATTACTACTCAAAAACTATCAATATCCTACAACTATTGTTCATCTTAGAGTAATTTTACACATTTTTAGTAAATAAAACTGCACAGCACAGCGTCTCCTTTCAGTTCCGGCCAAAAACTTCAAATGGACACTGAGAATCAGTGCTTTGTTAGATTAAATTTCGGCACAACCAAATATTGAGGACCAACATAATTTCTCAAATTACGACACTAAGCTTTTATACAATATATACTTATACTAATAATATTATAAACAGGAAAGATTTGTATTTTTGTATGTTCGTAACGAATAAAAACTACTGGACTGATTTCAAAAATTATTTCACCATTAGAATGCTACATTATCCCTGAGTAACGTGGGCTATATTTACTACTACAAAAAAATTAAGGATCCATACTAAAACTTCAATAATGTAACCCAAGGTGTAAAAAAAATTGCCATAAAACACACGTACGAAGCCGGTACGGGCTGCTGGTTAGAAATATTTTTCTTTCTTTTTTATATTAATACATAAATAACCTCATTATACAAAAACTAAGCTATGCAAACAGCAATCAGCAGTTAGTAAATAAACTCATAATGATAACGACTGTGTTCGCATTAAACGGCTGAACATTGTGAAAGTTTACTCGTTTTTGGATTAGTCTATTACCCCCGTACCAATACGTCCTAGCTCGACATTTGGGTAGAATTATGAAGGCGGTAGATAAGACATTTATTTTTTCGGGGTTTCTATGTCTTCGTATTCATTCATTTGTCTTACTACTACTTAAAAGGTTGACATAAACTCTATACAACTTTCTGACCTAATTAGAGGTGCAACCCTTAAATAATGACGCGATTGAAGTACCCTAGTAATTAGTTTTTAATTTATGTGTTTTTAATTGTATGAGGAAATGGCTTGTATATCTGAAATAAAGGAATAATTTTCATTAGACAATTCAATCTGTCTTTCAATTTAGGCGAATTAAACAAAATGATCCGTATAGAAAAACATAAACTTTAATCACATTCTATGTCATTAAATATCGTCGTGTCGTATCCGTTCTGTGTCTTCAACCAGATTGATTCAATTTAGTTGAACCGCGTAATATCAGCACAATATTCATATTGTTACAATTACAAAGTTGGGAGTTCCGGCTTCAGCAGTGGGACGTTTTAGGGCTTTTATTAATGTAGATATATAATAAAGTAATGTAAACTATGCCTTTACAATAGTAGGCAGGTATATCTTCTTTATAAAAACTTGCAATAAAGCAACCTATAGAAAGAAACCTTCTTTACCCTACCTTCCAAATTTAATCCTTATAGACCAAATAGTTGTCGAGAATGATGACTGTGGGTGGGTGGCTTGCTTAAACAAATATACGAATTTATTAAGTACTAGAGGTCCTGGCAGACGTTGTTCTACCCTGAAAAAAGAAAAATCTGTGACCCGATCCTAGCGCCACCCACCGGTTCTAATTGTGAATATAAAGCATCCGGAGTCCCACTCAAACAGACACAAACTCGCTTCAAGTTGGATGGCTACCACCCCTCGTCTAGAGTATGTCGCTATAACAACCTTGAGTTGTGTTCCGGCATTAGTGACCAGGTTCCAGTGACCCTTAAGGGAGCAGCAGCGCATTTGTAGCACCTTTGGTGTTGCATATGTCCATAGGCGATGGTAACCGCTTTCTATTAAGTGGGCCGTCTGTCTGTTTGCTGAACTCCTGCAATAAAAAAAAAATTATGCGCGTACATACATTTCTACGATTCGTTTTTATTTATATAGATTATCAGGTATTAAACACCAAATCAAATATTTCAAAATGCACATGAAATGATCGTTTCTTATGCATAGTTATTTCCTAAATAAGTTATGTCTGACATATTGTTTTAAGAAATTTTCACCTCGCTACTAGTTGAAAACTTGTCGCATGTGAAATGGATATATCAATAATATCGATTTTCACATACATATAATATGTTAAAATATTACCAAAAATGTGCTCGTTATTCGGCGGATGTAACAGTTTAGATAGGTTTTAACAGTTTTATTGCCGCACGTTCACATTTTTACTGCGCGTAGTGTTACTTGTTAGTATAACGATGGTTCCAGAGAAATAGGTTAAGAAAATAAAATATCCAATCTGGTTTTCGAAGGTCTTAACGTAAGATGAATTGCTGATTTCTAAGAACAAAACGTGCGTTTTATGTTTTAGGGTTCCGTAGGCATTATGAAAAAAATGGAATACAATATACCTACCACACAGCCACACATATTTTGCCAGAACAATCAATGAATTTAATAGGCAGTCAAGACAAACTGTAAGTGCGTCGCTTACGCTGATACGGCCACGTTTTACGGAGACCGGCCAATTATGTGGGGAACAAATGTCTAACCATGCCGCCTCCGCCAGGTCCCGATCTGAGGGTAGGCCCAAGAAATGCTGCCTTGATGTTGTGACGGATGTCATGCGTATCCATGGTCTCAAAACGGGGGATGCTGAAGACCGCGTGAAGTGGAGTAGAAAAAGTCGGAAAGCCGACCCTGAGCGTTGGAGGGAACGCTCCGAACGCAACCGGGATATAACGCTCGTATGATGATGATGAATCAATGAATTTAACAAACTAAATTGGGTTATGTGCACATTAACTTCGTGCTGGGTGTCGCGGAAAGCTAGACCATGTACCCTTAGTCCTGATATAAGATGAAAGAAGGAGCACCGAGGGGTTATAATGGGTATCCCCGATCTTAGCGCTACCTTTTCCCCGCAGTGGATAGTCCTCAAACGGATATTCCCTCGATAAAAAAATGTGGACAATGATTCACTTGCATATAGTCTAGCATCTGTAAATGCAAAACTAATCCAACTTTATATTGAACCTAATAATTAATTTCCCTTTTCGACAATTATATATATTTTTAGTTTTTAATACTTATGTTATGTTTGTCTTAAATATTCATTTTTATTTTTGCTATCATCTGTGGAGGCTCATCATTGCCTATTTTTGTACTTGAGTTTTTAAGATTACAGCTGTTAGTTCCCCAAATATAATAATTTAAAAAAGAAACTCACGCTAGGCTTAGCTAGATTGTCCGTCTATGTATCTCACAGTAATATTTATCGAACAGCTCGGTCTATGTGGATAAAATTCGACAGCAAGGTGTGTGGTATATGCCGCTACATAATGCTGTGGTGATGACGGGATGCTATGAAGCTCATAACCGAAACGATTGGAAAACTGCAATAAAAATCTATCCGAAACCGAATCTGAAACAAAAGTTTCGGATATTTTTTATGAGTTAGACTTAATTTATTATTATTATTATTACAAAAGTTTATACGTTAAGGCGAGTGAAAAGCTGTCATAACAAGTTGATGTTATGACAGATTGTTCCCTCGCCGAGCCGACGCACTAGCCGTCAAATTGATACCTTGTAATTTACCAAGATACTAAGTTTAAGAATTTTAAAAAGAAAAGACAAATTGTATGTTTCTTTTAAAATTCTTAAAAATCGAATATCCGTAACTGAAAGTATCCGAAATGAATTCATATCCATAACTGATTCATAATCCATATCCGAAATGTCATTCCCTGCTATAGTGAAATGAATACATCCGAAGTACATTTAGTATTTTTCTTTTACTATTCTAAATTTTTAGTCATTTGTATGAAATCAAATAAACCCTACAACCGATAACAATGTGCAACGTACGCTCGTGTGAACTTTTACACGCGCCGTCCCGGCACAAAACAAAATTGAAACTCTATACGTGCTCTCGTATTAACCTCTGCCCACCCACCGCTCTTTATGTTTGACTAAATAAAATTAGACCTACTTATAAATAGTTAATAAGTGGATTAAACATGTTTTTTTTTAATATTTATTATTTAAAGACTTGAACGAATATGTATCTAATATTTTTCCTGCGGCCGGGCGGCTTGTCTTAAGAGGCGACAAAACAACCCACAGCCAGGTGGTAGGGTATTTGCCCGACTGGATGGATACCACCCCTAGTCTAAAGTATGCTGCCATAACAACCTTGAGTTGTGTTCTTCCGGCATTAGTGACCAGGTTCCAGTCTCCTTTAAGTGAGCAAGCAGCGCATTTGTAGCACCTTTGGTGTTGCAAATGTCCATAGGCGATGGTAACCGCTTTCCATCAAGTGGGCCGTCTGCCTGTCTGCTGACCTCCTACAAAAAAATTAAAGAAAGTAGCGGTCAGACAGTATTTTTTTTTGTGTATAAAAATTTGAGTTATTTTGCATACGGGACACAAGATTTTATTATAAAGAAAAGTATTTTTTTAATAATAAACAAGAGTTTGATATATATTTCTCAGTTGTATATAACTGTTGTTGTTAACTTGTTTTGTTTTGTTTTGTCGTGTATAATTGTGTATAACTGCATTGCCCCGCGGCTGCGCCGCGTGTCCGTGTAGTCTACACAACTGTCCAGCTATACATAAGGTTAGTCGAAGCCGTAGTTCGTAATACCGAAGTATGAAAGAGAGTATCGGGGTGAAGGTAAGGAAAAGAATGCTCCGGTGGTTCGGGCATGTGGAAGGAATGCATGATGAAAGAATGACTAAACAGATATACAATGCAAAAGTGGATGGATGCAGAAGTCGTGGAAGGCCACGACACACCTTCCATGATCAAATTGATCGTGTACTAGCAGAAGGTGATGGCAGGAGCCTTAAGAACAGACAAGCGTGCATGACAAGAGCTATGAATGTCAAAGACGCAAGTGAGGTGTGTAATAATAAGCCTGAATGGCGCTCTTTTGTTCGTGCCTACCCCGCAAGGGAACTGGCGTAAACTTATGTATGTAGTCGAAGCCAACCTGAGTTGAAGTTAATACACTAAATGACATGTTGCTTATGACAACGTAGGTATTTGTTAATGAATTGAAAAAACGCGATTGCAGCGCCATCTATTTAGCTAATCCGTCTACTCTATGGAAACGACTTTATCGGGATAAAAAGTATCCCAAGTTACGCCCCGGGAAATGAGCTTGCTCTGTGTCGAGTTTCATTTAAATCCGTTCATTAGTCTTCCTATGATGCTCTAACAGACTGACAGACACATAAAAATGTTAACAATTGTATTTTCGGAATCTGCTGATCCGAATTAGCCCCCCTGAATTTTTCACACTTTTAAACGCATACTAAAAACTCGAATCATTCTCAGATTTGTTATAGTAATAAATAGATAAATTTCACATTTTTAGAAATAAACTTTCCTCGGGATATCGAAGCAAAATTAACAACTGAATCTACTGGAAAACTAGTTAAATATGAATATCATTCACACGCTATTATTCTCTTTTAAATAAGAATTCAAATCGAATTGGAATAACTACTTTCTAATAATTAATAATGTTCCGACCACACACAATTATAATGAATTGAGTCTTAAAAGTAGGACTCATAATCGGAGTCATTATGTTATATTTAATTATTATTTATGGAAAGACACTGGCAGTAGGAACGACATGGATGTATATTGTTCGAATCTTAGTCAGTAATGGATATGACACAAAATTTGTTAAGTTTTTGCTATATTCATTCTCTTGTAACTAAAACGTTGAAGTATATTCCTCTTATTTGTTAATTTTTGTATATTTCAAAATTGATGTGTATATTTTTTTATAAAAACATTATGTATTCGTCAGATTTTTTCATTTTAACTAGTAGAAATTATTTGTAAAAACTTATTTCATAAGTTTGTATTTCACGTTAGAAGCAAATAAAATATTAAATTGCGCAAAATATATATAATTTACAATTTTAATTGTTTTGTTATTTTTCTAAGTATTGACATATATGTCTATTTCGCGGGAAAGGAACATAAAAGTATGCGAAACAATATCTATCTATAAAATCTATATCTATATGAGCATACTAACTCTGCTCAATATGCCACATCCAATACGAATTATCTACTGGCTTAATGTCGATACCGGTCACATATTTCATGCCAAGCAATCAATCTTACACCTACGCCAAGAAGATTTACGTGTCTCTTACCGTTTACTGCTTTAGATGCGGCTCTTTTCATAATTGTCTTTATTATACTATTATGAACATAAAACTATGGGAGAAATGTGTATTCTGACAGATGACGTTTTGAAAAGGTCCGGGAATATTAGGTTGATGTTTAGTTTAGTAGTAAAAAGGTTGTTTTGCCATTAGCAGAGTTCTGCTAATGCGCCTTATTATAAATTTTCGAACACTCGTAATTGTAAGTATGTGGGAGTCAACGAACTATAATGGTTCCGTAAAGGATAATTTGAAAATATCCTCCGTTTCCGTTATCTGGCTACGGAACGCTAAAAATTCAGTTAATGTATCTAAAAAAGTATTTAAACGATTTTCATCCGAAGTATTTTTTTATATTCTACTACTTTGACCTGGACCAAATTTTTACCTATAATTTCTCCCCCTGATTTATAGTTTTACTTTTAGGCACAATTTTTCAATCATTAGGTAGAAGTTATCGGTGGAATAAATTATAACCTGACTGAATTCAAAAGTGAAATAATTCAACTGTTTTATTCTGTAATTTGTAATTGTCCCACGTTGTATTTTATTCTACAAATAAATTTTATCTGGCTATTGAAAAATCTGCTCTTAGTATTGTATATATATATTTTGAAGAAGATAGAATAGTTCACAATTTAGTTTAAATTTGTTATTATACCTCCCCTATTGATTTAAATAAAAACATCTCAACCGTATTGAATCTTTTTAGAATTTAAAAGTTACAGGGATGTCAGCCTTAGTACGTGTTGCTAAATAACTCTCTATTTTATAACCTATTACCTACATACGGTCTTATTCATATTGAGTTAGAGTGAGTTTGTAGGCTTCTTTACGGTTCTTAAAGAAGCCTACAAACTTATTCTAACTCAATATGAATGAGGCCGAGAATATCCAATAAACCTTTTAAATCTAGTAAATAAACTTATTTAATTAAAGCATACACTAAAAATCTATTTCGACATTTAAGATTTACGAAAGATTTATGGCTTCATCCATCAACGTCTCTCTGTAGGTTTAATAAAAAGACTTACAAGTAACTTTGAATTCTAGTTAAATTTAATCAAGATTTATATAGATTCGCCTATGTAGTACAGTACTGAAAATGATCTAATACTTATTACTTTTGAAAGGCAGGTATATATAGATATACTTATATATGTTAATAGGTCCCAAACAAATACGAGATGTACCTAAGTAGGTAATCTGGATACATTACAATTGTAGACGGTTTTTAATTATATGCTTGCTATTTCGATTTGGACCACTAACATATTTTGACTTACACCTAGTAATTATATAGGATAAAGCTTTAGTTAAAAAACAGACGCTGAGCTTCATATGGATATACCTGGAACACCTGCGTGCATATGTTTTTGCAGATTTGCTACAAGTAATAGCTGATGAAAGTAGTGAGTGAAACCGCTTGCACACACTCCGGCGATGTCTAAACCAGTCATAACTTTAAATGGAATCGATGATAAATTAATCAAACATCAAGAAACCCTTTTAATTATTATTAAAACGACTATAACTACTGTATAAGACCACAGTTTTTATGGTCCAAAGTTAATTACATTCTTAAATATTTAACAGTGTTTCCAATTGCTTTAGTTGTAAGTTATAATAAGTTTAATTAAGTCAAGGCATGTAAATTAACAATAAATTATATATCAGTTCGTTTATGGTTAACTAATTGAATTTTTTCTTTGTTCGTATCAGACTAAAGACATTTACACTTCAACGTAAATTATATTTCTGTTTTTGTTTCTTTTAAAGCTACTCCACTTGTACAATCTTTAGTGTCTTTAATCCTCCTCCTTGGCTTGTATGTTCTGCTTCACGACGTTCGGTCTTGGCTTTCTTGGGCACCCAGGAGATATCGCTCCAAGGTCGACTATATCTAAGCATTCTCTATCGACGTAGTCCTTTACTCGGAGTAGAGTCTGGCCGAAGTACTAAGGACAACGCTCGTTGAGTTAATTCTTTATATTCTAGACTTTTCGGACCAGAGTGTCTTTTTCATAGTAGTGTTACGAGTTAGCGGGAATTGAATTAAAATGCCGTTAGAATCATTATAGAGTTTATTAGAACTATACAAACACGTATAACACAGGTACAAATATAACCGAACACAACAAATCCAAACGTAATGCAGAACGTCGTAATTCAATAAAACGCGCAAAAACCGTCACTATTAGATTCCCGAATGTACGTACATACGTCACGCCCGTATCGTAATCGTAGCTCAACGGCCTCCTCTCTCCATCAGGCCGTCGTTTTATACTTCACAAATGTAAAATGTGCCTACCCGACAAGATTGACACAGTTTCCTAGAATTAGCTTGTAATTGTAATCCGTAACACCTAGCTAATGATGCTAATGAGCGAGTACAATAGAACAATAGGCGGTTCTCCACAATAACTTAGAAACGTATGCCAATAAATAAGGGAACAAAAGTAGACGATCATTAAAGGATAACAAATAGTTCAAATGCCGACAGGTAATAAAATGTGCTTTTACAGGTCTATACGTCGAATTTGCCTCTGTCGGCGTCTAAGTTGTAACAGTAGTATAGGTTCGCGTTTGATCATTATCTCAATCCCGATATAAAGCAGAGATATGGTCTAAGATTGAACACGCTTAATTAGAAGGTACCTATTCACACGGGATTTGAACACACCCAGGTTGTAAGTATCGGGGAAAGGAGACCTCGGTAATGAGTTCCATTCTTTTGCGGTGTGCATGATTAAGATGGATGCAAAGCGCTTCGTTCGTATAGATAAGAATATCTACCACATATCGGTGTCGCAAGCCGGTGCGTCTGGTTGTCCGATGATGGAAGTGAGACGGCGGGATCAGATCGAAGAGCTTCTTTGCACACTGTTCAAAGTAACTCCAAGTCTAGGATGTATATGTTGTAAATGTAATCAGTCCGCGTTACTTAGCGTCTCAGAGCACGTGAGACTACGTTCTCTCTTGCCTTTTAATTAAACGAATTATGTTACTTGACACCCATTTAAAAACCACTTCTGGTAATAAGTCTGATCAATGATTACTGCGAGATTAAAAAACTACATACATGTTTCTTCTTCACCCATTCAATGTTCAGTGCTGGACGTAAACCTCCTCATGTCTGAGCCACATATCCCGATTTTCCGCCTCCTTCATCCAGCCCCTGCCGGCGACCTTACACAGGTCGTCGGTTCACCGGGCTGGAAGGCGTCTTACGCTATGTTTACTGAAACGAGATCTCCACTCCATAAGATGTTTGCTCCAACGGCCGTCGGACCTGCGACAGGTGTGATCAGCCCACTACCACTTATCTTAGTTCTCTTACGGATATCCTCATTTCTGATTTAAAAAACTCAACATACCTCGCACTATAGTCCGCTGAGGGCCTTTTTATCAACACTTATATATCAAAACTTTAACCGTCAGTATCACACATATATATTCCACACATATTTACTTAATAATAATTACATTTTACTCTTCGCTTACTATTATAGATAGATTTAAATTACCCTTAAATCCCAATTGACACCTATATAATTTTAATCGTCCCATTATGAACATAACGGTACTTTAATCCGCGGTTACAGCATCTTGAATACGCGATAAACAAAATGGCGGAAGATGGTCGACGCGGTTAATAAAATTTTTATTAATCTCAAATGAGCCCTTGAAAGCGCGAATTGCATTCTAATAACTTGATGAATTTATTGTTTTATTCGCTTATTCTGGTCGTTACTCATGATTGTGGGAGGCATTCAAATTCTAATGATCCTATATATGTATCCAAGCCACGATGAAGAATAAGTATTTTTGTTTTAAGTCTGTCAATTGTAATAACAGCTAGAGTAATAAAACTGAGCATAGTGTTCGTAAAGGTTAAATGTCAATAATTTTGTATCTGACAGCATTACCTTAATCTGTGAACGATATATTCTTTCTCTTTTCATTTAGCTTCTATTGATTAATTGGAATCGGCACAAAATGTCTTTTTCTTCTGTATTCCTCTATTCTGACATACATCTTTTGTCATATCTCAAATCACCATGTCATCCTTCACACAATCCATTTACCTAAAGAAAGAAAATATCTCTTTTTTTGTCTACCTTTACATTTGTTGCCATCAATCTTCCATTTTGACATTCTTTTTATCTGGTGACTTTGATTGTTCCTCATTATGTATATACCCAGACCACCTTAGTCTTCTTCCTCTCAATTTTTCAAACTCGGGTTGGCACTTTCAAAGATCTGTCTATGTACTCATTTCTCCCCTTATCCATTCTTGTAATACCACACATCCATTTCGACATTCTTATCTCAGCTGAATGAAGAACATTTTGGTCTATCAGTTTAGGGGCTCTGCGAGTTGTATATTTAAGTAAAAAACTTTAAATTAGGCCTTTAAATTAAGAACCTAGCAAACGCTAGGCTACGCTAAAATACAAAAGAGGATTTATTAAAATATAATTAAAGATTTACGAGCTACTTTTCTTTTGTTATTTGAAGTTTTATTTTTTCAAACTTCCTTGTTATTGACTACCGGTCTTATTCAGAATGTGTTAAAGTAAGTTTGAACGCTTCTTTAAAGTTCTTAAAGAAGTGTTCAAACTTACTGTAACTTAATATGACTACAAGACTTTCAATGAAAATTGAAAATTATTTCCGTTATTTATACCATAGTTACAAAGCATTTTTCCATTTTCTAAGGCTTGATATGTAAGAAAAGTATATATTTATTTTATGCGGGACAATCACTGTCAAGTACACCCGTTATTCCGACTACTAAAACTAAATATTTAACTAAATGTCTCTTACCCAGTGTTTGTCCTGTCTGTCCCAAATAGAAGAGTGGAGCGGATTTTCGTAAAATTTTGATCAAATTTTTATATAAAAGAAGAAAAGAAACGTTTACGAATTTGTACACTGCTTTTTCAGCAAAAAAAGATATACCAAAAAACGTCCATTCGATTTTATTTTTATAAGTCATTTGCTACCCATACCTATATGTTAATGCGATAGTGGTTTTGTTTACATGTTTGTTTCTTCTTAACGGCCTTCGGAGTGAATTGATTTTTATGATAGTGTCAGTTCATATCCAGGCTCGCCAAGAAGGACCAAAAACTTGCAAACAGTGCCACTCACATATTATAAAGTTCTGTAGCCATTGTGGCAAAAGTAGTATTATCATGTTCATCTGTGAATTAATATCCTAGTATTTTTTCTCAAAAACTCGATCTACATGGATGAAATTTGATAGTAAGGTGCATTCTATATACCGTGGTTTAATTATCGTGCAATACAATATCAAGATTTTAGGAATTAAAAAAAATATTCAAATCAGAAAATTATACAACGTTTAGTAGTTTCTATTATTAATGGAAAACCCTACACAAAGTGTAGGAACGTTTTGTATTAAAATTGATACAAATTGAAACATATCGCACGTTGAGAAACACCATCACTATATGAAATTGGTCGAAAATGATTTATAAATGCCATCTGTTAACACTATGTGTAAATATAATGCAAAAATTCTCATAGTGATATTACTAATAGAGCTCAAGTCTCATTTTGTTTCTTAGCGGGACTGGATACACTCTATTACATTAAAAGTGACACCTCTACGTTGGTGACGCAGCCGACATGATTTTATGTTAATTATTTGTGGAATAATGTCATTCTTTATTTAAGGATACATAAAGAAGAAGATCTTCTTCAAGTGAAATAAATATTTAAGTTGAAGAAGGTCATTCTTTCGCTTTTGACTTGTGCCATGAGCTTATAAAGTATTCAACGCTCAACCACATCGGCTACGTCTAAGTATGTCATTGAACCTTACTATTAAGTGTCTGAGTGTCTTTTGTTTTTATGTAAAATCCGCCTTTTTATTACACGTCATATGGGTGCATTCTTTATGAAATGCAATTGCGGAATTCGTCGAATAGGTATCAAATTGAAATAATAGTCAATCGAACAAGTACAAGAGAGAGTAGAGTAGGTGTATATAAGTAATTTGTACGTGTAATAGTACCATTAATATATATATATTTTTTTTAGAATAGACACTATATATTTTGTCATACAACTATTTACAAATAAAAAATACCTGCTATGTATAACAGTGCCTATTGCAGATCTATATTCTACAAATCTGTATTACAGGTCATCAGTGCTCCACTATATGGCAAAAAAACTAAGTACCTACATACGTATTGCATAATATAAGTATAATAGTGTTTGCGCGTGCCTGTGTACGTGTGTGTGTGTGTGCCTGTGTGCGTGTTTGTATGAACGTACAACGAGTATAGGTATGATGCTTGCAGTGTGTTTGTTTAGCATGAGATTGTGAAGAAGTATGTATTAGTTTATCTGTTATAAATGTGCAATAAGTAATACATACATGTAGTAATGCCATTATAATATACAATACGTACATGTTACAATTCGTGATATACATATATAAGTGATAAGAATCTGTAACTGACAGCATATTTAACACGACCACTGGGTTCTAGTTGACTAAGAGTTAGTCTACATCAATGGTCTTAAACTATTTTGTCTGAGACCCCATACCAATTTTTATTGCATTCAGTGGATCACTTTCTTTTTAACCGACTTCAAAAAGTATTTTTATATATTAATGTATATACAATAATATATAACAATATTTTTGCAACGTATAGAGATCCTCCTCATTTTTTTGAAGTCGGTTAAAAAGGAACGGGTCCACTGAATGCAATGAAATATAATTATTTATTTTAATATTTTTTTGTTTCTGAGATGATTTTGACAATTCTTTTAGCACTGGATTCAGTATATATAGTTTCTAGTTGGTCGCTTATATATTTTACAGCTTGTAAGTAAGTACAAACACAAACCAACATATTATAGTATTCTATTTATAGTAGGTTAAAAATTTCGTCACGACTTACTTAAGTGGAATTCATTATTGTGGACTCCTATTTGCAGCTTGCGGACCTCCCATCTTTGTTTTCGCTGACGTGGAACTCTTGAAGTTTGATATGGACCGTTTTGGGTATCATAGCGAACCCAGACGGTGGGCTTCGCTTTGCATGTAGTCGGGCGTCGTTCAAACGGAGAAAACACCTAATATAAATTGCTATATTTGTTTATTGTGTGGCTCACAGAGTAATATATTTTCACAATATGGACGTCTCTGGGGATAACAACGGTTGCCTCATTCTGTATTCGAAAATATTTGGAATCCGTTTCATATAGGAAACGTCCGAATGCTCTAAAGCTGGTGTGCGCCGAAATTTTATCGATGGTTAAAATAAAATAATTGCTAAAACTATATGCCTAAACAGCGATTAGTTTATTTTAACCATCGATTAAATGTCGGTGCACACCAGCATTAGAGGCTATTACTAACGTAGTAGATACATTCTATTTCCCACAGAGCTTATGTATATGAACTATCTGTTATTTTCTTTGGTCTGGGATCAGTTCCAGACTTCCGGACACAATTCAAGCTTTACATACGTAGCTTTTGATTTTACAATATGAATCTGCAGACCTGCAGAGCCAACTGGATATATAAGAGTTAAGAATCTTTTCTTTACTAATAAATGTCTACATTTAAACATATGACCACTGATCATTATTGGTCTATTAAATTTAAAAAAAATGTGTTTGTTGTGTGTAATTCACATGCAGTAGAAGTTAATATAAGTTAATATAAATATAATTCCTTTAGACTACATTCGTCAATGTATTATAATTCAAAATAAACTATTAATTATCACTTTCAATTTTAAACTGCTTTAGTCTAAAATATATTATCAGTTTTATTTCAGTCCAAATTGGACTTATGTTTAATCATCGGTCTTATTGACTCTCTAATCTATGCTGCACAACGTTAAACTCATATCACATTTTCTCGCAGGCTTAGTCCTATAGATTTATGTGTTTATTTATCTCTTTATAGTGTCGCTTTTTCGGTTCATCGAGTTTTAAATCACAACGATTCTAAGGAAGTTTCACTTCAAAAATTGTTGCATTAAGAGCTGATTTTTCAATCATCAGATAACAGTTATCCATCGAATAAATTATAATCTGACTGAATATAAAAGTGAAACAATTCAACTGTTTTATTTGCGCAACTCTAATGTTTAATATGTTTGAGTTGTATTTTATTATGTGAATAACTTTGATCTGGTGATTGAAAGTCGGCCCCAACTGGAATTATTTATTGTTCATTCATACATATAAAATATATGTAATTTATAATATCATCATATGTCTAATTATAAATGTATATTTATTTATAAGTACTAGCTGACGCCCGCGACTTCGTCCGCGTGGTGCCGTTTTTTAACTATCCCACGGGAACTCTTTAATTTTTGGGATCAAAAGTATCCTATATGTTGACCAGGGATATAAGCTACCACCATACAACATTTCATTTAAATCGGTCCAGTCGGTTCAGAGATTAGCCGGTACAAACAGACAGACAAACAGAGAGACAAAAAATTTGAAAAAAGTCTAAATTAGTTCTATTTCACTTCTTACATCCCCCTGACTCGGTTTTTAGCATTTTTTTCATTGTACAGAAATTCGACTTCTACAGTTTTATTATATGTAATATGTATAGATATATTATTTTATTTATTTATACATATTTTATTTTTAATGGTAATTGATGATTATGATTACATTAATTTTATTTTATTTAGTTTAGTATACCACCAATATTTTTTCTGTAAATTACCTTAGGCACGGGGTTGCCTGGAAGATATCGCTATAAGAGACAAGCCCGCCTATTGATATAATGCAAATTTTCATTCATTCAGAAATCTCCGTCATGCTACCGGTAACATCAGGAAGATGATTCAGGTCACCAAAACTGCTGAACAGTCTACAAGTAGGGATCATGTCTTCAACCTAATACTTAAGGAAAATAAGGCTATTTATTAACGAATTTTCCTAACATCCTTCAACTTTTCTAATTTAGCTCGCACCCTGAGTTATGAACGCTCATAATATTTTACGTACGAGTGACGTAAGAGTCCTGGCATTTAATAAAACAGCCTTAGGACTTACACAGACGACCGCTTTTTTTTTCATTTATTCTGACAGAACAATGACGTTTATTGCGTAATGTAAAAAGTTGTAGCGACAAAGATTCGTGAATGTCACATGTGTCTGGCGCAATCTACCATACTTTTCATTTTGTACGTGTTACCATTACTTGTATATTACATCCATGGAATTAGTTCCAAATTTAAATCGCCTTAATACCAACAATAAATGTGACATACTACGGATGACAGTTGCGCAATAAAAAATGTAATTATAAAAGCTTTTATATGCTTCACTAGTGGGCTCGTCTGCCGTTGTCCTGCCCTGAAAAAATACAATATAGAACCTGATTGTAGCGCCACCTACCGGGTCCAATTGTGAATCTAAACCATAACAGGATCCACTCAAACACTCACAAAAAAAATGCGGTCAAGGCGTTTTAGAGTTTTAATATGACTAACGGACAGAACGACGTTTATATATACAAGAAGAAGAAGATAAGTAAATGACTATTCTATTGCTTTTTGACGTAGTATTATAATTCTTAAAAAAGATTGTGGCGAGAACTTGTGTGTTACGTGGGGATCTGCAGATTTATTGTCTAAAAATGTGTAAATATTACTTTAAAATCAACAATACTTACAGGATATTAATAGTTTTTAGTAGTAATTATGTGTTTTTGTGAAAAATGTCAACTATGTTGTCATATTTGACTTTTCGAGTTTACTGGTGCTAGTCGAAGACCTACAATTCAGCGGAGCTATACTGAAGATTTAATGACGAGGACTAAATTATTATTTCAACAGTTTTTGGATTAAATTAGCCAAAAATTGAAAATACACTTATTGTCTTTATATATATAATTCTTCTGTACGTGTGTTGACTGCGAACTCCTCCTAAACGGCTGGACCGATTTGAATGATTTTTTTTGTGTGTGTTCGAGGATGGTTTAGATTCACAATTGGACCCGGTAGGTGGCGCTGCAATCGGGTTCTAAATTTTATTTCTTCAGGGCAGAACAACGTCTGCCGGGACAGCTAGTAACTTATATTTTTTTCTGCTTTCAACTAGAAGAATATGTTTTAAATAAGTCAAACAAATGTACCACCATATACGTTGAAGGATGCCTTAGATGCGACGAAATTAAAATTTCAACCGACGGATGGACGAAAAAATTTCATAAGGATTCTGATATTGTCAAAATGTCTATAGAACCGTAGTATATTGACAAAAAAGCACAATTTAGTTATGTGAGGGTTGGAGGCTTAGTACACTAAGTTATGTTTTTACATTATTCTTTTTTTTATTAAAAGGGCTTCTCCTGACTTAATGTCTTAGTTATTTCTATTTGTTCTTTTGTTTTATTCTTCTTTGATTTTTTTATATCTTTTTTCTTTCCTTTTTTATAGAATAATATAGTTAGGAATGGTAATAACTCCATTCCTAACTATTATTCTTTTAATACTATCGACCGCTATCTGACACACATTTTGTTCGCCGTCTGTACGAGGCCTTACATCGTTATACATAATAATTCATGCGAAGGCCGGCCGGACAATTAATAAACAATCTTGGGGGTAGACAGCGGGAACGTGAGCGGCATGAAGTTTGAATCCCGGGAATTTTACTGCGCATCATTTTAATTGGAATCATTTCGCAAGCATGTTCTTAAATACATTATAGCTCATGATTTATTTGTAATGAGCGTAAGGTATGTGATGTCAAATTTTCTGTCAAGTAAGACTGTAGGAGATCTAAAGCTGGGAATTTATCATTTATTTCTATTTTTTTATGGTTTTCGTGTTATTTTATTAAAATCCCTTATGCAATCGTCATGTATATTCGTCTGTATGTCCGTCTGTCTGCGTACCTCACAGTTATTATCCTCGAAGCCTACTATGTGTGGCATTGTAGAAAAATCTATGAACAGTGGTTGCCATAAATGTTGTAACTGGGGGATAATTAATTTCATTAGTGTAGTCTAGAATGCATTACTGTTACCTGGCCAGCAGGGGAACCTGCGTAAAGTGAAACTTTAGATAGATAGATAACATTTTATTGTACACCATTTTAGAAAACTTACGAACTAGTATTATTCTAATTGTGTACAAGGGGCGGTCTTATCGTTAAGAAGCGATCTCTCCCAGACAACTCGTGGCAAGAATATTGCTGATTAGGAGTGGCGATGGTCGTATACATAATTATTATACAATTACTTACATTTTAATAATAAACTAGTTGTTGCGGACAGAGAGCACCCCTGACCCGCTCGCCGGAGCACACCTACTCTCCGCGCCCCGCATACCGCCGACGCCCATAGCTCGCACAATTAGCAGCTAGGCGCCGGACGATACGCCGGATATAGGAGTGGACTTAGAGGCAAAAATTGTTAATTCTTCATATTCATTCTTCATCACAATTCACATTGACGACTTACCACTCTCTCTCGACTCTCTCGCTCAATTTGTAATTACTTCTTATGTATATTTCTAATTGAATAATAATAATTATACAGTCGATTATATCGAGTTTAATTTCCAAACAAGAAGTAACTGCCACCAATACTAGTGGTTGTCCAATGGTCGAACTTCGACAATAATTCATTTAAATTATAAGTTTGAACATTATTAAGGTTCTGTTGTCAAAGACTATAATTACAGATATCGCCAAGGCTACACTGTTAATTTGACTTTAACAATAAAAATACTTGTATATGCGCATGTGTGTCAAATACATAGTAGTGTGTGTAATGTTTTTTTTTTATTGATTTAATGTTTTTTTATGCATGATTTAAAAACAAATATTGGCATTCTACACTCCTCTATATAAACTATAAGTGTGCGAAATTTCATATAAATAATGATATACATATATATATATATATATATATATATATATATATATATATATATATATATATATATATATATATATATATATATATATATATGTATATCATTATATTAATACGTGCAGCAAAAACTTTGTACCCCTTTTTACGAAAATTGTGCGGACGGAGGAGTATGAAATTTCGCACACTTATAGTTTATATAGAGGAGTGTAGAATGCCAATATTTGTTTTTAAATCATCATTTTTAGCCCAACCAGCTGGGATTTGGTTCGCGAGGGGGCTGCGAGGCGGCTGTCCACGCTTTACGCACATTCCTCCAACACAATGGTGGAGATTTAGTACTGAAGGTGGATGTTAAGAATCTGCCTTGCCCTCACAAATTAAAGACCAAATTCCAGATTGTTATCATTTTCTTTGGCAATGCTATAGTCAAAATTCAAAATTAATATTTCAAGACAACGTAATTTATTCAAAAACTGGATGCCAGCAAGGCGATCCGTTAGGGCCAGCCATTTTTAGTTTAGCAATTCATCCCATCATTACACGTTTGAAATCCAAATTTAATGTATGGTATCTAGATGATGGCACTTTAGGAGGTGAAGTAGATGACGTTTTGGAAGATTTTACCATTCTAACAAAAGAACTTAAAACCATAGGACTTGAAATAAATTTAAGCAAATGCGAATATTATATCAGCAACACAGAGCGTAAAACTGAAATAATCTCTAGACTAAATACAATAGCACCGGGAATTAAATTAGTAAACAACTCCTCACTTCACCTCCTAGGTGCCCCAATCTTCGACGAGTCAATACCTAACTACGTCGAAGAAAATATAAAAAATTTCCGTGAAAGTTCAGATCGTTTACTCCAAATTAATACACATATGGCCTACACTATCATCCGATACTGCCTTTTCGTGCCCAAATTTACATACACCCTCCGATGTTGCCAACTCTGGAAACAAACCTCTCTTTTACAGACGTTGGACAACATCGTGAGGGATACCCTCATATCCATCATAAATTTAGAAATGGACGACCGTGCATGGTCACAGTGTTCTCTCCCGGTAAAACTGGGTGGCCTCGGCGTCACTTACGCGGGATAATCTTCTACAAACGTGTACCAGTTCAGCAGAGCGCGCCCGCCTCTTAGCCGTCGCTAATTGGGAGTCTGGACAGTGGTTACAAGCACACCCATCATTTTATAATAATACACTTCTGGACAACACTACATTCCGATTAGCCGCGAGTTTACGCCTGGGGGCACCATGTTGCGTACCACATCACTGTCAATGTGGAGTTATGGTAGACCGATTTGGACACCACGGGTTGTCATGTTTAAAAAGCGCAGGAAGAAGATCTCGTCATGCCAGCCTCAACGACATCATTCGCCGAGCTCTTGTCAGCGTCGGCGTCCCGGCCATTCTGGAACCAAATGGCCTGGTGCGTGACGATGGCAAGAGACCGGACGGAATGTCACTCGTCCCTTGGAAGATGGGGCGGCCGCTAGTGTGGGATGCGACCTGTGTTGACACACTGGCCCCGTCACATCTTCCAATGACCGAGTCAGGGGCTGGCAACGCTGCCGCTTCAGCTGAGGACGTCAAACGGCGCAAATATGGAGCCTTAGGAAGGGGTTACATATTTGTGCCGTTTGGGGTTGAAACATTAGGCCCGTGGGGTCCGTCGGCAAAGAGTTTCTTTAAAGACATATGTAAGAAACTCTTTGACACTACCCGTGATCAGAAGGCTGGCTCATATTTTGCACAACAAATAAGTATTGCCATACAGCGTGGCAATGCAGCCAGCCTTCTGGGCACGCTCCCCGTTGGCAATGATATATATATATATATATATATATATATATATATATATACACATAAGTTATATATATACAAGGTTTAGTAAATAACTTTATGTTGTTATGCACCATATAGTATATAGACACGTGTCAATTTCACTTGACGAATAACCAAGCTGCTGCGACAGTCCCCCCGGTTTATTGAATTTTAATTTGTCATTTATTAATTGAAAATTTTATTTTTATAAATTCTATGCTATAATCTAATTACTTTATTTACAGGTAAGACTCAATCCCCACCGACCGACATCTTCAAGCCCACATCTACTTATGACCAAAATAATGTTCAGTAAGTAAACAATTCTTGGTTATTTAAATACCTTTTGTGTGAAATGTTATTGTTTAACACAGCATTGGAGGGTTGATAAGACACCCTTGGATCGAAAGTGACGTCACAGAGATCCGGCTTAGAGACAGTATTTCTTAATCAACTGACGTTAGTGGCGGGGACACACTGCTGTAGAGTTTGATGAGTTTTTTGAGAGGAAATTGACGAAAAATATGATTCTATTTAAATGTTGTAATCTTTTTTATATCTTATAATAGAAAATTATATAAATCTTCTTTTTTCTGGAATGAAATAATGCTTTAAGGTTTGATTTTTATGGTACACGTATACAAAATTCGACTACAAAAAAAATCCATAATCAAGTTCGTAAGTAATTTACTAAGAAACATCGGAAATGACTTGTGTTACATTTATGTCTAGGCAATTTAGTGAATATTTTGTAGCTCCCCTTTGTGTTGCACACGGAATTTGTAATATTATAACGCTTTTATATGCAGGTTTGTTCTTCATGGACTTGCGCCTGTGAAGCGACATTTATGAATTTTGGCGTAAATAAAGAACCCTGTTTACTTTTGTTAAAAGCATACATTTCTTTTAAGTATTGTTTGGTATTTCCATGTTTAATAAATTAGATTTTAAATAAACATTATTGGAACTCAATTTTTTAATGAACACTGTAATGTAAAATAATCATAGTTAATAAAGGACAACATTTAAGAATATAATATGGTAACACATGGGCTACCTGCACTGTAGCGACTTTATTGGCACTTTTGTCGTATTTTCTCGCTAATTATAGCACTTAGGTTGCCTAAAGCAAGTTCTGATTTTTAAGATGACATCAGCCCAGAGTCTAATATACTACGAATTTTTAAGCTGGTACAAACTCCAGACTCGAATGATGTGAGTGTTATTCGTAGCTAAAACTGAAAGTAAACTTATTATTTCCACCAACACAATGCCAAATTAGTTGTATTCACTATGACCGAGGTTTTTTTACTTTAATTGTCATAAATAAATATAATAATAAATTTATTTAGTAATTTAAAAGTCTAGTACTTCTTATTTTTAATAAATTTGGAATGATATTATCGTTTTTTTCTATTCATTAATTATTAAACCCCTTTAATAGAATAATAAATGCAATTAACTCTCCATATTATATGGAGAGTTAATTGCATATATGTATATATAAGCAATTTATTGTAAGAGTACTCACTATACAATTATAGTAGATAATGAGAAAAAGTTTAAAACCCAATAACTGACGTTTGTGTTACATTGCTAGTGAAGTAATACTAAACAAGTCCATTTTTCTTAAATTGCTGATTTACACAAAAGACTGGGAAGCCTTTAGTAAAATTTTCGAAAATAAAGTTGTATAGGTAGGCATTTTAGTTCGTCGAACTTAACACCAGTGTGTGTCCGGAGGCGTTGTTAGATTTTAATTTGCTTCACCGCCGTGCGTAGTCGTTTTAATCAGGCCACCACAAGCCTCGCTTCAATTTCCTATTAAAAGACACTGAAGCAAGATTTTGACGGGAGAAAAACAATGTAAAATCTTCAATCTATGAATAAATGTTTTAAGTCATTATGAGGGGGTTATGACAGCACAGAGAACGTTGGTGTTGTGTTTGGAGAATTTCAGACAATTAATTTCTTTAATAATATTTTATTTACCGTAACAACTTGACGTATCATTAGCCGTACTAAGAGTCTGTTAATAGTTAATTAACGTTAAACCTCTGCAATAGGGTGTGACTGTTAGTATTGCTCTTATAAGTAAAATTCTTCGAAACCTATACGAGTCCTGGAATAGAGATCGGTCAGAAAGTAGGGTAGGACCTACGTCACTGAACCGACGACCCGCACAAAATTGCCGGTAAAGCTGGATGACAAATGCGGAGGACTGAGACATGTAACGTAAAACTGGAGAAGCCTGCGTCTAACGGTGGATTATGAATAGCTGAGTCAGTCTGTATTAAGAAAGTCAATGAGTTAAACACATTTGTGTAATAGTAGCTGTTTTTTATATCTCCTAAAATATGGCGATGTTTTAACAATGTTTCCAATTCATTTACAAGGTAGTTTAGATCTACTCGTACCGAGTTCAAAGATACAAGTATTAAAACCGTTACTTTGATTATATTTTAATCCTAGATATAAAGTTTCCCTAACTATATTGTGATACCTCCTCCAATAAAGTAACTTGTAATATATTTGAAAATCTTTAAGTCGTCTTCAAAACGTTAAGAACCTCTCAAGTATAACAAAATGTTGTACTTAATACTTAACAATACATGACAATAACTGTTGGGTATCATTCAAATATCATTACTTGAAACTCAAGTGCTTAAGCGTTTAGTAAATGTACTTACATCATTGAGCAAGAAATTATAGAGTGCCTGTCAATTATAGATATAAAACAAAGCTTTGGAAATTCGATTGATTGATAGGTAATTCTTGATTATATACTAAGGTATTAACGACTTTATCAATAATCAATACAAGAAATAATGAATACCCAAAAAAGATTGTAGAACGATACAGAACGGGAACGTTCTCGTAAACCGTACAGATATCCCACCAATACACTATACATAGAAAGTGACGTTTTGACAGTCCGACAACTCTATATTTGCAAGGTAGCCACAGCAATTCATAAACAAAACCTAAATGCCCCTAACTTCCAAAACCTCAGCTCCCGTAGAATTTATAATATACCCTTACCTAAAATACATACAACCTTTGCCAAACGCCTTCCTCCATATATCCATATATCCATTTATAATAAAGTATGCCAAAACACACCCTCCGCCAAAGAAATGTCAGCACCAAAGTTTAAACACCAAGTTAGTAAATGGTTTAAAAACATTAAATTACAGTGACACAGAAAGCACAATACTAAACTGACCACAACACTAGGGCACACACACACACGCCGACACACACACACACACACACACACACACACACACACACACACACACACACACACACACACACACACACACACACACACACACACACACACACACACACACACACACACACACACACACGCACACACACACACACACGCGCGCGCACACACACACACACACACAATACCACACGCACTCATAGTTTTAGGTTAATTAATTAATAAATCAATTATATTTAAGTTTCTATAATAAAATTGTGTTGGGTGCCGCGATACAGACCTAGAGTCTAGTGCAGCAACCGCCGCCAAAAATAATTTGTAGCCTTAATTTTAACTACTATATAAGTTTTAGATGTAATTATATAAGGCCTAGAAATAAGTTTATAAAATAAATGAATTTGAATTTGAATTTGACTTATAATGCTGTCCATGGAAGAAGGATACGAGGTGTAACCATAGGCGAGAAAATTACAACTTTAAAAAGCTCCTTAAACCTATATTAGGTATAGCAACAGGTAATTTTTTTTTGCTGTATTTTGACGTTTTATTATTTAGAATCGTCGTTTAAAAGTACTGTCTACTTTAATTACTTTCAGGTTTTCCTATTCATTTGGGTTCTATACTAAATCTTTTCTTTCCATGCTTTCTATTTATTATAATTCATTTCTAAGGACTGATTTTTCAATCGTCAGATAAAAGTTATCAGTGGAATAAATTATAACTTGACTGAATTCAAAAGTGAAAAAGAATTCAAGCGTTTTATGCATAGATCTGTCATTTTTAATTTTCCCATGTTTTATTTTATTCTGCGAATAACTTTTAACCTATAATTAATTTCGATTGATTGATAGATGACCTTATCAACAACCAACAGAAGAATTAAAAAAACCATAAAGATTTATTATAAGGAGAGTCGTTTAAAACTATATTTTTTTACGTTTCACTTTTTCCAATTTGAATTCGACAGAATATATCTTCTCCTTCTATAGTTATCTATTCTAGCATAAATCTTCAACGTGTCATCTGTGCATCTACCTTTATTTTTAGCATCGGTATGGGTCTTTTACCTTTTATTTTCAAAGATTTTTGTCCTTCCTCCTTAAATGAATATACCACCTTAATCCTCGTTAAAGTCCTCTTATGTACTCATTTCTCTACTTGTCCATTCTACAATAGTGTTAATATGAAAATATGTTTCTTGCCCTTTTGGGAATTACCCTCATGTGTGTAATTTGATACTCGTTTTTCTTTACTTCAATTTTAATAGGGATGAGTACCGTTGTTGGCACTTTGTTAATGTATTGAAACAATTTAAAAAAGTCTGAATAGTTTTTATTTTCTAATTATTATCATTATTGTATGTATGGGCTACAAAATAAGAGAGTAACATTAGGTCCGTGGGGTCCATCGGCAAAAATTTTCTTCAAAGAGATTTGCAAGAAACTCTTTGATGCCACCCGTGATCAGAGGGCTGGCTCATATTTCGCCCAACAAATAAGCATCGCCATACAGCGCGGTAATGTAGCCAGCCTTCTGGGCAAGCTCCCATCTGGCAGCGATTTGTTACATAGTCTATAAAAGCTTGTAATATTTATAACTTAGTTTATTTTTAGTTTTTAATTGCATTTAATTTACCTAAACTATGTTATAAATAACTGATAAAATATAATCAAACAATATAGAGAATAATAAAATTTCTTAATGTTTTAAATAAATGAATAATCCTTTAATTGAGGAGGTTGCCAGCAAAGGTATAGTTTCCCCTATGTAGTTTTCAAATTTGAGGTATTGTTAAAGTTGTTTTGTTTTTAATTTATTTTAATTATACACTTCAAAATGTCTACCATTAAAAATAAATTTTACTGAATCCGGCTTCTTTTGCTACAACATTGTGTCAACTCTGTATACGAGTTAGATTAATGCGTGTGTTTAAATTACAACCTGTATCACTGTGTTTCAACCTTTTTCACCCCCAACATTCGCCCCTTTTAGGGTTCTGTTTTAGAAGGTAAACATCACAAGTTTTGTGTTTAGGTGTAAATTCTGGGATTAATGATTTTATTTCAAAGGTCACTTTATATTCACTTACATGTAGGGAGTTAGACAGTTAGTAGGTAGACACTTTATGAAATGCACATATTAATTAATCTGTATTACTTAGTAAATAACAACTTGTATTTTAATTATTATTTGCTATAATTTGATATTAATCATCTATATCATTAACCTGGTGTTACATCTCAATTTTGTTGGCTTTCTTACATTTTTCTTCATTGTACACAGTCTTTGGTATCTCGACGTCATAAGACGAATAAGAGAATATCTAAGACGTCAAGCAAGTATTTCTTGAGCCTACCTTTTATTCTAGGACCTAAATAGTAAGACTAGATTTTTGCTTTACAAGTAACTAACCATATCTCGTAAAACGTTGCCTTACCAGCATAAGCCACTTTCTTGAATTTATCTGCTTTGTCGCGGATTTGGAGGCTGTTGCAAATACAGGTGTTCCGAGTGGATGATTTCACCTAGACCACAGTATATTCATTTCCGTCACGCGCTGGTCCTTGTCTTGCTAACAAAACAGAATAAAAGTAAAAATAAGTTTGACAGTATTAAAGCGATCATGAAATTCGCTAGTATATTAAGATTAATTATACTTATATTGAGATATTTAACAATATAAGCAGCATTGACATTGTCTATTTATATTTAGTCATTGGGTTTCTTGACGTTATTTATACGGAATTCATGTAGTCGAGATTGATTTATACTTGGCGCGGTTTTATTTATTTTTCCGTCCATTTCCCAAACCGTTGTTTTGTTTTGATGCGAACGGTTTTTCCACTAGGTCTATTATCTAACGTTGAATTTTTCACTGGAATAACAAAGTAACATTTGCTGCAGTTTTATTCCGTGGTCTGCATTTGGCCAATTAAAAGGGAAGTTAATAATTCAAACATATACATACCATAGTAGCACATACACGTCCAACTGCTGGGCTCAGGCTTTGCGTTTTTGAACGAAATGATTCTCTTTCCAAAGTGGATCAGTGGGTTTCACACATAAGTAAATATACGGAGCTTCTTTTATTGTCAGCAGGCCCGGTAGCGATTGTAAATATGTACATTATGTTAGAAAAAGTTTATATCTGGAGCATTACTTTATATGTATGTGAAGCATGGATAATGACACAAAGAGATCGCGGAAGATTATAAGCATTTGAAATGTGGTGTTGGAGACGCATGGAGAGAATACGTTGAAAAGAAAAGAAGACTAATGAACAAGTATTGGATATGATAAAGGAGAAACGCACAATTTTAAAAACTGTGGAGGAAAGAAGGGGAAGATGTTTGGCCATCTGCTACGACATGACACCTTCTTATGCACGTTAATCGAAGGCAAAGTGGAAGCAAAGAAAGGGAAGGGAAGACCAAGGCTAGCATTCATGGATCAAATATAAGAAAAAGCGGGTGTCGTGTTGTACATAGAAGTAAAACAACTAGCTCAAATAGAGAAGATTGGAGGAGGCTACAACGACAAGAGCACAGTTCTTGAATGATAGATAGATAGTTAGAAAAAAAAACTTAGGCGGTGCATGCCCCCGGCCAGTATTTGAACCCACAAATAAGTACTAAAATCACAGCGAGCCTTAAAGTGCATTGTTACTATAATATTTTAAAAATATTATGATGGAAATAATTCCTATTATTTTTTTAACAATTATGAATACGCTATTGATCCAGCGAGGTAAAGTATCCAGCCTCCTGGGATCTTTACCCATTGACTTCGATGATCTAGGTTCGGTATTCTACTTATTTATACGTCTTAAGGGATTATAGGTAAAGTACAATATAAGTTAAATTTCCTTAATAGTTCTAGTTTATAAATTAATGTAAATAAATTGTAGTAATACGATATTTGACTCGTTAAATATGACGTCATATGCTACCCTTATACAAAATCTAGACCGTTTTAGCGTTTTGAAGATAAGAAGTATTATAATTTGACTTGATTGTCAGCTTGTCAAATGAGGCTTGTCTATTATTGTTTTACTTATAATTTTCTCAGGGCTATTTGGAATGAATTGAATCACTGATAACTCTCCCCCTCGTTTGACACCTTTTGATTATGCCCAGAGGGTTCTACGAGGTGGTTTAATTGCCACTTTCCGACCGGTCTCGAAGAACCCTAATCCTTTCAGTGCTTTGATTTGTGTTGTGAATACCATTAATATACATAGATACTTTATGTTGAAATTTGGTTGCACTATGAAATAGGATTGGTTGGTAATAATTATTCAATTGAAATATGAAAAAAAGAAAAATAATCAATTTAAAACTTATTTTTTTATTGCAGGAGTTCAGCAGACAGGCACACGGCCCACTTGATGGAAAGCGGTCACCATCGCCTATGGACATTAGTAACACCAAAGGTGCTACAAATGCGCTGCTGTTCTCTTAAGGGAGACTGGAACCTGGTCACTAACGTTGGAACACAACTAAAGGTTGTTTTGGCGGCATACTCTAGACCAGGGGTGGTAGCCATCCAGTCGGGCAAATACCCTACCACCTGGCTGTGGGTTGTTTTGTCGCCTTTTACGAAAGGACAGGCCTCCCGGCCGCAAGAAATTGTATTCTTTCTCCGTTCCTGCACGGATTAACTTTAATACCACGCAAATCTGGAACCACGCGTAAATTTTCTTTCCCCGGCTATAATCATTTGTTTTGCTGCAGTTCCATTTTTAAATGATTAATGGCCAGTCTTAACTTTTTCATCTATGTAAAACTAAAAAGTTTTTACTCATATTTTATATTAAAAATATTCATTTGAAAGTAATCCCGAACTCGATGCAGTTTATGTCCGTCAGTGTATTTAAAGTCCCTAGCGAGCGAAGTGGCGGGCACAACTAGTTATCAATATTACCATTATTAAGGTTAACCGGTAATATTATGGAACTACGCTGCCAACGGCTTACGAACCTTTTTCTTTGCGGCAATATCGCAATCTTGCGTTAAAATCACCCTACGACAATAAATCACAGTTTGTATGTAGATATTATACAGGACCTTCATTATAATGTGTAGGTTTGTGCTTAATCTTTGGCGGGCGTGCAAGGCTCGCACGCCAAATGCACATTAATATTAGAACTTTGTATAAGGGATTCTTGGATCTGGTACAAGCTACAAGCATAGGTATAGCAGTACTGTAATGTATTTTTTACACGCTTTATATTAGTTCCACTTTATGTGACGGAATGTTTGAACTCGATTTTTTCCCACTTTAAAAGCTCAGGTTAATTCGAAATCTTGCACACTTGTCAAGGACCGATGGCAATACAATAAATTAATAATTTTGATATTTGTTTTGTTGTTGTTCATTGGTTTCCCTTTTATGTAAAAATTGAAAAATTCGCTTTTATAGTTAATCGAATTAAAAAGTGAAAAATAATTCTTAATATATAAATAATGGCACAGTTAGTATTTTATGATCCATCATACACGAGTCAATACAACAACACAATCCCTTAGTTAAATTTTTCAGTAATAAACATAAACTGATAACAAGACAATAGGGCAATTTCCGTGGGCCAGTAAAACGTCATAAAGTATAAAAGCGGAGATCCCGAAAATTTTCTAGACATTTTCACATCTACATCGCGTAGGATAACTACTTAAGCCGCGTACTCACCTTCAAGCCGTAACCGTAATCGTTGCACTTACTGTAAACAAAAATTATAGTGTGTACACGTTGTTTTTCCTTAGAAGATTATCTTCGTATATTACAAACAGGATTTTTGCAATGAATTACACTATTTAACCCTTAAACGGGGACCAAAAATATTTTTTTTTTCCAAAAGCTGGCATCAAAATTGCCGCACCAAAACCAAGAGAATTATATCGTCTCTTTTATTCCAATACAAACTCTATGTAGTTAGAGGGAGAAAGCATCAGTTCGACGTTCGTTTCAATTATCTGTATTTGACCACAAATTTGTGGTGCTTCCCAATTAACCGTGTGTGACACAGATCAACAACAAGTTTGTGGTGGTTCCGTCTTAGAAGGTTAATGAGGTTTAAATGTCTTAGGGCCGATTTTTCAATCGCCAGATCAAAGTTATCTATACAGATAAATAAAATTGAAGTGTCTATTTGTAATGTCAAAATAAGATTGTGAAAAAAATCAGGGGGGATAAATTCGGACCAGGCGATCCCGAAATGCAACTTTTAGAATTTTTGTCTGTCTGTCTGCCGGTCTGGATGTTCCAGCTAAACTCTGAAACGGATGGACCAATTTTGACTGGACTTTCACTGGCAAATAGCTAATGTTATAAGGAGTGACTTAGGCTACCTTTTGTTAGGGTTCCGCGAAAAAAAATCCACGTGGATGAAGTCGCAGGCACGTTAGTTTATAGAATAAATTATGTCATAAAAAAAATAAAAATTTCATTTGCATTATAATTTGTTCGAGTAATAACTTTTATCTTACGATTGAAAAATTGACCCTTAGACAACTAAAGCTACATCTAAAGTTCACTACAGTAGATAATGTTTTATATTAATCATCTAGACACAATTTAACAAAAAAATTATCCAAAAATTTATCTTATTAGGAAAAACAAGGTATACGTGGCTCACGAGCTCGAGGCGAGCGGCATGGGATGCGCTGGCAACGAGCCGACTAAACGAAGAACTGAAAGAACGATGTCTGCGTCTTTTATTATATAATCTCACATTAGAGCATCGTAAAATTATAGTTACGCGTCGCAAATGAGTACGCAGCTTTATAGTAATTTTATTATTAAGTCATTTGCTGACAAAAAATAGAAAAACTATTTAGACTATTTATTTTACTTACGGACAGAAATACTTAGAAATAAATAAAATTCAAACTGGTATATATTTTCCAAACACTTTACCTACAAACCCAAATTACTTAGTCCAATAAGTTAAAGAGGCTCTTGATTACATACGAATATCGTAGCCAGTATCGAGTATGTAGATTTACCTATTTATTCACAGTCGTTACTACAAAAATTCCATCTGTGTGGTTTATTGGAGATACTAATACACATTTGTTTTGTTTTAATTACTATTTGTAAGACATTTTAATATTAAATATAGAAGAAAAGAAAGACAGAAAAGAAACCATTGGATTCAAGACAAATTACATTAGATACTGTATAAATGCTAATAGATTTAAAACTAAAGTAAATATTGTTTTTTCTAAAATAATTGTATTTTATGTACAATTAATTATGAGAATTAAATACCTGTCTATATATAGTGGTTAAAACGTTTCCTCCCAACGACGAAAGGTCTTCTAATTCCTTACGTCCTCTTTGTCCTTACATTTTTACTTGAACTCCAAAAATGTAATTTAAAATATATAAAATACTAACAAATGTATTTTTACGAATCTAAAATGAAAGCTTAAAAATATATTGTAGCTTTTGTCATATATCTGACACTCGATATTGTTGTAAAATGAAACACAGTAAGTGCCCATTCTATTTTTATATTCGTCTTACATTGACTTATAGTATGACATAGTTGCTAAGATAGTTGGGAGTTTATTTCACTGAATTTCCCTACATATGAGCATCTGAATTCCGCTCAAGTATGCAGAATTTTTAGCATATACTTTGATATGTGCGAGTGAGATAGTAATATGTGAGTTTTAATAAAACGTTGTTGATACTTGCGGGTTGCACTGGCATCGAATACTAAATGAAGGCGTTATTGGGTAGCTACTAGATATTGTTTTAAAATTGTGCGACTTTAACTGATACATAAAACAGTGTTTTAAATCAACTTCGTGTATTTATATTATAGTATGTTTATTAGTAAATTTTCATATCTTAGATGTAAACGTCAAATTTGACAATGTCAAATTGTAACACTGCCAATGACAGTGGCATTATTGTGACTTTCACTTTTCAATCTAATCCGAATAAACTGGAAGCGGGAGCTCTGTCATAAGCAAGAATTTTTATTTATATCCTAAATAATCATATAAATACCATGCAGTACAATTTGTATCTTTTATTTACAGCTAGGCTAGTTGAGTTCAATTTGAATTTCATATGCTTATATCAATTTCTCTTAAATATAACAAGTATATTTCAAATAAACCTATACTATAAATAAAAGGTGACTATCATTTCATGTTTGTAAATATGATAGATATTTTGCCCCTTTGTTCCTCATCAATAATATAATGTTGCAACTAAACACATATTCGCACTCAGATAATCTAAACCATTAACTGTCTGATAATTACATAACGAATGTCAAAAATAATTCTACTTAATAAAATTACGTATAGTTTGCAGAGCTATGACTATGTTATAACCTAGCCTTTATCTCGAAGAAGTCGCTTGCTAAGTATGTAATAATAAGCGATTAATACAAGATTTCATTTCAGTACACGCGTTGTATATTCTCAAGCAAAACATGTCATTGTTACGTTTACGTTGTGGGTATTATACATACCTAGATTTATAAGTACAACGAACAACACCGACGCTAATTCTAGTGATATCTAGTACCCAGACTGCTGTAAATAATTAATGAATGTACTTTATTGTGTTTTAAAAGATACAGTTAACAGAAATAAAATTTTACAGTACAAAGGCGGTCTTATCGCTATTAGCTATAGTCTATCCGTGCAGGAACGGAGAAAGAATACAATATCCTGCGGCCGGGCGGCCTGTCGTAAGAGGCGACAAAACAACCCACAGCCAGGTGGTAGGGCATTTGCCCGACTGGATGGCTACCACCACTGGTCTAAAGTATGTCGCCATAACAACCTTGAGTTGTCTTCCGGCATTAGTGACCAGGTTCCAGTCTCCCTTAAGAGAGCAGCAGCGCATTTGTAGCACCTTTGGTGTTGCAAATGTCCCTAGGCGATGTTAACCGCTTTCCATCAAGTGGGCCGTCTGCCTGTCTGCTGAACTCCTGCAATAAAAAATAAAAAAAAATTGCGATTTCTTCCAGACAACCTTTGGATGGAGAAAAAAATTGATAATAACAGAGGTATGTTGCATTATTCTCACAGCCGAATCAGTATCTTATAAATATATACATACATGATATAATATACATACATTAATAAAAATATAACAATTATACTAATACGATATATGTAAATAAAATATTATAAGTTATTCTTACATAAATAAACATAAAACTAGAAAAAGCTGACAATAACTGCTGCTGCATCCTTAAATTCAACTATAATAATCCTTCACAAGTCTATAATGGTAGGTTTACTTATGTAAAGGTGACTTGGGTGAAGAACTCGAGTGTGATTATAACATTATTTTAATTTAATATTCATGTTAATATTAAGAAACTATATTGTAAACTAAGATCTGACTCAAAGGCCTAGCTGTCAAGCCATAAACATAAAAACTATTTTAAATTTTAGTGTATACTTCTACGTATATCTATAAATGTAGATAGTATAGTATATATCGTAAGCGTAATTAAATAAATATATTTTGGATATAAGTTAATTACATATTTATTAGGTAGAAGGCAAGGTAGAAGAATCATGAAAGTAGGATAAATGTAATAGCAGTAATGAGACCCTTGAGAAGTATATGATAGATTAAATTGAATGATATATAGGGAACAGTGTCATAAGAGAACCTTGTAAATTGAAAGAAGATCTAATAACAAGATTTTAAAGACATGTTAAGGTGGTTGAACATGTAGATAGAATAGATAAAAGGAGACTGTCAAAATCAGGGCATGACAACAGTGTAGGTGGTAGAGTTCGTGCTAGTAGACCGCGACGTACTTACCACGATCAAATCGCATGTCTTAAAGAATGGCCATGTAAAAAGCACCTATAATAAATCTGCCTGCCCCTATGGGAACCAGGCTTAACAATAAATACCTATATGTAGGTGTATATTTACTAAATCAATCTACGTATTTTCGAAAAGCAACAAATCAATTTCTCCCAACAATCAAACAAGACTAAGACGTAACGTCGGCAAGCGTAACACCCGTATTCTATTTCTGTCACAGACAGGATTAACCAGCTTTACTTGCTCCCTGAATCAGATTATGATGTGGAGTCCAAATCACTTGATTGGATTTATTTATTGTCTTGTTTATGCCAGTTACGCGGTTCTAAATGTGGGCAGACATGAGAGATGAATTATAGTATGTTATGGGATAAATTCTGTATATTTTTTTAGGGTTACGTAGCCATTTGGGTTAATACTCCTTACGTACTTTTGAGGTTGATTGATCTAAGCGTTTGCTGGTCTGGTTCAAGAGGCCCTGTGTTCAATAGCTAGCAAATTCCATAAATGAACATTCCGTTTCGTTTACTATGGTCTGGGTGTCTGGACTCAACTCTAGATTCCGTCGAATATTATAAACTGACCCGTGTCTAGCTAAACGCGTCATTAAAAAATACACATGCATCCACGCACACACGCATAATAACACATTGCTATTACTAGAGTACACTTGCCCTGTAAATTCCATCGATATTCGTTTTCATAGAGCCAATAATTTTTGTGAGTGTCTGATCAAAAAATGCTCGTAAACCGTAGATTAATTTCTTGAAATACGTTCTTCTCGTTATGACTTGTTTGTTTAAAAGAACAATAATTTACAAAGCTTTTGAAAACCTTTATAAATTATTGTTCTTTCTCTCTTATGACATAAATCTCAAATATTTTAATTCATTGTATTGATTGATCTTAATTGACATTATTCTTAAAACATGTTTTATTGTTTTTTAAAAGTTAGAGAGAGAGATAACACTTTATTGAACACCAAAATATTCAATTAAAAAAACAGACCAGTTATAATATTTTTCTAGGCAATACAATCCGTGCAGGAACGGAGAAAGAATACAATTTCCTGCGGCCGGGCGGCCTGTCGTAAGAGGCGACTTAACAACCCACAGCCAGGTGGTAGGGCATTTGTCCGACTGGATGGCTACCACCCCTGGTTTAAAGTATGTCGCCATAACAACCTTGAGTTGTGTTCCGGCATTAGTGACCAGGTTCCAGTCTCCCTTAAGAGAGCAACAGCGCATTTGTAGCAACTTTGGTGTTGCAAATGTCCATAGGCGATGGTAACTACTTTCCATCAAGTGGGCCGTCTGCCTGTTTGCTGATTTCCTGCAATAAAAAAAAATACAATAGGCGGCCTTATCGCTCAAAGCGATCTCTTCCAAGCAACTTAAATCAAAAACAAATTTGAATCAAGCGATGTAGGTGGTACAGGAAAAAGGCAATAGATACATAAATACTCAAACTAATTTAACAAATAAATATACAAATACATACATATATACATAGTCATAAATATACACGTATACAATAATATATTTCAAAATACATAAGTTATTATAATAAATGTATTAGCATAATTAATTTTAAAATTGAATAACATCGGTATAAAACTACATTTTGGCAACTGAATATATTGATTTATATAAAGTTATTAAATTGAAATGAAAAAATGGCTGCAACATACGTAGACAAATTTACAGCTGCTGCTGACTGCTCAGTCTTTGTCATTTGACTACGTAACCCTAAAGATAAGTAATTCATAAAATGTTTAAACTTAACCAAGATTTTTCTAAAATGTACTTCTTTCAATACCCGAGTATGAATCTGAATATTTTATGATTTGCCTAATAAATCGGGTTCAAAGTTTACTCCAAGTCGTTCCCGACTCGGGAAATTCAAAACTTCCTCTTCAATACAATTCTGGTGCGCGAATTTATTTCTTCAATCAAAAATGTTTTCTATTTTATATCTGTCATGAAAAAGTTAAGTTCGTATTCTTGAATATGCTATATTAGGTGAAGAAATCAGTGTTTTTTTATGGGGTAGATAGAGAAAAAAGTGGACCACCGGATTCTCACTCATCATACGTAACATGATTAGTTCAAGGCTTAACCATTTCAAGGCAGACACAAAATTGACACCTTTGAAATTAACTCAAGACTAACCATTTCAAGGCACACACAAAATAGACACCTTTGAACTTAAATAAAGGCTAACCATTTCAAAGTAGACAAAATTGACACCTTTGAAATAAAGGCTAACTATTTCAAGGCAGACACAAAATTGTTCATCTTTGAAATTAGCTCAAGGCTAACATTTCGTGGCAGACACAACCTACACACTAACACCTTTGAAATGTAGTGTTAGCGTCGAATGCAAAAAAATCCGTGGATAGCTAGCTCGCCGGACTAATACCTTCATACTGAAAGAGCTTAATATTGGAGGTCACCCAAGATTATCAGCAGTATGCCGAATAGGGATAGTTAAGTATAATACTTCGGCCATATAGCCCGCAAGAGCCCAGATAACATGGAGAGACTTGTCGATAAGTTCGTCTCTCCACCATGCTGAAAACCGATTTCGCTGGAAGAAAACACTTTTTTACTGCCATTAAAGTCACAGCAGTGTGAGACACAGTCCTCAGCAGTGAGGGAACGACTAAAAAGAAGAGGAACCATTTTACGCCGATATTCTGTGAGAGCGTACTATAATCAAGTCGGTCCAGCGTGCTATAATCAAGTTATTGATCCCAGCGTGCCTCTACCATAGAGTCTTATTCCTCTTTTTATATATACAGGATTCGTATATCTCTACCCCTTTATCTATGAATAAGTTTTAGAATAATGTTCAAGCGAAATTGTCTGTTAAATACGTGTTTCACTGACATCAAACGAGGGAATTTTTTTGGCAGTTTGAAAATGGACAATTGAAGTAAATTGTTGAATTTTTAAATACAAACAAACAATTCTTTGTTAAAACAATCAATATCCTAAAACTATTAACACTTTGAAAACGACAGAAGAATGAAATGTGACACCAACTAATTACACAGGACTAGAGTTTTCCGCGTGGCTAAGCCGCAGATCAAGCCCTAAAAAGCAGGTCTGTTTTACATGTATACAAATTTACAGATTTTTTTGTTGTGAATCCAAGCCATCCAGGAAACCCATATGAACATCCACAAAAAATTACATCAAAATCGGTACAGGGGCTTAGGAGTTCAGCGACATACACACTAACATTAGAGAGACAGATAGACAAACGCGGAAAGCGACTTTGTTTAATACTGTAATACTGTAAATATTATAAACGCGAAAGTTTGTAAGAATGTATGTATGGATGTGTAGATCTATTGATGTATGGATGTATGTTTGTTACTCTTTCGCACAAAAACTACTGAATAGATTTTGATGAAACTTTACAGTAGTATAGCTTGTAAGCTATAATTACGTCAGTATAACACAATACAACACAAGCTATAATTTATACAGATAAAATGTGAATTATCGAAAATATAACGATTTTCCACAACCACGCGGGTGAAGCCGCGGACGCAGCTGGTACTGTATAAAGATGGAGGAGATTTTCAGACTTGCTTTTTATCTTGGGAACTTAGTATTTTTTTCATATGGCACAACTTAAGGGTTTAAATTACAAAATCATTACTAATAAGGTAGCTAAAATTTAGTCTTAAGTTGATGTTCGAAAGCGATATATAAGTTTATGATTCTTGCAGCCCGACCCTTTAGTGATGTGGCCTCGAGCCTTGCAACCGGTCTGGGCTTCAAATTACAAGCCGGTGCCAATTAGTGGCGATCTTGACGTCCGTACGCAAACCCCGCAGATTATGCCGACGCATTTAATAGCTTTAAGTAAGTATTGGTTACTGTAGACGACATGTAGCCGTGATTTAAAACTTGTAATAGCTGAACAGTCTGATTTGAAGAAACTATGTTTTAACGATTATAAACGCGGTATTTTATTTTATTATTATCACGGCTAGGGAAAAGTAGTTGAAATGTCCAAACAATAATCAAATACAATGCCGCGCATATAACCGTAAACACGTAGTTTTATAGCAGAGGAGACGCTGAAGATCGACCTTTACCCATCTGATAACCAGATGAGACATATCTTTTATCAAATTGACGACATGACGTAACGAGAGAGGGGGGGAGAGAGAGAGAGACATATTTATAAACACCTTTATGATAGTGTTACGTGTGCGGGACTCGAATTAAAATGCCGTTGGAATTACTATAGAATTTATTAGAACTACACAAAGACGTATAACACAGGTACAAATATAATTGGACACAACCAGTACAAACTACACGATTCAATAACAAGCGCAAAGTCCGTCACTATATAGCTCATCGAATGTACACGTCTTGATCGTATCGTAATCATCGCTTGACTGCCCCTCTCTGCATTGGGTCATCGCTTTATAATGCACTGATGCCATATGTCTACCTGGCAAGCGTCGGCGCAATTCCCAGAAATCAGCACACCTGCGTAATTATGCCTCCGAACGGCCATAAACGAGTACAATACACAATAAGCTATTGTCTAATTACAAATTTTAAACAGAAAGAAAACAAAAGAAGATAGTCATAAAACAGTTTCAACGATATTAGCTCGAACGCCGCGGCAGGTAATAAATACAGGTATGCAGGTGGCCCAACTTGTAACAATAGCGTGTCAATCTAAAAGTATTCATGACTATTTTTAATTAAAATAATTTTAATCAGTTTTTTTCATAACCTTCACTTTTTTGATAACTGAACAAATTTAGCTTTAACTGATAGTTTTTAACATGGAGAATACATACGCCTTGATAGACTTGCCTACTTATTTCTGTTCATGGCTACCTGGTAAGGAGGCATGAACAGGTAAGTCAATATACTACACCGTTCCGTTAATCAATAAAAATTGGTATCATAAGAAAGACAATTTAATTACAAAAATAACCGTATAGGCTTGCCTGCAAAAAACCGTTCATAGAATATTATTGCCATGTTTTGAAGACTTTAAAAATAGCTATGAACACTTCGATTGGCAAGCTATTATAGGCGTGTTTACAAATCAATATAATTTGATAAAAAATATGTCTCATCTGCTTATCAGAAGGCTGAAAGTTGATCTTCAGCGTCTCTTACGACTATTAATTATGCGTACGCGTTTTGCGTTAGAAATCGCTTTATGTTTAATGTGTTAGAAATTGTGTTTTTTAATTTAATCCTTACATCGCTTCGCTGTTGGACTTTATCTAGATAGCTCTATCTTTTCTAATGTTTTAAATTTTAATACGATTTAGGATAAAGCATGTTTACATTGAAGATGCCGATTTACTCGTAATTTGCATATATTACATTGTGTGCTTCAGAAAATGTAAAAAGTCTATTATTTCTATTATTAACCATATTAATGTGGTTTGAAATCTATTCGCCAACACCAATTTGAATTTTAGCTTATCTTGAAGTAAAATTAACTCGATAATTGGTATTTCAAACAATTGGCGACTGACTGAGACTGAGAATGGAGTTAAAATGAGCTGAACTGGTATCGTTTAAAATTCTGATGAG